>OW121718.1:5495000-6745000 GCA_933228805.2 Hipparchia semele
CATACATACTGCAAAATATATTCACAACCCTTTGCTTAAGTTGGATAAAAAATAAATACATTCAGAATTCCGAACCAGTGGTAGATTCTTGACTTGTCATAAGAGCCATAAGTTGGCCTACATGAAATAAATAAATTTGAATTTGAATTTCGATTTCCTTTTCCTTAGTAGCATAGTATGGAACAAATAATGCGTTATTAGGCAAATAAAATTTTATACAAAAAGTTTGCACGTACGTAGGTATTCCCTATTCCTTCCGCACTATTCTAAGTTCTCGTGTCGCGCCGTTAAGTTTCAATCGAGAAAGTTGTTAAATTCTCTATGCACCGGTATTCAAAGGTACTCGCTCAATTGAGAACAGATAAAACTATAGGAAACTCAAAATGAGAGCTAACTTTAAATATAGGATATTATTTAAATGAGAGGAACTTGTATTTATACAAAAGAAAGACAATATGTTATTTACTTTCAGTCATAATTTCGTGTGTGCTTGAAGATTTTGGTCACAAAATCGCCAACATGGCAGCGAAGCCACGTTGTGACGATATATCTTCTAAAAAGGAAGCTCAGGCTTCTATGGAGTTGCTTATGACGAAGAGCTCTCTTTGTCTAACAGGAAACTTTAAAGCTTTATATAGTTAATATATTAAAAAAAGACAAATGGTTTTGTGTTATAATATTAAAAACCTTTATTTTAAATATACAACGTGTAACAAAAGGGTGGGTCAACCCTGAAGGAGGTGAATGTGCTCATGAAACTGTTATACGTTGTATAAAAAATATATTAGTCAAGTGCCCAACTGAAAGTAAAAAAAGTGTCCCAGACAAACTTGACGTTACATTGACGTGACACCACCCAGAGATATTAAACAGTCAGGATAGGTAGAGTAAAATATTACAATAAGTATTATTATATGTGTATAATTATATTTATTATAATTACTAGGAGAAACAGCCTACCAACGCAAGCGTATTAAATCGAAGAAAAAAAAATATTAGCAAGATACGGTATTAAGCACAACAGGAGTAATACATTAAACATTAGGTAAACACAAAAGCGGCTTAAAAAGATTAAGCGCAACGAACGGAAGCAGACCTTACCATTTTTACCGAGCTTTTATCTCTACGCTATTTTGTTTTCTGCCGGGCATTCTGAAATTGCGAACGCATTTAACAAAAAATATGATTTATGAAATCTATAACAATATGCAAATACCCCATCAGCGAGGCAAGATTAATATATAGAAATGTTATTTCGCTATTACATTTTTTTCAAATTATACATAGTTTTTTTTTCATTAATAAGGGTATACACAATAATATATACCCACTAACATTACAATCTAGCTTATAATTTGGCTAATTTTTAACGTAAACTTATAAAATATCTTACACACTAAAAAGTAGTCCACAGACTTACCTATCTTAGTTTTTCGTTACCGATTGAAGACACTTTGTTCTTGTGTTCTTTGAGGCAGCTTTTACACTACACTAAAATTAATCATTTATTGCTATTCACTAATAAGAACTATTTCATAGGGTTTTGTCCTTTTTAGCCTTCTCACTAAATGCGTTACGTCGAGCAGCTGGATCGTGATAATGAACCCGATGTTTGTGGGCTTCAGCAAATTTGAGAATTGTTCGATGAACATATTCAATTTATATTATAGTTGTTTGAACTTTTCATAGTTTTTTTAAACACCTTTTTTTGGGTATAGTTCTTTAAATAAGTACATACCTTTGTTTTGGGTAGTGTACGGTTGAAACTTTCAAAGAATGCTTCGATTGACTGAATACCGACAGCATTTCTATTAATTATTAATAATAGTCCGTTGCTGCGTGATTGAAGGGCAAACCAAAAAACAAACACACTTTCTCATTTTAATATTAATAGGGATTGAATTCAAATCTATGCTTCCCGTGTTTTTTGACTCCTGTACGCCGATGTGACGTACTCGCTTACCTAGCATATAAAATCGCTAGACATAAAAAAACAACCAAAAAGCCATTAATTCACTGTATGTAAATAGGAAATGTCACGACAAAGCACATTTATCACTATCAAAACGTTATAAAGAACTCCAATACCGTCATTTATTAATGGAAAAACGTAACACAGTCTTTGCTGAAACAAATTATCCCGATTCCAAACTCGCGTGAGAAACTAATAAGCTCATGTTTTTTATTATCTTCTCTTCGTTAGCGAAGTTAGATAATGGAAACGACTGTCAGAATATTTCTTCTATCTTTTTGCTTTGTTTAAATGTCCTCACGATACTGAATAATTTTGTCTATAGCTCACACTCTTTTTCATCTAGATCCTAACGCTCTGGTTTGACTTACAACATGTGCATACACTTCATCCATGTAGAACGAGGTTTATAAAATTCCCGCGAAAACCCTGTTTTTGAAAAAGGTAGCCTATGTCACTCTCCAAGTCATATTCAAAACTATTTATTTCATGTAGGCAAACTTGTAGCTCTTATGACACGTCAAAACTCTACCACCCACCAATACACCACCATACCCTCACCACCACACCACCACCAACTATACCACCACCATACCACACCTCACCATACAACATACACATACAATGTGCACTTTACGTAATGAATCATAGACAGTCTAGCTTTTAGGTCTTTGATCTTCAAAATCCAATATGTTACTAATACTATTAGGCGTCCGTCTTTCTAATAGAGTAATATACCCGACGCCTTTGATCGGAGTACTGTCCATAATGGATTGGTGATATTGTCGGCATCTGTGAATCAAACAGGGTATCTGAAGGATCACAAAAGATAAATCACAGAGTGAGTTCGTGCTCATATTCTGCCTGAATAATGCAGAAGGATGCTATATCTATTCCGATTTAGGGCATTTATTCTTAAGATCACGCTAATAATAAAATATGGTCGTAACTATAATTCTGCCTATAGAATTTCCTTTTATGCTGTACTAATATTATAAATGTAAAAGTGTTTTTGTTTGTTGATTTGTCCTACAAATACGCAGCAAATCGCTATGATTTTTTCATACGAATAGTCAAAGGAAGGAACAAACAATGAAGGTCTATTTCATTGTTAATTAAAGCACTTTTTACCCTGTTGGATGTTAATTTGCCACGGCTGAAGCATTTCACTCAAAGCTTCCGCTGGATTAAATCAGAGACAATTATAAATCAAATTCGACCCTGCAGAAAATAGAAACCGCAACATATTATGAGACTCATAAAATTACAGCGCTTACTACTGCGTCAGGAAGATCATGAAAAGCTGACGAACTTGGAACGTTTTAGTCCTCATTAATACTTATTATAAATATGCGAAAGTGTGTTTCTTTGTTGGTTTGTCTTTCGATCACGCAAAAAAAGAGCCAATAATCGACGTGATTTTTTGCGTGGATATAGTTGAAATCCTAAAGAGTGGCATAAAGCTACTTTTCAAAGGGAAGAAAAAGTGGACGGAGTTGCGGGCAAAAGCTAGCAATTAATATTTTTGTAGACCGTGTAGTTGGCCTGAAAACGGAGGTATTGCTGTTGGAAAGGAAACAAATCGGAAGTTCTCCGCGTGCCAGTGTGGTGGATATTAAATTCTTTCCACGTTGCTACTATAGCTTCGCTTTATTCTACCTGCTACGGTTTTTATGAAAATTCTCTCAAATTCACTACTCCGTACTAATAATAATTTTTGGGCAAAAATTAGGTTTTCAAATTTGAGTTCTGTTTACATTCAACTGAAGATATTATTTCAATTTTAAATCGACGATACTAACGATTATTTAGATTTAGATTAGAAAATATAATGATCGACAATTGGTATTCTTTGTTTTTTATTTATGTACTTAGATAAAAATTACACGAACACACACTCTCTGACCAAACACGTCATGACATTTTACCGTATCCGTTCCATCGTTGATACAAATCACGCCCCTTGTGACTCATTGAATTCCAAAGAAACGCCTACTTCTATCTTTTGGAGGGCAAAATGTTTATTCACAAACCGTCTCAAGATAAAACATTTCTGTGGCGTATATTATTATGTATTCACGTCTAAGCTGGATTAACGTAGGCGGTAAGATTTTAGGCGGCGGCGTGTAACCTAATAAACCGTTTCAGCGTCCATTTATGTTTTATTCATGAGCCCTTCTGGATCCGATTAGTGTACGGTATGTAAAATTTCACCCTAAGCGGCTTAGACCTGAGTAACAGATGCCCATGATTGTGGACGTTTATTTCCAACCATATAGCATACTAGTCCATGCCCGCGACTTCGTTCGCGCGGATTAAAGTTTTTTAATTCCCGCGGGAACTCTTTTATTTTCCAGAATATAAAATAGCTTAGAATAAATGATGTGCCTTTATGTTTCACCATACTACTCCACACCTAATTTCATTGTTGTCACGGATGGTTGCCTGATAGAGATTGCTCTGTTAGCAATAAGACCGCCTTTGCATGCATAGTTTTAAGATGTATTCAATTTTAGTTCTTTCTTGTGCGCAATAAAGTTTTTATCTATCAATCTAGCCTAGGTGTTATTCTAGACCATAATCTATCTCTGTGTCTTTCAGCTAAATCGGATCAGTCGTTGCGACGGATTGAGTAACAGACATCCATCCATACATACATCCAAACTTTCGCATTTATAATATTAATAGGATTATAGGATAGCCGATTTGGGGGTTGGGCTTTCCTCATAAAATGTAATTGGATCTATTAAGGTTCTTAAGAAGCGTTATAAATTAATTGTTACAGAGAAAGTGG
Organism: Hipparchia semele; assembly: GCA_933228805.2. Lineage (NCBI taxonomy): Eukaryota > Metazoa > Arthropoda > Insecta > Lepidoptera > Nymphalidae > Hipparchia > Hipparchia semele. The sequence goes on from OW121718.1 coordinate 5,499,767, forward strand.
CATAATGATAAATAAATATAATTATTCTGATACGTTCCACTACCATTCAGCATCTTATAAGATTGCAATAGGTATAAATTTTTATAGCAGCTATATTATCCACTTTTAGCAGCTTCTGCTTTTTGGACTTGTGATAAAAATTAAAAAAAAAAACAAAATTTAAATGACACGTCAAGACTCTACCACAGGTTCGTACAGTCCTGTTATGACAGCGAATGAATATCTGTATTATGATAATTTATGGAGGCTTATGCACGACAAGTGTAAATTAAAAATTTAAAACAACCTCAGCATCTTACAAATTATATTCCATTTAATAAATAAATTCCCAAACGAATATTAATTATTATTGATTCAATCTTGGATGATTAGAACGCGGTTATTAAACTCGTAGGAGCAGCCTCTTCTGAGAGTAATATCAAATTCTTAAAATTTTGGTTATTAAATTCTTGATTTTGCAAACATTAAGGCTTCGAACACATTGGTTGTGACTGAATGTTCTAGCTGAACATGAGCTGGTTTGGTCATTGGCTTAGGTCATTGGTGTCAACTGTATGAAATGAACCCGTACTTTCGCTATAAATCGGGCGCTAACTGAATTAGAACGCTAACAAGCGAAACGTCAACAAAAACTGCGTAAAGTACCGTACGCGTTTCATCACTAGTCAGTAATCAGTAGTCAGCTAGTCAGTAGTTAAAATAAAAATATGCAACCCACCATTTTGTGGCGGCGGCCATCTTGGACCAAGTTTCATCAAACATAACTAAGAACACTCCCGACTAATTCAGCTGTCAAAACAAAAAAAACAAAATCAAAATCGTGTCATCCGTTCGGCTACTTCGATGTCACAGACAGACACACATAAACACACACACACACACACACACACACACACACACACACACACACACACACACACACACACACACACACACACACACACACACACACACACACACACACACACACACACACACACACACACACACACACACACACACACAAACTTTCGTCTTTATAATATTAGTGTGATATTGTGATGTAATTAGTGTGTTATAAAAAAAACTGTACATGCATGTTAAAGGAATAAGAAAGTTCTTATCGTCAACGTCTAAACTGAGTCTAACCGCTACAAGTTTGTTCAGTTGCAGTTCGAACCAATGGATGTGTGATGCCAATTAATCTTGTTCACAAACTATTCAGCACGTCTTGATTAAGCAACTCACAGTAGCAAATAAAGCTGTGTTTGTAGAACCAAACCATGCTTGTTTCTGATATCTGAGTTCACATACCGAAATTCACAGCAGAAACTACGATTTGAGAAGTTGACGGGGTTAGATTCGCCCCCTTGTGAGCCACGAGGGTGCATCTAACAATGTACATGATGTAACTAAAGTACCTACAGACATTTAGGTACAGAGCTTTCTTGTTGATTTTATCGATGATATAATGAGAGTGCAATTATAGTAACTCCTATATTATCCGCTAACATTTCAGCTTCCTTTGAGATTGATCACCGAGGCCAAAACTCAAACAATTCCTGCAGTTTCATAACTAAACTTTCATAATAAAACTGATGAACCGAAGAATTATGACAAACTAGTTGATGTACGCGACTTTGTCCGCGTGGATAAGGTTTTTTAATTTCCGCGGGAATTCTTTTTTTTTCGTCATTTATTAACACATAGGCTACATTTTCCAGCATAAAATTTAGTGTATTACGTCTGGGATAAGCTATCTCCATTTCAATTCCAATTCCAGCTAGAAGGAGTAAGAGTAACAAACATACACACACACACATACAAACAAACAAACTTCCGCCTTAATAATATTAGTGTGATGTGATAAATACACACCACCCCTCCTGAAGTGAGGTAAAAAGCAAATATACTTTCTGTGATATGTCAGTAGGTATACGTGAATACAGCTTAAGCAAAAGGCTTTACCGGGTATTACAACAGTACAAATCAAGCAACTCGATGCCGTAGGAATAGGAAACGTTTACTCTCTGGTAAGCTGTCAGATAAAATGTACAACCACAGAGCGTGCCTACTTTGCAATGTCTTTACCAAAAATAATAGACGGGCTTTGCCTTCGCTTTTTATTTTCCACTAGCTAATTCCATTGATTTCATTCGCGTCGTTTTAGTATTTTTTAATTCCGTAGAAATGTTTTGATATTTTTAACCGATTTCGAGAACAGAGAAGATTCGGTACGTCCGATTGACGTTTTTAGAAGGAGTTTTTATTATACTTAGCTACTCATAGTATCGAAAGCAAGAAGAAAAAATAATCGCTTTTTAACCAACGTATCTACTTAAATTACAATAAACCAATCAGTAGTAAGTAATGAACTAAAATAGTAATATTTATGTCAAATAATATAAATTACTGTACACTCCACAAAAGTTATTCCTCTATCCCTTTTTATTCTTCCGGCCATGGACTGTAACTTAAGGAAAAGATCTCTTTTATCCTCAAAGAGGGTCATTTGAATTGCTAATGAGGGATCACCATGGCAATTTGAGTTCTGTCCGTCAAATATATTAAGTATTGTATTATTTGGGTTCCTTTTACGAGTAAATTATAGATTAGCTTTAAGCTGTTATAATTTACTAATTATAACCAATGATTTCTACTAGGAATGAGTTGTATACTCACAAAATAAGCGAAAAAATCTGGTGAGCCTGTAACCATAGTACACAAATATAGGTAGGTATACCTAATATTTAGTACATAATAATGTAGGTGAATAAATAAAAAAATATAGATATGCCATGTTGGCTGTTGCACATACGATTCCGCTACTATATAACGATATAATATAAGAAAACCTACAAGTACGTCTCTATTTGCAAAGCATGTCATGTGTAGAGACGTAAAATAAATAGCAAGAATGTTTCTCGCATACAAAGATATCACAGAATGTGGAGATCAAAGCCGTACCCCTACCACGTGTATGCTTATAAAATAGATCCTTTTTCCGTAACATTGTACCTATGCCTAAATATTTTGTATCATCCACATACGTCGTTGTCAGATGATGTACGTAATATAAGAAAAGACGTAAGACTAACAACGCTCTTTTGATAAATTGTTTTCTCTAAGAAGGCCAGATTTTATTGATTAAATAAATGTAAGAAAAGAATATGTACCTAGATATAGTCGCTAACTGTGGGCCTCATGAGAAGGCTCAGGGTCACCCAGACGGCGATGGAGTCGTGAGATCAAATTAGGATTGAAGAGATCGGCAGGAGAACCAAATTCACCGACTCAGCGAGTTGCGAAACTAACGTGGAAATGGGCGGGGTACATAGTTCGAAGAGCTGTTGGTCGTCGGGGTCCCAAGGTGCTGGAGTAGTGACCCCGCACAGGGAAGCGCAATGTTGGCAGACTCCTCACTAGGTAAACCGACGATATTACACTAGTCGCAGACCGAGGCCTGTGGAAGTCCATACAACAGACCTCTGTCCAGTAGGGATTATTAGAGAAACTTTAATGTCATTTTTAGTTTCATAATAATGTACTCGTAAGTTTGAACTCCATTTTCATCGCCTTTGTGTGTAACGAAGTGGAAGTTAGCGCGTCAATACACTCTTCTTATGTGTATGCAGACAAAATAAACACGGTAACTTATTCCCTTACGTGTAACTGAACCGCGGGGAGGAACATGACGCAAAACGGAATGAAAACGGTATGTATTGTCTTTTTACGGTAAATTGAACTAAAAGGCTTTCAGGAGCAGACAGCCCAGCGGATGCGGCGGACGCCGGCTTTCCGGCTTTAGAAGTTTCGCGCTTTACATTCCGCAGTTTTTTAACGTGTTCTCTCCTTTATTGGTCATTATTATTGAACAAAATAATTTCTGTTTTATGTTTGTTCTTACAAGCTAATGCCCTCTTTAACTTTTTCCGCGTGAATTTAGGTTTAAAAAATTCCTTATACCTTTGCATAAGACTTCGATCCTTAGATCTGACGCAGCGTGACTGAAGGACAAACCAATAAACTAACAAAGTACAAAACACATTTTAATTTTGCCAAAATTAGTAAGATATGCCGCCTCTAAGATGGACTTTTATAATGGATGGAATATTATAAGATTTAATTTAATAATCTCAATTAGCCTATTTCAGCTTCTCCAAGAACTTATAAACGTTTCGCTTACCAAAAAAATCTTACTTTAAGAAGATAATGAACATTTCAACGCCACGATAAAACCTAATTCTGTATACATAATAATATAAAAGCTGTACAAGGGCACCTGTTAGAATATTTACGGGCGAGACATGAATATTGAAGTGTCGCCCGCGTTCCTAACGATTTCACATCAGTTGGTATGAAATGGTCCGGCAGAGCGAATGTAATGGGCGACAATTCCTAAGCCCACCTGAGCCTGTGTGTAGCATGTGCGTAATCGCCTTAACAATATCATTTTCATCTAAATTGCTTAGGGAAGATATAAGTACATGTTATCTTTGTTAATGGCACGTTGAAGGGTATCGATTAAAATTATTATTTACTCGTTGATGCCCGCGACTTCGTTTGCGTGGATTTAGTTTTAAAAATGCCGAGGGAACTCTTTGATTTTCCGGGATAAATGCTTGGCCTATGTCACTCTCCAGATCCTCAAATATATTCATGGACAAAATTACATCGATCCATTAATCTCTGCCATAGGTAACGTTGAACTGACGTACGTGCAAATAAAATCTATTGTACACATGACAAAAAGCTAAACCGAGTCTTGCCTGCAAAGGAATCAAAGGAATCTTGTCTTTTAGACGTATTAGAATTCAACTTTCGTAACAAAGACAGGATTACAGCTCTTGAAACACAACGACTTCTGTATATTTGCATATGTTACGCTTGGCAAACGAATCGAACGCCCGATTTAGTCTGTGAAGATAAATGATAATAAGATATTGTACGAATAAATTATTTGGCAATTATTTTAAATATCATCCAAGCTGAAGTTGCTATCCTATGTGATATCCTTGTGTCTTCTCCAAATAAGCGGAAACGAAATGCTTTAATTTAACATTTCTGATAAGAACCGCTAAGTTGTGGAACACTCTTCCAGCATCCATGTTTCCTGCCACCTATAATTTGAGTACCTTCAAGGCAAGAGTGAATAGGCATCTTCTAGGCAAGCTCGCTCCAACCTAGACCTTATCAGCGCTATCCAGTATTGATTGTCGTCAAGCGCAAGCCTATTTCGGATAAATAAAAAGATGTTATATAATCTTAAATTTTTGAATTCTGTTAAAGTTACTCTATGAACTTTACCAGTTCACCGGTGGGCTTTGGACGCGAGTAACCCAATAGAGAGCTTCCGTTCCTGTTTTATTCATGAGCCCTTTCGAAACCCGATTACCGAACACAAGTAGCAGCGGGAGTTTTTTTCGTAAATAAACCTGCTACGAAATAGTTGGAATTTGGCTTCTAGAATGGCTTCAGACCGGAACGCTAAATCGCTTGAGGTTACGGCTTTGCCAGTAAACACCCAAATACAAGCCAATTTAGATAACATGCTTTTTGGGTAGACTGAACTCTGAATGAAAATTAAGTAGAACTATCTTACTTGATACTGCGTAAAGATTCTTGAAGTGAAAACTTCTTTTGTTTTGTACTGTTTGAGCCATATTGACACCAATATGCTATGTTAATAGTATATCTATATACCTATGAGTATCATGCGTTTTCACTTCTATCGTTAGTCTACACGATTGTCCATGTATTCTATTAAAAAAAAAAAGTTTTTATAATGCCTTTCGTTCGTAAGGGGAACCCTCTAACGTTAGTCACCGGTTATTCCTAATGATGTAAGGGGGAACATACAGATTGAGTTTAAGTCCCCCAATACATTATTTATCCATTCTGGCTGGGTGTGTGTATTGTCGGTGTGACAAACAAGAAAATAATTCTTGTTTATGTCTATCTGGTGTGACCACGAGTCTGCAATCGTCTTGCTTTGCAGTATACCTACTGTTTGTTACACCCATACTACATTTAACCAACAATAAATGATTAAACGAACTTACCTTAAGTGAAGATCGATCAATATTATATGAGTTGCTTCATCTGAAGATATCTTAGCCCAAAGCCGAAAATAACATTAAAACTTTTAAAAATTTTATTCAAGGGGAATATTAATAGAGAAGTAGGTAAATGTTAGACAAAAATTCACCTTTCTCTTGAAGTTCCTGCCATTAAATTTTCTTTTCAAAAAAGAGTACAAAACTGTATTTGTTTAAAACTATCAAAGTTTACGATTTGTGTCGTTCAAGTAGCAATTTTAAGGCCTCTTTTGTCTCACGATTATCCTTACCAATATTACAAATGTAAAAGTATTTTTGTTTGTTTGTTAGTTTGTCCTTCAACTACGCAGCAGCGGAGCAATGGATCGACGTGAATTTTATGCATAGATATAACTGAGGACGTCGAGAGTGACATAGGCTACCTTTTATCTTTAAAAAAAAAAACAGAAGTTTCCATTGAAGAAAACCCCTTTTCACGCAGGCGAAGTCGCGTACAAAAGCTAATCATTTTATTAGTTTTTTCTATTTGCGTGTTGATATCAAATCGTGGTCGCGGAGGAAGGTGCGTTCTCCAAATAATTACCTAACTATAACCAAATGTTATTACGAGAATGTTAACGTACTACGTTATTTTGAGGTTTTATATATTAAAATAAAACGAGAGAAAGGGACACAGAGCTCAAAAATCTTGGTGGTTTTTCATGAATTATTATAATGCAGCAGCATAATTTACATGTATGCAATCCCTCACTGCCAATATGAAGACAAAGTTCATGTTTTCATGACGTATCTAGTTCTTCTTCTTCTTCATCAACCGACAGACGTCTACTGCTGGACATAGGTCTCTTGCATGGACCTCCAAAGACCTCCGTCTTGCGCTGCCTGAATCCAGCGGCTTCCTGCGACTCGTTTGATGTCGTCGGTCCACCTAGTGGGGGGTCTGCCAACACCCCCTACACGTACCTAGTTACAGCAGTGCATTCATGTGTTTACTACATCGAATACATGCACAGTAGATATACGATTTATCTTTTAGAGAGCTCAAATATTTCGAAATTTTCAAGCAGGTAGTAGCTATTGAAAGGTGCACTTTTGAAATGATATTTAAGTTGCTAAAAGCTTTCCTGGGTTGTATTCAGCTATTGATTCACTCCGCATGACGTAAAGTAGTATGTATTTTAGTAAAACACAGCAGCTTTTAAGTGTATAATATCAATTATATTTTTTAGACCACTTTTTAACGTTAAAGAAATATTTCTTATGTTTCTCAATTTAAGAGCTTTTGAGAATACTAGCTTTCACTCCTGTACAGTTATTCTGATTCTAGTTTGAATCAAAATTTAAACTCTCAACTTAAAAAGTTTGATAAAATTGAAGGTCCACATACATCACATTTTTGACGTCTCCGGTCTGGTCTGGTGGGAGGCTTTGGCCGTGGCTAGTTACCACCCTACCGTCAAAGACGTGCCGCCAAGCGATTTAGCGTTCCGGTAGGATGGCGTGTAGAAACCGATGAGGTGTATGGGTTGAATTTACACTGCTATACCCCTTCCAAGTTAACCCGCTACCTTCTTAGACTGCATCGTCACTTAACATCAGGTGAGATCGCAGTCATCGAATAAAAAAAAAACCATCAACGTGAAATAATTCACTCGCAAAAGCAATTTTTCTTTTTCAAATGTTTGTTGAAACGCCTTCCCATAAATACAGCCTTCACAAAAATTCTTGCTTGTCAAGCTTTAATTTAATTCCCAGTTTTCTCCTCGTCAACTTACTTATAAACTTTTATAGCCTTTTTGTACTACTTCAAAGTATTACAAAATGGCTACAAAAGTATCTTAAAGGAATTTTCAATTACGTAGTATTGTGGTCGGCAGCGCTAAACCCGTGAGGAATTCTAATGACTTCAACTAAACCCATTTAATATAATGACACTTATAAATATGTACCAAAGACTAAAGACACTAGAAAAAGATGATTTACCAATTTATTAAGTCCAAAAACGTATTCACAACTTAGCGCCAGTAACATGCTTTCATTTCAAAAATTACCTAAACATTTTTCCTTAAAACAGTTAATCAAAAACAATACTAAGTAACAGTAGTAAGTGAACGAGTAAAAAGATTTGGGTACAAAGTCCCTCACTCAAGTCAAAAGATTTAACCAGCCCTACAAACAACAGGCAAAGTGGGTTGCAAAAAGCAGTATTCGTAGTCCCCATTAGGTACGAGGATTACGAGTCTAATAAAGAACCCTGATTTTTGAAACTTGTGTGTGTATGTGTTCTTTAACTGTTTAGTGTAATTTAACTTCCAGATCTTAAACTGACCATAAGAAATGTAGACGAAATTTTAAAATACCGTTGCATTTCCTCGCCTTTAAAATTCCTGAAATATTTGTTTCAAAGAATAGATATTCATCATTAGGTACCGTTATTCCTAAGAAAACAGGTTTGCGTCATTATAACACACGATTTAAAACTCAGAACTCTGGAGATTGGCTGAGCGATCAACATTGACGTTACTGGAATTTGAGTTGAATTATAGCAAAAATGAAATAAAAATCCCAAAGGGATATGTCTAAACTATAATGTAATTGATAGATCCATTTTATTTGCGACAAACTTCGACAAACGACTCAAGATACACATTGCCAATAATCGTAGTTTGAATTGTTCAAAAACCCCTAACTTGATCCTTTTTGGCACTGGTCACGTCATTTTTATATTTTACGATAGTACCGAACTTAGATTAGAACAGTCTCCTTAAAGTTTATGCTTAAAGTGAGGTTAACGACGCATCCCGCAGAGCTTGGCTCACACCCAGTCCGTGTTATCAGAACTTTGTTACTTTTATACTGGTTTATGAAACTAGAAAATGCATTAATGTTGCTTCTCTTATAAACACAGTTTTCACAAGGGGTTTAACTGAGAGTTTTATATATATCGCTCATTTGCGACAAGGGTGACATAATTCAAAATTCACCAATTTTAGTGTCGAAAATTTATACTTTTTTCTATAAAAACAACATTACGCTAAGCACAAAAAAATAAGAGCGAGAGAGATTGTGACTTAATGTTCTGTCGCTTTGTTGACCGCTGTGTTGTTTCGAGACTGTAGCATCCACAAAACATTACTCTCTAATGAGAGAATTCTCTCATCGTCGATTTTGAATTATGTCACCCTTGTCGCAAATGAGCGATATTTTTGAACGAACTACTTATCTGATGCTGAGCTAATAAGTAGCTTGATCGAAAATTCGATGAAAAATATTCGGCTAGTGTGCTTAGGAGTACTCGGGCTTCGGAGATTCGAACCTAGATTGCCTAATTCGTGAGTTTTCCGAGTCGAAAGTAGACATACAGATGCAGATTAACACAGGCTTGACGGAAACCAATGATCAAGCACATATAATTAGGAAGTAATATCACAGGCAGGGTGTTTCGTATTAAAAGTTCTGTGAAAGCAAATTGGATCTTAACCACATAAATTCACTTCCTGGCGCAGTGGTGATCACTGTAGTTTTATAACTGGGAGGTCTCGGGTTTGGTTCCTGGTGGGGACAATTTGGAAATTTATAATTTCTGAATTTTCTCTGGTCTGGTCTGGTAGGCGGCTTTGACCTTGGCTAGTTACCACCCTACCGTCAAAGACGTGCCACCAAGCGATTTAGCGGTCCGGCACGATAGTGAATAGGAACCGATTAGGGGTATATGTTGAAAGTACACTGTTATACCCCTTCCAAGTCAGCTCGCTACCATTTTAGGCTACATCGTCACGTACCATCAGGTGAGATCGCATCAAATAAACATAAAAAACCTACCATGTCAACACCCACGTCTTCTCGCTATTATGTGAAAAAATTGAAACCTTCTGATCATAACAATTCATAAAATAGAAAGCAATAGTTTCAAACTCTAGCCGTCTGTAAAGTTCGAATATGATTGCGGTTTCTGACAAACTGTATTCATTTCTAATCTCCAAGTTGTGCAACAGTTCTATTTAGTTGCGCTCTCCTACAGCCGCAATAACTTCATCGGTTTGAAGGTAGTCTGAAATATACTACATAATTCTTATCTTATATATATATATTATACACATTACTATATAATTCTTTTTGAATAATATTTTTGAAAGACTCATGAGGCCGATATTGTCAGTTTTTATTTAGTTTAACTACTTTGTATAAGTTTTATTCTCCCTACGATTTTTTTCACATTGAGTGAACTTTACAAAGTAGCTTTTATAAATAGGTCCATAACTGCGAGAAGTTCGACATAATCATAACATTCTGTGTCGGCGAAAAACTTAATGCTCCACGCCCGATTCAAAAATAATACCGATTCCAGATGTTCGACTAAGCTATAAGGAAAGTTAAAACGTTTCTTTGAACATTATTTTTATTGTCAGGGTTTCTAAGGAAGCCATAATTTTTCCAACCCAACCCTTTTACGTTTAAGGCGCAGCAACTATAAAAATGTCGAAGGCCGTAAAACTGATTCCTGCTTTGAAATATGCGCTTAAATGCGATATAGGTACGTTTAAGAAAAACAGGCGCGGATTACAGTTTATTTTTTTACCTAACTACACACACTTTATTAACAGACTTTACCAAACTAGTTGTACAATCTTGACTAATAGGTAAAGGTGATTCAGTATATTAAAGTTTGTTACTACTATTTACACCTAAATAACTAATAGAATAATAAACATAAATAGTTGAAAATGAATATCGTCCTCCTAATATAAAGTTGGTTAAATACTCAAAGTGTACATGACTTATACGAATACCCTTTACAATACATTTTAGTCTCAAACAAAATATTAAATTAAGCATCGGATTTTACTCTACTTGTCACTAACTAAAAAAGTCTCTCGGAAAAGCTTGATTAAACCTACCTGTATGCATCGAAGGCGACAGCATCGCAACTATATCGCGGTCTTTTTGCGATTCTATCAGAATAGAATAGAATAATTTTTTATTCAAATAAACTTTTACAAAGTGCTTTCAAATCGTCAAATGAATCTACCACACTGGTTCGGAATGCCATTCCATCGTTATCTATCGCTTCTGAATCTCTGCAAAAAATCGCCACGACCTTCCTCAATATTGAAAAAAAAATATTTAACTGAGTTACCAAATATTAATCTTAATTCGTATCAAAACGGTTAAGCTAAATAACGCAAAATATGCAAATTAATAAATCATTGCTTGTTAAGTACTAGACGACTTCCTCTTTTATTTATAAGTACAATTTGGGGTAATAAATCATAACAAATTTTAGGCTTAAATACGTAATAAGCTACATGATTTATTATTTTCAAATCGTTTCGAATGGGTAATAAGTAAGCTTAGAAAGATGAATGGTTATTGGCAAAGCAATTATTTATTAGAAGTCTCCGGAGATAGCAGTTACGAATTTATTGTAATGTTGTGAAAACGAAACAAAAATATATATTTTTGATAGGTGTTAAAATAGAAAAGAATAATGTTTTTTTTATAATAATGATACTCGAATAAATCTTCAGAATTTATCTATTCTTCTTATCGAGTTTATCGTTTGATGAGACTTAAAGCTGAACGATTTCCTTAAAATCACAAGCAGTAGGTACTTAAAATTTAATTTATTACAGTTCAACTTAGTTCAAGCGTACATATGCAGGGTATATCGTTGCGTATGTATAGATATCGTTTGCAATGCAAATTAGATTGGTTATTGCATAATAAATGGCAGGTTCAATAGCAATTGAGCGTTATGGCCTGCCTTGCGAGGCATAACTGCGCGTGGACTATATAATACCAACACCAAGTATCCCTTTACGTAACTTTCAGGAATACGAAACTAACTCCAACATAGTCCCGAGCTCGGAATTATGCCTGAATAGTTATTAGGTCAAACTTTAGCCAAATTAGGTATTAATTCCCACAACCTATGTCGTGGTATGTAATGGGGCAATGAAGCTCATAACTTTGGAAATAGATCAAACAACTATAGTGCAATGTACCAGCTAGTATGCAGTTCAATTGTTGAACTAGTGTGGAATTAGTGCGAAGAACCTTACAAGGAATTCCTAGTAAGGTTTCCCAGCAATAAAAATAATAGTTTTGGTACGGTAGCGCGGAGTAAATGACAGTCAGAGAAACCATAACTATTTCACTTAATGTAGGCCTACCTAGATGGGCTTGGAACTGTTGTAAAATCGATTGATTTTTGTGCCGTTAATTGTTTTGTAGTCTGAAGCCTCCATCTATCCTTTAATCTAAATTCGCTATTAAAAAGAAAAAGAACAATTTTCTCGGTAAAAAGTTTTATTATTTTTAAGCTATTGCATAGCTTCTATCGCGGGCCTTGAGCGTGGAGACCGAATCCAGAAATTCCGTAACGAAAATAACCTGACACCCCACAGACACGGACTCCTCTCACCGCTAGATGGCGTTGATAAAAAATGCTATGCAATAGCTTTACCTTGGCAGTCCCCGAGTGCCTCACGTCTTTTTTATTTTATTTAATATATTTTTGTATAGAGTTATAGGCCATAGTCCCCACCCCCAAAATGAGAGATTAACTAACCTAACCTAACAATTATCTTTTTATTTATTCGATGGCCAGTAAGTCCTTGACTGCGATCTCACCTGACGGTAAGTGGCGATGCAGTCTAAGATAGTAGCGGACTAATTTGGAAGGCAGTGTACATTCAACCCAAACCCCTAATCATTGCTTCGTATTGTTTCGCTACGTTATTATTTTCAGCAAAGTCGATCGTAGGTTACGGATTATCGTAACACGAGTAGCTATATGCACTATTGAGTGTGGTTGCAGTCTGCGATAAATCACTGTCTGACCGAACTGCAATATCATCAGTGAACATTTGTGGCAATGCTATTCTGCTGTCTCATGTTTTAATGAATGATGATAGCTACTTTTGCAATTCCTGACGTTTAAATTATTATCGACCCTGGCTACAAGCCCGATGGGTAAAATAAATTTCATCATTATCACAGACTGACGTGATATAACTTTAAAAAAGGAAATGGTGACTGACTCACTGATTGACTGACTGACTGATCTAACAACGCACAGCTCAAACCACTGGATGGATCGGACTAACAAATAACAGATAGCTATTATGAAGTAGGCACCCGCTAAGAAAGGATATTTGAAAACTCAACTCCTAAAAGGGTAACATAGGGCTTTGAAAGTATGAAAATCGACCCTAATATGACCGAAGCCGTGGCTGTAAGCTAGTTAGTTGCCTAACCGCAAGCGTCGATTCTAATAAGGTTTTAGCATAGTGGTTAAACTTTACCCTCCTTTTCGGGGACCATATTATATGAAATTAAAATCACTTGTTTTAACGGCTGAGAAAACATAAATGCCTGAAAGTTGATAATGATGAGTTTAGATGATGACAGATGACGAGTTTAGATGAAAATATTTTTTTTTTCTGATTTATGCGTAGAAAATTTACCCTTAAATTTCTCAAAAAATCGTATCTGGTTCTCATGTATGGAGGCGTCAAGTCCATTCATAGCCATTGTTTTGTTCAAAGACTAATGGGATTCAGCTTGGGTATGTTATTCAAGTGTCAAGAAGATGAATGTTAGGTTATTTATGAGGTCGTGCCGAAAAAATGGATTTTCATGCTGGCTTTTGCAAAAGAGTGACGATGGAATATTTTTTCATTTAAAATAATATTCATTTCAGCTTATCTTCATTAATTATTACTCAGTATGATAATAATATACGTACATCATATTTCGCCTTCTATTTCGCTCCCTTTGTTGTTATTGTGTCAGACTTTATTGACGGCTTTACATTATAATGATGCTTCAACTATTCAACAATCAAACTGGGTTGCGAATTGTTTTTTATTTACAGATTCTTCTTTATCAATCGATAGAGGTCCACAAGTGGGCAAAGGTTACTTTCATATTCCTCGATCTTGTCGTACTTGTATCCACAAGAGCCACAGAGACAGCCGCTGCATCACCTTGAGACGCCAACGATTATATCGATTCTTAGAACTATGTGCCCCGCTCATTACAACTTAAGCTGTGAAACTCATTAAGCTATGTCGTAACCTCTAGATCGTATTTCTAAATAATTTAACAATAGGAAGCATTACATAATGAAGTCTTACCAAAAACATTTCTAATGAAAATAAACTACACATAAAGTTCGCAAAATGTTTTCGTTAATCGGATAAAAGAAAAAAGAACAGTTTCCCTTTAGCAATATCACTTTCTTTCAAATTCGTACATTTATACGTCGCAAACTACGAATACAAATCATGTTCGCAATACTAATATTTCATTCCGGTTGAACACAATGGACCCTGGAAAGAGATTTATTTTGGAAATGAGAGCTTTAAAGAATTCTTTCACAGATTCCCAACACAAAATGTAATTTCCTGTTTATGATTAAGTAAGGTTTTCACGTCATCTAGATCAAGATATTTGACTACCTTATCCATTATGAGTAGAATTAATTAATAGTCTCGATTGTCACAAAATTCAAAAAATTCAAAATTAGGTATATGAAAATCTTTCATATATGAAAAGCTTTGCTTCAGCTGCTCTACCAGCATAGAGAAAAAAAAACCGGTTCGGAATGCTTATTCTACTGAGAAGAGTGGGAAAAAACTCATCAGTTGCTCTTTTCAAAAACATTTACAATTACGTATTTTTTATCTTGTGGACAGCTGAAGCAAAGCCATTTGCTTCCAAGCAACTTTGTTAATAATAAGGAATTCATTAACTGTGTAAATAACCTCTATTTATCAAATGTATCTTTATACACTGTTTATGGTAAAAGAATTGATAATTCTTTCGGAATCAAATTATAAAAGCGTATACTCGACACCACAAAGGACTCCTGCACTTTTCTGTTGGTGTTACTAGTTTATGACGGTATCACAGTTACCATATACTAACAGTTGCGTAAAGAACTGTGCAGAGCAACGACTGGTGGTTTGTGGGGCGGAGGGGGGTCAGGCCGTATACCACAAACTCGCTTGTTTTGTGGGATCAACCGACGCGGGTTGTGGTGAGCGTGTTTGGAAATATTTTAAGTACTGCTTAATACTTGCTATGAATATAATCTGATCTGTGTACGGAGGTAGTCCACTTCTAAAAAGAATAAGAATCTAATATTTCACAGATTTTCTCTATCTGATGCAAATGTTATTTAAGTTGAAAATTATTGGGATGGAACTTAAATCCTTAGTTTCGTAACTATCTGGTGGTGAAATATCTCTAAAAGTTGATAGTTTTGAATTTTTAAATAAATATTGAAAAAAAAAAGTAACGTAGCAGTAGATACTAATTAGTTTTTCATTTTGCATATGAAAATTCTGGTCACACATAATTCATTATTTCCTGAGGGAAAAACAAATTTCAAAACACCGCAATGCTTAAGAAATAAGCGACTTCAATTTATTTTGTAGGAAAAATTTTCGAGCTTGAGAGATGAAAAGAGTACAGACCAGCTCATATAAAATGTACGGAAAAACTAGTAATTTATTTCGCCTAGGTACTATCCAAGTTCGTGATAGAGGCAAAAGTTGAATCCGATTATACTAAGTGAATAATAAATATTTATGAAACAACCGCCCGATGGTAATTTACAATATATTTTGGTAACATAATGTAATAAAATATTATTATCATCTAGTGGGCTTTGAGCAAACAATTGGCTCATTCCCACAAGTACAACTGATTACTTCAACCGTTGCACTAGTTTAACTTTTTTTTCCCCAGTTAACTGTTAAAAGGATTTATCCCAATAGTCCAACTACGTCTAAATCCTTTTAACAGTTGCACTACTGAAAAAAAGTCCCACTAGTTTAAAGTTCAGTTGTTCTAGTGGGAATGAGCCAAAAAATTGGCCTAGCTGTTCAGCGCAGAAATGCAGCCTGTCAGTGGGATAGTATTATCATCATTCTACGTGGCCATGATTTGTGGAGCAATTAAATAATAATTAATAGTACTAGTAAGAAACTTTGTTGCAACAAAAGACAAAAAAACAAACGTTACAAGAGACAAAACAGAAGACAATAGTGCTAGGGTGCAAGAACAGCCACAAAACTGAAGTGTTCTCTTACAGACAACCGTACGCGTAAGAATCTAGTAACACATAGGAATATGTATTTATTTTCTACCAAAACTGAAACTAGAACGTAAATAAACATTTAAAGGAATTGCTCAAAGGCACTTTAGTAAGGAAGAGATTTCGTCTAAAAAAATATAACAAAAAGTAATTCGTTACAATTATATTATTTTTCCTACATTTGAAGCCAAAAGCTTTTATCCATGATTTCATGATTTACACAAAGGTAAGTATTTCAGGAAAATATTCCTGCATAGCTCCACAATACTGCGCTTTGTTGAATTAAACAAAACCTTTTATTCGTTAAGTTTCATAGTTGGCGTGCATTTTCAAATAAATTACAAAGTATATGCAATCTCGTTGGCCAACTATACACTAAAAGCGTAGCCGATGCAGCCACCGACTGAATAATCTATGAGTATGGAACCGTCGCTACATATTTTCAGTAGAGCCAACTGAACTGAAATAAGCTTGATTTGATTAATATGCTGCAACGCGTGGCGATGTAATACCAAACCGAGTTTTCTGTCACGGGGAATATTAATCATGTTAATAAATTGAAATATTATGTACATTCATAATAATATATAATTTAAATGATTTTGAAGATATAATAATAATAAATTTCCTTTATTCAGAATTCAGCCCATCTGATTGTTATTGACTTTAAAATAAAAATAAAAGGATTTTATAAATTAATTATTTATTTCATGGAGGCCAACTTATGACTTTTGTGGCAAGTCAAAACTCTACCACCGGTTCAGAAATACTATGTTAGTATTTCTGAAATACAATTTACACTTTGAGCTTATTCCCACATATACAAGTAATTTAAAAAAAAAAGAATATGTCAGATGGTGGATAATAACTCCAAAGGAATACTATGTTATAATAGCTCCTGAGGCTGTTATTCGGTATGGAAATTCTGAAGCTCTAATAAATTGAGAACTTTAACGCTTTCGCAAGGGAGCAGTATGTCTGAATTAACGTAACCTAATAAAGATTAGCTGCCCGAACCTGAGGGACTCATAAGGATCGACTGGTTTGGGGTTTTATATTTATTATATCACACAAATATAATAAAGGCGAAAATCTGTATGTTTGTATGTGTGTGTGTGTGCGTGTGCGCGCGCGCGCGCGCGTGTGTGTGTGTGTGTGTGTGTGTGTGTGTGTGTGCGTGTGTGTGTGTGTGTGCGTGCGTGCGTGTGCGTGTGTGTGTGTGTGTGTTTTTGTTACTCCTTCACGCCACAACGAATGAACTGATTTGGCTGAAATTAATAAAAATAGCTCATATCTAGAATTACTTTCGCTTTCGACTTCACGTACAATTAGATTTTAAAAATCACGCGGTAACGGTACAGCATCTGTAAAGGACAAACCAACAATCAAAGACACTTTCGCATTGATACTATTAGCAAGAATTTAATTTTCTTACCTAGATATTATTCATTATTCATCTCATTCCTGTATTATTTTCTCGAGCCTATTGAATCGAAAAGCCATACACACAAAATTAATTAAAACTCAAAATAGATCTTTCCAAATAAAGGCGTCCATCATCGGTGGCCATTGTTTAGTTCCAAGGCTAATGGGGTCCTATTGTGGGTGTATTCAAGTGTCAAGAAGATGAATGTCGGGTTATTTATGAGGTCACCATAGAAAAATTGATTTTATAACTTGTGCAAAAATTGTATGTAAATATTTAACTACATGAGAGTTTTAGAATTTTTCCCCTTTTTCTCCTTACTATGTACTAATTTTTAGGTCCATTTTTCCGGATAGAAAGGAATCGCTGCGCACGAGCAGTTAAGGAAACTAATTGATGCCCATGACTTGGCCCATTAAGGATTTAAAAAATGTTTCTTGAAACTGACAACACCACCCCTTTTATTGATTTTTCCTTAGTGCACCTTTAGGGAACTCAAGAAATATTTCATTCAAACTTTTATAAATTGAAGATTTACCGAGCATAGAAATGTTTTGCCAATATCGGATCGGATAACGAGAAGGAGCGTATTTCATACATTTTAAATGAAACCATAAATAATGATACAGCAATATCACATCGATAACGTAGGAGGGCTATAAAGAGCGGCCAGTCAATTAAGATGCGAGAGCAGTTTGTTTTCATCACGATAACACGGCCTCTGGCTGACAACGGAATCCTGAAAAGCTTTTCGGATAAGGCATATACGGTCAATACATGTATTATTCATGAACAGTGGGCGACAATTAGTACTGTATACGTATAGGGTAAGCACACATTACGGCAGATCGCAGCGGAGCGGCGCGGGCCGCATCGCACGGACTGAGGTCCACCGCACGACAATGCGACCAACTTCACTCCAGTATAATAAGCGACACTTCATAATTCGAACACTAGAGCGTGCTGTTTGGCGTGGAGCATTGAAACCGTCAGCGTTGAAAAAGACTTTTAGATTGCTTTACTAAGTTTTTCTATCGTGTAAAAGTTATTTTTTAGACAAAGGGTAAAGATGAATTTTATTTTTTATAGAATTCCACCATCTTTTAACATAAACGTAGAAACTATATGGTATATTTACCTAATCTGATTGTGACAAAAAAGTTTTGTGTTTATTTACGGATGACTTTACATCGAAATTTTCATTACATACTTACGAAACTTAATATTTAAGGACAATTTGCTACGCATGCTCTGACATTTTGTTCCTCAATCGTCATCGAACAGTCCATATTACTATAAACCGTATGGAAGCGGTTTTTACGCTACAGTTCAACCCGCTGCGGTCCATTGTAATGTGCGCTTACCGAACTCTACGTCCCGCAAACAACATGCAGATGGTTCTTATCTTACACCCAGCAAACGTTTCCTAATAGCCGATTGGATTCCAAATCGGGGACCGTATTTACATTTTCGGTTACGCAAAACACGGGATCCAAATGCTTTTTTATCTCAAAATTATACCAGTAATCCAGTTATAAGTACTTTGAAAATGAAGTACTTATAACGGTTACTTGGTATACGAGGGATAGTTAATATAAATTAGCTTTTGCTCGAAACTTCAACCCCGTGGAGTAAGTTTTTATTAAAATCTCAGGGGAGATTTAGTTTTTGTGAGATAAAAAGTATCCTATATCACTTTTCAGGTCCCTAATTACATCCATACAAAAAATCAAGACTGTGATCGAAGCACAAACTAACGAATAGACTTCACCGTAACATCATGTAAAAATTGGTCAAAAAAAAATAGGAATACATTAATCAAACAGGGATAAAAGTAGGATGTTTTTTAAAAAAAAAATAGATAAAATAGGTACTACAATATCTATCATACTCGTGGAATAAAGGTCACCTACCTATGTAATTTTCGTTATAAGGTCATAGTGGCAGATGCTGGCACGTTATCGTGATAAGCGTCGCGTCCGCTTACCCGAAGCTTACGATAAACTTACCTTGCTGTAACCGGAATATGAAATATTCATGGACAGTGAGCGACAATTTGCGCGATATACTCTCGTCCCACAAACAACATGTAGATTTATCTTAAATTATACCGAACAAACGATTCCAAGTAGTCGGTTGGCTTCAGAATCTGCGGTCTTATTTACATTTACAGTACGCCGCAATCCTAATGTAATATGCAATTTCGTGAACCTAAATTCGAACCTATTCCTATTCAGTCAGAACACAATATGGTATACCTGGTATTTTCTAGGGATGATATCTAGTGACGCTACTACTAGGACAGGCATATCTTAACATAATCTTTCTATCATAACCGATATTTGTTACAGGAGTCGAAACAAATATATTTGATAGAAACAGAAGGATGATAGACAATAGTTCGCACTTGCTTAGTATTACATAAAAAAAGCCAGAATGATTATTAAATATTAGTTGATGCCCGCGGCTTCGCTTGCATGGAATTAGTTTTTAAAATGCCGCGGGTACTCTTGTATTTTCAGGGATAAAGTAGCCTATGTCACTCTCCCGGTCCTCAACTATACCCATGCAAAAATCACGTCGATCCGTTGCTTTGTTGTGGCGTGATTGAAAGACAAACCACCAAACTAACAAATCAGCAAACCAACACACTTTCGCATTTATAATATTAGTAAGGAAGTAAGGATTATATTATTGTCAAAAGACTATATAATATAGGTAGTAATTATGTAGAGTTCTCGCGGGACTAAATTGTTTTTAGAGTAATTACATAGGGCAACACCTGAGGTGTACAATAATTCCCATTGTCTAAACCTAACTTCAATACCTCCAATGGATAGTAAAATAGAGTCCAGTTCTAATAGAGCTCTACTATGACAGTTGCACAACCATTTAATTTGTAGTCGAGAACGGGTGAAATTAGTTAATTTTAGGTAATTAGGTAGCCAAATTCAATGTTAAAACGCTTTTTATACTAATATTAGCTTTAACCCGCGGCTTCGCTCACGTTAGGTTCGATTTTTTAACCCCCTATTTAACCCTCTTGGGGTTGAAATTTTCCAAAATCCTTTCTTAGCGGATGTCTACGTCCTAACAGCTATCTGTATGCCAAATTTCAGCTCGATCGGTGCAGTGGTTAGACCTGTGCGTTGATAGATCAGTCAGTCAATTAGTCAGTCAGTCAGTCACCTTTGCCTTTTATATATTTAGATATTTCAATTATATTAATACAGATTATATTTCACAAAAATAAAGTTTGTCACTATATTTGTTATAACTTCTTAGTGGATTCATTTCACTATAGCTTATGTAGGAACCTAATAAAGTGTTGTTGTACGTTTATGTAGTGGTTAAAGCTACTCGAGATCAAAAAATATATACAAAACTATTAAATAATCTGCCTTTAATAATATTTTTATTGTATTCAGTATCGTTCTTCTGTCATTTTATTAGTAACATAAACTTTACGACATTAAATACCTTCTTTTATTACCACTTCGCCCTACAGATAAAAGGGTTTTTACTTTGCCTTCTATGTTCTCTTGTAAATATTCTGCCGTTGTTGTAGTTGTTGCTTTTTTTATTGCTAAACATTTGTTTTTCCAAATTCCTTTTCATTATGTATCGGTTTTCTTAAATGAATTAAACTTGACTAACTTGATTTACACGAAAATCGCATCTGAATTAGAAAACGTTATTTCAAATTTAAAAAAAACAGTCATCATAGCAAATCCTTTTTTTTTAATAACAGGATTCATAATTTTTGACTAATTCTTTTTTTTATTTATTTACAGTAAAAATACAGTCCAGTACATTTGACAATATTAGAAAACTTAGAAAACATATAAAAAAACTACATAGATTTGGCCTTAATGCCATCTGCACCTAGCGCATTACATACTACTTAACTACTTACTTACATAGTATAACACTACTGCTTAACCAAAGAACTCCTTCCGAGGCAACCACACATACACATACTCGCACACACACACAATCTCTAAACTAAATTGGCAGGTCTAAATATCGTGCCGTCCCTTTCATAATGTTCCTGCTGAAAAAGGTAGCACTAAGTTTACTCCAGCTAAAAGTGGTTGAGAAAAGTTAAACTGCGTTCTTTACATAGAAAAGGAGTCAGATCCATTAATTATGTGCAGTATGTAGACTGTGAGTAGAGAAGCGTGGCATACGGCATGATATTATGAATTCCAACAATCAACACAAGGTGTAGTATACATTCCTCGGGACAGGAAACTTGGTTTAATCTCTGTTGGCGCACGTTGTACTGTATTAAATTAAACGTACCTATCGGAGAAACAACGTCGCAGTTGGCTTAGATTAGGTTGAGAGCAAGTTGCAATATTTTTAAGGTGTTCATACATATATTTATCTTGTATTTATTAAATATCTTCGTCTCTGCAAAACCTATTCTGAAGTAGCTGATGCTGGCTATTAAAATTTCTTGAGAAATCTATGATTTTCTGGAATAAAAAGTACCCTGTCCACAAGACTCCAGCTGTGTGTGTGCCAAATTAACTTATAAACTATTTATTGTGATATTATATATCGTTTTATTACTAAACTATGTACTTATTATTTTATTAGTAAAACGACAATAGTTTGTAAGACTAGAGTTTATCAGTCATGTAGTGAATATATCAAAATTTGTGCAGGAATAAAAACATTGATTACTTTGTACACTAACTCTTAGAATACATGTACCTACACTTAGAGCTATGCGCCGGAACACACCGTTCTGACGAAGCCTACATCGCTTCCGCATTTAGACGTCTACGAAGAACCTGACAGCCAATGTTTTGTAGCCTATTTGGAACATACTCAGTTTGTAGAAGACAACCGCATTGTAGGAATAATAAGTTTTTCCGTTTCAACTGGCATTTTTCCAGATATTATGGAGTGCTAATAGTGACTTGACGTCGGCATCTCAACCGATAGACATTAGAATACAGTCTATTCTTGTGCCGCTTGTATAATTATACTGAGTCTTGCTAAAATTGCATGTTCTGACAGTTTTTGCATTGAAAATCTGCCAGAACAATTTTATTCTCGGATAAAACTTATTTTACGTTGGTGAAATCGGCCCGAAATATAATTAAACAGAGAATTTATATTACTCGTCGTCAAAATTGTATTTATTTTAAAGCACTAACCAAAATCAAAAAATGGATTGCTGGATGGCCAGACCTTTTATCTTTCATAATGCTTGCCTTTTTATTTCGAATAGATTTTTTGCCACTACTTTCCAGAGATGAGTTGACTTAGAGTTCACTGGAAATAATAACTTCGACAATAAGGCCGTCTTTCTATAATACTTTTAAGTTTAGGTGCGCAATAAAGTTTTCTATTCTATTCTATTCATCAAGGCTCTAGTGTTACTTTTCAATGTTCATGTCGTGTTCAATAATCATAGACAAATTAGTCGAACGTCGAACCCTTTTATGTTATTTTTAAATAAAAATGTTTGTTAAGTACATCTTATAATTCGAAGTTCCGGCTGACTGACTGACTAATTGACTTATATATCAACGCACAGCCAAAACCACTGGAGTTAGAAGCTTGAAATTTTGACAGTAGATTCCTTTTTTGACGTAGGCACCCACTACAAAATGATTTTTGATATTCTACCCCCAAGAGGGTTAAATAAGGGATGAATGTTTGTATGAAAGTCCATAAATTCACGTTATATCTATGGAAATCGATATTTTCCTTTCGAATAAAAATAAAGAAGGATGTGTATCACATTATTTTAAAATTTCACCCCAAAACTTAATTCCACGTGGACAAAGTCGCTGGCTTCCTCTAGTGAAAATATAAGGACTTCACCTTCTATTCAAGTTTGTAGACTTTATACTTTAAAGTTCCTTAGATTTCGTGACTAGCCAGTGAGTGAGTGAGTGACAATGCACTTTTATATTTATAGGTATATAATATAGATAGATTTTACTTGTCTTTTATTAGTCATTCAATATTTTATTTTGCAGATTAGCTGTTTTATTGTTGGGGTACGTTTTACGACATTGAATACTTTTACGGCTGCTGCGTCTTAACATAAAAGGGTTATAGCCCATACAGGTATTACTTGTGCCTTCGCCTCGTCGTGTAGATATAGATGCATTTAAACAAAATAATCTTCTACCTTCTAGATAAATTTGAACAAAATAAACTTATGCCTTTTATGTAACTAGGTATAATATACAAATGAATATTTTTTTTGTTTGACTTGTATAATATCTTCCAAAATTATTCATCTAATTGCCATTAAACTTGACATAGATGAACTTGCGTCCTCAAGACGGTTCCTGGATAATTTTCATTCTGTTTTATATGGAAAATTGTGCCGTCGGAATAAAGTCGGGGAAAAAAAATAACAAAAAAAAAGTCACGAGGATCACCTAGTTTGATAGCCTATTTTTTTTAATGGCTCAACAGTTAAAAGTGTGGACTTAAAACTGAAAGGTAGCAGATAAAATCAGGCAGATTATTTATTAGTCAAGTCCAGCTTGACTGAGTTTCTTCTTAAAAAAAAAGAGAAGAACTGAATACTGGAGTATCACTAAAGAGTCATAACTTTGGAAGCAAAAAAACTCCAAACAGAAAACACGTCCTTATAGGACAATCGAACAGTCGTCCACTGCTGGACATAGGCCTACCAAATTGAATGCCACCATGTTTAGTACTCAGTTTCTGGACATAGGCCTACCCAAAGTGTTACCATATTTAGTACTTAGCACTCCTAATAAAATGGCCTGCTAATAAAATGAAGCCTCAATAGCTCAACGGTTAAAGGTGCGGACTGAAAATTGAAAGGTCGCAAATTCGAGCCCCACCCGTTGCACTATTGTCGTACCCAGTCCTAGCACAAGCTTTTCGCTTATTTGGAGGGGAGAAAAGAATATAAGTCAAGTTCAGCTTGACTAACATTCTTTAAAAAAAATATCGGTACCAGAATATAATTACGTGGCACTCACACATTCATTGGTTGTTTTGAGTCTATCTTTGGAGCGGAACTTTGTTAAATACTTTTTTTCTAAGGGTTCGATGGGTTTAAGCTATGGCAGTCACTTTAGTTCCCCTGCTGGCTTCACATCCACCCACCACTTTTCAATTTTGTAGGAACAAACCAAAGTGTAATATGGAAACAACAACAAAAGTCAAAAATACCCTGTACATAAGGTAAGGTTATGAACTTTAATATTCAACGTGCACACTAAAATCTCATATGGTCCACTTTTTTATGATAGGGCATATTTTTCATAGCCTGAATATTAAAGTGGAAATCCCACGCGTATCGTATACAGGAATTGTACCATATTTTCACATGCCGGCCCCTGAATATTATATTGAGGTTGAAAGGTACCTGACCGAATTGTTTGAGTACCCGGTCACACAAGCAGAAGGCATAAAGCTAGAGTCGAATTGATGTAAAACATATTAAAAAATATTGCAAAGTTGATTGAACATTATCGCCATCATTTATGGAGAAAAAAGCTGAAATCGGATGGGCCTAAATAGAAACGATGACTCTGATGTGCGACGCTATAAGAACATATAATTATGTAGTTGAAAGATCGAAACATTTCGCTATTGAATTCAAATTCAAATTCAAAATTTATTTATTTATGTAGGCTAACTTGTAGCTCTTATGACACGTCATAAATCTACCACCGGTTCGGAATGCAGATTCTGCTGAGAAGAGCCGGTAAGAAACTCAGCAGTTGCTCTTTTCAAAAAAAATTTTTTTTTACAAAGCTATGCTATGTATACAGTGCTTCCACAATAAAGCTTCAAAAATGCAAAAATGCATACGTAGGTACACCAATCCAACGCATGTCAAGATGGGCAGTCAAAGCAGACCCATTCCCGTTGGTGGAATTGGAAACTAAAACAGCGCTTTCACTTTATGGATGAGAAATGCAGATTATTAACAGTATCGGCCCGTTTGACCCTGCGATATGGCGGCTGAAACCTCTAATATTTCAAGCTGAAATATAACTGTCGATTTATTCAAGCGAAACGTTACAGATAAAAATGGACCGCTTTTCCTGTTCTCGGGCACTCATTTTTCAGAGTGGTTCTAGAATATCGCCATACGATACACAAAAAATGTCGTTTTCATATACAGGATGTAAGGGCATGTCCCTTACACCCTGTGTTTTCATATACAGGATGTAGGGACACAACATTTTTGAACAACAATTAATGAAAACTTTATGAATAGGTTACACTTAATGCCTGTAATGTCATTATAAATGCCACTCATCCCGGAAATGATGGGTTACCAATACAGTAATTTTTGAGCACGAAATGTATCGCGAAAAAAGTTGTCAAAGTCACGAAAAGACCGATGAAAAACTCCAACGTTGAGCGACTAAAAATCATACTAATATAATCCCTGGTTTTCTTGGTTTTCGATAGCATGTCCCTTACACCCTGTATATTCATACAAATCTATACCAACTCAAAACCAAAATCATTTATTTATTTCATGTCCGCCAACCTGTGGCACTGTGACCGACAAGTCAAGACTCTACCACCGGTTCAGTACTAATATTGGACCTACTGATATATGTGGATGTTACTCCGTCTGTCTGTCTCTTACCTTTTCTTGTCTTAACCGCTAAAGCAAATTGGACATTTGGGAAGGCGATAGCTTACATCTCAAGGAAGATCATGAGATATATACTCGTCCCGGACATCAAGGAGGAGAGGATAAGGTCTCAGCAAGTTAGTCCTTTAATTTATTACTATCCCACTAATATTGTATCGTAATAATATAGATCTTCTTTGCATAGAATCAGCATGGTCGAAGAACTTCATAAGCGGATGAATTATTCATAGAGTTTCATAGAGTGAGCATACAGCATGAATATAATCTACGTCCCGCAAACAACATACATAATAATATGTATCTCAAGTTACGACTATACTGAACAAACGTTCTCGAATAGCCAGTTAGCTTCCAAATCTGCGGTCTTATTTACATTTATAGTACCTACACCACAATCCTAATGTAAAATGGAAACCGTATAATCCGGATGAGACGATTCTAGGCATTGACCTTAATCGCAGAACAGTATACGATTATGTTACGTTAAGTTTTGTGATATTACTTCTTAATCTTCAAATGCAACGCCTAGCCATGTTTGGAAGTTAGCTTCGTGTACATTTAACTTTTTTTTTAAACATAGAATAGTATTTGACTGCGTACACCTAATGGTAAGTGAAAATACAGCCTAAGATGGGGCGTGCTTGCCTATTCACCCTTGAAAAGGTACCCAAGTATAGTTAGCTAGAAAAATGAAAGCCACAAGGGCATTGGCGCATTGCGTATTTAGGAATGAAGAGGCAAAGCGCTTAGTGCGCGATCGTGGAATGTCAACCACGTAGCTATGCACATCCAAGCGCTGCCTTGCGTTCGATGGTAGAAGGGCGATTATGGAACTAAATCAAATAGTTCTTGAGCACAGTCTCAGAAATATACCTACAGGATTTTTTTTTATTTTGCTGTATTTTTTTGTTCACAAACAAAATAATGGAAAGGTACGATTACGCCTAACTCTATACTATGTACCTACTCATTATAGTGAGCGGATAAAATTTTTGCACATATTCTGTAGAGGATGTAGTCATAAGAATATATCACGGACATAGTATAAATTGCGATACAAGTCACGTTTTGAGGGTACAGCAGTCGGGAGAGACGGTTTCAAATTATCCAATAGCGTCCCCAGTGCGTTCTTTACTGATAGCCTTGATATGAATAATTCTTTTATGTTAACGATGGGGATTGACAGCATTATTATAATGATATTAATATTATGAGCGGACACTACAATTTTTACTAAAAGAAAGACATTGATTACACAATGTAAGGAATTCCAACATCTAACACTCAAATAGTTAAGCAGATATCCAATCCAATACTCAATAATTAAATAATTAAAACAAACACAAGTAGGAATGTGAATGGCGTGATGACTGGAAGCAGAATGGCCACTAGTGTCGATATTCGTTGAGTTTTTATACGATCAACGAGTAGCGAGGCACAGTTAAAAATTTAAAATTCTACCGTCCTCTAACAATATATTTCCTGACAAATATATTATATTTTTATAGCTAGCTATAATAGCTATGACTTCTACCGAGGATATGAATTCTTCCGAGCCCTACTGATGACTCTATGTGCATATACTTCTAAAGATTGTGATGAAACTTGTCAAAGAGAAAGCTTGTATCTTGAAAACGGTGCGTTTTAAATATATTTTCATCTAAAAATAGAATTTCCAAGGGAATGAAGTCCCCTGCATCAAGTAGTAGTCTATAAAATTTATATTACATAAAAGTGTAGCTAATATTGTAAAAGCTTTCCATTGGGTGCTCATACTACACGCATACCTCATATTTTCTTTGTTCAAAACACAGCTACCTTGTAGTGTTTTGGTCACAAAGCTAGGATTGAGGTTTTTTTATTCCCGCGGTAACTCCTTTATTTTCCGGGATAAAAAGTATTTAGTAAGACGTGTCTATCTCTGTGCCAAATAACAAAATTGATCCAGTCGTTGCGGCGTGATTGAGTGATAAACATCGATCCATCCAAACTTTCGCATTTATAATATTAGTAGGATTGTTGGTAGGCATAGTCTGTAGTAATTTGGATACGGAATGGGTAAGATCAGCTAACAGCAAAGCATTTATAGCTGATCGCTACATATTCTTACCTACATACAATAAATAATTTTGTTTCAAATCATGATAAATAACCGGTCAAGTGCGAGTCATACTCGCGCACTGAGGGTTCCGAAACTCTTGACCATTGTATTAATTAGGTACCTACTAGATGACAGCTTAAGTGCGCAGTGTTATTGAAGTTCCTATAGACGCCTTCCGGTCTCATCATCAGACCCTGCATATCATCTAGGACTAGAGTACTTGTCAAGATGAATCAAACAAGCCCAAACTCAATGGGGTTGTGTAGTTTTCTCACAGTTCCCAATCTCCATGTTTCATCCCATTATTTGTCTCTTTGAGTTACTTCCATAATGCAATGTATAACTTGTAAAACTAAGTCTAAGCTGTCTTTAAAGCATTCGAGATAGTCAATCAAAAGATTCTCTATGTTTGACAGAATTTTCTTTGTGACCCTTTTCATGTCTGAACAAGCAAGTAATAATATCATATGTTCTAATAAATGTGGGAATAGCTCAAAGTAAAAACACTAAATATATATTAACTTCTTTTATTTAAACTACTTTTAGCACTCCTTAGCATGTCTTAACTCCGTATGCCATCTTGCCAATCTTTTTTATCTCCATATCTTCCCACTCTCTCTATCGCATACATCCATCCCTGTCATACACTTACATTCCGTTTCCCACATTCGGTCATCCTGCAACTATGTATGTCCTCAGACATACCTTCTCCGTTCATACATCTTTACCATATTCATACTTCCGCGCATACTTCATACCTTCTCAACACTAACACACCTTAAGTTAAATAATACAGTTTTCATACATACTTAACAGTAATACATCTTAAGTTAACCAATATAGAATGACATCTTATGTATAAGGAATCTAAACACTAGTAAGTATACATGGTCACAAATTATTATAATTAATATTTCTTTTACAAAATAAAATAAAATTTGAATGATCTCGAATTTAAAAAACCATAGGTATACTTAAGTTGGTTTTTTTTTTCCTACCATAAAGCACCATGTATCGGTGGCTTTATTTTATACTACCATCTAGCCTGTGGGCTAATAAGTAATATTACTTAAACTTAAACTTATTATTAATTCCTATATTATCTAATTTACAGTCCAATAACTGTCCTTAGTTTATTCTAACAAGTTCACTATAAGTTCACTTTGAGTTCACTGTGTGTTCTTAAGTTGGTAATAGCAAAATCATGTACAAACATATTATCAGTGTAACACATAACCTAGTATATATATGTCGGAGCGAGCGAAACTCCGGGTAGTCATCAGGAGGGCAATCTTAGGCTATTCATTTATTGTTCTGAGCTTTTGTGGGCAAAGGAAACACGAGAGACAAACACAGTCATTATAATGACTTCACTAAAACTTGTTTAACAATATTGTTCACACTAATCACTCGATTGTCCAATTTATAATCTACGTTTTAAAGTCTTTGCCTAGATTTAGTTACGAGAGCGGATACGAGTCCGTGGGTCGCGCTTAATCGCTTCCTAGGCAAGTATTTGACTCCCAGGCTCACGCTCTACTCATCTTAGAGGAATCCAAACCAACCCTCGGCCACGTACGATGGCATACTCATCACGTCACCGTCGCTCTGCTTTGAAACAATGATCCTGTTGTAACATAAACAATCGCATTCCCCATATTTGGGCGAGGCGCGAACTAACACCGGCGCCGCGCGCCGACACGGCGATCCTGACTCTCACACGTCCTCGTGTGCTACTGGACCTAAGTTGACCATCTGCAAAATGCAGAGGCCATAAGCTTAATTGTATGTGACAAAACAACCTCTCATGTAAGGTCCGTTCGGCTATCCTGCTTACCAAATTTGGTAATTACCAAAACCAGAAAATGTCAGGTATCCACAGACTAGGAATTAATTTATCATTATGTACCAAAACTTAATCAAGAAGAACAATCTAGTTTTCTGTTCAAAGTAACAGAACTAATAATGCTTTAAAACACAAACAATAAACACATCGTCAAATTAACTAAATTAACGTGAATTAACGTGAATTATTTCCACCCAATACCACCATGGCTATAGGAATACTTCCACAAACCACGGCAACATCACAGTGACTGTAGTAAGACACACCAGCACAACGGTGACTGTGGCAAGTCACACCAACATTACAATGACCATAGTAAGTCACACCAACACAACATTGACTATAGTAAGTCACACCAACATAATAGCGACTGTAGTAAGTCACACCAACACAACAGTGACTATAGTAAGTCACACCAACACAACAGCGACTGTAGTAAGTCACACCAACACAACAATGACTATAGTAAGTCACACCACAAACGGATCCGCACACCACGGCACAAAGCCAAGCCCACTATGGGACACCACCACACGGAGTCAATCCGCACTCCACGGCACAAAGCCAAGTCCACCATGGGACGCCACCACACGGAATTAATCCTCACTCCACGGCACAAAGCCAAGTCCACCATGGGACGCCACCACACGGAATCAATCCTCACTCCACGGCACAAAGCCAAGTCCACCATGGGACAATACCACGTCCACGCCCGTTAATCCATTGCCGCCGCACAGTCTCCGACCAGCTAAACTGGGTTAGGAATACGACCTACGATCGGATAACAGAAACAAGCCATGACGTCAACTACATCACAAGCACCTCCACACACCTTTAACCCGTCACCCGTCGCACAGTCTCCGACCAGCTAAACTGGGTTAGGAATATGACCTACGATCGGACCACAGGAGCAGGTCGTGGACAAAATAAATCACGTTATTGCATTAATCTCATTATTCACTTTTGTCATTATCATGACGCGCGCCGACAACGGCTCAACCTGACTGTTCCTCATTATCATTTAATCTGAATTAGATAATATCAAACTCTGTGGATACGTAACAATCTGGCATCTCATTTATAAATCTATTAGGATATTTCTTTTAAGTGTAGGTTAACACTTCAACAAAAAATAAAAAAATCTGGCATCGTTACCATTAAGTAACTCAATAACTTTCAGGAAACCACGAAACTTTGGATATAACTTAGTCTGATATATTATTTTTTTTTTATGATTTTCTATTAGACGAATACACTAACAATAAACTGTTTTAAACTTTGCTTTTGTTTAATCAAATCTGGATTTTATTTTCATTGATCAAGGTTTACTGCACGGTCTCTTATTTTGTCATTGTTAATTAAAAGAGATCTGGCTACTTTGCTAATAATAAAATTATTTTCTCACACGATTTACTATCGAGTTAAGAGCAAGTTGAACATCTTATCATATTTTTTTTGTACCTAACTGCAAAGACATCATATTCTTTAATGTAATCATAAAGCATTCAATTAAAAAAAAATCGCAAAGTTATTGTTTGCAAAGCAAGTTAGTCTGTACTTACACTAGAATTCTAATTAAATTTTTATTTATCATCACCTCTTTTTATTTTACTTAGATCTCAACTAAAACCAAACTTTATAAGTTAGGAACTTCCCAAAGAATAATTGCATTGACAATCATCAATCAAATCAAACTTAAAATGACTTTTTTTTTTTTTTTAGTCACAAATATCAATAGCTTTGCCTTCTTAACTCTTTAACGCGCATCCTCACGTGGGATAAACACAACATCGTACATTCGTATACTATAGCATCATCATCAAACACAGGTCAAAAACGAAATCACCAAAACAGTTCTTCATACAGAATCAGTGACACCATATATCCACGTATGCAATACCACAAGAATGCAAGCTATTTTACCACAAGGGAATCTCAATGTCCGCCTTCTATAACAACTCAACACGAGTCGTCAATGATTCGTTGTCCACCTGACTATTAATCAAGAATAACAAAAAAAATATTTATTAGGTATTCTGATTGCTTCTTGATTCAACTTCAATCAAACATTCAATATCCTTCTTTAATTTCAATTTTTTTTTTCCGTTGGACAATCGAATTGAATAATTTTATTCACCTTCAAATCATAAGTTCTTAACTAAACACAGAAACACAGAACAATAGACGAACATTTGGCTTATTATACCTTGCAATAAACGGTGATCTTCTTAAAGAAATTCATAGTTCTAATCCATAACAACTATAAGTTTACAGCTAATGAGTGACGGTATTGTTCGATGGTTTATTTAAGCCGTCGATTTGTGTCGCGCCGAAACGGCGAGTATGTCAAGTGTTTACAAGTCACACCGCTAAGTTTATAATAAAAAAAAGGGACTCTTTGTTTGCGCCTTACCGCTTCAAACAAAGAGAACTTTGATATGGCACACGATTTGTAATTATTTACTCTTTGTCAAGTTGTGAATAATCAAATATCAGACCTTTATTACTATCAACACTTTAGCTAATAACGCCAAAGCATTTCATCATCATAGCTTTAATCATGGTTCTAATTCTAAATTTTAATAAAGGGAACCAACTCTTCAACATCGGTACCGACTAAAACAAACTAATTGTAAACATCGCCCTGTAACTTAACACTCAAAGACGGCGGCATTCCGATAAGAAGCTCGGTTAAAAACTTCGCGGCCGATTATTTATAATAATAAATCCTCTGCTCATAATTTTGAGATACATAAAATCAGCAATACTTAGGGTTGGCAATACTGCGCAATAGAAATGTTATTCTATAAAAATGATTTGAGCATTTGGAAGCACATATAAATGTGAACAGTTTTTTTCCATGATGAAAATGAATAAATCGAAGTATCGATCCAGGCTTACAGATAAAAATTTAGAAAACACTTGGCGTCTTCGCATTCGTGAAATTGATCCCAATATTGATTATTATCTTGTTTCACAAGTTCAATTAATTCAAATAATTATTCCCATTACGTCAATTTAGTTTTAGTCTTTATATTCAACAATTGACAATGAAAAAGTCTCAAAAAGTGTACATTCGTACCAACTTTAAACTGATGTTTTTTTCCCAACCAAATAAAAATTTATTTATTTCTATGCCCCGCGACTTCTATTTCATCCATAAGTTTAGCTCGCCACTTTCCATAGGTTGCCTATTACCTGTTCTATGGATACACATGCTCTGTATCAGATAATATCTTAACTTATAAAAAATAATTTGAAGTAAAAAAATAGAATTGTCGCGAGAGCATTTACCGTGCTATGATTTACATTTTACTATGATTTAAAGTCAATCCAAGTGTACATTTTGTGCATTGAAAGACCGCAACAAGCACATGAGGAAAAATCTCCATCCACGGCGAGTACACCTAGATAACTTGTTGAACTCAAAAGAGACTGCAGTTCAGCTATTCCTGGCAGACCATGTTCAGGCATCACCTCCGAGACCATTGTAAAACTTTAGAGACTGACTAAATAAGATCCAGTTTTAAGATCGAAAACTTTTCTTTTCAAAATCATTAGTAGCTTTCCTGCATCTCGAAATTTATAGACCGACCTAAGTATAAACATCCGGTCAGACTTGCAATAAAATCTTTATGATGTGACATGCAAAATAAATTTTGATTGATACTGAATATTTTCGCATTTTCAATAAATTTCCAACTTCTGTTTATTCTAATAAGAATAAACAACAACAAAAAGAATAAACTCTCTTTCGTATCTAGTAATGCACGATCTCTATTACCAGAGAATATTCAGCACCCAACTCAAAATAAAAATTCTAGAATACACCTGATTTGTGAAGTTCTCCGGTAGGGGACTGCGCCAGACGTATGTCCTGCCAACCTCATGTGCTTCACTCAGCTCTGCGCACGCGCACTAGCACCATTATCGTGTTTCCAAATTATTGTATTAGCATGCATTTTGCTTACTCTGCACATTTAACTGTGTTTGTATTTAACTACACGGATTCAGTGTCGGAACACATTAAATGAAACTATACTTCAATTGTTCCAATCTCACAAGTCCCAATATCATAATAAAAAAATCAGATTTTCCGACAATTTTCCACTTAATCCGTATTTTCCTAATAAATCTTCAGGTAATCCCACTTCTGATGTCGGAGCGAGCGAAACTCCGGGTAGTCATCAGGAGGGCAATCTTAGGCTATTCATTTATTGTTCTGAGCTTTTGTGGGCAAAGGAAACACGAGAGACAAACACAGTCATTATAATGACTTCACTAAAACTTGTTTAACAATATTGTTCACACTAATCACTCGATTGTCCAATTTATAATCTACGTTTTAAAGTCTTTGCCTAGATTTAGTTACGAGAGCGGATACGAGTCCGTGGGTCGCGCTTAATCGCTTCCTAGGCAAGTATTTGACTCCCAGGCTCACGCTCTACTCATCTTAGAGGAATCCAAACCAACCCTCGGCCACGTACGATGGCATACTCATCACGTCACCGTCGCTCTGCTTTGAAACAATGATCCTGTTGTAACATAAACAATCGCATTCCCCATATTTGGGCGAGGCGCGAACTAACACCGGCGCCGCGCGCCGACATATACAATATACTTGGCGGTGCTGTTGACAAAGCTAACTACATACATCTACTTAACTATATTAATACACAAACATTCATTCAACACAGTCACCTTCATTATTACTTTACAGTACTATTTACCTACTATTACTATCTCTATCGACTATTTGACTCTGGTTTTTGTTCATAATATGGTCAGCTGAGCCATGCGTCTTATACATATTTCCAATTCTTCTTCTTCTTTAAAAAATGTCCATTGCTATGGTTTATTTCTTTTTCCAATTGCTTGGGTATGACCAACGATTGTCCTGGATACTTGCAGAGTACATCTCCATCCACTGAGTAATTATTCTCTCTTTTCTCTATCCTCTATAGTCCGCATACTCCTGGTTATCTCAAAGAACGTTTCACCTTTCTTGCTTCCATCGATCGTCCCATGCTACTTCGCTCATGCCTAGACAACAAGCTCAAAGTTCCTCATAGAAATACTAATTTTTATGGCAAGTCATTCTCAGCATATGCTGTGGAGTTGTGGAACTCCCTGCCGAATAACATCCGAAGCTCACCATCCTTAAATATTTTTAAAAATCGCCTGAAACAGGTATTAATATCCAGATGCCATGGTAATTAAACTATATATTTATCGCTATTTCGTATAGATATATATGTATATATATATTATATATAGGTATGTATGTATTATTTTATTTTATTTGTTCAAATAGATATTATAGTATTTGTTGTTATTTGTTATGTAGTGTAAATATGTATATTGCTTAGATAATGTTGCACCATACTACCCTCACACATCATTTCACTCCTATCACCAATGGTTGCCTGGTAGAGATTGCTTTGTAGCAATAAGGCCGCCTTTGCATGCGTAGTTTTAAGTTTTATTTATTTTTGTTTCTTTCTTGTGTGCAATAAAGTTTTTATCTATCTATCTATTCTTGTACTTCGACTGTTCTTTTATCTCCTTACTTGCTCCGATGCTATCTTTCTTTTTAACGAATGTATTGCCTTGCTTCAATAACTTCGGCCGCTGTGCTATGGACACTTCATCTTTTAACAAGCTCTTGAGCTGCTGAGGTGCCGCTTTAACTTGGACTGGATGGTAGTTATCTATGCACTGGTCAACCTCCTGCTTAATTAATGGCTTTCCGACATGTTCCACCAAAGATTCCACTTCACTCTTGATGTTTCCCTTAGCTAACCACCTCTTCGCATCTTTAAATATAGACGTATCCTTCTCTCATTAACACTGTTACATCTTTCAAAAACTCATTTCCTAATTCCTATCGTTATATGAACATTCGAAATATTTTAACAATTCAATTCAAACATTATTTAATAAGACATGACAGTTTTTGACAACTGGGTTATAAGACTGCGTTGACATCTATTTTTAATCTATGATTAACACTGGATTGTAAATGCCATAGCAGATTCTATTACATATCTACCTATTCTACAAAAAAATGAAGGTTTTATTAGGTACTAGACGATGCCCGCGACTTCGGCCGCGTGGATCAAGATTTTTCAATTCCCATGGGAACTCTGTAATTTTTAGGGATAAAATGTTGCCTATGTTTTAATCCTGGGTATTAGCTATCTCCATTCCAAATTTCAGCCAAATCGGTTAATTCGTTGTGGCGTGAAGGAGTAATAAGAGTAATAAACATACACACACACATACATATACAAACATTCGGCTTTATAATATGAATTAGTGTGATATGTGATATAGTGTGATGTGAATACAAAATATGACGGCATAAATTAATTAAAGAGATAGGTAATAAATAAAAAATATTTTTCTTAATGTATATGCCATTGCAGATTCTATTACATACCTGGTCTATTCTACAAATCATAGAGTAATTATAGAGGTCAGTCTACAAAAGTTGTGACAGTTCTGTGATTTGACGCATTAAAAAGTTAGGCTTAGAACAAACGATCCGACGCGTCAACCGCGGCTGGATAGTGAATGTACATTGAATTGTGCACACAATCGGACGTAGTCGCGGACGTAACCTTGGGCCATTCTTGAGTCTTCGGACGTTCGATAGAAATCTGGGCCTGCTGATCTCAAACGACTGTGAAACCTTATCTGTCGCGGCTCTCAGTCGATGCATCTGACAGTGTGTTTTAGCTTCAGATACTTTACTCCAGTTACAGTACTTTAAAAGTCATAGTAAGTGGTAGGTTTTTATTTGGTTTTTAGCTGTTTAAATTACTCTTACTATGTTTAGAGATATCAATATGTTCGTCATTTGTAAGACTTTAAAGCTGGTGTTTGTAAAATATAACGGCACTTACTATGAAACTAAGAATTAGGTATGGAAAAAAACGATTTTTGGAAGATGTCCCTTAATTTGTTTTAATAATGAGAAAGCCGTGGTTTTAAAGCTGTAACTTTTCACTGAGTTAAGCTATAAGCTTGATATTCTTAAAACACTACGAGACCATTGAACTTTATATTCAGTATAAATTTCGACTTCGGATCATAAGCCGTTTTCGAGAAAAACGATGGTGACACACTGACAGACAGACGGACAACGAAGTGATCCTATAAGGGTTCCGAAGTTTTTTTCGGAACCCTAAAAAAAAACAAAAATAAGCTTATTCAAATTAATACTACTACGTAAGCGGACCTTCGAAAATTTCTTAGAAAAAAAAAGATTTTCTTTCCAAACAACTTTGAAGTCCCATTCCATAATGATCGTGTTTTTCTTTAATGTTACAAAAATTATTGTTCACTGACATCGAATCTTGGTATTTTCTTTTTGCTCCCATCCTTGAAAGTTTAATAAGGGAAATTTTCCTCATGTTGTCGAAAATATATTAACATTCTTCAATTTCATTGGGCTGTATCAAAACGAATTTGGAAGAGGTTTTAATGATGTTCGCTTTGATGGAATTAAATGAAAGTTGCTATTTCGAGGACCGTATTAGGAGGAATACTGTTATAAAAGGACTGTTTATGCTTTAAATGATTCTATACGTGTCTATGCCTTACTTTGATTTTTTTTTTCTTTTAATGACTAATTATGAAATCTTATGAACTATCAAGCCTACAAACTTGTTTGGAAATAGGTTAGGTAGGTAGGTACTCTCAAAAGCGTAAGCTAAGACATGTTTTTGAGAAAATCTACTCCTAAGTTTTGATTTCGGGCATTTACTAGCGGTAGGACATTCGTCGATATGCCTTTTGTAGAGGGAACATTTATATTATAATCTCATAAGAAATCAGAATTTCTTCGCGGACGAAATCGCGGCTGAACGCTAGTAATTACGTATATTAAATCATTTATTGTATGTAATTTATTTTAATTAAAGGAGCGAAGTGATCACGACAGATTGTCTAAATTATTTCCAGCCTACGAACAGGAGACGTTGACAAATTACTGAATTATACAATCACTTCGCCATGCATTAGGCAAAGTAATTGTTATTAGCACTAATCCATTAAATCCCTGTTTAAAAGAAGCTCTACTTAAGAGATCAGAATCATCAACCAGTTTGAGTCAACTTCAAGATATTATAAAGAGAGAGAGAATACGTCACCACACGATCTTGCACCTTTCTTTGTATGTGCTTTTTTTATTCGTTGACAGGATAGTCCTTGACAGGTGAGATATCACCTGATGGTAAGTGACGATGCAGTCTAAGATTGTAGCGGGCTAACTTGGAAGGGATATGGCAACGTATATTCAAACCCATACCCCTAATCGTTTTCTACACTCCATCATGCCGGAACGCTAAATCGCTTGGCGGCACGTCGTTGACGGTTGGATGGTAACTAGCCACGGCCAATACCTCCCACCAGAAGCAAACTTTGATTCTAAGCTTTGATACAACGAAATTTTATCCTAAAAACTACAGACACAATATAAATCTCTACTATATAAAAATAAGTCCTGTTTTCCTTCCTGACGCTATAACTCCAGAACGCACGAACCGATTTCCACGGTTTTGCATTCGTTGGAAAGGTCTCAGGCTCCTTGAGGTTTATAGCAAAGAAAATTCAGGAAAAATTGGAATCTAATTCCACGCGGACGAAGTCGCGGCGGCAAAAGCTAGTTTTTAATACAAAATTGGATTGATTGATCAAATAAAAATCAAACTTTTTTTTTATGGGGTGCACTAGGAAGTTTTCAAGGGTAGCTTCGCCAGCTCATTGATACATCAAACTCAAAAGCACATTTACCAGATACACATTTATATGAAAGACATTAGCATCCACTTTAGTATCTTTCATTTACAATTTAGCGATGTAGTACAATCTATGTATGGTTGCAAGACAGAAAATATTTATCACTTTTCGAAGTAGATTCTATATCACATTGCGTGCAGTAAGGTCTATAATGCCATAGAATATCGAAAGCATATCGACTGCCAGGCATAGACGTGTGCATGTAATTATGAATCTTAAGGTGGTAAACATTTTCCGCGACCGTATGTAAGAAAAAGCACAATCGCAAAAGTTAGGTAAATACAGTGAAGCTACATTGCGAAGCAATCTATTCGGAATAAAACATGGAAATGTCACAGAACATGTTTCGATTTTTGACACGCACGATTTGTTGCTATCAATCACAGTTGAAGCGAAATCGAACAACTGTATTTTGATTCCACTTTTGCTTGTGTCAAATATTTTTCGAGCATAAATCTATCAAAGTTACACAAGACCGTAACCTGTGGAGATCCTTGTTCATGATCCTGACAGAATCAATTATATTTTCTTTGTCTACGACTAATTTTACCAAGTAAAGATATTTTAATGCCTATATCAACTTTCTTACTAATAAATACATCTTGTTTTATTCAGCCAGAAAAATGATACAATAAAATGGCTATTGTGTCATTTTTCTGGCTGAATTTGCTGTTAAAAGCGAACTGAATTAATTCAGTTAACAGTTTTATTTTATTTAATACAAACTTTATACCCGTACCATATAGGGATGTATTAAACAGGGATACTACTTTACCGGACGTACTCTATGTGTAACATCTGTTGTGCCACTCTACGAAAACTGTTAACCCAAATAATCCTTCCCTGGAAATTGAAAGCTCAAAGTAAAGTGGACTACCTCGATATTTCAAAGAAACTTAACTGTGTAGAATTCGCATAGTGCTCGCTAGTAATAAATATAAATATTATCGTTGTAACGTTCACACTTTTATATATCATTTGGAGAAGGACACCAGAGTTGACCCACTCTACAAATAACATCTGTTATGCCACTTTACGAAAATGGTTCACCCAAGTAATCCTTCTCTGCAGATTGAAAGGTCAAAGTAAGCTGGACTCACTCGAGTATCCAAAGAAACTTGGCTGTGTGACTTAAGGGCTTGGAGAAATACAACGTACAACGATACGACACATGACGGTCATAACAACGTGGGAAGTCACATTTAATAAAAGCCTCAATAGTCCAACGGTTAAAGATGCGGACTGAAACCTGAATGGTCGCAGGTTCGAATCCCACCCGTTGCACTATTGTCGTACCCACTCCTAGCACAACCTTTTCGCTTATTGGGAGGGGATAGGAGGATATTAGTCAACTTCAGCTTGGCTAATATTCTTTTTTAAAAAAAGAAAAGAAAGAAAAAGTTACCCACGATTGTCCCCGAGCACCCTCCTATACAAACGAAGTTTGATTCTTATTGTAATATTTAACCAATTACACACCATTGAATAACAGGGCTCCAAAATTAGTAATCTTGAAGGATTCTTTGAAACTTCTTACAATTCCAGAAAGACAAATAATAAAAATATTCTTCTATAATCCGCCAAAGCAGAAAAATGCAGCATGCACTAAGAACTACCGCAAAGTATTATTCAAAATTTAGTTACCTACTCAAATAAAATCATGTCGACGTCGTTTATTGTAAGCCATTTTAGGGATAAACTTTTACCGTAAAAACGGAATGACACTGTGTAAAGCAATGGTAAAAGTTAACCAGAAGTTTGACTACTACGCAGAGAGATACTTCACAGAGTGAACGTCAGCAAGGTGCATGCACCTCGTATAACTTCTACGAGGCTTGTTGGACTCGTTTCTTGTCTCACATCGTTGTCGTCACGCGTTTTATATGCCATAGACTTTAAAGCCTTAACGGGGGGATGGAGTCTTTTGCCGGCTTCGCGACATTATTGATCGTCACTTTAATAAAACTCAGTTGAATCTCTCAAGTGTATTTACGTAAAAGGGTTGATAAGCTTCTTGGTTGATATACATCCTATTAAGAGCTCTTATGTAGCATTTATTATAACTTTAATCATAACTACTCATTCTTCACAGAGTATTTACTTACGTTTCATTTGTGTGCTCGTAACCTTATAACGCTGGATGCAGGCGGCGCAAGACCGAGTCTTGTGGAAGTCCATACAAGAGACCTTTGTTCAACAGTGTACGTCTATCGGTTGATAAAGAAGAAGCAGAATTCTATTTATTGTTTTTCTTACTTGTAAATTGTAAAAGGAAATTAATTTATAACCTTGATTAAGATTTATCTACATGCGTATGATTTACATAGATTAAAACATTGGAATTCTTGTAATAATAATTTTTGAAAATTGAATGCTTATTTTTTAGAGTTAGGCAAATACCTACTAGTTCTTTACTGTTTTGAAGAAATAAAAAGGGCAAGGTTCTTGTCGAGTTTGTTTACTGAGTCGTGTTCTAAATAATTCTACTCAATGGCTTGAAAGACAAGAGAAAAGAGTTTTAGTACGTCATATATCAGCTTCCGGGTCGTTAAACAAGGATATTGAAAAACCACGTTCGTTACATTACGCTTCACGCGTCTCAATTGTGCAAAAGTGCCAACAGTATTTCTGTCATCAATGTCTCATAAACATTGATAAAATATGTCCATCCTTAGAAATTATTCTTAGAAATTGCTGATTCCCGCGACTTCGTCTGCGTGGAAAAGGTTTAGAGTGACTTGCTACTATCTGCGAGAAGTTATGTCCGAAAATATTTAGTTATTTTTTGGGTAACTTGAACCGTTTACGCAGCGCACGCAACGGAAGCCCTCAAATATGGATAATTTTTCCCGTTATTGACCAATTTTTCACTGATGCTTCGCTCCTATTGGTCGCAACGTGATGTTATATAGCCTAAAGCCTTCCTCCATAAATGGACTATCCAACACAAAAATAATTTTTCAATTCGAATCAGTAATTCCTGAGATTAGCGCGTTCAAACAAACAAACTCTTCAGCTTTATGATATTAGTGAATTATTGCAGAAATGATTAAACTTACACACTTTTTCATAGTGTTTACTTACACTTAACACCTAAAATATTAAAGAAAAAAAATAGTAAGTAACAATTCTGATAGCGCTAAAGCTAACTTTGTCAAAGTTGTTTTTCTCTTTTTTAACTTTTCTAAATTTTATTTCCTACATTTCAAAACAAAAAAACTTTCAGTGTGTGAGTGTAAAAATAAAGCAGAAACTTATTGAATAGATAACAATAATTGCTTACCCTAAGAACATAATAAAATTAGATCACTAATGAACAAATAAAAATTTAAATAACCCACGTGTAATTTGCATGTAATCCCCAAACCCTTCAGGAAGCGATCTGTCTTAATTAAGCGAAATTTCTTTACCAGTTTATAGCCAATGCCAACAAAGTTAGGGTTTTTAATATTCATTAGGAAATGAAATTGTTGATTCCGCCTCTGTAATTTGTTTCAATTAACCGAGCGACGTGAACTCGACAGATTCCCTGAATCATTTCTCTCCTGCGGTGAGACGTTGACAAACGAGAGAATTATACGAACACTTCACTATGCATTATGGGGAGAGCTTGGAATAGTTAATAACGTTTTATTGGAACGCGATAAATACAGATGACCTCTATGGCATAGTGGTGAGCACTGTTGTCTCATAGGTGAGAGGTCCAAGGTTTCTAATTTCTGAATTTTCGCTGTTCTGGTATGCTTTCGCCAGGGCTAGTTATCACCCTATCCTCAAAGAAATACTGCTTAATGAAGTTCAACAGAAACCAAAATAGATCCCTGGTCTATCATATCGTTCCTCAATTGTACTTGTGCTTGTAGATACTTACACTGTAGAAGAAAACTCGTTTATAGTAGCTGAAAAATATGCCTGTGGTGCGTACTACTCGATTATGATTCCACATTTAGTGAGAAATCAGCCCGGATAAAATTTGGTATTCAAAAACTTCATGTGTGTGATAGTAGTATTTTTTTAAAGAATTTTAGCCAAGCTGAAGTTGACTAATATCCTCCGATTCCCTCCAAATAAACGGAAAGTTTGTGCTAGGAGTGGATACGACAAAGGTACCATAGTGCAACGGGTGGGATTTGAACCTGCGACCTTTCAGTTTTGAGTCCGCACGTTTAACCGTTGGGCTATTGAGGCTTCATTTTAAACATTTTTCAATGAATCTGTTTTACTTTTAATGAATCCGCAATGAATATAATTTGTTCCAGTAATTGGTTTTTGGTAAATTTTCAATATCCAAAGGAAAACCGATTGCAGGAAATTGATTACTCCATATTAAAACGGTAATATGAGTGGAGTTAAAACACTGAGATGTAAAAAAAATATATTCTGCTGTTTAAATCATAGCGTTAATTAATTCACAGAATAAAAACATTAATTAAGTTACCTTTTTTGAATTATAAATTTTTTTGATAATTTTTAGTTTAAAATTGTTTTCAAAAATTTCTTGATTTCTTCACAGTAACGTATATCGCCCACGGCGACTTTTTTGCAGCGATTCAGTAGCGCGTTTCGTTAACGCGCGTCTGCATCGAAACACATAAAAGCACAACTTATAAAAGCGATAACATCATCTACCAGTGAAAGTCTTGTCAAAATTAGTCCAGCCGTTCCCGAGATTGGCGACAACAAACAGACAGACAAACAAAAATTAAAAAAAAAATGATTTTTTGGTACCACCGATACTTATAAGTACCGTATTTACGGTATTTTATGCATTTAGTAAACAGTTGTTATTTTGATATTACAAAAAGACACTTAAATTTTATTTACAGATATTTGTATGTATAGATGTATAGATTTTAGCAAACTGAGCTTCATGATAAAATACGCACAGTCAAGTGTTAGAAACTGGAGCAAACTATTCTCGGAGCCCGGAGGTCACTGAAGTCGTTTCCTTTGCGACACTATCGATCGGTACATAAACATTCCCGAACCTACCTACTTTAGAATCTCAATTTTAAGTGTCTTTGTCTAATTAGTATCAACCTACTGAAGTTTCAAACTATCATGTGGCAGGAAAAAAGGAAAGATTTAAAAAAAAGTCCGCAGCTGGACGTAAGTCTCTTGCAAAGTTTTTTTTATTGAATGATAAGTCAAAAAAGCTAAAGCCCTACCAAAAGTCGTCTCCACCATCCCCTTATAACGGCCCCTGTCCTCACATCTAATCAATTTAACCACAACACGTCGGAGAAACTTTCAATAGGTACATTAAAGTTGTATATCTTTACTATTTCAATATTTCGCTAACATGAATGACAAGATAGTGATAGATAAATACCAATTAGGGGTATGGATTGAATCTACGCTGCCATACCCCTTTCAAGTTAGCCCTTACCATCTTAGACTGCATCGTCACTTACCATCAGGTGAGATCACAGACAAGGACTATCTTGTCTTCGAATAAAAAAGAATGGGGTCCTTGGAGGGTATAACCAGCGGTCGGACCGAATAAGTTTCATTCAAAAGCATGCTAAATATCACAACGTACCTACCACGGTACGGCGTAACATGTATCAGACTTAACTTGGCATAGACTAATATATTTTATAGTCAAGACCCTTGTAACTTAGTATATAAATTAATCTTATACGAATAAATTGTCCTCGTCCCCATTAATATAATTCTAAACCGACAAGAAAATTTGAATTCCTAATCGGAACTACTACAACTTAGACTAACAAAGACCTTGGAGATTCGTATCAAGTATCCAAAACAAGAAGTAAATTGGATTAGCAAAATTAAACTCTAACGAGTTGGTAGACTTTCGATGTATAGAAACTATTTGTGTTCTATCTCTAATTCATTCTATCTTAAGTCTACAGAAAATTTTAATTGGATTCCTTTATTAATAGATTGTGCTCGCGATTCTGCCCTTGTTTTATGAGATACTAGCAACTAGTATGGTTTAG
The DNA here is from genome assembly GCA_933228805.2 of Hipparchia semele. Lineage (NCBI taxonomy): Eukaryota > Metazoa > Arthropoda > Insecta > Lepidoptera > Nymphalidae > Hipparchia > Hipparchia semele. Next base: position 5,544,683 of record OW121718.1, read on the forward strand.
ATAATTACTTGAATCCTTGAATCCTTTTCATGTAGCTGGAGGTTCCACCAGATAAATATATTGCCACAAGCTACTAATTTAAATTATTGTATGAACCTTTCTATTTCGTACTGGAATAAGATAAAATTCTCTTCCGTTTTATAGTGATCGAATGATAATCTTGGATTATGATGAGTGTCCTTTAGAATAATCCAATCCGATAATCCAAGTCAAGATTCGATAATCCAAGTATGTTGTAATAATTGTACGTTGTAGGTAAGTAATGTAAATAAGTGATAATCCAAGTACAATCCAAGTACGTTGAAGATTAAAGTAATAATATTTTTGACGACCTCCCTGGTGCAGTGGTGAACGCTGTGGTCTTTTAACTGGGAGGTCTCGGGTTCGATTCCCAGCGGGGGCAATTTCGGAAGTTATAATTTCTAAATTGTCTTCGGTCTGGTATGATTTTATATGAAAGCTTTGGCCGTGGCTAGTTATCACCCTACCGTCAAGACGTGCCGCCAAGCGATTTAGAGTTCCGGTACGATGGCGTGTAGATACCAATTAGGGGTATGGGTTGAATCTATGCTCTCGTCACTCACCATCAGGTGAGATAGCAGTCAAGGACTATCTTGTCATCGAATAAAAATATTATTTTCAGTTTTTCAACCTAAATGTAACAAAAATACAACAAAAATCTGTATCATTTGTGATTTAATCATCCAGAAATTGAGGAGGCTCTTTGAAGGACCCTTTTTCGTTAAGAATCCGAACAAATTAAAAAAAAAACAGTTCCCTAAGCCGCCTGATTTGATATTGTGAATAAAATTATCGTTTGCCAAAAGCGGTTCCCTTAATACGTAAGTATATTTTGGTACATGTATTCGTAATAAATGGGATTTATACAAAGGAGGAGGAGATTGTTGAAGGAAAATGTATCCCGCTTCCTAAATGTCGTTCGATCAATTAACAGTCACGACAGATATGCTATTGAACGGGGATGCAAAGTGCGAAGGAGATGCGAAGTGGAACAGATTTCTTAGAAAAGTAGACCCTTTCCGCTTATTTGGAGGGAAGAGGAGAATATTAGTCTTCAGCTTAGTTAATAATATTATTCTTCATAATAAGGATAAAAGTTTAAAAACTCGGTTACGGAAAATTGGATGTAACATCCATCATATTCATTTTGTTACAGCCTATGTCACTCGGATCATCATAACGGATTGATTGACACGTCATTCATTAAAATCGGCTCATTCCTTTATTCGCTACGATGGAACATTCGTAAATAGTCACATACATACATAGACTTGTCTTCGATCTTGTCTCTCCTTCACCTTTTTACCACCGCACTGCAAGACATTGAGAGAGCTTCCATCCCTACGTCGTTGATATTCCATCTACGTGCAGTAAGCGCTTAAGTCTTCATTCCTGATCGTCACAGCTAGGGTCTGGAACGCTCTTTCTAGATCTGTATATCCTAACACGTACAATTTGGGTATCTTTAAAATAAGAGTGAATAGGCATCTTTTAGGCAAACGCGTTACACCTTAGACCACATCATCTCTTTCCGTCAGGTGTGATAGTGGTTAAGCGTGTGCCTACAATCTATAAAAAAAAAATAAAGACTGCTAAAATCATAGCCCTTCCTTTTGGCCTTGCCATAGTCAAAAGAAGAATATTTTCTAAGACTATTTTCTTTAGTTGGCTAACTCTTTACTATAGGTAACAAAGTGTAATATTTTAAGTCGTTCTGTACAAAATATCCAGACAAGATGCTCGTAGATACTTACCCAGTTGGGAAACGACACATTTACCAAAAGATTTCTTCCAAAGCTGAAGGTGTATGAGCCCATAAATACGGTGATAATGCCAATGATTTTTGAATTTTCCCACAATCGAGAACCTTGAAGCGTATCATGCACGCGGCTTTTACAGTATTCTGGGTTAATGGTGTGGATAGTGTGATAAATTATATTCTGAAAGTGTCTTTTATACGGAAAGCCTTTGAGTATGCGATGCTATCTCGATGCGATTTTTAAAAACATACCTACTTGGATATGGTTATAGACAACTTTGTCTATTTAAAAATTATGATTAGATTATTCTCTATATGCATAATAAACTAAGGTGCAATATAAACTAAACAGAGCTTTAGATCTTTTGTAAAATACTATTGAATTAAGGTCATAGCACACATATCAATCCGGACAGGAAATTCACCGTATCGCCTTTCGCTTCGCCGTCGACCAGGCGTCAACCTATTGTAAAAGCGGATCAGCAGCTCCGATACGCCGACTCGGCTTCGGCTAAGCGTCGCCGCGCTTACAGCTCGCGGCCACGGGAGGATTGAGAGGGGCAAGCGTGGACGATGAAACGTGCTCCGATATGGAGAGACGTAAGCGCGGGGACGACGAGCCGTAGGCGCGGGAACACGTTGACCCGCACCGCACCACGATTCGTGAGCTTGAATCGAGGCGAGGCGATTACGATACGATTCCGATTAGTGTACGTTGCATTAAGGCGTTTCATTCAAAGAATACTGGATGGCCCGAGTTCATACGGTGACGATTCCCTTTTCGAGTTCATATTATGTGCTATGACCTTTACACTTATGAATTTTGGATATCATACTAGAGAATTCTGAAAGATAAACAAAAAGATTTTAATTCCCCATTTAGACAAGTTGATGCGCACTGAAACATTTACCTACCAGCGCGGCGGATGAAATCGTAAATATTTCATTACAAAATAAAATATGACTGCCAATTTATTCAAGCGAAATAATAAGGATATAAATTGACCGCTTTGCCTGGACTCGAGGGTAATCATTTATCAAAAGGGATCAACACAGTAATGATAAAAACATGGAATGTTTTTGTTTTTTCACAAAATGAATGTGGGCATTCATTATGTGAAAAAACACAAACTGTAATTGTTTACCGCAAACATAATTTTACTATTATTTTTTTTTAAGCTATTGCATAGCTTCTATCGCGGGCCAGCGTGGAGAACGAATCCAGAAATTCCGTAACGAAAATAACCTGACACGGGACTCCTCTACGGTGAGCCGCTAGATGGCGTTGATAAAAAATGCTATGCAATAGCTTTACCGCGGCAGTCCCCGAGTGCCACACGTCTATTTTTTTTTTGTCTAACGTCTGAATAGAGTATAGAGTAATTGGGAAAGTACCATAAGTAAGCAGACTATAGTCTATACTATTTTCTTCCAGTAGGGTTAGTATAAGATTTATTGACCGTATTCGTATTCCAATACTTTAGCCTCAAACTAAAATGAACCTTAACTTTATTGATTTAAAGTCACAAAATCAGTACAGCCGAATTTAATTTGTAGCGTATCCGTATACTTGAACGTATAAGAATGCATGCACATAATTGAACTCTAACTAAATTCTGTTATGGTTCATTTTACTGTGACGCTAACATCATCGAATACGAATACGATTAAATGAATTAAATCTTATACTAACCCTACTGATGTATATCGTTATCTCTCTCGATGGAGTGTTACAGCTTTCGGGAGCTTTCCTAGGTACCGAACCAAAAGTATCGATACTACTCAGGATACCATTCTTTTTTTGAATCCCTAAGCATCATGCAAACTTGACAGCTAACTTGATCGTATGTGTTGGATAATAAATACAATGTGTTCTGTGGACCTGTCACACGTCACACTTCACCTGTCAATTTGATCTGTGCTCTCTCTTAGCCTCTCACGCGCTCCATCTTGTTACCTTAATGTATACTTTTATATTAAACAATATTAATAATTCCGGGTTTGGGTTTTATTCATTTCCACAGTATGTGACCTCCCTTTGTTTATTAGAATAAAAACATTCAGTTTTTTTGATTGTATCGTTAATGAATTGCTGCAAAAAGTCGCTGTTGGCTACATCCCTAACGTTTAATTACAAAATAAACCCTTAATATAAGCCATAAATTATAATCATTTTTTTAATGACGTAAGTACTACCAGTGATATAAAATCTTGCCATAAATATTACGAGATATATTTCTCTACATTCTATAAAACATTTCTGAAATTACAAGAGAGAGTTCTCTAGAATTTGTTCGTCGCGTAACAAAATTTCACTTCAAAAGCGCAAACAGTACCAACTATTATAACTGACGTAAGCTGAGACGGCCTAGGAGTATCGTACCGAAGTAACTAAATTGTGAAACATGAATTTTGCTCCTTTAGAACTCGTAAAATCTCAGCAGAAACTGTTCGTTTTCCGTCTCTAATGTATTCTGTTTCAAGAGTACAACATTCTACAGGAATTTAGAATTATGTTTGGATCTCGACAAATTAAAGTGGAATGTCTTGCAAAGTGGAAACATAACATCATAAGTGATCGTAAAAATAATTATGTTAAACTAGCTGACACCCACGAATTCGTCCGCGTAGATTTAGTTTTTAAAATCCCGCGGGAAGTCTTTGATTTTCCGGAACAAAAAGTAGCCTATGTAACTCTTCAGGTTTGCAAGCGCGGTAAAAAACTGTGTTTTGATACAAATTTCACGTGGTATGGTGCGGATTTTTGACGACCTCCCTGGCGCAGTGGTGAGCGCTGTGTTCTTATAACTGGGAGGTCTCAGGTTCGATTTCCGGCGGGGATAATTTGGGAATTTATAATTTCTGAATTGTCTCTGGTCTGGTTTGGTGGGAAGCTTTGGCCGTGGCTAGTTAGCTCTACCGTCAAAGACGTGCTGCCAAGCGATTTAGCGTTCCGGCACGTTGGCGTGTAGAAACCGATTAGGTGTATGGGTTGAATTTGCAGTGCTATACCCTTTCCAAGTTAGCCCGCTTCTATCTTAGACTGCATCGTCACTAACCATCAAGTGAGATCGCAATCAAGGGCTATCTTGTCATTAAATAAAAAAAAAAAGGATTAAATCGCGCGAATATTTTGTGTAGTATTTAGACGTGAGTTAATACCGAGAACTCCCTAAAAATTAACAAAAATCGCGATGGATTTTATTCACAGTACTATGAGAAATTCCTTTCCTGAAATATAGATATAAATTGCGCGATTTATACGAGTATCAACGTTTTCCCCAGTGCAGGCTAGCTCTTACGACAATTTTGCAAGTTTGTACCCAATTGTGGATCCGACAGTATTGCAATAAATCATTTATTCTAGTCACGGTATAAATTAGTCAACGCTATGTGGCGACAGCAACATTCCAACAGCGGCAGCGGCATGAATAATGCGGTCGGTCAAACTAACCACCCTCGAATTCCACCTAGGTGTTATTTATAATCCTACTTTAATATTATACATCCGAAAGTTTGGATTTATGGATGGATGGATAGATGGATGTTTGTTACCCAACCACGCCGCAAGGACTGAACCGATTGGGCTGAAATTTGACACAGAGATATAGGCTACTTTTTATCCTGCAAAATAATAGAGTTCCCGTGGAAATTAAAAAACCTCAATCCACGCGAAAACTTAATCCGCTACTATCTATCTACTCTCTTAGACTGCATCATCACTTACCATCAGGTGAGAAAGCAATCAAGGACTATCTTGTCAACGAATAAAACAAAAAATGTAGGTAATTATCACATTTATCTCCCTTCTATAAAGATCGTTAATTTTAACATTCAAAAAGCGTACGGTGTACCAACTTTCATTTCATTTAACATTGAAGAGTTTCATTGACCTTCCTCTTTCGCAGGTAGGTATACAACAGGATCATTGTTTCAAAGCAGAGCGATGGTGACGTGATTAGTATGCCATCGTACGTGGCCGAGGGTTGGTTTGGATTCCTCTAAGATCGGTAGAGCGTAAGCCTGGGAGTCAAATACTTGCCTAGGAAGCGACTAAGCGCGACCCACGGACTCGTATCCGCTCTCTTAACTAAATCTAGATAAAGACTTAAAAACGTAGATTATAAATTGGACAATCGACTGATTAGTGTGAACAATATTGTTAAACAAGTTTTGATGACTGTATTTGTCTCTCGTGTTTCCATTGCCCACAAAAGCTCAGAACAATAAATGAACTAGCCTAAGATTGCCCTCCTGATGACTACCCGGAGTTCGCTCGCTCTGACATGTATATATAGTATGAGTTCAAGTTAATAAAGCTTTCAGCGCTGCGGACTATGATGCGGTCAAAATTAAATAGTATCAAATCGTAGTTCGGCCTCACCCGTCTATCATGCATATTTCATGAGCTACATCAGGTTATATCGAGGCTGGAACAACTTTTTGTAAACCAAACATTTTGGCGCAGTTTTGTATTGATCGCTACCGTGCTAAATTTTGGCACATGTGCTTCATATTTAATATGATAAAATTGTCGGCCTGTCCAGGCTAATCTTGGGAATGGTTGAACTGATTTTGATTGAGTTATCGGTACCAGGAGATATCTACGTTTTGAATTTCGCTAAAATATAGAGCTCCAAAACCAAAGTGGCGAGTACAAGCGAGTAAGATTTAAACAAACTTTTGAAATCAGTTGTGTAGTTGTGACGTAAATAAATAAAAAACTATCAAACACAATATTATTTTATAGTAACTACACGAGTAATAATTTTAAAAGTTGTGTAGGAAAATGTACCGGAAAAACTGTCCAGTTAGTAGTTGTTATGTGGCCATTTCCGGAATTCGTTGGGGACATAAATAAAGCTAGATTTATATTACAGTGCACCGAACAGATACGCTGGAAATATATTGCTTGTATACAACTATCATTTATTAGTTTAGTTATTATAGTTAAAGTAGGCGGAGGCAACTTTCTAGTTAAGAGTTGTTATTTATCGCTTGCGATATCTGTTGGGGACATAAATAAAGCCAAGTTTGTAGTAAGCTGTATAGGTATTATTACAACTTTATGTTCTGAATACAACTTTACAACGAGAGTTATAAGTAACTTTTTAGCTGTTAAACTGCAAGACAGAAACTAATTTCGAAGTAAGTGCTATGAGGCTTAAGATTTAAAGACTTTGTGGTAAACTACAAAGTAGCGAAATCACACTGATCACAGTAAAATTATAAAGGCGAAAGTTTGTATGTGTATGTGTGTGTATGTTTGTTACTCTTTCACGCAAATACTACTAAACGATTTGGCTGAAATTTGGAATGGAGATAGATTATACCCTGGATTAACACATAAGCTACTTTTTATCACGGAAAATTGAAGAGTTCCTGCGGGATTCAAAAAAACCTTAGTCCAAGCGAACGAAGTCGCAAGCATCGTCTAGTAATTTATAATGTACAATTTTTGCTTTTTGCATCCATTTCTGTCTGAATAATAACAATTATCTGCCATTAATTATTTTCAATTTTTTAATATTAAGCTTGATTAAATTTTGTTGGCCTAAAAAGCAGATGTCAGCCTATAGAATTATCTTTTAAGCAGCAATAAACTTTTGTAATTATATTTGGTCTTAGTTAGCCATTACTAAATAAATACATGCTCAATATTATGTATGTAATTATCATACCTTTTACCTTATTTCTCACTTGAGTTAGCGTGAACTCAACCATATTACGTCATTTGGATTCCACGGGGACATAGTATGTTGGTAGCTATATTTTCGTAACATAGCCGGTTTCAACTCACCCCCTCTCCCCCTCCGCGCCTCCTGTGTCCACTTGCTTCCCTCCCTGTTGCTTATATGCAATTTCCGGCACTTCTGGAACGTGGTCCTTTAACTACAACACATGGACGGCAAATAAACTGGCCCAGATATTCAGATATTTGTTTTGTATTTTTTAAATACTATTATTACTATATTATTTATATTATTATAAGCTCATTTCACTACCCGCTTCATTGGATTTTAATTAAATAAAATGATTAGGCACAATTCAATGTCCCCAACTCATCAACGTCGAACGAACACACCTGTATATTTCCCACAAAACTCCATAAAATACATATTGTGTACAGAATGCGTATTCGTATTCATTGAATATTGTGACATAGGCCAGAAAATTTTATTTGTAAAACTGATACATATTTTAGGTAAATGAGAAATCGGAATAGGCTCGTAATTCTGAAAGAAGAAATTCCGAAAGTCGGGAATGAGCGTCGCATTCCACAACAAAACTCCGCAGTTAATATTAGACTTGCATCTAGAATCACAAAATCTTTAAAAACTTTGGAGTCTAATCTTAGGATGATTTAGAATATAATAGATTAGTTTATATTGTTTTCTAAGTCCTCGGAATTCTCTATGGTTGTGGTATTTGTATTAATAATCATGTTGATGTAACTACGTCATTTACATTATCAACACCCAACATTGTTATTATTACAGTTATTTTATTTTGAGGGAAACCCTCAAAATAAAATGACTTGCCCGACATCTAAACTTTAAAGATACATTATCATAGAAAAGAAATAAAAGATAAGAAATTAGGTAAAGTATATGTTTTATTTAAGCTGCAGCTTATAACTCATTAACAATATGCAGTTTCCTTGAAACTTAGATGGGTTTAAGTAATACATTCTTATAATATATTTACATGTAATAAAAACAAATAGCTATAAATATAAACGATTACATAGCAATGGCAACACTTCTTTGATATTGGATATACGCTGAAGGTGTAACCACCGTACAAGAAACACGGACATCGGAATCTACTATGTATGATACTCGTAATAATAATTTCAAATTAAATGAATTACATAAGTGTCACTTACAGAAATTTATACACACTAAGTTACCATCGTAAAAATTTTACACAATACGTTTTACATTATCCTATAATTTAACACGTTTTTTTACAATTACCTATGTTACAACAAAACTATACTGGTGATCTGAAACTACTAAATGTGAGACTCATATTGAATGTAGCGAAGAATTCAGTCTTTACCTCACTAAAATAAATCAGGTTTCTTTTAAACTTGGTTGTTTGCAAATGTACTTGATGTGTAGATATCTGGTCTATCAGGGGTTGTCATAAGGAATGGATTGGTTGTAAGCCACTCATTTTTGCGTGAGCTAAAAGATGTATCAATCGTCGAGTGTGTATTATATTCCGTAGCGATTCTTACTTTTCTCTTGTATGTGCCATTTGATAACATGTAGATCAGGACACTCCAGAAATTAGGATCATTCCACAAAATCGTTGATCTTCGATCTCGCTGCTCTTTCAGAAAAGCGTATATTGAGTTTTCCGGGCCAATATCAGTAAATACATAAACAGTATTCTTGCTCTTCAACATTTCTCCTCGAATTTTCTTTATGTTTACTTGACTATATTCTGACGTTAAATAATTCGGAGAAAATATAACCAAGACTATGTTAGATTCTTTTGTGCTGACCCTAAGCTGTTTTATGAAATTTTCTCTATTGTTTGAGCTATTTATGCACTTTACATGTACATTATAGTTTTTATGCTCTTTCAGTTGGGGTAACATTTCTTTTAGGACAAATTCTTCATCTTTTTCGGAATACTTTACAATTATATTCTTATTTTCTTCCATAATTGTTGTATCCTGATGTAGAAAATAATGGAGTGTCTTTTTTATAAACAAGTTAATTTGTTTTTTGTATGTAATATAAATCGTGATTATAAGCGAAATAAACGCTAACGAAGTTATTAAAACTGTCATGAAAATCACAAATCTTAAATAACAAACTTCTTTTTTCCAAATGGAGCAGTGGGATAGGGTATCCTCAGCAACCTGAAAATAATAAATCCATTTTGATATTGTAATTAAATAAAAAATATGTAAAATGTCCCAAGAGTTTTTATGCAACCATTATAAATGACTACCTTTGTATGGAAATAATTTTTGATAAAGTCCAGAAATCGAAAGTTTATGCATCGGCATTCCAATGGATTATCCGTTATCCGAATTTCTTTTAGAGGTTTATTAATTAGCTTCTCATAAGAAGGTGAATCACCTGGATCGAGCAATGTACTTCCATTTCCCTGAAATAAAACTATGTTTATATTTATTTGCCTCGAAGTAAATAAATCTGTATTCATTTAATAAAATATATCATAGATTCATACCCACAAAAACCCTAAGCAGTTATGGCTGATATCCAAAATTTCGTGTCCATTAATCCACCAATCCTCAAAAGCTGAACGGAATTTATTGTGACTTAAATTTAGCATTTTTAAATTATATGTATGAGCAAATGGAGAGACATGTTTAACAGTCCAAGAATTCTTTTGCAACTCCTTATTTTGGAAGTCGAGCTTATTATATGCGAGTGATATTGACATCCTCTGTTTGTTGTTGCTAAATAAATACGATGATATTGTTTTTAAATTATTATGTTCCATATTTAAATATATTAAACTTAATAGAGACGAAAATGTGGAACTGAAAAAGAAAAAAGGTTGTTTAGACATAATATTATACACAAAGTATTTCATAACACAAAGAAGTTAGCTTTAAACTCACCCTGAAACTTCTTCAATTGAATTGTAACATAAATCCAATTTCTCTAGGCGTACTAATGATGAAAACAATTTTGACTCTAAGCTTCTTAAGTTATTGTGACTTAAATCCAGTTCTAACAAGTTTATCTGATCATTAAAAGTTGATTCTGGTAATATTGTAATATCATTAAATGCTAACGATATGTTGGTTATTTGGGAAGAGTTGGTAAAAATGTCATATGGAACAATTTCTATACCACTTCTCTGAATGTATACCTGTTTTAAGTTTAATAAATTTCCAAATAAATTCTTTGGTAGTTCTTTCATTTTAACGTCGTTGTTCAGAATTATTACAGTTTCCAACTTGTTATTGGTTGTAAATAGATTTTGCGGTAAGGTTGAAAACTTGTTGGAAAATAACGTAAGTTTCTTTAATTTTCTCAATGGCTTAAAAATTGATGTTGGAAGTTCGTTAAGTCCATTAGAACTTAGGTCCAATTCTTCAAGAACATTGACACCCGAGAAAAAATCCTTTGAAAATCTTGTCACATTGCTTTGCCATAGAGACAGTTTCCTTAATAAAGATAAATGAGAAAATAGATTCGAGGACATATTCGTCATGTGATTGTGACTTATTTCTAAGGTCTCTAATCTTTCAAGTGGTTTAAATAGCTCTTCAGACAACTTTATATTATTACATCTTATATTCAGCCATGTTAAGTTATGGATATCCACGAATAAGTTGTTTGGTAAATGCGTAATACCATTTACTGAGAGAAGTAATTTAGTCAAATCTTGCAAGCCTGCAAAATGTTTTCTATCAAAATATCCGGAGAGATCCTTTGCATTTTGAAATATGAGTGACATTGTCTTGGAGACTCCAATTTGCATTAAGATATCCTTGAACGAATTGTTTGGTAATGGGCAGTCTTTAAAGCTGACTGATTTGAAGGTACTCGTTCCGTTGGCACATTTTGGTAGCTGGCTATAATCTAGAGTTGTTGCGTTCTCGCATTTAATATTTATGTATGTACTTGGCAGTAAGTTTATTTTGACTATCCTTCCTGGAACAAATGTTTTAAGTTTTAATGTTAACTTGAAAAGTTACATTAGAGACACAGGATATTGATTTATTCGTAGATATTGAATATATCTATGTCAAGGAGCCGAAATATTAATGCACTAAATGAGAGAGCACTTACCATCGATGTTGCAATTGAGTTCAATAGCGAACGTGCCGCCGCAAACGCAGTTAGGGTGACTGGGGCACATCACTCTCGCACTAATTACGTGAACGACGAGTGCTGCCATCAGCACATGTGTGAACTTACGATCCATCATGGTATTTCACATTGGTGGATTCATCTACAGTTGTTAAGATTACGACGTCTCCGGAATGTGGCTCGAATTGATTTTATGCGCATCTTCATCCATGGAAACTGAAAACAAGGAAAGATTTTCTCAACAAAATAACATCAACCATCCAGACTTTGTACAAACTCTGCTGGATTCTATAAAAAGGATTGCTACAGTGTGACGATTGCAATCGCCTCTGATTGCGGCTGATATTCACTCGCTACCAGCTAATATTGCAGAAAGAACGCGATAAAATCAGCCAATCACCACAATTGAGACTATAGCAATGCTTGATACAGTTATTCCATAATCGACTTGATGTTAACTATTTGTGATTCGATCGTCTTAATAATAATCTTTGGTAGTTAAGATTTGATCAGATTTTAAGATACTGGTCCATTGCAAGTCGAACTTTACATAAATATTACACCACCAAGGTAAGATGCGTTGAGAGATGCCGATTGCTGAAAAAGATGGAATTCAGAACGACATTCCACATTTTGATGGACCTTACATTGGCATGGGTATAGTTGAGGATCAAAAACGAATAATTCCATTTTTATATTCCTCAGTTGAGGAAATGAATAATGCTATAGGTTATCCTAAAAAAACCGTGTGATTTTGAAAAACCTAACTCCAATGCAGATAAAGTCGCAGTCAAAAGCTGATTTTGAAATAGCTGCCATTTACCAGGCTCATATACAAGTACAGAATTTAACACCTAATCTGATTTTTTGTTGGTATCTGAAAAACCGTCTGAAATGGGTCAACTAGGAATTAGTTGAATTAGGCAGGATTTTCAAAAGCAGTTAGAAGCATCAACTAAGAATGTATTACTTTATGGTAAGAATATGATGCAAGAACTAGTCTAAGCTTTTTATGCCAAGATTGTTCATTAATAAATCTACTCTAACTTAACGTGTATTTAAACCGTGGCTTTAAACTTTTAAGTCTATAAAAACTGCTATTTAAGCGAATAAAATAATCACTGACCTGCAGAATCCATTGCAGTGAATTTGTTTGGTTGGCAATGCCAACAATGGAATTGATTCCGCCATTCGCAGTTTGTGAGCAATCGCGAATAAAAATCGCGTTTTAAATTGCTCTCGCGGTCAAAATATACACAGTTTTATTGGCAATCAGGAGAATACGACCGGATTTGATTGTCTTTTATTTTTTTCTGTAATTTGAAAACTTATGCATGACCAAAAGTAAAGGTTTAAGTAAAAAAAAATCATCAAGATATTGTAAAAGTTTTTTTTCTGTCATAGAGTTTACGAAGTTTTTTTAAATAAATAAATTATTATCAGCGAATCCAATCAAGTTTTAATCTTATAAGTCTTAAAAACAAGTATTATAAACTTTCTTAATTTTTCTTTAATCTATATGAGTAAACAGGTTCTTACATTTATTTTATAGCAACCCTTTACATAATTATATGAGATAGTTGAAAATCCGATTTCTAGTTCTTTATGTCTTCTTCGTTGAACTAAGTAACGCAGTAAGTAAGTAAGTAGTCTTAGTAAGTAGGTTTAAAAGCCGTGAATTATTCACCGTTACTGAATAAAAGATGTTCAATGTGATTGCGCTGTTATCTTGAGATAGCACAGTTAGTGCAGTTAGTGAAGTAATTTAGTGCAAAACAAGTGACACTTGCGGGTTAGCAACAGTTAGCGGTAAAGGACAGCCCGACACTCCAGACAGTGGAGCATAGTAGTTTCAATCAGATAACAGCTTGTTATTTAATACTCTATTGTTTCATTTCTATGGATCTCTCTCTATATCTTACGTCTAATACCATCGATAATAATCTTATATATAATGAGGAATACATCGATATGTATTTCTTACTAGTAAGGTTAGTTAGCTAGTTTATTAAAACCCCCGTAGGAACCATTTTTTTCGGAATGTACTATGTATACACAATTACACATACAAAGAACGAAGTCGATACTTTGCTTCCTTGCTGTGGTATGAAGGACAAATTAACATGCATAGTTTTGCTTTTATATTATTAGTATGATTTCTTAATTTGTCCCTCTAATTTTATTTATATCTTATCCAAATACGAATTTCGTCTAAATCAGTCTGTCAGTTAAGTATTCCCTTGATCTACTTAGCGATAAGCACGTTCCACTGCAGATTTTTTTCATTAAAAGTTTCTGCCAACAAGTTCTCCAGGAGTTAGTAATTAGACCAGAAATCACCCCCGTGCCTCGGAGATCTTGTAAAGCCATCGGTCCAAAGGTCTCTCACGACAGTCTTGTAGCACGTGTGCACTATAGTATCTCCCACGCAGCGACGGATTCAGTTGGTTAATCCTTTCAAAATTTTAAGTTACAATGGAAGAGCTTTGTACAATATTTATCATAAAATATACATTAGTTTCTAGTTACCTATCCTGTAGGAAAACTCACCGTATTACTTGCAAGCGGTCTAATGATAAATGTCGGAAAGTGCAAACAGGATGAAAGTACTGTGGCGCATAAATTCAAATAGGTGGTAGTTAAGCACGTGCGGCTGGCGCTGCAAGATAAACGACCACCGCATTACGTGCGTTTTTTATCATTAAAACTTTCCAACTAACTGCGAACGCAACCGAACATACCGCGTATAATTTGAATTTGTGCATTTCAGAATATACTTTTTTTTAAATTTAATTTCTCGTCTACACGCAGAATGTTCAATTCGCAAAATATTCAATTTCGCAAAAATTGAACGTATTGAAGTGTGTGTAGATTGTTTATGTATTTGGTCGTAGCGACATATATTCGACATACATTATAATGAGCGTAAGGGGAGTCTAATTTGGACAAAATATTTACCGCATATATTTACATCTAACGTCTATAAGACGTAGGTGATCGAAATAAAAGCCAGAAATAGGTAATAATCGCATATCATTCCATTTTGTACGTATATTTACTTGGCTACAGAAACCAAAGGGTATAAATAGTGTTGTCAGAAGTATCGACTTAAAATATATATAAAACTAATAATAATATTACTCCGATGAGCATCACATACTATACACTTAACCGTCACATACGTCTGTAAGCGTCACCAAATAATACATGAGTCGCGTATTATATATAGGTAATGAGCGTATGTTGATCTTGCAAAAATAGCCTTCTAATAATTAATTACTCCACCCTAATGGAATAAAACGACATCCGAACCCGTCAATAACGGCTGATAGCGCAATCTAGATTTATTGGAAATGGCTCGAAGCCTGTAATGTTTTTTTTTTTCTATTTTTGCTGCAGCAGAAGGTTTATAGGTGATTTATTTGCGACTCTAGGTACAACGCCCATCCAAGGGTAGCACAGCATCTTTTGGATTCAAACTCCTGAGATCTATAGAGTGTGCTTTGACTAAGCTCAGACTCAAGATAGAGGTTAAAACGGGACACAAATATGCTCTAACAGAAATCTGTCTCTGTAGAGTCTGAGTAGAGCTAGAGTGTGGTCTATAGATTTCAGCCTTAAACTAAGCTTTGATCACTTTGATATTATTACGGGAATCAAATCGATACCCTCATGAACGCTTCCCAACTAACAATTAGGCGCTAAAATAAGAGTTATAGGAAATCTATAAGAACGCTAAGAATATCCTAAGGGTATGAATAAGTGTTAGCAGTTAGAGTTAGTCTTAGAGGAGACACAATCGTGTCTCCTCTAAGACTTATTTTCATTATACCAATTTCAAACTGTTTGTCAAATTGAACAATATTTTTATTATTCACGACGAAAAGACGCTGTGTGAATTTATTACTATGTTTTAAATATTTTTACTTGGCAATTTGTTAACTTGGGATCTCTGATAGGTAATTAATAAGGAGTGAGGTGAAAACGTGAAGAAATCATAATAATATTAACACTATTAATGATTACCTAAACTGACTTTGTTCATATTTCTTTATGCCTCTGAAACCTCTAAACAGGTAAGTACGCATCCTCTCCAGAATTGATGTGTATGAAGTATGATGTAGGATATTATAAAGTATCCCATGGACTGGGCACCGCAAAAAACTGATAAACTACAAAGACAGTTGTTTTACATTTCATTGACTTTGAGTGATTAGGATTAAAATAAGAATAGTATAAGGCGCGCTTGGGAGCTCTCGAGACAAAATTCATTGTAATTAGTTCATAATAAAGACATAATATGTACGTTATCTTTTGGTAACTAGCTGTAGATATCAGAAAGACGAATAGGTATATGATATTCAAAGGTCAAAATATGCTTACAAAAATGGTAGAATTATGCTCGGTCCTCGTACTTTTATTCTTTTGAAACAGAATATTTTTTCACTGCGATGTAGTAGAAACAAAATATTTAGTTTAGACTAAAACATAAAATGTGTTTTGCTGAACGACAAAAACAAATACTTCAAAAGCTTGTACATCGCCAATGCAGTCGGTAAACTGTAAAACTGTTGAAAAAACAAATCAAACTATGCAAGCAATGCATCACGCATATTTCACGAAGTTTCGTTCCAATTAAAAACCAATTTTGCGAATTGGTATTTTCGATAGAACACGGTGTCCAATAAAGTGAAAATATTCCCTAACCGAGTAATTTCAAATACACACATTTAAACAAGCACAACTAGTTCACAGACTGGTTTAGAAAAGTTAAATTAATGTTCGATGTATGAAATTAATATTAAAACTGAATAGACAGCTATAATTTAATCTAACACATTTTAAATATTTTATTCAATACAGGGCATTTCAAACAGTAAAATCACACTATATTATAAAGGCGAAAGCGCGCGCGCGCGTGTGTGTGTGTGTGTGTGTGAGTGTGTGTGAGTGTGTGTTAATCCAGGCGTACTAAGTCGCGGGTATCTGCTAGTTACTTAATATAACGTTATCATGCTTGGTTTCAGGACGTATATAACATTTTATATCTCTAGCGTAATTCTGATTCTCCTGCTGACTTTGTCACTCCTGATTTGACTCCGAAGAGATACACCGATAGCTGTCTCCATCGCCTGCTGAATGGCGAGCTTTGTAATGGCACTCATATAATTTTAACGACTATGTTTTGGGTCCATAAGTCATCATTGGCACCACGCACATTCGATATTTACAAAATGATATAAATATAACAAAATAAAAACTGAAATAAATAACTTAAATAAATTAAAACTACCACTACTTATATTTACAAATTTATATTGTAATAATTAACTTTTCAATGGGAATAAATAATCCTAAGTAAAAATGATATTCAGTTAACAACATCAGTCATCTATTCCTCATAGGGATACTAATTTTCTTAACAATCACGTATCTACAAAACATTAGATATGCATGTAATCGTAGTACTACTTTTATCTTTAGGTAATATTAGGTATTCTGCGGTACTACGAAAAATATACAGTAGCTTTCCGGCAGCGCCCCTTGTTTTAGGCTCGTATTCTAACTGGCACGAGCTGAGGAAGTGGCGAGGTATATCTATTCCACGTCTCTAGTATGCTTAGTTATACTCAAAGGGGTGTGTGTGGTGGTGGCCGCGTCCTACCCAAGCATCTCCCGTATATTAATAACGCCATTCTTTTCTATAGAACAGAGATTTGTTTGTAGATTTTTTTATATTTTTAGCGAGAAATTGAGCAGGTGGGTCACCTGATGTTAAGTGATTAGCGCCGCCAATGAACATTTGTATCACCTGAGGTACCACCAATGCGTTGCCGGCTTTTTAGGTATTTGTTGGTCCGCCCCTTGAATAACCCTTGTTGTAATTTAGTGGTAACACCGTCGCTGGTAGTTGGTTCCACAGTTTCAAAGAACGTGGAAAAAAGATCTATATCAACCGCGGTTCTCAAACTTTATTCTTCATTATATCCCGTAGAATTATAGAACTCTCGCAGAAATTAAAAAACCTTCATCCACGCGGATTCACGGTCATCAACTAGTTAATTATAAGTATGAACATTCTACTAATTTATTGAAACTGAGCTGGAAACAATTAATGGTTCATAGATAACCGCGAAACTAAAGAAGCCAACTTCTTATATTTATTTTAGAAACAAAGTAATAGGTTAACATGTAGCGGAGCCACGGCAATTTAATAAGATTTACGGCTTCACAATCACGTATTGCACATCCACTTAGTGAGAGCACTGCTGTTTCCTGCTAATTGGAACTTTTGGTAATGAAAATTAGTTTCTTTTTAAATTCTCCTCTCCCCTCCAAATAAATGGAAAGCTTTGTGTTAGGAGTAGGTACTCGTACGACAATAGTGCAACGGGTGGGGATTGAATCTACGACCTTGTAATTGTCAGTACCTTTAACCGTTCGGCTATTATGGCTTAAATTTTATCAACACTAATTCCTTACTGACCATAGTTTGATATACTTGCGAAAAGCATCGCAATAATTAATTATGATGTGACTGGTCCGTGATACGAGCCTCCCAAATACAGAATACTGATACTTAATGGTTTTTAGTGAGAAATTTTTGAATGCTAATTTTCTTACGATGTTCATATGGCCTTGTTGCTACAACTTATATCAAGCTATCACGCTGGTAAAGCAACGTTGACCTTGGTTGGTCTCTGGATGGGTACTACAAAGGACTGATTTTTTTTCCGAGAGCACGTTAAGCCCTCGGTCCCGGTAATGTCGAAATATTTTTGAATTTCAAAAAGTCGAAGAATATTTTTTACGAAGAAATCGCTAAAACACATGCCTACATGCGTTGTCAATAAGTCAGTCATTGACTTTTTTTTTCAACGCAAATAGGCATGTGTTGACAGACTGGCGGTCTGGTTAAGTTTTATAGGTAGAGAAAATACACCTCTATGTTCATAGGTTGTTTTGATTCTGACGTTAAATTTTATAACAAAGCATTTAAAACTACGTCTTTATACAAGAACAAATATTATTAATAAAGTTTTCATCCCTTAATCTAATATAATGTGAAAAATTAACGGGTAAAATAATTAAACTTTTGCAATTAGCCTGTACGACCTTTGAAAGTTAAGAAACGCATTGCCCTATCTCGGTGGAAATCTCAACCGCGACTTTCTTACAAAGTTGTTCGATTAATTTCTAACTGAAAATATTCGTGCCTTCTGTTGGAAATAAACCTTAACTTTAAGGCATATTGGCGTAGATTTAAAGCGCAGTGATGCGTATTTTATATAACTGAACTTTAGTACCATAACGTAATGTATGTAATGTGCATGGAAGGTGCGTGGCGTCAAATTTTCCGCCGCCAGTCCATTAGCTAGTATTATTTTTTCAGTTTGTTTCACATTCTTTTCATCTAGACTACATTCGTAAGTTTAGTAAGGATACTTTTAAAAAATATAGAAAAGACGCGTCATTCTGTTTTGCATCTAAGACTAGCCTTAAAATTCTTTATCTATAATTTTGGAACATAATACGTATAATATTATTTGCGAACTTTTGGGAGTATAAAAGGAGCACTCAAAACATATTATTAAATAAATTTATGTTATGCCTATTCAATCTGAATTAGGCTTAAGTAGCTACTTGAAAGCTTACTTAGGGCTAATTTGCTAGATAGTCGAAATCTCTGTGTACCCATAACAGCTCAACCGTTTATAACTGTAATTCGTAACATAGACTTCACTAGTAGGTAGCACTTAACCCTAGTTTATGTATAAACTTAAGTCAATGGGAAAGTGCAAACAGAAGTGTCTTAATTAGCCAAGAAGTTTAAATACTTCTATGGGGTACAAAAAATATTCCATGAGAACGAATGAGCACGAAGTCAATATTTTGGTAGAAAGTACTTAAAACATTAGGTGGGTAATCCTCAAAGAGTTATATAACACTTATACGAAAAAATATCCAAGAAACGAGCTTTCACAAGTCACGAGAGGGCGGCAATGTAATAATTTTTTTATTTAATCCCACCCGACCATAATATTTTATGAAAAAATAAAAGCCTCGCGCTCTCGCTATTGGCACGTACGGTTTTGGTGCCCAGTCTTTATTTAACTCGGCAAAAGGCTTTCACGTGAAAATTGAAGAGTATTTCACTTATATGGAATTGCTGATTGCCGGGAATAATGCCGCTCAAAGACCGAAAGGGATTATTGATTTTGAAGTCCCCATCACCGTCAAGGGTCTTATTAATTAATTCATTCATTATTTATAAATATATACTAGCTGATGCCCGCGACTTCATCCGAGTGGATTTAGTTTTCAAGATTCCGCGGGAACTCTTTGATTTTAAAAAGTAGCCTATGTCACTCTCCAGGCCCTCAACTATACCCATGCAAAAATCACGTCGATCCGTAGCTCTGTTGCAGCGTTCTTGAAGAACAAACCAACAAACCAGCAAACAAACACACTTTCGCATTTATAATATTAGTAAGGATTTGTAAGGATTTTAAAGTCAGTTATTCAAAACCTAATGACTCTGTTACAAAATTAGCTTTATCGAAGTCATTGATCCACCTCAACTTTAAAGGTGATAAGGTGGAAAATTTGACTGACTGACTGATTGATCTATTAACGCAAAACTCAAACTACCGGACGGATCTGGCTGAAATTGACTTTTATGACGAGGCATCCGCTAAGAACGAATTTTGGAAAATTCTACCCCTAAGCGAGTAAAATAGGGGTTTGAAGATTCAAACTTAACGTGAGCGAAACCGCGGGCTAAAGCTTTTATAAAATACTAGAAGTCCGCGCCGACTTCGTCCGGGTTGAAAATTAAATATTTGTTCTTGTGAGCTTCTTATAGGAGACGATTGTCAATAAGATCACCACAGGAACCACACGAATATCCCGCACCGATACCCGCCACCGTGCCCCGCCGCGCCAGCCTGCACCATTTTATTATTTTGTCGCGCGGATATATTAATTTTCCGATAATTCCTAAGATATTTATTTAAATTGTATAGTGTAAAGGGCAAATATGTTCTAAATTAAATACTTACGATAATAAACATATTTATTTAGATATAGATTGACATCACATCGGTTAAAGAAGCTTCGAAAATAATTCATTATTTTTAATCAAAATTTGAAAGATAGAAATGGTTACTGTAAGTTATCCTTAGAATATAGACATATGCTATCGCGGACTTTTTTTTAGAACTCTTTAAGAGGAACAATTCACCCATACATCATTTTCATCCAATAACAGTATATGACCCAGCGCACGCCTTGAAAACTTTTAAGAGTCAAAAAAATTTCCGACTTCTTTAACAAATTTGCATATAATATCTAGCCATATTACATTTATTAACATAATTATAGCCTATAACCATCTGGAATAATGTACCTTTGAAATGGTAAAAGAATTATTGTAATAGGTGCGGTGGTTCCAAAGTTTGCTCCGGACATACATATACAAACTCACAAAATTCGCGCTCTCTCTTTATTATAATAGTATAGATAGTAGTAAATTAAAAGTGTTGAAACAATGAACAAGGTGTTTCTCTAAGCTTTCCTAATGAACCCTAGTGCACCCTAAATGTGTGCAAAAAATGCAGAAGGTTTTCCATTGCACCCTATCATCACGTGCGCTCGACGGCTGGAATTAATGCTCCCCTTTATGAGGGTTTTGTTATGTAAATAACGAGTGAATCGATACATTCCCCGTGCTGCGGTTTTGATTCACGTGGCTTTACAATTTTCACTCCCCTGCCAATGAAATGAAATATTATTCCGATAGTGGCGTTTTTCTGTTGCTCCAGTTACTTCGCTTTACGTATGTACCTATATAGGACAGTCAGATACCGAAGGATTTTGGGGTCACAAGGTGCTGGAATGGGTATTCCGCATCGGAAAGCGCAGCGTTGGAATACCTCTACTATTTGGATGGACAATTTTAAGCGAGCCGCTGGCAGCCTTCGGGTATAGGCTATAGAAATCTATTCAAAAAACCTATGTCCAGCAGTGGACAATTTAGATGATGATGATCAGACTACCTAATGGATTCCTTTCTACGCCATAACCCTCATTGCTGTGGTTCGTAATTATTTCCATTAATCACATAATGGTAGTAGTTTTCTTGGCATATTAATACGGTGGATTACCAAATATTACTGTATGTGACACAACTAATTATACAGGTTGTTACAAACATCTAAGTAGATACACTGCTATATTTCCTAATGTCTAAGCGTTAAGAAAGATAGTCATTAGGTATAATTCCTCTGAGGTAGTGAAGGTCACTCAAGGCGCAAAAGAATCGATTTCTACCTTGCTTCTCTACGGTAGGTACTAAAATATTTTCTTTTTAACTGATTATTTTTTCAGTTAAAAGTAATGTATGCACATTATACAATGTTTAGTATATCTCATGTGGCTTAACCGCATGTAGCCGATTTAAATTCGAGAAGTTTGAACTTCTACACTCTTTAATTCCTAAGTTTCGAAGTGAAATTCGAAATTCTTACAATCAGTTCTAAATAAGCAAATTTAATTTAAAATAATAAAATTTTCTTTAAAGTAAAACGAGTAAGAACCATTTCTTCTCAGTGCTTCTTATACAGACTCCTTTCATAAATCACTTTTATAAATACTTAGGTAAAGTATTAGACAGAGATTATATTAGTCTTTGGTAATATAAAACCATATTTCAAGGGTTACCTTGATAAACAATCGCATTAACAAAATGTTTCCCTGTGAGTAAATACCCTATCAGAACCAGACATGTAATTAATTAGTCCCAGTCACCCTTATACCATACAATTGGGACCCTTTGTAACAACAATCCTATTTCTCGGTTTCTTATTACGAATCACTTCAATTTGCAGGAAGGTACTCACTCAATTAATTATCTATCTTGATCAAATTACTCTTTAAGTAATTGATGTTCCTCTATTCTTTGGAAAAGGTAAAAAGAAAAATAAAAGGCTTTTTTTTTTTCAATATTTTTGGTAGTAAATTAAATTTATTTGAGTAAAGAAAACAAACACGAAAACGAATTCAAAGTTAGTTTCATGGAAATTATGTAATTATTTATTACCATCAATACTAACTAGTGGAAATATTGACTGTTTTTCTTAACGGAAAGTAATTCCTAATGCTCAGATACAGATGCGACTACTTAGAGTGTGAGTCGAGTCCATTAAAAATGTTAAAAAACAGCGTTTGGAGCGCACTTAACTTTATTAACGTTTAGTAATATGTAAATTTCCGTATTTATCCCTAAAATTTTGTTTCATGGTATGCAGTAATCCATCAATCACGCAGAAACCGAGTACCGGACCGACGCGGCGTTCCTTTTTGTATGGGTAGAGTTGAAAATCCGGTGAGTGACATAGATTACATTTCATCCCAGCATAGCAAAGAATTCCCGTGGAATTTTAAAAACATAACTCCACGCAGACGAAGTCGCGAGCAACAGCTAGTAATTTACTAAAGCCTTAAACAAATCTAAATAAATAATAATGTGTTATGATTTCCTTAGAATCAAGCCAAGAAATGAAATAACGGTTTAGATTCACGTAAATTCACATTAGAAGTACGGCGTTGGCGTCGTAAGGCGTTAATAACCTTCCAAATTTCTTTGCAATACGAAAAAAAAAGGAGTTAACTCAGTTGTCTTAATAATATTATGGAAATGACTACAGGGATACAAATGAATTTTCATCCTACTAATATTATAAATGCGAAAGTTTGGATGTATGGGTGGATGGGTGGATATATATTTGTTACTCAGTCACGCCGCAACAACTAAACCGATTCGACTGAAATTTGGTACAATGATAGATTATAGTTTGGAACAAAACATAGTCTACTTTTTATCTCGGAAAATGAGAGAGTTCCTGCAGGAATACAAAACCTCAATCCACGCGATCGGAGTCGCGAGCTTCAGCTAGTTTGCAATAAAAATTAGGATTGAAGAGTTAAGTACCAATTGAACCAGAGTCTGAAAGACCGTAGAGGCAACAAAAAACACTGAAATGTATAATTCACATGACGATGAGTCAGGTCTGAGGTGTAGTACCTTAGATTTATTAAAATCCTGAATTAACGTTACAAAGTTACCTACTCAAATAAATAATGTAAAACGATAAATAATTTAACATCATATTTATAGCTTAACAAAACACTTCTTTCAAGCGTAGTTAGTTAATATAATAAAGGCGTAGAAATCTCGTCTTTCCCATTTTTGCACTCGGTAAATTTCAAAATCAATTTTTAAAAAACTCAAAAAATGAGAGACTCTATTTAAGTTTAAGGGAAAAATACTAATGAGATTTGAATAAATCACTTAAGAATAAGCCATAAATAGTTGTTCATTATGATGCAGAGCCTTAATGGGGGATTAGAAAACCACTTTGTAATTGTTCATAAAGAATATAAACAGTACTAACGTTAGTATCTAAAACTATTATTCAAGAGTTCGAAAAGCTAATAATTTTGATCATTATTTATGTACTTAGCATATAGTAAAAGAACTAAACCATTTGAATGTCATGTTAAATAAAAAATACATAAGTTATTTTTTACCTAAGAACCACGATAACTTTGGGAGTAGAGCCTAAGGTTACCGAATTTCTGTTTCAAATAATATTTCATACAACTAAACTTACCTTCTAGAAATAAATATCCAAGGGCACAAGAAACATATCCGAGACCATTTCTCTATTATTCAACACACAGTTCATCAAATATTTCACGTTTGAATTAAAAATTTCCTTTGATAGTCCATTGAAAGGTCTAAATTCCCGTAGCAGTAACGTAGACGCGTAACCGTTACGTCGGCTACAATGCGACTGAACTGCTACGCGACTATCGCTTCGCTTCGTCACAAAATAAAGATATTCGGCTTCGTTCGGATGTCTACGGAAATTGCCGAGTCCAGTTGTTTATTGCTGTGTAGAGTGGGAATAATATAATTTGATAATATAAATATTGGATGCGAAATATAGTTTATAGTCAGTGTCGGTATACGTCAATTTATCGCTACTGTATAATGTAGTCACGGTGTCACATTATTATTTGGAGTTAATATTAGTAAGTTATGCATATCACTACATCGGAATATGAGTGCCTATATTATTAAATTATATTGGTACCTTGATATAAGTAGATTTATTGATAATGCAAATTTTATGTATGGTTTAAAAAGCTTTGAATGATAAATCTGTTTTATACAAGTATCATAATAATGTTATAAATAACTAGCTTTTGCCCCCGCGACTTCGTCCGCGTGGAATTAGGTTTTGGGGTGAAATTTTCAAAAACTGTGACACACGTACTTCTTTATTTTTAACTGAAAGCTCAAATACCAACTTTGATGGAAATAGCTTGAAAAATGACGGAGTTTCATATAAACTTCCATCCCCTATTTAAACCCTTTAGGGGTGGAATTTCCAATAATCCTTTCTTAGTGTGCGCCTATGTCATAAAAGGAACCAACTGTAAAAATTTCAAGTTTCTATCTTCAGTAGTTTAGGCTGTGAGTTGATATCTCAGTCAGTCAATCAGTCAGTCAGGACTTTGAATTTTATATATTATATAGATAATGAGTTCTGAGAAAGTCCTATTACTGCTAGACTCAACAGTCTAGATTAGCACTAAATATGAATGAGTATCTATAGGGTCATGTTTATTTTGACTCGGGAAGTTTATTTCCAAACATCAGAGCCTCAATAGCCCAATGGTTACAAGTGTAGACTGGAAACTGAAAGGTCGCAGGTTCGATCCCCAACCGTTGCACTATTGGCATACCTACCCATTCCTAACAAGAAGCTTTCTGCTTATTTAGAGGGGAGAAAAGAATATGAGTCAACTTCAGCTTGGCTAATATTCTTTAAAGAAAAAAACAAGGTACTATTTTCTACAAAATTATGACTCACTAGCGTACGCCCGCGACTTCGTCCGCGTTCCTAAATCCCCATCCAGCATCAGGATTCAGGAGTTGGGTCCTGGAATTCAACGATATAGTCTTTACTTGGTACCTACAATAACTATTCATAATCGACAGTTCCTAAATCCCCACAGTTTAGGTAGGCAGTACCCCTGCAGCATCAGGATTGAGGAGTTGGAACCCGAAGTTTTATGGGAGCATCTCGCAAAGTTTTTGTATCGATTAAAAAAAGATTCACGCAAATCGGTTAAGAAATCACGGAGATATCGATATACAGAGGTACAAAAACACAGCTCCACCTCCTTTTTCGAAAGTCTGTTAAAACAGTAGCCTATATTTTGCCCGATAATATCAGCTATCTACCAGTGAAAGTCCCGTTAAAATTGGTCCAGCCGTTCCCGAGATTAGCGGAAACAAACAGACAGACAGACAGACAGACAGATGGACAAACAGACAGACAGACAAAAATTTTTAAAATTGTTTTCTTGTCATTAGTATCGTATTTACTTTCGTATGCAATTAGTAAAAAGCTGTTCTTTTGATATTACAAACAGACACTTCAATTTTATTTATTTTTATAGATTTAAATAGAATTTCCTTCAACGTTCAGTTCAATAATGAAGTGGTTATTCGATCACGTAACTTGTAACAAAGGCAACATGTCAGGAAGTCTCGGATATCTAATAAGCAAGATGACTCGGCAACACAGAGGGTTTCCCTAACCCTTTACTTTAATAGAGAAAGTCTTTTCCCCATCCTTACTAAGCAATTTTCATTTTGTTTCATATTTTCATAAGTTACTAGTTGATACCCACGGCTTCGCTCGTGTGGATTTAGTTGTTAAAAATTTTAGGATCTCTTTGATTTTCCAGGATAAAAAGTAACCTATATCACTCTCCCGGTTCTCAACTATACTCATGCAAAAAATCAGGTCGATCCGTTGCTTTGTTGCGGCGCGATTGAAGGACCAGCCAATAAACCAACAAACAAACACATATTAGTAAAGATAAGTAGGTAATATTTATTGCTAACTTTTTAAATTTAACGCGTGGGAGAAATAGCTTTATCCAATGACTTTATCTATACTATTATAATAAAGAGAGAGCGCGAATTTTATGAGTTTGTATGTACCGCACCTATTTCAAAAATTCTTTCACCATTTCAATGGTACATTATTTCAGATGGTTATAGGCTACATATTATGTACATAAATGTATTATGGCTAGATATTGTGTGCAAATTTGTTAAAGAAGTCGGAAAAATTTTTGACTCTCAAACGTTTTCAAGGCGTGCGCTGGGTCATATACTGTTATTGGATGAAAATGATGTATGGGTGAATTGTTCCTCTTAAAAAGTTCTAAAAAAAGTCCACGATAGCATATGTCTATATTCTAAGGATAACTTACAGTAACCATTTCTATCTTTCAAATTTTGATTAAAAATAATGAATTATTTTCGACCTTCTTTAACCGATGTGATGTTAATCTATATCTAAATAAATATGTTTATTATCGTAAGTGTTTAATTTATAAAATATTTGCCCTTTACACTATACAATTCAAATAAATATCTTAGAAAATATCGGAAAATTAATATTTCCGCGCGACAAAATAATAAAATGGTGCCGGCCGGCGCGGGCGGTGCACGGTGGCGGGTTTCGGCGCGGGAGATTCCTGTGGTGATCTTATTTACAATCGTCTCCTATAAGGAGCTCTGTGCGATCAGTCCCGTAAAAACAAATATTTAAATTTTCAACCCGGACGAAGTCGGCGCGGGCTTCTAGTAAGTAATAAAAACAGCCAATTTTCGACTTGCACTGTAATGTTCGATAAGCGACTATTAGCACCTTCCACCTTGTGACCCCAGCATCTATAGGTTTTACGCCCTATGTACTGCGCTCATTCCCACTTCAGCTTCGCAACTCAAGGAGCCACTTGATTTCACACCTTCAAAATATGGAAATTATGTTTGCACAGAATTGTTTTTAGAGACCCAGTGACAGCAAGGCATTCTACATCATAGCAAAGATGTTAGCAAAGCCTTAGAAGACGTAAAACCTTAAAAAAAAGAAGATTGTTACTTGGTGCGGAGTATACTACTGAATTAGTTTGAAACTCGATTTGATGTAGGTATTTTTGTTCTGATTTTAATTTTTTATTTAATAATTTACCTATTATAATAATATATTAAACTGAACGTTTTTTTAAAATAAGATTAAATATTAACCAAGCTCAAATTGACTAATAATAACTAGTGGTTCGCCCCGAACTGAGACCTCGCGATATCCCATAATTCCCAAAAGTTTTAATTATATATTGTAATAATTAACATTAACATTAGACACAATAAAAAAAAAATAGTTGACATAAAACTGTTTTACTGACACAGCGCCATCTATTAGCATTATAGTGAAGCTATTAGCTTCACAATAATGCTAGTAGATGGCGCATTAAAATTAAATAATTTCGTTTCTTTATAACATTTATCTAATTTTAGTATTTGTTGTTCAAGTACAGGATATAACTGAATTTTCAACCAAGTTTCACGTTCTAATATTCAGTAATTCAGAAGTTATAGGGCTCTGACAGACATTTAGACGGACACACTTCTCTGTCTAGTAGGCAAGCGCCCTAGTTGACTCAGAGAACTCGCTTCGCTCGTTCAATTATTCACATCTCCTCTCCAAATAAGCAGAAAACTGACGATAAGATTTGTGGCGATAGTAGCGTAATGGGTGAGAATCGAACCGTTAACCTTTCAGTTTTCAGTCCACAACTTTAACCGTTGGATGGTCTGTTCAAGTAAGAAGGTTGTTCTGGAATGAAAAATAAATTGTTTCAGAATTATACTAGACAGTCTGGGCTGTAGAAACTCCACTTGGCTCTACTGCCTTGAGGCCTTTCGCAAAACATGGTTTTCATTTTCATTTTTTACAAGTTCTTGCTTTGGTTCAAACTAAGATTCTTTATATTTTTCGATTGGTATTAATCGTTTAACAATATGCAACACTTTCTTTTATTAGAAATAATCTCGTTCCATAAATTTTTACTCATTGGTATGAATTCTCTTTTGGTTCTTCGGTTGTCAACTAATTTTCTAAACTAAACTAAATTGATAGCTCTAGTAATTGCCCTCTAATATTAGATTAATCTATTTACAGTCTCCCTTGTACTTTTATTGTACCCTTAAAAGTTGTGATTATATGCAATTAAATAGCGTCACCCTTTTAATAAAGAATCCTTTGTAACGAATATTAATTTTACTTATTACGTATTGAACAACCGTGCTGGTTGTTCAATACGTATACCATCAATATATTTTATATCTTTCCAGTGTAAATATTCTTTGTAAGTGTTGTGTGTTGTAACAATGGACGTACCGATACATATCTCCACAATAATTTTACAGATTAACTTTAACCTTGCGTCATATTCGTTAACTTTTAATACTAGTGAGGGGAGAAAATGGTATAAAATTTCGCCAACAATATGTAATTAACCTATCAAAAATTTTGTAAAATGGAAACCCCAAAATACATAACAAAACATCAAAGAGTTTTTCAATTTAAACAATGATTCACATAAAATGGATACAATATCATAAAATATTCACACAATAAATGGACGAAATAAACAATACGACAGTCTCAATATTTTTTGGGCGTTGCGGATGTTTTGGGAGTAGGTATTTATACTTTATGACGGGTATATTTCAGGTACCGTAATATCGTAAGTTTAGAAAATGAAATTCACAGGTAAATTCCCTTGAGGGATGAAGCATTTTCAAAATCTGGAGTTGTTTTGGCATAAAATTCCTTGACAAAAACTGCCAAAGTATGTTCAGCTATTCTTTATTTATAATACTAAGCTGATGCTCGCGGGTTTTTAATTTCCGCGAGAATTCTATAATTTTCCGAAATAAAATCTAACCTATGCGTTAATCCGGGGTATGAGCTATCTCTATTCCAAATTTTAACCAAATTAGTTCATTCGTTGTTGCGTGAAGGAGTAACATCCATCCATACATCAATCCTCACAAACTTTTGGATTCATAATATTAGTGGGAAGGATACTCTGTTCGAATGCTCAAAACGCAGTAGTAATCCCGAATTATTAACTTAATAATGTAATAGCTTATAATTATATCAGAATAGAACATAGACTATAGTCTATTTTCCTAGTTCTAGCTAGCTAGTCTATTTATCCTGGATAATTAAAAATTTCCCGATGGGAATCGTCGGGAAATCAGCTATTTTTTTATAATTTTTCTTTTTCGTGAATACAGAAGTTTTTGTTTTTGTATATTAAATATTATATAAGTACCTCATTATTTTATTTCATATAAATGTTTGTATAAAACAGTATTTACTCCGCAGTAAACATATTTCTTTAGGAACCACCTACCTCCAGCACTTTGAACCCCGGCTTCCCCTACTTCAAAATAAGACATACTAACGCCTTTATACATTCGCAAATCTGTGCGCTAAATCGATTGCTGGAATAACAGGCATTGGGATAATCTGTTTTTGTACGAAGGCTCAGATCCGTCCAACTATAAATCATTTTCGAACGTTTTACGGTTTTATACGGATTTGCGCGACGGACCAGTTTATCTTGTTTCGATTTAGGATTTACCACTGGGGCCAGCTTTAGTGTTATGATTTACAATCAAACTTGGAAATACTGAACTGATTAACAACGAGCTTTGTCGAGCTTCGAATTTTTACGTGTTTTATGTACGTGGTCTTCGATCACAGAAGAAAAAGTAAAGTGCCTTATTGGTCTAGTGGTTAGCAAGTTCGACTGCGGAAGTCCCGGGTTCGATTCCCTGGTTGAGCCAAAAAATTAATTGGGTTTTTCTGTCAAGAAATTCTCAGTAAGACTTGTAAACCCTCTCGTATTATACATATTTCTAAATAGTTCTGAAATATGGACTTTTCGGGCCTTAGAACACAAACATAATATTAATACTTGAGAAAGATGCTTTAGATAGCCTACGTATCTAATATTAACCAGGCTTGCAACCATATCTCAAGGGTACTTTGGACTATTTTGTAACCGCCGTAACCCCGGAAATCTAAAAAAACTGTTGGTCACGGATCTACACTTTCTTCAACTTCGAAAATTCAGAGGAGCGTGCTCGAGATCGAACCCACGACCCCCCAAATAGGAAACAGCAGTCTTAACCACGAGGCTATCATTGCTCTATATCCGCACACTTCTAACAAAAGATGACTTGCATTTCCAACACCTGCTGCGGGTGCTTATAAACGCTGTACTACATTTATTACGCAAAAGCACGCGAGGTCGTGATTTTACTAAAAGCTTATACATTAAAAGCCCTTTTCAACGAAATGCATGCAACATACTCATACATTCATATAAACTGAAACTGTATTCAATTTTCAAGCAACGTTACTGAATAGTATTCTTAATACCACACAGGCTTATTTTCGGTGGAGGAATTGCTTTTTAGGTATTAAGAGGAGTCTCTCTGCAATTTAATATCCCATATATTAAATTATGATAAAACGTTCATAAAATAAAATGCTTGTTTACAAATAATGGACTGTTCTGTTTAGATACCTAATTTGTTTTGTTGTTCTGCAAACAAAAGCTTTGAAATTCAAACTAATGTTAAAAGCACTTTTCCATTAAATGACGCCACCCTCAGGCGAAATGCTTAGCCCGCGTAACTGAATTAAATAAATCCACATAATAAATTGAATAAACTTATTTGGGTGCCGCAAGCCGCTTTAGTTGTTTGCCCATTAGTTTGTTGTCAGTAACATTCAGGACAGACTGCCCAAACACTCTCCTAAAAGGGTCTCGTTAACCTTTCAAGGCACAATAGAGGCTTTGATAACATGCGATTAACCTTCAAGTTAATTCTGTACAGTTATCATAAAAGCAAAATATGCTAGTAGGTATAATACTGCAAGTATATCTATCATTATAAAGAACTATTTAATTTTCACTGTGATCATTATCCTTACTAATATTATAAATTCGAAAGTGTGCTTGTTTGTTGGTTTGTCCTTCAATCACGCCGCAACAAAGCAACGAATCGACGTGATTTTTTTGCATGGGTATAAAGTTGAAGATCGGGAGAGTGACATAGACTACTTTTATATCACGGAAAATCAAAGAGTTCCCCCGGAATTTTAAAAACTAAATCCACGCGAGCGAAGCCACGGGCATCAACTAGTTTTTTTATAAAAAGGTATTTTTCATATTATTACACATGACTATAATGTTCATTTTCCTCTTCTTTCTCTAAAATAAGCGTAAAGTTTACGTTAGGAATGGATATGACAGTGCAACGGGTGGAGGTTGAACTGTCGACTTTTCGGGTTTTGGGTATCAGTACGACCCCTTTCCGGTTGAGTTAGTATTTAGGCTATAAGACCTGAGGCCTTAATATAGTTTAAGATAACTTACCCTGTTTGACAGCTGTATATCAACCTTTCATAGCCGTAATTGCCCACGGCGAAGCACGGTAGACCTCCACCGCTGGACGTAGATCTCTTATAAGAATAGTCACAGAACATGATCTTTTGCCGCTTATGTGGGTACCCTGATAAGCTATTAAAATATTAAGTATTTAAATAGGTATCTAAAATTTAATATCTTTTTATTGTATTTAAATAATAATCAAAACATTTTAGATCTCGATAGATAATGCAGAGTCACTCGTAATAAAACTGGCTATTCTAATGAGAATTAGTCGTAAAGTCAAAATATAACTATTTCAACACATCTGCTCATAGCCAAACATGATATTCCCTGGAGAAAAAAAAAAAAATAATGAGTGACTGAATTTGTGATATTAAACTTCAGGTTTTAGGTTTTCGTTCCTACAAACCATTGTTTTATCCTGCAAAAGTACCTACTCTAAAGGCATAAATTTCAAAAGGAACCCGAATAGATGTCATATCATTGCGTTGCAAACTGTCCGTAAATCTTCCTGCATCACCTTTTGTTTCGTCCCCCGCTTTTGAATATTCTCCGAGCACGGCGTGTCCGAACCGAGCTCGTTTTTCAATTTGAATGAATAGAACATCCGTATTCTATGGACCTTTTAGTCGAACTACTTGCCTACTTTTTTCATTATTAATTATTATCTTTTCCCGTGATGAAACTTCTCGATATGAAATGTTGAGTTTCATGTAAATATATTAAAGGCAAAGGTGACTGATTGACTGACTGACCTATCAACGCACAGCTCTAGCCGCTGGACGGATTGGGCTGAAATTTGGCATAGGTGGGGTTAAATATGGATTTGAAAAACCAAACTTAACGTGAGCGAAGTTGCGGCAAAAGCTAGCTTACTAATAAATCTGTTTAAAATTATTTCAATACCACTATTTTCAACCCCGTTTTGGGTAAATATTTTAGACAATTTTTTAATCTAATACGAGTAATGGTATAGAGGCTTATACTGTTACTCTTTTACAAAATCTTACTTCACATTACAAAAAACATTAAGCTTCAATAGCCCAACGGTTAAAGGTGCGGACTGAAAACTGAAAGTTTGAAACAGGTTCGAATCCTACCCGTTGCACTATTGTCTTACCCACTCCTTACACAAGTTTTCACTTATTTAGAGGGGAAAAGAGAACTGAAATCAGTTAAGTTCAGCTTGGCTGATATTCTTTTGTAAAAAAAAATTGTTTCAAATAGGTTATTTTACCACTGGTTCAGAAATAAAGATTCTGCTGAAAACAGCCGGCAAAAAGTTCAGTAGATAGTAGTTCTTTTTAAAACAAATCAACTGTGTTTTATTATTATTATGTAGCTATTTCAATTTAGATGCTTAGGTAATAAGGTATTACGCTGTGTGGGCAGCTGAATGCAAAGCCGATTACTCCCAAGCAACTTGGTCAGTAAGATATTAACTAGTAATAACCACATAAGTTGTGGTTATTACTAGTCAATATCTATACTATATTAATGTACATAGTATATTATACATTGGTGTCTTCGGCCTTACAGAGTGTAATACGTATGACTGACATAGCGACGCTCCACGAAGCCTAGGCTAGGCAATTGTCTTTTCTGAAACTCGTAATATTTGTTGTCGTTTAGTGTATAAGCAGGCCTGGCGCACTCCGCAGTTTAGTATAAGAGGGCCCGTACACGGTCAAACGTGTTTGTCCAACACGTAACATTTTTACGTGTTTGTCAAATTATTTGATAGTCTGTGGTCGTGTTTATCAAACAAACTGCGTGTTTGGCAAACAGAAACGCATGGAGTTTGATCGTGTGCGCTGGTGTTTGATGACCTTGCTCAAACAAAACCGTAAAAAAACGTAAAATTATGTTACGTGTTTGACAAACATGTTTGACCGTGTACGGGCCCTCTAAAGCTACAAGTACATGGCGTACCTCGTCTATGTGGTTAAATTCAGAAGGATGCCGGGTTGCTCGTGCGGTTTGATATTCCTTACGAGCCGTTTCGCTTCATCCGTTCGTCGTATAGGATACGATACTAAACTAAGATGAAGACAAAAGATATGCTTTTGCATCACATTTCGCTGCTTAAACAATCCGAAGCTCATGTTTTTAAACAATATTATTGTTTAAAAGACAACCCTTACCTAGTGCGAAGGGATAAGAGTTACGTGATAGAAAGAGAGAAAAAGTCCAGGTGAATAAGACGGTAGGCAAGTTGCACTGTTTAAACATGAATTGCACACTATTGTGTGATAGCAAGAGTCGCTATTTATTTAAATCATTTTGCGGAGTAAATCATCTTTAGGTACTTTTAGGAAATATTAGGTATTTTGTGGTATAAGTATTGACTACGCTCGATCCTATTAAGATCATAAAATAGATAGGTCGCGATGTGCTATGCCTATTGTTGACAATAATGTAACCATAAACCTTCGGAGGCCTGCATTCTATTTGCGTTGCGGAACTCAATTTCCTAACAATACAAAATATATTGCGCTTATTTACGGCGCTCCTACCAAGTTACGAGTAATATCCTATTGTAATCAAACAATGATAGTAATAATGAAAAGGTTGTACGCAACCACCGAATAATATATTGCTTCACGAATATTTTATGGCATCTGAATGATGATAATATTAACCTGTACATTTGGAATTATGTTACCAGGATTTAAATTTTGTTTGCGTAAGTAATTCTGGAATATTATACTAATTTAATACGTATTAGAGCCGATGTAAATTATAATAATTTCATTTCAGTTTAGTTTCAGATTCATCTCATTTATCATTAACATCTAATTTCGTTACATCTATTATGCCAGTCGTTTAAATAATTATATTCATAGGTTTGAGGTTGAACGCTGTTTCAAAATGTTGAGAGTGTTTTCACAAACCCTTAGACGTAGATAGAATCTTTAGCGCGTGTGTAAGGAAATCTGTGGGTTGTCCCATTTCCTAAAATGTTTTCCCAAAAACTTCCATTTGTTTGAACCGTACCAAATGCCATTAATAATGACCAGTTACGCTTTAGTTATCTAGTTAGAAGAGAGAGAAATTATTTGCATATATCTATATATATGCAAATAATTTCTCTCTCTTTCTGCGTCGTACTCCCCATTACTCATGAGTCCCCATTACTCATCAGGGTCATGACCCCTTCCACCAAGGACTCTTTTGTAGATGATGTTGTATGCAACTTCACAAAACTTGTATAGCTTTAAAATCTCGGAAAGAGGGTCGGAGTTACTACAAATTATTATCATAATTTCTCACCAAAAACTTCAGAGTGAATTTGCGCTATGAATATTCAAAGTAAAAGTTAAGGTGCTCGGTGCCAAGTTTTTATTACTGCTGTCAGGCTTCAAGCGGTAGCATTGTTGCAAATTGCAATTTTAGTTTTCAAATATAATGTAAAGTGAAATATTGTTTGAAATTAGGAACAAACAATCAGTACGGATTTACCGGAAAACAAAAAATCTGCATTGAAGTTCGAGATACGAGTATAACTTCAATAAATGCTGAACGGATTTCAGTCAGTTGGTTTACTTAGTGAACTCGTACATTCTGACTGCAGAAAATGCATCGATAAAAGCTATGTAGTAGTAACTGGGCTATTAGACTTTCAGACTTCGTCGCTTTTAAAACTGCTTTAGGCTTGTAGCACAACTCCGTTGCTATGTTTTAGCATCTCACAAATAGAAGAAACCATAGCAAAACTGCCTGTTTTAACGCGGACATTACTTAATTTATTGTGCAATTAAGCCCCCATTCCAATAATAGATAATAATTTTGAGACGAACATATGCTTACGTTAACCTTAGGTTTTTTAGTCTAAGTATTTTTGGAATGCCTATCCGACGTCTATTTTTCTCATAAAAACTAGCTATATATTGGATACCTTTATATTAAGAGTGAATAGGCATCTTCTCAAGCACTCTCCATTCTATTTCACTCTCCATTTTCATACAACTTTACTTACCATCAGGTATGATCCAAGCCAATTTATATATTGATCCAAGTTATTTATAAAAAAAATATAATTACAGCACAGTTTCATCAGCAATTTTACTCACACAAAACCATTTTGAAGTTTTATCATTACCCGGGTTTGAAAAACATAGTTTGAGATATGAAAGACATTATTATCCTTCAGGTAGACTAGGATAAAAAAAATTAATAAACGAATTACCAGCTGCGCGTGGGAATGAAGGAAAAAAACGTAATACGGAGCTGAGGTCTTTGACTTTATTAGTTGATTAGTTCTCTGAACTGTGAGTGCACAAACTCGTAATTCCACTATTCTGGAAAAGTACTCCCTCGGTACGTTAGACCTATAAATTAGAAGGAATGGCGCCGCTCTGCTGTGAGTTTTATTGTGATTTATGCATCCTATTATAGGGCGAACGACTAAACTGAAAATCGTTTTGCCGTTCCAAAGATGTCACTATAACGATATGGGGACGTAAACTTTTGGGAATACGAGGAATATCGTTTAAAAAATGCTTACTCTGCGATACGATATTCGTACCATAATACAGTGAGATTAGTTTGCCACTTGCTGTCTGTCTTCTTTGAAAGTGTGTCTTCGAACGAGCAGGAAAATATATTTAGTTAAATATCATACTAATATTAAATAATTATAATTAAAAGTACTGCTACTAGTACCAGACAGGGATAGTACATTTAATAATTATAATTATTTCATGTCTAGACATTCAACACAAAGAGTTATCATCTTGGAAAAAGATATACTTAGGATAGTTTTTATGTCAGAAAACTAAAGTGACGGATTTTTAAAAAACCTGAATACACGCAAATGTAATCGTGAATTTCAGTTGGGTGTTTGCAAAAAAATATAACAAAAATAATGCGAATTGTTTGTGAAACTTTATACCACTACATACTTTGTAATTTTTAATGATAAAAATTATTTAACAAAGGAAAATTGTGGAAACATTAATATTCTGGACGCAGTCTACGATAACTTATGCAAATAAACGTGAGGTTTTGTGTTTTATTCAAGAGGTATAATTTTGCCTTTACTGCTAAGGCTTGAATGCAGATCGTGATAAAACTCAAGCGTAAAAAAGCGATTTCAATAAGTACGCCGCAGGTGTTACGAATACAAATTTTTAATAAACGCTTTTTAATCTGTTTTTTTATTATTTTTTTAATGTAAGAAGATACCGCTTCCGCAAATTATTTTTGTGCATAATACCATTTTTTGCGCCGATAAGTACCTAATGAAGATACAAAACGATACCTGGGTGGGTCGCTGACTTGAGTTCCAAAAATCTGCTTTGCTTGAAGCTTAAAAAGCATGATAGTCTACAGGTGTCAATAATTATGACGTACAGGTACACAAAGACTTGAATCGTGTGGAATAGGCTGCATGTGAAAGGATTACATTCCTACACCATTAGGTATAAAGAGATAGAGAAAGGCAAATAGCGAGAGATAAAGAAATGTAAAAATTATAAGTAAACACCTACATACAAATATGAAAGCAGGATGTATTAAATTATTACAATATTATATTTTTCTAAAGCAATATTGTTGTTATGGCCTATGCCATTCAAATAAAAATACCTACTATATTTCACTACTCGCAATAACGATCTACGGTAGATTTTAATTGCAACAGATATTAAAGCTTCAAGCAAAAGATCTACGAATACAAAGGGTAGGTATCTTCTCAGAAGAAGGCATTCCTAAGTCCCGACGGGGCTTCTGTCAAAGAGTAATGCGCTGGGATCGGATACTTTGCACTTTGATCTATGTCGGTTCTTTGGCGACAAAGTATCCTTTGCTTTCTTATACCTCATACTTGAGAACGAAGGTAAGAGTACCTACTTGACGATGTTGATACTTATTTCACTATAGTAAATATATCAAGTAAGTATTCCTGGGTCTTTGTTTGGAAGAGATTCTAGCACATCTACGTACCTACGCTATATAAGTATGGTAAATTCACTTGACAATTTGAAAGCACATTGTATTAAGCGCGGTTTCTGAAGTTCCCAGTGAACTTCTCGTTAACTATTGATTTATTTGAATAAAAAATTATTATTCTATTCTATTCTACGTAAAAATATCAAGTGAGTTATTCCTGAGTCTTTGTTTGGAAGAGATTCTAGCACATCTACATACGTTATTATGATGGTAAATTCACTTGACGATTCGAAAGCACTTTGTGTAAGTTTACTTGAATTAAAAATTATTCTATTTTATTCTTATGAAATAACAGCAGTTGAATGAAAGCAATACATGAATAGGAATGTTTGTGTTAGAATAGGCAATCAGTTCGAAGCGAAACCCTATGGTTTCATACTCCAGTTTAAATTGCATCATCCCTTTTGTTTCGTCGCCATGTTTTCGAAGCGAAAAGTTACTAGAGATCATAAGTCGAAACTAGTTCAATATAATTCCAAAAGAATTTTTAGGAAAGGAATTTTCATTATATACATAATAATAATAATATAGCCTTTATTTACTGAAAGAAGATATTTACAAAAATATAACAAATCCTATCTTTATCCTATTTTACATTTTTT
Source organism: Hipparchia semele (assembly GCA_933228805.2). Classification (NCBI taxonomy): domain Eukaryota; kingdom Metazoa; phylum Arthropoda; class Insecta; order Lepidoptera; family Nymphalidae; genus Hipparchia; species Hipparchia semele. Next base: position 5,583,238 of record OW121718.1, read on the forward strand.
TTTAATGTAAACTTATTGTTACTTTAGAATAAGGAACAAAATTTATTGATTTTATCTTTATACACAAATTCAAATAATGTGTAAAAAACTTTTCTTACGATAAAGTTGCATGGGAGAAAACTGTTTTGCAACCAGATGCCTTTTTTTTGTAATAAACCTAATATACGTCATCATAATCATCATAATTATCACAATCGATAGACGTCATAAGTCTTATGAAATGATCACCACAGAACACGGTCTTGTGCCACCTACATCCAGTGGTTATCAGCGATTCTCATGAGGTCATCTGTCCAACTACCCGAGGGGTCTACAAACGCTGCGCTTTCCGGAGCAGGGTCACAATTCCAGCACCTTGGGGCTCCGACGCCCGTCTTTGTTCTTCGACACATCTTCTTCAACTAATGGACGTCCACTGCTGGACATAAGTCTCCTGCATGGACCTCCACAAGCCTCGGTCTTGCGCCGCCTGAATCCAGCGGCTCCCTGCGACTCGCTTGATGTCGTCTGTCCACCTAGTGGGGGGTCTGCCAACACTGCGCTTCCCGGTGCGAGGTCGCCACTCCAGCACCTTGGGACCCCATCGACCATCAGCTCTTCGAACTATGTGCCCCGCCCATTTCCACTTCAGTTTCGCAACCCGCAGAGCTATGTCGGTGACTTTGGTTCTCCTACGGATCTCCTCATTTCTGATTTGATCTCGCAGGGATACTCCGAGCATAGCTCTCTCCATCGCCCGCTGAGTGATCCTGAGCCTTCTTATGAGGCCCATAGTTAGCGACCATGTTTCGGATCCGTAAGTAATCACTGGCAACACGCACTGTTCGAAGACTTTAGTCTTCAGGCACTGAGGAATTTTGGACGAAAAGACATCTCTAAGCTTCCCGAACGCTGCCCAGCCGAGTTGGATTCGGCGGTTGATCTCTTTCTCGAAATTGGACCTACCTAGCTGGACTGTGTGTCCCAGGTATATATACTCGTCTACAATTTCGAGTGCAGAGTTCTCCACGATTACTGGGTGGAGCGGAGCATGAGCATTAGACATGATTTTCGTCTTGCTCATGTTCATTTTAAGGCCCACCTGTTGAGAAACCCTGCTGAGGTCATTGAGCATTGTATTGAGGTCTCCCAGAGTCTCTGCCATAATGACTATGTCATCGGCAAATCGAAGGTGAGTGATGTACTCGCCGTTTATGTTGATGCCAAGTCCGTTCCAATCCAGAAGCTTAAAGACGTCCTCCAACGCAGCGGTAAAGAGCTTCGGGGAGATTACGTCTCCCTGCCGCACTCCACGCTGCAATTGGATTGGCCTTGTAGTCTGGTCCTGTATACGTACTGACATAGTGGCGTTTTCGTACAAACACTTCAACACTTGAATGTACCGGTAGTCAATACGGCATCTCTGCAGCGACCTCAATACAGCCCAGGTTTCCACCGAATCGAAGGCTTTCTCATAGTCCACAAACGCTAAGCAAAGTGGCCTGTTATACTCTTCCGTCTTCTGTATAACCTGCCGCAGCGTATGAATGTGGTCTATGGTGCTAAAGCCTTTTCGGAAACCGGCTTGTTCGGGAGGCTGGAAGTCGTCGAACCTACGGGCGAGACGATTCGTAATGACTCTCGAGAACAACTTATAAACATGACTCAGCAGCGAGATGGGTCTATAATTCTTCAACAAGGTGTTATCACCTTTTTTGAAGAACAGAACCACCACGCTCCTGTGCCATGCTTCCGGCGTTGTACCCTCGTGAATGACGGAATTGAACAATCGCTGAAAGATCTTTAAAACCGGTTTTCCACCCGCTTTCAGGAGTTCCGCCGTGATTCCGTCATCACCTGGCGCCTTGTTGTTCTTGTGTTGTTTGAGAGCCATACTAATTTCGTATAGGCTGACGTCCGGGATATCTTCGGTATAGTGTCGGGTCAGTTTGGCTCTAGGGTCTTTGGCCAAATCTTCAACAGGTTTCTGCTGAAGATTTGGTTTTCGACACATAAAGCCTGTAAACATGGCTTGACTGAATTCAATGCAGAGGTGATATTTATTTTTACACGTAATGGCTTCATTAATAACCCAGTCAATATTCGTTACTTCGAACAAGTTGTTGCGTGATTACAGTGATTAAGTTTTCCATAATACGCCATTATTTTCAAGCATGACTAATTTCCTGGAGCTTAGTTATTAGGCTTGCTTGAAATTAATGCCTATTGAGAAACTTTTACTGGCGGTTGTACACGTAAGACGTTCTAAATTACCTGATTGAACCCGAAGTATGTCGTATGTTTTTGTAGCATTTATGAGTTACAATCCAAATAATCCTTATAAAAAGCAAAAAAAAAAACAAATATAAAAGCAATTATAGCCTAGTGATTAAGATTGCGGTCTCCTACTGGAGCGTCGCGGGTTCGATCCCGGGCATGCACCTCAACTTACACTTTCGGTGTTGTTCGTTTAGTATAAAAAGTTTTTTTAAGATAAGTATATCAGGAAGGAAGTAAGAAATATTCACTTTGTTTTAGATTTGTGTTGAAGAAAATAAACAAATATGTTTTTTTTTTTTTTCGGATTGTGTAAGCTGCTGGCCCTACTGGCCGTTACAGCGTCACCGGACTGGAGGGCGAGCGCGAAGCGTCGCCGGGGGGGTGAGCCCTAGGGCTCGATGACATCGGGGGCGTAACGTCTTCCTAAGGGCGCCTCCTGTGAGGCTCGGACCTCGGCTTAGGATGACGTTGGGACGTATGGGGGGGGAGTGGCTGGGCTAAGTTAGCCCGTACGCCCCCGTGATCGTGGTAAGGATCCACGCCCGGGAGACGTTAGAAAACGGGGACCTCGTCTTCGCCGGCGAAGACGCTGTGCAGAGGTTGACGATGTGTGTGGCCCTACCTGATAGGGTGCGTTGTCTGTCGTAATCTGGTCGTCAGGGTCGTTAAGGACGTGCTTAGGGCGCCTTTTGTCTGGAGGGTCGTTACGATCGGTTAAGTAGTTTGAGGCCTCAACCACTAGTGGGTTGGGGTGTTTGGCAGCTTTCTCAAAATAGGATTTGGAAAGCTGCTTAAAATGTTGAGCTATTGTGGGGAGTTGGAGGTCCCTATGGAGGTCGACATTACGCATGAACCACGGAGCGTCCGTGGCCATGCGCATAAACTTGTTTTGGACTACCTGGAGGCTGTTATAAGCGGAGGGGGGGAGGTGTGCAAAGACTACACACGCGTAAGACATGATTGGACGAATGCATGTCTTATATAATGTGACCTTGTGTCTGAGGGACAGCTTGCTCTTAGCGCAGATCATCGTGTAGAGACGACCGAGCACGTACCGAGCCTTGTTACGGACTCTGCGTATGTGTGCGGCGAAGCTCATCGTTCTATCAAAGGTTACACCTAAGTATTTGGCTTTATCTTGCCACGGAATATGACGCCCATAGAGGGTGATCACGAGCATGTCGCGTTTATGCTTGGGCATGGATTTTTGGCCTTTCCTAGAAAAAAGCATTGCTGCGCTTTTCTCCGGATTGACCTCTATCCTCCATTGGCGGAACCAACGGCCTAGGCTGATTACCGCTTTCTGGAGTCGGGCTCTGACTACGATTGGGTTCTTATCGGATGTATAGAGAGCGGTGTCGTCCGCAAACTGGGCTATACTAACATTGGGGGACTTGGGTATGTCGCTTGTGTACAGCGCGTACAGAAGGGGGGAGAGAACCGAGCCCTGAGGGACTCCTGCTCTGATAGGTCTGGGGGAGGACAAGGTCCCGTCTAGCCGATAGCGGAAAGAAACAAATATGGATACTTACCACTTTTTTATATTGGGACGTAACTCTAATAAATAATAATAATGGGCGAACATGACCATCTGTCAAGGCATGCTATAATTAAAAGTACTTCCAATTTCGCATCATTCACGAAATCCTTTATTGCGAAAGTAAAAACCAGAACGTTGGGTATTATTAAACTGAACAAAGCGATGTCATTAAACGCAGGTGTTTCAAATAGGAAATTTATTGAACCATAAACAAAAGATGATTTTTAGTCTCTCTGAGGTGCATAAAAAGAGAATGAAAATATTTTTTACACGGGATTTAGTATGAATAAAACGCAGTTTATATCTTTAATTTCAGTTTCGAATCAATTCTAAAATGATCATAAAAGACCAAGATTAGATCTGATGGTATAAGTAAGGCTACCATTAATTTGAAAGAAAAAGCAATACTTCTTTACTGTGAATTCTTCTTTTCTACTACACCAGGAGAAACGACGGTGTACAGTGCGAACGGCGCGTTTTGTCATACAAATTTTCTGCTTTGGCGGATTATAGCAAAGAAGTATTGCGTTTTCTTTTAATATCATGGAATTCCGCAGGGTAATGTCTGCTTCTACCCAATATTAACTGCTGCAGTTAAAGTTGAATTTGACCACAAAAAATAGGTGCTTTGTGTTGTAAAAATTTTTAACATTACCCTTTGCTTATTTTTTGGTGGGCAAGTTAAACCATAATAGTAACTTTAACCGTTTATACCTAGGCTGATTATAAAAATCACTAGCTGGAAGTAACAAGAAAAAATTTATCCATACGTAATATAGAAGACATTTTTGGTAAGTAGAGATTCTTTTTGACAAAGTATTTTGGGAAATACCAAACGCTTGGAAAATCTAGTAACTACATTAAACATAGACGATGACGTCGCAAGTGGGAAATAAGACTTGGTGGGCTATTGCAACAAAAAAACTTGTCCGCTTATGAGCGCCTTAATGGTACGAAAACCGCTATTAAGGACGCCGGTGCGGTGTTCAACACTTCAAGCAATGGTTAAACTTTAGTTCGAATAAAGTTTTCATTGTGTTACCCCTGGATTAATACGTGAACTTCGAAAAGGGCGATCAAGTTTCAGCCGCGCTGCTCTTAATTGCTCGAGTTGGAGTCGACATTAATCAATTAGTGACTTTCGTGTTTTGTGACGTAACTATACTTAGACTAAAAGCTAATGAATTTTATTTCTCTAATATAAAGCAGTTTTGTACCGAAAATTATTATCTACTGCAAGTAAACAGCCTAACTGTTCAGGAACATTAGTATGAGTTCCCAAATTTTGACAATCATGATAGATTTTGAATATCGAAACAAGGAATTTTGAGTCCATTTTTCTTTACTAATATAAATACTACTAATATATATGTAATTTTATTGCATATAAAATATCTAAATTTTTTTATAACAATAGAAACATCACAAACGATTGTTTGAACTTTACCTCGTCCACTGTCCAAACCAGGCAGATAACATAAATCTACCTATAATCACCCAACTGATTACATTAGGTAAAATCAGCACGATTATCAGTGCTTAAAAAATTTAATTAATTTTCATAATATATTATGTAATTCAGTCGCTATAATACGAAATTTCATATCGTTTCACAGTAACGCCACGTAGATTGTAGTTACCGACGGCGTAATTAAGGACCACTTTAATCGTGAAATGTGCAGTGTGATGTAAAGAGTAAATTTGTGATTCTGAATAGTGATTAAAATTAAAATTACTGCGACGTTAAACGGGGGGCGTATTACGTAACCAGTATACTCGCATTAAGATATTTGTTGGCTTTCCGAACTAGTGGTAGATTCATTTGACGATTCGGTAGCACTTTAATAAAGTTTATTTGAATAAAAAAATATTCTATTCTATTCTTTTAGTTGGGTACGTTAATAAATAATAGTTATAATAATAATTTCAATTCACAACGGCACGTAGCTTATGGTTGTGTGTGTGTCGTATCTGTATAAGTGTGAGCGAGAGGTTGCTCACGCCTGACAGCTCCCACCTAGGCTTCTTACAGGCACGCACACGTACGCAATATGCATGTATACGACGTTACCATAAGTAAAGCGCCCGTAACTTCATGAGGTAAACATACTATAACATAAACAGATAAACAGATTCGTCGTCATCGTTATCAATCGAATGAAATCCACTGCAGCTGGACATGGTTATCTGGTAGGGACTTACAAATGCCTCGATCTTTCCCCCCTGTATCCAACAAGAACAATTAATTTCATTACCATAGCTTCATAGTACCTATAAAAATACATAATACTTGTGCCACCAGTTATCAATGAATTCAAGTGTTACCCAATTGGAATGGGGTCTTCCCATGCTGCTGCTTTCCAGTGCGGGGTCGCCACTCGAAAGCCTTTGAAACACAATAATTCTTCGAGCTATCAGCCCCGCTTATTGCCACATCAGCTTTGCGACTCGATAATCACATTAGCAACTCTGATTTTCCTTCAGAGCTCCTCATTTCTGAGCCAGTGAATACGCAAAACCCAAGTAGGTATCCTCCTTTGAACATTTGTAAAATAAGACCCTTTAAATTAATTCAATTACTGGAACACCCGCCGCCATATAAAATTACGTAGCTCAAAGAAACTTTCTAACGCTGATTAGTTGCAGCGTGGAGCGTCAATTTAAACTTTGGAGTCATTACGAATTCGTGAACTGAGAATGCAGGAACACCGTCGCGGACTTGTTATTTTCTAAATGTATAAATGTTTGAAATAAACATTCACTTTGTCTTTGAAGGGGTTAAAGTTGGCGGCGCAACAATTGCGGAGCAAACTTACCCTAAATTCATACGTGCGAGTTAGCATACGAGTGTACTTACCAACTCGGTACAGCGTGCTTAAAATTACATTTTGCAATTATATTGTCTACAGAGCAGAGGAAACATCTTTCTACTAACTACAAAATGTCAAAAAGTTCACACGCCATTGTACTGGTACGGCACGTTTTTTGTCGGATAATGAGCTATAGAAAATTCACACGTTAATACTATGAACTGCAGTAGGTAGGTACAATGCCGTGTGAACGTAGCCAAACCTCAAGAGCTTGATAAAATGGCTGAACAAATGATTGATAACAACTGTTTGTCAAATAAATACATTGACTTCATAATAATTCTTATGCACTGACTATCATTTGTAGACTCATCAGAAATAATGTCATTTTGCTTGTTTTTTTACCTATAAAATGTAGCAACACAAAAATCAGTTAAAAGTACTAGGTAAGTAAGATATGAAAGGGTTTATTAATTAGTAAAACAGGTTGATTAAATAACCTGGTTAGCCCACGTACATTTTCTTTAGGTAGATTTTTAGATTGTTTCTTTGCGTGTGTATTTTCACGCCACCACTAATAGCTTGAAATTTCAGGAACGACACCTTATTAGTCTAAAGTAAACCGTGAATTGTTATGCCAGTAAGAGCACGCGACAAGAAACAAATATAAAGCTGTTAAAATACTTAAGGAAGCTAAATATTTGTAAGTGCCCGCGACTTCGCCTCGTGGAGGTAAATTTTACAATTCCGCGGAATTCTCTGTTTTTCCGGGATAAAAGAGAACCTTTGTCACTGTCCAAGTCGTTGACTGTACCCATGCAAAAATCCATTGCAACACACACACTTTCGCAAGATGGCCTATATGGATAGAACTGGTTGGTCTTAAAGCTCTCAAAATCGTCTAATCTTAAGTGCTTGCAACTGTTCTGTAGACACGTGTTCTTAAGTGAAGGATTATGTCGTGAGGAAACTTGCATATCCCAAGAGAAATTCCAGGATAAAATATATGACCCATTAAATGCATAGGTAACTAGTTGGAGCACTATAATGAAAAAATTGCATTTTGCCTACCATTTCCCACTAAAGAAGTATCTAAGTTCCACGGTAGTGCTTAAACTACTGAGCCAATTTTGTGATTCGTTATTATATGTTATAGTCCGGGCGGCATAAATTACTATTTATCTTAACAAAATCATTATGGCGGGTTAAAATTATAAAAATTTTAACCCGCCATAACCCGCCCGACTTCAAAAATTTCTTTCTCTTCTCAATTGAGAATTCGACTTCGACGTCGAATTCGACGTGTATATTTTTTATGGCGATGTTACTCTATAACTCCGTCAAATCTAGACCGATTTCAATAATTTTTTTTACTTGAAAAGACATATCGTCAGGTTGGTTTCATTTAAAGGTGAAAATCTAATGAATATCTTCGGAAATGGAAGACCAAACTCAATGAATTAGAGCAAATTGCTCGTAATCAATAGCGAAAAAGCGATTTTCCGCTATAGGAAAATGACTTATATTTCCGAACACCTATGTACATTATTAAGTAACATCGCAGCGTTTATTATGCGGAGCACGCAACACCGTGATTCCACTAAAAGCTTTCCTCGATAGAAAGGCATTTTTATAAAGAAATATAACATGTGTTTCCTATAGAAAGAATTTTATTCAGTTGGCGTAGTTGCGGATGTCGAAAAATATTTTTTCTGAGCAAAAAACGACGAAGGCATAATATTGTGTTTTAAAATAATGCTTGCAAAGCGATAATGCAATTACTTGCTAGGCTCTACAGTAAAAACTCCAACACCATCGAACTACAACGTTTAGAAAGGAGGCTTTTAACCTGCTCCAAACGACACTCAAAATAACCAGTGAATGTGTGACTACTATAATTTAATTATTTTCTTAAAGGAAATTACTTAAAGGAAATTTCAGTTTTTTTTTAAATACGAGTTGACCGCGGCCGTAGTGTAAAATGTTCAACACACTTAGGGCGCAATTATCGAGATGTGGGTTCGGTCCACACTAGCCCGCAATTATTTATAATGTATTTTTTGTTTTAAGTTTCTCCTGTATCTATCAGCTAAGGGTCCTTGGACAAAGTTTATAACATACTAAGTAAGTTTGGAAGTCTTATGTTGGTGATGGCTGATGAAGTTACCATACTTACTTGGTCAAACAAATATCTCAAACTCAAATTCAAAATTATATAGGCCAGCTTGTGGTTCTTTTGACAAGTCGAGAATCTACTACCGGTTTGGAATGCTGATTTTGCTGAGAAGAGCCGGCAAGAAACTCAGCAGTTGCTCTTTTCAAAACAAAAAATGTTACAAAATGTAGCTTATCTATCTTATTTTTGTAGAAGAACTCTATACCTAAAAATATCTTTTCGGAAAAACTCTAAGAACCAAAGGTTTCCGACCAATTATTTCAAAAATATGCCATTAGTCGCTAATGAAAAGGTTTTATTCAAAGGTTTCTGAAGTTCGGTTAGAAAAGATGCTTTTACAAATATTTTATGAAGACCAAATTGCTATTACAATATTTATTATGGAAATGTTCTGAAAAGGAAATTCGTTCTAAGTCCAATATTTGAGATTTTTATTATTATTTTTTAATTTTAGAATTAAAAATATTTTACTTACTTATTCATAAAATTGCCACTTTGTTATAAGGATTTATAAACGAATAAGTAATAGTTTGTTTATGCAGTTATGTACGTTGATCGATTTTTTTACAATACTATTTTCCGATTTGGTAACTTTGGCCTGCTTTTAAAGAAAGATAGTATGAGTCAAGTAACTAAGTATATCAAAATAAAGCGTACCATCAGGTGAGGCTAAGGCAAGGGCTATCTTGTCATCGAATAAAAAAAACCTAATACTTATTACTTTGTGACTAATTTTTATATTAAAATCATTAATTAATTGTACGACTTACTTCAGGTTGCCAAACGTTTCTGCCACCTTTTAATTCACTCGTCGAGAAAAAAAACAACTAAGTGACAATGCAATTAAGAAAACTACTGGAGGTGACTGGAGTTCAGTGGAGTGTCTAATTAGAAAGACGCCACCTAGACGGCTGCGTTATGTAAAAAATATCTTTGCGGCATTCAACTTAGCACCCAAATAAATTGTCTTGAAGTTCGATAACTTATACTATCCACTGAAGTATCCATTAGCTTTAGGTCAAGGCTTTTTACTTTGGCAACAGCATAAAAATGAAATGTTTCTACAGGAAAATAATATTTTTTCAGAGATAAATTAGTACCCATTTAGGTTTCATATCTTTCATTTACGAAATCTATTGAGTAGTTGGATAAAAATGTTCCACTGAATTATTATTGACATCACGATACACTCTGATACAGCTCTAAAGTTTTTGTGATAGAGCCAATTAAAAATAAATACAAAAATGTTTATTTCGTGTGGGCTTCTACTTCTGGCTCTTATGGACTATCAAACACAACTACCGGATATGAGATATCCTATTAGAATAGAAAAGTATAGAATAATTTTTAAATATTGGATAGAATCAGGCGTTACTTTGCGAAAGTTCATGATTATCAATAAAGGTTAGAATTATTTTGCTATTATTTTATATGCTTATTTTTTGGTTGAGGAGGTAAGCAGTGCTGAGCTTGTAACTGCATGTTTGACCATACAGATTTTTTTTGCGGATTATAGCAAAATAATTCTAACCTTTTCTTGAGAATAATTTTTTATTCAAATAAATCTTTACAAAGTGCTTTCGAATTGCAGATCCTGTTGAGAAGAGCCCTCAAGAAACCTTAAAAAAACTGAAAGAACAAAAGAAGATATCAGAAGTATCCATGAAATTAGGAACTACCTAATTCTTATGGAAATATCTCAACAATCAATTATTATAATAATTTAATTAGTATACCTAATAAAATTTATTGATTTTATTGAAATACAAATACGAACAACAGATTTTCATATTTTATTGTGATAGGGAATGTGATATTATGAAATGAAGTAGGAATATCGAGTTGGACTTAAATGTAGATAATATAGGTACTCGAGATGCGCACAACGTTCAATATCCGTAAAGTAATTACATTCCCATCAAATATTGCGGAGTGGTAGTTAACATCAAAGCGTCGCGAACCATTGATTAAACTAAAGCTCAAGAGGGTTAATATACTATATTGCCGTATTACAATTAGAGAAGGTAGTTTTATACACTTTTATTTTTCTATCTACTACAAATTATTGTAGATCTAGCTGTTATGATTCTGCTTCAACGTAATACGTACCTTAAGCAGCCATTTTTATCTAATATATATTGACATTAAAAATTAGCTTATAGAATCGACTTTTGTTTTATACAAGATTTTCTTCTATTCACCATCTTGATGGAAGTAGAGGGTAGCTGAAAAATAAAGACCTGATCGTCTTATTCAATTAAATTACGTATTTAATTAATCGAAAATGTATGTCACCGAAAGAAGGTGGCGTCATGGATTTTTTTAAAGTTCGTTGAAGCCCGTCTTACTATCTTACAACCAATTTTGATTACATTTTCACTAAAAGTTATCTTTTTATACGTAAAAGTATGTTTTTGTTTTTGTATAAAAATAATGAAATTAAACACTGATTAGATAGAACAGTTTTTTTAAATCTAACCGTATCATTTGAATCTAAGAAGTCAGCCGCAAATGATACCTCTTGCGTAAAGAAAATCGAAGAAAATAAATTTCCGATACAAAATCAACCCACCCTATTAAATCATATGCTGCTATAGTTCTGGCAACGGCGCGTGCCTCATGGTTGTGTGTGTGTCGTATTTGTATAAGTGTGAACGAGAGCTTGCTCGCGCCTGACCGTTCCCACCTAAGCTCCTGACAGGCACGCGCACTTACGCAATATACATGTACACGACATAACCACAAGTAAAGCACCCGTAACTTCGTGAGATAAACGTACTATAACGCCCATTGAATTTAAATAAGAACAAATGATTGCACAAACTGTATACAACAACCAACTGATACAATTTGATCGATTCTCTCGCTACGTTTCGTCACCAATATGTAAATAAGTTCTACCCATGAAATATTGTCTGTAGTTTACCTACATACATGCAAATTCTATTTGAATCGCGCAAAATCACAGATGTCAAACTCTAAATCGCAGGAACAAACATGCTTTATAAGATTAGTCGCAATTAGGGCTGTTGACGGGAAAAAAGTGTTATTACCCCAGTACTAGAGGTTATGAGTTTAACAGTATAATAGTGTGAATGTTTGTTTTTAACCTAGCATAACACAGCAGTGACAGTCTAGTGGTTGATCTCTTATTGAGGGGTCACGGGTTCTAGGACTTCCAAACAAATATATGTATAAAATTTGATAGGTGTACTTGTGTATATACTTTTTTATTTCGTATTTCGCGGAAACTCTTAATCGAATTGTGACCATTCTTTTTTAATTTGTTTACATTTATTTTAACTCAGGGAACAGTAAAGATTTCATCAAAATCGGCTCTGTAGTTTTCAAGATATGATCACTTTTCTCTTTTCAGTTATTCTTTATTTCGGTATGTTGAAATTAATTTAATTTTTCTTAAATAAGTAATAGACTGCTATTACTTATTTAGCGGTAATGTAGTGGAACATCTGAACATAAAATATTAAACATTCTTTGCCTCGTCGTAGTTGGGTAAAAATATTAAGAAAGTGCCATCCCTAGCCCAATCTTACCTCGCGAAGAGTCGAATAGTCAATATTGTCGAGCGCTCGGTGAGCCCCTCCACAACTATTTGTAAGACGAGAGCTTTTGTTCCCCTATGTATGGGGTTCTCTTCACTTTCCAACTTGTCTTCTAGACACTACGCGATAAGGTGGTAAGTGTGTACTAGACTCTAGTGGACGGTGTTGCTTAACACATATTATTAAAATTGGGATCAGATAAGGGGGTGCATTTTTTACCCGACTACGGCAGAAGGAAGGGTTATGATTTAATGAAGGGGTATGTATGTTTCTATTCATGAATGTTCCACTGTAGCGCTTAAATTACTCAGCCGGTTTTGATGAATGAGGTGTCGATCGATTCGAGACATAGACTACATTTTATACGAACAAAATCAATATCACGGTTGAAACATCCAATTTTCTGAAGTCGGGTAACAATTGTTAAACTTTTTTCTTGTAGAACATACCTAATACAAATATACTAATTTTAAACAGATTTTAATGGACTTATAAGATTGATAAGCTTTATTTATTTATTTATTTATTATTCATGTATTCTGTACATAATAAACTTAAAAACTAAACTTAAATATTTATTTTAATTTTTAACATCAAATTGTTTGACAACAAAATCTTATCTAATCGAATATTATAAATAAAAACTAATTAACTCTGTGACGATATGATTCTGTGAATTATTAAAAATTTAAACAAAAGCAAATCTTCGATTTTCACATAAATTAGGTGTTTTGTGTATGGATTTATCTGACAAAAAACAGAAAATTCTATAACAAGAAACATTTTTAAAAGGTGTTCGAAGCAAAAACTTCCAGGTGTTTGAAAATAATTATGCTATTTCTGAGCTTTTTTCTACCTATTGTATTATAAATAGAGCTATCCCAATATTACCGCAGTCGAATAACGAAGTGAATACTCGTGTATGCAGGTTAGCTACACGGATTTGTACTAAAAAATAGCTTCTATCGGATCGTTTTGTTAAAACCAAAATCAGTTCTAAGCGAACCAGATAGAGTTCGCTTTTCTTTGTGAAGAAATAAAAAAGGGGTTGATTTTTAAACAAATATAATTCTGTGGATGCAGCATTTCACCCACTTTACTGTAGTGGATACATTGAAGTACCCACCGCACTTCAGCTGTTGTATGGAAGGATTTTATTTTTATTTTGTCTCAGTTTCTAAATAAACATGCATCCATGGTTTCTTTCATACGTGGATAAGCTTCATGGCACGATGGGTGTGGTGGTTTCCATGACGTGAAGGATTCGGAAAAAGAGACTGACCCACTTGCACAAACCCCCTAAATATATTTAAGTTAAATTATACTTGCCCCTTTCTTGTTCACTCTGAACTTAACTTGCCAAAAAGTGAAAGCATTACAAAAATTAACTAAACATGATTTAGCAGTTTGTTGCAAGACGGCCTTAATCTTGCCTTAGATACCTAAGCATCTAGGAATGTTAAATCAAGCAGCAATTTAGAAACATCTAACTTGTTATTTTCTTATGAAAATTTGCCGGCTTACAGGATATTTTTAATGTGTACAGGAGTTCTTCAACCTTATCCTCCCTTCACTTTTTTACCACCACACTGCAAGCCATACCTTCCATTCCTACGCCATTGATATCCCATCTATGCCCATGAAGCGCTTTGTCACCGTTTCTAATTCGCACAGACAGGGTCTGGAACGCTGTTTCAAGATGGGTTTTCTAACACGTACTATCTGGATAGGTACCTTTAAAACCAGAGTGAATAGGCATCTTTTGGGCAAACACGTTCCACCTTACGCCACACCATCACCTTCCATCAAGTGTGATGTTATTCATTATGAATAAAAAACTCACTTCTTATTAATGTACTGAACTATTTTAAATGCAATAGTGTGTTTGTTTATTGGTTTGTTGCTTTGTCCTTCAATCACGCTGTAGGGCTACAGATCGACGTGATTTTTTCTTGTATGCGGCTCTCTGCGCCTCAATAAATGCTGCCAAGTTTTTAACGAAACGCAATGCGTAAAAATATTATTTATAGGTGTCCAAGATGTATAATAATATTATGTAACTCCTTGTCCTTAAGCGTCACTACATTAAACAAGTTAATAATGTTCATTACGGTGATTAAGTATTTTTTTGCGTGTTTATTTTCACGCCGATAAACCAATTCGTTTAACATTGTTTTAATTAGTACGAGTATGCAGTATTAATTACTTGTCATATTATAATTATGTTGGGTGCATAGATTAGGGCGTAAGATTTGTATGATTATGATCGTTCAGGCTAAAATCTAAAACATAAATGAATAGTGAGAATTTTGGCGTTAATTGTTAAAACGAACACTGTTTCCTGTCGCCTTTAAATACGAGTAGAAGATTTTGATAATAATTTGAAACATTTCTCGAAGTAATTTTAAGTATAACATTAGGATAAATATTGAACACGGTGTACAATTTGATAACCTACAAATTATAAGTATTAAAACTTTTTGGAAGACATCAATGTGGTTTGCGATTGCAAAATTTCATGAGAAAGGTTGAAGTAAGAGATCTAACATTTGTATCAACGCGAAAGAAAAAGTGGCTAACTAGTTATAGTATTTGAAGGTCTTACCTAAAACTATTTTTTAGACTATGAGTCAAGACTGAAAATACAGCAAAATTCAAAATAAACGATTTAAAACAATTCCGCAGTGCAAACCTGCTTCGCGTGACCTGCCAAAAGTAATCAACGCGCAAAACTTTATTTCGCAAGTAAAAGCTAGGCAAGTGATTCACAACGATTACTAAACATTTTCTATCGCTTAGGTAGTCTGATGAATACAAAAATAATTATAAAAATTTCACTTTCAAAGTACGTTGTGGCAAAGAACTAGTTATATAACGGTGAGTGTTCTCAAGAAATATTTGACCTTATCTCACCCTCTTTCTTCTACAACCGCACGCTCGCCACCGAATACAATTTCACCCTCACCACCTGGGTGCCTGGAGCACTTCGACCATGCGTTATCACCAGATCTTTTTTCCCATGCTCTACGAAACTGTGAAATCAACTTCTTGCGACGGTATTCCCACTAAATAACAACGTTGGGTTATTCAAGGGGCGGACCAACAAATTCCTGAAAAGCTGGCAACGCTTTACCCTCAGGTGTTCTAAATACTCATGGACGGTAATCACTTAACATCAGGTGACCCGTCTGCACGTATATTCGCTAAAAATATATAAAAAAGAGGACCTTAAAATGTGAACATTATTTAAAAAGGCTACAACGAAAGACTCGTTTGCCGTCCCTTCATTAAGCTTCACCCACCTTCCAACATTCGCCTCCGTGTTTTAATAAAATTAAAATTAAATAAAACTGCAGAATCTGTATGATATTTCGAAATAAAGGCCTTTTATTTAACTCATAATATTTATTCTGGTTAAATTAATCGAAAAAACACATTTGTATATTAATTTTTTAGTAGCTTTGTCCGGTGTGAGGCTCAGCAGATTTTGACTGGATAGTATACAAACTGCAACAGCATTAACATTAACATTCAGCAAATCAAATAAGAAAAAGCACCTACCTACCTACCTACCTGCCTGCGATACCTACTTATATACCTACTATAAGATACCTACTTTATTTTCTAAGAAAGTTTCCGACTAAAGGTTCAAATCAAAACTTCGTTAGCATTGATATGAGAACAAACTGTAGAGCGGTACACAGATTTATCGAGAAGTATTCGCTTAATAAGAAAATTCCATGACGGCTTCATAATGCTCAAGATGCATAGCAATTTCAGCCCCCAAGCAATCTGTCAGGTATGTCGGTATTTTGCGATGAATACAAATGCTCTGTCGGACTAGACTGACGGAATTTAGATAAAACTTGAACGAATATTGTGTTATTTTGTACATTTTATAATAACAAAAGGTTTTAGGTCCCTTCGTCACCCTTTACTTAACAGGTATGTAGATTGTAGGTGCTATTAGAAAATGATAAAAAAATAAATACCAAGAAAAATAACGAAGTAAATAATACCTTCCCAATCAAGCAAAAAATCCAAAGCGGTGCTTAGCTTTTAACTGCATGTTTGACCATACAGATTTTTTCTGTTGGCGGATTATAGCAAAATAACTCTAACCTTTTCTTGCTAATAATGAACTTCCGCAGAGTAACGCCTGGTTCTATCCAATAAAAAAATATATGTTTAACACGATAATACGATATTCTATGCATAATAAAAGTTACTTGCAACAACTTTTGATGGTCCTCGACTTCATCCGCCTAGATTTAGTTTTCAAAAATCCCGCAGGAATTGTGATTTTCCGGGATAAAAAGTAGCCTATGTCACTCTCCAGTTCCTCAACTATACCCACGCAAAAAATGATCTCGGAAAATCAAAAAGTTCCAGCGGGATTAGAAAACTCTAAATCCATTTTTTCCCTACCCTATAAAATTCCCTAGTAAAGGAGGATGCACACAAAATCAGAATCAAAGCCAAGAGGTGCAAAATATTAAATTGCATACTTTAACAGGTTGTAGTAAAAAAAGTAAAATATTCATGAAACTGAGTTCGTTAAGTTTTAAAATTCAGTGTCTTGCATAGCGGAACGTCGTCGCTTCGTGAGATACCTACCGCCTTTTTGTCGAAATTATTAAGATTATAATTTCATTTCCACAAACTTTATCTAACAAAGGAACATTTTAATTGAATAACTGAAAATTTATTTTTAGTTTAATGTAAAATAATAGAGTATTGTTTTATTCAGTTTTATTTTTCGATGTGCATCTGCACTGAACCAAGTACACAAATCAGAATAATGGTATAAATGTGTTTGTTTGTTTTTTAATTACACAGCAACGGCCACTTTATCCCGGAAAAAAATGGGATTTTTAAAATACCTAACTCTGAAGATGGTGATTATCTATTTTTAGTAAGCTTTTAAACGCCGACTTAGCAGTATCGTCGTGCTAGTACGATGAGCTCGCAGAAAATTGTTAAAAATGACCTATTATGCTGTGAAAAGGTGTCATAGCACATCACAATAACCATCAAAAACGTAATCCTCATTTTTTTTTTTTATATATACACTAGCGCTTGACTAGCACCTGATGGTAAGTAATCTATAATTATATAAAAAGGCTTGTCCTGACTGACTGACTGACTGACTGACTGACGATCAACGCACAGCCTAAACCACTGAAGTTAGAAACTTGAAATTTTGACAGTAGGTTCCTTTTATGACGTAGGCGAGCACTAAGAAAGGATTTTTCGAAATTCGCCCCCCAAGGGGGTAAAAAGGGGGGTTAAAGTTTGTATGAAACTCCGTCATTTTTCGAGTTATACTCATGAAATTCGGTATTTAGGCTTTAAATTGAAAACAAAAAAGTACGTGTTTCACAGTTTTTAAAAATTCTACCCCCTAAGGGGTTAAATAGGGGTTGAATGTTTGTATAATAGTCCTTCGTTCTTCAAGTTATTTTTCAAGTTACGTTTATGAAACTTGATATTTTGGCTCTTGATTAAAAATAAAGAATTACGTATTTTACATTTTTTTTTAAATTCTCCCCCCAAGGGGGTAAAAAGGGGGGTTAAAGTTTGTATGAAACTCCGTCATTTTTCAAGCTATACCCATAAAATTCGGTATTTAGGCTTTAAATTGAAAACAAAAAAGTAAGTGTTTCACACTTTTAAAAAATTCTACCCCCTAAGGGGTTAAATAGGGGTTGAATGTTTGTATGATAGTCCTTCGTTCTTCAAGTTATTTTTCAAGTTATGTTTATGAAACTTGATATTTTGGCTCTTGATCAAAAATAAAGAATTACGTATTTTACATATTTCGAAAATTCTCCCCCCAAGGGGGTAAAAAGGGGGGTTAAAGTTTGTATGAAACTCCGTTATTTTTCAAGCTATACCCATAAAATTCGGTACTTAGGCTTTAAATTGAAAACAAAAAAGTAGGTGTTTCACAGTTTTTAAAAATTCTACCCCCTAAGGGATTAAATAGGGGTTGAATGTTTGTATGATAGTCCTTCGTTCTTCAAGTTATTTTTCAAGTTATGTTTATGAAACTTGATATTTTGGCTCTTGATCAAAAATAAAGAATTACGTATTTTACATTTTTTGAAAATTCTCTCCCCAAGGGGGTAAAAAGGGGAGTTTCAATATTCATAGTTAAGACAGGACAACGTCTGTCGGGTCCGCTAGTAATATTATAAGTAAGTAAGTACCTAAGTCTTAATATTATAAATGTGAAAGTTTGGATGTATGTTTGTTACTGAATCACAAAAGTCACATAGATAGATTAAAGACTGGAAAAAACATAAGTAGGCTACTTTTTATCCCGGAAAACAAGAGAGTTCCCGTGGGAATTAAAAACCTTAATCCACGCAAAGTCGCGGTCATCAAATTCAAATTCAAATTCAAAATTATTTATTTGACGTAGGCCAACCTGTTATAGCTCTTATGACACGTCATGACTCTGGTTCGGAATGCAGATTCTGCTGAGAAGAGGCGCAAGAAACTCATCTAGTATGTATATAGACAGTGGGTTTTAATCCGGCTTAGAAACGAATTAACCGTTATCTTATCAACTCCAAGGCAGCCAGATCTAACTCAATGTGACGTTATCCATTAATTGCGGTTCTCGGATGAATTTGAGCACTTCTGGCTACGACTCCGATACCAATAATTCTAATATATTAATTGAATTCCGGATTAACTCGATATAATACTCGTATTGTGTTATATAATCTCACTCATACAGTATATTATTACTAGCTTTTGCCCGCGATTTTGTCCGCATGGAATTAGGATTTTAAAAAACCCGCTGGAACCTTCTATTTTTCCGAGATAATATGTAAACCCTTGTTGCTCTCCAAGTCCTCACCTATACTCATGCAAAAATCAAAGAAAGTCAAATTAACAAACAAAAACACACTTTCGTATTTATAATATTTGTTGATAAGGACAAATTATGTGGTAGATTTGCCATTACATAAACAATGTGTAAAAGCACATTTATTAAGAAGGGATTATTACACAGGTTATGAATTTCATAATGACGGGTCGGACCAAAAATGCGATTTTCTGTTAAGAAATTCATAACCTGTGTAGTAATTCAATAGTCCAGAGAAAGGAAGTTGGCGGTAAGTCGGTGAGCATGTAAATACATCCTCCTGCATTCTCTCCGGCCTTGTCAGATTCCCGTCCCATCCTTGTCCCATCCGACTATGAGGGTGAGGGAATAGAGAGTGCACCTTGTTCGCGCACACACTTGTACACTATAAAATTCAAAATTCAAAATTTATTTATTTCATGTAGGCTACCCTGTAGCACTTATGATAAGTCACAAATCTACCACCGGTTCGGAATGCAGATTCTGCTGAGAAGAACCGGCAAGAAACTCAGCAGTTGCTCTTTTCAAAAAATAAAATAAACAAATTTTACAATAAGTAATAAAACTAAGCTAAGTATACAGTGCTTCCACAGTGAAGCTTCAAAAATACAATACATATAATCTAACACATGTCAGCATGGGAAGTCAAAGCAGACCCATATACATATAATATCTCCCACGCAGATGGCTAACCTCTGAGAAGATTGGCCGCCGTGATCGGATCCGGTCGGGAGGACATATTAAAGAATGCACAAACAAAATTCATGAGAAAAAACCATACCGTATATTTGACGTGAACTTTTCCAAAGAGGGCACGTTTCACAGCTCCATCACAAAGCCCGCTGCACATTGCCTGCGCATTCTAATGCAAATCTTATTGAAATGCTCCGCCATTGTTGTCACTTCCAGCCTTTGGGTAAGCACTACGTATTCTTGGTACGTTTTTAATATTCCACCAACTGTAGAGAATTCACACCTCTTCGATTAGACAAAAAAGATGTAAGTATTAGTGGTTTCTTTGAAAAACTTTGTACAACTTATGAGGCTCAAAAGGCGGGGCTTAATGCTAAGAATTTTCTCCCAGTCTGCCTTCTAAGTCTATTAGTAGTTATTTTATTGATCTAAACACGAACATACCAGGTCTCACCTGATGGAATCTAGTGACATTTTAACGGAACATAGAATGTGTCTATTTTTATCTTATTTTCAGATTGATTTCGCACAAATTCAATTTAGATATATGAACATATATGTACCTATACAAATAACTTACATAAGTAAAGTTTTATGGAATGTGTCTAGAAGCATAAAATACCTAGTAGTACAGAAGTCAAAAAGCAATAACAATTTCTCCTCCTATTTATCTATTTAGAATTACGGCAAGCTCGAACCAACTAAATTCAGTTTTAAGTCAGCATCTTTAATCGTTGGGCTATTAGGGCTTCATTAATTAAATATAAACATTCGTTATAAAAAGGTAAAGGTGATATTTGCCGTGTTTAAGAAAATACCCAGCTTATTGTACATACATTTATCTACTAACTAGCGGACCCGACAGACGTTGTCCTGTCTTAACTATGAATATTGAAACTCCCCTTTTTACCCCCTTGGGGAGAGAATTTTCAAAAAATGTAAAATACGTAATTCTTTATTTTTGATCAAGAGCCAAAATATCAAGTTTCATAAACATAACTTGAAAAATAACTTGAAGAACGAAGGACTATCATACAAACATTCAACCCCTATTTAATCCCTTAGGGGGTAGAATTTTTAAAAACTGTGAAACACCTACTTTTTTGTTTTTAATTTAAAGCCTAAGTACCGAATTTTATGGGTATAGCTTGAAAAATAACGGAGTTTCATACAAAATTTAACCCCCCTTTTTACCCCCTTGGGGGGAGAATTTTCGAAATATGTAAAATACGTAATTCTTTATTTTTGATCAAGAGCCAAAATATCAAGTTTCATAAACATAACTTGAAAAATAACTTGAAGAACGAAGGACTATCATACAAACATTCAACCCCTACTTAACCCCTTAGGGGGTAGAATTTTTTAAAAGTGTGAAACACTTACTTTTTTGTTTTCAATTTAAAGCCTAAATACCGAATTTTATGGGTATAGCTTGAAAAATGACGGAGTTTCATACAAACTTTAACCCCCCTTTTTACCCCCTTGGGGGGAGAATTTAAAAAAAATGTAAAATACGTAATTCTTTATTTTTAATCAAGAGCCAAAATATCAAGTTTCATAAACGTAACTTGAAAAATAACTTGAAGAACGAAGGACTATTATACAAACATTCAACCCCTATTTAACCCCTTAGGGGGTAGAATTTTTAAAAACTGTGAAACACGTACTTTTTTGTTTTCAATTTAAAGCCTAAATACCGAATTTCATGAGTATAACTCGAAAAATGACGGAGTTTCATACAAACTTTAACCCCCCTTTTTACCCCCTTGGGGGGCGAATTTCGAAAAATCCTTTCTTAGTGCTCGCCTACGTCATAAAAGGAACCTACTGTCAAAATTTCAAGTTTCTAACTTCAGTGGTTTAGGCTGTGCGTTGATCGTCAGTCAGTCAGTCAGTCAGTCAGGACAAGCCTTTTTATATAATTATAGATTATTTATATATCATTATGCACGAAGAAAAATTTATGATAGTACGTGGCCGAGCTTAAACCACAATACGAAAAGTTCTCGATGGACAAGATTCGTCTGAATAAAGATCTTTTTGTTCCCTCTGGATTAATTGGAAAGGGTAAACCAAGTCTCCGCGACGTTCCTATATTAATTACTAAAGTTTCAGCCGATCTCAATTAATTAGGGAGTTCTGTTATTTGTGAAGTCTAAAATGGTTTCTTGCCTACGTTCAACTATTATTAAAGCTATAAGTACAAATACTACTTCATGCAAATTAAAATAAGGCAGTTACCTAATAAGACAATCGTAGAACATACGGAGTGATTGCCAATCATAGTAACTGCAGTCTAAGATCGAAAAAAAAACAGACTCGATCGATTCATATACCTAGTTTTTTTGTCCATGTCACTTTGAACTTATTTTTTCTAATCTAAAAATTCACAAATGACACAGAGATTAGTCACGAGAGCATGTCTATAATTATTATTTATAATTCCATTGCTTTAGACTAGTTGATCTGCTATAAGAATCAAACTTCGTTTGTATGGGTAGCGTTAGGATTAAATACCCATTAAGTAAGATCCAATCACGAAAGATAGCGTACAAAGAATTCTATTTGATTTATTTCTAAAATATAGTCTAACGCCAGCGCTTGTTCTGAAAGGCATTAATTAATGTCCTATTCAGCAAAACAAGATGGCATAGAGTAGGAGTTCCATAAGATTAACAAGAAAACTGGGACAAGGCGACTTTATGGCGACTAAGACGCTAATAAATGAAAATATATATAAATCACGCTTAATAATATAATTATCAAACCTATTTCCTATCCTATTAATAAATAAATGCGAAAGTTTAGATGTAAGGATGGATGTTTGTTACTGCAGCACGCCGCAACGACTGAACTGTTTTAACTGTTTGGCACTGAGATAGATTATAGTACGCACAATTACAGGTATTAAAACTAGTTGAAAATCATATCATATTATCACATAAAGATCAACGTCAGCTTGAAAAACAGGAATGCGAATAAAGTTTTAATTATATTTAATGTCTAAGGCTGAAATTTATAGACTGCATTCTCTCTCGGCTCAGACTCAAGACAGAGTTAAAACGAGACAGATTTATGTCAGAACATATTTGTGTCTCTTTTTAATCTCTATCTTAAGTCTGAGTTGAGTCAGAGCATACTCTATAGATCTCAGCATAAATGTCGGAACCGTTCCCAAAATAACCAAACATTTAGCGACCCTAAACTATAAAGAGATTTATGAACACGTCACGTGCAATGATATGGCATTGAAATTGAAAATGGCTATTCATTGAAATGCTTCCTGAAATTGAGCTTGCAAATTAATAATTGGGTTACTATTGAAACTCTTTGCTTATTGATTTGAAGAGTAGTTCCAGAAGAATTGTCTGGTGGGGGGAGGCTTTGGCCGTGGCTAGTTACCACCCTACCGTCAAAGACGTGCTGCCAAGCTATTCAACGTTCCGGCACGATGGCGTGTAGAAACCGATTAGGAGTATGGATTGAATCTTCACTGCCATACCCCTTCCAAGTTAGCCCGCTACCATCTTAGATTGCATCGTCGCTTACCATCAGGTGAGATCGCACTCAAGGGCTATCTTGTCAATGAATAAAAAAATACACATACCTACCTAGGCACATATTTTTTAAATTGAGTAGATAACAATATTGGGTTGTGTACATAAATATTTCTAAAAAGCAAAATATATCTGGTTTTGATTCCTGTTTATTGATGTTTATAGACGACACCTCCTAGGCGCATCTCCTAGGCGCATTATTATTTCGTGATTTTATTTTAAACAAAAAAAAAATATACTTAATGAAAAATTATATAATACGTACACCCGTCTAAGAACGCATAATATTGTGACAGGCAACTACGGAACCCTACACTAAGCTTGGCCTGACATGCAATTGGCCGTTTATCTCTTTTAAGTTTGTTTTTGTTTTAGTTATTAGGGCCAGTTCATACATACCTAACCATACATAAGAAGGCGGGTAAAAATTTCATATTGAAATTAAACTGCTTGAGATTCAAAAAACCCGTCTTTAAGAACTGGTTATGCTTACACTTGCTTACATTAACTATATTGAATTTAAAAAATCAGCCAAATGCGAGTCGGATTAGCACAAGAAGGGTTCCGCACCAAAAATTGTTTTAATTTTTACTATTTGTTGCAATAGCAATATTATTTATACACACTATGTGACCATTTTAACTGTCTACCTGTTGCCAGTTCATGAGATACAAACAAACAAACGGACGGACGGATGGAGAGCGAAGGCTTAGTTCCAATTCCCTTTGGACCCTAAAAACGAGACCACAAAAAAATTTAATCTTTCCTTTTATACTTTATAACTACTTAATGATTAAAAAATACAATCAAATTATTTTAAGTTTTATTATAAAGTGTGCAAGAGAGGTAATATGACGAACGCGTCTTTTATCTCTGATCTTTAAGCTTGAAATGGTTTTAAATTTACATACTTACATTGTATATTATAACCTACGAAATAATTCGTTTTGTGTTCAGTCTACCCTTCACAGCTAAATAGGCTACATCGTAACAATGGAAGGAGCTAAAGTTATCAGCATATATTTTCTCATAGTAACATTAATACAATTTTCAGAAACACGTAAGTAAATAATCAAAATATATGCGATTGTTTCAGTGCCTCCTCCTTTTCTTTGTCGGTTGAAAACCCTATCACTCAATTAGGTTCGGCCATAAAGATGGTATAGTTATTTCAATTCACGAGGGCGCGTGAGATTTACTTGTGGTTACGTCGTGTAGGTACATGCACATTGCGTAAGTGTGCGTGCCTGAGAGTTAGCGTTGCCAGACGTCCCGTATTTCCCGGGACATCCCGTATTTTAGGCATACTTTAAAATGTCCCGGCGGAACTGACTCTGTCCCGTATTTGAACCGTACTTCGTTTTTCATTATGAAATCGATCCAAGTACCTATTCACACACGTAACGTTCGTAAAATAGCGAGTTGATGATGACCGTTTTTAATTACGATTATAATTGTATTGATTTTTACAGATAAATTAAAACGAATAAAAATATGTTAAAACTAACTCGATCCTCGGAAAAATATAAAAAAAAAATTAAACTAAATATTTTTTTCAATTTGTCCCGGGTAAAAAACTGAAATCCCGTATTTTTTGCCCATTTAATCATTTGTCCCTTATAGGCTGAAAAAAAATCTGGCAACCCTACTGACAGTAACCTAGTTGGGAGCAATCAGGCGCGAGCAAGCTCTCGCTCACACTTATACATATACGTCACACACACAACCATGAGCTACGCGCCCTCGTGAACTGACAGAACGCGTAGCGAAAAAATTCTAAGTCTATGGACAGAACTATATGCGCTAGTAAAGAATGTTATCTTTATAGATTCAGCTAATATTAGGTTATAAGATTGTTCATTTTAATTAGAAATTTAGGGTAATTTATATGTTTTGTTCTGATAAAACGATGATTATTATTAAAACAGGTAAAATTTTTTATTAACTTTTTAAGAGTCCTTTCTAGCACGCCAAATGTAAATGAGTAAATGAGGTTTGATATTAAACAATCAAAGGCAGTGAGATTTTGTACACACGCTCTAAAAACTAATATCTGCAGTCAGACTTCTATAGTAAATACATGAGTATAACTTCTATAGAGAATTTAGTGCTTGTCTAAAAACAGTTTGGTCGTAGAAATAAAAAAAATCTTTTTTTTTTTTTTAGAATATCCATTGAAAAAATGTTCTTTCGACGATTCCGCATGTATGACGGAACAGGCCCAAAGTACTTTGGAGTTATTTGCGAATGGAATCCCTGAACTTGGTATTCAGAAATTGGACAAAATGTCTTTAGACCCTATATTAGTAAATACTGATTCTTTTATTTTCAATTGGACCGATGTAGAAGCGGGAGGGTTGAAAAATGCAATTATTGATAAAGTCAGGTAAGCGTGTATACTAAATGCTAATTTGTTATTTACCAATATGGTCCGAAGCTCGCTAACGCTAAAATTTCACTTAAGTACATGAGTTTTATATAAATTGATAGTGTACAATATAAAGGACTCAAAACTGAAAGGTTGAAGGTTCGAATCCCACCAGTTGCTTTATCGTCGTACCCACTCCTAGCACCAGATTTCTGCTTATTTGGATGGGATAGGAGGATATTAGTCAACTTCACTTGACTAATATTCTTTATTAAAAAAAAAAATTGGGTGTGCCAGGATTTTATTCATGGAAATTAATTATATTCATGGAAATTAATTATAAGTAGAGCATTTTATTGAAAAATTTTGAAGTGCAAACTATAGCAGTTGGCATAAATTCTGTCACACCTATTTTTTTTATATTTTTAAAAAGGTGTAACAGACTTAAAATTAGAAACGTTTTTGCGCCGATTCGCACTTAGCCAATTTTTTATTTTGGTTTACAGCATAGATATGGAGCTCAAAACTATTCGAGTATTGTTTCATACGAACATCCTTTTAGAGTTTTATTCTGTTTTGGACGGAGTTTTGCTATCTGTTTTACCAATTAGTGGAAATGGAAGAGGTGACCTAACACTGAGTAAGTAATATAATTTATTCAAATTCAAATTTATTTATTTCAAATTATTTATATCAAGGGAAAGGATATGGCAGTGTAAATTTCAACCCATACCCATAATCTGTTTCTATACGCCATCGTGCTAGAACGCTAAATCGCTGGGCAGCTCAACTTTGACGATAGGGTGATAACTAACTACGGCCAAAGCCTTCCACCAGACCAGACCAGAGACATTTCTGAAATTATAAATTCCCAAATTGCCCCCGCCGGGAATCGAGCCCGAGACCTCCCAGTTATAATACTACAGCGTTCGCCACTGCGCCAGGAAGGTCGTCAAACCTGCTGCTGTTTACTTAGATACTTATTCCAATAGCTAGTGCTATTGATGTGTAATTAAAACAAAATATTTATTTCAGAAAACCTTCAAATGGAGATATTGTTTGTCTTCGATATTATAAAAAATGAAAAAGGAAAGGACGTAATGGATTTGAAAACCTATTATTACGGATACAACACAGCTGATGGAGTTATCTCTCGCTTAGAAAATTTATACAATGGAGATAAGAAAAAAAGTAATATAAATAATGTTATTACATTTGGGAGGGTTTTATTAATTTGTAACTTTTTTATTTTTCACGCTATACATATCTACAGGTGTAATAGGAACAAATCTTTCAAGAATTCACAAAATATTTCAAAACGATGACTTGGTTGCGTAAGAAATCGTATTGATTTGACAGTTTATAGTATGCTTTCATATTTATCAATTCAAAATCATCAAACTCACGTCATTTTAAGCTGTCAATTGTTTTACTAGTCATTTATTCTTTTTTTTAATATTTTTTTTTTCAGGTGATCAACTTCATAAATTAGTAAATGAAAGCTGGAGAATAATGGTTAACAACTTTGGTGCATTTTTCCAGAAAAAAATCACAAACAATATCTTTAAAGCAGTTAAGATTTATATGCGATCACGACCCTTGGAAGACTTACTTTCATATTAACTCTAGATTCTAGAAGTTTCTAGGGTTAGCATAAAACCAAGTCTTTAATAAAGTTACTGGAGCAACTAACTGTGTGAAGTTTTTTACCTTCTCTCTATAATGCGCCATTCTTATTTTTCTATGATCGAAGGCGCCATTGGATTCTTTGACTTAAGAGCAAATGCGGTTGCAGATACTTTTGAAAATTAGCTATTTGAAAAACTATCGCTGTCGCTCTACAGTTGTTAATAAAGCACATATTTTGTGCGATTAGAACAACTACAAATCCAACTAAATAGTCTAAGTAAAAAGTCATAATTCGAGGTTTGTCTCTCTACTATTTCTTCCTCCAATATTGGACCAATTTAAAAGATATTTCATAAACTGTATAAGAAAGATATATACTTTGTCCCTATGTTTTTCTTTTTGTTGTCTAGGCGTTGCATACTAGGCGTCTGTTGACAGCGGCCTAAATGGGCCATTTAAAGATAATGTATCATCAACAAGTAAAACATAGAGACAGAAGAGGTTAAAATTTATTTAACTGTAAATAATAATCATTGCTTTAAGGTAAAAAAAAAAAACTAAAAAAAAACAAGCGAGAGCGTTTGTATGGAGGACAGACCGCCCGCATTTCCTCTTTAATGTTTCGTTGTCCTGATTTATTTCATTTTATCTCTACATTTAAGGTGTTCATGGAAGTAGGAAATACCTAATTTTTAATGAGATGTATGAGTAGAGATTAATAGTAATTAATGTTATATTCTTTAAATATCAAACTTTTTATAAGCATTATTCAAATCGACTTACAAGGACGCGGACATTGTAAAAACACCAATTTAATAGTTTAATATGATACGTATAACTACATTTTATCTTTATATTAATCTTTTTAATCTTTAGAAAAAACTAACTGATTTCCGCGACTTCGTCCGTGTGGAAAAAGTTTAGAGTGACTTGCTACTATCCGAGAGAAGTTATGTCCTCTATCTCCGATAATATTTAGTAGATCTTCACGAAAAATGAACAAAATATTTTTAATAGTACACAATTTATAATAAAAAAAGAATTATCAAATTCGGTTTATATTTGACGAAGTTATGGAGCAAAATCAACAAAAACTTTCATCCCCTATCCCGGATAAACCTTTTTTTTACTCTCTGTAAAAAAAACCTTATTATTTATCAGGATAAAACATTTATAAGTAAGGAATACTTTGATTTTGATTCTCAAGTATCTTTCAATTGCAGTACCTACTGTACACAAAAAATATATTATATACTTATATAAAAAAAATATTAATGTGTCGTTTTATTTTTCCTTTCGTGTTTCATTACAAGCCCATTTGTATTCACCAAAGAGAACACCTGGGGCGCGTTGAAATCAATCTTTTATCCCGTTTTGAATTCGGCTTTAGCTATAAAGTCGGGATAACATCTCTCGGAACAAAACACCTTGTGTTTATTTGCATAAGTTAAATATAAAAGCAAAGAATGCTTCCTATATTTTAATTTAAATTATAAATACTTAAAATATATTTTTTATCTTGTGTTCTCTGCTTATATTACAATTGTATGCTGTGGTTCTCTTTACATATTTTTTTAAAATTATTATTATTAGTTACCTACGCGCGTAACAGATCCAAATCGCTGTTTTCTATATCTTCTATCTGATGGCAAAAGAATTTTTAATGATCTTATATTTACTTACTTAATTATAATAGTCAGAACATACCATAGTTGAAGCAACTATGTTGTTTGTTGATTAGACTGTATGTTTTATTTTATAGTCATAATATGTTGCAGTCTGAGTGACATCAATACGAAAATTAATGAAGAACTTTGATTTTCTCCTTTTTGTTTGTGGTTTAAGCTTGGATCACATGAAACGGCAATAAATGTACTTCGATATAAATTTCAAAGTTCACCTTCACATACAAGTTTTCAATATATTCCTCAAGGATTATTATAATGTGAAGTTTGAAGCGCGGCGTTTGTACAAGTTTGTGACTTTGTGTAACTTCTCCGAGTGTAGGTATAGTCGGAGTGAGTTCAATACCAATAAATTAGAAACTTTACCTTGCAACTATTTGTTGGCATTTTGAAGCCTCAGTCACACAAAACGCGAAACGGAAACGTGTCAGACGCGGCTCTTAGAATCTGTTAAAATAATAATATTGCAGAGATCCGCTGGATAGAGGCAGCACAAGACCGAGACGGGCAGGAATATTTATGTCCATATATTTTAGGAGGATTTATGTACGGTACGGTAAAACTATTATAGAAGTGAAAGAAGAAAACACAGGTAGACGCCATTTTATTAGTATCGCATTGGATGGGATGTCAATGCGACACGATCGGAGAGAGATGGATGGAACCAATGGCATTATGCGCTCACCGAGGCATGAAGGGATTGCACCACCGGTCGGTTTCCCAGCAGACTGTTACTGAGAATTCTTTAATGAAATGAAAATGAAATGAAAATGAAATGAAAAATGAAATGAAAATTTATTTATAAGATAAAGTCAGTTACAAATGTATCAGGAGTCCCGATTTAAGTTATAGATAACCTGTATCCCGGGAAACCTGCTCTTCCTCCGTCGTTTATGTAGATATGTATGTGTGTGTGTGTGTGTGTGTGTGTGTGTGTGTGTGTGTGTGTGTGTGTGTGTGTGTGTGTTTAATAGGAAAGTCCAATATCTTTTACTGTCCAACCTACCACTCAAACACATGGTCCTGCAGTCAAGAAGCCGTTCAACAAGGAACATAAACAAGTTGGCACTGCCAAGCACTCGTTTGAGTTCCACTTAGAATAGAGCAACTGCTGAGTTTCTTGTCGGCTCTTATCAGCAGAATCAACATTCCGAACAGGTGTAAAATTTTCGACTTGTCATAAGAGCCACAAGTTGGCCTATATGAAATAAATAAATTTGAATTTGAATAGAATAAAACAATTTTCTATTCAAATAAACTTTTACAAAGTGCTTTTACGTTTGCGTATCCTTCATACAGTTCTTTATAACACAAGTTCTACACGCGTATGCGCGCATTCAGAGCTGTTGCCCTTGCACCGTGCTGCTATCACGCGTTGTTTGTTTCAGCCTTTACTTTATGTAATATCGTGCCATCGAAAACTATCACGTTAATGAAGTATTCAAGCACAAGAACTAAGTAGGTAGTCGGATTCCGACGTAAAATTAGAGGAGCTCGTATTAGATAGAGGCAGGTGATTGTATGGTGTCGACCGATTCAAAGGAAGATCTTTCTAGCAAGTTGTTTTCGGGATGCTACTTCAACTACTATAGTGTCAGAGCTTGAATACTCCGCCAGTGCAAATTTTACTGTGGGGCAAAATAGAGAGCATCGGAGAAAAGGTAACTTAACCTTAGATTTAGTTAACTTTGAAAAAAAAAAACATAAAATCGCATTAAATTCATTTAGTAAACGCAAACGCAGTAATTTCAAACTCCATCAAACAACCCAAAAATTATTTTTTTAGTAAATAAAATACAGTTCAAGATCGATAAGCACATTTTTTTGGAGGCCCTAAGAAACTTACGAGGAGATAAATGCGCTTATTTATTTATTATAAATGTTTATAATAATAAAAATATTGCTAAAAGGGTCCACAAGCGTAGGTATATTCTACAGTAGGTACAATGTTAGGTACAAACACAGACCATACAAAGACGAAGGGAAGAAGTCAGACTATAAAAAACTTTTTATCGCCGCGACATAGATACCGCTATCCGACAAGTTAAGGAAGGCATAATGTCCTCGTATCGTATTAATGACATCGTTAGAACGACAAAACGTTTTCCAGTTTAGTCGTTTGCTCGGTAATCGAATACATAAATCACAATAAAACTCCCAGTAGGGCGACGCCGCCGCTGTTAATTTATACGTCCTGACGTATCCAGGTGTAGGATTGTTTTTTAAACCCTCGAAAAGTATGAACTTGTACTGCCATTTTAGTATTTTAAGCCAAATTTACACTGCAAAATTAGTGGCATGAAATTAGTTTCATGACATTAATTTCATCAACAGTTTCACGTGTAAACTTCTAATTTCATGCATGAAATGAATGCATGCATCATTCGAGTCGCTATTCATTTAAATCATTTTGCGGAGTGAATCTTCTACTAGGTACTATTAGGTATTTTGTGGCATTAGTGCTAGCGATGGGTCAAGATGAATGAATGAAATAGTATATATCCATAACACAAAGTAGTGTGAAACTTTGTTATTTAAATATTCAAACACATCTGTAACGCGAAGCCACCTATAAGTACATACAAGATACATAAGCTGAAAACAAGAGTCGTTTAACATTTCATCAGCCTTACTTAACCTGTAGCAAAATAAAATAGCTGAGATTTATGACACTACACAGAACCGGATTTGCATTTTGTCTGAAGCGAGTACGGGGGGCTCTATTCATTCAATTTGAGAGGCGGACCCAGTTCGCACTTGTGTGTAGCCTGAGGATAATTCATAGGGAGGAACAAAAGGTGCGATGTTGGATGATTTACGGAGATTTTACGTCGCGATAGTATTTCATCTACCTACTCCTAGCCATTGTTCCACTAACAGTGACTTTTAAAATTTTCAGCGAGTGTCGCAATGTAAAAATGCACCTACCCTCTGGGAGCTGGTTGAAGAGCAACTGCTGAGTTTTTTGCCGGTTCTTCTCACTAGAATGTATTTTCCAAACCGGTTATAGTCTTCAATTGTCATGAGTACCAACAGGTTGGCTTACATGAAATAAATAACTTTTAATTCGAATTTCATTTTGGAGGATTTTGTGTCGACCGATGTATTGATACTGTTTTTACCGATTTTTTGGTAAGAAATTGAAATTTAAAAACCCTAGAATTAACATTTATCAATAAAGTAGCAACATTTTCCGTTCCAATACAGTAAACCGAAAACGACTCACGGTGCAAAAGTCTGAAACAAACTATAATTAGTTCGCTAGTAATTACAACACCAACATTCTCCCCCTCTATTAAAGTCAATAGCGCAATTATTTTAATAGGAGACACGTTTATGTGACACAAAGAAATAATAATAGCTTACGGGGTTTTTGCAAGGGGAACCGTTGCATAAAGAAAGCTGCATTATAAACACACAATACACACAATATAATATCTACAGAATAAGTAACTTTTACACGCGGCTTCGCCTCATTTCTGATTTGATCTCGCGGAGTATCCCTGCGAGATCAAATCAGAAATGAGGAGATCCGTAGGAGAACCAAAGTCACCGACATAGCTCTGCGAGTGGCGAAACTGAAGTGGAAATGGGCGGGGCACATAGTTCGAAGAGCTGATGGTCGATGGGGTCCCAAGGTGCTGGAGTGGCGACCCCGCACCGGGAAGCGCAGTGTTGGCAGACCCCCCACTAGGTGGACAGACGACATCAAACGAGTCGCAGGGAGCCGCTGGATTCAGGCGGCGCAAGACCGAGGCTTGTGGAGGTCCATGCAAGAGGCTTATGTCCAGCAGTGGACGTCCATTAGTTGATGAAGAAGAAGAAGAAGACACGCGGCTTCGCTCCCGCCATCTATTAAAAGTAATCAAAAGTTTATCTTTCTGTACAAAATAATTACCAATCTTGATTCTTTTTTTTAGTTGTTCTTTTAGGAACAAAAAAAATAATTTAAATCGATCAAGGCTCAGTATAATAGACGTCCACACTCCACTGCTTGCACTTGAAAGAATCGTTCGATCTTCTGCCACTATTATGAAACAGTAGTTTTGATATAAATGCCCCGTATATTAATCCATTTTAAAACACTTTTTTTTATGACAAATTGATACTCATACTAATATTACTAATGTGTATTTGTGTATTGGTTTATCCTACAGTCACACAGCAGCGAATTTCTCGAGATCTGAATTATAAAGCGATTCCAAAGCTACGTGAGCTAAGTTAGTTAAGTTTTTTATTTTTATTTTTAGCCAGCAAACGAGCAGGCGGGTCACCTGATGTTAAGTGATTACCGCCGCCCATGAACATTTGTAGCACCAGAGGCACCACCAATGCGTTACTGGCTTTTTAGGAATTTGTTGTTCCGCACCTTGAATAACCCCATGTTGTTATTTAGTGGGAGCACCGTCGCAGGAAGTTAGTCCCACAGCTTCAAAGTACGTGGAAAAAAACATCTGGCACATCGGATGGTCGAAGTTCTTCAGGCACCCAGGTGGTGAGGGTGAGTTTGCGTTCCATAGGCTTTAAGGAATGACGATACGAAGCAAATAGCTTCAATTCTAAGATGGAAAGGGAAAGACTAATACTATTTTTATAACGATAACTAGCTTTACCCCGCGGCTTCGCTCACATTAAGTTCGAATATTCCAACCCCTATTTTTTCCCTTTAGGGGTTGAATTTTCAAAAATCCTTTCTTAGCGGACACCTACGTTATAATAGCTATCTACACGCAAAATTTCAGCCTGATCCATCCAGTGGTTTCAGCTGTGCGTTGATAGATCAGTCAGTCAGTCAGTCAGTCACCTTTGCCTTTTATATATTTAGATTTATTTTCTTGTTCCCTTTCCTTCAAATTCAAGTAATGTTAATTAAAATAACCTTCCTTTGCTCCTCGGTCAAACAGTTCTTCAGTAATGAATCTACTATCGGTTTCAAAACTTTGTTTTAAATTCCATTATTGAGTTTGTAGAGGCCTTCTGCTCATAGCCCCTCTATATTTTACAGTTAACTTACAAACAACTCGACTTGAACTTTGATCAATCTACCTACGACCTACGCCTATTGGTAAGGGCAGAAAATAAACAATTAGGTACAAAGTCAGACAAGCTATCTAATATACCATATAATTTTGTGACATAACTAGCTTTTTCCCGCGGTTTTGCTCACGTTAAGTTCGATTTTTCAAATTCCTATTTTACCCCCTTAGGTGTTTTTTTTTTTTTTTTTTTCAAATATCCTTTCTTAGCGGATGCCTACGTCCTATCTATCTTTAAACCAAACAGCCCGATCCGTTCAGTAGTTTGAGCTGTGCATTGATAGATCAGTCAGTCAGTCACCTTTTCCTTTTATAGTATACCTACTAGTTGATGCCCGCGACTTTGTTCGCGTGGATTAAGGTTTTTTTAATTCCCGCGGGAATTCTCTTATTTTCCGGAATAAAAGGTAGCCTATATGTTATTCCAGACTATAATCTATCTCTGCGATTTTGAGCCAAATCGGTTCAGTCGTTGAATAACAAACATCTATCTATCCAAACTTTCTCATTCATAATATTGGTAGGATTAGTAGGATATTCGTGTAAAATTCTGCCCCTTATTTTGAATAAAATGAAATTACAACAATGATACGCTAACCGCGGCAACTTCGCCAAGTGTTGACACTGAGTAAACTTTACGTCTGAATTATTCAAGGCGTGAAGTCACTCGGACGTTTTTGGTGCGAAATTATGTTAATAACTTCGTACTATCCCCATTTGTCTTCCAGTGGTTTCATAAATAATGCGCCATGAACGACGACAGACGCTTTCTCCGTAGTGACACTAAAGCTTTAATTAAGATTCTTTTACACTAACTTTACCTGCTATAATAGTCTTGTCTAACATTTTTTTTTAATGAATGCTTATAGTTTAGCTTAGATAACTTTTCATCTCACCTGGGGCCCAAGTCTTCTATTGCAATTGTAGTTCAATTGTCTATCAATTTCATCCCAATTGCTACTTTTAGCAATTTTGGTAGTCTACTAATTCAATGGCGTCACAATTGTTTTCCGATGGTTTGCCACTGACACATCTAGCTTTGAATCTAGCTTAAATAAACGTTTTTAATATGTAGTTTTTTTTTAAACCCATTTCGAAAAACGCTTTTTAAGCTAATGGCAATACCGAGGTATCATTGAATTACAATCCAATTATAAGAAATCGAACGACCATTGTGAATTTAGTAGACTACGAAATTTTGGACCAATGATAATTGAATTGTAATTGTATTGCGGTTGACAATGACACGTAAAATAGCAGACTTGGGGCCCTGATTGGCGGTTGGTGACAGTGCAGTCTAAGATGGTAGTGGGCTAATTTGTAAGGGCTTTTTACTATCCATCGTATCGAAACGCTAAATCGCTTTGAGATACCTCTTCAACGGTGGGGTGACACCTAGCTAGGCCTAAGACCCTCATCAAACCAGACCAGAGACATTCCAGAAATCATAGATTTTTAAATTGCCTCTGCCGGGGATCGGAACCCAGACCCTTATTTTACATAAAAAGAAATGTACCATAAGACTAGGATAAATACTTCTAGTGTACCTCTACTTCTATCAAGTCAAAATAAACCGGCATTTTGATTTTTTAAATAAGCTTACGTCTTTTAACAAATACATTTCTTGGATTCATAGGTAACTTATCTCGACTCACGATCTCATGAACACTCTTTAGCATAGGATAGATTCAGAGTAATTAAACGATTAATTTATAATCCTGATTCACGACCCAGAAAAGCCGATAGTAGGTATGTAAACGAGCAGGAACTAGAATAAACATTTATCGGATGACTGACATTTTGCTTAAATAGATCTTCGCCATTGACGTCAAAGAGGTTAAAAATAGTTTCCTTCACTGAGAATCTTTAAAAATTAATATACTTTTGCCCACGACTTTGTCCGCGTGACCAAGGTTCTTGTTTTTCCGGAGTAAAAGGTCACTTTCCTTGCCATCAAAAACCCTGTTCCATATAAAATGTATGATTTTCAACCAAATCGGTTCAGCCGTTCTTGAGTTATAAATAACTAGCGGCCTGCTCCGGCTTCGCACGGGTATAAAATATATAGCCTATGTCATACACTGTTAATGGATGTTATTATACATATAAACCTTCCTCTTCAATCACTCTATCTATTAAAAAAAATCGCATCAAAATCCGTTGGGTAGTTTTAAAGATTTAAGCGTACATAGGGACAGAGAAAGCGACTTTGTTTTATACTATGTAGTGATGTAACTAACACGACTTTCTTTTATATAGATATATATTCTTTATATAGATATATATGGAAATATAGCATTTTCATTCGAAACTTGAACGTTACAAACTGATTTAATTAAACTTTGCGAAATTCATTCTCGCAAAACGAGACGTCGTCGCCTTTAGAACTCCTCCTTAATAAAATTATGATAAAAACTTAATTTCCATTAATTTGAGTGAAAAGCGCCTTTCCCCGACACATTTCTACTGAGTACGCCTAAACCTTTAAGTATTAAGTCTAAATTAATGTCGAAGACACAAATTGGTGTATTGTCTAGGTACTACGTTAATGTCCATGACCATTTGAAACGTTCCTACAATTCAATAATTCTAATAACACTGTTTAATCAACTACCTAGTAACCAAAACTGGGATGACCATAACGTACTTAATAGTCATACAAATAAAATAATATTTCAGTTAAATATTATTTTATTTGTATGATTATTAGGCTATAATATTATAGTAAATGTTTCCTAGAGTAAATGTATAAAAAGAGGTGGATGTGTTACAATACAAGCGTGCGGTAAATGAAGCGCGAAATATTTGTCGTAATTTGTCATGTCATTAATTAACAATGAAGTACTCTATTATACTCTTCGAAGTTCGGAACAAGTTTTTCGCTTGTTTTGTGAGTATATAACTCATTCCCAGTCCCAGTAGAATATCATAGCTATTAAGTAGGTACGTTAAGTCATCCCAGTTTTTTGATCTTGATGAAGATCAACTGCAAATAATTGATATCTTGAAAAATTTATAGATACTACTACTATTTACTATTACTATATGAAATCGTCATAACAATTAAAAAATTTCAGTTCAATGGTTCCTTCGGAAAAAGAAAAATGGATCCACTGGCAGACAATTGAAATGTCACCTAAGGCCCTTCCTGGCGTCAAGGCTCTAACAATACCCTTTTATCCCGGTATTTAAACAGCCATAGTGTCTGGAAAGCTTGCGAAAACAAACTATACTATAGGTAAAGAAACGCCTTTTTTATAATACTATACTACTTACTTACTAGTAACCTAGTAACCATCCTGAAAGCAAACTCTACTAAACTACTTATAATAACAACGAGAGGTAAACTAATATTTTAGCAAAACATTTTATTTTAGTATAGTTTTACACAAACTTTATATTACAATGATCTTCATAGAATTTTGGCAGAATATTCGCCGCTATTTTCCTATTACTTTGAATGTTTCAAATCTCAATTCACAATCACGGTTTCAAACAGAAATAGCATGGTTCCTATTTCAAAGAAATTTGAATAGCTAGCGCATATCATCGAGATATGAATTGAACATAAATCTCCCCACATTTCCTTTGTTTTGCTATACGGAACGTTGATTCTCACAGAGCTTATAGGCTGTGAATTTAGTTATAGTTTTAGAAACAGTATCACAAAAAATCAAGTTCTAGCTGGTATTTTTTAATGTTTTTTGTTTTCATAGTCTGAACAGGCTTTTACAAAATCATAACTACACCTTTCTGTAGCGAAGTTTTAGTAAAAATTACACATGTAGCCATTACCATTTACTCCATTTTAAGAGTAAATGTATTGAAAATATAAAGAAACTAGTAGGGCGCGTGGGTGCGCGGCTCGCTAAAGCGAACCGCGTGTTTTCTGTCCACCAAATAGACCTTCGGGTCTTGATCATCTTTTTCCAAGAAACCACTCTTCCATCTTTAAAAGTGTCCGACAAAATTTGTACGGCCGCCATCTTGAATCCGCCATTTTGGTGTTTTTTTTTCAGCTCACTGCTAATTGGATGAGGTTTCGAGTGACATTTGTTTGAGCAGCCCCCACCTATCGAAAATCCTGGCCGTGCTCTTCACCCGTCTTCGAAATCCTCAATCATCAGCTCCCTCCATATTTTTTATCCAAATGAATTTTTGTCCTCTATACGAAACCATCAGCGGAAAGGAACGTATCAAATCCTTGCATACATTTTATATGAAAAAAATAAAATCCACCATCTTGAATTTTTTTCTATTTATCACGTAGACCATCGGGTCTTGATTATCTTTTTCCAAGAAACCACTCTTACATCTTTTATAGTCTCCGAGATAGACACCGACAACATTTGTATGGCCGCCATCTTGAATCCGCCATTTTGGTATTTTTTTTTCAGCTCATTGCCAATTGGATGATGTTTCGAGTGATTTTTGTTTGGGCACCCTCAACCTATCTTCAATACCCTGACCGTGCTCCTCACCCGTCTTCGAAATCCTCAATCATCAGCTCTCTCCATATTTTTCCTCCGAATTAATTTTTATCCTCTATACGAAACCATCAGAAATTTTGAAAAGGAACCTATTAGAGTCTTGCATATATTTTGTATGGAAAAAAAATAATTCCGCCATTTTGAATTTTTTTTCTATTCATCAAGTAGACCTTCGGGTCTTGATCATCTTTTTCCAAGAAACCACTCTTCCATCTCTTACAGTCTCCGAGATAGACACCGACGAAATTTGTATGGCCGCCATCTTGAATCCGCCATTTTGGAGTTTTTTTTCGGCTCTCTGACAATTGGATGAGGTTTCGAGTGACATTTGGTCGAACACCCCCCACCTATCTTCGATACCCTGGCCGGTGCTCCTCACCCGTCTCCAAAATCCTCAATCATCAGCTCTCTCCATATTTTTCCTCCGAATGAATTTTTGTCCTCCATACGAAACCATGAGTGAAAAAAAATTTTTCCATACAAAATTTTACAGGAGAGGTGATCAATGAGTGAGTGAGTGAGTCAGTGAATCAGCACGAGTAGCTATATATATATTAACTAGTAGGGCGCGTGGGTGCGCGGCTCGCTAAAGCGAACCGCGGTTTTTCTGTCCACCAAGTAGACCTTCGGGTCTTTATCATCTTTCTCCAAGAAACTACTCTTCCATCTTTCATAGCTTCTGAGATACACATCGACGAAATTTGTATGGCCGCCACCTTCAATCAACCATTTTGGTATTTTTTTTCAGCTCATTGCCAATTGGATGAGGTTTCGAGTGATTTTCGTTTAGGCACCCTCAACCTATCTTCAATACCCTGACCGTGCTCCTCACCCGTCTCCGAAATCCTCAATCATCAGCTCCCTCCATATTTTTCATCCAAATGAATTTTTGTCCTCTATACGAAACCATCAGCGGAAAGGAACGCATCAAAGTTTGCATACATTTTATATGAAAAAAAAATCCGCCATCTTGAATTTTTTTTTCTATTCATCACGTAGACCATCGGGTCTTGATCATCTTTTACGAAGAAACCACTCTTCCATCTTTCATAGTCTCCGAGATAGACACCGATGAAATTTGTATGGCCGCCATCTTGAATCCACCATTTTGGATTTTTTTTTAGCTTTCTGCCAATTGGATGAGGTTTCGAGTGACTTTTGTTTGAATACCCTCCACTTAGCTTCGATATCCTGGCCGTGCTCTTCACCCGTCTCCGAAATCCTCAACCATCAGCTCTCTCCATATTTTTTCTCCAAGTGAAATTTTGTTCTCTCTACGAAACCATTAGAAATTTTGAAAAGGAACCTATTAAAGTCTTGCATATATTTTGTATGGAAAAAAATAAATTCCGCCATCTTGAATTTTTTTTCTATTCATCGAGTAGACCTTCGGGTCCTGATCATCTTTTGCCAAGAAACCACTCTTCCATCTTTTGGAGTCTCCGAGATAGACACCGACGAAATTTGTATGGCCGCCATCTTGAATTCGCCATTTTGGAAATTTTTTTCGGCTCTCTGCCAATTGGATGAGGTTTCGAGTGACATTTGGTTGAACACCCCCCACCTATCTTCGATACCCTGACCGGTGCTCCTCACCCGTCTCCGAAATCCTCAATCATCAGCTCTCTCCATATTTTTGTTCCGAATGAATTTTTGTCCTTCATACGCAACCGTGAGTGAAAAAAAATTTTTTCATACAAAATTTTACAGGAGAGGTGATCAATGAGTGAGTGAGTGAGTCAGTGAATCAGCACGAGTAGCTATATATATATTAATATATACTTAAAATACCGGAACTGATTTAAGAGGACGCTTGACGGCGCGTTTTCAAATGTGCTCGTATAAAATAAAAGTGGAAATAAATAGTACATTGTTACCTTAGGGATGAAAGTAACTTATTTAGTCCCGAGACGGGGTTTGGCGCCCGAGCGTAGCGAGGGGGCCTATAGTTCGAGGGACTAAATAAGTCTTTATCCCGAGGTAAACACTGTGCTTTTCATTACGAATATAAGGAAAGTCAAAATAAAAATAGAAATTAGCTAAAGAAAATTGAGTGAACTTTATTTTACATAAATCAACAACTTTGGTGTATGAATAAAGTCTATCTTTCTTCTTGTCTATGGATGCACTCGGGTATGTCGTGTTTCATTTGAATTCCAATAAAAATGTGACAACTAGTTTTTTTTAATTATTTGACAGCTGTCAGTTGAAAACGATTCTCCCTAGGGCTGAAAAGTATTACTTTCAACCCGCTTCTCAGGCAACTTCAGACCTACTTTCCGTGTATGAGTAATGAAAAATATATAAAAGAGGGCATTTCTCAGAGTTGTTCCTGACAAAGAGTAATGCGTCAGTGATAGGTACTTATGTGATCCATTGTGATCTATAACTGTTGTTCTACCGTTGTTCTAAAATGGAAAAATTGTACCCATATATATTTTTCGTTCGTGACCAAGTTCGTGACGTAAGATTTTGAGATTTTTCGACCATATTATCTAGTATGTAATGTTTAAGGTTGTAATCACATCTGCGCACATCGATAGCGCGATACAACTTATAGTACGTTTATCTCACGAAGTTACGGGCGCTTTACTTGTGGTTACGTCGTGTATATGCACATTGCGTAAGTGTGCGTGCCTGTCAGGAGCAGGTGGGAGTGGTCAGGCGCGTCAAGCTCTCGCTCACACTTTAACAGATACATACACAACTCTGCGCCACGAGCCCTCGAAGAACTATACCAGTTTTCATGTTAAATAATAATTAGAAATAGTAGTATTTGCCATTTATCTGCCATACTTGTACGAAACTGCGAAGATCAAA
This sequence comes from Hipparchia semele, assembly GCA_933228805.2. Lineage (NCBI taxonomy): Eukaryota > Metazoa > Arthropoda > Insecta > Lepidoptera > Nymphalidae > Hipparchia > Hipparchia semele. Next base: position 5,624,744 of record OW121718.1, read on the forward strand.
TCACGACGTGTGCCATGACATATCATAATTGTGACACAGAGACAGAATATATAGGATTTACCTCTACGCTTATATCACGTTGCCGATTTGTATCAGTTTTGAAAGTTTGTATCACTGTTTCTTTGTTATATATATCGTTAGTAATATTCCTGCGCCTAAACTTCTCGATCGATTTTAAAGTTTGGCTAAATATTACGCGAAGGAAAGTACCTAATCTATTTACATTTAAAATCCCCCGGGCATAGTCAGACGCCTACTTATTTACAACTTTGCAAAACCAGCGGATAATGTCATAGTCAACCGCGCGGAATAATTTCAAATAGCTCCTGTGTAACCTTTTTTTTATTCAATGACAAGATAGTCCTTGACTGCAATCTCACCTGATGGTAAGTGACGATGCAATCTAAGATGTAGCAGGCTAACTTGGAAGGAGTAGATATGGCAGTGTACTTATACCCCTAATCGGTTTCTACACGCCATTGTGCCGGAACGCTAAATCGCTTGGCAGCACGTCTTTGACGGTAGGGTGGTAACTAGCCACGGCCAAATCCTCCCACCTGCAGACAAAAGACAGAAAGTCATTCCAATGACTGAATGCTTGAAATCATCTTCAATTGTACAAAGAAATGTTTATGGCGTCATATATCCGATACAGTTACTTCCGTTATGATTCCTCTAGTAATCATTTTCAAGATTATCTCCATACGGCCAAATGTAAGCAAATTAGGTCTTACAATGCTTTCATTGCGAGTTACTCTTTGCTTCAAAAAAAAAGACGTGTGGCACTCGGGGACTGCCGCGGTAAAGCTATTGCATAGCATTTTTTATCAACGCCATCTAGCGGTGAGAGGAGTCCCGTGTCAGATTATTTTCGTTACGGAATTTCTGGATTCGGTCTCCACGCTCAAGGCCCGCGATTGAAGCTATGCAATAGCTTAAAAATTTAGCTTCGATAATTAATTAAAGTTCAATCACTAGGTACTTACAATAGAATTACTGTAAAGGTATAGCTACGGTTACTATGTAATAAATTCTGTGTTGGGTCGTAAACTGCGGGTGTCGCTTTTGTCCTCGTGATAATAATTTTCGTCACTCCAGCTTTAATCTTCGTGAAACGCGTAATAGGTTGCGCAAATTGATAAACGCTGTCAAATCTCTCTACAGAGTGTTTTGCGATTACAAAATAAAGTATCTAGTGCCAGCAGCACGTCAGACCGTTATAGAACTTCGTTAGCATTTTTGAAAGGTAAAATTTTACTTTAACCGTAACTTTACTTTGATCGCCAAAATTGCAATACCTTTAACAAAACAAGCCTCAATAGCCCAACGGTTAAAGGTGCGGACTGAAAACTGTAAGGTCGCAGGTTCGAACCCCAACCGTTGCACTATTGTCGTACCCACTCCTAGCACAAGCTTTCCGCTTATTTGGAGGGGATAGGAGAATATATTAGTCAACTTCAGCTTGGCAGCTGAACGAGGCAGTTCGAAGAGCTGATGATCGATGGGGTCCCAAGGTGCTGGAGTGGCGACCTCGCACTGGGAAGCGCAGTGTTGGCAGACCCCCCACTAGGTGGACTGACGACATCAAACGAGTCACAGGGAACCGCTGGATTCAAGCAGCGCGTGACCGGGGCCTGTGGAAGTCCATGCAAGAGATCCAGCTGTGGACGTCAATCACTTAATAAAGAAGAAGAAGGCAGTTTCGTTTAGTATTAATTTTGAAGTTTTCTTGTTAATTTTATTTTGATGTACTTAATTGTAACATAATTATAAATATTTATTTATAGATTTATTTATTTTTTGATTTTTACGTGATACACACTTTAGTAAACTTTTGCGTAATGCTTACGCGGTATTCATTGTCGGAAACAAGAAGAAAATCTGTTAAGGCGATGATTAAGTTAAATCCAACATTTCGAAAATTACAACTCGGTAGCGGTAATTCATGCATCTCTGTTTACAAACTCCTAATGAATTCAAAGTTTAAATTGCGGCTTCAAGCCTGAAATGCTTATAAGCAGTCAAAAGTTTATGGAAGTGTTACCTAATTAGAAACGTCCAAATAGCTTAAGTAATCTAATAAAATTAGTAATCTTGCTCGTGACTTTGTTTGGGTGAAAATAGATTTTCCACGTCGAAATTTTTAACTTTGATAGTCTATAATATTTTAAGTATTTTATCTGTTATTTCTCGATGGATTTCAAAAGTTTTTGCTTTGATCTATTATTAGTTTGAATCTATATATATTATAAACGTAGGTATTATTTTTGTAAAACTAAATAGCTTAATATTAACACAATGAAACCTCTCCGTTTGAGTCCGTGTTAACAACGTTCAACAACAGAGTATATTTAAGCTGAGCTTACACAAAGTGTGAAAGCCTCGTAGACTTTGGATGAGGCGTTTAACTGTAGTGGATATGCCTCAATCTCATCCTTCTCTTGCGCTCCATAGGAAAACCTTTCAAGGCTGCCGATTTATAAACATACAAAATATGTATACTAAAACTAAAACACAAGATATTACAAAGGAAAAATATAACTGAACAGGATCTATGAAAATGTGGTGACCCAATAAAAAGCACTTAAAAATATATAAACAGTGTACAGTTCCGGTGCAGTCGGACAAAAATCAAACTGATGATACAGTAAAGTACAAACAAACAGCTACCAACCCACATCTCATCGTACTTTGCCACGTTACTGTCAAACTGTCCAACTCGGAACACAGGTATGTTTTACCAAGTTCAACGGTGCAGCTATATTATGCTCAAATACATTGTGCATAGAGCTGTATTTCGAATATCTGTAGTTGTATTTATGGAAAGCTTCGGGTTTCACGACATTAACGTGCTTGAGTGACAGTTCACAAACTGAATGAAGCTCTCTTTATTATTGAACTTTTGCATCGAATACGGGTCAATCATTTTATTATGAGAAGTCTCCTGTGAGCGCACCTGAGCAAGCTCCGTACAAACGAACTTTGATTATTATTGGGATATTAGCCAATCAAAGATTATATTTTGTACACACGCTCTCGAAACTAAACTTTTATGTAAATCATTAAGCACTTGTCTTATAAAAATACTAGCTGATGCCCGCGACTTCATCCGCGTTGATATAGTTTTTAAAATCTCGCGGGAACTCTTTGATTTTCTAGGATAGCCTATCTCACTCTCCAGGTCCTAAACTATACCCATTTAACAAATCACGTCGATCCGTAGCTCTTGTGCAGCGTTATTGAAAGACAAACCAACAAACAAACACATTCGCTTTTCATATTATTAAGGACGGATGAATAGGCAGGTAGTAATATACAGGTTGTTTAAGTTTTGTTTATTTATATTTTACACATTTTAAGACATAAAAAGTATGTTTATTTGTGCACTTCATAAAATTAGGAAAACTAAACTAAAGTCCACGAGTTACACAGTATAATCTGCATGTTGATAGTCAAACAAGTGTTGCAAAATAGTCTGTACAGCTGTACGTTAAGGTGCATTTTCGTTCAAGCTATCATATATTCGAACGAAGTCCAAAAAGTTTCTCAACGCTTCGTTAAAGTAGGGGCGAGGGATTACACGGCCGAGACACTGATTTAGATTGCTCAATGAATACGTGCATCCCACACTACACCGGTATAATTAAACTGTTACTTTCAAAGTTCGTTTCGGGTCGAGGGAACTTTTCGTAATCTCGTATACAGAACTTTGGTGCAGTATCGGGCAAATAAAGAAAAGCACCGTTCTACTTTGTAGATTAAACTTGATGATTTACTGTGAAACGAAAAAAGTATTTTTTCTTCGATGACAAGATAGTCCTTGACTGCGATCTCACCTGATGGTTAGTGACGATGCAGTCTAAGATCGTAGCGGGCTAACTTGGAACGGGTATGGCAGTGTAAATTCAACCCATACCTCCAATTGTTTTCTACACACTATCACACCGGAATGCTAAATCGCTTGGCAGCACGTCTTTGACGGTAGGGTGGTAACTAGGCTCCTACCAGACCAGAATAGAGACAATTCAGAAATTACAAATTCCCAAATTGCCCCCGTCAGGAATCGAACCCGTGACCTCCCACTTTAAGATCACGACGCTTTCCACCGCGCCAAAATTTTGTTTTTATAGGATTCCGAACCTATATTCCAAATTGCTGGCCTTTTTTCTACTTCATCAATTAGTAAGTCGATGTCAATTTCTTCAATTTCACTCATTTTAAATGCGAAAACAAAATATAATTACGAAAATTAACAAAATTACATGCGATCGCGATGAAAGCGCGCGCTCAACTGAACAGCAAACGGACATTACATTAATATCAAAGCGCGAGTCAACGCGCGATTGTCTGCGTCTAGAAACTTTTTCTCTGAGCGCCGCGTTGACGCTCGCTCACGCGCGTTAACGCGCGCGCATGTGAACGGTTGCTAGGTATATATTAGGATGTCTAAGCGCGCGATTTGAAAACGCGCGTCGCAATTCAGCCATCTGAACATAGCCTAAGGCTATGTTCACATGTAACGCGCGTTAACGCGCGTCAACGCGCGATCAAATTTGAAGAGCGTTCAGATGATGAGCGCTAATGCGCGTTGCGAGAGTACTCGTCAGTCTAGTTCGGTAGAACGTAGAAAATGGACGTGGAAAAGGCTATTATTTTGTGGTTATATTATAAAGAAAAATATAAAAAAAGAAAACGTACACATTGGGTTCATCCAATTTTGAAAAATAGACCCAGTTTGTTTGCGACACTATATCCGAATCTAAGAGACCATGAATCTAAATTCTTTAATTACTTTAGAATGTCTACAAAGTCATTCGACAATTTGCTTCAACTCATAATATAATTACGAAAATTAACAAAATTACATGCGATCGCGATGAAAGCGCGCGCTCAACTGAACAGCAAACGGACATTACATTAATATCAAAGCGCGAGTCAACGCGCGACTGTCTGCGTCTAGAAACTTTTTCTCTGAGCGCCGCGTTGACGCTCGCTGACGCGCGTTAACGCGCGCGCATGTGAACGATTGCTAAGTATATATTAGGATGTCTAAGCGCGCGATTTGAAAACGCGCGTCGCAATTCAGCCATCTGAACATAGCCTAAAGGTATACGAATAGAGTCTTTGTAAATCAATTGCTTAACATCTGCCTTCCGATAAAGTTTTGCGAGTTGATTACGCTAGACAAGTCACGCGAGGGGTTCGTGTTTGTATTGCGAAGTCGGGTTAAATTGGTAATTTTCATGTAATTTTCTCATGCCCACTTTCAAAGCAGCAGAACATTAACATGTGGATTGCAGTATTGATAAGTTTTAAACATTCAAAATATAAGTACCTACATGAAATAATATGTAAATGTAATTCATAAATTAGTTATTCATTTTTAAAGAAACTGCAATGTATTTGAGGTTATAAGGTAATCCATGCGTGCATCATCTGGTAAGTACTAATGTGTATCGTAGAATATAACATCTGAAAATAGTCTGAATTGGGTTCAAAACGATTCAATTCAATTCACACTCAATTCACATTCAATTTTAGCCAGCAGCATAATTTCCACGCCATGATTAGGTATGTGACACCATTGCGTTGTGTAACATAATCCTGAAAATCGCGTAATACCTCGTAATACGCGTTAGCTCTGGTTGGAAATCAATCATACGGATTGACTGGCCTCTGCTAAAGCACATACCGGGACTTTTACTCAATTACGGGCACAAAGGCTGCATTATTGCAGGTACAATATAGCGACCACAATTCTGATAGGTCACGAATTTCGCTTTTGCGGATCATAATTGGGTATTCGGACTACATTTATTTTTATATACTTAAAGTAAAGCTTTTTAATATTATATCACAATATCATTTTTCTTTTTTTAATATCTTCACTAGTCTCAGAAATATAGAGCTTTTAAGTTTCCTGTTAAACAAAGAGAGCGTTAATAAATCATGACGTCACGATCGAGTAGCTCCATACCCTCTCCATAGAAAAATTCGTTTTAGAAAAAGAGATGGATATAGTCAGCTTATAACAGTAAAACGGCTTGTAACTTATTTGTTCTTTGATCGATTTATTTTCTGTTTTTACAAATGTTATTCTGACATATTACATTTTTGATGTATTTTTGATTGTTATTAACCTCAGAGTATATAAATTGACATTCATATTTTGACAACTGTCAAATACCCAATTAACTAGCTTTAAACAAGAAATTGAGTATTGAAATTTTAAAGATCGAACGAACTTTCGATATTACGAGTACCAACGCCAAGTTCGATTAATTAATGCCCGTATCTTCGATCAGACAGTCACTTTTTCCTTTTATATAATTATTCAGATTTACTTTATTACCTACCTAATCAGCAATTATTGAAGGCTCAACTAAATTGTACTCAATACTAACATCAGTATTATACTCGGATTTATCCGACAAATGTTGGAACACATCGTGTACAATGTACATGTATAATCACCAATTTAATCACGGCATTGTACATTAGGAATGTCTTGATGGAACTGAAATTGCGTTGCGCAATAACGCGAGATATAGCCCGAATATCGTTCTCGAGACGGCCTCTATGCCAAATTACTCTGTAATTCCAAATGGAATCCTAATTACTACCTACGCAAGGTTTCTATATTGCCTATTAGAAGAGAAATTACGCTGACCGCTAACGTCTATAATTATTGCGTAAGCTTTATTTATTGATTTTATCCTTGCCGAATATGGCACGTAGGGTTGTTTCCTGACTGATTAAAGAGTTTCAGCGGGAATGAAAAAACCTTGATCCACGCGGACAAAATCGCGGGCATCGACTACTTGGACATATTAATTTCTAATTGCTGGTGGATCTCAATATTTAGCCAAGTATTTAGCAGAAAATATTTCTCGCGCATCTAACGCGGAATCGTGACTATCTATTTAGGCTCAATTGCCTGAATATTTTAACCTTAGTTAACCGCGGCTAAATTTAACCTAACTTTAACTGTAACCGAGCTCTTCCAGCTCCGAGACTTGCGGTCAAATTCCGTTAGGCGTTGCACAAAGCTAATTTTAAGCTAGGACTTTTCGGCTTCAATGATCCGATGCGATCTCCTGGCCAGCCCAATACTACTTCAATTTGTAAAAATTTATAATTTCTATTCATTAAAATGTAATAATCTGTCAAAAAGCTGAGGTTTTGAATTGTTGCAGTTTTGATTGTTTTGAGATTAACTTGACTATAAACCATAACCATTCAAATCAAATCAAATCAAATCAAAATCTTTATTTGCATAGATTGAGTATACAAAGGTGTTACATAATATTTAAACGGCACTGCAATCTGCCGGGTATTGGCATGCAAAATTAATATTATAATAAATCTTATTCTAAATAATTCTTATTCTAAATTTATTGACACAAATCTTATAAAGCTTCAAAAACCATAATTTATAAAGAATTCATTACTGGCCTTTTGACTTTAACTTAACTCAAAAAGGCCGGTAAAGTAAACGAAATGTGTCTCGTGCAACCAGATTGACTTGTTTCGGCTGTCACATTAACCGTAACTTAGCTATAACATCATTTTGACGGTGTCTCAAGCAACTGGCCCTTAATGCATACGCCTGTATTCTTGTGACGTGCCGCCGTATAGTTGCCGTCACGCCTTGTACTTGTTTCAGGCTTGAATACCAAGGTGTTTGAATACGTCTGGAAGTTCAAACGAAGAGGGGATGAAATTCAATTCACGGAGATAAACGGCGCTCTCTGCAATGACGTTCTTATATGCAGTTGTAAGTGTGAACGTTTTTACAGAGGACACGTTCCACAGTTCCACTGGAAAGCCCGTTGCACTATCGCATGCGAATTGTGATGTTAATCTCATTGAAATTCTCCACCATTGTTGTCACTTCCAGTCTTTGGACAATTTTACTGCGTTCAGCCAATTATTATCTTTTAAAACTTTGGCGAATGTGACACTCAATTCTCACATATTTATTTCTCTTCACGTCCTCAACAAAAACATTTCTGATATTTATTTATTTTTTACTTTATAGCACATGATGTCCCCTGAATAAATCTAATTAGATGGTGGTTTTGGTGATAGTGTATTTTTCCCTTCCCATCCCTTGAAAATTTTGGATTTCCTAAGATAAAAAGTTTTATACACCCGTAATATTGTAAGCTATCTCTATGCCAAATGCTAAGATTGGTTCAGCCGCTCAACTATATTGCCTTTATTAGGTATGTTTTCTTCGGGATTTGTCTAATATAGAAGAACTAATTGCACAAACAAACAAACGCGAGTGATGATTTTTTTTTTTAATTCTATTTGAGATATTTTTCCTTCGCCTGATTTTGTACCAACAACCTGGTTTATCTTCAACAATTTTTCTCACAAGTCCAAGACGTGTTATTATGCAAAACTAAATCAAGTAAAATCTCAAGAATGCGATGTAGAACAATGTACCTTAACTTATCCTCCAGATTTGAGTAAAGAGAATGAAATACAGCTTTACACTGCAGCTTTTATATTGTAAAGTCTGCCTATTTATTATTGTTTTTAGACACATCAATATAAACCTTATATCTTAGTGAGTAGAACTCATTTTGTAACAAGCAAAAAGTTTGGTTACAACCTATTTTTTATTCTCTTGTAACTACGCAGCACAAGAGAGGCTTGGCTCTAAGTGTGGAAAAACTAGTTAGCCTAGTTAGAAGACTAACCAACATCTATATGCAACGTTTGAATTAATAAGGCAGTGAATAATATGATTTTATGCATGCATAGTGTGAAAGAAATACATTGTCTCTATAATAGTGTTGTGATGAAAGAAAATTGAGGTAGTCAATGCTACTACCAGCGCGAGCGATCTACTTATAAATTCTACCACAGAATATAATTCTACATTCCGCTTTCATTACGTGACAGACACTGACAGACATGACAGAATAATTTTTTGAAGGAATACATTGATGAGTGGACGCTGCTTCTATAATATTAGAGTACCTACCTGGCTGGATTACCTGAAATAACGAAAGGAAAACGTAGTTCAGAAAACGAAATAAATATAATTGGAAAGAAAACTTCTTTATTATATCTTTGCTAATATTTATTTTATAAAGCAGTTCTTTAGTAAATACTATGAAAATTCCTAAGAACCTAAAACAATTTTATTCAGATAACAACGACAAAAAAGAAGAATAGTTACTGTACCTAACAAACTTCAAAGTATCAAGTAACAAGAAAGCAATACTCTTCGGGTAAACAATTTTCCTCTAAGTACTAGACAATGTCGGTACACAACGAGAAGGTACAAGTCTATAGTAATAAAATAAAAAGGTGTCTGTCTGTGTCATAAAACTACAACGTTTAAACTTATCAGTGTTATTTTAATCAGTAGAGACAGACAGCTAAGAAGGGGCTTGACCTTTTTTTTAAAGAAAAATCTGTCCGTTTAAACGCCGGTTGATCCACTATTCAAATTCAATGGTGTAAGAAATTGGTTAATTCGATACAATCATTTACTCCATAATCCGGCATTTTACGATTTACATTCAGCTTTACATTTAGTTTCTGTTAATCTATCAATAATAATAATCATATAATACATAATACATTTAACTTTTTGACAAATAACAAGAACTAGGTAACTTATCGACAGATCACAAATAGATTGAATATTAGAACCAAGCGTTTGGCTAATTTAGTCTCTTCTTCTGTGGAAGTTTAGTTCCACAAAAAATAGTTAGATTTTTAAATCTAGACAAAGCCGTAGTTAAAGTGCTAGTTTGAGATTAAAAGCGCTCGTCTTTACCTACATCACTCCAGGCAGGACGGAGCGTTTCAGTCAATATTGACTTTACGTGGAAAGAACTTGTAGTTAATCTTATAAAATTGTTTACTTACTTACTTCGCTGGCTCAGGGGTACAAAGAGGATTGAGCTGTGATACTGGAAGTTGTCATTTATCATACACCGCCGCTGCAATCAACTCTTCCAAGGTTTTTAAGTTTAACAAGTCAATGGTCCAGCCAATGATCCAACCCAGGGTCCAGTAACTTCACTGATTCGCTCTATGCTACGATGCTCTAATAAATGATTGCGTGTGACGATAGCAAATGCCTCTGATTGGACGATAATCTTTTTTTTTTTTAATTCGATGACAAGTTAGTCCTTGACTGCGATCTCACCTGACGGTAGGTGACGATACAGTCTAAGATGGTAGGGGGATAACTTGGAAGGGGTATGGCAGTGTAAATGCAACCCATACCCCCAATCAGTTTCTACACTCCATCGTGCTGGAACGCTTGGCGACGCGTCTTTGACGGTAGGGTGGTAAATAGCCACGGCCAAAGCCTCCCACCAGACAAAAGACAGTCCTACATAATGTTCTCGAATGTGTCCTACCTATTACCATTAAGTTTCTATGAATGTAAATTATATACAAAGGATCGGCTTTCAAAAATAAATAAAATATGGGCAATTAGACACAATGTCATAAAGCTTTATTTAATGCATTTATATGAATCGTTCCGAGCGTCTGTCACATAAATGCACAGTGAACCATAATAAATTTAAGTGGCAATTATGTCTGTATGCATAATATATCACCTTTATAACAACGTTACCGTTATTTGACGGTAGTGACACAATGTAGATTTGATAGTGTAATAATAACCTCCTTCATACATATATATTAAAGTAGTGAATCACAGTTACGTCTCATAAACGAACGATAGTAAAATCGTAGGTCACATTCTGATGACTTTATCTACACCTTGTCTGTGGCGAAATCGAATTCTGAATTCATCTTACAAAATAAGGTAGAATTTATTTTTATATTCAGCTGATTTGTGAAGCTCGTCTTGACCTTCAGTACCCTTATTACGAGTTGAACATCTCGATATATTTGATAGATTTTCAACTCGTGAAAACATCACGATAATCTTGAAACACTAAATTTAGATCAGCAGTAATGTCACGATTCCTAGGTACCTATCACTTATCGTGATCGTAAAATTGTTCTCCAAAGCTCTTACGTTCAAGTAGATGCTCATAAAAAGTACGCAATTTTTAGTCGAAACTACATGATCCATCGAACACAATATTTATCTTCGTTTCGCTCCAAAGTGAACAGACGCTCTAACATGGAGCTTAAAGTTCGTGACCGCCCTTGCTTCTGGCTCGCCGCCCTGCTTTAAGTCGTAGGCGGTAAGGAACTAGAGAAGGTAAGTAACTAGGCAGGTAGTAGGTACTGCAGTAGCTAGTCGACCATAAAACTCGAATCCTTGTGTGAGTTTTATAACAATTTAGTTACACGTAGAGACGATAAACATGTTAGTGCAGTTTCTACTGCAATGCCGATTCTGCTACGTGATCTTTTTATCCAACTCCAACTTTGGATATTACTTCGAATGATAGCGTAATATAAAGTTAGGGGCGCTTTATTAGATAGAATCATTATACCGAGACTCCATTTATATGGGACATCTGCTGCACGACAGAATCTGACTATTTTTGATAGGATCCATCTTTTTAAATTCTAAGGCACAGCGTATACTGAGACTCAGGTGATGCAGTTTCACGCAGCGTTGTAGAGCAAAATAATGACAAATGAAAAACTAACAATCAAAAACTACTTAATTATAGAAAATTATTCCAAGTATTTTAGATATATTACCTACTCATTACACAATTTTGGACCGATATTTAGGGCAGAGCTCATAAAATAAACCTGTCCTTACTCAAATTGAAGCCTTTAATTATGTAGTCAAGGGCGTCATTAAACGAACCTTCATTAGCTTGTAAGTAAAGTGATGTTTTATTAGTATGTTGATCGCACATTAGAGGTAATTTGTAAGCATCGTAGTATCCGCATATGCCAACCCAGGGACTTTCAATACTGAAGTAACGATGACCTGCTTGATGAAGTATTGAGAATTAGGGTTTTCTATATGGGAGGTACTGAGTTCAAATACTAGCAAGAGCAATTTGAAAAGATATGATTTCTACCCTTTGTACCGATTAAGCGTATGGTTTTAGTTAAATTCCTATACCCTTCCTTCAAAGACTCCGTCGTCACTTACCACCAAGTGAGATTACAGTCAAGGGCTAAGGGCTTGTCATATAAAATAGAATAGGCAAATGCTAATGACGTCAACAGTATGTTGAGCGAGGACGCGGTTTAATGCTGCTCTGTACTTGCTGTCATGTCACCTGCATTTCTATAGAACAGCCTATGCACCAGTCTATACTCTATATTGCATACCACAACAGCCACACTGCTGCAGAAAAATAAGTTTTGCGAATCTGCGACATTTATTTGGAGGAAATTATTCACATTTTTAGTATTTACTGAAAAATGCGTTATAAGACCTTTCGAGAATTTTGCCACAGTTGATGCGTGCGGAGCGGCGCGGCGGATCGTCGCGTTCTTAATGTGTGGTCAGTATAACTAAAGTAATTTTTATTAGTGGGTGAAAGTAATTGAAAGTCACGGTGGGTAATTAGGCGATGTCACGTATTGTTACTAAGTAGCTACTACATTTATTCTGTATTGAGGCCGTACCCCCGTGCTAATGAGTGGTTGACACGCCTATTATTATTGATTTATCTATATGGAACATGTCTTTGGAAGTCATTTATTTAATCGCAATAAAAATGAGTATTTAATGGCTGTTATTACGAGATAGCGCTCTGTGTCAAATAAGGTTAATTTACCTTTGTGACTTATGGCATTGATAGCTTTGTAATCCGTTCAACTTTGTCGGTGACTTTGATTCTACAGAGGGTCTAGTGTAAGTTTTTAATCCTACTAATATTATAAATGCGTAAATTTGGATATATGGATGGATGGATGTATATTTGTTACTCAATCACGCTGCAACAACTGAACCGATTTAATGTCTGGAATAATACTTAGGCTACTTTTTATCTCGTAAAATAAGAGAGTTCCCGCGGGAATTAAAAACCTAAGTCCACGCGAACGAAGTCATGGGCATCAACTAGTTTTACAATAATTGTGCATTAATCCGTCATTCATTCAGAAGGAAAAGAGTGGTACGGAGTTTTTTTTTATCCCTTTTCCGTCTATACTTATTGACAGATTTGACATGCACAGTTACCCTAAACTTGGAAAGTTACGTTAAATGGCTTCATATTCGTAATTTCTGATTTGAAAATTTTCGAAACCGCATACTATGGTTTATTTGGTTTATTTGCTGGTGTAGTCTTAAATTAGGTAGGTAGTATGTAACTTGACTATTAGATACAGTTTCATATGTTTCACGTCTGCGAGGCCTATCGCATGCGGACTCTTCACGATGTTGACGATTCTCAACATAAGTCAAGTTTAGAGACGCCGAAACGTGCATCGGCATACTTTCTATTTGAAATTGATATTGCAGCGTAATATCGGATGCATCTCTACAGGAGCTTCCGTGACTTAGACCAGGCAAAAGTGTAGAGGTATCAGGTAATCCTAGAAATCATGTTCAAAGAATAGATGCGACAAACTGCACGCAACGATACAATTCATTTTTATTACGTACCTATACTATATTAAGTTATTAAGACGTCCCAAAAACCGATGGTTGGTATGCTATAATTCTAAAGCGTAGCAGCATCTTACGCTTTAGAATTATAGCAATCATAGCAAGCGTAGCAGCATCTTACGCTTTAGAATTATAGCAATCGTCTGCAAGCGTAAGCTCAGCTTTGCATTTATGTGAGTTTATGTGAGTGATTGTGTAGTCAAGAGTACCTATAAGTTTGAGGAGCGTAGCACCATATAAATACTGCACAGTCTGCACTTTTCACACTAATATTGGCGACCCCTTCAAAGATCAACTTACCCTTCGCGGACTGTATGCAAATCGTGTTGTTTCATTTCTATTTTCATTTTCTTTTACGGCTCTCAGCTCTAACGTAACGATACGTGCGCGTTTACGGGAACGTATGAAGATATTAAAGTTTGTAATGTAGCCGTACCTCCATGAGCTCAAAGACTGCATTAAAGCGTTATAATTATTGGGATCAGAAAGATGTTTCTCTATATTGCTTCATATTCTGACACCCTGATTACCGTCTATCTTTCACTTTTGTCTATGGTCGTGACACAGACCAATATTTTACCAGAACGCAGGGAATGGTAGAAGGATGCAACGCCAAACGTTCTTATTTGAAATTCGATCTTTCTTTTTATGAAACTTACGATTGCATAAGCACGACGGCTGTGTAAAGTCAACCTTAAAGTAATTACCTTAAGGTTGCCATTGACATCTCGAAACAAGATTGAAATAATACTTCTTCAAGCGTTGGTAATATAGGCCCAGTTCAGTTCTTCCAGATTTCTTTTAAACATATTTTTTATTATTGAAAAGATAGCCTTTGACTGCAATCTCCTGATCTTCCTTCTTATCACTTACCTGATGGTAAGTGACGTTGCAGTCTAAGATGATTGCAGACTTGAAGGAATATATGGCAGTTTTTAATTTAACCCATACCTCTGATTGGTTTCTACGCCACCGAAACGTAACGCTAAATTGCTTGGCGGTACGTCTATTGCGGTAGGGTGGTAACAAAGCCTCCGACGAAAATATAAATATTATGTATCATATCTACATATTAATATCTATTCAACGTGCCTCACCTAAGCTAAGATGTGGGATTTTAAGCTTTACACTTAACTTGAGGATAAAGGGGATTATGCCTAAGTATTAGTTACGCTTAAGAGAGATCTACTTCGAGCGCAAGTTTCAAAGTTGCACGGGCTCCAAGGTTTGTGTGTAAATCTTTGATGCAGTGTAACTTTGAAACTGCATACTTTTACAGAATTCTAATAAAGTATAGATACAGATATTGTTTTCTAGAGTGTGTATACAGAATTTCATTGATCTAAGATTAGTTAATATTAAAATAGGAACCAAGCCTCTTTCGTATGGGATGTCGTCAGGTGCGCTTGAAGTTACCTATATTTCTATGTCTAGTCACTGTATAGGTCTAGGTTAGTGATGTCAAACGGTAAGCAGCTCAACAGAATTCTGGCCAAAGCTGAGTTTGTGAACATTTCCAACATCATTGAAGCTTATTCTGAACAGCGTTTTTCTCCCAAGATTCAGCCATAAAATAAATCTCGAATATCTCAAGCCGCATTATACATGCGAAGAGCGTGAAATAAACTAAGCGGCGCCGTCTGCAATCTCGGTATCAGTGATTTATGAATTTCATTCCACTAGGAACAACTGCTTCTTTTGCAGCCTTTTATTTTCCCAGTTAAATGGGGGTAACGAGCATCTTGCCTTAATAATGAAACGCCAGGGAATTACAGACTGCATAGTGAATGGGCACCGGAAAATTGAAACCGCAAACTTTTTCATTTAGAGAATCGCTCGAGCAGCCATTTCCTACTGTTCAACGGCGTAAGTTAACTTAGCGGTTTTTATTGTTCGCGCTAGACGATTAAACTGGTAATTTAATACATGGGTTAAACGACCTAATATAAGTGGATATTGTAGCCACTTGCGTCGTGGAAAATTAAGAATGTTAGATTTATTGAGTTGTTACGGATAAGTTAGCCAAAGTTACCTACTGGCAATTTAGCACCCATTTGAAATTACAATATTATTGCCTCGTTAACTTAAAACGTCGCACACGTGAAATATTGCATAGAATATTCGAAGCATAAACCTTAATATATGCTCGTAATAAAACGCGATTATGTTACTATCACGCAAACTCCAAACAACCCCACAACCGGCATGCCCCACTAGCCCAACGCTTAAAGGTATTGAATGAACACTAAAGGATCAATCCCCAACCGTTGCACTATTATCGTACCTTATTTGGCGGTGAGAGGAAAATATTGGTCACGTTCACCTTGGCTAGTATTAAACAAAACATCTACTTGTATTATACATCTCCTATACACACACACACAGGCACACTGCACGCATACACACACACACACACACACGCACGCTTGACGAGACAATTTTTGCCTACATCATAACTCACATTCAATCAGCCGCTCACAGAGTCGCTGATCAGCTGACTATAAGATTGTGAGCTGCAGCTAGACAGGAAGCCATGTGAGCATAGTATGAACTCGGCCCTAAATTGAGCGTTTGTTGATTGTGATGGTCGATCCAAGCGGCACGAATGCTACGACAGATAACGCTACGAAGCGACAAGTGCTACGTAGCGTTTGAACTGTGAATTTGGTCACGGACGGATGGTAGACAGCCAAATTATTTTCCTTTAGCCAAAATGAACGAAACGAAATGAAAGTTACCAACTTTGTTTGCAACCTAAAACCACGCCATCCACAGTTGCTATTTGTGTATATCTCGCAATAGCAAAAATAACTTGGTATTACAAAGTTTTTTTTGGGTGACAAGCCAAGTTCACAGTGTTCGTTATGTTGTCTGCGCTCATTTGGGCTATACTTTAAAAGTCTCATGAGATGCTATTTTATGGATCAAATGAACATGCGTCACTGAGCTCTATAATTAAATTAATAATTAAACAGTATAGAGACTGCTGTCATATTATTTTTGGACCTATTCAACTACTTACTTATCTACTGAAACTAATAATTTTATTATAGACTTTTATAAGTAATCAATGAAATCGTAGATTAATTAAAGAGGTTGGTGCACCATTTACGATATTATTAGTTTCAGAGACACTCGTATGTAAATGTGGCGCTTCAAATTGATCCATAATCAAGCTGTCATTTTTATAGTGACAGCTAATCCAGTGTTAATCATAAATTAACAGTAGAGATCAGGTATATGCATAAATCAATCTACTGAACTTTTTCTTTTTTTATTCTCATTGTTTTATATGGGACTTTTAATGGTGACCTTTAAAAGCCCCATCGGTACTCACAAAATATTACAATTAACTATGTATATACAAAATCAATTACTATATCTATACGAATTTGAGAATTTACTGAACTTGATCGGTATTCTAAAGAAATGCCTTATTTATAAAAAGTCACACAAAAATAAAAAGCTGTTAAAGTTACTCAATTTAAAAGTTCGTGTTATAGGAACGCAAGCTTTTCAGTATATTCGAATATTTTCACGTTAGTGTCAACACGGTAGCCTCTAAATGGAATTTGTTTAGGAGTTTACATATAAAAAGGCAATAACTGTCGGGATGCGATACGATAGCACCACCGCCATATATCTCGTAGACTATAACTTGGGCAATAGTTACGTCGCCATTGTGGGTGTATTGAGCTCAATAACGCATATAAAAGGAAAGCTTTACTGTTTATAAATATCTATCCATTGTAAGTTTCTAGGAAATTCGAAAATAGCTTAACAAAATTGCATTTCGTGTAAAGTTCTTGCAATTCACGAGGGCGCGTGGCTCATTGTTGTGTGTGTCGTATCTATATATCTGGGAGCGAGAGCTTGCTCGCGCCTGACCGCTCCCACCTAGGCTCCTGACAGGCACACACACTTACGCAATGTGCATGTACACGACGTAACCACAAATAAAACTCACGCGCACTCGTTAATTGCAAGAACTATAATTCAGTCGCGATATTTGTTTCTTTATACAAATAGATACTTACATGATATAAAGTTGATTTTTGTTTTTACGAGACTTCCCTTAGACTATTTCATCAAGAGGCTTTTAAACGCTCTTTCGCAACGACAGTACTATTTATTTCTCGTTAATCTAGCAACAATTAAGAAAAGGAGATTAATTCAAACAAAAAAGGAGAGACAATATTACGTTTTTAAACGTACCTAATTTGTTATGTGACAGCGAAAACGTTTTTTAAAACACAAACTGTGAAGGAAATTCGGAGCAAAAAGGGAGCAAAGTCCAGACATAATTTTTTGCATGCGTATACTTGGGAACCTGGAGAGTGACATAGGCTACTTTTTATCCCGCTAACTTTTATAAACCTAACTCCACGTGAACGAAGTCGGAGGCAAAAGCTTGTATAGTATATACGCCACGCAGACACAAAAGAGCGGCGGCGGAGAGGGTACATGAAGTCATAGGAGCGCGTCATGTTTTTTTACGTCACGTCATACGAGCCAGCCTTATCCCAAAGGCGTGCCATAAATGCTTCACATATAAACTGGAAGGTGCAATCACAACTTTTATACTATAAATAAGTACATAAATTACCCCTCCCAATTCGACTGCAGACGAGTAACGAAGCATCACTTATATACAGCTTGACATCACGGCCTTTCATTAAAAAATGATAGTAATTGCTATATTAAGGCAGTTTGTTCAATAATCGTTATATAAATAGAGTTGAGATTTCCTTGTTCGCAATGAAACGTAGAGGCAGAGTTTTATATAAATGTTATTCTGTGGATGCTGCATTTCGCGCACTCAACTGTAGTGGCTACAGTGGAGTAGCCACCGCACTTAATATTTTGTATGAGTATAATTTTCTTTTATATTTTTCGAAACAAGATTAATAAAATAAAGCCAAAAAACCGGGATAGTATGTAGTAAAAACATGATATTGACAGTACTTTAGACATTTAAATAATAAATAAATAAATATAAAGGCAGGTTTCCATTGATCGTGGTTGGCAATGTACATAGTGTTACAGCCTCTGTTTAAAATACTTTTTCCTGACATCCATCTATCGGACGCTGTCTGTCAGCTACACTGGATCGAATGCACTGCCAATTAAATAAGCCAGAAAAAACCTTTCACTATACCATGATTTTGATAGTACTTTAGATATTATGTAAAAGTTTTCTATTCGGCGCCTTGTCTATCTTATGTTACAAGTAGGTTTTCCTGAAAAATTTATGTACCTTGGAAAAGATCAAATATTTTAGAATCAGGTAGACGGATCACGTATCAGAGGAATTGCTTTTATTGTAGAAACTGCACTGCGAGTAACTTGTTTACTGAGCGTACGTGCAGCTAAATTGCCCAGCGGAAGAACTGATTAGTTTTAATCCTTGAAAAATGGTTGCTATTGTGAAGGAGTTATACCCCTTCATTCTGAGAGAGTTGATTTTTCCATCAGTGGAATTACTACCAGGCCTACTTAACTTCCTTTGTTGAAGTAAGTTGTTCCATTTTATTACTTACCATCTTCTTACCATTACTGATATTATGTTCCTACTAGCTGATACCCGTGACTTCGTTCGCGTGGATTGAGGTTTTTCTGTACTCTGGAACTCTTTAATTTTCTAGGATAAAAAGCCTATAGCCTATGTCCTATTCCCGACCATAATCTATCTCTGTGCCAAACAGCTAAATCGGTTCAGTCGTTGCGACGTGATTGAGTAACAAACATACAAATTTTCGCTTTTATATTATTGATAGGATTATAATATGCTAAAATGTACCAGTTTATAAAATGCAAAGAATTTTTATATCACGTAGGTGGTTATGATAAGTCAATACGCACCACCGACCGATTCAAATATCCAGAGACTAAAGTTTCCCAAGACGCGCGACTTCGGCATAAGAGATAGGTATCTGCACTTGTTCCTGTTTGAAATTCGATCTATCCTTTGATAGAATATTTTGCGAAGAGATTGCATCTTTGCAGCATGTTTGCGATTTCTGAGATTTGTCAAAGTGATAGCAATATTTTTCATAAACTTTTCTTGTGAACCGAAAATATTATGAAAAAATCTTTTTGATTTATGAATCTACATACTTGCGGTTCGCATTTAATATAAATTTTATATTATGTATTATGACCTGATTATGACACTATAATTTCCCTAGTGATATCTTCAGACTCTTCTCATATATGTAAAAAAAAAAAACTGATCGATCTGTCAACGCACAGCTGGATGGATTGAGGTGAAAAGTATACAGATAGCTTATTTAAAATCTAATTTTACGTGAGCGAAGCCACGGACAAAAGCTTGTTAGATATAATTGCAAGAAATTTTATCAATCATCTCCATTAATTCATGCCATATCACGGGAGAGTCTTATTTCCATTATAATTTCACTAAGCACAAGCAATTAGTATAGACTATAAAAGTGCAGGTATTTTTTATATTAAAGAGTTAAAGCGCTTATAGCCTAGTATTTAAGAACTCTGCCTTCTTTTTGGGAGGTCCGGGTTTGATTTCAGACACGGATCTCTGACTTTTCGAAGTAATAAGCGTTTTAAGCCTAATAAGAGTATACACTAGGGTTTTAAGCAATTAAATATCACTTGCTTAGAAGGTGAAGGAAAACATCGTAAGAAAACCTGCATGCCTGACATTCCTCCATAATGTACTCAAAGGTGTGTAAATCCTTACCATCAGGTGAGATCGCAGTCAAGGGCTATCTTGTCATCGAATAAAAAAAAAAAAAAAAATGTGTGGACTATGGCCTAAATCCGTCTCATCCTGAGAGGAATCCTGTGACCAGAAGTGCACCGGCGATTGGTATAGTACGTTTATCTCACGAAGTTACGGGCGCTTTACTTGTGGTTACGTCGTGTACCTACATGCACAATGCGTAAATGTGCGTGCCTGGCAGGAGCCTAGGTGGGAGTGGTCAGGCGCGAGTAAGCTCTCGCTCACACTTATACAGTTACGAAACACACACAACCATGAGCCCTCGTGAAATGAAAGAACTGCAAGTACAAATGAAAGAGTTAAAACTATAAAGAACATTAAACCTGCCGCAATAGGTACAGTCAGATAAAAATGCAATTGTAACAGATCTCCTTGAGTTCGAAAAGTTTAATATTGCATACGTAAGAATTCTTTCAGAAACTTTTTAATACCACTCGTCCGTTGCACCTTGCAGAATTTTTTTATAACTTTCTTAGAGAGTTAAGAGCTGTTGGCAGAAGTTTTGAAATGACATTTATCCTAGTAATTTCCTAAGTTTCAAACTTTGGACGCTTCTTAAAAAGTTAAAAGTGCTTGCTAGCGATTTCTATCTTGTAGGAAACTTTAATGTTTGCGATCTCTCGCAACGTAACAGATGACTAAGATTAACGGGTAGATACTTAAGGGTCTTAAGCGATCTTTATTTTCAACAAAAAGATTTATTTATAATCTCTTAATTTTGCAAAGAGATTTTCTATCATATAAAAATTTAATTAATTTATTTTAATAAATAGAGCAATACTACACATGGTATTACGATGACGCTGCGTTCACTTTGCGGTACCGCAATGCGTTACGTCCTTACGGTAGTGCCTTTGAGGCGCTACTGCGTCCTACATGAAAAAAGATATATGCATATGGAGCGTGCCAAATGTCACTTGTCAAAAAGGAATCACTAGCTTTTGCCCGCGGCTTCGCTCACGATATTTCAAACCCCTATTTTGACCCCCTTAAGGGTCGAATTTTCAAAAATCCCGAGGATGCCTACGTTATAATAGCTATAGGTATGCCTTTCAGTCTGATCCATCCATCCGGTGAGCTGTGCGTTGATAGATTAGTCAGTCAGTCAGCCAGTCAGTCACCTTTTCCTATTATATTATATTTGTATCACTTGCGACGCAACAAAAAACCCACAAGTACCTACGTGTAGCATCACTCTTAAGTAAGAGCAGGTTTTCTCCTAAAACAAAATAAACCTCTCGGTAACCTAACCTAACCTGAAACGTATCAATCTACATAAATCAAAGCTGTCGCTCTTTTATCATTGCTGCCTTTGGTCGGGGTAAAAGGGAATACTCACCGCTACAATACATCTATGTCTGTGACGATCCTACTCTAAAGTTTTCCTAGAGGCAAAGGTGGAAAGGACATATTTTCTATGTAAATACAGTGGCATTTGCATTTTATATGTTACTCAGTCTACATTGGTTTGTTTATAATTATTTTGTTTGATTTAAACCAATCATGGTTTCGCGTGAAAAAATAATATTTTATCAATTTACAAATTATTGTATTATTTCAATGAGACCTCAAAGAAAAAAATTTGAATAGTTTATTTTTCAAATTCATTTCATAAATCACCATCTAGATTGGAAAGTATTATTTTCATAATTATGTAATATTAAATAATACAGCATAATATTAGATAAAAGCTACTATTACCCTATTAGTAATTTCCTTCGAAAATAAGTTTGATGAATATCTAAGACAGCTGTGTTAGATCCCAAGTTTAAAAATGAATAATAGGAGGTATTTAACGAAAGACGACATTTTTCAAATTGCTCCATTAATTTGTAATGAACGGTGGCAATATTTCATCCGTTTGCTTGCCCCAAACCGGGTGTTTGGGCTTTGCCACAAGCTAAATTTTCACTTAAGTAACTTATGTACCCCGATATAAATCATTGTATCGAATTTATGGAAAATAATATTGTGTCTTGCTGTCGGTATTTTGAAATGAAATGAAATGAATACACTTTATTGTACACCACATAAATACAGAAACATATATAAGTACAGTAACATAACTTAAGTTAAAATAAATGATGGCGCAAATGGCGGCCTTATCGCTAAGGAGCGATCTCTTCCAGGCTTATTTTATAAGTTTAATATCCAAAACATGGAAAGTGTGTTCTGCGTACAGTATATTTACAACTAATCTGCAACCTTATACTTTAAGTGCATGTGAAATGATGTGAACTCATTCGAATGTTCGAATTTCAAATCTCTACAATCATTGTCAATTCTGTCAAATACCTAATGGAAAGACAGCGTTCAAAGAAAGACATTATTTCTCCAAATAGCTCCATTAGTTCCTACTGGACAGTCACCACACCACGGCAGAACTTGTTTTGATGAGCGTCTTAGAAAGCTGAGCCGCCACGAAATGAATAATAGGCGGTATTTACAGGAAGGCGACATTCCATTAATTCTTAATGGACGGTTAGCACAGACCTTATTTGAGAGAGCGCCAAAAGCGTAAGCCGTCTAGTATGAAGCGCACTCGTAGAATAGTCGGTGTATACGGGAAGGCGACATTTCTCAGATCGCTCCATTAATTCCTAATGGAACGACGGCAACATTTCATCTGTTTGTTGCAGCCGTCCTCACCGCAAAAGTAGGGTACGAGTATATTTTCGAAGATTCCGAAACGTATAACTTACATCTTAATGATAGATTTTGTGTTATACTAGAGCGTACTTTGGGTGTTAGACTATCATTTTGCTCATTGGAATGTCTCCAAAAAAGATAGATATTATACCTACCTATTTTGTTATTGTAAGAAAAAATTGTTATCGTCTTAGCAACTATGTACACCAATATGACTAAGCAATATGACTTTTTATTTGGCACCGATACCTACAATGCGTTAAGGTAATGGTTAAACTCATTTATTGCTACAACTAGTTTTAGACTTGTAACAAATGAGTTTAACTTAACGCAAAATATTGTATCAGTACTAAATATGTAAAATGTCGTGACAAAATCGTCGTGAATAAAAAATTGTCGTGAATAATTTAATCACGATAAAGTCTGTAACATTCGTCAAGACGTTCCTAATTTTATGAAATTAAAACTTATTCAAAGGTTTCAAACGATTATTTATGAAAGATTTAATTAAAATTATTATTAGAAAGACGTTCAAAGACGAAGAATTAAATATCTAGATCGGTTTAAATCTTTCCAATAAATGGGTCGCGACTGTTAAAGTCAACATTATTTAACAGAATTCTAGATTTCTAGACTTGCTTTTTCCTTTTCAGTTTTATTTACGAAGTCGGGTTTTTGATTTTTACCGTAAACCGCAAATCCAAAGCGAATCTGTATATTATACGTATTATTTTTGATCCGTTTACCGGAGAGCACCCCACGATGTCTAACAAAAATTTCAGCGGATCGCGCAAATTATATGAAAAGACCTTTAGATATAATAAGATTCCCTTTTATCTCTTTACCATTAACCGGCTTCGCCTTATGTTTTTGTTTTGCCGGGGAGGCCAAGTAATTGTATTAAAACTTTTGCGATTACGTCAATCTTTACGATGAAAAGATACGAAGGTACAAATTACTAAGTATTATCTTCTATATATATAAAATTCAAAGTCCTGACTGAGATATCAACGCACAGCCTAAACTACTGAAGTTAGAAACTTGAAATTTTTACAGTTGGTTCCTTTTATGACGTAGGCGAACACTAAGAAAGGATTATTGGAAATTCCACCCCTAAGGGGTTTAAATAGGGGATGGAAGTTTATATGAAACTCCGTCATTTGTCAAGCTGTTTCCATCAAAGTTGGTATTTGAGCTTTCAGTTAAAAATAAAGAAGTACGTTTGTCACAGTTTTTGAAAATTCCACCCCAAAATCTAATTCCACGCGGACGAAGTCGCGGGGGCAAAAGCTAGTAGAATATATTTCACACTAAACAAGGCAGGAAGGGCATTCCGAACCAGTGGTAGATTCATCGACGATTCCAAAGCACTTGTAAAAGTTTATTTGAATAAAAAATATTTCTATTCTATTCTAATAAAACTACCAAGCCTTAAAATTAAAAATAATCTAAATTATTTATTTCCTGTAGAGTCAAGAGTTCGCTTCTTATGACAAGTCAAGACTCTACCATCGGTTTCGAACTACCATTATACACCGTCTCTTAGGTAGTAAGCATGAACCTTGCGGTGCAAGATCGTAGCAGACTAACTTGTTATCGATTAATACAAACATGTGTCAATGTACTTAGTAAACATTGTTTATACGTATGTACCTACGCGACGTAGGCAGTCGTATGTAAGCTGTAACACCAACAATCTACACAGCGTCGGGTACAGCAATATCAATTTCGCAGAGTGATCGTTGTGGGGACGTATCGGTGCATCGATATCTATATTCTGGGCATGTTTCCACTACACACACTTTGGTACATGGTGGATTTAGCACACTGATATAATGTTTTGTACAATTGTAAACCAATTCAAATATTACTCAAACGTTTGCGACATCATATAGAATACTGGATTGCATTGCAGGTGACGTACACAATTTATAAAAATAAAGTGAGAAAGGTAAATAACCGGTCAAATGCGAGTCCGACTTGCGTATGAAGGGTTCTGTACCAAAAAACGCCGATAAAAACATGTTTCTAGTATTTTTTGTTATATTGGCAACAGAAATACACATTCTTTGAAAATTTCAACTGTCTACCTATTACGGATCATGAGATACGGCCCGCTGACAGACAGACGGACAGACGGAAAGCGGAGGCTTAGTAAAAGTGTCCCCTTGGTTACCCTTCGGGTACGAAACCCTAAAAGAGGGGATGCCTACTGCTTCAAGTAAAGCTTATTGGTATCTATATTAAAATAACTTTGTGAAACTGTGAAATGTTAATTTAAAGTTCTATTCGACTGTTTACAAGTAGAATTTATAATTTACATTGAAACCAAGCAACATAACAAGGTACTTAGACCCTTCCATCCGCCACAATAATAGTACGAACCCAAATTGCATTAAAATTTCGTAGAAAGACAACAGACTCTTCGAATATTCAAATTTTATTTGCCAGGTCCCTTAACAAGATAACAATCTTTGTAACCCTCGTGTACAAAGTTTTAAGTTAATTACGAAATTGAGGCCAACTTGAAACATACAAACGGAGTAAATTGTAAACATTCTTATCCTTTACTGATTCATCAAAATTAAGTAACTACAAATAATTTACTGAACAAACTTTTAATTAAATGCAGCTATAAATATTTGGTATTTCCTTAAAATAAATTGATTAAGTTCCAACACTTTGCAAAATATGTAACTTTTGGCCGCGACTACCACCGCGTGGAGGTTTTTAAAAATCTTGCGGGAACCCTCTGTTATTTCCAGGATAAAACACACTTTCGCATGTATAATATTAGTAAGGTATAATTAAAAACTTATCAGGTTCCATACAAAATACTCTTAATTCAACTACATAATATATCGGCAGCGAGGTTACATTTTCGAGAAACTGCATGGTATCTTTTTTAAGGAAAAAAATAATTGTAAGATTAAAAATAATCTAAAAGATTATGTGCATTGAACATACACTTCTTATCAAAGAAAGTTTTCGATTTCTATTATATATTGCAAAATGAAATCAATTATACAATGTATGTAGGTACAATTGTACAATTGTACACGAATAAGAATAACCTTATGAATAAACTTAAAAAATAAATAAAAAACTATGAAAAGATTTGTATTAAAACTATACCATATATTTATATTAAAAATAAACCATTAAAAATGTAAATAAAAAATCATTAAGATATATTATTATTAATAGACAGAATATTTTGTAAGAAAAAGATGTTAAAAAACCTAGTCTCTAAAATAGAAAGAAAGAGTTAACGAATTTCCAACAAAATCACGTTATGTTTGTAATTATAAACCTCAGTGAACAGGACGAAATGCACTGTATAAAACAGAAAGCATCATAAAGAGATAAGAACCCACACATTACATTAATTAGCTTGTAAGCAAAGGCACTATAATTAGGTTAATATAAGAGATGACGCATTGCAGCAGCATTTTCACCCTCGCTCATTATATGCATATGCAAAAGCAAAACTTTAGCTTAGTTACATTAATTCACCTAACAACGTTTTTACTTCTCTAACAAATTCGTGTATTTCAGTATTCGTACACACTTAAAACTTTGACTGCACTAAGATCGCCTAGCGAAGATATACTAAAGTAAATCCCGCTACCTTTTGAATGCAAATTCGATTTTTAAAATTAGTACACGGGCTTATTTCACCACCTTCAAGTAAACTTTAACTGACGAATATTTTGATACATTGCCCATACAAAAACTGTCAAAATGAACCGCAAAACGGTTGTTATTTTTGTTTGAAAACCTGTGTTGTTTATTTAAATCCTAAATGCAATTGAATAATAAACAAAATTTTTTTTTATTAAATTAAAAAAAAAAAGACATTAAGCTCCAAAAACAAATGTTTACTAATGCATTTTACAAATTAAAGCTAATGCTACTTAACATTAGTAGCGGATATTTCCTCCTATGGCTCTGATGACCGCCTACATGTGATCAGGCATGCTGTGGATGTTGTTTTTGATATCCACTTGGGGTATTTCTTCTCAGGCGGCCACCAAAGCCTTAGGACCTTCAGTCAGAGTTTCTGGAGGGTGGGGATTGGATCTGGTGCGTCTATTAAGCATGTCTCAGACATATTCTATGGGATTCATGTCTGGGCTCCGAGCTGGCCACTCCAATTTAGAAATTATCACCACCGAAAAATATGTTAGATGTTAAGAAAAGAGCAACTGCGGAGTTTCTTGCCGGCTCTTCTCAGCAGAATCTGCATTCCGAACCGGTGGTAGATTCATGACGTGTCATAAGAGCTACAAGTTAGCCTACATGAAATAAATAATTTTGAATTTGATAATGATTTATACATCGTGCAGTGTGTGGTCGTGCATTATCTTGCACTAATTTGAATTCTTCACCCCCAATGAATTCCACATAAGGTAAAACATGATACTCTACTGTAATATACTCTACTGTATGATAAATATGTAATTATTATCATACAATGCAATTTACAATGTCGATATCAATTTCATCAATTATAGGTCACCTTGATAGCAAAACCTACTAATTAGCGAAGCGTGAAGCATAATATCAATTACTAATTAATATTTGAGTGATATTAATATAAGAGTACACGCATTAATTAATAACAGCTAATGATACTTGATTATTGCTGTTTATGACTTAATTAAACCTACTTCATATAAGTTGAGTAAAAGATAAGTTTCTGGCTGGAAAGATCACCCTAAATAACTAAGAAAGCACCTCTAGGTAACTTAATAAAATAGTAAAAATGATAATATATTAAAAAATTCGAAAGATGAAAGGAAAATCTGATACTTTGTAGGGATATTCCATTCGAAAATGCAAATACAGATAATATTATAATTGTAGACAACATTGACTTGCCCATAACAACAACATTCCCTCTGCATCGTATTCCCCATTGCTGAAGGCTATGATCCTTTTTCATTATTCATATTATAATGGTAGGAGTAGATACCTAAATGTTTTTTTTATTTAGAGTATAGTTCTTTCAATTCACGAGGGCGCGTGGCTCATGGTTGTGTGTGTGTCGTATCGGTATAAGTGTGAGCGAGAGCAAGCTCAATGCTCGTAGCTGACCGCTCCCACCTAGGCTCCTGACAGGCACGCATACTTACGCATGTGCATGTACACGACGTAACCAGAAATAAAGCTCACGCGCCCTCGAGAATTGCAAGAACTTTAAGTACTGTAATCACAATTTTTTATAAAATCTGTTATACCTATCAGAAATAAATTAAAATTCGAAACTTTTCAACTATTATTTAAAATGTATTAAACACGCAAACAGCGAGGTATAAACCCTCCATAAACCAAGCGGTGCCATCTGCTCCTTTGGCATCGGAAAATTATGCATTTTCATTTCTATTGAAACAACTGCTTACTTCCCAGGCTTTTATTCAGCTGAGGGGAAGCGAATAGGTACCTATCGTACAGTAATGGAAAGTTTGAATAAAAATATTTAATCATAATTCTGAGGAATGTTTTTTTCGATGGGGTTGACATGCCAGCTGGTGAAAACCCCAAAGAATAGATTAATTAAAAAAAATAATAATTACAGAATCAGATTCCATGGCACGTCACAAGCGTGAACAATAATGAGGCAGCACCGCAAGCCGCCACACAATACAATGATCTATAGCTTGTCCGACCTATTGTTGGTTTAATTAGATAGCCCTGTCAACACCACCCCATTGTGCGATCAGTTGAACCCACGTTGAATCCCGTGAATCCAATTCATTTTGACTTCAGTTGGTAACCTTTTGCGATGAATTAGTGTTTATCGAAGCTCTTTTTTTATTCGTTGACAAGATAGTCCTTGACTGCGATCTCACCTGATGCTAAGTGACGATGAGAGTTCTAATCGAAAGCCTGTTTCGCTTTTATTTGGCTTTTTTAACATTTCTTAATCTGCTCGTTTAATTTTTTCATTCAATAAATGCGGTGATGGTGCATATTTTTTGCTTTTTGTTGTATTTTCACCCTACCTTCTGTCTATTCGACTCGACTAAAATTCGAAACTTAAGTGTGCACTCCCCTCAAAACGATTCTTTTGTCTGAACATAATATTCACTTAATATCTCTTTATTTGTGGTGGCAGATTGAAGGATTGAACATATAAGACAAAATATTTCTTCTTATAAAACTGCGAACAATTTTGTGCCTTGTTTATTATTCGATGTTGCGGTATAGAAAAATAAATAATTCTTTTGTGCCAATAATACTATTTACTTGTTATCGTTGTGCTTATTCTTCCGAGAGGCTCGGAAAATATGAACTTGTCGAAGAGTGATTTGCTTTTGTTGTTTTTCTATTCACTCTAACAGTTTCACGGTATTGTTGTGGGTTTTGCTTATCATGTTCATCATTCCTCATTTGAAAATTAATTCGTTTTGTCATGGTAGGTATTTTGCAATCACTGGGTATATCTTGAGATGAGTCTAGGTAATAGTTATTTTTATGCATGGAGGCAAAATCGAGAACTTTGATGAGTTTAAAATTTGTTTTTGCACTGGAATAATAATAATTGCAATCGAACTGCTGGTAGAGACTTAACTTACCTTAAAAGCCACATGAAATAAATCATTTTGAATTTGTATTGTTTGTTTTTATATTCATTAAAATACTTAAAAATTATTGCTTAAGAAACAAAAAGGTAAAACATATGGTGTTCCTGAAAGTTTAAAAAGGATTAGAAGAAATTAGAAATGCAAAGGCTGTTTCTTAATTCAAAAGACTTTTCTTTACTGACAGCAAAATTGACTTTTCCTCACTACTTTAAGGCAACAAAGTCTCGCTTTACAAGCTAGTAGGATATAGGCAAAGGATATTTTACAATAATTTCATAATTTTTTTGTTAAGTTTAGCCGTAAATCTAGGAACACTAAATTACAACATGGGGTTATTCAAGAGCCGGACCAACAAATTCTTGAAAAGCCGGCAGCACATTGGTGGTGTCTCAGGTGCTACAAACGTACAAGGGCGGTGGTAATCACTTAACATCAGGTGACCCGCCTGATTGTTCACTAAAAATTAAAAAAAAATAGATCCACCACGTGATTATATATATTTTGATAGAATACGTTGTGCATTAACGTCGCAGTTTCTGTTATTTATTACCTACTAAAATCATGGGTGGTGCAGCTCCTATGATTTATGGGGGTCGAATGATGTGTACAGAGTGAATGTTGTTGACATGGCAGGCTAATTAAACCAAACAATGCAACCGAGAAGCTATCTATCATTGTCTTATTACTGTTCACGGAATTATAGCCGCTTATACGATGTTATTTCAATATTGATGCTGCTTGTTTAAAATAAACGGTATTCTGGGATCCCTTTTATAGTACGTTTATCTCACGAAGTTACGGGCGCTTTACTAGTGGTTACTTCGTGTACATGCACATTGTGTAAGTTTGCGTGCCTGTCAGGACTTCAGGAGCCTGACATATTCCTAATAAACTAAAGTATTCCACTTATTTTTTACTACCTATTGTCCGCGACTTCCGTCGTTTCGATGCTCTGATCCTGCGTGATTGAAGGACAAACTAACAAACAAGCACGCTTTCACATTATTGAAAAATAAAAGTAATAGTATGGATTAAATTAAAATTTAAACCACTTAAATAAAGAAGACAAAAGAAAATAATATCCTCTAGTGTCTAGTACTCTAGCACTATAGCCTGGTACGCCACAGTGCAGCTTTTCATCTATAATATAAAAATGAATCGCAAAATGTGTTGGTAAGCGCATAACTCAACAACGCCTGGACCAATTTGGCCAAATCTTTTTTTAAAATGTTCGTTGAAGTTCAAGGATGGTTTTTACGGCGAGAAAAATTAGAATTATTGCTTGAAAAACCCTAAAAATAGCCCTTTTCTTTTTCCCATACAAATGATTTGAAACTAAAACGTAGTCAATTTGAGCTTTATTGCTATGGTATAAAGTTCATATTAAATTACAAGCACTCACTGTTGTCTAAGTAATGTAGGTGTGTTCCTAACGTCAAAGATCATATCTATCAAAACAATGTGCGTGTGTGCGTTGGAGCACAGAATACATAGTTGGAGGAGTTTAATGTCGCGTTCCGAAACTCGCGTTTCTTTTGTATTAGTTTCGGCACGCGAGATAAAATGCATCAGTTTCCACGTCATTACATCAGTCAAACAAAAATCGCATTACCAACAGTGTTTTGTTATTTTTAATATCCAATACTTATATAAAATTCAAAGTCCTGACTGACTGACTGAGATATCAACGCGAAGCCTAAACTACTGAAGTTAGAAGCTTGAAATTTTTACAGTTGGTTCCTTTTATGACGTAGGCGCACACTAAGAAAGGATTATTGGAAATTCCACCCCTAAGGGGTTTAAATAGGGGATGGAAGTTTATATGAAAGTCCGTCATTTTTCAAGCTGTTTCCATCAAAGTTGGTATTTGAGCTTTCAGTTAAAAATAAAGAAGTACGTGTGTCACAGTTTTTGAAAATTCCACCCCAAAATCTAATTCCACGCGGACGAAGTCGCGGGGGCAAAAGCTATTATGTTATAAAAATGTCGAGGAGATTCCTCGCGTTGACAGCGGGGACTCCATTACACGCTGTGATGATCCTGCGGTCGGCACTCGACGCTATTGTTAGTACAAACTAACCGCCTTCCGACATTGTGGTCGACACTTAGTAAATACGTCGAACTCGATTCTCACTTGACCAAATGTTATAATGACAGACAGCTAATTTAAGTCAAAAAATTCAAAATTGCTTTATGTGGAAACTAAAGGTGAAAAAAATGCGAAGGGATATAATCTCGTATTTAATCAAATAAAGTATAAGTACATATAATATTATAATTGTATATATTTGTTATGTTTACACATATTCATATTTATATTACATTGTAGTGAAAGTATATCTATTGTAATTATGTGTACGTAATAATAATATTCAACAGATATAAACATAGTCGGAAAATATAAAAGTACACGCTATGAATGAAATGCCAAAAAATAAATAATCATTTCTTTCAAAAAACTATATTGTGTAAGAAATGAAAGCAATTATTGTTCGTGGTTGTTTATTATTCGATAGCGCGATATGAGAAAATAAATATAACAAAATGTTCCTCTGGTGCCAACACCGCTTACATGTTATGATATTTGTGTAAATGTTATGTAAAAGCTTTTCTTGTAAGATAAAATAAAGGTTTTGTTTATTTATTTAGTACCAGAGAACAAAACAATAAAACATAAACATTGTTCGTTTCTTGTTTCGTGCGTTGTGCTTGTGGATGGTTTGGATGTTAATCAAATATAAGGATGCCAAAGTTCAATGCAAGAGATGCAGAATACTTCGCTCAATAACTTTTATTAACAGCTTTTTAAGTTTTTATCTTTTATACTAAGCAGTGCCCATTTCTATACTAAAGATTTTGGGTTTCAGGCAGCTTTCAAAATGTTCTAAATATTTAGGCACTTCTATTCATACATCTTTTAGTTGGCGAAGAGTGTAGTGCAATGTAAGATATTGAAAACGACTTGGGGCTGTGAAAAGCGTTATACCTATTGCGGTCCATTTGTGGAATTGACATTGCAGGCATCGTTGCAGACTTGAAGTATCTCGTATACTTCGAGCGTGTCCCATATAAATGGAGTTTGATTTTTATTTGAACGTTTTAACTGTAGACTGATCTGTCGTAAGAAGTTCTCTAACATACGCATCAGTGGAATGGTGGCCCAGAATCCTCTTTAGGAACCTAAACCGAACAGGAACTACAAAAATTCCAAAGACAAGCGTTCCTGGCGATCAAAAGCTGCATGAGTACCGAACTATCTAACGCACTAGAGGTAATACTGGGATTACCACCTCTACATTTATACAGAAGGGAAGAAGCCACTCTTGCGCCTCTCAGAATAAAAACCTATGGGCTGTGGAGGGAAACGATCACATCGCATACCCGGATACTCTCGCAAAAACAAATCAAGTGTCCACAACTGGGATGGATTTGTGACAAAACAGAAAAGTACCTACAGGTAATATATAACTGTTTGTCACATATATATCTACATAAACAAGTCGGATAAAAAGGGTAGCGGAAAGAGGCTGGATAGGGTAAGTAGCAGATCAGGTGTGTTGGCGCTCAAGAAAAAAGTTTATATCTAGATAGATATAAACTTTTAGGCTCCACAAGCCTAAACATGTCATCCATATTTCTCAGGAGCACACATGCGGTCAACGCATGGTGATGACGCGACTCGTATTTTCAATATCAATAATAATCTTGCAATGCTTACGTTTCGTTTGCGATCTATTAGGCCTAAACCTAGTTAATATCAGCTCGACCTTAGTCAATTATGTCTAAATATGAGCTGCTAGGCAATATATCTACCATTGCACACTTAGGCGGATTATGTTGACCATTTCCTGCGGATAAGGCAATAACCGGAAATTGCTCTGCGCTAAGACTAATCGGATAACGTTAACGATTCGCTTCATAAGCAAAGTAAAGCTAAACGTACGTAATTATACATATTACCAGAGTGGTTGTAGGTCACTCTATCTCTGAGAACTAATTTTGCTTAGCATATAAGATTAGATATAGTTATAGAACTAATGAAATGCTAGGAAAAGACTTCGGATCGCGTTTTATTATTTTGCCGGCTGGCAGACAGTTTCAAACTTCATCGCTTCAAATTTTTCAGTAAGTATCTAATTAAGATTATTTTTTTAGCTTTTTAACCAATCGATTCAAATGTCTATTGATCAACTGTCGCATCTGCGGTGGGTGCAATAAAAAAATAAAAAATATAGGAATGTGGGTGCAGTAGTCAAGGAGCGTCAAACTTACCAAACTCTCAATAATAAAAACCTGTAAGTAAGTGAATCACTGGTATATGCTATGATGGATTACACCAGGCTGTCATAAAATAAAGACTTTTTTTACAAATTACTCTTTACCTTTTAAAGCCCCTCTACTAGCTCAGCTGATGTTCAGATACATCACCAGAGAAATGAGGAAAACCATTGTTTAGTTATTTATCTGCCGGTATATTTTGCCTTCTTCAAAAACCTTCTAAACGTTACGACGCGACATGACAGATTTTAATATTGATCTCATGCAGACATAAGTCGCTCGTATGTTTCTAATCTAAATCTTTGTAATTTTCCGGCAAAGCGTGGTAAAGGTGGTATCAGACTAGTAAGTGAATATAACCAGCTGAAACAAGAAAGGATTATAAACAGTTTGCATTATGTTAAGATTTAAGAGAGCAAATAGAAATAGAAATAGAAATAGAAATATTTTTTATTCAAATAAACTTTTACAAGCACTTTTGAATCGTCAATGAATCTACCACTGGTTCGGAATGCCTTTCCTGCCGAGAAGAGCCAGTAAGAAACTCGGCGGTTGCTCTTTTCAAAAAAAATAAAAAATTTACAATTGTTATTGAACACAGGATAGTTATTACTGTCTTATGAATCACTGGAGCGAATTATATCCACGCTTTTTTATCATTTACATAGTCTTCAATTGTATAATATGCTTTTTTCATGAGAGCAGATTTAATTGATTTCTTAAACTTGTGTAGAGGCAAGTCTAAGATTGATTGTGGAATTTTATTGTAAAACGTCACGCCCATTCTCACAAATGTCTTTTGGACCCTCTTGAGGCGCAGCCCAGGAAACATGAGCCTATTTGGATTTCTACTTGGTCTATCGGACAAATCACTCTTTTTTTTGTAACTCAAAATGTTTTGTCTGACAAATATTATGTTGTTATAAATATATTGTGAAGCTACTGTAAGAATGCCTATCTCTTTAAATCTTTCTCGAAGGGAATCCCGCGGCCTCAAATTATAGATTGCGCGGATTGCCCTCTTCTGCAAAACAAAAATTTTTCCAATATCGGCTGCCTTACCCCATACTAAGATTCCGTATGACATAATACTATGGAAATATGCAAAATAAACAATTTTTGCAGTTTCTATGTCAGTCAACTGTCGAATCTTCCTAACAGCGTAAGCAGCAGAGCTAAGTTTGCCAGCAAGCGTTGCTATATGGGTGCCCCATTGTAGCTTTGAATCCAGGGTTAACCCCAAAAACACTGTGGAGTCCTCAGTTTTCAAAGGTTCATTATTTATCTTTAAATTTTTACTGATAGTTCTCGTGTTAGGTAATAAAAACTCAACACACTTTGTTTTTTTAGCATTTAAAAGGAGATTATTTGCCGTAAACCATTCAGAAACTTGAGATAATGCATTATTTACATCGTCAAAATTGTCTTTCATCCTATCGACTTTAAAAATTAAAGACGTATCATCAGCAAATAGTACAATATCGCAAGTATTTTGGACAAAATGTGGTAAATCATTTATGTAGACCAAAAACATGAATGGACCTAGAATAGAACCCTGGGGTACACCCATTACTGAGGCTGATCCGGATGATTTTACATCATTGACACATACTCTTTGGACTCGGTTGCTGAGATAAGACGCAATGAGACTAAGTGCAAAATCTTTAATGCCATAGTGGCTCAGTTTAAGCAAAAGAGTCTCGTGATCAACGCAGTCGAATGCCTTTGACAAATCACAGAAAATACCAATGGCATTCTGTGAGTTCTCCCACGCATCGAATATGTGTTGTAATAGCCTTGCGGCTGCATCGGTTGTTGATCGACCCTTTGTAAAACCATACTGCTCAGTGTGTAGGAGTTTATTTAAATTAAAGTGTAAAAGCAGTTGGTTGAGCATTATTTTTTCGAATATCTTGCTGAGAGTTGGCAAAATTGAAATTGGCCTGTAGTTATTCGGGTCACTTTTGCTGCCCGATTTAAAAAGCGGTATTAGCTTACTACATTTCATAAGATCTGGAAAAGATCCAGAATCTACTGATTTATTAAAAATTAAAGCAAGATACGGCGCAATAATATCAATTACATTATGAATTATTTTAACTGATATCCCCCAAAGATAATAGCTTTAGAAGGAAGAGTTCCGGGACACGTCCCATTTATTCCAGCCCGCCACTTTTGTGTTGAGTGTTAAAACATTCCGGCCCTTTGTGTTTGGCTTTTGTGTTATCTCGTGAGTGCGACAACCTTAATACCACACAGTGTCCAATTATTATATTAAACTTTGCAGGCCATCGTATTTTATTAACCTTTAACCTTCCTTTAACCCTGTTATGGTATCATGCTTTTGCAAGACGCAAATTAATTGAAATTTTATTACATAATATTATGATATAGCGTACCTTTAATAGCTAAGTAAACCTTATAGGAACAGCTTTCATC
The DNA here is from genome assembly GCA_933228805.2 of Hipparchia semele. Taxonomy (NCBI): domain Eukaryota; kingdom Metazoa; phylum Arthropoda; class Insecta; order Lepidoptera; family Nymphalidae; genus Hipparchia; species Hipparchia semele. The sequence goes on from OW121718.1 coordinate 5,661,000, forward strand.
TTCCTTAATATAGACTGTATAATATTAGCTCAGGTTTTATTTTCTTCAATGTTTATTTGGATGTACATAGTTAGGTAAATAAATGACCTATAAAAATAATTATTCATTCAAATGAGAGATATTCCTAGTGCTAATTTCACCGTAGCTCAACGAATCGCGAACCTGAAGTGGAAATGGGTGCGGCACATAATTCGAAGAGCTGATGGTCTTTGGGGTACCAAGGTGCTGGAGTGGCGACCCCGAACTAAGAAGCGCAGGGTTGGTAGACCCTTGTAATGGTCGTTGTTATTTTCACCGCCATGCAACGTTTAACCGAGGAGTGAATCAGATGCTTTGACCATCATATGTATTAATTTTGAGTTTGTATATTAAATACTAGCTGATGCTCGCGACTTCGTCGCGTGGAATTTGTTTTCAAAATCCCGCGGGAACTATAATTTTTTCAGGATAAAAAGTAGCCCATGTTTTAATCCAAGGTATAATCTATCTTCATTTTAAATTTCAGCCAAATCGGTCCAGTAGTTTTTGAGTTTATTCATTACAAACACACACAAAAATACAAATCTTTCCTCTTTATAATAGTAGAAGTGTAGAAGACATTTATATAGATCGGAACATCAACGCAATAAAATACAAGACAGTAAAATTGTAGCGCCTTACCAACGACTTGGCACTCTCTCAATGGAGAATCCTAATTTTTATGATTTGTTATTTTATTACCGAGTATAAAGTAGGTACAACTTTGTACACGATACCCTAAAAAGCATCGAACGAACTTAAATTGTTGTGTGAGGTGCAGTTATAAACAAAACTAATCAAGCTACATACAACTTTATTATTTTCTTTTCAACTTGGAACAATAACCAACACAATTTACGTGTATATTTTGCAACATGAACTCACACATACCTATTGTTTACCTGAACTTAACGTTATCGCAAAAGTTTTAATGCTACCATAATACCTATATGTTTAGAACCAGAAAAAAAACATGGAAATAAAAGTTGATGTGCTTTCTTCATATCAAAATAACCTAAGCATTAGATCTGTCTTGCAATGAACCGGCAACAATTTATGTTGAAATTCTGTTATTCTCCACTTGAGTTTTTGCATGCTTGTGTATTGTTATAGGCTAGAATAATCTTACAAAAGACAAAAGCTACTTATTTTCAATTCTTGCAAGCAGGACCAGTACAAGTTTTGACGGCTTCCTTTTGTCTTGGAGATCCCGGAAGCATCAGTTGAGGAATTTATAATTTCTTCATTAGGTACATACGAGTAGCAACCACCCTACTTGAAAATATTCTACCTTATATAATTCAGCCTTCCAGTACCGCTTAATTAGGGATATGGGCTTAATAAAAATTTCCATTCAGTTTAGCTCGCTTCCATCTAAATACATCGTGTTACAACTAAAAAAAAAACACAGTCAAAGAAAATTTAAATTATAAAAAAGTTTCGGAGTGCCATGGATCCGTCAATGAAATTGCGTCTTGGGAACTTCGAACAAAGGAGAAAGCGAAGGTACCTATTTTTAGAGAACCTTTTAAAGAGAGTCTAGACAAAAGCAAGATAAAATATGCATACAGAAGCGCTTTATGTGAAAGACGTGACTGCTGCACTTTCAGAAAGATGAGTGCGGTATATTACATGCTAGCTGAGGCATGTGACTTCGTACGCTTGGATTTAAGATTTTTTAAAATTTCCGTAAAAAATTTTGTTTTTCCGGGTTCAGAAGGATTACACGTCCATTTCCTAGAAACAAACTGTGTAAAATTTGTTCAGAATCGGTACAGCAGTTACTACGAGTAACAGACTGATAGATAAACAATATTCACAATAATTATGAATTTTGTAATATCAGTATGCACACATACATGTACATTGTACATTGTACATAATATAGTATTATATAATTATTACAAGAAATTAAAAGTCCCGAGCACATTGCTTTATTTGTGTTTAAAACTAATTTCTGGGAAACTACTGGGAAATAACAATTATTTATGATCAATGGCGTCAACTTTTATATTTTTCTCTTATTGCGTTTAAAATCTTTCTGTAACTACTGTTGAAACAATACAATAAATAAATAAAAAAGTAGAAAACTCTCATTTCCGATGCTACCTATAAATGGATAAAATTAAAGAAGTAAACCTGCATCCCTGAAAGTTTTTCATAATGTTCTCAGAGGTGTGTGAAGTTTATCAATCCGCACGTGGTCAAGGTGGCAAACTGTGGCCCAAAACTTGGCCTTTGACCCTTGGCCTTTTCATTCTGACCCGTGCCCAGTTGTAGACTTGCGATGAATTGAGATAATGATAAGGCAGGTATATAGAGAGAAAGTTTTCATTATTTTCAGATTTTTATGGAGAATTTTTCTAGATTAACTTTTTTATTAATGTTGAAGATCCTTATCATGTTTTAATTGCGAAGTTTTTGCACTTTAATTAATTAGGAGCGCACCTTAGTAAGATTTCACGTTAAGATGCTCGTAGAAATTTATTTCTTTTTTTTTTATACATTTAGTTCAGATGCTAATTAATTTTATTTTCGCAGCCTTGATAACACGAGAGCGTCTTTAAAAGATTTCTATCTCAAACTCTTGAATATTTAAAAATAGGCTGTAATTCTATTTGATTACGGACGAAGGCATCCAGAGTAGAATCAAAGCCCTAAATATCATAATTATTCTATTTTATTTGCCTATCTATCTACTAATTTAAAGGTTCATATTAGAATAAATTATAATAGCCTAAGTGCCAATTTCACCCAGCATCGCCAGTAACGTTTAACTGATGAATAATTTTATCTGTTTTGTTAGCAGAAAACTGGCAGAATGACAAATTTATTCCTTAAACTAGCTTTAACCCGCGGTTTCGCTTACGTTAAGTTCTTATTTACTGTACGATTATTATTATTCTTATTATTTTATTTTATTATTTATTTTGATTATTATTATTATTATCTTATTGTACGATTTTTCAATCAACTGGTTTATCCTCTTAGAGGTTTAATTTTCAATAATCATTTCGGAAGCGGATGCCTACGTCCTATTTCAACCCGATCCGTCCAGTGGTTTGAGCTGTGCGTTGATAGATCAGTCAGTCAGTCACGTTTTGCTTCTATAAGTATATTTAGATAAGCCGCAAAGTCACTCATGTATACCAAATTACATCACGCGTACAAACACATACACACAAACAGTAACTAGCAAGTAGCATGTTTAAGTAAATTCTTATTCTAAATTTTATTTTATGGGTAAGCAAGTGATTTCCACGACATAATGCGGAAATCACGGCTATTTTAGTTTTTGCTCAATGTTATTGTTTAAATTTCAAAAAATAAATAAACTTGTTCGTGAATTTTTCCAATATGCATTCAAGTCAAGGAGCAACATGAACGGACTTTCTTTCCTAGGTAAAATTTTCCTTGCAAAACATAGGGATTTGTATTTTAAACAACCGCAGAGAACTCGTCGGTTCGGCATTCCATAACTTTAAAAAAGTTTTAATGCATTTGGCAAGCTATGCTAAAAGGAAAACATGCAATGGCCCGCGCTCACCGCAGCAAACAAATGGACCATATCGTTTTATTCCATAAATTCCACTTTGCGCTATCCAAAGATTTAGATGATACTCATAGATATAAATTTTCGGATTCACCGAAAATTGCTCTGCGGTGGAGGCTACTGCAGGAATATGTGAAATGTTTCCGGCGGCGTCCTGGGAAAATAGAGAAATCATCGTGCTGTTTTAGAAGACCCGAAGTTTGACACTTTTTTAATAGGTATTTTTTTAAGAATAAATTATCCATGCTGAATATACATAGTTTCCCTTTCCCCTTGCCCGTTGGGATATTGAGGCGAAATATTGGTAAGTAATTAATTATTTATTCGTAAAACCTACTACAATATTATAAATGCGAAAGTTTGAATGTATGGATGGACGAATGGACGGATGTTTGTTACTCAATCACGCCGCAACAAATGAACCTTTACTTAATTTTTATCCCGGAAAATAAGTGTTCCCGCGGGAATTAATAAACCTCAATTTACGCGAACGAAGTCGCGGGTATCAGCTGGTATTAAATAAAGTGAAATAATTAATGAATTTTAACATGGCCCGTGACTTCGTCTGCGTGAAACTCCGGGATAAAAAATATACATAGGCTATGTCTCTCTCCTGGTTCTCAATTACTATCTATACTTATGCAAAAAATTTTAGGTCTTTTCATTTTTCGTATAAGTATATTTTTTTACATCACTATCTTTGTCGTGATAAGAGTGTTGTTGCGGACAGGAGCTACGAACCAAGCGCGGCGTCGGTAGTGAATGGCGCTGATTGGTCAGCCGCGTAAGCCCCCGCCCCCGCTGCCCCCTCACCGCCCGCGATTGCCGTATCTCCCACTCGTCACGGTCGTATACGCGTGCCGGGTGGGAGAATCTAAATATATAAAAGGCAAAGGTGACTGACTGACTGACTGACTGACTGACTGACTGACTGACTGACTGACTGATCTATCAACGCACAGCTCTAACCACTGGACCGATCGAGCTGAAATTTGGCATACAGGTAGCTGTTAGGACGTAGACATCCGCTAAGAAAGGATTTTGGAAAATTTCAACCCCAAGAGGGTTAAATAGGGGGTTAAAAAATCGAACCTAACGTGAGCGAAGCCGCGGGTTAAAGCTAGTTGTATATAAACGCGCCCCTTGTCGGGTGCGCCAGTTGTTGTTCGCCTACAGCTACCGAAGAGTGAAGACGAAGCTGAACAAGAACTACGATCCGAACCTGATCAAGAACTGGAACCTGAACCTGTACATTGTGTTTTTGTGATTCAAGATCAAGACCAAGCAATACAGTCCACTTCGAACGAACTGAGGTGTTTTATTTAAAACCCTCCCCAACAAGTGTCTAAGAGATACACAAAGGCAGCAATTTCATGGAAAATACTTTCAGCTTTAGCTTCAAAAATTGTACCCGTGCGATTTGGCCTTTTTTACATAAACAGACTCTTATTCATGAAGCTTTTCGACAATGACCTTCCTTACGACAGAAAAGGGAATAAAGGCAGGGCCCTATTGTAGGCCCGTTTACATATTCAAAGCGTGTATGACCCTATTTACATTGGAATCTTAGTTTTTTCCACCTTTGCTTATAGGAAGGTTTTCAGGTAAGGATGTCGCAAGCATATTTTTACCTAAGGCGGACCATTTCTCTACCACTGGGAGCAATTTGTGGCGGTCCGAATTTACCTAAATCCTCAGCAAAGGGATCGAAAATAGAGTAGCGACCCTTGAGATTTATGGTCATAAAGTTTCCGTTTGCACTATTACGTTATGTCAACGTTGTAAGTAGTATGAATAGTATTTGCAAATCCTTAGTTAATAGTACAACCTCATTAAAACAAACCTCTGAATCCTTATCAACGTAAAACTTCATTCCTACCTTCTAAGTGGTAATTAGATCCACCTACAGCATAAGTTTCCCAGGGGAACTTATCTCCTACTTATATTATAAATGCGAAAGTTTGGATGGATGGGTGTTCTCAATCACGCCGCAACGACTGAACCCATTTGGCTGAAATTTGGCACAGAGATAGAATAATACATAGGCTACTTTTTATCCCAGAAAATAAGAAAATTCTCACGGGAACTAAAAAATCTCAATCCACGCAAACAAAGTCGCCGGCATCAGCAAGTTATACCTATAGAGAAACAAAATAGTATCTTGTATTTTATTAAAACCTTTGGAAAGAAAAAGTTGCGAATATTTTTAGAATAATTTTGGGATTTCAGTCCTCATCTGAAGTGGAGAATTAGCCAAGTCCTGCAGCAGAGGGATAACGAAGCCTCTCTGATGCCTCTTGTATGTAGCTCAACTTCACTGCCTTTCAATAAAAAACTATGTCTAATAACATTTTCGATCCAATGGAAAAGTAAATTTACAGCTAACATCATAAAGCTAGAATTTCAATGAACGAAACTGTCGACGGTTTTAAATAAATTCTATTCTGTGGATGCTGCATTTCGCCTGCGTCCATCTAGTGGATACAGTGAAGTACCTACCCACTGTACTTGAGTATAGTGTGGGTTGAAAATTTACTAGTAGCTTTTAATTTGAAAATTTATACAGTAAACCAAGAATGCTCCATGATGTCGGGTTATCAAAACTAGGAGCTTTGAAGGGCGAACACTTTAAGTGTGTTTAATAGAATTTAAGCGTGTTTAGTAAAACACATTTCATAGATTTCCAGGGTTTTTAAAGCTGGGTCCTCAATGAGCGCTGCAATTTTACAAGACAATGTTCCTACGAGATAGGGTGGCTTTATAACCGACTTTAAAACAAAGAGGTTATGAACTCGACACGTAAGTATGTATGCAATAACTAGCTTTTGCCCCCGCGACTTCGTCCGCGTGGAATTAGGTATTGGGGTGGAATTTTCAAAAACTGTGACACACGTACTTCTTTATTTTTAACTGAAAGCTCAAATACCAACTTTGATGGAAACAGTTTGAAAAATGACGGAGTTTCATATAAACTTCCATCCCCAATTTAAACCCCTTAGGGGTGGAATTTCCAATAATCCTTTCTTAGTGTGTGCCTACGTCACAAAAGGAACCAACTGTAAAAATTTTAGTTTCTAACTTCAGTAGTTTAGGCTGTGCGTTGATATCTCAGTCAGTCAGTCAGTCAGGACTTTGAATTCTATATATATAGATAATAGGTATTGGAACTGCAGAATATTCACATAGGTATAATGTGGGTATAATAATATGATAATCTATTAAGACTTCCAAACAAATTTACATATGGGCATATGTATGTTTATATGTACATATATTTGTTCACGCATTTCTCCGAAACTACTAATCGAATTATATGATATTAGGTATATCGCGGAGCCGTATATCATCATTGACAACACGCACTGTTCAAAGATTGGTCTTCAGAGTTTTATAACAATAAATAAGAAAACGAGAGATTAAAACAACTAAAACTTAGAAATATAGATGCCTCTACCAGAACAATATACCTACTTAAATAGATTTGAAGTTGGAACTTCATTATTTGGAACTATTTTAGGCTCTGAAAAGTAACCACCTAAGCCTACGCAATATAAAATGGGGATATAGTATCATTAAAAAAAATTAACTTCTTATTTTTCAACTAAAACCAAGTTCTGAACGTGATTGTTGCAAATGTAAAGTGGAAGAGGTCAAGTTTTTAAATTCCGCACACAAAAGATACGCTGCACCGTTCCTCCGGTATTCAAATGCAGATTCAAATGAAATGCCCGGGCTATTGTTGTCACTCTCAGCATTTGTGCAAAGCTTCGTATTAACGGTTAGGTACATAAATAAATTTTGTTTTCCTAGATTTTTCTGGGTTCCAAACCCCAAGGGGAACCAACGGGACCCTATTACTAAGCCTCCGCTGTCCATTCGTCCGTCCGTTTGTCTGTCTGTCAGCGGGCTGTATCTCATGATAACAGGGCCCCAAGTCTGCTATTTTACATGTCATTGTCATTGCCCCGCAATACAATTACAATTCAATTATCATTGGTCCAAAATTTCGTAGGCTAATAAATTCACAATGGTCGTTCGATTTCTAATAATTGGATTGTAATTTCAATGATACCTCGGTATTGGCATTAGCTTAAAAAGCGTTTGCCGAAATGAGTTTAAAAAAAACTACATATTAAAAACGTTTATTTAAGCTAGATTCAAAGCTAGATGTGTCAGTGGCAAACCATCGGAAAACAATTGTGACGCCATTGAATTAGTAGACTACCAAAATTGCTAAAAGTAGCAATTGGGATGTAATTGATAGACAATTGAACTACAATTGCAATAGCAGACTTGGGCCCCAGGTAGAAAGTTGAAATTTTCAGAGAATGTTGTGAGAGCGGGCTGTTGCTGCTTTAACAACAAATAATAAAAATTAAAGAGCTCGCATTTTACCGGTTAGTTATTTAACCTCTATACAGTCCGCGAGGCATAATCTCGCATTTGTATGATCGTTTAAACATGTATCGTGTGACGATAGATCGTCGTCGTTACACGACAAAACCACCAACCAGTGGTAGATTCATTTGACAATTCGAAAGTACTTTGTAAAAGTTTATTTGAATAAAAAATTATCTATTCTATTCTATTATATAAACTTCAGTTTACTTCAGTTTTCCTATAATGTGAACTAACGTGAAACAACTTGGGTTTATTTATAGTACCTACCGCGACGTATCGACATAACGTATGAGGTCACACTAGGGAGTTCTCCTTTCATAAGCGTTATTGAACGCGATAAACTCACAATGGTTGGCATAAATATTGCTTGAGTTATGGCCTCAAAGATATAGGGGCGGTGGTGCCGTATCGACCTCCCCGACAGTTATTGCCCTTTTTATATGGGAACCCCTAAACGAATTACGTTTAGAGGCAAGCGTGTTGACAGCTGTTACGTTGAAAATGTGAGCGGACTAAATTATGCCATCAAAGCAGTAAAGATATAAATAGTAAAAGCTGTCTGTAGATAATTTTTATGTTCTAATATTGAATTTTTTTGTAAAGAACACCAACGGAGGCTTTTATAGGTACGAAGACTTAGGGTCAGCTCGCACGAGCTGACCCTAAGTCGACGCGACGGGACGCGACGCGACGAGGCGCGCAGATGCTTGAAGAAGCACAAGAAACCGCGCTGCGTAAAGAGGCGCAGTGAGGCGCATCGCGACGCAGCGAATTCTATTTTTAAAAATATTTATACTAGCGTTTGACTGAGATTTCACCTGATGGTAAATGAAGATGCAGCCTAAGATGGTGCGCGCTTGCCTAGAAGATGCATTCCTTACGTACTCTATGACAGAACATTGCCGACAGTTGCGCGATGTTGGTTCAAGTTTTGTGTTCTGATGTGCGTTTCTATATATCTATTTCGATGCTTACTTACTATTATTTTATCTTTATTTTATTATGCAAAATGAAAAGATCTTGAAATATCCATATTTAGCAAGGAATCGCCTAACAACCACTCCAAATAAATTATAATTTATAGCAGAAACACGAGGATTTAATAAAAGTTTAATTCATTTTCCGCGTATTTTCCCAATGAGAATAGATCCGGCGAAAAAAAAAGATGTTTTTATAAAAACCAATTTACATTTCGCAATTCGGGGCAAATCCATTTCGTTTTGATAAGATCGGCTTCTAAGTAACATTTTATTTTCAGACTAGTTCACCCCGCCCCGTTTTTACTCGGAAGAACCAAACTCAACGCTTTATTTTATAAAACTCAATAAATCCCAAAAGAGAAAGGAAAAATTACAAAAGAAATGTTAAAATTATTGGAACAGAAATAATACAAAACTAACTTTAAGAATTCGCTTTAACAATCCCCTGAGTATTTTTTTTTTCTTAGGAAAATTCGCATAATGAAGAGGTTTTCATAGAGACTGTGGATTTCCTAATTTGTGGAATGAGTTTCTTTCATTTCCAGAGCAGGTCGAGCCTTTATTATACGGCCTTTTACAATTCAGTTTCAAGCTTGATTAACTGACTATTCAGTCATTTTGTAAAATGTAAATAGGCCCTATTTTATAAATTCACTGTGGGTATCTACGTCGAAATAATATTATGAATTGATTTTATTTATTTATTTGATAGTATATATTTTTTTTAATTTCGGCATGATTTTCTTCTCTCGAATGTAACTTATATTCTCCTCCTTCCTCCAAATAAGCGGAAAGCTTGCGCTAGGAGTGGGTACGACAGTAGTACAACGGGTGGGACTCGAACCTGCGACCTTTCCATTTTCAGTTCACACCTTTAATCGTTGGGCTATTGAGGCTTCAAATGAATTCACACAAAGAATTTTAAACTTAATATTATGTAATAGGTTAATATTATGTAATATTATGTAGATCTATTTTATCTACTTTACCTTATATATTATATTTACTTTATCACCAAACTCAGACCATTTAAAAAGATTTAACCTTATGGTGTAAGAGTCCAATCAGTCGCACTCTACATTTATTCGATTTTTGAAAATCGATAAATATTACATGTATCCATAAACATAGTTTTAGTTACACGCTTGCACCTACTTTTATAAGCGTGTAAAATATTTTCATTATTAAGAACCTAGAAGAGCTTGGAAGAATGTAATTTAAAGCATGGTAACTTACACGTGTAGCTGCAAAGATACACTTTCCTTTTCATAACGTATTTTTTAATCATAAAAATGTACGGATACGAGATAAGGCAAGATTTTAAAATGTAGAAACCCCAGCATTCCTGGCAAAGATTGCACGAATGCAATCTCGATGAGTTTTATAAAAGGAAAAATCGCTTTTCAAATAAGACTATGACTTCAGCCTATATCTCTCACGTAGGTATAATATGTAGAAGATCACATGTGGTAGGGGTATAAGTATATCAAAATGGATCGAATACAGCAATTTGTAACGAAATCATATTATTATCTATAACAAAATAGGAATATCTATTACTTAATGATACGAGTGAAAAGTGTGATAAAAATTTCATTACTTTTTTCTGTCTTTTCGCTCGTTTTTTTTTTTTGGTAGGTTAGGAAGGTACGTGAATTATGAAAGTGGAGGCTTTAGTATTTGAAAAACTCAAGATTAATAAAATTTTAGACTAGGAAGAAATATACCTACGTATCTATCTAGGTATCTAAGCCCTAACCTAACGGTCAAAGTACCTACTCAGTCTCAAAAACTAGAAAATTCCGTTTCAAATCCCCTCGGCTCCACAATTATGATAATTATGTACCTACCAATAAAAAATTGTGTATTTAAACCTATTAACTCACTGATTAAAGCAAGCTTATTAAAATGTAAGGAAATTGTTCATTCATTGTATCGAATGAAAGGCGGTATTAAACCTGCCGTGAAAGTTCCATAGAGTTTCCTTTCGAAGCTCGTTGTTGTTTATCAGAGGCATTTTCTACTGATATACGACCTCAGGGCCCGCCCTCCACCTGTACCCTACGGTGAACTATAAAGCCTTGGACAGAAAAAACACGGCGAAAGCAACACGCGATGCTACCAGCATATCAGAATTGGGTATATGACTGTTATCAAAATGTCACATATTACATTTTCGATTGTAATTAATGATATTCATTAATTACATTATAACATCGAAAATGTAGGTAATATGTGAGAATAACATTTGTAAAAAATAAAAAAAAAGTCGGTCAAAAAACAAATAAGTTTCAAGCTGTTTTACTGCGACTGTATCCGTCTCTTTCAGAAACGAAATTTTGTATGGAGAGTGTATAGTGCTACTGAAACGTAACGTCATGTTGCAAAAGCGCTCTTTTTCTAAAAGGAAACTTAAAAGCTCTATACTTTCGAGACTAGTTAAGAGATTAAAAAAAAGAAAAATGGCATTGTGTTTTAATATTAAAAACCTTTATTTTAAGTATGTAAAAAAAATTAACATAACGGCGGAAGCTGCGAAGGATAAATACTGTATAACGGTAGTGTATGAAACGTCGCGCTACGAAGAGCACTGTAGGTCAAAAAAGTGTATTTGTTGTATTAAAATTTCTTGGGATCGCACCATCGCCGTCTTGAATTGTTTTTGACCGAGCTTTAAAGTCCCACCTGGGCCTTAGATTCAGTTGTAGCTGAAACAAGATAACATCGTATTTTATGCTCCAAGAAGGCAATACTGGCTGATGTAAGCTTCGTTTAATCTTTTGAACTTATTCAAACTTAATTACATTAGCAACAAAACAACAGACAATGGTCTGCTCGTCCAATACTTGGCCTGGAGTTAATAAAATACATCTATTCAAGAGAACAAGACGATAAAATTGTTTAAACTTCTGAGTTTGATTTATATTATTATATCGAGAAGGTCTTCTAAAGGCCTCAAATAAAACAAACGCGGCGTGGCGGCCTGAATTCACGATACATAATGATATATACTTACGGCATTTTTCCTCAGGAATGCATTCGCCTCCATCAGTAATTCTAACATAGTTGTCAATACATTCACACGATGGCTTGTAGCAATCCGCAGCGATTTGAGGACACGGTGGCGAATTTATGAGGTGGTCGCATTTCTTATAGCACACTTCCAGTTCACATTTGTAATATTTTTCGTTTTTTGGACAATCTGCAATTATAAGAATAGTTCTTTTATTTTATAACAAGATAGCCTAAGATGGTAGCGGGCTAACTTGAAAGGGGTGTGGTAGTGTAAATTAAACCCAAACCCCTGATTGGTTTCTAATACGGCATACGTACGGTACGTATGTACCATACAGTATCGGAACGCTTAATCGCTTGACGGCATATCTTGGCAGTAAAGTGGCAACTAGCCAAGGCCAAAGCCTCCTACCAAATCAGATCTGAGAATATTTATAAGTTAAGAATAATTTTCAAACTGCCCTGCCGGGAATCGAACTCAAAACCTCCCACTTATAAGACAACTTATAAGTTAACATTATGAAGATTGTTTGTATTGAATGTTAAGGAAAATGACGAATAAGACCACTAATACCCTTGAAATATTTACGATAAGTTGGCCCTGGTTTGCTCATAAATTATAAATAATATTGAGCATGTTTAAAGAATTTTACAAGATAATGAGGCAAAAATAACAGGAACCCGACGCCTGTCTGAGGAACAGAGGAAAAACAAGAGCTAAATTCTGACTTTGAAAGTCAGTCACTTGAAGTTTACGCTGTTTAACAAGAATATCAGATTATATTGCATTGCAAGCATTGCAAGCATTGCAAAGATACTATGGGTACTTAATCAATACAAGTACGTAGCACAAGTTGTTAAGTGCTTGTATATGTATATGCAGTCATCAGTTAAACATAAATAAGTAAATAGATACATAGAGATAAAGATAAAAGGGCATGACCCTTGGGACTAGTCTGTTCTGAATTGAATACCGACAGTCTTATACAGTGTGTCCGGTCTACAGCTATCTAGCGATAATGTAAGGGCTTATAACAGACCTAATTTTATCAACGAAATCCCCATGTGGGGTATATCCCCTCCCCCACTAGAAGTGGAAGCCATTTTTTTTTAAGGTCGACAGTTCGATTCGCAGCCGTTACAATAGTGTTAGTTGTTACGACCATAATGTTGTATCTTAAACAAGCATTACGTTTTTAGGGGAGAGAAGAATATTAGTCAATTTCAGCTTGATTAATCCAAATTAATATTCTTCATAAAAAAAAGAAGAATAAATAATAAGGCTGCCCCTACATAATTCACATATCATTATATCTGAGCTGTTATAATATCTTATTTTGTAAAGTCTATACATTGCATGCATTGACATAATGATTGCGTGTAATAAAATCAAAACAAATATGTACACACCGAAAGGTTTCTGCTCATCAATTGGCGTCATATGTACAGCAGACGCTAAAACTGCGAAGACACAAATAACTAGCACCTTAGCATCCATATTGATGACACTGCGGAATATCACTGGCAACTCTATGAACTATTAGTTCCTTATAAACCGGAATGATACTCATATAAACATACATATAATATGTAAATCATAATTGGTTCTGTAATATTTTACAATAAAATACTTAGATCTTAGATTTACATTATAACTTTACAACAATATAATAAAAATAAAAGATCATTTTTGAACATAGTCTGTAAGATACTTAACTAAAACTTCGATTTTAAGGACGTAGCTAGTTTTTGCCCTCCGAATGACAATAATTTGTAGGATTACAGCTTTCACATATATGCGTACTAGTTCTATGATCTAAGATCGAACAAATTAATTATTTTTTCAAAACGGCTGCAGCGTTTAAAGGAAGGTTGTGCAGTGATGCTTTTTTCTGCAATTCATGGATATCGCTTCAAAGAAATTTCTTAGAACGTACCACGTTTCAAGGATATAGACCACTAAGGACACCACTGCAGTTCGTCATAGGTTTTTCAAAATTCTACTTTATGTCCGCAATATTTTTAATGTTTTCAGTTCATATTTGATTTCACTATGGAACCATGAAAATATACTGGCTATCTACGAGTTATAAGAACTTTATTTTGTTTTCCTCGAGACATTTTAATATACATAATTATGTATTATGAAACATGTTTTTTCATCGCATGTCGGTATTATTATTGCTTGTTATTGTCGAGTCTAATACCTACTCGTACTTTAAAACTAAATTGGTGTCTTAATTATATAGTGATGACTGATGACTAATAAATAATTATTAGTCATCAGTCATCACTATAATAGTCGTTAAGGACTGATATCACCAACGTAAAATAGGTGATTAAATGAATAGGGGGTGAAATCAATATAACATGGTATTTTCATAGGTTTTCGCTTTTACTTAAAACCGTTTTCTTATCTTCAAATGGAAGGTCAACTGGCGGTCAGTAGGTAAAAACTTTTGCAGTCAAGTGCTATTTTTTTTCGCGCACTTATGTCGAGTCCACTCTCTTATAATATTGTCGAACCACTTTCATCTCGGTCGATCCGGAGCGTTTCTTCCGGCTATCTTACCTTCGAGGATCAACCGTGAATTCTCATAGAGGGATTCTCGTTGCAGCTGGTCTTTCTTCGTCTTTACTCCTCGGTTAAATGTCACTCAAAGGTGGTCAAATTGGCATTTTTTTTTTCTTTTCTTCTTCTTTCTTTCCTTACAGTGAAAGAGATTTTGTTTTGATTGTTTTTGATTTTCATTGTATTTAAATAATTTGTCATTAATGCTATTGCAATGAACAGAAAAATGGAACAGAAATTGATTTAGCATTTAGACGAAGACGAAGATTATTCGTACTGCTTTTCTTAAAGAGGTGAACTCATAATGTTATTGCTGCGCCTAAAAGTTCTTAAACTATCTTATCGATACCTAAGCGGTGGACGGGTTCAAGATAATAAAGCAGTCACGGCTTCGATAAAACTAAATCAAGCTGTCGTCTCATACAGATAAAGCCGGTTAATTCTTAATTTCACGTATCCCTGACTCTTATATCGGACGGGAATTGCCGAGAAAAGATGTCGACGACTCTAGCCGGATCTTATTTATTTTTATTAAGTTTGTCCAAGGGTCGAGACTCCTTGTAAAATATAGCAACATTTATCTCCGTATACTCTGTTTGAAGACGGATTTTTGGGGACAAAGTTAAGCAAATATTGGAGGATTTTTAAGGCAATTACCCTTTCCTTTCTCTACCGGTACGGCATACAGGAGGGATAAACAAATATATACGAGAAAACACACTTGTCTACATTTTGATCTTTTTAAAGTACCTACCCACCGTCATCAAAATACTCGTATTATGATGTTTTTATGTAGTGACATAAAGACAGGAGCATTCTTAAATTTAATTGTCATCTTATCCACTGTTAATTTGCAGTCACCAACGGGTAGAGTTTTTGGTGTTTACTGATTAGCTTAGGCGTCAGTTACTTACACAAGTAAAGTTCCTCGAATGCAGGAAGAAATATTTTGCAATTATCCAATGCGAAAACTTTCCATACAATATCAGTATACCTATAGATATTATGACAAAAACTCGTATCAGTTAAGCAATGCGCGAATAATATGAGTGCCGAAACGCTCGCATTTGAGAAACTACCCTTGTGTTACGAGCATATCCTCCTTGCTTGAATTCAGCGCGGGGGTCATTTTTCCAATATTTTCTTTTAGCCAGTTCTTCATCTCTTAAGGCCCGCCATTCTGGCAACGACCCTACAATCTTATGTCAAAGTATTTTGCGGTTTAAGAAAAAGGCTCCCCGCTGCATTATTATATTATAGCTAAGATTATATTCCAGTGGATCTTCAGGATGTCGTGGGGTTCGATACTATATTCAACAGTCAAAGAAAGTCTTACAATTCATACACGATTTTATTATTAAGCTATTGCATAGCTTCTATCGCGGGCCTTGAGCGTGGAGACCGAATCCAGAAATTCCGTAACGAAAATAACCTGACACGGTACTCCTCTCACCGCTAGATGGCGTTGATAAAAAATGCTATGCAATAGCTTTACCGTGGCAGTCCCCGAGTGCCACACGTCTTTTTTTAAATTTTTCTGCCGTGCAGCTGCCATCACAGGTCACTTCGTTTACGCTTGTGTCCATCCAGTCCTTAAAAACTCCTACTTCTACATAGCTTTAGGTTGTTTCAAACTTTGGCTAAAACAAGTTGTATAGAGATAGACAAGTCAAGCTGTCCGTTCGTCCCTTTGATTATCTCTGAAGACAGATAAAGTGTTTCAAAACTTTTACAAACTCTAAACTTTTTGACTTGTCTTTGAACCTTTGAGAGATTTTCCCGAGTCAGTTTCATCTTTTATTTTCTTTATAGTAACTCGATAAGAGATAATAGGACAGTTGACGGTCAGGAAAATATTTAACTCGAGACTTGTCTCTGTTTCTTTTAGTTTAACCTTTTGAAATGTGTCTTCTACTTAGTTTGACTGCTATTTACTTGTTTTATTCTGTTCAAATTTATTTTTACGTTGGAATAAAAGAGTGAAATTTAGATACTTCAATTTCTTAATAAAAGTTTGTTTTTTTCTTTCATCTCGTTGCTTATCTGTCTCTAGTCTCTACAGCGTATTTGGGAGGTCAACAGGAAGTTTGTTCTGTCAATATTTTCCTTCACCCTTAAAGCAAGTGATATTTATTACTTAAAACGATCATAACTCCTAAAAGTCAGAGAGTGTGCATAGGATTCAACTCAAGCTGCTAGGCTATTTATACCTCTAATATTATAATACAATGCTTACTAAAGTGAAATGCAAAGCACTTACGGCCCAGATACGACGCTCATTTTCCACTACAGTAAAGCAAAGTCAAGTCGATTTTTCTCGCGGAGGTAGAGCCGTGCGTTTCATATTTTTCCATCTTAAGCTGAAGGGAACGAAGACAAAAGACCCACTTCCATGAGATTAATGAAGATTGCGACTTCTAGCCGATGTGCCGTACATATTCTAAGAAACATTCCTCTCAATATAAATGTATTTTATATTCGATATAATTTATCAAACCTACTGTATTTTTTATAACCTAACTTCCTGGCTAAATATCAACCTATGCAAAGTTTCATAGATGCCGCCTTCGAATCTAGAAATCTTTGTGAATTTTATGTTACTTTAGATATTAGGCCACAGTTTGACGACTATATTTTGTGAATTTGAAGTAATCATGATCATTCATTTACACAGACAGGCAGAAAGATGGGAAAGTGGGAAAGCAAATGAACCCAAGTAGACTTAGAGAGCAATAATACCTACCCACTATGAACTATCTCACTAATATATGCGTAATGTTTACTTATACTGTTTCTTGCAAGTGCGTTCAAACTTTAAATTGGTTTCCGCTTTCCATATTCTCGTAGCTAAATAATGAATATAGGAAGATAGTAGCTATCTCCAGATAATGGAGAAATAAACTCCAAGCTAAGTTTGTTCACGCTTACTTTGTCTTACTTCCAGCTTATCTTGTTCACACCTATGTACATAGAGATTTTGAATTGCACTATAATGTGCCTCTTTGTTTTATTTAGTTAATGGTACAGTTTATTAAGATTATACCTATAAGTACGAGTAATAATATTAATTATATTTGTAATGATAATAAAATTATGAAAATTTAATACTACATGAATGCAAGTTATCTCTATGCCTGATTTCAACAAAATCGATTAAGCGCATAATAATGCCCCTATTATAAAAAGCTTTTAATATATATCTGAGAGCTTGAACTTTGGTATCGTTCAAAATGTTGAAATAGCCATAATATGAGCTTATAAAGAGGCAGTTATTTCGAAATTATCTACACACAGAAGAGCTTTAATTTTATTTATTCACTTTACAGCTACTATAAAACAACAATTTGTTTTACAGCTACTATAGAGTGAACAGCTAAGTTACATTACTTATCTTGCGCTTGTGTGCCTATATTATATTATGATCCGCAATAAACATTATTCATATTTATAAAAGCCCGCTTGCGCAGTGTTTGTAAGCACAATATCCTTTAACGAGCGCAGTTGGGATCCAGTGCCTCGTAAATAATACCTGCTAGTACATTCATACGAGCTTAGGCCTACATACAATAAGCCAGCTGTAACTTACATGTAGCTCTTTATACATTGGGCGTACGGCTCAAAATGGAATGGATATAGTTGATTGTTCTGACCCATACAGAATGCAGTAATGAAAAGCCATTATATAAGCATGTTTGAACCGGAATAGGTCGGGAGTTTAAATATCTATATTTAAATAAAGCGCAGTTCAGAATGTGTTTTAATTATGTATTATAATTAAGGTCATTTTTTACTGAAATTATAGACTACGAATAGTGTTTTTTGAAGCTTCAATAGCCCAACGGTTAAAGGTGCGGACTGAAAACTGAAACGCTGACTTCTAATCCCCATCGTTGCAATTTTGTCGTACCCGACCCTAAAATAAGCGTTACGTACGTTTATTTAGAGGAGAGAGGGGAATATTAGTCAAGGTCAGCATGGTAGGTTCATATTCATTTAAAAAAAAATTCTAGCAGCCGCGCCATCGTCGTCTTTAGTTGTTTCTGGCCGAGCTTTAAAGTCCCAGCTGGGCACGATCCTTAGATTCAGTTGTAGCTGAAACAAGATAACATTGCATTTTATTTTAAAAAAGAAAATATTCTGCAGTAATCCACCAAATATCTGTGATGTGTGGTCAGTTCTTTCGTAAATTCCTAACGAATGGTTTTTCTGTTTGAAAGCTAACGTGATCGAGATGGATCTTGGCTATATAATAATTTATGAAGATACTAGACTCTTTCATTTTTTAGAATAAAATGTAGCCTATGTGTTAATCCTGGATATGAGCTATCTCCATTCCAAACCGCAAAATTAAAACATACACACACACAAACTTTCGTCTTTATAACATTAGTGTGATGTGACGTGATAGTGTGATATAGAATTGTATGACTACAATCATAAATCTATGGTTTGTCTATTGTTTAATTGATTTATTATAAAACTTACGGCACTTTTCCTCAGGTATGCATTTTCCACCATCGGTAATTCTAACATAATGGTCAATACATTCACAGGATGGCTTGTAGCAATTGGCAGCGATTGAAGGACACGGAGGCATATTTATAAGATGGTCACATTTCTTAAAACACACTAGAGCTTCGCATTTGTAATATTTTTCGTTCACAGGACAATCTGCAATGAAAAGAACATTTTTTTAATTCCTGCATGACAAGTTAGGGCTGTGGTAGGGTAATTTTTTTTTAAATAATTTTAACGAGCATTAGAGCAGGCGGGTCACCTGAAGTAAAGTGATTACCGCCGCCCATGAACATTTGTAACACCTGAGGTACCACCGACGCGTTGCCGGCTTTCTAGGAATTTGTTGACCCGCCCTTTGAATAACCCCATGTTGTAATTTAGTGGGAACACCGTCGCAGGAAGTTGGTTCCACAGCTTCAAAGTACGTGGACAAAAAAGATCTGGCACATCGGATGGTCGAAGTGCTCCAGGCACCCAGGTGGTGAGGGTGAAATTGTGTTCGCTGGCGAGCGGTTCGGTGAATATATCAATAACTGAAATTGGTTTCAACACCCTCCCCTCCAGACCCTGTGCTATTCACTAAAATAATGGTACTGTTACACATGCTCTAAAATAGTATGCTAGTGAGCATGCTTATGACTTAAAACTCACTTCACCTTGATTTGTCAATTATGTCACATAAGGGATAAGGGATAATCTTCTAAATATATAAAAGGCCACAATAAGGCCTAATAATAAGGCCTTGTTTAAGCCTCAATAGCCCAACGGTTACAGGTGCGAACCGAAAACTTAAAGATTGCAGGTTCGATCCCCACCCGTTGGACTATTCTCGTAACCACTCCTAACGGAAATTTTCACTTATTTGGAGGGAAGAGGAGAACATCAGTAAGTTCAGCTTGGCTGATATTCTTTATTTTTTTTTATTAAAAAAAGAGAAAAAACAACAAGAAAAAGAAAAGGCAAAAATGAGTGACTGACTCCATGAGTGATCTTTCAACGCACAGCTCTAGTCACTGAACGGATTAGGCTCTTTGGCATACAGATATTTATTATGCGTAGGCATCCGTTAAGAAAGAGTTTTTGAAAATTAAACTCTTAAGGGAATAAAATAGGGGGTTTGAACAATCGAACTTAATGAGAGCGAAGTCGCGGAAAAAATCTCATTGTGTGTGTTTGGGAGGGCTCGCTTGAAGCAATAAGACCGCCTTTGCATACTACTTACCCATACCTAGCTGTTAAGTATTATGTTTAGTAAACTCTATACTTTTTGTACAGTAAAAACGAGTAAAACAAAGCGAATAAATATATACACACCGAAAGGTTTTTGCTCATCAATTGGCGTCATATGCACAGCGGACGCTAAAACTGCGAATACACAAACAACTAATATCTTGGCAACCATATTGACGACACTGCGGAATATCAATGGCAGCTCTATGAACTCTTAGCTCTATATAAACCGAAACATAAACATATCAAACTATTTTTATATAATATATTGAAATAAAACTTAGTGTCTGGCTGTGTGTACCTATTTAAAAATAGCTGCCTTTTCTTACGTTATCAGAACGCAGTGATATACGAGTAACAATAATATTTATCTAGCTTTATTTTTAAAAAGCTAAACTAATTTTGACGGAATATCTAGTACTTACCTAAATACTTTATCTATACGTACGTGAAGTGCTAATAAAGGAGAACAATTATGTCGCGCAGATAAATCCGACGGCCATTGCTAGGTTATTTTACTGAAAATGAATGTGCTGATAATGATGGTTTTTTTATTTAATGCATGAAGGTTCTTAGATATGTTTCAAGGTTATAGGCGACCAGGCTACCACCATGGGGCCTACAGTTCGTGATACTTTTTTTTTAATTTTAAGTTAATTTAATGTCCATTTTTTTGATGCTTTTAATTCACACTTAATTGAGTATGGAAACTTGAAAATATACTGATTGTATACCAGTTATAAGAAATTTTTTGTTTTCTGATAAGTATCTTAATTAGTCACTCGTCGTATAATAATATTATATTATTGCCAATTTGTTATTGTCTATAGTCAGAAAAATATATCGACATAGAAAGGTTATCTAGGTTATCACTATTTTAGTAAAGATAAAAATAATTTATAGACTATTTCTGGTCAAAACCAAGCCGTCCGTTTTGTTTGGAAATAATGTTTTATTTGATAATAACTTGTTACAAAAAAAAATTAAATTGTAATGATAAAGCCTAAAAAATTGAAAATAAAATAAACCTTTTTAGATTTCAACCGACGAAAAAAATGGGGAAGTTCTCAATTCGTACACTACTATCGTGAATTCTTTTCATATACTCGTAGGTATCTAAAATCAATAGTTTAGTTTTTAAAGAGTGGGGCGCCCTACTCGAACGAAAATTTTCACTTTAAGGCCACTTTATATTTCCCAAATGAACCCCTAAAATCGAAAATATTATGTTCATAAAGTACCTCCAATACGTTTGAAAGACCTTTCTAACGATACAATAATGGGATAGACGAGTAAAAATATATCATCCCCTTTCCGTGTAGGGGCGGTACCCAATTTTTTTTTTTTTTCAAAATTTTATTAAACAACTTTATCGGCGTAATTAATATGCATAATCTTGCCAAATTACATCTCTTTAGTACAAAGTATCTGTGCTATGCTGCGGACAAACGGACAGACGGACTGACTTGGTGAAACTATAAGGGTTCCTTGTAGTTTTACTACGGAACCCTTAAAACAATAGTACATTATTGCAAAGGCAGGGAAGTAGGCAATTGCAGGTCGAGTATGAGTTTGAAGGCCGAGCCGTAGGCAAGGACTTCACTAAATACGAGACAGGCAATTGCCATTTCCCGCCGAGGCATATATAGTGCTTTTCTCAAAAGAATGCAGGGAAATAAAACACTTTTTATATTATACATCCAAATCCATCCGCCATTTTGGTTTAAATATGGTGGAGTAGGTACAATCAATCTCCATTTCACTCTCTGAACCGTTGGAACTCATTTTGATTATTATTAAATTTATATTTATTAAGTAGGTATGTAAATAAAAAATCAAGACGAATTTTCAGCTTTACCGCCAATTTTTTTTTTATTATCTGTGCCGACAGGCAAACGCATTTATGGCTATACATCCACGTAAACGCAATTTGTACTAAGCAAAGAGACTATGGTATGCCAAGAACTCGTTAGAGTATATATGTTCCTTGGCCAAGAATGACAAAAGAGATCCGATCAAAGAGCATTTAGTAACCCCAGCACGCCATTTTATACTGTTGTATGAAACGGCATTACATTACAAAGCTCCTGCACAAAGAGTTGCAATATTTAAAAAAAAAAACAAAAACTGTTTCGCGAAGCGTTGTAATGTTCCAAATTCAAAAAACGCTCCTGCAATGGATTTGATTTTCTTTGTCCGACAATTCGATATTTCGCGTGTTCTTTTTTCGAAAATAATGACAATATTTCCATGCATGTTTGAGAAAAGTACATTTATGTAACCTTTTACCTCACCTGACGGAGTTGTCTCTACAGAAGACTAGACCTAGGCTAGCCGCATTACATCTTTGGGTGAACCTATTTCCTTTGACGCGCTCACAGCCTCTTTTTTTAATCATTGACTATTAAATCACATAATATCAGTCACCGTTCAAGCCCACATAACTGTTAAATCAAACGAGCCCGCAGTAAACTCCCGATTGTTAATCGAAAAACGAGCAATAATTTACCGCCGACCACATAAAGGAAGCTCCAGACACCAAAAGCGTTACTCAATCATATTATATTGTTACTATACATGGAAAGCTATGCAAAATGAGTAGCAAGTCAGTTTATGACATTTTTGCTTTTAATTTTTTTTTGTATCTAAAAGAACAATAGATACTGGTCAGTAATCCGCTTTCCCCTAAGCGTTAAAACATGTACCTATTGGGAGCAGGTACGAAAAAAGACAGTCGGGCTATCTAGATCGCCCACTCAAATGTTTGACCTAAGTATTAAAATGAGAAAACTTATTTTAAGAAAATGTTGTGAATATTTTATTCGGTCTTATTATTTAAACTGACAACGAAGCGGGCCTCCCTAATAAAACTTTAAATTGAACCCCAACTAATGTAGTTTATTTTTCCTAAAAAAATTAAATTAACTCTCACTCAACTTAGGGTATTTTGCGTTGTATGTGATCTCTACATGAACATCAAGACGTGATGGTGATACCACACGGCACTTGTACTGTCGCCACTATAATATTATAAGTCTGCGTTTTGTGGCTTTCTTAATAGAAAAATTCTTGGCATAGCACACTGCACCAAAAATTACAATAATTCAATAGTCAGTTGCACCCTCAGTATGGTAAAATATTCCAAATGAAATCATGCATTACTCTGATGGTATGATGCTTCCGTTGTCTATTTACTCAGATTTTGGAAATACCAAAGTTACCAATTGTAATGACGAGTAAATCAAACTTCACCAAGATTTTTAACGATTTTTACTTGGGTCCCTTTACCTATCAGCTGCATATATTTAACATCGGAACATAGCTGCGTGCGTGCGATAAGTTTTAACGGCCCACCAAAAAGCTCGTTTGCCAAAAAGCGTAAATGTTTATTATCCATTGATACGGGACCAAAATTACGGTGTCGGCTTTTTATTAAAAATCATGATAAGAAAGTAACATTCATTTATTATTAAAACTAGCTGATGCCCGCGACTACGCCCGCTTGTATTTAGTTTTTAAAATCCCACGGGAACTCTTTGATTTTCTGGATAAAAAGCCTAGTCGCTCTCTAGGTCTTCAACAGTTGAATCGACGTGATTTTTTGCATGGGTATAGTTACCCATACAAAACCCACATGCAAAATATCACGCCGATCCGTAGCTCTGTTGCAGCGTTATTGAAGGACAAACCAACAAACAAACATACTTTCGCATTTGATTTTTTCACATGGATACAGCTAAATACCTAGAGAGTGACAAAGGATAATTTTTATCCCTTCTATTCCCTCCACATAACGAAGTTATGGATCATTAAAAACATCTTCGATTGAAAGTTTGCTCTACCTACAAAGTTTTTATACACTGGTCACCAAGGATTAATTAAAAACTTCAAAGTAAAATCTGCGAATCCACTCTGTATTTACTGCATCAGTTTCTACCTACAGCATCTAAAATCTAATCATAAGAATTTGCATACAAAGAGAGTTGCATTCGTTCAATATTTCTCTGCCCCCGGTCGCGTTGATGCAACGAATATTCAAATATTGCTATTAATATTCATCGATGGCATCATCGCGGTTCGAATACACCACTAATTGAGTCTTGCTTTCATGCCAAACCTTTACTGAAAAATTTACTTTGATACGATTATCTTTTACTCGTATGTTAAGGAAAAAATGCCTTCCAGCCATAAAATTATTGTATTACTGATCAATGCTTCCAGCTTATTATGAGACTAGTTTTTGCCCACGGCTTTACTCGCGTTAGGTTCGATTTTTTGAACCCCTATTTTATCCTCTTTAGGGGTTGAATTTTCAAAAATGGTTTTTCAGCGGATGCCTACGTCATAATAGCTCTATCTTTGTGCCTACACTGTGTGCTTACATTCAGCCCGATCCGTCCAATCCATATTTTTCCATCCATTTTCCTATCAAACGAAATTTGTGAATAATTAAAACTAAAAATTAATTATCTTCTCATTATATTTTAATAGTTAATAAAATCTATCAATTAATAAACACTAATTTTAATATTGTAATGAAATTATTCCTATCTCAATTAAGCTTAATTTAACTCAATACCAATACAATTACGAGAAACTATTATCCAAAACTCATTCACAGATTATACGGGCTTACATTCTATCAGCAATATAACTAACTCTACATTATTAAATAGAAATTAATACCTGCAGATTATTTCATACCTACTTTATAAAGCACAAAAACTTATAAATATATAAGTCGTCCTTGTACAATGATCTTACCTATATATATGCTATTTTTTCCACGAATTAGTATTGCTCTTGAGACGGTAAGAGTAAGGAAAAACCATCATTATTTTAATTTCCCTATTTTACATACAAAAATCAAATCTTTCAATTTGTATGGTATGCCAAGCATACAATGCAATGCATAGTTAGGTATGATGGCGTAAATACGCATAACACATAGATAAGTAGGTAAGTATCATCGGTGCGTGGATCAGCTTGCTTGCGCCTGACCGCTCCCACCTAGGCTCCGGACAGACACGCACACTTACGCAATGTGCATGTATACCTACACGACCATGTATGTGCACCACGTAACCACAAGTAAAGCGCACGTAACTTCTTGAGATAAACGTACTATACCAATTTCATTTCCAAAAAATTTCATTCTTTTCGTGAAAAGATCGAAATAAAATAAAAAAATCAAAAACCCGACATCCTGAAAAGGAAAGAACGAGTCTAGTAATCTTGAATAGAATTCTGTTAAATAATATTGACATAAACTGCAGTAGTCGGGACCCATTTGATTGGGAAGATTTGAACCGATCCAGATTTTTACCCCTGTATGTATATCTTGAAATGCCATATATCAGCGCAAACCTTCCTGTGTCAACCTTTTCCTGTAATCCGGCTTCGGTAGTTTTCGAAGCCCAAACATGCAAATGTCTCAATCAATATTCATAGATTGCAGCCTCGTTAATTGAGCCTTGTATCAAAACCAAGCTGACTGTGTTACTTCCCTCTTTGATATGGATTTGGATTGGCAATCTGAACTGCGGTAATCCACTCAATATGGACAGATTATATCTTATCAAAGGATAGCATTTATGTACCACTTAATACGATCGCTCACAGAATCGATAGATGTTGGGATCCCAAGTTCGACGGGTCCCTTTAGGTGGATCTACGGTCTCGAGCGAGTCACTGACAACCGGTGCTCATAAGTTGCAAAAGATGGTGTCTGTGTCAGTAAAAAAGGTGACGCAAATACCAGTAATAGAAATAGAAATAGAAATATTTTTTATTCAAATAAACTTTTACAAGTACTTTTGAATCGTCAATGAATCTACCACTGGTTCGGAATGCCGTTCCTGCCGAGAAGAGCCAGCAATAAACTCGGCGGTTGCTCTTTTCAAAAAAAAATTTTTTTTACAATAGATAACAAAGCTATGCTATGTATACAGTATTTCCACAATAAAGTTTCAAAAATGCAAAACAATCCAATGCATGTTAAGACAGGCAGGCAAAAGCAGATCTATTCCCGTTGGTGGCACCCGTTCACGAGCATGACGCATGATCCAGCCATTGCTTCGCTCAACCATATTTGAGGGAACGTAACCCACACCACACGACACAGTAGATTGTCATGTCCAAAAAATGCTAGTTTTTATTCAACGACTAGCTAGTTCTTAAAAATGACGGCAAGAACCTCTCAAAATGTAATCTAATAACCGAGTAACATACGTAATAAGTAAAACCTGTCCGCAGCAAGCAGAGTATAAGTAAAATAAATGTTGCTATATATTATCCGGGACCAAGAAAGATCCTTGGGCAAACTTAATAAAAATAAATAAGATCCGGCAAAACTGGACGGCATCGCTCTTGGCAATTTCCGTCTAATATAAAAAGGCAGGGATACATGAAATTGAAAATAAGCCGACATGACAAACTGATTTTGTTCTATTGCCCCGAAATGTATCCTTGGCCAGTCCCACGCTCATTCTTATTTCATTAAAATAACATACTGGAATAACAGACAATGTCTATAGACATATTATTACTTTATATAAATAAAACTGAATAAGATCAAGATAAACTGATCGTTATCTCTCAATATTTTTCTTATAATATAAGGATAATACCTAAGTACTTATTATATAAAAGAAATAGAAAATAGAATCCCTATCAATATGAAACTAAAGCTTATTTTAGTACCAACGACTAAGTTTAGACCTGAAGGACAATTAAGTTGAAATAACGGATAAAGAAATAAACGAATAGGTAAAATGTTACACAACGATAGAACCTTGGTATATCAGGTACATACTCGTACCTTGGAACATTATTATTTTTTCATTTTCTATCTAAAATTCAGACAAAGCGCCCCGAATCTCACTTTGTTTTAGAAATTTGACACCGAATAGACAGAGGTCTATCCTGTGTCAAATTTTCGCGCACAATAAGCAGAAATTTCTGCAAAATAAGTTACAATTTACGCGCTTCCATCAATCTTTGGCGCGATAATGAAGAATACCTTTGTGTCAAAGGAAAGTGTTTTCTTTCATAAAATAATATTAAGGTTGATGTGAGAAATAATAAGAAATTTACCTTACTTGACTTAATAAGACATTACTTAATTTGGCCGTAAATGTGTTTAACAGTCGGATTCTAGAACGATTTGCTTAACAAGCGTCTTGTCCTAACAACAATTAATTTTGACTGATTAAGGAAAATATTATATTTAAGTACGGCATAACTACAGCTTATTTAGTTTTATAGTAAACTATGCATCAGTGTTATAGCTTGGTGAAAGTTAAATGGTAAACATTATTCGCGGTAGGTACCTTAGCTAACCGAGCGATATTTCTGAAACCACCAAGCAACTTGCTAAGACCTCACTAGACAATTAATTATATCCAGGATAGCAATTAATCATTCAACTTCATCAGAAATGTAGAACTATTCCTTCCTCCGTTTTACCTATGAATTGGGCGGTGACAGAATTGAATAGGTAGCTATTAATTTTGTGTAAAGAAAAGTTAAAGGCTTATTTTAGGTATTTAAAAAAAAAACAATTATTTCAAACCATAAAATTGATGGTGAATGAGTGTGAAGTATCTCAATAAAACAGAACTAAAATAGTGCGTGCGTAGGTACATTATAAACGTGGCGCGGCAGCAAAAATAACTTTGGCAATAGCCTAACTATCGCTGCTGACTCGTTGCTATCGCAATCTACGATGGACGCTTTTGGACCTCGAATAATGTTGGTAATTTTTTCTACGTTCATTTCAAACAAGGTATCGATGTTCTGTATCACAATTTGGTATTTGACAATTCTTTTTATATACTTTTAAAGGTTTTTAATATTATAACACAATGTCGAAAACACTAGTCTCGAAAATAATAGAGATTTCAAGTTTTTTGTTATAAAAAAAGATACCGGCCGAATTGATAACCTCCTCCTTTTTGGAAGTCGGTTAAAAAGAGAGCGCTATTGCAACATGACGTCATGCTTCAGTAACTCCATACGCTCTCCATACGTTTTTGAAAGAGACGGATACAGCCGCAGTAAAACAGCTTATAACTTATTTGTTTTTTGGGCGATTTATTTTCTGTTTTTACAAACGTTATTCTTACATGTTATGTTTTCGATTGTAGTTAATGAATTTTAAATCCACATTTTGACAAAAATCAAATACCCGATTGGTAGCGATCAATAACTTAAAACGATAATAAATTAACCGAGCTCGGTTTATGGGAGGTAGTGTAGTGAGGCCTGTGGGTTGCGGCGAGACGCTATCGATTCTGGGAACTAGAGACAAATGTCGCATTGGTTGTGGATTTACAGCGTGCCGAGCGCCATCTGGCGGCTGTATTTATGAGTTTAATCTCACTCAGACCGTTGCTATGCATCGCGACTAATAGCACCTCTGATTTGGTCTAGACTACTATGCGTATTTCACAATCACATACATACTTCATAGCGTCGACATAGATACATAGACAAGAACATCACAAAACTTGTACATCGCGCTACGATGTCATTATCTAATTATTCACTAAATCAACTATACGTTTTTGTAACTTCCTTGAATATAGGTTTTTTTTTTATTGTTGGCTTTTCAAATCAAAATTAGGTGCTTAAAAAGTTTTATCGCGTAGATAGCGCCCCGTTCATACGTCGCGAATCGATAAGTAATCGAATTTTAAATAAAAAAAAGACGTGTGGCACTCGGGGACTGCCGCTGTAAAGCTATTGCATAGCATTCTTTATCAACGCCATCTAGCGGCTCACCGCTAGATGGCGTTGATAAAAAATGCGCCATCTAGCGGCTCACCGTAAAGGAGTCCCGTGTCAGGTTATTTTTGTTACGGAATTTCTGGATTTTGTCTCCACGCCGGCCTGCGATAGAAGCTATGCAATAGCTTAATTACTATGTATTATTTTTTAAACAATGATGCTAAGCGATGAAGCCGCATCCATCTTTTATGTGTGTTTCTTCTTTTTTAAACGACGTTCAAAAAGGAGAAGATTTTCAACTCCGAAGATACCGGGAGGTATCTTTTTCGTGTGTTCTCCTTTGTGATTTAGCTACATAAAATAAAGAATATTCTATTTTTTATCTATTTTCGCTTATGTTGAACGGCCTATGCAATTTCGGCAGCTAAGTGGGCAATTATTAACGCATTTTAAATGAGTGTTTGTATTGGCTCGTGATCGAAAAGCTACCGGGATAATGAAAAGCAAATGTTGGCTTATTTTACTTATAGGTACACGTTGGTAAATATTTTCAGCTAACGTTATAATTAACTTCGTCCACGTGGATTAAGGTTTTTTATTCCCGCGGGAACTATATCATTTTCCGGGAAAAAGTGGCATATATGCTATTCCAGGCTATAATCTATCTCTGTGCCAAATTTCAGCCAAATCGCTTCAGTCGTTGCGACGTGATTAAGTAACAAACAAACAAACTTTCTCATTTATAATATTAATAGGATAATAGGATAACCTGTGTGGTCTAGTGGTTAGCAAAATAGACTGCAGATGACGAGGTCCCGGGTTCGATTTCCGGGTCGGGCCATAAAATGTATTGGGCTATTCTGTCAAGAAATTCTCAGTACTAGCTCGAAGTTAGGAAGTTAGCGGTGAGTCACCCCCGTACCTCGGAAATAGACTTACATAGACCTAGATTATAAATAATGCTATGCCAATTTAATTTCCGTCGTAATATTGTAACACTAACTAGTGCTCAGAACGCGTCATGACTTTTCTTCATTGTCACAATGCGTTATGGTCTTTTTTTTTTTTTATTCGATGACAAGATAGCCCTTGACTGCGATCTCACCTGATGGTAAGTGACGATGCAGTCTAAGATGGTAGCGGGCTAACTTGGAAGGGGTATAGCAGTGTAAATTCAACCCATACCCCTAATCGGTTTCTACACGCCATCGTGCCGGAACGCTAAATCGCTTGGCGGCACGTCTTTATAGGTAGGGTGGTAACTAGCCACGGCCAAAGCCTCCCACCAGACCAGACCAGAGACAATTTAGAAATTATAAATTGATAAATTGCCTCCGCCGGGAATCGAACCCGAGACCTCCCAGTTATAAGACCACAGCGCTCACCACTGCGCCAGGGAGGTCGTCACGACAATGCATCGTAAATTCGTAAGCGTTTTTATAAGAGCCCTAACATGAATTTCGCGATGTGGATATTTTACAGCGACCTCGACGCGTTAAAAGCAATATTTTCGCTCAACGAGCGTTTTCAGTCTGACCGAAGCATATCCAATATATTGACCCCGTACACATAATAATATGCGCGATACATTATTCTCCTTAGAAGTTATTGGATCAGCGGACGCCCGACGAACAGATGGCATGCGGTTATTGCATTTTGCTGTTCAGTAAATAATGCAGCGGTGGTGGAAAAGCGGCATTAACATTTTCCGATAATAACATTGCAACGAAGACAATTTTTAGTTTATCCTTTGAGGAATATGATAGGGAATAAAAAAGTGTCTGTATTTTGTTGTAAATGTACATACCTACCTGCCTAGAAATGTGGACCCCCCCAAAAAGAATCTTTCTAATATTACAGTTTTCTTCTTTCTATTCTTCTTGGCTTACCAGTAGACATCCATTACTCGACATAGACAGATCTCTCCAACACAACTCCTTCTCCTCCTTTTTCGAAATTCGGTTAAAAAAGTAGCATATGTTACTCCCGATAACGTCACCTATCTACAAGTGAAAGTCCCGTCACAATCGGTCTAGCCAGTCCCGAGATTAGCGCAACAAGCAAAGAGACAAAATAAAAAGATACCGGCCGAATTGATAACCTCCTCCTTTTTGGAAGTCGGTTAAAAATTTAAAATTTTTAGTTTTTAATTTAAAGTATTTATTTCCATATAAGTATGCATTTCGTAAAAAGCTGCTATTTTGATATTACAAACAGTCACTTCAATTTTATTTATTTTTATAGATATAGACGACATAATAGGCCTTAACATTTTCTTCTTCATTAAACACTTCTGTACTGCTAATTTACATGAACCAGTGTACAGTGTCCCGCATCGAGTAAATCAAACAGAGCACGTAACATGCAGGCTTGAATGATAGTACTGTCACCCATACTGTTTACGTAACGTAAGAGAATCCTACGGGTTAATTGCTGTAATTTGCTGCTAACGATTGTTGAAAGCTTTTCTTGCCTGATCTGATAACTGTTTTTCTTTTCTCTCCGTGTATGTATATTCTTCAGTTTATTTGGGAATCGAATGCTAACCTCTTTCTTACAAAGCCCTTTTAAGGGTTCCGTACACAAAAGGTGCCAATGGAACCGTATTACTACCGCGGTACGATAACGGTACCGCGAGCTGTTTTCTATTTTGTGTTGTTACTGTAAAGTGCACCTCCAGAGCACGATATTAAGTCCATATTTGAATGCTCATACTTTGGTTGGGTGGGAGCGGAGTCGTGTAAATCGGCTACGACCTTAAGCCTCCGTTGTCCGCCCGTCCATCCGTCCGTTCCGTTGATACACTATACAACGTGTAATGAAACTCCGAAATAATACTGAAGGAGGTGAATGTGCTCATGAAACTGAACAACTTTCCCCAAGGAACATAGTTCGAAATGGGTTGGAAAAAATGTGGACCTCCCATACAAAATTGACGATCAGCTGATTGCTTTACTAGGGAGGTAAAAATTTTTTTTTCATATTTCGACCAATGTTCCTTGGGGAAAGTTGTTCAGTTTCATGAGCACATTCACCTCCTTCAGTATTATTTCGGAGTTTCATTACACGTTGTATACTTGAAATTTTCACAGAATATGTATGTAATTTTTTTATTCTATGACAAGATAGTCCTTGACTACGATCTCACCTGATGGTAAGTGACGATGCAGTCTAAGATGGTAGCGGGCTAACTTGAAAGTGGTATAGCAGTGTAAATTCAACCCATACCCCTTATCGGTTTCTACTAAGATTGAGAAGCTTGCAATCGTTGTTACGATGGAAAGGAACTCTTCATGTGCGAGTTCAGTTCGCACTTGGCCTTTTTTAGCTCACACCATTCTTCAAAAGAAGTACGGTATAATATAATAGTCAAAGGAGTTTAATCTCAAAGTTGTAGCTTTGCAAAGCACTGATGTAACAAGGTCTTTGTTAATCTCAAGTTGACCAAAACGCTTGATTGTGATGCCTATATCTGGTCGCAATTGATCCGACGAATAGAAACAAACGCCGCATAGAGTATGAATTCTAAGGACATCTGACGAGAGTCTGCATAACTGCTTTATCAGATTCGGCATATTGCATACATCTTGACTACCTATTCAATTCAGTAACAAGACGATTTGACTTCACCCGTACTCCTAGGACTATAAAGAGCTATAAAAGTAAGGTTATAGTGTCGTTATGTTTGTGCATGAACTTTTGTCTGGTGGGAGGCTTTGGCCGTGGCTAGTTACAATCTTACCGTCAAAGACGTGCTGCCAAGCGATTTAGCGTTCCGGCACCATGGCGTGAAAAGTGATGAAGAAACCGACTAGAGGTATTGAACTATTGACACTGCCATACCCCTTTCCAAGTTAGCCCGCTGCAATCTTAGACTGCATCTTCACTTACCGTCAGATGAGATCGCAACCAAGGGCTATCTTGTCACCGAATAAAAAAAAACTATAATATCTCCAGGTTTGTGGGTGTGGTTCAGTGTAACGATTGTAATCGCCTGTGATGGCCGATACTCACTCGCTATCGCTCGGCTCAATTGCATTTTTGCAGAAAGAATACAATAAATTCAGCCAATCAGTACAATTGAGACTGTACCAATGATTGATACAGCTTTACATAATCGGCCTGCAGGTTGAAATTCGTCTGAAGTGCATTATTAGCCAAAAGAAAATTAACGAAACTATACCTATTTTATTTTATGTAATTATATGTAGCTTACAGACCCATATATTACAACTCAACTTGTAAAGTAAGTATTATTTTATCTCTGTCCACACGTACAAGATAAACGAGTACCGGGACCGAGTAAGGAGCAAGAACAAACTCAACTTGAAGTTTATTTCCCTACTGTACACGAAGGATTGAGCCTTAGGCCTGAGTGAAAAGCTTTAAGCGGTATCGCTTTTTACCGAAGTGTTTTGTTTTTACTCTTAGCGTTATTGTAGGGTCTCTTCCACAACTCAACTCTCAACCACATGTTGATGGCACAAGCGTCATTAGTTGAAGATGTCTGAGGGACGTCGCGCTTGGTGGCTATTATTGCAGCGCTTCAGTAGAGATACAATCGCAATAAATTTAAAAAATCGAAAACCCGACTGCGTAAATAACCAGTCGGGTCCAGCGATCACAGATTTTTTAAGCTATTGCATAGCTTCTATCACGGGCCAGCGTGGAGACCGAATCCAGAAATTCCGTAACGAAAATAACCTGACACGGGACTCCTCTACGGTGAGCCGCTAGATGGCGCATTTTTTAATATATTATATAGCATAGCTATTGCATAGCAAAAAATGCTATGCAATAGCTTTACCGCGGCAGTCCCCGAGTGCCACACGTCTTTTTTCTTCTGTGATCGCTGGTGGGGTCTCATTAAAAATCTAGATCGGTTCAAATTTTCCCAATAATGTCAGGTTTTTGATTTTTTTAATATAATATTTTATTTTGTATTTTTAGTGCGTAAGTGCAGAGTCAGTGTAATAGTGCTTGTCTTACTTAACTAGGTCACACAAAAACATAGTGAACTCATAAACTAAGGACAGTTATTGGACTCTAAATTAGATATAGAAATTAATAATAAGTAGAAGTTTAAATTAAAATAATATTACTTATTAGCCTACATGCTAGATGAAAGTATAAAATAAAGCCATCGTTATATAATGGTGCTTTTTGGTAGGGGAAAAAAATAATTAATTCATTCATTCAAAGTAAATGTGTGATAGTGCAAAAGGTAAGATAAAAAGCATTTACTTATAGGAATTCATGCTGTCGCTTCGTCCCTTCTCGAGCGGGCCATTTAACTGTAAGGTTGATGGGACCATAGAATGTGGCGGAATCGTAGTGGGAAATCGCTGTCACTACGACCTAGCCTTATTCGAATGGGAAGTCTACACGTATACTCTTGTTTCACGGTGAAGTTAAATGAAAGCAATTTAAACTTCGAGCCTGTGAATTTTATCCCCCAATAATAAAGTCAATAATTTATGTTCTTCACTTGTTATTTTACTTAGCTATTGGTTAAAGCAACCTTTGAAAGTGGGTTTATGTTAATTGTGTGTTGATTAATTTTTTTTAATATGGAAAAACTACAAATCTTTCTGTGGGTCAAAAATAAGCAACGTGTATAGCACAAATCATTATTCGTACTAACATAGTTTAGGTTAGAGGTCAAACTGCGATGAATAGTCTAAAACCCAGAACCAACCCAAAATGGCATTTTTTAAATATATAAAAGGCAAAGGTGACTGACTGACTGACTGATCTATCAACGCACAGCACTAACCACTGGACCGATCGAGCTGAAATTTGGTATACAGGTAGCTGTTAGGACGTAGACATCCGCTAAGAAAGGATTTTGGAAAATTTCAACCCCAAGAGGGTTAAATAGGGGGTTAAAAAATCGAACCTAACGTGAGCGAAGCCGCGGGTTAAAGCTAGTTGGTGATAAAATTGGCCGACGACTCGTGGACCCACCGGCTTTTCCCACCTGTTGGGTTCAAATCGAAATTCCCCGTAGATCCACTGCGTTAGGGTAAGAATAAAATGTAAAAATATGTCGATACATTATCGACATATCGTATCGATTAATAAATAAAAAATACTTAAAACATAGCGCTTTATTAGAAAACAGTTATGACCAATTAATTCTTACTTTAAACTCTTGGTATGCACCCACCTTTAGAAAAGTAAATGGATAACGAGTACAGAAATTTGTTGAATAGTCTCTTGCAAGTGCTTGCATTTGTTTGTCTACTTAATCAAGTTCTGGCGGCGTTAATGAAAAACAAATGTTTGCTCGTCATACGCTCGCGTAAACATTAATATCCTACTCTACTCGTTTCATATATTTTTACTAGCTTTTGCCCCCGCGACTTCGTCCGCGTGGAATCAGATTTTGGGGTGGAATTTTCAAAAACTGTGGCACACGTACTTCTTTATTTTTAACTGAAAGCTCAAATACCAACTTTGGTGGAAACAGCTTGAAAAATGACGGAGTTTCATATAAACTTCCATCCCCTATTTAAACCCCTTAGGGGTGGAATTTCCAATAATCCTTTCTTAGTGTGCGCCTACGTCATAAAAGGAACCAACTGTAAAAATTTCAAGTTTCTAACTTCAGTAGTTAAGGCTGTGCGTTGATATCTCAGTCAGTCAGTCAGTCAGTCAGTCAGGACTTTGAATTTTATATATATAGATAGATGACGTTACTACGTGTACGTACAGTATAAGGACCTACCTTTTTTCTACGACTTTTTACCGCGTGGACTTAGGTTTTCAAAATTCCATGGGATCTCTGTGTTATGCCGGGATAAAAATCTTATGTCACTCTCTCTACTCACTCTCTAGGTAAACACACTTTTGCATTTTAGCTAGAATTAGATGATTCCCGCGACTTTGTTCGCGTGGATTATTTTCCGAGACAAAAAGTAGCCTATGTGTATAATTTATCTCTATACGAAACAGCCAAATCGGTTCAATCGTTGCGGCGTGATTGAGTAACAAACATCCATCCATCCATCCATTAATCCAAACTTTCCCATTCATAATATTAATAGGTTTATTAGTCCTACATATGTTTGTTTCAAATCTGCGGACTATAACCCGAATAGATACTCAACAAAACGTTTACTATGTAGCAAAACGAAATTGAGTCAAAATATCAAGATTAGATAAAATTGTATCGTCTGCATCAAACTTTAAACTAAACATTTTATATGCAGTGAGAATACAAAGAATCCTCTCTCTTCGAACAATCTCGGCATGCCTGAATGAATGAATTTCATTCAAGCTACAACAGTAATCTTCGCGAGTTTTCCTTTTACCAACTAAATTCATAATGAAGTTTACACCTTGTGAATGCCTTTTTTAACCGCATTATTATATAGTTACGTATGCTGGAATCTATAGAGCGTGCTCTGACTCAACTCAAACTTAAGTTAGAGTTAAAACGAGACACAAAATATGCTCTGACATAAATCTGTCTCGTTTTAATTCTAAAAAAAAAAAAAGCCATATTCAGTACCGACCTAGAACAATCTCCGATTACCTTGTCGGAGGAAAAAAGGGAGGAACACATAAAAAAAAAAAAAAATCTGTCTTGAGTCTGCGCAGAGTGAGAGTGCGGTCTATAGATTTCAGCCGTAGACTCTTCGTAGAATATACCATAATAGATAATATAGGTTTCTAAAAGCTTGTTTTTAGAAGTTAGTTTGATATTGAATAAACTTAAACTAGCTTAACTCAATTAACTTTTATTAACGTTATACAGTTACATTACATTATTTTGATAATTGCCAAACTAAATTAATATACATTTCCAATTAAAATTAATCGAAATTGAGTTGCTTCTGAATAATTTTATTTTCACCAATTTGCAGATGATCTATATATATAAAATTCAAAGTCCTGACTGACTGACTGACTGACTGACTGACTGACTGACTGACTGACTGAGATATCAACGCACAGCCTAAACTACTGAAGTTAGAAACTTGAAATTTTTACAGTTGGTTCCTTTTGTGACGTAGGCGCACACTAAGAAAGGATTATTGGAAATTCCACCCCTAAGGGGTTTAAATAGGGGATGGAAGTTTATTTGAAACTCCGTCATTTTTCAAGCTATTTCCATCAAAGTTGGTATTTGAGCTTTCAGTTAAAAATAAAGAAGTACGTGTGTCACAGTTTTTGAAAATTCCACCCCAATACCTAATTAGGTATTGTCGCGGGGGCAAAAGCTAGTGTTATAATAAATAATAATCTAATTAATTGATTTGTGCAGATTCTTTGATAGGCATCTTTCGGGGCATGGGTAGAAATACAAATTGAAAGTACCTATTTGGTACATTTAGTATTTGGTAGAAATACTTGCATTTCTTGCAATTTCAGTAGTTATAGAGATTTTATAAGTTACTACATGATGCCTGCGACTTCGTCTGCGTGGGTTAAGGTCGATTCCCGTGGGAACTCTTTAATGTAGCCTATGTGTTAATCCTTAGCTCATAAGCTATTCCCATTCCAAAAACCAAATCGGTTCATTCGTTGTGGTATGAAGAAGTAACAAACATACACACACACACACACACACACACACACACACACACACACACACACACACACACACACACACACACACACACACACACACACACACACACACACACACACACACACACACACACACACACACACACAAACTTTCGCTTTTATAATGTTATTGTGATTCAGATAATTTTGCTCAATTATGCGTATATATTATTTATAAGTAAAATTACTATATTTATTATAATCAAAGCTACAAAACAAATAAATTATTCTTTGAAAAGCACTTATAGTACATTGAGCAAAGAAGGCTGAACACAACAGAGGGAAGAGGGAGTATGGGAGATACTAATGTAATATTTTTACATGAAACGTTGCATTTTATATGAATGTTTACCGCGGAACAATCGAGTCGTGGTTACGGTAATGAGAAGTAAATGTTAGCTTGTCATAATGTTCCGCAAACATCATTATCTTAACAAAACGCTATCGGATCGTTTTGTTTCTACTGCATTAAAAGCAGTTGGTATTGTTTCACGTACATACCTTACCCACTTTATTTATATAGCTTACTAGCTATACTAGCTTTTTCCCGCGGCTTCGCTCACGTTAAGTTCGATTTTTCCAACCCCTATTTTATCCCCTTAGGGGATGAATTTTCAAAAATCCTTTCTTAGCGGATGCATGCGTCATAATAGCTATTTGTATGCCAAATTTCAGCCCGATTCGTCCAGTGGTTTGAGCTGTGCGTTGATAGATCAGTCAGTTAGTCACCTTTGCCTTTTATATATTTAGATTACCTTTTAGCCGCGACTTCGTCCGCGCAGGTTTTAAGGTTCCCGTGGAGATTCCTCGTTTGCAGGATGAAAGTAGCCTATAGCCTTTCCAAGTTCTCTTCTATACCTATGCAAAAAATCATATCGATTCGTCGCTCTATTGCATAGTCATTGAAGGACAAACTGAAATACTAAAAATGGAAAGAAAACAGTTTTGCATTTATAGGAACTAGTACCTATTAGGATAGTAGGATTCTGATTTCTGGTAGGTAATTTTATCATAATTTATGTCAGCCTTTATGAACTATACACCTAAATCTTTCAGCAGAATGAAGCTATCCATTAATGAAAAAAAATAAGTGCAGTAGTTTCTTGAGGTTAAAGATAGTAACAATTATGATAAATTAAACCGTTATCAATTTATCATTATAATTAAAGATGACAGTATCTATGTATAGAGTATACAGATAATAAAAAAAAATTAATCATAAATGCTTAAGATTATTACATTTTTTTATTTATGACTCATTCACATTTTAATCAGCTTAATTCTGTTACTGTAATTTCGTAATAGATGACAGATTTTAAATCCACCGCCATGCACCTTTTTTACATTAACCGATAGACGTCCACCGCTGGACATAGGTCCCTAATATAGACTTCCACGTATCTCGGACTTGCGCCGCACGTATACACTCGACTCCCTACGACTCGTCTGATGTCGTCGGTCTACCTAATGGGGGTCTGCCAGCACTGCCTTTTACGATGCGAGGTCACCACTCCAGCATCCCAACGACTAGTTCGATGCGATGCCCCAGACACCTTAAATCACACCTTTTTAATTGTCATTTTTTAAGAAATAGCACCCTTAGGCCATCCGCCCACGTCAGACTTTTTGTAGGTTCGATAATTGGGCCGATAATTTCGTCGTACCATTATTGAGTAATTTTGACCGACTCTTAGTAGGACGTGTGCGTTTCGATATTGCAATTTAAGCTTCAATAGCCCAACGGTTAAAGGTGCGGACTGAAAACTGAAAGGTCGCAGGTTCGAACCCCACCCGTTTCACTATTGTCGTACCCACTCCTAGCACAAGCTTTCCGCTTATTTGTAGGAGATAGGAGGATATTAGTCAACTTCAGCTTGGCTAATATTCTTTAAAAAAATCCATACGATTCGTTTTTTGCCGACAAAAAATCGGTTACCAATTGTTGGTCGTGGGTGGAGAGTTTGAAGTCGGAGCGATTCAGTCAGTAAAGATCAAGTAATAAAACTAGTATCAAAATTTCGTTGGAAATCGTTTGAAACTTCAAAAGTGCATATCCAATTCATAGCACCAATCACGATACCTTCCTCCTCGCGTCAGCGGTATTCAAATTGCAGACCGCAGTGGAAATATCGCCTTGCAGACTACATGCAAATTCTCTTTGAAATGTGGAAAGTTTCCAAGGCCTCGTGGAGTACGCAGTTTCTACAAGATTAGACGTTAGTGCTCCTAGAAGTCAATATTGACGAAAATGTGTGGAAATGGATCTGTTCCAACTTATTGCAAGCGATTTTGTTCCGTTGACTGTGTTTGGGCACATGAGTTATTTTTTTTTTATTTAATATATAGACTAGCGCTTGACTGCGATCTCACCTGATGGTAAGTAAAGATTCAGCCTTAGATGGCGTACCATCTTGCCTAGAAGATGCCTATTCACTCTTGATTTAAAGACACCCACATTATAGTTAGTTGGAAAAACGGAAGCCGGAAGGGCATTCCATAATTCAAAACAATAACCACCAAAAACGTAATACCAGTACAGAAAATAAATTGCATTACACTCACATCATTTCATTCATCATCATTTTCATTGGTCGTTTTGAGCCTATATTTGGAGCTTACATGGTTCGATGGTAGACAAGTAAGTCATACTATATATTTCCTTGGGAGTCCCTCGCTTTTGCTATGTAAGGTAAGTTGGTTGGGAACTCGCATATTATGTAACATACGAGTACGTTTCAATTTTCATCAACTTGCAGAGTACATATTAACGTTCGTAAGAGAATTATAAAGGAGAGTGGTTGTCTCATCTGTGGATTAAGTGCGTAGGCAAAGGGAATATTAGCAATGAATTTCCTCATCTCTCGGTAACGCGTTCATTAATTTTATGCCGCTTGAGGCGGTATTGTCTTTAAGCGTGTTTGTATGAAAAACGAGTTTACTTCGATGGGAATTGAAAGGCATTATGAAAGTAGAATCTTTGCTGAGAATTAATTAAGAGCTTTGGAATTGAATGTTTTGTGATGTGGCGTAATAAGTACTCATACGTGCCTATCTACTCTTTCGCATATTTCAGCAAATATTATTTCCACATGACTCCTTACCCATTATAATCTTAGAGGTGAAGATGATAGAAGAAAAGCTGTAAGTGTTGCATTATTGTAATTAAATCTAAGTTTTAACTAATTCGTTTCAATTCAACATCTGTTCACATTCATTCACATTTTTGTATTGAAAAAGATTTGCTTGTTTATGGGTTTTAAATTAAATGAATAAGGTTTTAAATTTAAGAATAAGGAACTGTTTTCACCTAAATAGCATACATAGTGGATGCACTACGCTGGCCAATGTGAATTGGCGGATTTCACACCTTCAAGAACATTATGGGGAACCCTCAGTTGTGCAGGTTTCCTCAAGATATTTACCTTCACCATTGAAGCAAAAAACGATGATATTCGTAATATAATTACAAAGTAATTCATGCATTTTCAGGACTGAACATTATGCGCGAAGTTGCAAGATGTGCACATCTTGCGCCTTCAGCCGCTTGGTACGTTATGGACTTTAATATCGTTTCAAAAACGATCCCGATTGTTAATCACAATTTCACTCCAGATCGTATTTGCCTTTGTGGCCCTCTGATTTCCTACTTGGCCCCGACACCGCGTCCGGCCGAAGGAAATTGTCCTCAGAGGCACGAGCATTTAATAAAGTGTACTTGGCAACTATAGAACTCTATAAAGAATTTGATTTGCAAGTAGACTTAACCTCTAATTAAGTTGGTAGTACCCTACCCAAAAGATAGAATAAGACTGAAAGAGCTAAAAGATAGAGAATTAACATAATTTTAGTTTCGAGTTACTATGAAATATCTGTAAACGATTAAGAAAAGATTGATTAAATGTATTGGTCGGCTATTAAAGTATACAGATTTGTTAGTGATTGTTTCAAACTGGTATAGTTTTAGATCTAGTCATAGTTGATTTCATCTATTGTCATTTGCTATTATGTACCGATGCCCCAAAGAAAAAATTAAAATTATAATTAAGAACAAAAAACAATATATTAGTGGACTTTATTTGAATAACGTATGAACCATTAATCGGCCCCCTGTCAAATATTCTGAGCTCCCGTATCGACGTGAATTTTCTCGTAACTCGATAATATTTTAATATCAACACTATGAAAGTTCTCCATCATTATAGTGAATCCGAACTGGTTGGCATCAAGGCCCTACTTTGTCGGAATACTTAGGTACCGTCCAACTTGTTCGAGACAAATGGTAAACTGTGCAACTTGAGACTGTCAGCACAACTTGGCGTCGACCGCCATCTTAATTAAATCACTTCATGCGCACTAATAGCTAGGTACCTACCTAACGAATTTATTAAAACTTCTGACTACTGCGGCAGCGACTGATCAACATAATATTATTATTTCGATTTTAAGGCACCTCGCACAGTACAATATTTATTTTTACTTAGCCGTCTAAAACAATAAACAAGTGTTTTCTTGCGGAAACGCGTAAGCGAAGCGCTAAGCGCATAGAACGTTCTTACCGCGGCACACTGGCAAGCTGGCAATGAAACCGTGCTATAAGTGAAAAACCTAACATAAAAACGTCATAAGCGCCGGGCTACCTTTTCTGCGATTTGTTTACCAATTAAAACAACTAATAACTTTTTGTTGCGAT
Source organism: Hipparchia semele (assembly GCA_933228805.2). NCBI lineage: Eukaryota > Metazoa > Arthropoda > Insecta > Lepidoptera > Nymphalidae > Hipparchia > Hipparchia semele. Next base: position 5,703,284 of record OW121718.1, read on the forward strand.
ACATGATGATTTGTTGAGATGATGGGGTTGCAACGTTATCTGGTCGGGAGGCTTTGGCCGTGGCTAGGTACCACCCTACCATCAAAAGCGTGCCGCCAAGCGATGCAGCGTTCCGGCACGATGGCGTGTTATATCCGATTAGGGGTATGGATTGAATCTACACTGCCATACCTCTTCCAAGTTAGCCCGCTACGATCTTATACTGCATCGTCCCTTACCATCAGGTGAGATCGTAGTCAAGGACTATCTTGTCATAGAATAATTAAAAAACTAAGAAAATAGTCTAGTATACGCATCCAAGACTTGTCGTTGTCGCTCTGGTCGCGAAGTTCATGTGCCCAAGTGAACGCTCTTCTTCGTAAACTACGCGTCAAAAGTTAGTCTTGACGGCTAATCACAACGCGGCAAGAGACAGATATTAGTCCTCTCATACCAGTAACAGAACCCAGTAGGACCACGTGGAAGAACTTTCGGAAAACTTTACCTGGCGTGACGTATTGGGTTACACTAAATTAACTTGTTGGCCTAATATTCATATCTAGCTTGGCACGAGCTAGTGATATTTACACGATGCTAGAAATGTAATCCATTTTCATTGCAGTGGCAAATAACACTACAAATACATTGACGTCCTTACTACACGACAAAAGTATTTGGATGTCTTTTAAAGAACAGTGTTAAGTAATCTATAGACACCTAACACTATTATACTCGTAGTGTTTCAGCAATACTTCTCAGTGTAATAAAATAAAAAAGAACCTCAAACTTTTAAATCTACTTCTCTTAGCTTTCTCACTAACTTACCTGAAAACTTTGGCCTGAAAACTAAATAACTTCTATTTACACCAAGTCAGAATGACGAGCTTGCTAACTTTCTCTCACTATTTTATTACCCTAGCTTGAAAAACTAGCCTCGTATCACCCAGGCATTAGAGACGTGCCCATGCATTTAAGTCCAGAGAATCTGAGCCGTTCAGCAAAGCCGCACTTTGTTTGGCTAGTTACTTTGGTGTCCAACTTGTGAAGATAAACGGCAAACTGCACAACTTGAGCCTCTCGGAGGAGCCCCGGTACCGACCACTATCTTAATTAATGTACGACGAATTTGTTGAAATCCTACGATGGATCTATTAATTGGACGTGTTTTGTACAGTTTTCGTCTTATTAGAACCCTAATCTCCTATAAGCCAGCCCTCTTCGACTATCTATACTAATATTATAAAGCTGAAGAGTTTGTTTGTTTGAACGCGCTAATCTCAAGAACTACTGGTTCGAATTGAAAAATTATTTTTGTGATGGATAGTCTATTTATCGAGGAAGGCTTTAGGCTATATAACATCACGCTGATCATAATAACAGAAATTCACGCGGACGAAGTCGCAGGCAACAGCTAGTATATTATATACTATAAACCTCAAATTAAACCCACTGAAAAGAAAAAATGAAATTAAAAATCATCCCCGCATTTTTTTGCAAAATGATAACATAAATATCAGAAACATAAAAATACACCTCAATTAAAGTATTCTTCTTCTTCTTAATCGCTTCGTGATGGTATTTTGTGGTGACTTCATGCCTAGTGTTTTTTTTTTATTCGATGACAAGATACCCTTGACTGCGATCTCACCTGATGCTAAGTGACGATTCAGTCTAAGATGGTAGCGGGCTAACTTGGACGGGATATAGCACTAAATTCAACCCATACCCCTAATCGGTTTCTACACGCCATCGTGCCGGAACGCTAAATCTCTTGGCGGCACGTCTTTGACGGCAGGGTGGTAACTAGCCACGGCCAAAGCCTCCCACCAGATCAGACCAGAGACAATTTAGAAATTATAAATTACTAAATTGCCCCCGCCGGGAATCGAACCCGAGACCTCCCAGTTATAAGACCACAGCGCTCACCACTGCGCCAGGGAGGTCGTCAAAAAGTGATGGGCATTTATTACGGTTGACATAAAGATAACACCAACAATATATTACGGTAAACATAATATTATTAAACTACTCTTTCTTTCAATATTAATTCTTCGTTTCTGACATCACTCTTTGTATTTAAAGAAAAATCTTTCTTTCTTGTTTAATTTAATTTAATTAGAAATTTCCTCAATACTTTCTCTCTATAATAAAAACTGGAGTTTCAGGTACTTGCGAATGTTAATTAAGTTACAAAGTTATATTAACGGTACTCCAGCAATAACTACTCTTATAACTTTTAATTCAAGGAGAAAATCTTGAAGTTGGGTTCGGATGGAGCTGGAATGGAATAAAGAAACTTTTATAGGAGTTGAGAACATAATTTTTCATACCTACACGGAGAACATAAACCTTTCTCGTAAAATGGCGGAGAAAACTCATTGAAGACTACTTTTATTTTGTATATTTACTAGCTTTTTCCTACGGCTTCTTCCGCGTGGGATTTTATTTTCAAAAATCCCGCGGAAACTCTCTGTTTTTCCGGAATAAAAGGTAACACTCTCCAAGTCGTCAACTATACTTAAGCAACAAATCATTTATTCAGCGTTTCTGTGTGATTGAAGGACAAACCAACTAATAAACAACTTTCACCTTTATGATATCCTAAACCTGAAATGTAGCCTATGTGTTAATCCTGGGTATGATATATCTCTATTCCAAACAGCCCAATTGGTTCATTCGTTGTGGTGAATCGAAGTAACAAACATACATCCATCCATACCTCCATCCTCGCAAACTTTCGCATTTATAACATTAGTAGGATTAAAATTAATGAATCATTTTTTCCGTAGATGGCAGCATATAACCACCTTTGTCTATCAGAAAAATAGGTTTTACCTACCTACCTTTGGTAACGCCATAGTGGCCTGAAGGGCCTATGTGAGTTTTAGAGAAACTATTGTTCATGTAATGAGGCCCTCAATTAATCAGTGAAGTGAATCCCGGACGAGGATGAAAAGTATTCATTGAATACAATAACAAAAACTCTGATAAGCCAATCGCGTTGAGTTTGTCAGAATACAAAAAAGCCTGAATAAATCTGTCGGTTTCCCCTAATACCATAATCTCTGTCCACGGCTGCAGATGGAGGTATAAACAAAGATTGAAACCGCTTCGTGACAAGCTCAAATCCGGCCGCATCAACGTTGGGTCCATATTCCAAACGGGCTCAGGCCTAAGCCGAGAAAATTGAGCGCGTAATATTCTACCTACCTGGGGTTTTAAAATACTGCCCGTATATCCCCGTGATCGTGTTTATAATTCACTAGCGGACCCAAATCGGGTGAAAAAAAAATGCCGGAAAAAAGCCGTTAAATTGAAGATTAGAGCCATCTAGTGTACGAAGTCTTTGATGAAAATTCTTTAAAAACGGCATGATTTTATATCATTATTAGCCTTTGTCACTAATTGATGCTATGTTTTATTCCAGGTCCAGGCTATAATCGATCTCTGTGCCAAATTCAGCCAAATCGGTTCAGTAGTTGCGGCGTGATTGAGTAACAAACATCAATCCATCCATCCTTTCCATCCATCCAAACTTTCGCATTTATAATATTAGTAGAAAGTAGGATACTATCACCTAAGTGCCAGTTGATTCCAACCATTAATTTAATTGGAATAATGATAGAAAATCGTTTGTGTTGGTTTATTATTCAAAACGAGTTCGTCAATTTCTTAATTCTCCTTCATAAACACGATTTTCTCTTCTATTTATGTAATATAGATATATATTTGCGACTATGTTATACACTATTTAGAGACGAAATAGTTCAGGTTGAGTGTGTAAAGTCTGTAATACTACTTGCGAACTAAGTCCTCTAAGTATTTGTCTTCGGATGGAAGCAGAAACCTCTCGAATTAATATTTGCTAAAGACAGTTTAGTTGCGAAACTTGCAGTGCTAACTTAAACTTGAATAGCAAAGAGCACAAGAGAATAGGTAGTCTACTGTCTATTGTTCTCAGGAAACGTTAGGTACCCATCCACGTTTTCTAATGGAATTTGACAAACTTTCTGGCATAGCTGCAATATACTATCTTGGCAAGCAAATTAATCTCCCTGATTCGAATTATTGGAGTTAGGCCGGCTTACCCACTGGACTAGGTGAGCGCAGTGGCAGTAGTCATATTAAGCTGTAAACAAACAATCAGATGCGTCCGCAAGTAGTATAGAAAGCCGGTTTCAGCTCACTCCCAGCCTAGGCCAAAAAAAAAAAAGTGCGGCCAGGCCAAAAAAATAAAAAAAGTGTGCCCACCCCCCAAAAAAAGTGCGCCTAGGTAAAAAAAAAGTGTGCCTAGGCCAAAAAATAGTGCAGCCAGGGCAAAAAAAGGGTCAGGGCGATCCGAAAAAAAAGAGGCCCGCCGCAGGCGAAAAAATTTTGGCTAAAATTCCAATAAGACAAATTCCAATTGGAATTCCAATCATTGGAATTCCAATTGAAGAGTTTAGTATTTCCACTTCCTAATAGATGGCGCTGCTTGTCAAGGTATAAAATGGTACGCTACTGTAAGATAGATGGTGTAATGGGGCGACTTAAAATGACACGCTACTACAAGGTAGATGGCGTTGAGTGTTTTAAGTGTGATATATTTTCCGTCCTATTTCGTGTTGGATTTTCCGTTCCCATTGGTTATGAGAGTGAGAGAATGTAGAGTGCACCAGTGTTTGTGTACACACTTGTGCACTATAATACCTCCTGTGGTTAAACTTGTATCACTACCAGACAACACTTATTGATATCGCATAGAACCTAAAAGCCCGGCCTACGGCCGGGCAGCGGAACTTTTATGTTTTAACCTAACCTAACCTAGCTAGTAAATTAGGTTAGCCTAATTGCTCGAAGTGCTCCAGGCACCCGCTAATGTTTGTTACACAAGAAATTCATTCCAAAGAATCGAACCTGTCAGTTAAACAGAGCGAGCGCACTAACCACTGTACCAAGGAGGTCACATACCTGCTTGCTTTGAACAAAAGTGAAAAGACCCTTTTCCTTTCGTCGCATTCCTACGTTTTTTTTTTAACCGAATTCAAAATAAAAAAGGTTATGCACTTTATGTTTGCAAAATACGAATTAAAAGTCAATTAAACGTTTAAAAAAATCGAATAATAACTTCTCTCTCATTATTGATGTTCTTTTGAATGAGAAAATATAATTCTATATTGATTAATCATTTATAGATTTAAATATGATTATGCACTAATTAATGTTTGTTACACAAGAAATGCATTTCAAAAAATTGAACCTAGGACTTCTCAGTTAATATAAAACCATAACACTCACCACTGCGCCCTTAGAGGTCTTCATGCGCTTTCTACCTGGTAGGACAATAGACCCTTGCATTCCAACGTTTTTGCGCTTTTAACCGAATTCAAAATAAAGATTATTCTGTATTTATGTAACTCGTACGTTAAGTCGTATGTAAGTACAAATTCAAAGTCAAATTAAGAGTTTCAAAAAATCGAATAACAACTTCTGAATTAATAAATGAGTGAATATGAAAAACGGTAAACTTGAAAATACTTTGAGTAACTAGCTATTGAAAACGATTAGTATAATATGTAATTCTTAAGCGATGTCTCAGCTCTCACGAGGTTCTCATCATAGGAATTAGGGTATAGTGATTCTCTGTTATTATTATTGATGTTTTTTTAACTTAAAAAAAAAGGTATATTAACCTAATTAACCTGAATCTGTTGATGGTGTATTTAGATAACATCTTCGACACGTACGAACTTGGTTGATTTTTTGTACTCTTTTTTTTTAATTCCCATTATCTTTGGGTAGGATATAGATACAAAAAATGATTGCCTGCAGATTGCCGTATATTACACAAAAAATAGATGGCATCTTCGACACGTACGAACTTGGTTGATTTTTTGTACTCTTTTTCATCTTTGTTAGGATATGGATACAAAAAAATTATATTGCCTACAGATGCAAGGGATCAAGACATGTTAATTCATGTCTAAAACATGTGTGTATAAAAAGGGTCCATTCTAATTTTCTATCATAAGTTTACCTTGTGTCAGCTCGTGAGTATCTCAGTTTTAAATATAAAGTCTTAAATATTATCTACTAATTACCAGTCTAGGAATATTGTGTTGTGAATCTACATATTTCCGTTCATTATGGAGGTAAGTGCGTAATTATACTTGTTATTATTTAAATTATATTTGTAGCTAACATATCGATTCGTTATTATTGGGCTACTTTTTGAAATTTTATAAATATAATTAGTTTATTACAGTAATTACATTACAGTATAATATTATAAAGGCTAAAGTTTGTATGTGTATGTTTGTTACTCCTTCACGCCACAAGAAATGAGCCGAATTGGCTGAAATTTGGAATGGATCCAGGATTTAAACATAGGCTACATTTTATCATGGAAAATTAAAGATTCCCTACGAGAATTAAAAAAACCTTAATATACGCGGACATCATCTAGTGTAATTCTATAAATTGAATAATCTCCTTTTTATTTCAGGACTCGGAAAATGAAATCAGTTATAAGAATTATTATTATCCACTCAATGTGTCAGATGATCAAGATGCAAGTGATTGTATGACAAATAATAAAAAGACTGCTTCAAAAAGGATCAAAACAATGGAACAAAATAATATAGATGTGTTTTTTGAACATCCAAAGAAAAAGAAGAGGGCAACTACTTCTTCATCTGTGGCTCAGGCGATTGATGGAGGTCTGTCGTATATCTCATCGAATGATGCTGACAGTACAAACGCAAGTCATCTCATCAAAATAGATGTCTATGACATGAAGAATCTGAAAGGGGTTTCACCTCTTGAATACTGGAAATATGCAGATTTACGATTAAAGTACTATGTGAATTCAGACGCTGATAAATTTTATCTCAGCACTCGAGATATTATTTACAACATAACAAAGCAGATCGCAGGAAGACATGATTGTAAAAAATATTTTGTCGAGAGAGATAACAAGCAATAACAATAGCTATAAATTATTCCATCCCAAAAAATAAAACTATTTAAAAGATAGCATCGTTACCTGCAAATCAAGACCCATGTCACTTAACGTAAATAAATTTTTAAAATAATGTGCAGTCTCCCTACTATTTGTCTGTGAATACAGACGAAACAAATTATAAAAGAGTGCTGTTCTAACACAATCAAGTCATATTCCATCTCGCTATCCACAACAATGTTGTGTCAACTGTGTGCTTTTAACGACTCTGTTTACAATGAAGAATTGGTTGAAAATTGTGAAGAAGCAGAATTGAACGCCGAGTTAGTTAACATATGCATGGAAGCCGATCGAAATCAAGTTTATTCGTGAGTATTTTTTATTCATCATTTTTTCCATGAACAGTATTTATTTTAATCTATTATATTTCAAACGATTCATCGAGGCTTGGGTGCACGACTATAAATTTTTACTAATCTAACAGCTACCATCAACCTGATCAGTTCAAACTTGTTCAAACATAACGCTGATGGGGAGGGGCTATTTACGTATAAATACTCGGTTAAGACGTTAGCTACACTCATTCAGAGAGAAGTTGTGATAGAAAAATATTAATAATGGAAGCTTTTTCCAATGATGAAATAAGTGTATTTTCTAAATCATTTGTGTTAAATAAGATGCATAGATACATACGGTTGTGGTATATCTCTGATAGACTCCCTAGATGGATGTTAGATGACCCAGAGATTAAACCGTTTTATACACCATGTAGTGGTCATCGTACTTCAATTTTTCCTCATTCTGATGAAATTGACGGTGTATTTCCTATGAAAGCATATTGTAATATGTGTGTTACAAATGGTAAATTATATTTAAATAAAAGATTAGTGTAACATTTATTTTATAGAAAATATGTTTTATTATATCAATTTTTATTTTTCAGTTCAAAGCAAACTGGAGCCGGAGTGAAAAGAAAAGCTACTACAGTCACAAACTCTACGAGTAAGCAACCATGTTCTCAAGAACCTTCTACATCTACGGAGCCATTGACTACAGCAAGACTAACGGGGGAAGAATCGTCCTTACCTGTAAGTTCTACAAAATATCATAGTATCGAGTGTTCTTACTGTAAAATAAATGTGAATCAAAAGTACTATTCTAACCACCTTAGAAGCAAAAAACATATAAATAACGTACTTCTTAATAGTTCGGTTCAAAACTTAACCAATGTGCAATTAATAGAAAATGCCTTCGGTCGACGAATAGCAACATACAGGATTTCCAATAATAATTCACAATTTCAGACACCTGAAGCTTTTCTTGATTCAATTAAAAATTCTGTTCATGACTTGCTTCATACGCTTTTAAAAGAGCATACTTTAATTAAAGTTAACTTCATTTTAAACGGAGATTTTATTCAGGCAACAAAAAACTTAGAAACTTCCTTTGACTTTCAAACGTGTAACTATACATTCTGTTTAGGTGATGAAATTAACATCATTTACTCGGATTTATTAACTGAAACTTCGAGTAAAGTTTGTAATTTTGAAAAGAAAGATAGTGGTTGGAGTCTTAAAAAAATTAATTATGTGGATTTAAATATAAATAAATTAAACCCTTTAAAAGGGAACTCTTATATAGATTTACCCATAGATATTAAACATAAACTTGCTATTATTAATGTTAAAAATAATGACAATAAATGTTTTCAATGGGCTATACTTTCCGCTTTGTATCCTGTTCAAAAAAATGCCGACAGAGTGACTTCATATATATCGAAACAAAACTCTTTAGATTTTTCAAATATTCCATTTCCAGTACAATTAAAAGATATCAACAAATTTGAAACCTTAAATAATATTAGTATAAATGTTTTTGGAATTGAACATGACACAAAAAGCAATTCTACGAAGATTATTGGTCCTCTCTATTTCACAAAATGTCGAAAACAGAAACACATAAATTTATTATACGTAAATAATGGTTCGAATGGTCATTATTGTTATATAAAGAATCTTTCTAGGCTAGTTGGTCGACAATTAACCAAACATATCCATGCTGTATTTATTTGTGATGGTTGCTTACTATATTTTCAATCAGATATTAAATTGAAATCCCATCAAGAGTTTGATTGTAATCATATTAGAACTGATTTGCCCGATATCACACAAGCTAAACTAACATTTAATAAATATGAAAGAAAGCTCAAATTGCCTTTTGTTGTTTACGCAGATTTTGAAGCATTTTTAAGTCCTATACAAGGTTGTGATAATGATCCAACTACCTCATACACAGCAAATTTTCAAAAACATGAAGTATATAGCTTTGGATACTATATCAAATGTACATTTAATAATAGTCTATCAGTATATAAAACTTATACAGGTACCGACTGTGCCAAAGTGTTTATGGAGACTTTAAATGATGATATAAAACGAATTTATGATGAGCATTTAATTGAAGTTTATCCACTACCTCTGACAACAAATGATAACAAAAAATTATCTAGGACATCCACATGTCATATATGTGAAAAAGAACTGAAATCGGATTACGAAATAGCATATAATAAATACACCGGAGGTTTAGTAGGTGTCTGTCACAAAAGCTGTAGTAAAAAGTTAGAAATTCCTCAATTTATACCGATAATTTTACATAACCTTAGTAACTATGATGCTCATTTCATTGTGCACGCATTGAATTTCTCAGAAGGTGGGATAAATGTCATACCCCAAAATAAAGAACGATATATTTCATTTTCAAAAAAGATAAAAATCATGGACAAACAAATTGAATTGAGGTTTATTGATTCTTTTAAATTTTTATCTAGTAGTCTAGAATCCTTAACAAATAATTTAAATGATAAAGACTTCATCGAATTGCGAAGAAATTTTCAAAGTGAAAAAGATATTTATTATTTAAAACGTAAGGGTGTATACCCATACGAATGTATGACATCTTTTGACTCCTTAAAGTTAACGTCACTCCCAACACAGGATCAATTTTTCAGTACACTTACAAACAGTACTGTTTCAAATGAGGATTATAAACATGCTAGAGATGTTTGGAATCATTTTAAATGTCGTAATATGAGTGATTACTCTGATTTATATCTCAAAACGGATGTGTTACTTTTAGCAGATATATTTGAAAATTTTAGAAATGTATGTATTAAAACTTATGATTTAGATCCTGCGCAATATTATACTGCACCAGGTCTTAGTTGGGATGCAATGTTAAAGTACACACAAATAACGTTAGATTTACTAACAGATTTTGAAAAAATTGCATTTGTGAAATCAGGTATACGCGGCGGTGTTTCACAGTGCAGTAACCGTTATGCGCAAGCTAATAATAAGCACATGGCAAATTTTAATCAGAAAATCCAATCATCTTATCTCACATACTTAGATGCTAATAATTTATATGGTTGGGCTATGTCTCAATACCTTCCAACGGGGGCTTTTGAATGGGTAAGTTGTGAAACTAATTTCAACATACCAATTGATTCTGATGTGGGTTATATTCTAGAAGTAGATTTAGAATACCCTGAAACTTTACATGACTTACATACCGATTTTCCTCTTTGTCCAGAGAATATACTTGCTGGAGGGAGTAAAACTATAAAATTAGTTCCAAATCTATTTGATAAAACTAAGTATGTTATTCATTATAGAAATCTTGTACAGTGTCTAGAAATGGGCTTAAAACTAAAAAAAATTCATAGGATTTTAAAATTTAATCAAAGTCCTTGGTTACAAAAATATATTGATTTAAATACACAGTTGCGTACATCTGCACAATCTGATTTTGAAAAGGATTTCTATAAGTTAATGAATAATTCAATATTCGGAAAAACAATGGAGAACATTGAAAAACGTGTTGATGTTAAACTATGTACACATTGGGAAGATAAGGGAAAATCTGTTGGTGTTCAAAAACTTATTGCGAGACCTGAATTTCATAGTGTCTCAATATTTTCGGAAAATTTGGTTGCTATACAATTGAAAAAAACGAAATTACTTTACAATAAACCTATTTACTTAGGATTTTGTATTTTAGATATTTCTAAAACGCTTATGTATGATTTCCATTATAAGTATATGAAAAAGAAATATGGCTCAAATTGTAAAATGTTATATACTGACACTGACAGCTTCATATATCAGATTTTTACTGATAACTTTTATGATGACATTAAACCTGACTTAAATAAATACTTCGATACTTCGGATTATCCCCCTAATAATAGTTTTGATATTCCCTTGATGAATAAAAAAAAAATTGGCTATTTTAAGGATGAAAATAATGGTAACATTATGACTGAATTTGTTGGTTTGAGATCAAAAGTGTATGCTTTTAATGCACAAAATAAATTCATTGCTAAGGCAAAAGGTGTAAACAAATCGGTTACCAAAAATTTCAAAATGCAGAATTATAAAACAGTTTTATTTGAACAAAAAAATGAACTATGTGAGATGTATAGATTCAGATCGATAAAGCATATAATATTTACTCAAAAAACGAATAAAATATCATTATCACATTCAGATACAAAACGGTTTTTAGTTAATAACTCTACCAACACCTTAGCTTGGGGTCATTACAAAATAAAGTCGTTTAATAATGATTAGCAGTAAGAATCATTGATGATATTTTTTAAGTAATTATAAGAATGGATAGATGTAGCCTTAAGTTATAAATTGTATAGAAAAATAAATTGTATAATTATAAATAAATGTATTACTTAAATCGATGTTGTGTCACTTTATTCCCCATTTCTTTATCTAATTTAACTAAAGCAACACGTATTTTGAACATGTATCATTTTCTCCATCCATTTACTGCTATAGTTGCTGGACCGAGTGGATGTGGTAAATCACATTTTGTGACAAATTTCTTGAAACACTGTAATTATATATGTAATACACGATTTGATCAAGTTTTATGGTGCTACGATGAAATGCAGCCTCTATATAATCTAGAAAATGTAACTTACATTCAAGGAATTCCTGAAATGAATATGTTTGATGGAAAACATCCTCAATTAATTATACTTGACGATCTCATGAGGGAGTCAGATGGTCGTGTTGTTGATATTTTTACTAAAGGTAGTCACCACAGAAATTTAAGTGTTTTTTATATCACACAAAATCTTTTTCATCAAGGGAAAGGCCAACGAGATATTTCTCTGAATACAAGTTACATAATTTACTTTAAAAATCCCAGAGATCGAACACAAATTCGTCATTTAGCACGTCAAGTATTTCCAGAGAATTCAAAGTTTGTTGAAGAGGCTTATAAAGATGCCACTACTGAGCCTCATGGCTATTTAATGATTGATTTAAAGCAAAATACAAATGATTCATGTCGTTTTAAAACTAAGATAGATAGTACCTCTAATGATTGTGTGGTATACATCCCTAAAAAGGGGTTTAAATATGGTTTACATCACTCAGTTCTTGTCAGTAACAAATAATGGTTGAAGGAAGCAGCACGCTAGATTCAAAAAAGTTAAGGTGTGCATTACAAACATTTAAACCAAAATATCGTAAAATTTTACTTCGCTCTCTTAAGAAAGAAGAAATTAATCGTGTTTGTGAGTATATCAAAGAAATATTTAAAGAAAATACCCCCAATAAAGAGACAAGAGAATCTTCTGTAAAACTGAATTGTTTCTTTTCTACAAAGTTAATATAAATATGTATTCAGATTCATTCTAAAATAATGTCTGCACGAGTAAAAACACACAAAAATTTACTAAAGGCTTTACACACACTTCAACCGAAATTCCGCACAGCCTTATTGAAAGCTTGTAAGGACGAGGAAATCAATTGTATTTGTGAGTGTATTTTCAATATACTAAATGGTAAACTACCTTTGAAGGATTGTGAGAAGGCCAAGTTAAAAAAACACAAAACTATTCTGAGAAAATTAATAAAGAAAGGGAGAAATAAATCACGAAAACGTATTATAATTCAGAAAGGGGGAGCATTTCTACCTATTATTTTGGGAGCTGTTTTAAGTGGACTGTTTAATTTAATATAAAAAATGGAACACGCAAAAAAAATGGTTCTTATTGAACCAGAGGTTATTGAAAGGTTAAAATCAAAAAATATTGCATCTGACGATTCTTTATCAAGATTAGATAAAGAAATGCAAAAAATACTGAAAAGTAAACTTGATGATCGTGAAAAATGGTCACTGTACACACAAATTTTACAGAGATATCTCCATATAACTGAAGGAGAGAGAAAGCCAATTAAATTACCAGTGACTGTGGAGGACGATCGAAGCTATGACAATAACAGTATCTTTAAAAAGGAAATGAAAGACAATGATTCAACAGTTTATGAGGAATCAGAGGATGATAAGCACGTACAGGGGCTACCAATTGATTTTTTATATTCCCCTACTTATATAAACAAATTAATACCGAAAACGTATAGGAAAAAAGGTGATATATTATTAAATGCTCTGCTAAATAATAAAGAAAAAATTTGCTGGAAAAAGGATGGATCAATAGTCGTAGATAATGAAGTTGTAGATGGTAGTAATATAGTGGATCTAGTGAATTATACCCTAAGACCATTAAAACGCTCCAAACCTAATGGATGGGAAATATTTATCCAAACTATAAAAGATATAGGGGTTCCCTTAATATGTATTGGTAATCCTCAAGCTTCTGAAAATATTAGTAACATATCTCCAAAATTCAGAGAACATAGTTCTCCATCTGATGATAAAAGTCCAAAAACTTCATCATACAGACTAAGGAAAAAACAAGACATTTGGGAAAGATGGAATCCATATTAGACATAAAAGATATTTATTATGATGTATCCAATCCCGCTGGTTACGGAAGTGCAGAGAAATTAAAAAGAGCATTAAAAGGTAAAATGAATAGAAAGCAAGTGAAAGAATGGTTGCAAGCTCAGGAAACTTATACTTTACATAAGCCTGTGCATCGAAAATTCCCCCGGAATAAATATATTCTATCTAATCTTAATGAACTTTGGCAAGCAGATTTAAGTGATATGCGTACTTATTCTCAATATAATGAAGGTTTCAATTATATTCTTTGTGTTATTGATGTTTTTAGTAAATACGCTTTCGCTAGAGCACTAAAGAAGAAAAATTCTGAAAGCATAAAACAAGCATTTGAAAGCATATTTACTGAAGCTAATACTACTCCTACCCACTTGCAATCAGATAAAGGTACTGAATTTGTATCAAAAGATGTTAGACAGTACTTTAAAAGTAAAAATGTAAATTATTACACAACCAACAACCCAGATATTAAAGCAAGTATAGTTGAGAGATTTCAAAGGACATTAAAAACTAAAATGTGGCGTTATTTTACACATAAAAATACCTATACTTATATTAACATTTTACAAGATTTACTCTATTCTTATAATCATAGTTTTCATTCAAGCATAAAAATGTGTCCGTTTGAAGTTAATTTTAATAACATCATGACAGTTTGGAATAATTTATATGGAAATATATACAATAAAATCAGTGCTAAACAACAGTCTAAGTTTTCAATTGGAGATCATGTAAGGATAACAAAATATAAGCACATTTTTCAAAAAGGATATGAGACAAATTGGAGTGATGAAATATTTATTATAACTGGTATAAAAAATAGCATGTCTAGAGTAGTCTACACACTTAAAGATCTACAAAGTGAACCTATTGTTGGTACTTTTTATGAGAATGAACTACAAAAAGTTACATATAACCCCACCACTCAATATAAAATTGATAAAATACTACGGTCTCGCTACTCAGGTAACAGAAAAGAAGTACTTGTCAAGTGGAAAGGTTATCCTGACAAATTTAACAGTTGGATTTTAGAATCCAGTCTTAAACAGATAGGATGATGGAAGACAATTTTTATTTAACTTTACTTAGTAATAGTTCAATGGAATACTTCCCGGAAAACACGACGACCACGTTCTCAACAAAATTACCAAAATCGCTTATTTTGGAAGGTGAATGGCACGTTGGAGTTGTAGAATTTCAATATCCTTGCACTATGTATACGGTTAGAGACTATGAAAATGTTATTTATACATCAAAGTGGATTACAATACCCGATGAAGATATAAACTCTTTAGTGCACTATAGAAACCGTATTCCTGCCATGAACTATGATAGCATTGAACATATTGTAGCTGAATTAAATAAAAATACAGATGCTGGAATAATGTTTAACTATGATGAAATAAAGAAGCAAGTATCAGTATTATGTGCGAATAACGCAATTGATGTACTTAAGTTGTCAACCAAATTATATTTACAACTTGGTTTTGAACCAAATACAAATCTAATTCAAAATAATATCGGAACATATCCTTATAATTTAAAATTAGGATTACCATCTCAATTGTTCATTTATTGTGATATAATAGAACCACAGATTGTTGGTGATGTTATGGCCCCTCTTCTCAGAATAGCACCACTAGATCCTACAGTCTATGTATACGGGGCAAATAAAATGCATATTTTTTCACCGCCTCATTACGTACCTGTCATGCGTAGAGAGTTCGATGTGATAGAAATAGATATAAGAACGAGTACAGGTCGAAAAGTACCATTCCAGTTTGGGACAACGTGTATTAAAGTACATTTTAAGAGAATCAAGTGAATACACATATTTCAAATGCCGTGCCCGTATTTACATTATTATTCTCATCAAGCTGGTACAGGTGTAGGTGCAATTTATAAAGGTGCACCTTATCAGCGAGGTCACGGTATTGGTAGTTTTTTGGGCGGACTATTCAGATCTGTTCTTCCACTTTTGAAAAGTGGTGCAAAAGTTGTGGGTAAAGAAGCTTTGAATGCTGGTGTGGGTCTACTGTCTGATATGTTAAATGTGCAACCAATGGATGAATCTATCAGGTCACGTTTAAAAACAGCAACTTCGAATTTAAAAGAAAAAGCTGACAAAAAAATTGATTCAATAATGAGAGGATCAGGATATAAAATTAGACGACAAAAACGGAAACGTATCACTCCTAAAAACACTCTCAAACGGAGCGGTACTAAGAAAATTAAACAAAGTAATATTCAGGATATTTTTCATAAAAGTTAAAATTAAAAAATGTCATTTTTACATCATCACTCCTGTGAATGCGTAAAATCTGAGTTGGATTTGTTTGCTCTACCATCGACTCAAACTAGTATTGAAGGAGGTCAGTGGATCCATTACAACCCCATTTCATCATTGACCGATGATGGACCCATTGAGTTTTTAGTACCAGGAAATGGAGATGATTATATTGATTTATCTCATACCCTACTTCACATAAAAGCTAAAATTCAGAATACTGATGCAACTAACATTGCGGCGACGTCAAATGTTGCTCCAGTTAATAATTGGCTGCACTCGCTTTTTAGTCAGGTTGATATATATTTAAATCAAAAACTCGTATCACCACCAAACAACACTTATGGGTATCGTGCTTACATCGAGACTTTGCTTAACTATGGTACAGCTGCTAAGAAATCTCATCTTACTTGTGGGCTTTGGTATAAAGATACAGCCTCAAAAATGGATTCATGTGATGCTTCAAATCAGGGATATGCAAAAAGAGAAGAATTAGCAAAGGAAAGTCAAATTATTGAAATGATTGGACACATACACGCTGATATTTTTAATCAAGATAAGTTTTTAATCAACGGTGTTGAAATGCGTCTTAAACTAGTACGTTCGAAAGATACTTTTAATCTTATGTGTTCAATGGCAGATAGTAAATTCAAAGTGCATATATCTAGTGCTAGCCTTATAATGCGCAAAGTTCGGATCAATCCGAGTGTATTAATTGCACATGAGAAAGTATTAGCTACTACAACTGCAAAATATCCTATCACTCGTGCTGAAGTTAAAGTCTTAACGATCCCATCGGGCATCCAAGGAAAAATGCTTGATAATGTATTTTTAGGACAAATTCCCAAAAGATGTATTATTGGTTTCGTAGGAAACTCAGCTTTCAATGGAACTTTAAATACTAATCCTTTTAATTTTGGTAATCACGGTCTTAATCTGTTCGGTTTATATGTTGATGGTCAATCTATACCATCAAAAACATTAACACCCTCTTTTGATGATAATATGTTCACAAGTGCATATCATACTTTATTCTCTGGAACAGGAATTCATTTTTTGAATGAAGGGAATGATGTCTCTAAGGAGGAGTATAATAATGGATATTGTCTGCTTGCCTTTGATTTAACTCCTGATTTATCTGCTAATTCAAACTCCCACTGGAATCTCATAAAACGAGGTAGTGTAAGATTTGAAGTTCGATTTGAAAGAGCTCTAACTACAACTCTTAATTGTATTGTATACGCAGAGTTTGATAACGTAATTGAAATTAATAAAAATCGAGATGTTAATTTAGACTACAATAGTTAAAAATTTAATATAAAAATGGAGATATTCAATTTTTAAGTCATTTGTTAATCACTCATTGTATCAAGAAGATTATCTTATTTGTAAGTCTTATTTGCTCTAAATTTATTTCAATTTTAGTTTCAATGAATACCGCAGAGATTGGAAAATATTTAAAAATAATCGATCCCAATATTCAATTCAATGTTTTTGCAGCAAATAAGATACCGATATATTTAACACCACCAGCTTATTTAATTTCCAATTTAGATCCAGATACAAAACCTGGATCTCATTGGGTAGCAATATATGTGGATACTAATGGTGTCGGTGAATATTTTGATTCGTTTGGTCGAAAACCAACGGATTATCATGAAATGTTCCTAAAAACCAACTGTAAGAAGTGGACCCATAATAACAAAGTACTTCAGAACTATTTAAGTTCATTTTGTGGAATGTATTGTTTAGTTTATATATATTTTAAATATAACAACATCTCAATGTCACAATTCCTTAATATATTTACTGATAATACTTTGTATAATGATCAACTTTTACAATGTATGTTTACAACTTTATTTATAAGGAGATGAAATAAAAAATATTGTTTTGAATAATTATAGTTTTATTTATATACAAATCTTAAATAACATTTTTTTACTAAAAATAAACATAAGACTACCTAAATACTAACTAACTATAACTTAAGGGTACGCTGTGATGAAAACGAATGATCTTGCTCAGAGTCTTCATCATCAGTTGTTGGTCCTCCTCGTATTCCGAATAATGCATCTTCGATTGGAATGAAGTCAACTGGACTGTAAAGGCTCGGACTAGGGCTTAGGCAGGCAAAATGATCCCCATCTTGTGAATCCTCACACAACTCCATATCTTCAAAATTCAGTTCCGCTTCTGCTTCTTCACATAGCGAAACCATTTCTGTATCGTAAATGGTCTCGCTCAGTTCACACAGTTGAGAAGGTTGAGACGACATCGTATACTCGTAGTTGAACGTAGTGAGATGGAATATGAAGTTCACCTCTCAAGGCAAAACACTTTTATACTTTGTTCTGTTGTCGAAGAGTGGGGGACTCGGTTAACTAATTCAACAAAAACTCCAGGTATAGGGAGACTGCACATTATTTTAAAAATTTATTTACGTTAAGTGACATGGGTCTTGATTTGCAGGTAACGATGCTATCTTTTAAATAGTTTTATTTTTTGGGATGGAATAATTTATAGCTATTGTTATTGCTTGTTATCTCTCTCGACAAAATATTTTTTACAATCATGTCTTCCTGCGATCTGCTTTGTTATGTTGTAAATAATATCTCGAGTGCTGAGATAAAATTTATCAGCGTCTGAATTCACATAGTACTTTAATCGTAAATCTGCATATTTCCAGTATTCAAGAGGTGAAACCCCTTTCAGATTCTTCATGTCATAGACATCTATTTTGATGAGATGACTTGCGTTTGTACTGTCAGCATCATTCGATGAGATATACGACAGACCTCCATCAATCGCCTGAGCCACAGATGAAGAAGTAGTTGCCCTCTTCTTTTTCTTTGGATGTTCAAAAAACACATCTATATTATTTTGTTCCATTGTTTTGATCCTTTTTGAAGCAGTCTTTTTATTATTTGTCATACAATCACTTGCATCTTGATCATCTGACACATTGAGTGGATAATAATAATTCTTATAACTGATTTCATTTTCCGAGTCCTGAAATAAAAAGGAGATTATTCAATTTATAGAATTACACTAGATGATGTCCGCGTATATTAAGGTTTTTTTAATTCTCGTAGGGAATCTTTAATTTTCCATGATAAAATGTAGCCTATGTTTAAATCCTGGATCCATTCCAAATTTCAGCCAATTCGGCTCATTTCTTGTGGCGTGAAGGAGTAACAAACATACACATACAAACTTTAGCCTTTATAATATTATACTGTAATGTAATTACTGTAATAAACTAATTATATTTATAAAATTTCAAAAAGTAGCCCAATAATAACGAATCGATATGTTAGCTACAAATATAATTTAAATAATAACAAGTATAATTACGCACTTACCTCCATAATGAACGGAAATATGTAGATTCACAACACAATATTCCTAGACTGGTAATTAGTAGATAATATTTAAGACTTTATATTTAAAACTGAGATACTCACGAGCTGACACAAGGTAAACTTATGATAGAAAATTAGAATGGACCCTTTTTATACACACATGTTTTAGACATGAATTAACATGTCTTGATCCCTTGCATCTGTAGGCAATATAATTTTTTTGTATCCATATCCTAACAAAGATGAAAAAGAGTACAAAAAATCAACCAAGTTCGTACGTGTCGAAGATGCCATCTATTTTTTGTGTAATATACGGCAATCTGCAGGCAATCATTTTTTGTATCTATATCCTACCCAAAGATAATGGGAATTAAAAAAAAGAGTACAAAAAATCAACCAAGTTCGTACGTGTCGAAGATGTTATCTAAATACACCATCAACAGATTCAGGTTAATTAGGTTAATATACCTTTTTTTTTAAGTTAAAAAAACATCAATAATAATAACAGAGAATCACTATACCCTAATTCCTATGATGAGAACCTCGTGAGAGCTGAGACATCGCTTAAGAATTACATATTATACTAATCGTTTTCAATAGCTAGTTACTCAAAGTATTTTCAAGTTTACCGTTTTTCATATTCACTCATTTATTAATTCAGAAGTTGTTATTCGATTTTTTGAAACTCTTAATTTGACTTTGAATTTGTACTTACATACGACTTAACGTACGAGTTACATAAATACAGAATAATCTTTATTTTGAATTCGGTTAAAAGCGCAAAAACGTTGGAATGCAAGGGTCTATTGTCCTACCAGGTAGAAAGCGCATGAAGACCTCTAAGGGCGCAGTGGTGAGTGTTATGGTTTTATATTAACTGAGAAGTCCTAGGTTCAATTTTTTGAAATGCATTTCTTGTGTAACAAACATTAATTAGTGCATAATCATATTTAAATCTATAAATGATTAATCAATATAGAATTATATTTTCTCATTCAAAAGAACATCAATAATGAGAGAGAAGTTATTATTCGATTTTTTTAAACGTTTAATTGACTTTTAATTCGTATTTTGCAAACATAAAGTGCAATAACCTTTTTTATTTTGAATTCGGTTAAAAAAAAAACGTAGGAATGCGACGAAAGGAAAAGGGTCTTTTCACTTTTGTTCAAAGCAAGCAGGTATGTGACCTCCTTGGTACAGTGGTTAGTGCGCTCGCTCTGTTTAACTGACAGGTTCGATTCTTTGGAATGAATTTCTTGTGTAACAAACATTAGCGGGTGCCTGGAGCACTTCGAGCAATTAGGCTAACCTAATTTACTAGCTAGGTTAGGTTAGGTTAAAACATAAAAGTTCCGCTGCCCGGCCGTAGGCCGGGCTTTTAGGTTCTATGCGATATCAATAAGTGTTGTCTGGTAGTGATACAAGTTTAACCACAGGAGGTATTATAGTGCACAAGTGTGTACACAAACACTGGTGCACTCTACATTCTCTCACTCTCATAACCAATGGGAACGGAAAATCCAACACGAAATAGGACGGAAAATATATCACACTTAAAACACTCAACGCCATCTACCTTGTAGTAGCGTGTCATTTTAAGTCGCCCCATTACACCATCTATCTTACAGTAGCGTACCATTTTATACCTTGACAAGCAGCGCCATCTATTAGGAAGTGGAAATACTAAACTCTTCAATTGGAATTCCAATGATTGGAATTCCAATTGGAATTTGTCTTATTGGAATTTTAGCCAAAATTTTTTCGCCTGCGGCGGGCCTCTTTTTTTTCGGATCGCCCTGACCCTTTTTTTGCCCTGGCTGCACTATTTTTTGGCCTAGGCACACTTTTTTTTTACCTAGGCGCACTTTTTTTGGGGGGTGGGCACACTTTTTTTATTTTTTTGGCCTGGCCGCACTTTTTTTTTTTTGGCCTAGGCTGGGAGTGAGCTGAAACCGGCTTTCTATACTACTTCCGCAAGCCGCGGCTGACTGCCGCGTCTGATAAGTGTGCACAGTCGTTTGGGACCAGCAGGTCAGATTTCTATCGATTGTCCGATAGAAATCTGGTCCACTGGTCTTAAACGACTGTACACACTGAAGCTGAAAACATACCATCGGATGCGTCCGTAAGCCGCGGCTGACAGCCACGACTTATAGGCATCTCGATAGTAAATGTACACTGAACTAGTATACATACTATTGGACGTAAGTCACGGACGTAACCTAAGACCATCCTTGAGCGTTCGGAAGTCCGATATTTCTTATGATAATAATTAGCAACCTGGGCAACATGGGTAAGGTGAATGACATTACTGTGATAATGATAACATAGAAGATGTTTGAGGACTTCTTCTAGATATTTTGGGTGAGAGGACAACTCGAACTGTATCTACGACTGAATAAGTACCTACCTGTAAATTGAATAATTGGTATATTTCTTGTTCATAAAATCAATATAATGTGTAATTGAATAACAGTTCTTTTAAAATGAAATAAAATTATACCCCATCTACCAGAAACGTATCTTTCAAGTTTAATGCGGAGTAACAGAAATTCTATTTCAATTTCCCTTGAAACTTTCGCCAAGAGAGTAATATAAGTATTTGTTGAAAATTTTCCAACGGGATTGCAATCAAGAACAGTTCGATGGTGCAAGTTCAAGTTTCCGTCTGCGAATTGAACTCGCGACCGTCGGAGTTCGCCCGCACCCTTGCACCCCACTCCAATACTGTGATGAAATTTTAAAACTTTTTCGAGAAGATTGATTTCGAAATACGACTAGGTACCCACTCGCTATTTGAATGAATTTTGCATAATATCGTGTTTTGGATTTTCGTCGTTTACTAACATCTGCACTTTTGACTTTAATTAAAATCAGCATTTTATCATAATTATATTGTCTACTAGCTCCGTCCACATGGATTAAGTATAAATCCGGCGGGAACCCTTTTCACCGGGATAAAAGGTATCCTATATAGTGACGTAAAATGGAGTGTACCTATAGTGATAACGATTCGTAGTGTGCAGCCAAAAGTTACTTGGCACACTAGCTGCAGTCTGATAAAGATACAATCTGATAAAATCACTACTGTATTTCTTCTTCTTTATCAACTGATAGACGTCCACTGCTGGACAAAAGTCTCTCGCATGGACTTCCACAGGTCCCGGTCTTGCACCGCCTGCATCCATTGGCTCTCTGCCACTCGTTTGATGTCGTTGGTCCACCTAGTAGAGGGTCTGCCAACACTGCGCTTCCCGGTGCGGGGTCGCTACACCACACTCTTTGGAACCCCAACGACCATCAGCTCTTCGAACTATATGCCCCGTTCATTTCCTACTTTATTTATGGCGCCATAAAAAGTCGCCATTGTATTGTTCATAAAATGCAGATTACCTTGTTTACAAACAACAAACTAGACTCTAGTCTTGACGAAGTAGGTGTATTTATAAACTTGGAATAGATGAATTTAATAGGCTTGCATCAATCTGTGTAAATATCGACGACGTCTATAAACGTTACTATAAAGGCTTGCGCAGACACAACGCGTGACGTGTCCAACGCGGCTCTCAGAAACTTGTATGTTGTAATACAATAGTTGTTCAAATGTTTCCACACTCCGAAAGGCTATGACGTGATCTTTACAGCTTTATGTTGCTTATTACAAACATCCTAATGTCAACAACTTTTTTATCCCGACAATCTACATTTTCGGGATAAAAAGTAACCTAGCAAAGAAGAAGACTTTGCTAGACTTTTTATTTCATCCATTTTTTGTTGAGTTTTGTTGAGCATTGGCCTCCTGAGTCCTCATGTACACGGCATTCCTTTCGGGTTATGTCCGTTTCATTTAAGTCTTGCCCACAAGCTTGATGTTGTCGGACCAGTGGGATTAGCCAAATTTACTTGCGAAATTAGTGGCATGAAATTAGTTTTGTGACAATAATTTCATCAACAATTTCACGAGTAAGCTTCTAATTTCATGATGCACGCATTAATTTCAAAAAAATTAGAAGTTCACGTGTGAAATTGTTGATGAAATTAATGTCATCAAATTAATTTCATGCCACTAATTTCGCAGTGTTAATCCGACTTTACTCCGTGTATATTCATCTACGAATCGTTGCGGTAGCGCTGTCGATCTGGTCAAGACTTAAGATAGCGCCACGTCTTTCCAGTGCACTGCACAGGTGCATCTGACTTAACACAATTGAGTTCGTTGTTCCACCCGTACTATTGTTTGGCAGTAGGGTGACCAAACTTTTGGTCTTGCACTTGACCAAAAATTGCACTTCAGTTTAGCTGCATAAAAAGGGAAACAAATCAACTGCTGCACTATCATCAATCTATCTTTATAAATAAAAATCTAAAACTGAAAAATGGTTTGCCAGATTTCTGTACTTTTTTTTTTTTTGTTTTGTTCGCCATAATTCAGGAGTAGTTTAAAACCCAAAAAAACAGCTGAAAAATCTAAAACTCAAAATTGGTAATTCTCATAATTCTCTTAATCTCCACTTCGCATTGCGAGGGGCGAGGCCGAGGATAAAAGCTAGTTTCATAATAGGCCTTCGCACCGCTTAACATCGCGATTTCCGACCGTCATTTGTGTTTAAGGTACCGTATCATCTTCATGTGTCACCTTCCGTATTCCTCACCCAGTGGTATTTTTTTTAACATAGAGGTATCAATTTAAACAATAGTTGTCCACAACACCTACTCCTTTGTATCGGGGCTTTATCCGAAAATTGAGACATTTATAGTGATCCTACTTTACGCCTAAGCTTACGGAGCCGATTGCAATCACACGTCTTGATTTATAGACTTGGGAAAGCGACCGATGCACTCGATACCCGTTTAAAATTGCTCCGAAGACTTTCAATTTGTAACCAACTCGAGGACCAGGTCAGATCGTAAAGAAACTTTTCTCGCTCGTTTTATATTTGGAGGGAAAAGAAAAATGGAAGCGCTCTCCAGTTTCAATACCTACGTAAAATTCTCTAAAACTGTGAGAAAATTATTGTTTTAGTGTGTCATTTAGTTTCATGATGACCTGTGACTGGCTGGTACCCTGCCGCTATTGGTTAAAATCTTCGCATATTAGTCCGATTTGTGTGACCACTAAATATGATAGCACACAGTGAGTGCAGACCATTTCGCTAGCGAGTCTGTCGTCGACATTGACGTGAAGCAGTTATTTAAGTGTCAAGGAACAATGATGCATTTGAATAATAGTTGAAGTATGAAGTGCTGAATCCCCTTATTTTTCTGTGATCGAAGGTTAAAATGCATTGATCCTGCAAGAACGTCAATCAGATTGCGATAAAAAACCACACCGCGATAAAATTTTATTTATAAAAAAATATCCGGATATTTTTTTATACTATTTAAAAAGATGTAATAAAAATTTTTTTTTCTAAATATATAAAAGGCAAAGGTGACTGACTGACTGACTGACTGACTGACTGACTGATCTATCAACGCACAGCTCTAACCACTGGACCGATCAAGCTGAAATTTGGCATACAGGTAGCTGTTAGGACCTAGACATCCGCTAAGGAAGGATTTTGGAAAATTTCAACCCCAACAGGGTTAAATAGGGGTTAAAAAATCGAACCTAACGTGAGCGAAGCCGCGGGTTAAAGCTAGTTTTATATAAATAGCGGGCGAGCAGGCGGGTCACCTGATGTGAAGTGATTACCGCCGCCCATGAACACTTGTAGTACCAGAGGCACCACCAAGGCACCAATGCGTTGCAATATTATTATTCATAATCTTAGCGTTCTATAATTATATTTTAATTCAACTAATCAGTTGTACTAGTGGGCATGACCCTTTTAATATAAACGATGAACTAGTAGTGAAGTCATGTTCCTGTTTGTTCCTGCTACGTCTAATTGAATGTGAAGCGATGTTACATAGGTATTTTGAAATCGCCGCTCAGACAGGAAGCCAGATCGAAATCGCGGCGGCCGGGAGGAAATTGCTCATTCTCACGCGATCTCCCGGGACTGCGCTCTAATGGGAAAAGTTCAAAAAATACAACACTTTTTTTATTAAAACGTCGACGGTTTCACCGTGGATGCAGGGCGCCTATTCTGTGTTACAACGAAACAAGGACTTTTTAGAGATCCGTAGACAAGTGTATAAATTATAATGAATCTTTATGATCTACTTGTAATTATTATTGTTACTTTTTTTTTAAATATATTTTCAAATTAAAAAATTCTTTCATTCATAGTTTTTCAAACTCTTCTTAACGCACAGAATATCAGTCTTGAGAATGTATTATATTATTATGTAGTAATACTTCAGGGTACCTACTCAGTGGCGTGCACACAGGGTAGGCATAATGCGGAAAAATGATATAAAATGGCGAAAATCGCCAGTACAAGTTATAAAAACTTAAGGGTAGGCTTTTTATAATTTGTACAATGCTTACCCTTAAGTTTTTTTAATTCGCACCGAAGATTTTTTCCATTTTGTATCATCTACCTACCCTGTAGTACATCCTGTGCACCCCACTGTCCTACTACAAAGCAATTTCAATATTTTTTTATAAAATATAGCGAAACTAAACGAGTCTCATAAAATTTTGTGAGTGTAAACGAGTTTTAATAATATTAATTGTTTTTATATGTTAATTGATATTTAAAAATTAGACGAGCTTTATTATAATTGTATATGTATTGATTTATTATTTACAGTGTATTCGATAGGAAATTTCGGTTCCTTTCAGAAAAACATAATAAATAAATAAATAAATAAAACATAAAAAACACAAAATATTTTCATCACGCATGACGGAGCTTTCAATGTCACCGGCTCCCGGACGAAAACTTTGTGTTAATTTGATATCGGCTACGGAACCTTTAACTCGAGATCCGCGCTCGCACTCAAACAACTTTTATTTTAACCCATAGTTAATTACTTTCCATGTTTACACTTCACCCACTGTTTCTCATTTAAAACGTAGAGCAATTGTGGACCAGTTGTGTGTTCAGAGATTTCTATTATTATTTTTACGATGTTGTAAATCTTTTCCATCTAATAAAACTAGCAAGGTTGCAATATTAACGCCGTTTATATTTTCATGAATTCTGACACTATTTTCAACTGTAGGCTAATTAAAATCACGTCATAGCGTGCGTGGGTATCGTATAGCTTTCATATTTATGTAAATTGTTAAAAGGGGCCAAGGTATACAAAGTATTACATATATACTTCAAATAATCGTCGATCCATCCATCAGCCTAAAAGGGTTCATTGTTGGATATAGGCTATTTGGTGAGGGCTCCAATAAACCGTTACAAATAATAATATTATGTACCCAGGTACATACTGTACCTGTAACTGGCCCGCTTTAATGCATAAACGAAGAATCCATCTAGGGAAACGTCGTTCACTCTCAGGATGGTAGGTTGGTACATTTATTCAAGAAAGTGCTGCTATTCCTGGCAACAACAACTCGGCGCAGAAATCTTAGATAGTGGCGAGCACAATAGATCGGTGACGGTCAACGTATTATAGAGATTCTAAAACCACTAAAAAAAGTGAAAGAGACACACACGGCCCTCCGCCCTAAAATTTTATCCACGCACTGCTTTCTACCTTTTTGGGGTCATCGATCTAGTAGGTCAAACCACACCGCACTGTATGCGACCACAAGACGCGACTTGACTTCAAACCGCGTCTGCCTCAACGGCCTTCTACCTCTGCGACAAACATAACTCGGTCATTGCCCCTCCAGCTTGCTAATCTTAATAATCTTAAACTTGTTCTTGCTAGGTTACTACAAGGAGCGCTCCATACAATATATTCTTCGTATATTTACAGACTGCAGGTACTAGTTCTGACTTCTAGTACTATTAGTACAGTAGTTCTGAGCCAAACGACAGAAGTACAGACTAAATATGTTAACAAGGAATGAAGTACTAAATGAACGATGTACTATAATATTTGTCTGATTTCTTATCACGCGCTCGTTCTGAGCCGAGCGAACGAAATACTTAAAGAACGATGTACTATAATTAAGCATATGAAATAAAGTGTTAGTTCGTTCTCGTTCAGTGTCTGTAATTCATTCGTAATAGTACCTACTTAGATCATGTTATACTTCACAATACTAGTCGATTCTCCTTCCTTCCTTCTTTCTCCTCCTCAATAAGTCGATTTCGATCGTATTTTGGTCGCAGCCGATACTTGCAGCTGGACATGGGTATCTTGCAAGTATTGCAACAGAACACGATCTTGTGCCGCTTGTGTTCAGCAACCTTTAAGTGTTACCTAAAGATTAACACTTTAATAAAAAATAAAAAAACTCCCAGTTCAGTAAAATTAAATATTATAAAGCGTTAATAAAAAGTAAACTTGATAACAATGGAAAAATAGCGATTTTAGGAAAATGAATCACTCATATGGTCTATTTACATTCATCATTACGATATAAAATGTATGACCACGAAAACAAATACTATCTAATCGTGTGGTAGATAAGAGTCCATATTTTAGTTCACGTGTTCTGCCTACAATTTTCGCGACATGATACCAATAAGATTGGTAGAAGGTAAGTACATCTAAGATAGAGATGCTTAGAAATCATGTTAATATGATTCTACTGCTCTAATTTGTCTGTTGGAAATGTTAGCATAGACATAATTATGTTGAATACGTCAGGACAAAATGGTTACATATTCATTCGCTGTTACTAACCCAAATGGGTTGTTGTTGTATGATGCAAAAAAATAAATTGAAATTGAAGACCAAATATTTGTACTACATTCTGCCAAATAAATTCCATTCTATTCTAAAATTAATTTATAAATATGTATTGGATTCAAAGTATTGAGTATTTTATTTTTGCACATCCTACTAGAACATGAAGTTGAATGCATAACTAGAGGTTTGAACCGGAGCGGAATTTCGAGCACCGGTGAAAATCACCGGTGATTTGGCATACTCCGGAGATTCACCGGAGATATCCGGTGAATTCGAACATAAATTTAGCATCAATTAAAATGTTTTTAACTGTTACTGTTCTAGTACAATGCAATGGAATTTTAAGCGCATTCGGTATTGTGTGAACTACAAATGATATTAGATGTATTGTAAAGGTTTTAAATTTAAAAAAATAAGAAAAAAATTTTACTTTACTATGATAATTATTATTTAAGGAGGGAGGAAATAATAATAAAGTAATTGTATTTGAATAAATGTTATTAGATAGTGAACAATATTGATCAATAAACTTCTTTTCATTTAAATAATATGGTAGATTTATGACGTGTCATAAGAGCTACAAGTTAGCCTACATGAAATAAATAAATTTTGAATTTGAATTTGAATAAAATTACTTGAGTTATAACCGGTGAAACACCGGTTTTTCTCCGGTGTTTTCACCGATTACGTTCACCGGAGAATCACCGGTGATTCTCCGGTGATCACTGCTCTGGTGCAAACCACTATGCATAACGTTCCGCAAATTCGATTCGGAGAGGGGCCCGCGGGTAATAGGGTTTAGCAGGTAAGTCATATCACTATTGATTGTGATGCGATAATTTTCGGGGTGGACCTACGAAAATTCTTATCACAATTTTCCTGTACACAATATTCATTTTAAATACACGCCCAAACGCTCTTAGTCACTCGTGAATAGTAAACGTGTTAGCACGTCACAAAGAAATACTTCACAATGTGGTAAGTTAAACAAATTTAATTCTTTATTACCTGAGTATTACCTATTACAGTTAACGTGTAATTAAAAGTAGTAACGTTGGTTTTCAATACACTACATGCGTTATAAACAGAAAATTTGCCCACTGTATGGATATTATCTGATTCCAATATAGGTACCTACAAGAAATCTTCACGTCTCGCCAGATAGTTCTTGCATCTCTTTCGTTCGTATTGCAATTACCTGTTTCACTGTTGGTTCGTGACCTTAAGGCTTAAAGTATGGAGGCGCGAATGCTTGAGTTGATTTGCACATTGAAACAGTGTCTGACTCGCAATCTGTTGTTGTTGTGTTGTTAGTAGAACATTAGGTACCTACCTACCTACTTACAAATCGCGCGACTTACCTACTTAGCCAAGCAGAAGTAATGCTTTTCGTAAAGAAAACAGTGAAATTGAGCAATAAAACTGGTTTTTAAGAAAAATATATCTTTATTTATGTTGCATAGTTATACATGAGATTTGAAGTTGCGACGTATTTACGAAAACATTAGTGATTAATTTCAAACCGGTTAGTCGCGCATATTGCAGTTGGGTCTGTAATATAATGCTGCCCTCATAATTGAAAACACAGTAAGTTATATAGAAGTTACCTTTAAGTTACTGTGTTTTCAATTACGAGGGCAGAATGTATGGAATGAAAAGCCCTACCAAGCAATTGGCTGCTCGTAAACAAGTTTTTCTTGACAGCTTTCTCTCGTTTACCAAATAACAATACCTACCTAAAGAAATGGTGTGAATATTCTAAACTATTTCTTAATGGTCTGTGGTTTTAAAACACTTAAAGTAAAAAGATTAAACCGACCGCTATTCTTGTCGCTTTTCACATAAACATCATAGGATAGATCTATTCATGCAATGCAATATTTGTGCAGATACACGTCATAAAAAAGTTTCAGTTTGTAAAGAAAATCTACATTTCCTTTGTTTTCATCATTTTCACTGCAATTCAGTTCTATCAAGGCTATCGTTACCTTTCATGTAGTTTTATATATCTCTGTATATAGGTATATAACCTATCAATTATTTATCAATAAATTATAATTATTACTGAGTCAAACCAAATTACGTGATTAATCACAAGTTCGTTCTTTTGTTTTATTGGTATTAGTTAGTTATTTGAGCTTTCTAGTAGAACAAGCATTTAAAGGCAAGTTCGTTGCTCTATATTTCTACTATTTGTTTAATGATACCTACTTAATATAAAAAGCTGTATAGGTAAGTATTTAACTAGGGCAGACCGATTAAGTAAATATTATAACTGTGTCACGAAGGTAGAAAAATCGTTATTAGATGTATCATCAAGGTGTGTGACCGACCTTTAATGAGTCATGGTCTTATTCAATGTTAAATGGATTTTTAATTAGTTTTACTCTTAATTTTAGTACCTAAGTAAGTGATTCTTCGTTTAGAGCCTCTACAAACGCGACGGTTTTTCGGAAGTCGATTGCCGTGAATTACGTAAGCGGACTGTGCATTCAGCAAAATATTGCAGTGCAGTCCAAACTGCAGTTTTGCAATCGAATTGCAGATTGTTTGTTCTACAAAGACCCGGAGAGGATGATCTAGGGAGAGCTAATTAATAAACTAATTAATTATTAATAATACGAGTATCATAGTTATTAAATGTTTTCCACTGATTACTCAAGGGAATATATATAACACCCTGTATGTATCAACTATGATGTTGGTAATCACTGATTTAATCAAGTAGCGTGATTGATACAATGCTCACATATTTTATTGATTTTTCATCCACGCTTAGTTAACAATGTTATCAGACTTCGTCCGCATCGACAGGCATCGATAAGATAACGTATAGTTAACGGAAAATAAGATAACTATACAGAGTGTACGGAAAGTTCTAAGAATAACTTTGTGACAAAGTTACTCTTAATGCCTATTTATATTCTACCTACTAGCTGAGGCCCACGACTTCGTAAGCGTGGACTTAGTTTTTAAGCTATTGCATAGCTTCTATCGGGGGCCAGCGTGGAGACCGAATCCAGAAATTCCGTAACGAAATAACCTGACACGGGACTACTCTACGGTGAGCCGCTAGATGGCGTTGATAAAAAATGCTATGCAATAGCTTTACCGCGGCAGTCCCCGAGTGCCACACGTCTTTTTTAACTCTTTGATTTTCTAGGATAAGTACTAGCCTATGTCACTCGCAAGGTTCTCAACTACATCCAAACAAAAAATCACATCAATCTGTAGCTCTGTTGCAGCGTGATTGAAGGACAAACGAAGAAACCAATAAACAAACACATTTTCACATTAATCTAATCTTAATGTGTGTAATATAAAAGAAATGTCTATTTATATCGTAGCAGACATTACTTACCTGGAAAATGGTGGCATGCGACATTGTAATTATTGAGCACGTGATAGGTACAGCCAATTCGAAACAAAAGGCTTTTGTTCAAGTTAGTCAATTTACAATTGATAAATTCCTATGCCTATGACACATGATCTTCGATTAAGCAATCCCAAAACCTCCCAGCTTGGAGGGCGTCAAGTTAGGCACTAGGTACATCGTACAGTAAAAATGTAAATAAAATTATACTTTTATCTTTCCAGTTTAACTTGTGTATGCAGTTTGCTGTGCAAAATCATCAGTTTTGCCATATCACTACTGTTCATAGTAGGTCTGGTCCTACTAATATTATGGCTAACGGGAATTATCTTCGCTAAACCGGTAAATTCTATTTTATTATTATCTATTTAATAAGTTAAAAGAGAGAAAAAAAAAAAGAAAAAATATTCTGTTGCAACTCTATAGTGTGCTCTCTAACACTTACGAAATTTTTATTCCACAAATAACAAATTTTCAATTCACAATCGACATTCCCTAAATCCCTACAATTTAGGTGGGCAGAACCCCCGCAGCATCAGGACTGAGGAGTTAGGTCCTGGAATTTAATGACGTAGTTTACTTGGCACCTACAATAACTATTCATAATCAACAGCTCCTAAATCCCCATAGTTCCTAAATCCTCACAGTTAGGAGGGCAGCACCCCTGCAGCATCAGAATTGAGGAGTTGGAACCCGAAGTTTTTATGGGACCATCTCGCAAAGTTTTTGTATTGATTAAAAAAAATTCGCACAAATCAATTTAGAAATTACGGAGATATCGATATAGGTACATAGAACTCCTCCTATTTAGTACCAATATTTTCATTGAAATTATTGTTCTATTTTATAGGACGCCCAACCACACTACCAGTCTATACGCAGCATGCTAACTTCAGGAGGGGGAGGCCACTGATAACGCAACAGAAAATAGAGTTAGTACCTAAGTAAACATGCTCAGTTGAGCACGAAATGAGATCGGTAACAGCATAAGTGCAATCAGTGTAACATTTCTCTTTAACGCTCTATGTATAAAAGGGTCGCGAGAAATGTCGCGCTTATAAATTATGCTCGGGTTCAAGCCCAAGAACAATCAGTGCAACAAGGAAGCGTGCTTTGCGGGCTCAATCTTGTCACGCAAGGCGTGCTACACACACAATCAGGTCGGCTAATTCGATTCGGGACTATTTTTAAGCTATTATATAGCTTCTATCGCGGGCCTTGAGCGTGGAGACCGAATCCAGAAATTCCGTAACGAAAATAACCTGACACGGGACTCCTCTCACCGCTAGATGGCGTTGATAAAAAATGCTATGCAATAGCTTTACCGCGGCAGTCCCCGAGTGCCACACGTCTTTTTTTTTTGAACTACAAAGCTAACCTGAAGCAATTACAATTTTATTATATTCGGCCAACTTGAAATATGTCTGCGGGCGCTCTTATGCTGAGATCTAAAGAGCGTGCTCTGACTTAGCTCAGGCTTAAGATAGAGTTAAAACGAGACACAAATATTATCTAACAAAAATCTGTCTCGTTTTATTTTAACTCTGTCTTGGGTCTGAGCAGAGTATGAGTCTGAGAGAGTAAATCTATAGATTTCAGCCTTGCCCATATGTACGCAGGGAAGTCCGAAGTGGCAAGGTTTCATGTTATTTTGCACGCTACTTACCTGTGGTTACGTGTCTCTGGTTTATAGTGTATATTATTAGTAGTGTATATTATCTATGGTTACGTGATACCGCGGTGGTCCTACTGATGCACGCATATTAGAATAATTAGACACGTAGAGATAATGCTGTAAGTAACTGAGGAATATTTAATAAATAAAATTAATTTATTGGTACGAATGTATGTTAAAGGTATGTCCTGTGAACAAATAGATTTAAAGTTTTTTATTATATTAAAAAAGATATAATAATTAAACTACAATCTAAACTGTTCTTCTATGAAGCAATAAGTAGGTATTTTTGTAAAGATACTAATTACATCATTTTATGACTGATGATAGCCGTAAAAGATGAAAGAGGCGTAATTTTCAAAAATTGAACTAATCGTGTCAGCATAACGAGTTGTCAGCACCGGGCACATCAGTAAATTTCATATTGATGCTGACATATATTGCTGCCGATATATATGTCAGGTGACCTCGATTTCTTCGGCGCGCCCGATCCAGCTGACTCGTAAGTCGCATGGATTTTCTCTTTCGGCTCTTATGTCTTGTGTCTGTTTGTCGTGTTATGCGATAGCCTTGAATGTCCTTGTTGTATAGGTAGTGTAGGTATAATATTGAATACATGACGCCATCCGTATTCAGCGGTCCAGTTTTCAGTAATTAAGTACTGCATGCGGTGTGTCCTGTAATGTGGTTATCACCATAATAGCTTTCTTTAGTCTGTGATTATCATACATAGTAGCATAGTTTGTGATCTTAATGATTGTGTAAGGTAAGATAATAATAATATAATAATGTATGGTTCTTTCAATTCACGAGAGCGCGTGGCTCATGGTTGTGTGTGTGTGTGTGTGTGTCGTATCGGTAGTGTGAGCGAGAGCTTGCTTGCGCCTGACCGCTCTCACCTAAGCTCCTGACAGGCACACAATGTGCATGTACATGAGGAACTACATTACATTAGATTTAATAATATTATGTTTCCACCCTTGTCGTCATACCTACTTATTTATAAATAATTATAAGATGTTTGCATTATTATGAATGAATTCAGTAATAAATCTATTTAAATTTCAACGTTCGCTTGTATCTACGTGAAAATTAATGAATTATGTAATTAGTTATTACAAGATAATAATAAATAATTATTGTGATTAGAAACACACCTATTATTACCTACTCACGTTTTTATCTATGTACCTACCTACAAAAAGAAAAAATTGTACAATTTTTTCAAAATGCAATATAATTAATTTCATGTAAGTTTACCACGGGTTCGAAAGGAAAATTCTGCTGAGCTAAGAACCGCCATGAAACATGGTTGCTCTTTTATTTAAAAGCAAAAATGCTTAAAATTAACAAATTAATTAATAATTATAAGTAATTTTTATAGGTACCACCAATTTTACGCGGAAAAAAGAGAAGCTATTTTATCTTTTATTTCTAGACATTACGATTTAAAAAACTACGTTATATAAGTTGATCTCTTTGGTTGTTGAAATGTTCCAATCCTAGTAAATTCCAATAGTTCCAATATTTATGTAACGGGAGAGAAGACGTAATATTATGATTATAATCACTATTATTGATATTCAGTCTCTATGTAGTCTATGACCTAGAACAAATCAAGACCTAGTTATCTCGGTAGAGAGTAGTATATTCTTTGCTAGTTATTTACCAAGAGAATATAATCACTTCGTTTTAGTTACTTACACGAAGCGATTATATTCTCTTGGGTTATTTATTGGATCAGGTACTGGGCAGATCCGTTTAATCCATCGAGCAAATCCATTAAAAAGTTCATTAAATTGGAAAATTGAATAAAGGCTCTCGGGATAAAACTAAGTATCAACAAATATTTTCTACAAAACTCATATTGGAAGTTTGCCATAGTGTTAAGCATCCCAGTTTTTGTAGTGTAAATATAAAAATGCCGGAGAGCCAGGGCGGCGAAGTTCTGGAAAATAAGTTTCTGAGGGCTTTCTGCTAGTATGTTCGTTATAAGTAGTTATAATACACGATAGCTTTAGAGCTAGCCTACACTGGGAAAAATAACCGCGCGTTTTTTTGCAATTCTGTAACACTTGCAAGAGTTACACGCACTTGAGATTTAAAATTCGCGCGTTAAAAAATGCCATGCAAATTCCATCCAGTCGAATTCGAGACAGATGCGCAGGTACTGCGTGTAGGCTTTACGTGTTCTCCGAAACATGGGGATAACACACCACCAAACTTCCTAACTTCGGGCTAGTACTCAGAATTTCTTGACAGAAAAACCAAATACATTTATTGACCCGATCGGGGAGTCGAACCGGAACCTCATCACCCGCTAACCATGAGACCAACGACGGGAGATGGGTACCTACTTTAGGTGTAATAACCTGACTTTGTTTTATTTCAGTTGTGTCTGTAACCTATTATGTCAATTAATAAGTATTTTAATCACTATAGTATTTATTGGGATACTTGTGGTAGTAATATTGTGGTGTGGCAACTTCTTAACTGGTTAGTATCAATACACTTGTTTACATTTAGGATTAGGTACTAGTGGTTGTACCTATTTAAAAGCTAGTAATTTGATGAATAGTAGATTTAGCCAGCGTTTTTTTGCAATTCTGTAACAATTGCAATCATATAGAGTTACACGCACTTGAGATTTAAAATTCGCGCGCTAAAAAATTCCATTCCAATTCCAAGTTTCATACAAATTCCACTTAATATTATACATTACATAGGTACAGGCCGCGAGGCATAAAGCATAGTTTTGCATTTGTCTAAAGGATTTGATCACCAATTAATGTGGTACCAACAAACTGGATATCAAAAATCAGAAAAATTTGCCCTTAATTTTAAAAGAATAAATATTTATTTGTTAGAGTCTGGAGTTATAATCAAACCTCGATGAGATATCTGAAAGCTACTCTTAAAGCGAAGATCAAGCTCAAAAGAAAAGTAAAACGGTAACTGGATTGAACAAGACATTTTTATTCCTGTTGTGTTTGTTTGTTGGTTTGTCCTTCGTGATTTTTTGCATGAATATAGTTGGGGACCTGGAGAGTGACATAATATGCTACTTTTTATCCCGGAAAGTTAAAGACTTCCCTCGGGATTTTAAAATTTAAATCCACACGGAGGAAGTCGCGGGCATTAGCTAGTTCTAAATAAAGGCTTATTTATTTGAAGGTGTGTCTGTTTGTC
The DNA here is from genome assembly GCA_933228805.2 of Hipparchia semele. NCBI lineage: Eukaryota > Metazoa > Arthropoda > Insecta > Lepidoptera > Nymphalidae > Hipparchia > Hipparchia semele. Next base: position 5,739,638 of record OW121718.1, read on the forward strand.
TCTCCATCTGTCATCTGTCTGTTGCAGTTTTATTGCAATCGCTGGAGCGATCATGATGAAATTTGGCACTCTGATAGTTTGCATTTTGGAGACCGACATAGGATGCGAAAAGTATTCGTGGAAATAATAGAGCCCATGGAATTTTTAAAACGTTACTTTATTTATAATAGGTACTTAATAAATGCGAAACGGTGTTTGCTTGTTCGTTTCTTGGTTTGTTCTTCAATCACACCGCAACGGAGTAACGGACTGACGTGAGTTTCTGCATGGTTAGAAGCATATAGTTGAGAATTTGATGCGTGACCTAGGCTACTTTTTATCCCGGAAACAACCTCTTATATCGAAGAAAGCAAGCATTTTTATACCGAAAAGCACAGAGTTCCCGCGGGATTTTTAGTAACCTTCACGCAGACAAAGTCGTGGGCAAAAGCTAAAAGGTATTTAATAGTTAACGTCTGAAACTTCGATCACAGAAAAAAAATATTTCTTCTGTGATCGAAGGTCTGAAATGTATTATTTCAGATATTGCTTTGCGGTGATGATGACGTGGTGGTTTAGATTGAATTACGAGAATTTTATTTTATTTTAAACGTAATTTTGCACTTTTGTTCCTGTAATCTCTGAATTTAATTTATTTAAGTGTAGATTAAATTGCTATGGCAAATACAAAACAAGCATTTTTTATTTTATTTTTAATATTGACCAACCTGGTAAGTAATATGCGCTAACTTACAGGCAAGTAATACTACAAAATACCTATAATACGAAGTAATAGGTGTAGGTGACTTACGTTTTTACAAGGTGTTGTAAAAAAGGAAAATGTCTTATCGTCATCACGTATAGGTACTGATTTTTATTTACAGTATAATCGTATCCGATAGAAAATTCATACTCCGCTATGACTGCAAAACATTTTTGCATTTAACACAAAATATGTAAGTAGGTATATATTTTTTATTTATTTTTGTCTTTATAAATTAACGTATACTATACTATATCATAGCGCATATTCTCATAAAAAAATTAATCACCTATGATGGGGCTTTCGATGTGATGTGGACCATGGATCCTGGATTATCCTGGATTTTTTTTATATATATTTTAGCGAGCAAACGAGTAGGCGGGTCACCTGATGTTAAATGATTACCGCCGCCCGTGAACATTTGTAGCACCTGAGGCACCACCAATGCGTTGCCGGCTTTTGTTGCCGGCCCCTTGAAAAACCTCATGTTGTAATTTAGTGGGAACACCGTCGCAGGAAGTTGGTTGGTTGGTTGGTTGGTTTGTATTCGAAGATTCGAAGCAAGTCATCATATTGTTAGTCATGGAATTAGGAAGTACCTACGTACTTCTTGAAGGTTAAAATGAATGAGTCTACAATTCAACCGTTAGCGTCAGTTGTCACAACTCTGGATATAGAAACTCTGAAAAAAAAAAATAGGGAGGGGAAATGCTTTTTAAAAATACACGAGAAAATTGATTTTTAACTAAATGGGTAAAAATGATTTTGTAGCCCACAATCATCCTCAAACTACAAAATAGGGGCAGATAAAAATCCTCATCAAGAGCAAATCCAGTCGTGGGATTGTCTAAAAATAATTGCTACAGTAGGTAGGTATGAACAAGGAACATATTACTCTCTTTAGTCTCTACCGAGTGGGTATGATTAATGATCTTTTGGCCATCACTCTCTCACTATACATACCTACTAGACGAGTCTATAGCAATATGGTTGGTGCAACTTTTCCGCATTTGTCTAGAAACCTGTCAGACTGCGATTTAATAACGTGTCAGATATTTGAATAAATCTCTAATTGTCTTGATAAATACACGGAGTGATTACATTCTCTTGAGATAAATAATTTTGAGGTTTTTGAGGAAGGCGCAAGCCAAGGCGCAAGAATATATGGGGATAGTAGTTCAATTTTCATATGAAGATTAATTTAAACAATTAATATAGATAAATGCAGCACAAATGCAGTTACATATAAATCGATTTCATCTTACTAATACGCAACCCTAAACCCATACGTCATTGCAGACGTTAAATTAATTATTTTAACAGAATGTTTTATATTATTCTCTTGGATCATCGATGTATTTTTATGAAGAAGGCTATGAGGTGGCTATGAGCAGAAGAATCATGGTATAAGTGTATAAATATTATATTGCAAGGTAAAATGGTACTTATTTAAGTCATAAATTAAAAGGTTTTGTACCGAAAGCAATTCAAAGAAATCAATAACAAAATATTTTATAAGAAGAGGCTTTAGGCTTATTCAAGTGGCTTTACAAGAGGATATTTATGTACAAGCATTATTTTTTTAGAAGTTACTAACAACCATACGGATAATAATAATATTATGTGGTAAGTATGTATTCAAGTCCTGTTTAAAAAATTATGAATATCTTAAGACATACATTACACTAATATAATAGGTTACAATACCTACCTATTATTATTACGTCGGTATATTTTTTACAAGTATTAAAATATATTAGTAGGTTATATCAACTAAATACTATCTTCTTATTTATCAATTTCTGGTACCACAAATATTGGAAAGAAGCGCATAATTTTGCAATCACCATCTCACAATTTCTTTCTTAGGTAATAGGCATTTTTTGTAATATTTTTTAACTTTCAGTTGCATATGTAATCTGCTCTGCCAATTGATAAGTTGTGCGATTACAATATGTTTTATTGCTTTAATTACAATGATAATTTTGTGGATGCTCAAGATTTTTGGTTGTTAGTATCAACGACGTTGTTACCTATTATGATATTGTATATGTATAGAAATCATTGGTTTAATCACTTTATTATTTTCATACGTACCTATTACATACATTGCTTGTACGAGTATGTATTTCTCATATGAATAAACTTAGAACATAAAAAAATATCCTATATTTATATTTAGGCTAAAATATATTTTTTATTATTGATAAATATTTATAATTAGCGATACACCATCAAGCATAAAGTTGAAATTATAAGATAGTGAGATGAAACGCATTATACTTCTAATTTCATACTTAATTCACATCGTATCCCGCCCCGTCGTGTTTTATTAATAAAAAAATATTTTTGATTTATTTATTCTTATTTAGAGAAGTAAGATGCATGTGTAAATGTGAGGTAGTCACAGGCAATCCTCCCAGTTGTTTCATGTCAGTATGGCTGTAGTTACATTACAATATAATTGTTATACAAATAATTACACAGATGTTTAATTTATAAATATCTACCTATGCATTGCTCTCATGGGACTTTAGGCCCAAAACTAGACATAATTAGAATGACAATAATAATTATTATTTATGATAACTCTGTATACTAAAATCTATGTTTATTTCAGGGATTCCATAAAATGCAATGTTTTCAATGAATGCATTTTAACGCCAACTAATAAGTCAATGGAACTGTAAGTAAGTATAATTACTTATCCCTTATCTAACTTGATAAGGACACGTAATGATTCACATAATTGGTAGTTACTCGTTAGGTAATCGAAAATAAATTGAATTTCAATAATCTAGTAAACAACCCGAAATACACGCTAACGCGTAGGTATGTAACGCAACGCATATCCATACGCAACTGCTATGCATTGACAGCAGTTCTGCCCTCGTAATTGAAAACACAGTAACTTAAAGGTAACTTCTATACTTATAACTTACTGTGTTTTCAATTACGAGGGCAGAGTTTTCGTGTGTGTGTTATTCTAACGTTATAGTTTTCGATACTTGGAATCTACTAACGTTTTAGAGATGAGAAAACTCATTCTAAGGATACCTATTGAAACGTTAGGAGGAAGATTCGGCCACTTTAAGAAAATTTGATGTCGTCAGCAGAGTTCAGAGCTGACATGATTTCTATTCACGCTGGTGTGCCTCGAGCCAGGGTATGCCTAGCAAAATCTGTCCTATACTGAGTTGCATCGTCTGCGTTTCAGCATACACTTTACCCTGCGCTTGAAACAGCAATTGCATTTTCAATGAAGCAGGTACATAAAGTTAATTGAATAATATCACAAGATGATTCAACGTGGAAGGAAAACATTGTGAGGAAACCTGAACACTTGAGCGTTGTCCACAGTTTTTTCAAACTTGTGTGAATTCTGCCAATTTGCATTGGTCCAGCATGGTGGACCTTTCTTTGAGAAGAAATCTGCTTTCAGTAGAGCTGAATAACCGTTGATGGGTAGCTTATGATGATGATGACAGATAGTTTGATCACAAAAGCTAGTCATGGCACGTGGTGCTGCCATTTTAAACAAACACTATATCATAGGGTGCTGCCAGTTGATCGTACCAAGTGCGATATACTTATTGAGTTACTATACGGACGCTGAGGCCGTTGGCTATAGCCCCTTAGTGTGTGAAATCCCTTAGATCGTATCACCAAAATTACTTTCATGAATGTGGAGTACCTATATTTGTATCAATCGGAATATAACTTTAATAGTTCTTTACTGAAAGCCGTAAAGTCTGGACGTTATTTTAGAAATGTTATACAACAGTGATTTCGGAATTCAATCTTTTAAAGAGCCATCGCCTGCTAACAGAAATGCTTTTAGTGTTATCTTACGAAAACCCACGAAAAAGGAAAACAAAACTTATTCAGTGGCATACGCTTACAAACCACTTCTATACTTCTCATCACTTTTTGCCATGAACTCTTTTATATTCTCTAAAAATAAAATGACTAAAAATAATTTAATAAGCAAATTGTATTGTTTGGTATTAATAGCTGGTTATTTAGTTGCGGTTGCGATTCTGAGACCCAAGACTTGGCAGAAAATTGAGACTGATTTGCCACTAAGCATTGTCTCTAAAACTTACAGCGTGTCGCTAAGTTTTGAAATCATCTACAACATTTTTATCAGCTCTTTTTGTAACAGTGCTAATTATATAGTTTTTCTTGAGATTCTCGATAATATCGACGATCATTTCGGAAGATCAAAGAACTTATATCTCAAGCGACGTACGCTAGCTATTGTACTTAGTTTAGTGCCCGTAGCGCTCGTATGTGCAACGGGCATCGTCGACAGTATTCGTATTGCAAATGTGCTAAGGTACGCTGCGTTAATATTCGTACTATTGCAAGGTGTCATCGTTCTTTATTTTATTATCCTTATTTATGGACACATAGTATTTCTAAATATGATCTTGTTAGGAAAATCCAGTAAAATGTCTCCATCGAAACAGCAAATTTTTAAGAGCGATATCATTAAAAAGTCTTTGTTAAAAGTAAGTACCTACTTCCTTACATACTTTGCACTAAAGTCGTAGAAGTTTCCAATAGTGCAACAGAAAGCGCTGCGATCGATCCCTGGTTAGTTATCCCGGATAGTAGATCCCGGGTTGTAGTTTGTTGCTTTGTCCTTCAATCGCTCATCAACTGAGTTGTATTGAAGCAATTTTTTGCATGGTAGGTATAGCTGAAGACATGGAAGAGTGACTTAGACTACTTATTATCCCAAAAAAATATTAAGGATTCCCACGGGATTTGAGACCCTTGTTCCAGGCGGAAGAAATCGCAAGTAAAAGCTATAGTAATATACCATCAATTTCTGAACGTTCTCTTGTCTGATTCCGGTATGTTGACCTTGATGACTATGGGTTTGATGATCAACTTTATAAGTGTTTTATAAAGTCGATTGGGTTTATTAAACTGCTATACCTGTAGGTAGGTATTCTGCAAGTATCTCCACAAGATATCTACTCGGACGATCTTGTGCCGCTTGTATTCAGCGACTACCAGCGAATTGTTAGAGACCGTCCGTTCACATAATAGAGGCCAGGGGGTCTTCTAACGCTGTGTTGCCCGGTGCGAGGTCGCCATTAGCACCTTCGGACCCTATAATGTTCATAGATTTTTTGCGCTGAATTTACTTACCCACTATTGATTTTGTTATTTCAGATTTCCGTTTATACAATTCCTGTATCTACGAGTATAATGGATGACATACCAGCTTGCAGCTATTATTGTTGGCTTGAACTCATGCAAATATATGATAAAATATCGGACTGTGTTTATATTTTCAACAAAATCTACGCGGCACAGGTTTGACATTGTCTGGTTTTAACTTTTAATACGTTTTGCTAAGTGGCAATTCATAACTAGGTAGGCATCGAACTAAATACTTAGGTACTTATAACGCTTCGAACCGCAAAAGTCAACTTTATTAAAAAATGGCAAACTATGCTGTGAACATCAATGTATTATAAAAGAAAAAATTATAGTTGCTACATATACCTGATATGTATTAAAAAATTATAAATCGGTTCTGCACCCAACTTCTCTATGGTGTGGGGTTTTCCCATCCAATCCGAAACCAACCCGATGAGATTGAATAGATTATGAATACACTCCTACCTATGCACTCACTTGTGTACTTCCTGTGCAGTTTACTAATCTCCGTTAAAACAGAAATCAGCATAATTTCGATCAGAATTATTAGTAAGTTGTATCCATGTAGGTGTCTATTATATTGGTTTTTTTTACAGATATTATTCATGTTTTACTCATGGCTTCTATCTACAATGCTTATAATTTGCCGATCGTTATCCCCAACTTTAAAAGTGAGTAGATTTCATTTCACTCTTTTTTTATTTCATCCACTTGGTGAACAAATAATGCAGCCATTTTAAAATATATCTTAGCGCACTAACTTGGAAGGTTATGGAAATTGCGTGTTGTCTATCGAACGTACATCGGCGTATGAGGAATCCAGGCACTTTTTTTTTTTCAAAGAATATCAGTTAAATATGATTAATGTTCCCTGTTCCTACTCAAACTAGTAAAACAGGTGGGATTTGAACAGTCAACCGTCGTTTTCAGTCCGCCGCCCTCACCCCTGCGCTACTGAAGCATTACTAATAAAAATTTCTATTTCCAGAACATTGTATCCGTCAAAACTGACGCATATTATTACTTTTTTATTAACTTACGACCATTGGTAGTCACCAAAATGAGCGAATACTTAATTCAAGAATGGCGAAATACGTTAACAATTCTTATTCATATTTTAATCCATGATGATCCAAGTAAGTATCCTTTTTGGCCATAAAGTAGAGTGTACACGTAAACGTGACGGCCGCGCAAACCTTTAGAAGCCTCAATAGCCCAACGGTTAAAGGTACGGACTGAAAACTGAAAGTTCGCAGGTTCGAACCCCACCCGTTGCACTATTGTCGTATCCTCGCACAAGCACAAGCTTTTCGCTTATTTGGAGGGGAGAGGAGAATATAAGTCAAGTTCAGCTTGGCTAACATTCTTTTTTTTTAAAACCTGCCCCCAAACTAGTGACGCGAACTGAGTGTAACTGCAAGTTGCAGCCTGCAACGTGACTGTACAGTATTTTATTTCTTTCGCTCACCGCGCTGCGCGAAGCTACAGGCGGCCGAAGGGACTTTACATACTTACTTAGCGGAAAGATCGTAGCGAGCATGTACTCCGCATTTAGTTAGGGTGCCATAAAGCTACAAGTACCTAGGTACCCAACAGGCTCGATCGAAGACGGGTCAATTCAATGGGTTATCGTAGACCAAAGGAATAAGAGGTAGGTACCTACTTACCCAATAGAGAGGAGGCAACTTGTAGGTGAATGTAATTATTAATTACCTATTATTTGATTAGGTAATTTAGCGATGTGCGGCCTGAATTGCACTTTATTGTGTGGTTTGCTATCACACAGTCGCTATTATTTATATTCTGTGGTATTCTGTGGTTGTGGTCAACTCTGGTCAAATAGGATTTTTTTTTTTCAGATCCTGAAAACTACAGCCAGATCGAGATATTCATTAAACTTGTGGAAACTAAAAAATTACAGCTGTCTGCTGTTGTGTGCCCCGTTACGATAACAGTTTTCGCTGCTTTTGCTGCTCGAGTAATCTCATACAGTGTCCTTTTAATTCAACAAATTTATATTCGTCACTGATAAAAAAGTAGGTCTTTAGGTCAAAGAATATCCGGAAATTCATACATAATTAAGTTAAGGCCAAAACACGGGTCTGCCCGCGAAATTCAAATTTAATTTGGTTTTTCGCAATTTGTAAACTAATACGACAAAGTAGGCTTATGGTATTCAAATTGCGCCAATGGCAGTATCATCCTCACAGGGGCCCAAGTCTGCTATTGCAATTGTAGTTACATTACAGTTACATTGCCTATCAATGACATCCCAATTGCTACTTTTAGCAATTTGACTTGGGGCCCAGGGGTTCAATTGTCTATCAATGACATGACAATTGCTAAAAATAACAATTGTCATGTCATTGATAGACAATGTAACTACAATTGCAATAGCAGACTTGGGCCCCAGGTTTATATACTAATCTTTACGTGAAAGTATCCAGTTTAAGAATTGAATGAGTTTGACGTGAGCTACTCACAAATTAGTCATTATTTTGACTAATTTCTTAAACTGGATACTTTCACGTAAAGATTAGTATATAGACCTGTGAAGATGATACTACCATTGGCGCAATTCTTTTCTATGATCAAAGGCGCAATTTGAATACCATAAGCCTACTTTGTCGTATTCGTTTATAAATGGCGAAAAACCAAATTAAATTTGAATTTCTCGGGCAGCTCCGTGTCTTGGGCCTTAAATAGGTAATAAGTATTATGAACAATTAATAAATAATGTATAAAAATTAATAATAAAAACTTTGTAATTATTTTTAACTCACTTTCAGATGGGTAGCTACTAGGTATAATCCAAGATATAATCACTCATATACCAATGTTACCCGGTTCTACGTAGGTACCAAAGAATAGTTTCATCTATGGTAGGTACTATGTTTTATCTGTTTAACCGGAAGTGAGCAGCCGGAAGTACCTACCTACCTTTACCTAAGAAAATTGAATTTGTCGTGCAAGCAAGTTGTTTGCAAACTTAATCTTTGTCTTGGTCTCGTGGTCTATGGTGAATAAAGTGCGTGATACACATGCTAGTAGATGGCATGCTAGGTGCTGGCAAGCTAGCATACCAAGTATTGGCAGAATGTCAGCGCGTGATTATGCCAGTTAAAACACTTCTACCTTCTACAAACGTAACGTTTCTAAAAGTTCTCAAAATTAATATTTTATGAAGAAATAAATAGTGTTACAATACAACTCGCAATTATATTAGACAAAAAACAATAAAAATAAGCACAAAAAAAAGACATGTGGCACTCGGGGACATGGCCGCGGTAAAGCTATTGCATAGCATTTTTTATCGACGCCATCTAGCGGCTCACCGTAGAAGAGTCCCGTGTCAGGTTATTTTCGTTACGGAATTTCTGGGTTCGGTCTCCACGCTAGCCCGCGATAGAAGCTATGCAATAGCTTAAAAAAAAGATCTTGGCAGATAGTTGAAGGTTGCTATTTACTAGCAAGTAGCAACACGTTACGATCTGTTTCACGTATTTGTAACAGGCAATACGAATCTCCCATCCCACTTCCCCTCAAGGGGAAAAAATCAAACGGCTTGCGATCTACTTTAGTGCTTTGTACTGGCATGCGAGTTACTGGCAGAACCTCGATGAGTAGCTCGGTTTTCCTTGTAACTGGCATGCTTTTGTGCGAGTAACTAGCATGTGTATCACGCACTAAGTGTGCATGAAGTGTACCATGGAAGTAGTACTAAGTGTACCAACCTTGGAGTATATAACCAACGTACCAACCTAAGTGCCAACTCCGTGCCGACCACAGGGCCAACCGATGCAACGAAACAATTTTTTATACAGTGTTACCAACTTATCTGTTCGTGACGGGGTCGTTAGTGGTTAGCACGCACACGTCGCTAGTGGAGCGTTTAGTATTGCTAGACAATAGGTACCTAATACGAGGAAATCGGGTTCATAACCGTGTCTGTTGATTCTCTAAACATGATTGCACCAGTACCTATAGCGATCGCAATGACCTCTGATTGGCTGGCATCCTCACGCTACTGGTTAGAAAGCATTAATAACTAATAACGATCCTCGAATAATCCATGAGTTGGCAACACTAACGATAACTGACACTTGACAGCCTGACACGCAGCTGTCGCCTGTCAGCGTCATAGAATAGAACTCAAAATTGGAGCGCGGCGCGCAGAGTGCGTTGCTGTTGTGTCATTTTTATTTCTAATTTCTAACCACAATTTTGAGTTACAAGTATTTAGGCAGTTTTACGGTTAAATCACAATAAATAAAGGTTGACTAGGTATTTAAACAAAGTGTTCAATATCTACAAACATGTCTGGATGTAAGTATTCCTAACTATTAGTACCTAATTATTGTAGGTTGTAGTTACCGGGTACATAACTGTAAATCGTACGGTCTACCAAATATTTCACAATGTTTAACTAATGTTGACCCGTATTTGCTTTTTCTCATTTGATTGTCACCTTGGATGTTATGTAATAAGTACATATTGTTTAGAAATCGCAGTGAAATCTTTCGCTCAGAGCTACCGAGAGAGTGGCGTAGAGAGAGTGTAGCCAATCGGCAGATTTTGCAAGCGTTTATTGTCCGTTAAAGATGAAAAGTGGGCGGCTTGCCGGCTACTGAATACAAGAGTGGGTGGGTTACGCCTAGACTGCGCTCGGATCGCCCCAGCCTGTTCATTCCACCTGAGATCGTTTAGTAGGGAACTTGATTTTTTCAAAATGAACTAGCTTTTTTACCCCTGCTTCGCCCTTGCAAAGTATGGGTAAAGCTGTATCTCAATTTCTAGGGAACAGATAGTCTTGAAATTTGAAGTGATTGTTCTTTTGTTGACAACTATTCCACCTAAACAATAACACCCTACATAATAATAATTATGTAGATTAGTAGATTAATTAGCATTCCTTTTTTTAGTGAAGATTATTTTCTGCTATATCATAACAAGTATACTAGGTAATATAAAAATTCAGCCTATATGTTGAGGTTTTATAATGCTTTATGAAGGATACTTGTTACATTTTAATATCCTTATAAATTAAAAAGAAGCCCCTTCATTCCTGATCTTTTGACTCCTTTCTTCATTTGTGTCAGACAGTGTGTTGATCACGCATACCAACTAGGAATCAGATTCAATTGAATCAAACAATGTATTAGTACTGGTGTTAGTGATTTAAATCAGTAGATCACTTTGACGAAAAGACACTGAGTTGTTGCCTATTTCACACTACAGGTTTGTTAACCGATAGATAATCAATCTGACTCATAATGGCATAATATGGCTAATTCTGCTCTAAGTCTAGTGTTATCTTTTTCCACAGCAAGCATTATTTTGTGCTATCTCTTTCAAGAGATAGCACAAAATTTTGACCAGTCAATTTAGTTTAGAGATTGTGTACAACAGAATTAGCCTTGATGTTCACACTAGGCAGCCAAGACTTCCTTTGGTCCTTTTTGGGTTCCACACCCGAAGGGTAGTAGGGGAACCCTATTACTAAGCCTCCGCTGTCTCTCCGTCTGTCTTATCAGTCTGTCAGAGGACTGTCTCTACTCTCTAATGAACCAATAGGTATTTTTTTTTCCACAGAATGGGTTTATTACTTCTGTAACAAAAATTAAATAAATAAAATAAAAAATAAAGGGGCTTCCATATAAGGAATGTGATTATTTCAGCGTTTTTTGCTCAACTTTAACAATCGCTTTTACTATGGTATGGAACCTTTCGTGTGCGAGTAAGACTTATACTTGGCAAGTTTTATTATGCAGTGAAGAAAATTGAAATTGCATGTATTTTTTAAAATTAGGTATAATACGTTCCACTACTCCTATGCACATGCAGTATTAGAGGATAAAAGTAGTTTTCCTTGCATTGACTCATACTTACATATCACTGTGTAAACTCATTATTATAAGTAATACACTTCAAAACATATCTAGATTATTATAGATAGGTTAGGATAGTTATTGCATTTCATTGCAAGTTGTAACAAAGACCAGTTGCGAATTGTGTATAACTGAAAAGTGTAACGTAACTGAAAGGTTAGAATGAATAATAGAATATTATATGTTCATATTATGAACATATAATACTAATATTATTATGTTTTTTCACTGAAATTGATTGCTGATTTTTTCACCCACTTCTTTGTTTGTAATAGAAAAACCTGAAAAATAACAAATTTCTGTGTTTGGAATGATAAACGATGATAACTGTACATTAAGCCTTTCTGACGATAGAGCATGGAACTTGGTACTGGAACTCTTTGATGGCATATAATATATTAAAACTGTGAATGACTGCTTTTGAACATGTACACGAGTGATAAATCCATTGAAAGGACAGGATAAAATTTGTCATTTCAAATCATAATTCATAATGTTAGTGGATTTCATTAAAACATTGCACATGAGGAAGAAAAATTAATGTATTATATCAAATTCCCATTTTTGTAGCTAAAACTCTCATGAGCAACTAAATAAATTAAACATTAGTCTTTAATTTAATTATTGTATCAATACAATAATTAAGTTATCCTTAATCATTGAATTTTAAAAATTAAGTTATGAATCATAAAGAAGGCTAAATATTTAGTAACTATGCAGAGGAACACAATTTATTTATCTTTATTTTGTAATGACTCACACTTTTTCATCTATTTATAAATATAGTCACCAAGATAATAAGTAAGTGGGTGATATGCCTGTTATGTTAGTATGTATGAAACTGCCTCGTTGGACTAGTGGTTAGCAAGTTCGACTGCGGAAGACGAGGTCCCGGGCTCGATTCCAGAGTTGAGCCAAAAAAATGTATTAGCTTTTTCTGTTAAGAAATTCTCAGTACTAGTCCGGACTTAGGAAGTTGGCGGCGAATCGCTCCCGTGCCTCAGAGAGACCATGAGAGTCCCATCGGACTATGAGAGTGAGGGAATAGAGAGAACATGTGTGTTTACGTACACATTTGTGCACTATAATATCTCCTTGGCAGATGGCTAATCTTGTGGAAATTGGCCGCCGCGGCCGGATTCGGTCGGGAGGACATTATTATTATTTTATTTTATGTATGTACTCTGTACCACGTATTATACTATGCCTACTATACTTTTGTGTGATATGACCTTGATAGTATGACGCCATCGGCCAGTCTACTGAGCTATTTGCTACATAGGCCAAGGTTGATAAATTAGGAAGACTAAATTTGCGTACCTATTATATGCCATTAGTCTTTATTATTGTCACTAACATAGTAGTTCTATCAATTACCAAGTAGCTATTTTTCACCTATGTGAAAGGTATGCTTTTAGGTTCATTAAATAAAAAACATTTAACCAAATGTTCAAATATTTCTAGATCCGTACGGCGGCAACCCACCCCAGTACCCACCACCGCAGGGTCAGATCTACCCGCAGATTTATAACCCGGCAAACGCGCCACCGCCCGGTCAGAACCAAGGGTATCAGCAAGGATATCAGCAAGGGTATACTCCATACCCCAACCAGCCTGCCACCGCGCCGCACCCAGCAGCCATGACTTACCCTGGAGGGCCGGCACCGCCTTCCTATGGACACCCGGGATTTGGCCGTAAGTATGTTTGGATACCTTGGTTATCCAAGGTACCATAACATCACATAAGGAGCATATCTTCACCAAGGATCCATGGTATGTGTATTGACATAGAAATGTCAATACACATCATGACAAGACACACACATCAAAATGTACAGAAGTGCATTTTCGCTTTCTCCCATCATAAAATATAGGTTTTTGTGGAACATCCCATTCTAACTGCATTGCAACCTAGTAAACTTCAATGAAAAAATTTCCTGTGGGATTAAAAAATTAAATATTAGTTTTATTAATAAAATTCATAATTTATGTGAAAAGAGGCCAAGTCCTATTTACTGTCTTGGAACAATTTTATCATTGTCAAACGTGCACACTTGTCTATGACTGCAAAAAATATATGATATAGGAATTTGAAAGGATTATAACAGCCAATCTCAAGGCCAGATTTAATCTTTATAATGTAAATGCACCAACCACCCGCAAATGATATTAACCAGAATTATCTACATATCCAAAAAAGTCAGCCAAACCCAGCCTTATCCCGGAAGACTGCAACTGAGCTTCAGATATAAGGATCTTTAACAACTTTCCAACTAGAGATCAGGAGCCAATCTATAGGCAGTTATTCACTGTTAAACTGTAAACAGTTTCTAGCAAATATTGGTAACACTCTTTTTTATGGATTGAAAACATGTTTGATAAAGGAACCGATAACCGATATAACAGACTTCCAAACGTAGACAGGTCAACATCACTTTTATCAGCTTTTTAAGTACCTATCATAAATTGTTACTTCTACTAATGCAAAGTTTTATTCATTTATTGCTTGTTAATGTATTTATACAGTTAGCTATTACTACAATATAACAACCAACGACACACGCATGATTACAGGGATGGTTGTCTTGATTATTTTTAGTAAAAAATTATATAGGAATAGTTTGGGTATACTTAGGGTCATTTACACATAAGGTGGTTAAGGTAAGTTAGATACTGTTAAAGTTAAACTTGCTCATCAACAAAACAAGCCTAGTGGTTTACCGGTGTAAGGTACCTGGTAAAGCCTTAATAGTGCAATGGTTAGAACGCGGATTAAAAATCGAAATGTTGTCGGTTCGGTTGTCGTATGCACTCCCAGGACAATCTTTTCGCTTATGGAGGCCATACACGTTAGGGTTTGCATGATGGTTTTAGCCGTACATGCATAACCGACAGGCAAACCCTAGCGTGTATGTGATAAAACTGTACAGTTTTATCACATACACGCTAGGGTTTGCCTGTCGGTTATGCATGTACGGCTAAAACCATCATGCAAACCCTAACGTGTATGGCCTCCATTAGTTGGAAGGCAAAGGGGAGTATGTTGAGCATGGCTAATATTCTTTTTTGGCTAAAGTTAAAGAATCGTGACTTGTGTATCCCAAAATGTCCTTTTTTGGGTGGTCTTTAAAGAGTTCAACAGTCAACACCGAAAGTAGGCTTTCTTTTTTGCCAGGTTTAACCGGCGATCTTACGTTAACCGTCTGTTGCGTAAATGTTTTTAACAACATGAAATAGCTAAGTGTCAGCCTAAAATAAAAAAGTGATCATTTATTCTGCACAAAAACGTTTATCTGAAAGACGTTGCTACGTAGCTACTAAGTAGGTACTATTTTTAAACGTGAGGCCCCAGTAGAATCCGGTCGAAAGTACGAAATAAATATTTAAATAAACCAGATGTTGATTATTCCTATGAATAGCGCAAGTGAAAAATATCGAGATGTGACCTCGTATATTGCGAAAATAATCACTATCGCAGCGCAGCGTTTGAGATTATTTCTACTGTAGAAAATCTGTCTGTTTAATAATAATAATTATCGCCTTCCGAATGAATCCACGTCAATCAATCGTCCGACCACGGTGCTCAATCTCAATTGAGATGGAACCTAGCTCACTTTGCCCTTGCAAACGCAGGCATAGTTTCATAGACAAATATCTGTTAGAACTGACAGTTGCCTACTATGCCTTCTATACTGCCAAAAAAATTTGAAATTGAGATTCGACAGACAGAAAGTTTTACATGCAATATGATAGAATGTAGATAAGTGTCTATTCATTAATCGTTTTCTAATTACCTTACCTATCTATACGAGTGATTAAGAGTCGTCAAAACCACTTCTTTATTATCAGAATCATTAAAGACTTGTTATTGTTTTGAATAAAGCCAAGTATATTGTGAATCTGAAATAACTGCCTCTTACTAAACTTATATAGGTAATTATAAGCACTTGTATGATCTAATTAATTTTCTCGTACTAGGTCTAACGTCTGAAGTTGACGAAAGATGGCTTTGCGTTCCGGAGACAGCCATTAGCTTTTCTTTGTAGCTATAATTCTCGGGGAAAACCCACGGAATTTTTATAAACGTAAACGCACACAAGCCCAGTCATGGCTCGGTCATGATTTTTTCCGTGTAGTGCGCGAGATAGTACTCCACTCAGAAATCCTTACGTAACCTCGTGATGCTCGTGAACGGGTGCCACCAACGGGAATGGGTCTGCTTTGTCCGCCCATTTTGACATGCGTGGGATTGTGTGTACCTGCGTATGCATTTTCGAAGCTTCATTATGGAAGCACTTTATGTATTTTTATTATATAAAAGATGAGGAGTAATAGGCTCGCGCGGTATGGGCATGTAATGAGGAGGGAAGAAAACCATATTAGTAGAAGAATGGTAAATATGCATGTAGAAGGGCAAAAGAGTAGAGGAAGATAAAAAAAAAAGATGGATGGATTGTGTGAAAGAGGATATGCGTGTAAGAGGAGTAGATAATGAGTTGACGAATGATAGAAGTGAGTGGAAGAAAAAGATATGTTGTGCCGACCCCACATAGCGTGGGAAAAGGACAAGGACATGATGTAAGAGCTACAAGTTGGCCTACATGAAATAAATGGATTATGAATTTCGAACCAATGTCTGTTGAATCAAAGAATTGTCGTTCCCAGCGCTCGTGGAATGGATTCCGACCACGCCGGCGGAGGCGTACCGGCTGGGCGACCGCGCCGTGGTAGCGGGCTACGAGGCGCACGACCAGAGCCCGCTGTGGGTGATCCGCGCGCGCTACGAGGGCGACCTGATCCCCGGCAAGCTGGCCGTGCAGCACCGCGCCGCCTACGTGGCGTGGGGCGGCCGCGAGAACCAGGTCCATACCGTCGAGGTGAGCTGGCACAGAATAGAATAGAAATATTTTTTTGTTCAAATAAACTTTTACAAGCACTTTTGAATCGTCAATGAATCTACCACACATTACCTGTATAGCATATTGAGGGTACCTATGTTATTACCTCCCCTGTTGTGCGCTGTGGTCTTATAACTGGGAGGTTTAGGGTTCGATTCCCGGCGAGGGCAATTTAGGAATTTATTATTTCTAAATTGTCTCTGGTCTGGTCTGGTGGGAGACTGGCCGTGGCTAGTTACCACCCTACAGTCAAAGACGTGCCGCCAAGCGATTTAGCGTTCCGGCACGATGGCGTGTAGAAACCGATTAGGGGTATGGGTTGAATTTACACTGCTATACCCCTTCCAAGTTAGCCCGCTACCATCTTAGACTGCATCGTCACTTGAAACAAGAAGAAAAACCTACTAGGAATTGGCTCAAGAGAAATACACATTAGCCATTCAAAATAATCATCAGCAACCCATCAATGGCTCATTACTGAGAGCAGGTCTTTTGTCTGAGTAGGGTCATAGGCCTCAAGAAAAACAAAATTCCTTTGATATAATCCACCAAACTAGAAATAATCTGTATGGCAAATCGCGCCGTTCGCGCCATATTTTATACTGTCGCTCCTTGTGTGTAGAAGAAACGCAGGAACGCCATACTTATTTCGAAATACACTACTTACCTATGTTTTAAAGTCAGAGATGCCTAGAATCGAACCCGTGACCCCCTAAATTGGAGACCACAGTCCCAAAGACTTGGCTATTACTACTCACCTGTCTGCAATACACCCTGTTTACATATATGTCATGTAATTTTCAGGTTTGCTGCGCCCGTCCAGACCGCGTCCGTTGGATTGAGAACCGTGACGGACAGGTGCCGCCGAACGCCATCGTCGGTGGAAACACGGCCGAGGGCGAGCCCCTGTACATTGGCAGGGCACGGGAGCAAGGCTCGCTAACTCCGGGGAAGGTATGATATGTTATTTACATCCACATAGGTCTTTTTGGATCGAGAATCGGGATGGACAGGTGCCGCTGAGCAACATTGTCAGCGGAAACACGCCATTGTCAGCTTAAATACGACTAAGGACGAGTGTCAACATCGGTATAGTACCGGAGCAAGACTAACTCCAGGATGGTATGTTGTGTTAAATTCGTCCGCACAATAATATGTTCTGTTGGGTCTGAATAGGAGATGTAGTGTTTGCAAAATTTTGAGAAAACTTCGTAAATAAACTTCTTACATAAGAAAATATGAAATTGCAAAACTGACAAAAACAAAGATAACATTGAGTCACAAGATGTTGATAAAAGCTATTAATAATTTCAAATATCTTTAATTTAAATAGTGAAGCATTTACGCTTTATTCTTTTTAACTGTCAAAATATCGGGCACAACCTTGGAGTATAGGCATAACTCTCTTTCCTATGAAACGACATGACACTCCTTACACACGATTTAGTGCCCCAAGAGAGCACTCGAACCATATTATGTATTCATGTATTCAAATTTTGAATTTTTTTTCTTCAGGTACACCCGAGCCACGGTTCTATGTACGTCTCGTTCGCCGGCAAGGAGATCGCGCACAAACAGTACGAAATACTGTGCAGCATTTAATTCCAATCGTGTCTTAAACGCTCTTCACGTGTTGAGAGCGTTTATATTAACTAATAAGCATCAAAGCATTTTTATAATAATATGTATTTTTATAAGTACTTTAGAATTACTCGTGCCAATAAACGACACAATTCAAAATGGCGCACTCACTATTTCTCTCTCGTCCTTTTTACATTGGGCGAGCGAGAGGCGAATAGAAACAGTGTTTCTAGAGTGTTTTGAAAAGTTTTCTTTGTTGGTGCTTAATATTGTTTAAATTTTAATAAAAAGGTGTTAGATTTAGAGGTCTCGTGTATAAAGCCTCGTTTACATGAATGATTGTATGAAATTTCGGGTCTACTAACTCCAAAGGCAAGTTACACATTTTGCAATTTTTTGAAATTGTTTTAATTGACCAAATAGCAGAGCTGTACTTTTTACAAAATTGTTATTAGTTAGAGTATCGAATACTCTCCTCGTGTAGATGAGGCTTAAGGGTCAAATCACACCTGTCAGCATCGATTCGCATTGCTAATATTAGCGTATTATTATGTATAGTAATGATAATGACTTGCGATACGTACGCATTTACACACAATAGCTATTTTAACCCTCGACCCTTCAAGAGGTTCAAGAGGGAGGAGAAATCTTAATGAAACAGCAAGAATAGTAAATAGTGATCTTGATCAGATGCTGCAAACAAGCCTAAAAAACCCAACGGTTAAAGGTGTGGACTGAAAACTGAAAGGTTCAACGATGGCTTAATCCCCCCCATTTACCCACTCCTAGCACAAGCTTTACTATAATATATGCTAATATTCTCAAAAAATCTTTTTTTTTTTTTTGAGAAATTGTAGAACAATTTGAAATATTTAATCAGACAGGAACCAGGGTCTGATGTTTGAACAAAGTACATCCAACACTTACTCAAAAATTACATTTACTAATTTTATATAAAATCCGAATTGATGCTGAAAGTTATGACCTCCCCCAAATGTATTGTTGGAGACAATTTATGTATTTAATATTTTAAGTGCAAAACATCTAAATGGTGCAATAGGCATATTTTACTTATTCTATACATTTTTAAATATGTTTATAAAAATAAAGTTACTTTGTAATACTTAACTTAAATCTTTTATTTATAACAGTTAATTAATTAATTAACACAATAACAATCATTAATTGATTAATAACAATCTAAACTAAATTGATAGGTCTAATTCTCATTCTATCCTTTTCATAATGCTCCCAAAGGAAGACTTAATCTATTTATATAGTTAGCTTTTTATTATTTTATTAGATAAAGACTAGAAAAAAGTTTAGTTCATTTTTAACACAGTGTTAGATAATATATTATGTAGATGCAAATAGGTATATTTTTTTTACTTAATTATCACTAGGGCACTAAAAAATAAAACAAAATAATAAAAACAAATCGTTTATATTAATTCACTTAAGCATAGCGTAAGTACTCTATATGTTCATATATCTGTGTCTCATTAGGGGAACTAATAAGAATATTCGACCCCTCCGTAGAACAAAGTCTCATCTGCTAAATTCATAACTTCAGATTTGAGCCTTGCAGATGTGACTTTTAAGGCTCAAATTTCCAGATGTGAATTTAGCAGATGAGACTTTGTTCTACGGAGGGGTTGAATTATTAACGTTTTTTAAAGGTTGCTACACATGTAACTACAAGCTTGACAAAACATCGATGCGGTACCAAAGATCCTTGTCGCATTGTATAATATTATATTCCGTCAATCTTGCAGTTACATATACACCTTCATACAGGGAAGATACTAATTTTAGTAGGTATTTTTTTATTGTATAATGGACGTTTTAAGTACCCAAATATAATTAATTTACATAATATGTATGAAAAAAAGCACTTTGTAACAATGTCAAAAAATTATACCTACCTATAAAATATGTTAGATGTGTTCATTATATAATACAAAGATTCTTAGATGTTTTTCAAATACTTAATCATTAGATGTAGGTATTTATATGAGTAATAGATATTATTGTCACAATAAAATAGTAATTAGGTAGGTACATTTACGGTATTTTTACGCATTAAAATAACTTTAATATAACATTATGAATATCACAGACTGGTTTCTGAAAAAATTGGTAATCACAATTTGGAAAACACTGAATTTTTTTATATGAAAATAGGATTATAGTCCAAGAGATGCCGACAGGTTTTACCAAAACATCGCCATTAATTTCTTTCTTTCCCTCTGTAAGTTAAACTATTACATAAATCGGATATAAATGGTACCTACAAACAATTTATTTTAAGTAAGTATATGAATTCAAGTTCTCATTGCACAGGCTACATTAAATTAAAACTTTATTTTATATCATCCAAGACATTAAATTAATAAATTCTTAATAATATTACCTATTTATACCTACAACTTAAATTATTACACGTAATATTGTAATCGAAATAAACTATTGTAATTAGTGGTGAATTCCTCAATAGATACCAGTTAAATCTGGATTTACTCGTACCCAAGTACCTGTAAGTTTAGTGGACGGGAATGATCTCAAGTTAAGTTTGAAAGTGACGAACAAATTGCAGTGTTAATTGTGTGTGACGTGAGATTGATAAACGCCAGGCGTTACAACTGTAAAATGAGACGTATAAAATCTATGACTCCGCATAACAGATCGCCACGTCACTAGTTAAGTTTGCTCCTTAAACCTGCGTCACTATAGTACAAACTTTCAGCTTGTATTAAGCACTTGCTCAAAACTTCTAGCTAGCTCTTTGACTATAAACTCTCTGTAATGTTTATAATTTACTCGTGCAAAGCATACTCTCCGTGAAACCCATTTCAATTTGCGACTGATTCACGTTTGTGTCACCTTCTGGGGGTGAACTTGCCTCCACTTTGGATGGTGTGGTTTTCTCAGCCTCAAAGGCTTTGTTGTCTATACCGTTCTTCTCGGATTTCTCTTCCAATTTCGCTTTATTATTGGCTTCTTGCAATGTTGCAAGGTTGTGTTTTTTGTTTGCCAAATATAACCATCTGAAAAATATTCATTATTGTTAAGAGTTGCGCACAACTAAGTAGATACATGTACTAAACTCACAGTATAACCACAGTAGGTATAGCTGTTCTTACTCGGTTAAAATCTTATTATTCTAAATGTATTTAGTACTATTGGTATTCTGTGCTGTAAATAAAATAGCTAGGTAGGTACTACTTGTAGGAAAAATACATGTAGGTAGGTACTAAACTCACAGTATAACCACAGTAGGTATAGCTGTTCTTACTCGGTTAAAATCTTATTATTCTAAATGTATTTAGTACTATTGGTATTCTGTGCTGTAAATAAAATAGCTAGGTAGGTACTACTTGTAGGAAAAAATCCCCGAGAATGTTTTGATGGTAGCGTTATATACCTACTTATACCAGAGCCAGTAGTGTTTGCGTGAAAGAATAACTCACACGCACGCACACATATATAAACTTTTTGCCTTTATAATATTAGTGTGATTAGTGTGAAGTGTGATGAATATTAGTGTGATTAGTGTGATAGTGTGACAATACTTACAGGAATATAAGTACAGCCGGAATAGTGAGGCCTCCGCCGAGAAGGAAGAAAGCCCCCGGGAATGTCTTAATGGTAGCGGTGTACAGAGAAGTGTACATCGGCGCGTACACTAAAGGCATCATTGCTTCAGCCACCCCGAAGAATGAGTTCACTTTGCCTAGAATAACTCTGAATCAGAACACATTTGACAATATATTGGAGACAAAAGACGAGAGTCGAGTACCTACAAAAATAAATTTTTGGCCGGTGAATCCAGCCTTTGGTTATCGAGTTATTAACATTCTGTAATCTATTTTTTCTTAGTTGTCTTATAGGGTAAACAAGTGGTTTCCTTCATAAAAGCGTGAATGATACCGTGCTAAGAACATCGTAAACGCCCGGGCCTCGGACGTCGGTACCGCTTTTCTTCGAAACTTTCTGCGATTACATTTTAAGACAGCTAAAGAAATAGGTTATACTGAATGCAATTTCTTAATTCGCTTGTTTCTTTTCTCACATCTCCTTCGTTTGTAAAAACAGTAGGTACCTTCCATGGAAAAAAGCAATATCAAAAGAATTCTTTCGAGTTAGGTAACGAAAATGATGGCGTTAATTGCTACTTGTTATCCCGCTAGAAAACTACTGGATACAAGCGGCGCAAGACCGCATGAACTCTATAACATCGACGGGCTATCCACTTAATTATTTTTGCATTAACATTTCTTTAGTTCAAGTTTCTCAGGTGAATGGTACGTGAAATATTCATGTTTTTACCATGTCTGCACATGGTAAAAATATTAATATTTCTTTTACCATTTTTTATGAAGAAAATATGCCACTTACCAAGTTCGTCCTTCTCTACGAGTTTGGATACCATCGACCTCATGGCAATAAATGAAGTGCCGCTAAAGATTTCTATCAGAGGTGCTGAAATCAAAACAAATAACATGAAGATGTGAAAACTTATCACCTTATTTTGCAGAATTTATCTCGTCTATACTTAATTATTTCATTCAGAAAAAAGTGATCTTATAGGGTTCCGCTTTTTTTTGGAACCCTCAAAAAGGAGCTTAGTTTTTTTTTGACTTTTATCTAAGTACACATAACATACCTATGTATATTTGCCAGGTTTTAGTAGCAAACGCGTACATGAAGCCAGACAATATCTTACTGGTGCAAGATATCACTCCGATGACCGCGTCGTCGAACTTGAGCAGGTGACTGAATACGCCCACGGAGAACAGCGTTCCTGGAATAAGACAATCATTACCATGGGCTGTGGACACCTCACAATTTGAATGCGGTCGTTTGATCCGACACTTCGCCTGAATGACTGCTACCTAAGTATTTGGCTAGTGCCTACCTAAACTCTTTTTTCTCATTTAAAAAAGTTTACTACTTAGGTTGCTCTCTGCCACTGCAACTGTAGCCTCCCAACTTCGACCATATAACCCAATTATATTTTCGGAGCCACCACAGTATCGCGTTGAAAGTCTTGCTTTTACTCGCCTTTTACTCTCATCAGTCGCGGCTTACAACTCTTTCAAAGTCTCACTTTTACTCATCTTTACTTTCATGAGTCGCGGCTTCAAAGTATCGCGTTCAAAGTCTTACTTTTACTCATCTTTTACTCTTATTGGTCGCGGTTGCTCACTTTAAATTCTCTCGGCTACGGGCTAGATGAGGTACCTAGGTACATAGGTTAGCTAGAGCAATGAACTATTAAACTATTTACTATCTAGACGGAGATTTAGCACAACCTGCCTATTAAGTTGCTAAATTATTAATTCTTACCCACTAGAGAAGTGCACATGGCGTAAGTGGAGAACATGCTGAAATCCACTTCATTCCAGTTGAACCGGTACCTCGTGAACAGATACATCACCGACATTTCACCTGGAAAAGAACATGAAACCCTTAGGCAACTCTATAGTTATGTACAAGACTGTTCCTAAGATAGGTAATCGTCCTCCCGACCGAATCCGCGGTCACAGCAGCCGACCTTCTCAGAGGTTAAATATCTGCGCGGGAGATATTAGAGTGCACAAAGTACGCGCGCAATCACAGGAGTTCCCTCTATTCCCTCAGCCTCATAGTCCGATGGGACGGAAATCCAACACGACCGGAGAGAAATCAGGTGCAGGACGGACATGTTTAGGTACGTGCTCTCCGAGGCATGGAGGTAATTCAACGCCAACTTCTTAACTCCAGGCTAGTACTGAAAATTTTTTGAAAGAAAAACCCGAAACATTTTTGGTCCCTCCCGGGAATCCTACACCGGGAAACTAGACCAGCTAGGCAGATAGGTAATCGTACTCTGTCACTCCTCCCTGATCATAGAACTACCTCAGGAAGAGAGCTCTACATACTTAGATCCATGTTTCAATAGGGGACTTCTTATCTACCAGCTAACGGAATTTTAATGTGCTTAGTATAGGACCTTTCTGACATCTGCATGTAGGGTTGCCAGGTCTTCAAACCGAAAAGTCAGACAGGCCAGCCAGTTTAGCCGGACATTTGGGTACAAAGGCCGGACACCTTTATTTTTTTAGACCTAGCACAAAATGGCAATTTTTTTCAAAGCTCGTTTGCGCAAGCGTAGCGATACAAGATGAGGCGAGCGGAGCGGAAACCAACACATGACAAATATGTAAAAAAATGGTTAAACTTAAAAAGCCTAGCAAAAGTCGGATAGGCCGGACACCGTCTAATTTGGCCGGACACTCAACCAAAAAGCCTGACTGTGTCCGGCTTTATCCGGACGCCTGGCAACGCTATCTGCATGGCGTACCTACCTACTTTGGCTTTTGCTAAGGCATTACTTTCGAGTTGAAACGAAGCCTACTTATTGTCCTGACTAACTGATGCCCGCGAATTCGTCTGCGCGGATTTTTAAAACCTTCCCAAAAAATCACTCAACCTGAATAACAACTTTCGTGAGGGACAATTCAATGATGGCACGCATGATACATTCCCATTCATGATTTGAATTCTAATTAGGATAGCATTTAAATGAAGTTAAACAAGTCAATTTGTTAGATATATCACGTACCTACGTTTTTTATTTAACAATGGATCAATTGCTACATATTTAGACAGCTATACGTTAATGTTTGGTTTATGTTTTAGGAGTATGAATGACGCAAATATGACAAGGTGGACAATGTAATATCAATACGCGGAATTCCCAATTGACTGAAGCACATCAGCTAAGTGTTTATAAAAACAAGAAAAATGCTAAATAATTAGTACCTAGATACCTACCTATCGACTAACTTGCTAGGGTGCTTCAGAGTTCCTCTTAAGGTATTTATTATGAGCCATTCCAACGAAAAACCGCATCTTCTTAAACTACAATGACATAGTACGTACCTACCTAGATACCCACTTTTATGGTCGAAATAAAGCTTAACTATATAAAATAATAGGTAGGTACAAAATGAAGTTAGTACCTAAGCTAGATGGTTTGAAACGAGGTAGGTAGATATGTGCAAGCATGGAATAGGTACCTATGTCCTTCCATAAGGCTCTGATTTTATCTTTTAACAAAATTATACAGTCGGTATAAGAAGGTACCTAACTCTCGAACTGAAACTCCTTCAAACCTAGTAATATCAGCCAGCTGATCTGCGAATTTAGATTAAAATAATTTGTTTACCGTTTAAGACAGCCAAGGAAAAATAAAGGAATTGTGGAAGGTAGTGGCCGTGGCTAGTTTGTCTGGTGGTAGGCTTTGGTCGTGGCTAGTTACCACCCTACCGCCAAAGACGTTCCGCCAAGCGATTGAGCGAAGGGGTAAGGGTTGAATGTACACTCCCATTCCAAGTTAGCCCGTTAACATCTTAGACTGCATCGTCACTTATCGGCAAGCAAGATCGAAGAATGACTAGCTTGTCATTGAATAAATAAAAAAAAGTTGCGGCCCTAAAACTCACCATAAATAGGTCCAATAACAGCACAGAGAACCATCACCAGCATGATGACCCGCAGCCGGCGGTTGTTGGGGCCGTTCTTGAACGCAACCAGCAGGGTGTCCTTGACGTATCGCGTGTCGAAGAAATCCCGCAACCACTCGCAACAGCCGTTGGTCTTCTTCTGCAAAAAAAAGATCGACTTCAAATGAAAATATTTTATTTTTGACTAGC
This sequence comes from Hipparchia semele, assembly GCA_933228805.2. Taxonomy (NCBI): domain Eukaryota; kingdom Metazoa; phylum Arthropoda; class Insecta; order Lepidoptera; family Nymphalidae; genus Hipparchia; species Hipparchia semele. Next base: position 5,765,625 of record OW121718.1, read on the forward strand.
TTTTACAGGTGAATTTAAATTAAATAAAAATAGCCATTATTTTCGAAACAATGAAATAAAATTAGTCAAGTTTTTCATTAAATTATATTTGACTGGCTGTTGCCCGCAACTTCGTCCACGTCATTTCTGTTATTATGATCGCGATGAAGAAGTTTTTAAAATAATATATTTTAAATAAGGATAATTTTCCCCGTTTTTGCAACATTTTTCACTTATGCTTCGCTCCTATCGGTCGCAGCGAGATGTTATACAGCCTAAAGCCTTCCTCGATAAATCCAACACAAAAATAATTTTTCAACTCGAACCAGTAGTTCCTGAGATTATCGCGTTCAAACAAACAAACTCTTCAGCTTGATAATATTAGTATAGATTATAATAATTAAATTAATAGATAATAGGTACCATTAAAATAATAATGTCAAAATTAATCTTATCTATAAGTACCTATCTATAGGATGCTATAGGATGTCGCGCGTTTCGTTTTGCCCATGAATTTAGGTTTTAAAAATCCCTGGAACCCCTATGATATAGTGGAACCCTCTGTTTTTCGGTTGCAAAAAAAAATCACGCCGATCCGTTGCTTTGTTGCTGTGTGATTGAAATTTTATATGGGGCAACTGAATCGTGACGTCATGTTGCAATATATGCGCTCTCTTTTTCTAAACGAAACTTAAATGAAAAGCTCTATATTTTCAAGACTGACATTGTGTTATAATATTAAAAACCTTTATTTTAAGTAAGTATATATAAAAAAGTCGAATACCTATTTGTGGTGTTTAGCTGAATTTATCGTGTTCTTTCTGTAACAATTCATTTTAGCCAATAGCGAGTGGGTATCGCCCAATAAGAGATGATTGCAATCATCATACTCTCAATCATTTTAGAGAATCGCACCACAGAAGTCATTGGTGCTGTCCGCGATATTAGAGTCCCCGCAGACCACAAACTTTTTATCGGCCGATAGTTTGGTCGGTTTCTTAATCAGTATGAAGATATATGCAAGTGTGCAAATTATTTTTTTTCGGTATCGGCCGATAAAAAAGTTTGAATAGAATAGAAATATTTTTTATTCAAATAAACTTTTACAAGTGCTTTTGAATCGTCGATAAATCTACCACTGGTTCGGAATGTCGGCAAACTAGCTATCGGTCGACTGCTAAACAGTATGGCGTTCTGTTTAGTTGGCCTAGTGAGCGCACTAACCCAATCCGATCAAACTATCGGCCGATAAAAAAAAAAGTGTGGCATTCGGGGACTGCCGCGGTAAAGCTATTGCATAGCATTTTAGGCAACGCCATCTAGCGGTGAGAGGAGTCCCGTGTCAGGTTATTTTCGTTACGGAATTTCTGAATTCGGTCTCCACGCTCAAGGCCCGCGATAGAAGTTATGCAATAGCTTAAAAGTCTGTGGTCTGCGGGGACTCTTACGCGACGTGAGAGGCCAAGCGATAAGGAGTCGCATTGATTTAATTACGTGAAAATAATCAACTACCTACTTGAGATTACGGGTACAATAATTATTATTCTCGTATCATAAGATCCTCTCGAGATAAGTGTTGGTGTTGCTTAATTGGCGCTGACCTTTTTCTGTTGTGTTCATAGGAATATGAATTCTACGAAGCCGCATTGATGCATCTATATCACGGATTAGATCGTGATTTATACTTGTATTTCTATGTTTTACTAACTAATAACCAGCCTCGCATGATACACGACTGTGTAGCTGTATGTTTTTCAGGATGACATCTATGACTTTTATCAAAATCAATTCACCTGTTCAGGCGGGAAAAGTGAATCAATCACGCCGCAACAAAGCAACGTCGTGATTTTTTACATAGGCTACTTTTTATCCCGGAAAAGCAAAGAGTTCCCGCGGGATTTTTAACAACTAAATCCACGTGAGCGAAGCCGCGGGCATCAAATAGTTTATAATAATCGTTATACTAATATTATAAATGCGAAAGTGTGTTTGTTTGTTGGTTTGTTGGTTTCCTTCAATAACGCTGCAAAAGAGCTACGGATCGACGTGCTTTTTTGCATGGATATAGGTGAGGACCTGGAGAGTGGCATAGGCTACTTTTTATCCCGGAAAATCAAAGAGTTCAAAGAGAGAGAGATTTTTAAAAACTAAATCCACGCGGGCGAAGCCGCGGGCATCAACTAGTTTATAATAATTTTAGTATCTACTAGCTGATACCCGCGACTTCGTTCGCGTGGATTAAGGTTTTTTATTCCCGCGGGAACTCTCTTATTTCCCGGGATAAATATGTAGCCTATGTTCTTTTCCATGTCAAAGGCTACATGTATGCCAAATTTTATCCAAATCTGTTCAGCCGTTTTTGCGTGATTGAGTAACAAACATCCACACTTTCACATTTATAATATTAGTAGGAAGTAGGATTAGTAGGATTAGTAGGAATTAGTAGGACTAGATTTTTGATTCCCGCGAGAAGTCGCGGGCATCATCTAGCCTAGTAATTTATAATTTATGCTAGGCCGTGACACGCGCGATCTGTACGCGTGCCCCCTACGGTATTCGGTACTCGCACGATCTTTCGTAAATGTTAATTGAAATAGCATTCTCTCACGCACAATCAGGAGGTACCTAGTGAAGAGAGACTCTAAGACAACCCAACAACCTTAACAACCGACTAAGCCAGGCCGTCGAGCGACTAAAGGGTAATTTACATCAGACCGTGCCAGCTGCGAGCTGGTGCCTAACATTGAATAATATGTTAAGCTGACAGTTCCCTTAACACCACTGCAGACATTGCTCAAATGGGCGCTACGCCTAATGGTGTAGCATGAACTACACTGCTTTATATAAAACTAGCGGACCCGACAGACGTTGTCCTGTCTTAACTATGAATATTGAAACTCCCCTTTTTACCCCCTTGGGGAGAGAATTTTCAAAAAATGTAAAATACGTAATTCTTTATTTTTGATCAAGAGCCAAAATATCAAGTTTCATAAACATAACTTGAAAAATAACTTGAAGAACGAAGGACTATCATACAAACATTCAACCCCTATTTAATCCCTTAGGGGGTAGAATTTTTAAAAACTGTGAAACACCTACTTTTTTGTTTTCAATTTAAAGCCTAAGTACCGAATTTTATGGGTATAGCTTGAAAAATAACGGAGCTTCATACAAACTTTAACCCCCCTTTTTACCCCCTTGGGGGGAGAATTTTCGAAATATGTAAAATACGTAATTCTTTATTTTTGATCAAGAGCCAAAATATCAAGTTTCATAAACATAACTTGAAAAATAACTTGAAGAACGAAGGACTATCATACAAACATTCAACCCCTATTTAACCCCTTAGGGGGTAGAATTTTTTAAAAGTGTGAAACACTTACTTTTTTGTTTTCAATTTAAAGCCTAAATACCGAATTTTATGGGTATAGCTTGAAAAATGACGGAGTTTCATACAAACTTTAACCCCCCTTTTTACCCCCTTGGGGGGAGAATTTAAAAAAAATGTAAAATACGTAATTCTTTATTTTTAATCAAGAGCCAAAATATCAAGTTTCATAAACGTAACTTGAAAAATAACTTGAAGAACGAAGGACTATTATACAAACATTCAACCCCTATTTAACCCCTTAGGGGGTAGAATTTTTAAAAACTGTGAAACACGTACTTTTTTGTTTTCAATTTAAAGCCTAAATACCGAATTTCATGAGTATAACTCGAAAAATGACGGAGTTTCATACAAACTTTAACCCCCCTTTTTACCCCCTTGGGGGGCGAATTTCGAAAAATCCTTTCTTAGTGCTCGCCTACGTCATAAAAGGAACCTACTGTCAAAATTTCAAGTTTCTAACTTCAGTGGTTTAGGCTGTGCGTTGATCGTCAGTCAGTCAGTCAGTCAGTCAGTCAGTCAGTCAGTCAGGACAAGCCTTTTTATATAATTATAGATTATATAGATGATTAAAGGTCACTCTCATTTTTGTTACCACACGTTCCAAAATGGCGATGGTAAAATTATTTCAAAATTCAAATCCAAAATGAGGTATTTATTTCATGTAACTACTTAACTAACTTGTGACTTCTTCGTCTTCAAAATCTTTATCAAATACATGTATTTGGGTTGTAAGTCCAATAAATCTAGTCTAGAACATAATAAATACCCCGAGCATAACGCCCCGTCCTTCCTTTCAAGCGAGAGTGACATCGAAGTGGGTCAAGTTGATGGATTTTTTATTGTCACGCTCGATGATCTTATTTAGTCGTTGAACTCGAGACCTATTACATAACTGGATTACAGTCTGGCTAGATCAATCGTTCATGGCCACTGTCAGTTCCTATTCTGTTCCTATTTTCCTAGTGTGCTGCCAACCGCGTGCATTCTGTATCATCGTAACCAATAGTCGCCCACCGCTGGGCAACGCTTCTTTTAAATACCTCCATACAGTGCGGTTTTACTTTGCTTGTATCCAGCTACTCTCTGCGGTTCCTCTAATATCTAAGCTACGCTTTCCCGTGCCACTGTTCCAATTTCCAGTACATATAGAGACTCCAAATCTTTTTTTAGAAAAACATTCTTTTTCGAACTATGCGCTCCTCCTATTGCAACTTCATCATCGCAACTCGATGTCATATGTGTATCAGTTGTGGGATTATCTAAAAAATTTTACCTACACTTGTGTGACGATCGAAATCGCCTCTCATTAGCTAGTCGGTAGATACTCTCTTGCTATTGGTACTTTTAGTACTCTGTATTAGGTATTCTGTGCTATTGTTGCAAGGCATTGATGCAGCCAGAACGCCATAAAAGTTGGCTCTTCTAGAGATCTCCACATTTCCGAGGAGCCATTAAAACCTCCCGTGTTTTAAAATAATTACATACTAGAAAAATTTACTTCATAGACATGAATCTTGTTCCTTTAACTCCACTGTAAACCTAGTAATTTGATTTAAATATGTTCGAGCTGATAATTACTTTGTGTATCTATCTTACCAATTTTACCACATCTAGCTACGTCACCCACAAAGAAAGACCAGAGATAAATAAGTTCCCACTACATAGGTCTAACATTTGCCTTTGTTATTTGTTTCCACGATACAAACTGACTATTGTCCTTGTTCGTTGAAGTAATAATTCTAATTACTTACTGACCATTATATCTAGCACTAATTACCTATTTATAAGATCATCTTATTAAATTGATGTATTAAAAGAGGCCGAGGTATATACCTTCTGTACTGGTATTAGTAAGTTACAATCTCGGAGGAAAAAAAATTCTGTGTTTGTGTGCATTGTGCATTCCTATAAATCCTTTGAAATAATAATTTTTTGAGTTTATATGTTGTACATTTTCTTACGTCTTGACTTTTGAAGAGCTACAGGTTGACTTATGTAAAATATAAAGGAATTTGATTTATAATTCTGGATAAGCTCGTTAAAATAATTATCCTTAATTATTCTCAAGATATATTGTATTTAGTGTCAAACGTTATAAACTTGTTGCAGCTGAGGTATAAAGAAGCAGATAACTTAAAGACACTTTCAGGTTTGAAATTAATTAGAATACTTCTAGATCTTGAAGAGAAGGAGGACTGGAAGAATTTAAGAAAGGAAATAACTACATATATTTCATAGAAATTAATGAACAATATAAAGATACGTACCACATTGATATCACTCCTTTTGACTTCTTTGATCCTGTAGTATCCGTAAATGAAACTCAAAACGTACAAAGTCGCACTCAATGAGAATACACCATACAAGCCAATTTTTCGCACTAATATACCACTAAGAGCTGCACCCACTGGCACTCCTACAGAATAGAATAGATTCACTATTCCTATTCTTAACGTCCTCTGTTCGTCCGTAGTCACATCCGCTATATAACTGAACACACCCATGAACATAGTGAACCAGCCTCCGGTTAAAGCTGGAAATATCGCTTCAGTAACAGCTGCCACTTCCACCGGCAGTTCATAGAAAAAATACGTATTCACTATAAGGCCTATGCTCGTCAAAAACTCTCCAACTATCGGAATAAGCATACAAAATTTCCTCTGCCCAACTCGATCACTGTATGCACCAAGGAATATCAATATCCCACAAGGTAGGAATGATTGTAAAACAGTTTTCCAACCAGCTACAGATGCCACTAATGTCTGCACCGCTTCTTCTTCTAAAGTGTAGTTAGATGTCTGTCTTTTAGTCAAGGCATCGCAGACATGATCGCTGAAACCCAAGTTGACTCTACAAGCCTTCTCTAAATATAAATTTTGTGTAGCCAGAGCTGAAAGTACGGACGGCATTACATAACATGCTAAAATCGGTTCTACCGTGATCAAAGATATCATCCGTCGTGCCTTTTGAAATACGTTTAGTCCCTTTAAGCTATCGCCATCCTTGATATCATCTTTGATATTCGATTTTTCTTTGCTTATTTTTTCTTTGATAAAACTATTTCTAATAGCGTCGTTGACGATTAAGTTATTGCAGCCATTGCCCTTATATGATTTTTCTGTAGCATCATTACTGTCTTGCGCCGACTGTTTATCGTCAGGCGTCATGATTCCAGATAGAGATTCTGAAACAAAAAATTACTAATATAATATGTATTTATACTTTTTTTTTGTACTTGTACAATGTACTTGTACGTATATGTACCTAATTTATTATTCACACAGGCATATGTAGGTATAGTTAGTGTTTTTTTCTCATTTCAGCATCAAATTTGCTGTGCCTGGACAAATTTTTGTACCTCTGATTGATAAATGCTCTAATGCAGTAAATACCGGACGCTGTAATCATCTCATGATTACTGCGTGCTTGTTGTAATCGTCTGAATGGACAGAATTAACTTTACCTAGACGTAATGTTTTTATTTTACTCGTGTCTTTGTTTCCAACTAAGTCACGGAATATAAGATGTTCATATTTTATTACGACGACAGTTTATATTAAAATCACTCTATGCACATCTGCTAAACTAGATACGACACGGATGTTTCTAAATGATTATTTGAGTGACGTCAGATTGAATAGAATTTAATTTAATGGTTCAGTAGTCTGCACTGCCCATGCAAAATTTCCGGTAATATTCTGCCGGTCTTTGCACAAGTGTCAAAGAATGAAATTTGAATGAATCTGGCTAACATATTTCACTATGTTAAATACAGGCTTTTTTCCATCGACGATTGCCAGGCATAAAATTAATTTTTATGTTCCAACTAAGGCATGTGAACGACTTTGTGAACGATAAAATAACAAAAAAAATTACATTATTCTTAAGCTTATAGTTAATTATAAATACATATCAACGGCCGTTACACCACGGCCGAACCACACGACAGCCAAAAAAAAAGTAGTATCATAAAATACACATAGGTACTGCCCAATATTGTATTGGTCATTCTATTGCTGAATCCGCTAAGCATCGGTACGCTATCTACTGCGGATATGGAATCAGAAAAATTGTAGGTAAGTACGAGTATCTCCGTGATATTTCACTACGGCAAATTTTTTCTGGTGACAGAAAGGCTGGCTTTTTTACCCGATTTTATCAAAATTTAGTCCACCACGCTGGCCTAGTGCGGATTGACTGATAAAATATTACGGTAATGTTTTTTGCAACGAAACTTGCTGTTCGACGTAGAAATGCAATTATAACAGGCTAGGTATACATTCTATTGTAAATTTTTTACAGAAGTTTTCCACAATAGTTATAAAAAATATTGAGGGTACTTCCAGTACTAGGTAATAAAACTTGCATGCAGGACTCTCTTTTACATCAAAATCTTCTGTAGGTACATCATGACTACCTCGTTGGTCTAATGTAGTCGTATTAATTTTTTTTATCTTGACATGCGTTGGATTGGTGTACCTACGTAAGCATTTTTGCATTTGTGAAGCTTTATTTTGAATTTACTGGGGAAACAGTACAAACGCACAAGAACTTTTCATTCTGCAAAAAAAATGTATCAGAATAATAAAAAACCTAAAGAATAGAGAAACTTGTGCTCCTCACTTCAAATCACTCAAAATATTAACCCTGCCCTGCATCTACATATTAGAAGCTTCCAAATTCGTTAGAAAACAACCACAAAATTTCACAAAACTTCAAGATGTACCACGATGTTATGAACTTCGGCCCACACGTAAACATAATCTAGTCATACCAAGCTCCAATCTGAAGATCCACAGTACCGGTCCTAACCCGATGTGCGTTAAAATATATAATAAAATCCCTAGTAAAATAAAAGAAACTAAGAATGATACGGCGTTTATCAATTCCCTAAAAAAAATTCTTTATAGATAAAGCCTATTATAAAATTAATGACTTCCTTAATGAGTAACTTGGCGTCCGTCTCTCTACTAAGCCAATATTTTGCTGTGCCCCAACGGGGTTCTGATGTAAAGGGTGGTCTCTAGTTTTTAAGAATCATTGTACCTATGACATTGGAATGCAAAAAATAAATGAATATGAATATGAATATTGTGGAAGCACTGTATACACAGCATAGCTTTGTAAAAAAAATTTTTTTTTGAAAAGAGCAACTGCTGAGTTTCTTACCGGCTCTTCTCAGCAGAATCTGCATTCCGAACCGGCGCGGTGGTAGATTTATGAGGTGTCATAAGAGCTACAAGGTAGCCTACATGAAATAAATAAATTTTGAATTTGAATTTGAATATACAAATATTATATAATATAATATTTTGAATATACAAGTAATAAAACTTGCATGCAGGACTCTCTTTTACATCAAAATCTTCTGTAGGTACATCATGACTACCTCGTTGGTCTAGTGTAGTCGTATTAATTTTTTTTATTAATCGCATAATTTTCAAGAATGTACGCGGATACGCCGGTATTGTAGGATGAGCCTTGAGGACATCCACGACGTGAGATAACAAAAACTCAGCGTAACTGTACCTCAGTCTAGTGGCATCACAAGTCACAACGACCTCGCGCGTCAATTCCGTATTACTTATCAAGGCTTTTATCTACATCTAAGTACCTAGTTACTGGAGAAAAGAAAAAAATTATAGGTATTTTTATCCGCTTTTGAGGCCTTTAAAACTCTTCGTGTCTGATTTCTATGGACCCAAAGTCGCAAGGGCCGCAAAACCACAGTCAATTATTAGTCTAATAATTATTAGTCTTACTAATATTAGGTATACTAACTAATATTAGGTAGTGTATTTACAATTTTACACGAAAATTTGGGCATCCGAAAGTTGCTTTCAAAGTGGGTGCCGCGCTTGCTCACACCGGACCAAACAACAATTAAGAACTTGGATTACTTAATCCGCTCCGTAGAGAGAGAAGACATAGAGCCAGTGACGATTTCTTTCTCACTCACACTAAAAAGAGAGCAGAAATAAAGTTACTAATGTGATAAACAGAGACGCAGCTACCCAATTTTTTGTCCCTCATCGTGTAACCAGTTTTTTTCAAGGTCGCCACACTTTTGTGCGAAACAAACTGACAGTTATAAGAAAAATTTAGTATCTATGTGTGTTGCCAGCTTTAGGTACCTATACAATGTCCCGATTTTCCCTATCCTACTAATATTATAAATGTGAAAGTTTGGATGTATGTATGGATGGATGTTTGTTACTCAATCACGCCACACTAAACCGATATGGTTAAAATTTGGCACGGAGATAGGTTTTTTTAGTAATGTCCTCTGACATACCGTAACGGCGGGTTACTTTGGCTACTTTTCCAATTTTTTTTTTTAATTTTTGTTGAAACAAAATAAGGTCGTGATGGAAGAAATGAATATTTTGAGAAAAGAAAAGAAAGATGATGGATACTACATAATATATGTCGGCGATGATTAAAGTGTATTCAGTAAAATAGTGTCGGTTACTGTTCTGAATTATCCTGAAGTTTCGTTCGAATGTGCAACGACCAGTCGAGAACTGTTAGCGATCTTAAGAATTATTTTATTTGCAAAGTTCTTAATTTTTAAAGCCATTTTTAAATAGCTAGAGGCAGACTTTTTATGTTTTTTTTTTAATAATTATTAACTTAAACTATGAACAGTTGCAGTTTTATACGACTGCCTGAAAAAAGGAATATACTGTTAATTTCATTCATGATGATTTTGATGACTAAATATACAATTTTTGTTGCTTTTAATTCAATAGCATTACTCGATCGAAGGAAAATTATAAACTGTTCTTTATAAATTATTAAACATTCTTACTAGTAACTTGTGTAACGAAAAAAAATATTCCTTTGTGTTACATGCATCTTTTTTCAAAATGCTAAATTGCTAAATTAATAAATATGCTAAATTTCTATTCGGCATTTCAATATTTTTTTTTAAGGAGCAAAAAATTATCTAGTGAATTGGTCCTATGAAACTACACTAAAAAACTTTAATATAAAAAAATATTTTTAAAAAACCGACTTCAACCGCAATACGTGTACAAACTAAAATTATTTTATACTTTTAAGTGGTGGTTGAAGTCGGTTTTTTAAAAATACTTTTTTTAATATTATTATTCTTTATTGCACACAATATTAAGATATATGTACAAAATAGAAGCTTACCCTAATAGGTATGTCTCTCCCAGACAACCTTATATGTGTAGGTATGTTATTTAAAAAATAAAACAATTCAGCATCTGTTTTGTCGTTTTATTTAAAAATCCTGGGAAGAATTTTCCATCTAATTTGGGGTAACAGGGGAGTGCAGTTATTGTGGCAACATTAAACTCAAAATTGTCATGTGACGTCATCGTTACGTCATGTTATATCTATTTCAGTCGCGGTTACACAGTACCTTGGTCTATTGCCTTCTCTGTCTACGATCCGCTCTAACTTTTGAACTAATTGTCAGAACGACGCCAAATTTTGACACGTGTCATCAGAAGGATCCTACTACTCTGCAATCATATGGTTTTGTCAAAAGTGTTGCCATCTATAGGTCAGACCAAAGACTTATTGAGTGACGTGTTAAATGCGAAAGTTTTTATTATATTCGATGACAACTGACAAGATAGACCTTATTGCGATCTCACCTGATGATAAGTGACGATGCAGTCTACGACGGTAGTGGACTAATTTGGAAGGGGTATGGCCACGGCAGTGTGCATTCGATCAACACCATAATTCCGGAACCCTAAATCGCTTGGGGAATCGCAACACGCCATTGACGATAGGAGGTAAGTAGCCACGCCCAAAGCCTGACCAGACCAGAGACAATTCAAACATTATAAATTCCCAATTTGCCTATGCAGGGAATCAAACCCGAGACCTCCCAGGTGTAAGACCACAGCACTTACTACTACGCCAGGGAGGTCGTCAGTGTTTGTTTATTGGTTTGTCCTTCAATCACGCAGCAACGTAGTAACGGATAGACACGATTTCCTACACGCATAGGTACCTAAAGTTGAAAACGTGGCGAGTGACATGGCTACCTTTTATCCCGGAAAAACAGGGGGTTCTGCGGGATAATTAAAAACCAAACTGCACGCAGACGAAGTCGCGGGCAAAAGCTAGTCGGTTTACAGTACCAAAATTCAAATCGATTATTTATTAACTGAATGTAATATAATTATCAATTTTACGACTTGGGCCCGATTTCACCAACGCAAAATACCTAAGTCTTATTCGAGCGTAATTAGCAGATGTTCAATACAAAAACTGTCAAAACACCCAATTTATTCCTAGGATAATAATCGTCATTTGACGTTGGTGAAATCGGTACTTAAATCTATACACCTTACATCAATTGGAAGAAGAGCTGTAGTAGGTAATTGATCGGTTGAACAGATTTTCATCAAACATAACTAAGAACCTATTCAAATTATTTTCCGCTCATTACGTTTGAACGTTGCGACGTCACAGACGATCACCTCTAAGCGTCGGGGTTAAAAAAAAATATAACAGTTATGCAAAAAAACACTAGCGAACGTAAATGTTCAGATGCCGGTTTAATTATAAATGTCACTCATGTCCTCATCACACAGTCACTGACTAATAAGTACCTATATCTTAATAAGCAAAAAATAAAATAATGTCGAGCCAACGAAAAAAGGTGCTATTAATAGAACAGGTGCAAAAAAATCATGCTGAATTATGATTTTTCAAGCACTAAGTATTACCACTTACTAGACGACCCACGTATACTAGACCTACCACACCAAACGTTGAAAATACAATAAGAGGACATGATTTTAAAATCAGGAGATCAAAGAGTTCCCACGGGATTTTCAAAGAAAAATTAATTACAAGCGATCAAAGTTGCTGAGTGTTGACACCATCACAAAAATTAAAAGCTCATGCAGTGATGTTGTAACCTCGTCTGAACATAATTAATCTATTTCCTGCGTATCGGTTAAGGCATCTGTAGGAAATGATTTGGATATAAGTACATATTAATAACTCTCAATGTGAATTTCAAAAAATTGCAACCTAATAAACCTTGACACGCAATATTACAGGAAACTTCGTACAGGCTGTTTTTTTTTGTGGGAAAATTTAGACTTTAATTATAAATTAAATGTTGTTAAAGGCTTCTGGTTAGCCTTCACAGATTGACTGATAAAGTTAAAAATCTGTCTTTAAAGTCATAAATTGAAGTTTTCCTGGGACAGCACTCTGTGAGACCAAACTCTAATTGGGTGTCGTAAAATCGAGAATTTTCATGTTGTTAATATTAGGTACAATAAAAATTGTTATACCTATAGAAATAAATTAACGATCAAAACTAATAATCTTCTTACCTAGCTAAAATTACCAAGGCGCCCTAAAATGAAATCTAACCTATCTAAAATGAAAAAAAAAAAAAATGAATGAAATGCCTGAAAGTTCTTCAAAAGGTCTTCAAATGTGTGTTAAGTCTGCTGATCCACACTTTTTTTATTCAATAACAAGATAGTCCTTGACTTCGATCTCACCTGATGGTAAGTGACGACACTTGCCACTTGACTAGCGCGGTGGACTGGGACCCACACATTTTTCTTTCTGAGAGTGGTGGATGCTAATAGGCTCCAATGGATTCAGATGATAATGATTAGAATACTTTCAAAACTCTATGTTTTTGCCAATTACAATGCCGCAAGCAAAAGGTTTTTAGGCTAGCAAAAACTTATGTAAAAATAGGCCCATGAGTTACCAAATATAGCGGTTGAGCAACCTCGGTTATTTAACAACATTTAACATTGGCAAATCTATCATCATTGCGATTTGTGAATGCAAAATCATTACACAGACAGGTAGGATTACCGTTCACTCGTAGGACGTAACTCAAGAGCTGCTGTGACCTTGTCACCGTTATTTGATCACTGCAAATATATGGTATAAATAACGATCAGCAATAAATAAAATTATATGTAAGTATTAATAATAATTTCAGTAACCAATTAATTTTTTGATTATTAAGGTTAACTTTGATTACCTAATTAATTTAAGGCTGTAATAAGAGCTTCGATTCTAAAGTTTCAACTCTCGATTATTATATTACCGCTGTCAAAATCAGTAAGATTCAGTTTCAGGATAAAGAGTTTTGAATTATGACGTTTTTGATGGCAGGTGTTAGGGACTTCAGTGGTTTATCTACAGTCTACGCTAAAACAGTACTCTTAAAACGAGTTTTTATGGTAGAAAACAAAATTCGATATCAGTTTCCTTCATATATTTAGAGAAAGACAAGAATGTAAAATTTTTTAAGCATAATATTACCCAAGCTGGACTTGACTTATATTCTCTACTCCCCTCTAAATAAGCGAAAAGCTTGTGCTAGGAGCGGGTACGACCTGGATACGACAATAGTGCAATGGGGGGAGTTCGAACCTGCGACCTTTCAGTTTTCAGTCCGCACATTTAACAATCCAATTAAGAAATATAGAGCTTAGGCTCTTTTAAAATTTCAAGTTTCGATATTGTTGAAGCTCTCGGAACCTTTTATAGTATTCGATAGGTACATAGTACCTACCTACCTACTACCTACTAGTGTTACTCCTAACTTTCTAACGGGGCAAGATAAGAAGGAGACCTGTTGCTTTCCAATTTAGGTAGGTAGTATGTAGAAACGAAAACCTTCCTTATGAAAACAATACCGTGACAAAAGAAAACTAATACCAAATCTCGCAAGAGGCTAAGACCAAGTACTGTCATCGCAGTCTGTGATTTGTAAATAGGGAAACATAAACAGTCAAACGGTATGAAATTATGAAACAATGTTAGGTAGATACCCGCTTACATTGTAGAACAAAGAGTTGCTGTTTATAAACTGTGAGATGGGTATTGTTTTCAAATAACGTAATAGTAACTTTTGTGTTTGCTTTTCTAAGTAGGTATGTATCAACAATCATTTTATGTCTTCTTGATGACGCTGAACTAACATTAGACTATTGAGGCTTATTTTCTATTTTTTTTTTTAATATAGGAAAGTTCCAGAAGCGATCAAGGGTTAAAGAAAGATTCCCATTGCTTAAACAGGGCAAGGAAATAAAGGATGCTCAACAATACGCAAGGAAATAAAGGACCAGAGTGAAGGTACCAACGAGCAGCCTAAATCCCAGTAAATTCATTTGTCAAGACTTGTGTATCTAGCTTAAGGTGCATTCCAATATACACTAGCGCTTGGCTGCGATCACACCTGATGGTAAGTGAAGATGCAGCCTAAGAACGCGCTTGCCTAGAAACTGCCTATTCACTCTTGATTTTAAGGTGCCCAAATTGTAGTTATAGGGAAAAACGGAAGCTATTAAAAAAACCCGAATATACAACAATAGTTTTTTTCTATAAAACATTTGATTGATTTCTACTATGTAAGTATCTAGATATGTATCAACTTAAGTTATACAGGTCTTCCAGCATTTTTTTTTAAACTCTCTGGACCGATCGACCAATTACAGTGTCACCGGTTCTTCTACTTTTCAACGGATATTGTCCACAGCTGGACATGGGTCTATTACATGGACTTCCATAGGCCTCGGTCTTGCGCCGTCTGCATCCAGCAACTCCCTGCGATTCGTCTCATATCGCATAGTAGGGATCTGCCAACACTACGCTTTCCAGTTTGGGGTCGCACACCAGCACCTTGGTACCTCAACCAGCGACCAAAAGATCTGCCAACTATGCGCCCCACCCAATTAGGTAAACTTCAGCTTTGCGACTCGCTGAGCTATGTCGGTTTGGTTCTGATATGGATTTGTTAATATCTGATTTGATCTCGCCTGGATACTCTGAGCATAGCTCTCTCCATCGCGTAAGTCGCCGGTTAATATTCCAAAAAACCCGTGTCATTAATTGATTAATGAGAACGTATCACGACCCTCGACATCAAGAATACCATGCAGACATCCTCGGTCACAACGGACCTTGAATTTTTGATATTAGGTATAGGTAGGTATATAATATAGTCAATTTGGAATAATTTTTTTTTGAATATTCAAAAATCTAGTTTGATATTATTTGCGAAAGGCCAAGGTTAGGCAACGTTAAATATATTATATTTTATAGTGTATCCACGTGGATATATATTTAATTTATGCAGAAAAAATAAATTGATCGTTCTTCAGAAGTGCTTTTTTTAAAGAGTTTACTTTTTAGTTTTTATCTTGTTTTAACTTTTAAATGTTTTCTAAACACTATATATAATAGAAGGTTATTATGACAGATGATTAGCAAATAAATAATACTCGACAGCAATTATTTATTGTGCAAAATTGTAAGCTAAAGTTCAATGGCAATATTGTTCGATGTTAATGATTTATTCTTGTAAATAGCTCAACAAGAAACTCTATTCGTCAACAGCTGAAAAAACATTAGCTTTAGAGCTTTTTCATATCATTTATATACCTATGAATTACGACGTGTTACCACCACAGAATTTATAGGTACAAATTGGGTACAAATAAATTAAATTAAATTTTTATGATTTAATCTTTTATGATTTAGAAACGACTGTCTTTTAATTGTATGCTTATAACGATTATAATAATTGGACGATATCGTAAAATGGATTGGATGGAGGTAGGTTTTCAAAAATTTTGACCGATTTAATCTTCGTAACACCTTGACTTGACTTTTGACATTTAAAACAGATGCACAAGTTTGATTAAAAGACTATTATTTATTTATTTATTTAAGTAGAGTAGGTAGGTATTATAAAAGTACCTAGAGATGCTACTTTTATCTCTTGACAAAATTTGACTCCTATTTGACTCAGATATATCTTGCAACGGGGAGACATACTTAAATAGACTAGTTAACATAATAGATATAACCCAGGAAATCAAAGAATAAGTAAGAAGAGTCCCTAAGTAGAGTCTTTTTACGTTAGTAGCCCCTACCCTACATAAATACAATCACATAATAAACCAATGTCATTTCCATCTACATGTGTTCTTTTATCAACTTTTACGGGCTATCTAAGCTGTGTTGTGACACAGCCCGTCAAAGTTGATAAAAGCGAACACAAAGTAATCTAAATCCACGTAGACGATGTCTGCAGCGTCAGCTAGCTTTTAAAAAGCTATTTACCGTGATTTTCTAAATGAGCCTGTTATAAACATGAAATAATCGTGTTTATCTTAAACTATCTTATACCCGCGATTTTGTCCGCGTAAAGCGAGGTTTTTAAAACTCCTTTTTGACAGTTACGAAACCCATCAACATATTTTTATATGGGAAAGCCAAAGGATTTTTTTTTCTGTTATTTAATTTTTTCGTCAATTTTGCAATGTTTTTAATAGTTATTCTGCTATTCGGGACGGATATAAATACAACAAATCAAAAACCATGAAAATCGGTCCAGCCGTTCTAAAGTTATAACTTATAAGTATTCGAACAGACCCGATTTTATTTTATTTATCTTAAATTCGAAATTCAAATTAGCAGTCATACAACAGAACATAGCTGTATTATTTAGATGACAATTTGAGTCCATTACAGGGGCACGTACCAGAACAATAATTACCTCTTCATGGTGTACAAAGTTTAGTGCTGGTTTAGTGCAATTACACTTTATGTGGCTACGTGAAGTTGGGCGACAATAGAATGACAGGCTTTGCAAGGTCATAAGAGGGGCCATTAGGACAAGATATCATCACTATGGGTATTTATGTAATATTTTCCGTTCATATAAGCACATAAGCTATAGAACGAAGACGGCAGGCACAGGCCGTTATCGCTCGGCCAAAGTCTTCAACTAGACCAGACCAAAGCCTTTAGAGAAATTATAAATGTTTAAATTATCCCCACCCACACACACACACACACACACACACACACACACACACACACACACACACACACACACACACACACACACACACACACACACACACACACACACACACACACACACACACACACACACACACACACACACACACACACACACACACACACACACACACACACACACACACACACACACACACACATACACACACACACACAGTAATGTAGTGAAGCACAGTGGTCGGGACTGTTGTCTCTTTTTCGGGAGTCGTAGGTTCGATTCCGAGCACCTCTGACATTTCTGAATCGGAGGTAATTCATCAAAATCATACATGTACCTATGTTTTTAATGGATTACCTCATTAACTTAATATACATAAACACATACATTCATAACATTACATAGACCGCTAAAATCATAACCCTTACTTTTGGCTTTGACGTATGTAGTTGGCTGAAAAACGCCCCGAAATTCAAAACACTACCAAATCGTTTTTCAAGGAATAGGAAAACGGGAAATCCTAATAAAAGGAAAAACCGTATAATTTTAAAGATACCTATTCCTACAATCACCAAAAAACTGTAATTAGTAACATAACGTTCCGGTATAAAGTCATGTGGAATCTAATTGGGGGTATTAAAACGGTATAACTAGAGTTTTCCCTTTAGAACCAAGACAAATCTAAAAATCAATAGCGGGATACCGCGTGCGTTTTCTTTAAAGAAAACCTGCACCATATTTTTTGGCGTGTCCCTATAATTTCAGCATTATGTTACCTACCATGAAACTAAAAACTGCCCATTTCAACTCTATCTTAAGTCAGAGTCAAGTCAGAGTAGGGTTGCCAGATTTTTTTTCTGCCTTATAGGCAATTTTTCCTCTTTAATCGTTTTAAGAATTTTTTTCTTAAGTAGCTTGAATAAATTTTTAATTTTTTTTTGCAAAAAATTGTCCGTGACAGGAGACACAGAATGTATGATGGTTTTTTGCTTCACTACAGAACCCTAAAAATAATTAGGTACCTACTCATAAAAGCTAGGCAGTCACGCCTGGCTGCGCGCAATTAATTTCAGATTAAAATCCACGTAGCTATGTGCTACAGCAAATAGGAGGAATTCCAAAAACAAAACAAAAGAATTATCTAATAAGCTAACTATGAGTAGGTATTACCTTGATAACTAGATATCGCCATCCAGACATGGTGATACGTCATCATGATCCCAACTAGCCAGTTTTGTGTTCATCTTTTAACATGAAATAAGTCCTAATTAACTTTTAATTTTTCCAAGCACCTTCATTAAAATTTCTACGGGCTTTTGGACTACATCATTCACTGCCCGTACTCTGTACAAGACATTGTATGCTTTATGAATATTCATAATTCGCATATTTTTTACAAATACTTATGTAATTTTCATTTAACGTAAAAATCATGCAAGCAAAGTTATAGACAAAAGAATTAATAGACAATATTATAATAAAAATAAATTGTTATTGTTATTTCTATTCTTTAAAGTATTATTACATATTTTAGTTTTGATAAAATGTTTAAATCAAGTTACTTCTTAATAATTTTGTTAATAACTAGTTTTATTATGAACGTTAATTTTTATGTTAATTAATAATCTTAATTCTTAACTAAAAGATTTTTGTTTAAAAATGAAACAATAGTAAAAAAACTCATTACAATTATTATCATTCTCCCTTTATGGTATTCATTAAATTCTTTGTTTGTCTGAATTTAAGCATTCAGATAAACGTCC
Source organism: Hipparchia semele (assembly GCA_933228805.2). NCBI lineage: Eukaryota > Metazoa > Arthropoda > Insecta > Lepidoptera > Nymphalidae > Hipparchia > Hipparchia semele. Next base: position 5,784,565 of record OW121718.1, read on the forward strand.
TGGTCAATCTTCAAAACGGCTGAAATAATTTTACTGGGAGTTATTCAGGAAGTTATAAAGCTATTCAAGGAATTATTTGCACTACTTTCCTTGCTTCGGGTTGTTTTAAATCCTGAATCCACGCAGACAATTTCGCAAAGTTACACTATGAGTAAGTGTAGGTACTTATGTAATATTTAGGAACAATACAGCTCATAGACCGGTTTTCCGGTCGACAACCGTTATGTTTATGTTAATCAGATCTTTCCTATTCATCAATATGACGAATAGATCTCTAGTCTACTTATTGTCTATTGTTATGGTATTAACATTTGAAAGTAGGTAAATGTTGCTTTATTATCAATGATAGGAATAGGTACCTATTAGTGATTGTGTGTTGAAACAAACATTATTAGTACGAATATGACTGCGGGATTACGGGATTGCGATACTATGATCCCGCATTGACCCTTGTACGATTTCTATATAAATTAACCAACCAGTTAAACCGAACCAAATATTAATAAATAATAATATTAATAAATAAAAATAACTTTTTTGCCGCACTTTGCCGCACAGTAATGGTCAAACAGTGCTCATGAGCACGCACACGCAAAGAAAACAACTTCGTTTTTTTTTTGTTATTAATAAAATGATCATCACTAGTTATGCTAATTATATTTATGTGAAAGCGTTTTTTTATTTGTTCGTCCTTCAATCACGCAGCTATGGAGCAACGTACTAATCGTACAAATATCAAAATCAAATAAAATAAGATTTAATCTCAGAATACATAACTGTTCTGTATTCTGAGGATTTAATCTATATTATTTTGTTTTCTTTATACGTATGGTATGTAAATTCACATTACATATTTTATATACTATATTTAAAAATATACAAAATGTATCTCTGGATATAGTGTTTATACTCGTAACTAAGCATTCGAATTACGGCACTAAGTAACTTTTTAAGTAAGTAAATTGTTTATAGCGCAATGTTAACTTTAGAATAAAATAAAAGTCTAATTTAAAATAAACTTACACCTTTTTATCTTTTCTTTTGTCGTTTACATTTATGTGACGGTAAAAAATCTCCGTTCAAGGTATAAAGTAAAATATCAAGTCAACATGACCGTTTGTGATTAAAATAGTGAATGGATTGAACTAAAAGCATGATTATATAGGTATATATTAAAATAAATAATAGCCACCTAAATTGCTTTAGTTAACCTATTTTTGTTATTTTTTTGCCTTCGTGGTTCTTAAAAGTCAAACGACTTATTTTTGTATAGTTCTTGCAACTCACGAGGACGCGTGAGATTTACTTGTGGTTACGTCGTGTACATATGCGTGAGTGTGCGTGCCTATCAGGAGCCTAGGTGGGAGCGGTCAGCCTGTCTTATACAGATACGACACACACACGACCATGAGCCACGCGCCTTCATGAATTGAATAAAAATTATAACCAGTTGTTAATGGTTCGCAAAATAGTTATATGCGAATCATAAGATTTAATTAGGCGCCGATCGTTTACTTTTGTCGTTGATCGGCGATAACACCGACATTTTTACGCAACTCTTATACCTACCTACCTACGCTAGAGTTTTAACTCTACTCGTAAAAACTAACCTTATCTACCTAAATCATCCCCTACGTAGGAGTGTTTATACATTGCAGTCTTTGCTTTCCAGTGTCATCTCCACCTTTGTCCTTTAAGTGTTTCCTAAAGATTCGTGAAAACGAAATTGATAGAAAGCGTCACCAAATTTGGCTTAGGTAGTCCGTAAAAGTTAGAGAACATTGGTGAAAATGGACATAATACGTAATATTTGAAATTCAAAAAAACACGAAGAAACTCATAAATATTATAGAATAGTACCTGAGCATCTTTAAAATACTTACCTAACTCAAAAATAAGGTTATAACCAAGGTAATTGAAAGGTTCCCAAAAAGCCTGCCGGCATGTCTTTGTATGCAGATAAGTAGGAACTAATATTCTGCTCAAAATATTGAATTGAAATATATCTATATCTTTATTTCTCTCTGTATATTAAAATTTAAAATTATTTATATCATGTTTTCGCAGGCTAATTTGGGGTCCTTATGTCAAATTAAGACTCTACCACACGGGTTTGCAAGATAAGGTTAGTTGATTCTGCTGAAAACAGCCAACAAAAAATTCTGCGGTTGCGGTTTTCAAAGCAAAAATGTTATAATAATTTGTTGTCTACTTTGTTAATATAGTACATTATTTTTACACTATCTTGTGGGCAGCTCAAGAAAAGCCTTTCGGTTGCAACTTTGCAACTTTGTGATTAAAAAAAAACAGCATTAAAAAATAATCATTAACTTACCAATTTAACAGTCTTATTCACAACCAAGTTTCATCACTAACCACTCAATCATTTATTTAGAATTCGGAATATCGGCATTAACTATTACTTTTAATTTATCATTTGAAATTTCATTAAATTAAAAAAAAAAAAACAGAAGTTGCGGTTAAGATGGAGAAATATTTTTGAGATTTAATTTCAAAAACTCATCAAAATCGATTAATTATAACAAAATATTATTTATGGTCGATTTTGTCGAAAATTTAAAATCTACAACACACGGGATGTTGAATTTCGAATTGCAAATTGCGCGCGATGCTAGATTCACGGGTCGCATCGCAATGTCCCGTGCGTTAGCCGCAAGTGGTAACTGTTGGATGATTGCAGTAAGTCTGTACCGACTCGTAATCTTAACCATTTCGACCCGAGAGACCGTGCGGAATTTTTCCGAGGTGTTTGATAAAAGCTGATAGAATGTAAAGTGGACCAATGATATATCAGAAAGATCACAAGGAATCGTAACATACAAATGTCACAAGAACGTGACATGTAGATTGTAGAATGCCCAACATGTGTTCCTATGCCCGGTAGTCTATCGATTGAAGAAATCTTACTAATAGAATATAGAATTCATAGATGTAACTAACTGCTGCATGCCATCTTGTAATAGGTCTTAGGTGCCGTGTTATTTTTATACTTTTATCACGTAGGCACCTTTTAAGGCACTTATCAGAAAATACGCATTATTTTTATAGCTGATGCCCGCAACTTTGTCCGCTTGTCCGACTTTTTAAAATCCCTTGGGAACTCTTTGATTTTCCGGGATAAAAAGTAGCCTATGTTACTCTCCAGCTCCTTAACTATACCCATGCAAAAAATCACGTCGATCTTTAGCTCTGTTGCAGCGTAATTAAAGGACAAACCAACAAACAAACACACTTTTGCATTTATAATTGAACGAGCGAAGCGAGTTCTCTGAGTCAACTAGGGCGCTTGCCTACTAGACAGAGAAGCGTGTCCGTCTAAATGTCTGTCAGAGCCCTATAACTTCTGAATTACTGAATATTAGAACGTGAAACTTGGTTGAAAATTCAGTTATATCCTGTACTTGAACAACAAATACTAAAATTAGATAAATGTTATAAAGAAACGAAATTATTTAATTTTAATGCGCCATCTATTAGCATTATTGTGAAGCTAATAGCTTCACTATAATGCTTCACTATAGATGGCGCTGTGTCAGTAAAACAGTTTTATGTCAACTATTATTTTTTTTATTGCGTCTAATGTTAAAAGTTAATTATTACAATATATAATTAAAACTTTTGGGAATTATGGGATATCGCGAGGTCTCAGTTCGGGGCGAACCACTAGTATTAGTAAGGACGAGACATACCTAGACCTAAATTTTAGTACTGAGCTTATAAAAATTTAATTGTCTGCAAAGCCTGCGAAACCATTACATACCGGTTGGCTTGATTAGCAAGATAAAGGAACCATAAACCCAATTCCCATAATGGAAAAAACAAGCACCTCCTAAAAATTTACCACTGGCTCTCGGAACATTTTCGGCAACTCGTCTTTTTTTAGCGGATGTCCATATTGATGCCTTGTCGTCACTATCGGCGGCTTTCCATACGTAAAGTTTGTTTACAAATAAAAGCAAATAATGGCGACCGAAGTAAGTACTATAGTAGTTATACTGTAGACATTACGTCTCCAAATTATAAAGTTTTCAACTACTTTGCGCTTTACTTCCTCGTTCCTGATATGCACCGCTAAAATTTTGAATGCTCTTCCGACTGCCGTTTTTCCAAGTATTACAAGTAACTACAATTTAGGTACCTTCAAATCAAGAGTGAATAGGCATTTTCTAAGCAAGGGTGCTCCATCTTAGGCTGCACTCTTCATATCATCAGGTGTGATCGTAATCAAGCGCTAGTAATACGTATTAAAAAAACTATTAAGGCTTGCACATCGATCAATCAATTAATAATTATTATAAATGCCAATGGATGTGTATTACTCAATCACGCCGGAACAATTGACCCGATTTGGCTGAAAGGCACAGAGATAGATTATAGTCCGGAATAACACATAGGCTACATTTTAACCCGGAAAATAAAAGATTTTCCGAGGCAATTAAAAATCTAAATCCACGCGAACAAAGTCACGGGCATCAACTAGTTAAAAATAAAAACAATAAGTATCAAATCATGCTTTATTCCACATCATCATGTCCATACATTTTTAAAATAAGTTTAGGTAGAGTACAACATCAACATAAACATTAAAAGTTAAAATACCTACAGATAAAGAACCGGTACATTATTAAAAAATTAATAACCTCTAACACACAATTAACAATATTTTCACATACTATAGTATGTCATATTCTATCACACTTTATCCTCACTCACTCCGTCTACGTCATTCGGTTTACGTTGAGATAGTTCATTGGTAGCTATATCTAAAGAGCCATTCTTACTTAGGCCAAAATAAGAAAGGATTTTAAGAGCGGAATCCCTTTTTTTGACACAGTATAGTATAAACATAAGTAAAGCTAAAACAACTGCCACAACTCCTATAATAATTGATGCGTTTGTATCGATTTCTCCGCTCTTTCTCTCCAATCTCGCTGTTTCTTCTTCGAGAAAGCCTTTGAGGACTGCGAAGTATTCTAGGATTCCCCTTGTGGATAGTTCAGTTTCACCTGTCATAGAATGGAGCACTAACCTCCAGTCCTCGCTTGCACCCAGGGACATTCCGTCGCTGTCGAGAAAATTTCGCTTATTAACAAATGGGTGATAAAACGTAAGACATACAAATTCTTTGTAAATATTTGGTACCTAATTTAAATGTCCTCTAACTTATTTTCGATTTGTGAATAAAAATACAAATGAGGTATAGAATATGTATAGTTAGGTAGATAAAAAAATTTCGTTGAAATTAAATGAAAATACGTTAAAGTGCCATAATAATAATTTAATTAATTTATTATTGTTGAGATGGCATTTCTTACAGAGATTATAAATTACCTATCAGACATAAAAGAGGATGATACTGGTTTATTAAACGATAGATTTTAGCAACGACTGCAGAGCAAATGTTATCTCGATTCTTTTCTGCTCCATCACTCATTAATTATCACTATGTGAGATAATATTTTAAATTATGTGCCATTAAAATTCAGCACAGAATACTATAAACTACCAAACAGATGATTACCTTAGCAGTTTTCCTGCTTCCTTCACGCCGTATATAGAACATTCGTGCAAAGGTCCGGTGTGGTTCGCTGTCTTGCATAGTGATAACAGGATTTGGAACTCCAGCACGTGGGATATCAAGTACCTATGCAAGAACAATCCGGCGTAAGAACACAGTAGGTATTTAATTCAGGGGTGCCAGCCAGGTAACCTCCCAGTGTGCCTGGGCGCTGTGAGTCCCTTTTGGATACATCCGCAGGGAAGAACAGTGCTTGGGCGGTGTACCCCGGTAACATGGTTAACAATTTCTCTTCATGGGATATTGTTAGCCATGGCCAACCTTGTAGTTACAAGTAAGTAATAAGTTTGGACACAACGCGCAGCGGCAAAAAACCAGAGTTGCTCTTCAAAACGATAATTGTTACAAAGGATACTTCTTCTGTAAGTTGTAACGAATTTTGACTGAAATTCATGATCTTGATTGATCTTTTGATCCAAACATGATGATTTTTGCATTATTTTCGCATGATTTTAGGGAAAATGAAGATACTACGTTAGTGTACTATTGTATCTATCTTTTCTTTGTTTTTTGACTTAAAAATAAGTACCTTGACTACCTATGTCTTTTCAATGATATTTATAATGTTTAATAACATTTCATTGTTATTTTATTTTGCCCTTAACATAAGTAGCACCTAATTTTTTTTTTGACATTAAATTAATTTATTTTAAATATAAAAGTTTTTTGTGCGTGGTAGATTTTCATGGAAAAATCAAATTTTCTGTTAATTTTGTAAACGCTTCTGTAAGTAATATAACACGTGAACCCTTAGATTTTTTCGGGATAAGGGTAGCCTGTGTCAATTTCCGAGTTTTGAACTATACAAAAAATCACTTCGATGAGTTGCTGCGTTGTTGCGTGAGTGAAGAACAAACCAACAAACCAACACACAAAGACACGTTCTCAAATATATTAAAAGCAAGGATAAGTATTAAGTATGAACTTGCATGACTAGTTTGAATGTTTGTTAGTGCTTTACGTAATTCATTTCCGCAAACAAACGAAAATACTCGTAGCGTTCTCCGAAATTTTTTATCTCTATCGAAGTAGTAGTTTCCAACAATGCGATGTTTTCATTAGGAAATCAATTACTACCGAAACACCATCAGAATGCAAACACAATTTGTCACGCCCGGCGTGGTCGGGCAAGCGTTAACTTGGCATTAAACATTTTAACCATCATCAACTAAATTTTAAGGTCAAACGCATTTTATACGAGTTTTCCTGGAAAATGCGTTGATTACAAGTATAAACGTAAAAATTGTATTTACAAAACCGACTTCAAACGCCACTACAATGTGTATTACATAATTGTGCCTATAAAATTTAAAGTGCTGCCTCGATTTTACCAGGATACCATCATCAGATCCTGACCCAATGACAATTCGGTCCCGGCGTATTCGAGTAATAGGGGAACATATTTTTAAAAAAATCCGATGAATTGAGAACCTCCTCCTTTTTTCAAAGACGGTCAAAAATGTAAACTGTTGTTAAATAGGCATTTGTAAGTATTTGTACAATAATTTTGATTCTTTCTCATTCTTTCAGAATGTTACAGTATTTAGCTATCCCGCTTATTAAGTAGGAAACTAGGAACAAATCATAAAAGGCATCACAAGAATCATTATTCAGGCAACAAAATAATATTCAACCACGCTTTAATTCTCTTGCTTGTAGTTTATTGCAGTACAAAAAAAGGACTCGTATATGCAATAAACTTGCAAGTGATTACCATTTTTTGCATTTTTTCAAGGTTAAACTTAGTAGCCGTTTAATGAACGAATGGTTCTGAGTGTGTGTATCATTTTGAAAGTAGTCCTTAAACAAAATTAAATTGGATCGTGGAAGGGAACTAACGAGTAAAGAGCACCAATATAATTATATGGTCTTGTTCTTAATGTTTTTTGCACTCATTGAACGAGATTCAAGATCATGCGAGTAGGTACATTTTCCGTTTGACTATAATTTTGATGGTATGCATTTCGAATAGGTAATATCTCTTTGTTACTGAGGGCTACTCTTTGGGCCTACTATAGATTACTAGATTAGTACTCCTTGCCTGGCCTGCCTGAAAAGGATCTGCCTGAAAAGGATTTTCATAATTGGTTCAGCCGTCAAGAATATAAAACAACAAAAAAAGGATTTTATGTAGATAGTTGTTGATCCAAATCGTTAATCTTATTGGAAAAAGTGACTGACTGGCTGACTGACTTCTATTAATACACGGCTCAAATTACTGGGCGATCTGGCTAAAATACAGATAGCTATTAGGTCATAGGATCCGCTGAAAAAGGATTTTTGAAAATAAAACCCCTAATGGAATAAAATAGGGATTTGAAAAATCGAACTTAACGTGAGAGAAGCAACGGGCAAAGCTAGTTATGTAGCAATCGTAAGCATCGTAATCTCTATGTAAATCTCTGTAGAGATTCACGAGTAAACGAGTAGACAAAGTTTTTTCGTGGCGCGCATGTCAGACTTGTTGAACTTCTTTTAAGTCTTTTGTAAGGATTTTTACTCGGTCTTTTGCATTCAGCGGCTCCCTGCGATCCTTCAGACGTCGCCTATCCACCTAATGGAGCTGACGCTATAAAGTGTTAATAGCTACTATTAATAACAGTATAGGTAACTGTGTACGCTAACCTACTTACGTGATGTATTGGACGTGAGAAACAACGTGGTATTTGGCAGCAGGGTCTAAATCACTTTCATTGCGGGCCACAGGAGGTGATATCCCAGTCTCTCTTATTCTGAAATCAAATCCAAGATTATTTTTCCTTTTTTTATTCGATGACAAGATAGCTTATGACTGCGATCTCACCTATGGTAAGTGACCGTGCAGTCTAAGATGGTTGCGGGCTAACTTGGAAAGGGTATCAATGGGGATGCCCAAATCTGCGCAACAAAATTTGAAATCTCTTCCTTTTTTGGCAATTGATTTATAATATTTTTTAATGTCTTTAAAAATTATTTTTTCATCTCTACTAGATAGGTACCTAACCTACCAAGTAGAGATGAAAAAATAATTTTTTGAATATCTATAACATTTTTTACTTTTTAGAGCTTCAATAACCCAATCGTTAAAGGTAACGTACTGAAAACTGAAAGGCAGATGGTTCAGTCTCCACCTGTCGTCCCATTGACACTTTGGCATTATCGACCCATTACATGCAATTAATTGGATATTCGCTTATTTGGAAAGGAGAGTAGAATATTGGCCAGTCGGCATGGTTAATAAACTAATATACCTACATAAAAAAAAACTTTGCAGATAAACTGTAATAAATATTCTTATGTTCACAAAGGGTAAACTGAATATAATAATAATAAGATGCTTCGATGCACGATTTGATTGGGTTGTTTACATCAATGCGACATTAGCAACTGTAATGATTTCATGCCTCTTTGATTTAAATGCCAAGAGACCAAAAATATGTTTTTTGGTCTCTTTTAAAATTTTACCAATCACACTTACTAGGTTTTGAAATAGGGCAGCCGACAGTTCCACAAAGCTGTTTTTATTTTGCAAGCTTTAAACTCTACTCGCGAGGTCTCAGGTGTGCTTAATTTCGACACCGCTATTGCGTAAATAATATCAACCTAAGTTGGTAACTGTATAGTAGATAATAATTGGTAACTGATTGTAAAGGTCTGAATTTAGCATTTATGTTTCCTCCGTGTCTCAGTTAACCTATCACTAGTATTTTATAGTTCTTTCATTTCACGAGGGCTCGTGGCTCATAGTTGTGTGTGTCGTATCTGTGTAAGTGTGAGCAAGAGCAGGCTTGCGTCGATCGCTCCCACCTAGGCTCCTGACAGGCACGCACACTTACGCAATGTGCATATACACAACGTAACCACAAGTAAAGCGCCCGTAACTTCGTGATATAAAGGTACTATACAATGAATTCTCATTTAATCTGAGATTCGAAATCTTATCAAGTATCATCTACCCAAAGCATACGCGGAGAGCAACCATCATTTTTGTCCAGAAAGAACCCTAACCGTTGCTTTGTTGCGACGTGATTGAAAGACAAACCGACAAACAAACACACTTTCGCATTTATAATATTATTAGGATTAATAACGAAACCTCCTAAACTGTTCTTATTTCAATTTTGAACTATACCTACATAATATGACAATCATACTATACCTACTTATATTATAGTTTTATTATTAGGACCAATTTATATTGCAGCTAAATTGCTGGTTTCAATTACTTCAGCAATAGATAGATCAATGTTAGCATTAAAGAAATCATTATAGTACCTGAGGTCCCACCAGTGTGGGTTCCAATCTTCCATAGAGCTGTTAGCGAAGACGTCCCACCTCCATTTATCGAGAACATAAGCGTAAGCCATGAGTGGAAACTTTTCGAGTGCCAGCCAAAGTAAATGGTTCAGCGTAGATTCAGCAGTTGACGCTACCTTCACGAAGTTCAAGGTTTGAAGGTGCTTCGGCGAGGTCAGTTGCAACGCTGCAATGTCGGAGATTGCATCGTGGAACGCTGCAATGCATTAAATTATCATTACACTAGCAATGCACTACACTAGTGAATCCATCCATCCATCCATCCTTTCATTCATCTATCCTCACAAACTTTCGTATTTATAATATTTTTTTATTCGTTGACAAGATATGTAAGTGACGAAATGGGATACTAGGATTATTAAAAAAATACTACGTATTTCTAATCAGTTATAATAAGCATTGGTTTACCCATAGTCCCAGTGGGACGTGAGTCAGCTTAATATAATTAGATTTTTACATAGTCCCTAAATAAAATTCACGAAACTAAATTGACAGGCTTAAAAATGGTTTAGCGATTTTTTTTCTCCGTAGGAATTTGTATTTGGGATTAGATTTTGTACAGCCGAATTGGCACCAATATCTTGATCTCGATAGGTTTTCTTAAATCAAAATATGAATGATTCTACGATTGCTTAACGAATAACTTTTAATTGGTATAATCTTACATTTCAATTTTAATCAATTTTAGCAATAAAATTATACTACATATTTCAGTCTCTTCAAATTTAAAATCTTATATAAGCTATATTAACATTCATGATGCTTTGAATGTCAAAAAAAACTTAGTTATGATGTTACGCTGCTTAATTGAGATCTATTCATTCGAAAGAGTGGGCTCTATGAAGTCTAAACAGGACCGTAATTTTCCCATAATTTCCTCTTGCAGTTCACAAGGGCTCGTGGCTCATGGTTGTGTGCGTGTCGTATCTGTATAAGTGTGAGCAAGAGCTTGCTCGCGCCAGACCGCTCCCACTTAGCCTCCTGACAAGCACGCACACTTACGCAATGTGTATGTACACGACGTAATCACAAGTAAAGCTCACACACCCTCGTGAATTGAAAGGACTAAAAAAAATAATGCACAGCTTTAGAGGAATGTGAAACAAGAAAAAGTTTAGTAATTGTAACCCGACTACAGAAATTGGATGTAATATCCGTGACTTCGTTCATAGAAAATGTAGCCTATACCTATCGACCGGACTGTAATAGAAAATCGATTGACATCACTCATCAAAATCGGCGCAGCAGTTTAAGCGCTACGGTGGAGCATACGTCAATAGAATCATACAAATATACGAACATACATAAACGGATAAAATCTTTTTGCTCCGAGGCTTGCTGCAGGCTAAAAAAAATTTGAAGATGCTTGTAAATTATTCTCGTCATCGTTCAAGCCTGAATGTTGTCAACATCTTCAGTGAACAGAAGCGGATCTCTTATTTCAACTGTTGCGTTTTATACACCTAAAACTAGGTGTACATACCTAGTTTTAGGTGTAAAAACAGAGTGTTAAATTCAATTATGTTTTTTATTTTACATTCATTTTCTATTTAGGTTCTTAGTATTACGTTGCGGTTTATTATTACCACAAAAACGACAAAAAAGATTAATCAGTGTTCAATTGCATTAAGCTTTATGTACCTACCTACCTATACATTTGGACACTTTTAATTAGGTTCCTCTTCGATACAACGAATATTTTAATTATGTCATTATCAATCATTGCTAATGCAAATTGATATCGCGCGAACTTGATATCAAATTGTCATGGAACCTAAGTAGGTATACCTATTAATTTTTAGTGCTCGAAGTATTGAAAAAAAAGACGTGTGGCACTCGGGGACTGCCGCGGTAAAGCTATTGCATAGCATTTTTTATCAACGCCATCTAGCGGTGAGAGGAGTCCCGTGTCAGGTTATTTTCGTTACGGAATTTCTGGATTCGGTCTCCACAGTCAAGGCCCACGATAGAAGCTATGCAATAGCTTAAAACCTACATATGAAACTGAAAAAGCTGTACTTGTGTAGATGTGTTCTTCGAGGAGGTTTAACGAAAAATATAATGACAAGTGAATGTTTGAATTTTTAGCAGTTTTGCATAAGTTACAGCCTTCATAGTAGTGACAATAAAATGCACACTTGACCGCCTTCGTTAAGATTTAGGCACTGGAACTAATTCAGAAGGTTTCTTTAAATCTTTATTTTTTTAAATATTCATTGATAAAATTATTGATGTTTCATAACTTCTAGATTTGATTAGTATCGAGTAATAACGACGTCGTAATTAACATTCAAAAGAAACTAAGACAGTCAAGTGCGAATATCTTGCACCCTGAGAGGGTTTCTTATAATTTTAAACACACTTTTATTTTAAACGGGATGGAATTGAGCAACAGTAGGTACCTATTATACTTACACTAGCTTTTGCCCCCGCGACATTCGTCCGCGTGGAATTAGATTTTGGGGTGGAATTTTCAAAAACTGTGACACACGTACTTCTTTATTTTTAACTGAAAGCTCTGATACCAACTTTGATGGAAACAGCTTGAAAAATGACGGAGTTTCATATAAACTTCCATCCCCTATTTAAACCACTTCGGGGTGGAATTTCCAATAATTCTTTCTTAGTGTGCGCCTACGTCATAAAAGGAACCAACTGTAAAAATTTCAAGTTTCTAACTTCAGTAGTTTAGGTTGTGCGTTGATATCTCAGTCAGTCAGTCAGTCAGTCAGGACTTTGAATTTTATATATATAGATTAAGGCCTTTATAATGCTACGAGTCTTTAGGAGCATATGCTTTTACAACTTTATTCCGAAAGAATTAGTAGATTTACCATTACACTTTAAATAGTGTGTAAAGACACATTTAATAAGTACAGGCTATTATAGATACAGGTGAATTTCTTAATAACAAAGTTGCTGTGAAGCAATCGGCTTTGCTTCAGCTGTCCACAAGAGAGATGAGTTACATTTTGTAACATTTTTGTTTTGAAAAAAGCAACTGCTAAGTTTCTTGCGGGCTCTTTTCAGCAGAATCAGCTTTCCGAACCGGTGGTAGGATCTTGAACTATCATGAAAGTTACAAGTTGGCCTATGTGAAATAAATAATTATGAATTTAAATGTATTTATTTCAATGTAAGAACTTAAATAAATTTTTAATACTTTGTTATAATTTTAATTAGGTACCTACGTGCATGCCACAACATTGTACACAAATATGATTTGAAGGGGTACGTAGTAAGTATATTTTTATTAAGTTAAACTGCAAGCCTTTTTCCAGCAACATGAGGCTATAAATAAGCTTTAGAATTCAATATAAACAAATTGTTACCTCTAGCCGTTTCCGAGAAAAGCGGCCTTGAAACACGGATAGATGGACGTAAAGTGAACCTATCAAGGTTCCCTTTTCCTATTTTGTGGAATGGAACCCTAAAAACGCAACAATTATGGAATCATCTCAGAGCTTCGTGTCTATTATTTTTTTTAAAAGATTCGATATGAGATATATCACATTTGCATTTGATTGCAAACATAATTTCTACGGTAAAAAATCATTTAAAGTTTCGAAATAGGTACAAGCCGTTTAGTATGAGTTTCATGCTATCGATAGCTTTATTTTTTGTAGTTTGTTCATAACTGACCTGGATTGGGCCCGTCTCTATACAATGGTTGAAGATTGCGATAATGCTTGAAGTATTGCACATGGCCTAGTAGTCTTGCCGCTCTGGACAAGCCTACTGTTACGTCTGATACTTTCTCACCGCACCATTTAATTCTGCAACATTGTAATTATGTTAGTAGCACAGCCTCACTACCGATTATAGTAGTACTATAATTTATTAATTGATATTTTTATTTGAGTGTTCAAATGTGATAGAGCTATTCTTAGAGTATCCAATCAGCAATGAGGAGAGTAAGAGAACTAAAGTTATTATCGATAATATCTCATCGAGTCACGAAACTGAAGTGCCAATGGCAGCGGATATGATAGTTCAAAGAACTGATGGTTCCAAGGTGCTGAAGTAGCTTACTTGCACCGAAAAGCGCCGTGTTGGCAAACCCCCAGCTAAGTGGACCGAAGAAATCAAATCGCAGACGAGTCGCAGGGAACCGCTATGGATAGGGCGATGCAAAACCGAAGCAGTGGAAGTTTAAACAAGAGACCACTGTGGACGTCAATCGAGTGATAAAGTATAGAAAATTAAAGCATTCAATACTTAGGTACCTAGACGTCATATAAAAATTTGCGGAGCCGACGGAACCGAACCCATCTCTAGGCAATCACGCCCTGAGTATATTTGCAAGCCTTACTTATCTACATAATAATTAAATTGTATAGGTACCTTAAGGCTACGGTTCAATAGCCCGTCATATAATATCTATTTTTCAATCAATCTAAGCAACTGATAGCTACATTGTAGCAACATACACAACAGCTATTATCAATCGATTTTTCAAATCCCTAAATCTTCTAAGGTCATTAATTAAGACTATATTAATTATATTATAATGGAGTTCATTTAAAACGAGAGATGCCGCATACTTTTTAATATTTATTATATTTATATTAAAGTGTTTGCAAACTTATACGAATCTGCAAAAGATATTTCCTACAATATTCGAATGATTAGGTGCACCGATTCTGCTTAAGCTGAACGTTACCTATCTATCAGTAAGTATGTATGTCATTGTATTAGGTATGTCTAATTTAATAACGTAACTCATAACAACGTATTACTGGCGTACAATTAGTATGATTCTACACCTACAAACAGCGTCTATTTATTAGTATTGATCAATACGATCGTAAAATGACAGACTGTCAATTATAGTGTTATCAGAAGAAAATATTAGGTACGTTATGGTTCGTACCTAATAACAACCTACGTATCTATACCTATTTTAGGAATTAGGGGTTTGATTTAGAATTCTTATAATATTTTGTCTCGACATTGTTTGTCTTTTAACGACGGACTTGCGGTTATCTTTGTTTGCTAGTTAGATACTTAACAATGTCATTGAGTTTGTAAATAGGATTTCTGTCTTACTTGTAATTAACACCGTCACACATGTCATGGCTAGAGGGCAAACAATTGACTGTGGTCATTGTTTCTTTAATATCCGCAAATGTATCTTTGGCACTTTCAAATCCAAGGGATTGATGAAACTCATCGACGGCATTAAAGAGATCTTTGGAACGAATGCTTTCATTTTGGAAAACTGATGCTCTCTCAACGTTCGGATACGCTGCAACTTTGTGGTATATTGCCTGCCATTCTTGAGCCCATAAGTTACCTAGAAGCACAAATTATTTTTGATAGCGTCTATTCGCAGTTTTTTTAAACTATCGGACTGTTTTAACTTTACAATATAAAGTTAAAATGTTAAAAATGTGAGTTACGTTAAAATTCATATCTATTATTAGTACCTTGATTTTTGGGAAAACATACTCTGAAAGGTTTACTTGAATTCAGTAGGAAAGTACTTATTTCTTAGTATCGTATCTCCACGCTTGAATTACACAGAGAGATGTATATTAGCAAAGATGCAGTGTATCAAGATTGCTATTTTAGAAATATTTAAAATGGTTTTATAATCATAGTGAACTAATATGAAACATACCTAAAATATGAGCTGGTATCATCTTATCGTCATTTTGTAGTTCTTCCTTATAGTAAGGCTTTAGTTTTGCTCTCACATAACCGTGCAGAAGTTTATAGAAAGGTTTAATTTCATCCCATATTCTATTAACCGTGTTAAGGAAATCATCATCTTCAAAAGCGTATCGCCACATTTCGCCGGCGTCAGTAAAGTTTTCTGATACGGCGACATAATTCATTCTCACTACGTAATCTTTGAAAATTGGTCGAATCTTTTTTCCTGTGGCATCTCTATAAGCCTTCCAATAGTATGCCAGTTCCTCTGTGTCGTTACTCGTTTTGAAAATTGTTATTATATCTGAAATAACGGAATGGGCTCGTGAAATTGTGTCTGAAATTACAAATAACGTACCATTTAATAAATTGATGTAGACTCAAAGATTTTTATCTAAATCCCTAGTGGCGTAACCGTAGAACGGAAATCTGGTAGAAAATAGACACAATATGTTTTCAGAGGTCAAATGAGAATCAAAGTTCGTTTGTATGGTGTAATAGAATGCTTGCAAACTCGAATGTTTACACTTTACACCAAGCTATAATACCTAGCAAAAAATTTGTTGTTTTGAATAAATAAAAAAAATAAAAAATAAAAAAAATTGTGATGCTATAATATTTTATTGGATAAAAACTAAGTAGAATACGTACATAGAAACTAGTAAAGAAACTATAACAAGATTTTGTAAATATAAAGTACCTAACTATAACTCACCGTTCATCGTTTGTTGCGAATCCTCCCTATTGCAGACAGTCACATTGTAGGCGCATACTGTAACTCTGCTCCAAATACGTTGCATTGTATCTATTTCCTCGCGTTGCTAAAAAAAACACAAAAATACAAAAGCAATGACATTGTAGTTAATGTATTTTGGTAGGTAGTTACTAAACTCACAAAATCAAAATTAATTTATAATATTGGCTCTTAATTGACGGTGGCATGCCACTAGTAAAATCCGGAATGGGTATTACGCTTTCCAATAAAATTTCTTGCCTTTTCTAATATGGTATGTTTGATATTGAAGGAAATCAAGAATCAAGAGAAATCTTATAAGTCGCAACAACTTCTCAGAGCTTTAGAAATCTATTGATACAGTGTTTTTTTATTAGTTCAGTGCGTTAACCCTTTCCCTGTCCCATGAATCACATGTGAGCATGTTTATTGTTTTACTATTGTGTCTGTTGTCTGGACAGGGAACCTGTTAAGTTTGGTAATTTAAACCACTTTGAGTGTAGAGCAAAACTTCTCAGACACCACAGTATTTAAAGTTGATATTATCAAACATTTTTAACCATAATTAAAACCTACTTTACTTTGAGGCATCTGGACATTAGTCCCCCGCTCTTTAATTATTCTTATTTTCCTCTTTAATTTCAAATCTAACATGGGTTTTTCGTCATTCAAGTATTTTTTCTTCAAAATTGTCCAGTACTGTTTCTTTATTTCATCTTCTTCAGCTGCTATTCGGACCTGGAATTATAATAAGCCTTTTAAGTAACGACGTTATAAGAATAACTTTGAGAATTTTTCTTAAACTCTCTTTCAACTATCACATAAAATTACAACAGCAGCAAATAGAAATCACACAATTATTGATTCAATGATAGCACAATTGCTGCGATAGGAATTATTCCTATGTAGAATGGAAACGATAAGGTACAGCCATTATTTTCTGAATATAAAAGTGTTTACCATTTTATTTTTCTTCGCTTCATTGTTTATATCAGTCACGTAGTCCCAAAGTGATTCTTGCGAAGTTTTACATATTTCTAAGCTCAATTTATCCATTTCTTCCATAAACAATTCTATGGTGCTATTTTCCTTATCTACTTCTTCAAGCTGAATTTTAAAAGTTTCAATCACATCATCATTTTTTGCAATTACAGTAGCGGGATCTAAAACTGACTTTAATGCATCTTCTAAGAATTTTTTTTCTTCTATTTCTGTTTCCACTTCATGCCCACTCTCGTCAGATTCAGTTTTGTTATTTTTCACAAAACTTTTCTCATCAGCAGACATTTCTGATGTTGGATTGATCGGGAATTGCACAGCTGCTATTGCAGTAATCAATATCGTGATACATATTAATTTCTGAAACACGCACACACGTTTTTTTATCATACATTTATGTTATGTTTAGAAATTATTACCAAAAACTAATTATTCTTCTGTAATATGCAATAATATGTTTATATAAGTTAACTTTGTTTATGCAGGCAGTGTGTTTTACTTCATAAAATGTTTGGCTTAGGTCACCTATAAATAATAACTGATCGCTTTTACTGACAGGGTAGACTTTATACTTTTTACTTTTTTATTTTATTGCATTACTATATTCCCCTTCTAGTATTTTCTTGTCCAACCTATATCATCTGATATTTTACAAACTAGGCACCTACTTATTATTTGGTTCATAACTTATTCTAGTCAATAATAATTAAAACCGAACCGTCAAACATAGCATCGTTGTATCTCTAGATAAATATAGGCAATAGACAAAATGTCATAACGAAAAAATAGATGATTCATTTTCGTCATATTAATCTATTGATATCACTGCTTTACCTCGACCAAATTAACGTGTTCTGTCTTTTATCTCCATAACAATAATGTTCTTGTAGTAAACATACTCATTAATAATATGTAATTCATTCAATTAAAAATGCGATCTTTAAGAAATCATCACACATATTGGATAGAATCAGGCGTTACTTTGCAGAAGTTCATGATTAACAAAATGTTAGAATTATTTTGCTGTAATCCGCCAACAGAAAAAATCTGTATGGTCAAACATGCAGTTATAAGCTAAGCACCGCTTACCTCCCCAATCAAGCAATAAAGTAAAGTTCCCAGGCAAGCAATGCCACCACCACTCACATGCACCACCACTCACATGCACCACCACACAAGACTTTTATACTACTCTCGACGCACGTTTCGCCCCGACACCGAAGCATCCTCAGGGGATATCGACTTTACAATGCTGTATTGTCTAGTCAATACAGCATTGTAAAGTCGATATCTCCTGAGTAGTACAGACCATACAGATTTTTTCTGTTGGCGGATTACAGCAAAATAATTCTAACATTTTTTTGTTAATCATCACACAGTTATCAACAGTAACAGTAGACAACGGACATGCGGTATGCTATTACGTTCAAAAGGTATTTAAGCTTAATTGCGCTATGTGATACTGCATGTAGCATATTACAGAGTGCATTATAGGATTTAATGTGTGTTATAACAATACAACAATAGTCCAAGCGTGGTGATTAATTAATGATTACATCCTTTATTCAGTTACAGCGTTGAAGGTTTCAATTTCTTGGTAACCTTCCACTCAAATATACCTTGTGGTTATTACGGGAGGATCATTTATTTAGCACTCTATAGGTGCCTTTAAAATGTTTGTACCTAAGTTTGTTTCTCTGTACCATTAGACATTTGTAGCATTAGATATTGTTTAATGAGGTATGGTTGGTTGCATTGCATAAGTAAGCCAGATGGATATAAAAAATAAAATTTTGAATTTAGTATTAAATGGAGGGTTCAAGTCTTTTTTTTTCTGTGATCGAAGGTTCAAGTTCACTAGAACAATGTAAAAGTAGGTTAACTTAATGCAAATAAAATTTTCTGCCTACTCATGGCCTACTCATCAAATGTTTGGAGAGTAGGTAATTGTATTGCTTCTGTGTTTATTTATTCATCCATTTTTTTACATTCGAGTAATTCTAATTGGAAATTGCTGTTTTCCCATAATAAGACTAAGAGAAATATTGTAGACATTTCTATCTTACCTATTTTTTAAGTATCTACCTGTTAACAATATCGTATTGGTTATCTCTTATCTCTTAATATTAGGTATATAATCGTCTCTATTACTTATTTGTTTGTTTTTTCGCAAATCACGCAAATTTCCTGAACCTGTTTTGATGAAACTTTCAAAAATTTTTACGTACTACTTATTGAACTTATAGGTACATCAGTGCAACTAAGATCAAAATCAGTCTACTTCAGCTTGATCCGAATTTTACGCAGGCAATTAAAACTAAATAATATAGAGTTGAATATTTAACAAGCAATACCTACTTCAATCTGCATCATGTTCGAAATCACCCTCCCTCCGATTAACTTGTCAGCAACACAAAAACACAAGCACAAAACTACATTTTCCAATTAAAAATCTTCCTGTGAAATTACTATCGCATTCCTGCATCGATTGTTATCCATTTGGCTTCACCGCTTGCACCGCAATGTTTGTGAATACTGCCTTGTGTTTGCTCGTTTTGGTTTTTTTCGAATCAGAACAATCAACGGTGGATTTTGTTTTGAAAACGTGCGTGGTACGAGCTCCGTAAAGTGCGGCGCGGCCCAACCGCTAGCGCCGACGCATTGTTCTGTGTTGTGATATAGAAATGCCCACCACGATTCATACAATCAGGATGTTCACATGAGACCGGAAGCTGTATACTAGTGTCATCTTATTCATCCTTCATTATATTGGGGAGCGGTTTATCTATAGCACACGTAGGTACCTAACCTCTTTTTATAGGTAAACCTACCTAGATTATATAGCTTATCTGTTACAATTAAAATTAGTGCATAAAGCCTGCTGAACCTGGATGCTTATAATAAAAAAGAAACTAAGTAACAAAAAGAGGCATAGAGAGAAGCTAACAAGGAATTTAATGAAAATATCGTATAAATAACTCAGAAATAAGCAAAAAATAAAAAAAATATTCTTTAATCTTCTCAAAATGCACTATTGATAATGACACTAGAACCGATAGACCAGGGTAGATCCCTTTAAAAATAATAAAAAGTGAAAAAAAATAGTAGTAGGATGAAACCCATTAGAAAAGGAGGGGAATATTATAAAAATGAAAGGAAAAATAATTTACGGGCGATCTGAGGTCGGGAAGGGGTGGGGGTGAGTTTTTAAGGGGAAAAAACGGTTTTTCTCGATTTCCGGCAAAACTAAAAGTCCTATTGAAAAAAGTTAAATAGCAAAGTTGTAGGTAATAAAAAGATCTAAAACTATTGTTTTTACACTTTTTTACATAACCTCAAAATTTATGTGAAAAAATCAAAAAACCAAGTTTTTGGTTTTTTATTTTTATCTTTTACAAAAATTATTTTTTTTTAACGAAATTTGGTGAAAACTTACCTTTTTATGTCCCAAATACGCTGTAATTTATTTGATTAAAAATATTTATTTTTTCACCTTATTTTGAATTAATATCGAAAAAACACCCTAATTTTGAATCGAAAAGTCACCCGTCAAAATCTCAGCTTTTTTCAAAAAGTTGGTATGTTTTCTGTTCGTTGAAATCTCTACTTTCCGATGGTGAAAAAAAAAATATATGTTACTACAGTAAATCTTCTCAGAAAATAATTTCAATCTTTAGGTTATGTTACGTTAAGCATACTATTTTTTAAAGAAAATATTACGATTTTAATGTTTGAGTTGATTGATACAGATAAAAATGTTTGTTTTATTTTTTTAAGTAAACTTGTCACAATTATCTTCAAGAAAATCAACTCAAACATTAAAATCGTAATATTTTCTTTAAAAAATAGTATGCTTAACGTAACATAACCTAAAGATTGAAATTATTTTCTGAGAAGATTTACTGTAGTAACATATATTTTTTTTTTCACCATCGGAAAGTAGAGATTTCAACGAACAGAAAACATACCAACTTTTTGAAAAAAGCTGAGATTTTGACGGGTGACTTTTCGATTCAAAATTAGGGCGTTTTTTCGATATTAATTCAAAATAAGGTGAAAAAATAAATATTTTTAATCAAATAAATTACAGCGTATTTGGGACATAAAAAGGTAAGTTTTCACCAAATTTCGTTAAAAAAAAATAATTTTTGTAAAAGATAAAAATAAAAAACCAAAAACTTGGTTTTTTGATTTTTTCACATAAATTTTGAGGTTATGTGAAAAAAGTGTAAAAACAAAAGTTTTAGATCTTTTTATTACCTACAACTTTGCTATTTAACTTTTTTCAATAGGACTTTTAGTTTTGCCGGAAATCGAGAAAAACCGTTTTTTCCCCTTAAAAACTCACCCCCACCCCTTCCCGACCTCAGATCGCCCGTAAATTATTTTTCCTTTCATTTTTATAATATTCCCCTCCTTTTCTAATGGGTTTCATCCTACTACTATTTTTTTTCGTTTTAAAAATGATCTACCCTGGTCTACGATGACGAACTCAAAATTCAAAATGCAGGTACAGATAGGTACAGACACTTCATACTAATATTATAAAAATCAAAATGCAGGAACATAATATACTTTACGTCACATTATTACACTATATTATAAAGGCAAAAGTTTGTATTTGTGTGTATGTGTGTTACTTTTTCGCGCAAAAACTACTGGACTGATTTGACTGAAATTGGGAACGGAGATAGATTATGCCCTGGATTAATACATACCTAGGCTACATTTTATCCCGGAAAATTAAAAAGTTCCCACAAGAACAAAAAACCTTAATCCACGTGGACGAAGTCGCGACGAAGAAATTTACTACTCAGATGTACTAGCTACTCATATAAAGGCAATTGATAAGGAGAATAATAAACTGCAGCGTGTGGTATAGTTTTATTGGATATTGTACTTATATAGTGAAACAAAAAAATAATTATTGTGGTTTCATTCCTTCTTCATGAATGACGCGAGTATCTGGGCACCGGTCTGGTCGATTTCTTCGTAACCATACGGTTCTAAGGCCTTTTTCGTTCTTTCGAACCATTTTGCAACGTTCTCGTGTGCACTGTAGTCGAATCCGAACGCCTGTAACAATCATTTTTAGGAATTACACTACGAAAAAAATGACCCCATAAAAATTTTGCCCTAGTAGGCGGGGATTAAAATTCGTGTCCTAGTAGGTGGGGATTAAAAATCGTGTGCAGCACGCTAACATAATATAGCGGTTATCTAGTTATTTACTTCTATGGCAATTCGATCATTTAGGGATTCCTAACATAACATAACGGTAGAAGCAGGCCTGGCGCACTCCTCAGTAAAATGTAGAGCTACAAGTACATGGCGTACCTCTTCCCTAAATTCTCTCTTTTCTCTTCTCTGGCCTAAATTCAGAGAGTGCGAAGGGATAAGAGTTATGTGGTAGAAAGAGAAAAGAGTCTAGGTATTAGGTTTTCTGTGGTAGAAGGTAGAGACTAGAGTGTTACCGATCCATTAAGTCGTAAAAGTTGAAGTGAATTCGAAGAATCGATAGAGGTTGGGGTGTCAGATTCACTTTTGCAAGACTTGGCGCAAGACCGTGGTCTGTGGTTATGAACGAAGAGGAAGAAAATACTGCCAAATTAATCTTCTTCTTCTTCTTCTTCTTCAACTAATGGACGTCCACTGCTGGACATAAGTCTCCTGCATGGACCTCCACAAGCCTCGGTCTTGCGCCGCCTGAATCCAGCGGCTCCCTGCGACTCGCTTGATGTCGTCTGTCCACCTAGTGGGGGGTCTGCCAACACTGCGCTTCCCGGTGCGAGGTCGCCACTCCAGCACCTTGGGACCCCATCGACCATCAGCTCTTCGAACTATGTGCCCCGCCCATTTCCACTTCAGTTTCGCAACCCGCAGAGCTATGTCGGTGACTTTGGTTCTCCTACCACGCCACTTTGGTACGCCACTATGTCAGTACGTATACAGGACCAGACTACAAGGCCAATCCAATTGCAGCGTGGAGTGCGGCAGGGAGACGTAATCTCCCCGAAGCTCTTTACCGCTGCGTTGGAGGACGTCTTTAAGCTTCTGGATTGGAACGGACTTGGCATCAACATAAACGGCGAGTACATCACTCACCTTCGATTTGCCGATGACATAGTCATTATGGCAGAGACTCTGGGAGACCTCAATACAATGCTCAATGACCTCAGCAGGGTTTCTCAACAGGTGGGCCTTAAAATGAACATGAGCAAGACGAAAATCATGTCTAATGCTCATGCTCCGCTCCACCCAGTAATCGTGGAGAACTCTGCACTCGAAATTGTAGACGAGTATATATACCTGGGACACACAGTCCAGCTAGGTAGGTCCAATTTCGAGAAAGAGATCAACCGCCGAATCCAACTCGGCTGGGCAGCCAAATTAATCATGCTTCTGGAATTACTTCGGTAATATCAGTAGTAGATAAATTACTTTAACTAACCTCTAAATTACTGAAAATGACTATGATAGAGATGTCAGCAATAGTCAGATCGTCTCCAGCGAGGAACACTCTCCCCTCCAGCATGGCTTCCATCCAGCCCAGAGCTTCGTTTAATTTCTCAGCTGCGTCATCACTGTACTCTGCGCCGTGAAATAGCATTGGAGCCTGCAATTAGTCCTTAATTAATTAACCGACTTCCAAAAAAGGAGAAGGTTCTCATTTCGTCAGAATCTTTTTTTTTATGGATGTTCCCGATTACTTCAAAAAGGACCGATTTGGAAAAGTCTAGGATTATCTACTCTTTAAAGTGTTCATAAAAGTAATAGGTAGGTACACAGGGTAGGTAGCTAAGGTAGGTAGGTGGAAAAAGAAAATAATCATACATAGAGGTCCATGTAGCGTTTGTACAGTGTGCCAAGGTCGAAATTCAGCCTCTGATCCACCAAAGCCCTCTGTCGCGGATTCCTTGGGTACAGGGAGTCGTTTCGTCCGTAAGCATTTACCAGGTATGCAATGATGGCGCGACTGCGTAGAAAAACATAACTGTATAGCGCTATAGTAGGTAATAATATTGCTAACTAGAAAAAAGCATAAAAACCGTAACCTAACTATGGAAAATTGGATGTAATATCCGTCATATTGTTTCATTTGTATAAAACTCTATGTCACCGGCGGCGCCCTGATTACGTAATTTGCAGTAGTGACAGCAATAGCAACGCGACAGCAATCACTACGCGATCACTCAGCCATCAGGTGAGATCGCAGTCAAGCGCTAGTATATAAATATATTTTAATTAAAAAAAAACTAAAAATCGTACTTATTACGGAAGCCAATCGCACGTATTGCTCACCTGTCGCAAAATGCAGTTTTCTCTCTTTATAGATGCTTAATGGCGATCAGGGTGAGAAATGACGTTTGACAGCAACGGTCACGAGATTTACACCTGCTGCAAGCCTGTCGCGAGATACGTAATAAGCCCGCTGAACTATAATAACGAATCGAGTGACATCAAAATCGGCTCATTAGTTTAGGCGCTATGGTGGAACTTACGTAAAAGATACATGATATTTACATGCAAAGACAACGTAAAATAAGTCCTATCCGAGCGAAAAGATATCTTGACAGTTTTTGTACTGAAAAACTGCCAAAATATCAAATACACCCATGTTCAGTTAAGATTTAGATTAGATACTTTTGTAAATAGAGAAGTTTAAAAAAAGCAAAGTGTCACTAGCAGCACCCTGACGCCTGACATCGATCTTGACGATCGATGGTAGAGTCTTGATCTGTCATAAATGCCACAAGTTGGCATCCAAGAAATAAATGATTTTGAATTTGAATTTGATCTCGCATATTTTCTTACCTTTCCCATAAAATAAAACCGCTGTCGTCCATGGTTGGAATCGTATGTTGTGGATTCATCTAATAAAAATTAAGATTATATATTAATGAATTCAATGTTATAAAGTGTACAAAACATTCCTACTTTATTTGGACTTAATAATTTTTTTAAGACTATTAGCCACTGAAAGTGGCGGGTCAAGACCTTGGCGGTGGCATGGTGAATACTCCGCCAAGTGTAACCCACGCTACTGCCAGGGTCCGTGGAGGGACAAAGACAGATTTTAGTGCAAGTCCCACTCCGTTTCCCCTTACAGAGGGGTATGCATTAGGCATTTCCTGTCTATAAAAAGAAACTTAGTAATGCTGCTCAGGTAGGTTAGGTGCGGACTGAAAACTGAAAGGTCGACACTTCGGTCCCCACCAGTTACACTGTACCTACACACTCATTTCTGATCTGATATCGCAGGAAGGTAAAAAATAGATACCTTTAAATATTCCGGCGTTTTATGTTCTCCCTCCATAATATTTGTGAGGACCAAGTCCAGGTCGATGCCCAACACCCTGGCCGTCATCATCACCGCGCGGCACGGCGGCGAGGGCGGCAGGTAGTACAGCTTTATGGGCTGACTTGGCATCCTATTGCCCTTGGATCTGGCTGCTGCGTTGCTGTGGCATAGAGCTTTCATTCAATACATAATCGCCTATAATCGCAAGTCTTTCGTATCTATCTGTAGGGCCTAACTGTGTGTTCAGACGGTTTAAATATAGGTTAATTTATAGTGCATTCTACTCTAACTTTACCTGCCATCTTAAAAGGAATCCTTTCTTATATCATAAGTAATTTTTTGTGTAGTTTGGGTGTAGTTGAGAACGAAAGAGTGACACCATAAGGAATAATATATATTTTACCCCGAAACACAGACAGTTTCCTAGTAATTTTTCTTACAAAAACTTACTCCACATGGATAAAGTCGCGAACAAACGCAAGCTCCTAATATAAATAGACTGGTAAAAACGTATGTCATGTCAAACAATATTTAAAATATCTAGACTTGCTGATAAATAATACTTAAATATTAAATATTGAAACGCAAGGCTCAAAAATGGAGCATAATATTATGAGGTATAAATTACTCCGATTTCAAAGTCACCTCGTCCTGAAATTAAGTAAGGTAGCGTGTATAGGTTTCATTAGGCTACTGAAACGCGATAATTATAATAAACCGACCAAGTACGAGTTGGACTCGCATACAAAGGGTTCCGTACCATAGTAACAGCGATTGTTGAGGTCGAGCAAAAATCACGTTGCTTGTATGGGGACGTTGCTTGTAACATTCTGTGAAAATTTAAGTAAAAGTATCTACCTATTACGACTCATGAGAATAGACCATTCGTCCTGTTGACAGACGGACGGGCAGCGAAGGCTTAGTAATAGGTAAGCTCCCGTTGGAACTCTTTGGGTACGGAACTCTAAAAAGGGTTCTTGGGTTGGTTGGTTCGTTGGGTACGGAACTCTTTGGGTACTTAGTTGATTAGAAAAATGTATTTCTTTAGCTCTACATTTCTTTACCTAAGTATTTTTTACGTATTTTAAATAACGAAAATACGTAAAAAATAGAGAAAAACTCTTGAATTGTCGATTTAATATAATTATTTTAATATAATTAGCTGTGATATTAGTATAGGGGATAATTTGTAACACTGAAATAAATAAGAGAAGGATGATTAGGTTCCTAACAGGAAGTGTTTTTTTGCAGTCTAGAAGAAGGTACAAGGCACCCACTACGCACTTAGTATAGATACGAAGTTAATCAGATCGGAAACCCATAAATAACTTAACTATCAGAAAAATGGAAAACACAATAACACACTTATCGATATAAGATTAGATTTTAACAACCAATTAGTAAGTAAATTGATAGTATCAATAATAAATTGCTACCAAACAAATACATTAGGTGCATGCTACAGCTAAGGTGATCGCAAATTGGTGCAAATAATAAATAAATAAATAAACGTTTATTTCAGATTTTTACATCCATAGATTGTTAGTGTGTGTGATTGGTAATGTGTATGTGTAGCAAAACCCGCAACAGTTCCCAAACCTGCAGGAGGAGTACGCAACGCATTTTTCAATATATATTAACACCGCGTTAATATGAGTATATACTAGCATTTTTCAATATACTGATTTTGAGTGAAAAAAGAAGAAATGACAATATTTAACACAAAACAGCAATGTAATGCGCGCACATATGTAAACCGCCGCTGCTTGCGACGCGCCGTACCTAGTGAGTGTGGGTAACGACGTTCGTTGTTCGCGATACATTGCGTGCTAAAAAATTACAATACTGGTAACTCATCATTTCCGAGATGGGTTGCATTTGTAATTTCATTCCAGGCATTGGGCTCTATTCATAAAGATTCCGTTAAAGTGATTTCTAAGCTGCACTTCGCAGTAAGAACCGGTCCACACTTTACGTTGCAGCGCAATGCTGTGATAACCTACATAGAAATATCCATGGTGTGCCACACAACACAATACACTGCGGCACCACACCTCACGCATTTTTACGCAGATTGATAATCTGCTCAAGCGATTTTTAATACCTCTTGCGACTGTGCAGACGATGCCAACTACTTTGTGCTATTTTGTCGTATTTTGTATGATATTTTGTGCTGTTTTGTGGTATTTAGTGATCACCATCACCTGCAATCGATTTGATGTAATTGTTTGACTTACCATTTTAGGTTGATAGCGAGGATTGTTGTTACAATAATTGGAAGCAGATTCATTCTCTAGATTAAGCTTCTATAGCATATAATTTAGATAGCAGCTTTATCGCAACAAATAAAGTTAACAAAATAAATAAATGCAATAATAGAGTCAAAGGCGTACCTATTACGAAAATATTCTGCGAAATGTTTTATAGCAATTGGAGAAATTTCCAGGTGTTGAAAATCTAAATATAGAACTGACGATTGACTGACTGACGGACTGGCTGACTCATCCATTAAGTAAATATTTTTGAAAATTCAATCGCTAAGACACTTGTCAGTTTAGTTTAGAGATTATGTAAAATAGCACTTATCTGCTTCTAGCATCTCGCAGAATATTCTGTATTGTTCCTTAGGTCTAGGTAGGATGAATCATTTTAAGCCATGCATTAATTACTGTCTGAATTGAGACCATGCAGTTTTTTACTGTTTTTTCGTAATTAAAAGTCCTTACATTAGTCCTAACTAATGTACATCGGATAAAAAATATTGTGATAAATACCATAAAATACAAATCAGTGTGAATTTTAAAAAACTGTATTGAAAGAAATATTCTCGATTCTTCTAGATTCAAAGTTGCACTTCTTTAAAAGTATATTTTAGTGAGCATTTTATCTTTAAACAAACAGAGGCTTTAATTTAAAATCCAAAAAATTTTGAAATCCAATTCCAAGCAAAATAATTTTGAACTCACTTTGCAACATGTATTTTCTGCACAACCGTTTTGTCCATACATTGCCCCAGTTTGGATAAATCCCACCAAAGCCTAATTTACCTATAATGAGACTTAAGCAATAAAATATTTACAATAACAAAATTTCCTTCTAAAACTTCAACTAGGTAAATGAGTGATGATGATGCTATGATTGTGTATTTAAAACTTTAAGATCACCTGTTAAAGTTATTGTTACGTTATGAAAATATTCTACACTTCCTACGATCTATTAGTTCACAGTTTGGAAATGTAACGTTGCTGCTACCTCTCACGTTGATGATCAGTTAAGTTATGAAAAGAAGTAGTTATATACCCCTTTATTATATCACGACATCATAATATAATGTTCAATGTTATGGTCCAGAGAACCATGGTAACTAATAGGCAGACCCATGAACGACTAGTCAGAATGACGACGCAAATAATTCATATGCCATGTTTACTTTATGTGTGTCCGTCATCTACTAAAAGTTTTTTATATCGAACCAATACTGAGGAGCTTTTCTCGAGAGTACTACATACTAGTGATTTAGCGAAGTATGATTCTTATTTGAATAAGTTGTAATTGTCAATCAATCAGATTCCCTTCCCTTGTCTTTCGAAAAGAGACCAAGAGCCGGGTTGGCTATTAATGGAATGAATCAAAGTAAATATAATTTCGTAAACGTGTTGAAATTAATATCTGAGTTGGCTTCTTAAAAGTATGTAGGTACCTACTTAGTTTAAAAGTTACTTGGGCTCAAAAGTTTGCATACAAATCCATTAGCCCATATATTAGTCGTATAAAATGTAGATACATAATATTATTATGTCTATAATGTCATTACATTATTACAGAAATCTGTCGAATCATTAACTACCAGAGACATGCATGTTTCTTACAACCTATCGACGATTTTTCACTGACTTGATTTTAATATTAAAATAAGAATCACACTTCCTTGGTACGATTATAAAACGCAGTCAGATGATCTCGATACTATGAGTTCTCTAAACATGTACCTACCTACTAGGTACAGGTAGCAAAATTTTTTTTATTTGCACAAACTTTCGGCCTGTCTATTCTACCCTCTCTATTTTAACCTACAGAGTACACCGGAAACCAAAACAAAAATAAATAAATATAAAATATATTTAATAGAAAAAAGTTAGAAAACAAAAATTAGGCAAACGAAGCCATAAGTAGTACTTAGTAGTATTTTCAAACATACCTACCTAAAATCCTGAAAATGAATTCAGTAGCTATGATGATAGCTATTAGTTCAAGTTGTTGGAGATAAATCTCATATTAAATTCATAGGGATTAAATTGATGATAAACGATGTCAGAGTGTTTACCGGATTTTCATGTACATGTTGTAGGCTTGTTATAGGGGAATTATGGGAGCTGTAGTGGTTAGAAATGCGGTTCCTATTCGGAGGTATCGCAGTTTCGAGCCCGGGCCTCTTGACTTTTTGGAGTTATGTGCATAAGCTATTAAATAATAATAATGTCCTCCTGACCAAATCCGGCCACGGCGGCCAATCTCCTCAGAGATTAGCCATAGGTAGTAGGAGATATTATAGTGCACAATTGTGTGTGCAAACACAGGGGCACTCTCTATTCCCTCACTCTCATAGTCTGATGGGACGGAAATCAGACACGACCGGAGAGAGATCAGGCGCAGGACCGACGACTTTACGTGCTTACCGAGTCACGTGGGTGATTCACTCCGGGCTAGTACTGAGAATTTTTCGACAGAAAAACCCAATACATTGTTTGGCCCGACCCGGGAATCGAACCCAGGACCTTGTCACCCTCAGTGGAACTTGCTGACGAAGCAATTAAGCATTTTAAGCCTAGAGTATACACTAGGGTTTTAAGAAATTAAATAATGCTTCAACGATGAAGGAAAACATCGGGAAGAAATCTGCACACTTGAGAGTTCTCCATAATGTTCTCCAAGGTGTGTAAAGTCTACCAACTCGCATTGGGCCAGCTTAGTGGACTATGGCCTTTAAATCTTCTCCGAGAGGAGACCCACTCAGTAATGAGACGTTAATGTGTTGTTCAGGATGATGATGATGTTATAGCTAATGATGCTAAATGGCCACTTTAGGTCATTGTGCTTAAAAGCCTTTACGATTAACTGAATTGCGATCATTAAATACCACTTCATTGATAGTATAGTCCATTTTGAACCAAACCTCTGTCAATCCTTTACGTACTTTATTATAATAGTTTTTATTACAGGCATTTTTGGTAATTATTCGTTCAGATAATCATTGGAATTATAAGTAGAAATATCATCAATTATTTATCTACCTTTTTCAGAAGTTACAGTTGCATATTTTTTATCTGTAAGTTTATCTAGTGTTAATTTTATTAAACAACATCATCTTTATTTAAATTACAGTATGATCCCAAATCAAAAATATAGACAATTGTATCTAGTCTTGTCCAATAAGCAGTGACAAATATTAAGTTTAACATACTAAAAAGTTTTGTAAAAGGTTTAAAAAAAGCAACAAAAGCAACGAACAAAATGTTAAAACATGCAGAGGTCGATAGAAAGTCGGCTTTATCAGTAGATGCGATAATAGAATCCTACTCGAAATAGCTTTAAAGAGAAATGCTCTTTAACAAACTAATTAACTAACTAACAATCGAAGTACCTATATATTTTAATTATTAACATTTTGTTTTAAAATTGTAATAAATATTCTCAAACACCAAATATTTGGTTCGAGAACAGATCGTTTTGGATTTTTAATAGCAACTTTTATTACCTTGGAGAGACGTAGCTTTGAGATACTTATAGAAGTATAAAATAATTAATTAAAGTAAAACTAATGTTTAGACATTTAATCGCTAGACTTCATTCGAGTATTTTCCCTTTACTATAATTATTAAATACTCAAATCAGACTATAGCTATTTGAAATGTAATACGTTAACATTAACAATAAAACAATTGAATTACAAATGAGTATATTTCAAATTACCATTAGGTATGTATTATTAGAAAGTATTAACGCAAATTAGATTACACAATAAACTAGTTAGAGATTGCACTGGCTTAAAGTAGCAGGTCAAAAGTTTTTATGGCACAATATATTTTCACTTTTCATCCAAAACTTCAACTGTAGACGCACTGCTCGCATTGTCGTTATTCTTATCTTCTAATTGTTCCGAAGCCTTTTCTATTTCTGCACTTTTATTAACAACGTTAACATCTGGAGAGTCAGTCTTGATAGAGTTAATTCGCTCTCTGTTTTCTCCTGTTGCTTGAACATCAGTTTGTGTTATTTTCATTTTCTTGCTCTTTGAATTACCCATTTTATGTCCTGAACGTAAGTGATCTCATGTATTAGTGGTACAGTTTGTTGATATTTTTTCTGTTCACAGAGATAAGATCTTGATAACGGGCAAATCTCTGTAATTAACCAACGCTCTATGGTGTTAATATAGGTGATAAGAGTACCGCAAGCGCGCAACGCGAAATTGCAACTGCTGTAAATATTTAGTTAAACATGTGGTTATCACCCTGCTCTCGAGATAAGGCGACAATGACACATAGCCCGTATAAACGTTACATTGACCGCATGTTTATATTGTTTCCTTCGTGTAAATGAGTTATTTTTAAAATATCCTCTTCAACCTACCTACATTACCTTACCTTCAGTAGGCAAAAAGCAACATTATTCACCATGTGTTAACGAGAACGAGAATTATTATTTATTTCAATAATAATAAGGGCACTACATGCTACTTATTGGAATACTAATATGATTCTCTTCAGTGTTCTTATTTTCCTATACATGATTCAGTGTGCGAAACACTTGTTCAAAGTCTTTGTTTTGTCGATCTATCTCAGTTCATTTCTTATCGTGTGACTCATCAGGATGAAAATAATATGCCACCGGTGACATCATGTAAACATATGCACAAGGTTATCGACTGCACTTGTGGATCACTGAAGACAAGATGTTCAGTAAAAAGTAAATTATTCATCTGAAGAGAATATTTAAAAACAAATAAGTAATATAATATACATTGTTGTTATCTACTGTGCATTCATTCGAATGAAAAAATGAGTATTTTATACAGTATGCAAGAAATTTTACGTGAAAATGAGATAGATAGAAAACTCTTTATTGCTACCTACACACTTAATGATTACAAATTGGCCTTATCGCTTTAAGCAATCACTTCCAGGCGAATTTTACAAAAATTTATTTTACAAAAGAATATTATTAGATACGGGAAACGAGATACGGGAAAGTGCAAAAATTTTACTAAATTTTTTTCTGCCCAAACCTTTTTTAGTTTCACCTTATGTAAAGTACGTTGTATTTCATTCAAATTTTATTTTCAATGAAAAAGCTCGCAACTTGAAGGTGACTAGAGTGAATAAAGGTAAGGTCAAACAGTTTAAGTTTAATCAGTAATCAGAGTTTTTTTTAATGTTGAACCATAGGTACTAAGTACTTACGCCACGAATTTATATCGGAGTGCGTGTCATCTCCTTTGTTCTGATACGCCTTTTTTGTTATTTTTATACTTCATTTCCTAATGTTGAAGCTTCATTCAAGGTCGTTTTGTTTATTTCTTGACTACCTGCTACGTTTTTGCTATAATATTTTGGAATCTTACAAAGTATACAGGGCTCTACAAATTGTCTTTACCAACCTTAATACCTGTTTCAATAAAAACATTATGAAGTAGGTACTTAAATAATAATTTATTTATTAATCACTATAAATAAAATAAATAGACTCTTACACACAAACAAAACACTTAAAATCTAAACCTTTTGAAGTTCCTTATACTTATTAATGGCAGTCTCAACAAATTCGGTAGCTCTTTTTAATCGTTCAGGATTAACAAATGAAGTTATCTCATTCACGTAGGTTAATGGGTCGATGTTGAAAAATTTACAGATGGCAGAGAAATTGGAGCCGAAGATGAGCGCCGGGATAGAAGTGACAACGTACATAATTGCCCTCTTCATAAAACCAATTACACTCTGAAAAAAAAATTAAATTCATCATACATACAAATATTATAATGAATGCGAATGTATGTTTACCTATTTATTGGTTTGTCTTTGAATGGATCGACTATACTTTAAAACCTCGAGAGTGACAAATACTATACGTACAGAGGTTCACGGAGGTTTTTTAAAATCTAACTCTACACAAATGAAGTCGTGGCCAGAAGCTAGTTGAGTGATGAAAACTAGATTGGTTCTCATAAGAACGTTGAAATGTGTCGTTTGACCACAATAAATTCTATAGCAAAAGGTTTTTTGCTGCATTATTGTTTTACCTCAAAAATCCAGATTTTTTCAAAAATGTGTTTTGACTCATTTAGAAGGTTTTGAATGTGTTTAGATAAACCTCTAAAGATTGCGAATGGGTTTTTGAAAATTTTATTGCAGTCATAAATAAATGTAGCTTTTATAGAGCAAGAAAGGCTAATTTGCAAAAATGTAGAAACATTCTAGTTAAAATTACTGCTTGTATATTTTCGAAAAATTGCTGGAAGAAGACCCATTGCAGTAAGAGATAGAATAAGAGATTAACAACTTACCGTTGCCACAGAACAGATCAATCTGAAGGGAGCCAGGATTAGGTCTAACTTTGTCATAGCAGGTGGTGACGAGACGATCGCAGTGCGGACTCCAACATCATAGGCCACTGCAGGCTTCGACTCTACCTTTAACACTTTATGCTCTTGGTAGGGGTAAGGGAGTGAAATAGTCTGAAAAGTACATACAATTTAGTTAAAAATATTGAAAAATTACTTTATCTACTTTCTGTAATTCATAAAACTAAACATTTTTCTGATTTTTTTTTGTTTATATGATAAAATTATGTGAAATGATACCAAGTAGAGATTAGTAACTAAATATTAAGATGTTTTAATTTCAAGTATCGAAACAAAATTCTTCAAAAGATAAGAAACAAATAGGAAACTTTTCATGTAAGGGCACGCCTATTGAATTATTTTTTTTTGTTTTGATGACCGTTTCGTGGGAATACCAGTGGAGCTGCTTTATTCAAAGTGAATAAAGCAGCTCCACAAGGTACTACGCTTGCTTGTAACCATCAGTGTCTAGACAGACGGATTGTAAACTGACCGCCAAATCAACCGTCTGCACAATCCATTGTTTTAGAACTGCACGCCGAATGCACGTCAATTATTGTGGATCCTGCACAGTTGTCGGCATTTAAGATAACTGCAACAGAGCTGTATCTTAACTGTTATTTTGCTGTCCACGTACAGTCCGAATGCAGTTTGCCTGTCTAGATTTGAAGATGTTTGCCTACACTTATAGATGTCTCTGTCTTTATCATTCGAGCGACGTCCATTGGACAAAAGTCCCTTGCATGGACTTCCTCAGGCACTGCACATTTTCGCTTCAACTTTGTGGTTCACTGTGCTATATCTATAACTTTGGTTCTCCTACTGATCTCGTCATTTCTGATTTGATCTCGCAGGAATATAATATAATATGAGGTAAGTAAATAAAAAAAATTCTTTTCAAAAAACCGACTTCAAACGCCACTACAAAGTATAAAAATAATTTTATTTTGTACACGTTTGTTGAAGTCGGGCGGCTTAAATAGAAACGATGAAACCAATACGCGATGCTCACCCGATTTCAATAAGCGTGACTCTTATATGTCACCATAAGATAAGCGTCGCGCATCAATTTCAACCAACCTTGACCTCCACGATGTAGCCTATGCTTAATACTAACAATATCAATTTGCAAGCGAAAGTTCCTAAATCTTCAGTTTAGGTAGGCAGTACCCTGCAGCATCAGGATTGAAGAGCTAGGACCTTGAGCTCCACGATGTAGACTATGCTTAATACTAATAATATCAATTCGCAAGCGAAAGTTCCTAAAGCTTCATAGTTTAGGTGGGCAGTACCCTGCAGCATCAGGATTGAGGAGTAGGATCTGAAGCTCTAAGATCTAATATATGCTTAGGCCAAGCATACCAATTCGTAAATGACAGTTCCTAAAACCCCATAATTTAGGGGGAAAGTACCTCTGCAGCATCAGGCTTGAAGAGTTGAAGGTAAAAATTTTTATGGGACCATGTCGCGAGCTTTCTCTGTCGATCAAAAAAAAATCGCGCTAATCGGTCCAGAAACCCCGGAGTAATCGGTGGGCATACATAGAAAAAAAAAAAAAAAAAGATACCGGCCGAATTGATAACCTCCTCCTTTTTGGAAGTCGGTTAATAAGAGGCTAGGTACTTACTGGTGCCGGTGGATCATCGAATTCCACAAGATTGTTGCCGAAATAAGCATACTGGTTACCACATGCCACGGACAGGATAGACGCAATGATGATAATTTTCAACATCTGTAAAAAAATAAGAGATTATAATATTCTCTGTCAAATTAAATAATACAATCGGCAAAGTAGGAGTCGGTCTCGTGCACAAGCGGTTCCGTACTACCACTCAATGTTAGAAAATGTTATAGCTTAGCCTATAGCATATTATGGTGGCAAAAAAATACTATAGCACTAGCGCTACACCAATATTTAGACACCCTTTTACTATAGACTAGTACCTGCTACAATCTGACATAAAACTTTTATCTTCTCTGCATGTTTTGAACGGGGACCTGTTTTGGGTTTAATATGTAAAGTTATTGTTTGCCCTAATAGAAGTAATAGTAACAAAATATATTCTTTAAAAATTTTTACTTGTACTATCCATTGTTGAAGCTGTTAACCCTTGGGAAAGATTAAATGGACAGACAGACAGTGCATGCTTAGTTAATAGAGTAGATTTTCTTTAGCACTCTTTGAATACAGACCCCTAAAAATGAAGATAAAGTCCAAAACATAAGAAGATTAATTTTATGCTTACCTTTTCAATATTGTTTGTTTTTATCAAAAGTTGTCACTCTCCTATCAAAGTCACGATTGGTTTGATATTTTGAATTCAGTACGCATTCTTAAATACAGAAACTTGGATTGAAATAGGTCAATTATTAATTGCACTATTTCATAACAAAAGTTAATTAAAAATGGTGCAAATTATGCCACACTTAGGTAGCTGCTTAATTTATTAATGGGGTTATTATGAGGATAAGTTATGGATGATTCACTTCTATTGCAAGACATAAACATGAGCATTGACCAATTCCTATTTGTGTGTCAATTTTCTCTTGTATTAATATGTCTAATTGAAGGTATATGGAGCAATTTGATGGAGAAATGTATGGCCTAGTTGTGACTGACGTTGGGTGTCCAAAGGTATTTTCGACCCCTCCGTACCTCGCAGAGCAAGTTAAGCCTTCAGTCCCGGTTGTTATCACTAACATCTAATAAAGACGACATCTCTATCTCTTATCAGTCCTGTCAAGTCGCATGCGGAAGGGTCTGGAAACCCACGGGCATTATTATCCCTAGAAGAAGGTGCCACGACCCTCAGTATTGAGGACTACGATGCAGAGAGAAAGAGAGATGATTTATTTAGAAAAATGTGTTTGCTTACAAAACTGCCATATAGTATTAATTTTCGGTGATTCTGACAGACTGTATGCGAATATTATGTTGGCTAAAAGTTATGATGATCTTAATTTCAATGCCTAAATTTCATAAATAACGATGTACTGTTTTTCAAAATATGCTCTAAAAATGTAAAAATTGTTGGATTTACAGTGTATGTATGCCCTAAATATTATAATCTGTTATGACACTATATTATCTGTGACTGTTGTAAACTTTAGTCTATGTCAAGCACTTTGTACTCTTTTCTTCTGCCGGCGCCTTTCGTGATCAACGTGAAACCACGTGAAATAACTTTATAAACGCTTAATAAAATACATCCAAACAAAAATTACGCTCGTTGTGTTTTTTGTCCGAAAAATCCGAAGAGAAATCCGCGAAGAGTCCAATTGATGAAATGTTTAAGACTGAAAAGATTGCACGTTGTTGTCTTTCACAATTTATTACCAAACCCGAATTCTGACGAAGTGTACAATTTGTTGTCTATAACTGTGACAAATAGAATTTTAATTAGGTACCTATAGTAATATGCCTACTTAATATAAAGGTGCGTTAAGGCCGGCACCATAGATTTATTATGATTGGTAGTCGCTTCGCTCCGAATACCCATCATAAATATATGGTTGGCACACAGAAAAGCTTTTGGATAAAGGAAAACACTTAAGAGCAGCATGAAGTATAACAGAATTATATATATATACATATATATTTTCGTTGTTGTATGTTGTATTTCTAATCCTTACTAATATTATGACTCCAAAAGTGTGTTTGTTTGTTGATTTGTTCTTCAATAACGCTGCAACAGAGCTACGGATCGAAGTGATTTTTTGCATGGGTATCGGTGAGGACCTGGAGAGTGACATTGGCTATACTTTTTATCCCGGAAAATCAAAAAACTCCCGCGAGATTTTAAAAACTAAATTCAAGCGGACGAAGTCGCGGGCATCATCAGCTATTGTGAAATAATTTAACATAGGAGTAGATAAGGACGTCATATTATTTTGTAG
Organism: Hipparchia semele; assembly: GCA_933228805.2. Lineage (NCBI taxonomy): Eukaryota > Metazoa > Arthropoda > Insecta > Lepidoptera > Nymphalidae > Hipparchia > Hipparchia semele. Next base: position 5,822,663 of record OW121718.1, read on the forward strand.
TTCAAAGCAATCGATAGCCTTCTTCGACTTGATGTGTCTTCATGAATATTTTATTCACTAAGCTAGACATTCTATGAGTTATCTAGCCCATTGATATTATGTAACTGTAAAATAGTGAAAAGTGAATCCCTACAATTCAAAAAATATCAGGCTAGGAATCAAAAAATTATATTTACATATTTATTCCATTCTCCTGCTTTACGAGGTATCCCTTTGTGATCAAATCAGAAATGAGGAAGTCCATAGGCGGAACATAACCGACAATTGTAATTTGCGGAGCACATAGCTCCAACCCATAAATGTTGGGTTCGTAAGGTGCTCTAATAGGTGCGCTAGAAGATCACTTGGTCTCAAGCGAATCGCTGAAAGCTGAGGTATTCATATGAGAATAAAACCGTATGTCCAGCTACTATATATCCAGTTATTGACGTCTATCGGTTCAGATGACCCACTTTAAACAGTAAAAAAAAAAGATAACGGACGAATTGAGAACCTCCTCCTTTTTTGGAAGTCGGTTAATGAGTCAATAGTTTTCCAAAAAGAGCTCTTGCTCGTAAATATAGTCCATTAAAATGCCACAAAATAGAGTTGGTAGGTACCTAATCAAAAGGCTTCGTCCGACTCCATGCTAATGGCAACCACGAAAATTGGCTACAAAATGAAAACGAAAATTTTATACTCAGAGGTCACGAAGTTAGGGATGATGTAGTGGGAAGGCCACACACACAAACACATGTGATTTCAATTTTAACAACATACCTGGATTTATTTCTATTAGTGTTAGTTAAATGCAACATCATTGTAAACAGTAATTTGAATGGCCATATGATTAGTGATATGAAATCATCATTATGGAGGTATACCTACCTATAGTCCTATACCTATATACGACATACGTAAAGCGAAATCAAATAAAGTGGATAGGTATTTCCAAGCTCGACGTACCTGCCAAGTATCTACCATAATAAACAACATAAAGGCCTACAACTACCGATAAAGTGCTTACCTACCATCAAGTGCGTACCTACCTACTATTTTATTAAATGGTTGCGTAGAGTACCTATCTATACCTACACTCTACAGCTGAATATATAGACTGCAAAGTGATCAAATAAGAAAGTACTTAACTATCGTCTATAACATGCTATTTATTCTGTAGGCATTGATTTAATCAAGGCTTACAATAAAGATACTGTATACTTCTTGCAATTCACGAGGGCGCGTGAGCTTTACATGTCGTTACGTAGTGTACATGCACAGTGCGTAAGTGTGCGTGCCTGTCAGGAGCCTAGGTGGGAGCTGTTAGGCGCGAGCAAGCTCTCGCTCACACTTATACAGATACGATACACACACAACCACGAGCCACGCGCCCTCGTGAATTGCAAGAACTATACAATAAAGTTACTGTAATTAATTAAATAAGTATAGTAAAAACATTATTACAAAAATATTATTTATTGAAATAAATTTTCAAAAGAATGGAGACCGACGCTTTCTTGTACCCGGCTCACCAATGGTTTGTATCTTTTGATATCTATCAATAGCAGTCTTGACGAAGTCTGCAGCCTTGCCTATCCTGTCCAATCGTTCTGGTGTTATCAACGATCTCATTTCCTCGTGGATAGGCCCGACACCGTTGAAAGTGATGCTGCAGAGGTGGGTGTAACTACAAACTCCCACTGTGATGAGAGAGCCTAACATAAGGACGAAGATACTGCTGAAGATCCAACTGATAGTCCTGCCCGCGTAGCTGACGAGCGTCTGAAATATGAAAAATGTTACAGCCAAAATAAAATTATTGCTGATTAAAAACACAAGAAATTCGAGTATTGACTGTGTCATGTTTTAAATGTACCGATTTATCTATGGTTTGTCCAATTCTTTATTTTCTTTTTGGCAGATCAAGAAATTTTGACTTTAGTGACGCCTTCACACGTTACCGATTCGATTTGAAGTAATAATCGATTTTATTTAAGAAGAACTTTCAATCGATTTAATGAAATATTTTTTAATTTTGATTTAACGTAGGTATATTTTATTATATATTTTTAATCACTTAGATAAATTAATTTGACATATGTTTGCGGTAACAGACAAACAGAAAAAAATAATAAGTTGATTTGGGTTCTTTATCGATAATAATAATAATTAAGGTTTTCTTTCAAAATATGTTTAACTAGCGACCTACCCCGACTTCGTCCGGGTTGAAATATTAAATATTTGTTTTTACGGGGCTGATCGCACAGAGCTTCTTATAGGAAACGATTGTTAATAAGATCACCACAGGAACCACAGGAATCTTCCGCGCCGATACCTGCCACTTTGCCCCGCCGCACCGGCTGGCACCATTTTATTATTTTATCACGCGGAAATATTCATTTTCTGATAACTCCGATATTAATTTAAATTGTATAGTGTATATAAATCAGATCAAGTTATTTATACCTTTGCCTTAATCCTTACCTAAATAAATGATTTCTCAAGCAAGGCAGTTTAAATACCTGTAAATTACTTTTTAGTTTATTAAAATCGGACATTCCATTCGAAACATATTACGAGTTTAATAAAATTGCTCAGTGAAATGTTTTTAAAAATTACGCGTTGATGTCACTTGTCCTGCATTTACTGTACGTTTATGCCAAAATGTTTAAAAAATAAATGTCCAGCCGTGCGAAGCCGGGACGAGCCGCTAGTATTATAATTTTACTTGTTTCATTTGTATACCCAATTACGTAGCTATGTATGTGATTATGTGATTTTCCAAGTATATTTGCTCATAACTCTTGATTTAAACTTGGTTTAGACGTTATTAACCACGCGTTTTGAAGTTAACTCACTTCACTAACGCGTGCATAGTTACATTATAAGGCAGCCGTCAAAAAAAAAAAATGAAAAGAAAAATTTCTGTACTCTTGGTTTGAACTTAAATTCCAAGATTTCAACTTAATTCCTTGCAAATATTCTATATTGGAGTCATAGTTACTATTTTTATTTCCTTTTTTTATTAAATTTACAGAAACAATACTTACACGAAGTCAAATTATTTTTATCATAATTGTGAATGATTTATCGTCTTTCAAGAACTGTGTTTTAGTCTGTGGTTGTTTGTTATGCACAGGGCACTTCACTAAACGTCAATAAAGTACGACATTATTTTAGTACATTATTCCGAAAACAAAAAAACGGTAATTTATAGGCGTGATCTGCCAAAAAGAAAATAAAGGATTGGACAAACCATAGTGTATTTCATATTTTTTTAATGTCGAAAAAAAACATTTTAAAATAAAAATATGTAATCCGCGATTTTGTGGCGACGGCCATCTTGGATCGATTTTCATCAAACTTAACTTAGCTAAGAACACTCCCGACTAATTCACCTTTCAAACAAAAAAAAAAAACAAAATCAAAATCAGTTCATCCGTTCGGGAGCTACGTTGCCACAAACAGACACACGCAGACACGTCAAACTTATAACACCCCGTCGTTTTTGCAACTATAAAATACTTAGAGATACAATATAATACTTAAATATCTTAAAAACTTTTTATACAAACCCTAGAATCCGGAACTTGACTCCAAATCAATCCAGCGGTAGAGGTGTCTGGTTCCATGTAGTAATCGCTGGGATTATACAAATCATATCTGAAACCAAAGTTAGGAATTAATTCTACTATATAATATACGTTTACGAAAGTTTGTGTGTATGTAGCAAGGATGGATGTTCGTTACTCCTTCACACCACAACGACTTAACCGATTGGACTGTTTGGAATAAGATAGCTAATACCCAGGCTTAACACATAGGCATAGATACATTTTATCCCGAAAAATTATAGAGTTCCCGCGGGAATCACAAACCCATAGTCCGCGCGTACAAAGTCGCGTACTAATATTATACTTAAAAATGCGAACGTTTGTGAGGATGGAAGGATATTTGAAACTCTTTTATGCCACAGCAAATGTAACGATTTAGCTGTTTGGAATAGTTATAGCATACCCAGGGTTAACACATAGGCTAAATTTGGAAAATTAAAAAGTTCCCGCGGATATTAAAAAATCCTTAATCTACGCGGATGAAGTTGCGGGGCATCATCTATTTAGTTAAACATAAATTATAACATAATATACTACTTATAGAATAATCTATTACGATTAAAGGAATAATACATACCCATTTGGTCCAGTGAAACCATTACCATAGCCATACCCAGGGGCGTATGGGACATCAGGATAAGCAACTTCCACGGGATTTGAGAAATCATACTTATCCTGAAATATGGGAGAATTTTTAATTACTTCTCATATTATACCTAGGCTGTATCATTTTATTTAATTCAATGAGATTCTGACCTTCACCCAAAAAAAAGGTACTTATATCATGTAGTAACTAGTGGTAAACTTGAAAGTCATGATAATCTCGAGTAGTAGGTAAGTAATACTATGATAATATACTAATTTATGAATTCGATACGCTATAAATGTACGCACTTATGTAATAAAGAGTCAACCCACGCAACTTACGAGTATCAATTGAAAAGTTATTATCAATTGAAAAGTTTATTCTTTTACATTGTGCATGTATTTAATTTGACAAAGGTTTGTGGGTTGAACGTTATTGCGGATGTGCGTCTAAATATGATGCAGTTTAGATTAATAATAAGTATTGCTAACAATTTTTAAGGACACTCACGGATTTATCAACGTCAGAAGTTGGTTCATCAGATAACATATCATGCTTGACGACAGGTTCTTTCCCCCTCACTGGTGCAATCCTTGCTCGACCCTGGTTAAGTTCCTCTGACCTATAAACTGGGTGATGTTCTAATTCTGGCTTCAGTGGTTTTTTGTAAACTGCACGCGTTTCTATGGCTTCGACTACATCTGGCTTCGAATTGTTTTGTTTGTCTAGAGTTACATGAGATGGTATTTCAGCTGATAGCGCCGAAACTATTACAATAGAGAACACTATGATTTTATACATCTGGAATAGAGAGAAATAAGACATTGAAAGGAACATACTTAAAATTTTAGAGGCAAATGATTAAGGTACAAACACTTCATTTCAGAACCTTTGTTTGAGGAGGACATACGGTACAAACAAAATACAAGTAGGTGAAAGTAGGTAGCTTATTAGATCTTGATTAAAATACAGATCAGATCCCTGTAAATCCTGGAGAAAATTATAAGACTACAAATATCCTAAGTAACGAATACGAACGAGCGCTAGTTAAAGTTAAAGTTTTCGTGCTTACCTTGATTTGTCCAGTTCTTCACCAAGCAATCTTCTGCGAAGAACTGATGCAGTATCCTGATCCATTGCACTATTTATAACACAAATTATTGAGGAGACATATTTCCGTGTACAGTTATCTGCAGGACATTGTTTCGCAAGAATAGGCGACACCGTGCCATCCCGAACGATAAGAAATTCGTCAAAACTTTGGAATGTACGAACAGGAATATTTTTATTCTTTATCTAGGTACATACATCGATGCCTAGCCGTCTTTCATAAGCCAGAGTTTCCACTCCAATGTGTTTACTATTATTAGGAAACTAGAGCGACTTCATCTGCGTTTTTCAATTCCCGCAGAAACTCTTTTCATTTTCCGGGATAAAATGCTATCTCCATTCCAAATTTCAGCCAAATTGTAACATTCGTTGTGGCGTGAAGGAGAAACAATTTAACAAACATATAAGTACACACACACACACATACAAACTTTCGCCTTTATAATATTAGTGTGAGATTATATATCATTTGAAAATAGGTAGGTAGGTGATAGGTATAACGGGGCGATAAATATCGAAGTTTGAGTACTTGGGTTTTGTCAAAGTGTTTCCCGTTCCATAATCCTTACTTCCTTTCCTTCCTAATATTATAAATGCGAAAATAAGTTTGGTGGTTTGTCCTTCAATCACGCTGCAATAGAGCTAACTTGAAATTCACTCGTCTTACAAATTAATAGTTCTATGGTAACGTTTAACCCGAACCTTAGTCACAACATTGTCTTGTCGCCACTTCAAATCATGATAACATAATATCTATTTACTATTCAGTTTCTAAGTTAACTTATCAATTGTTTTATTGTTGTAGTTTGTAAAACAATTTCGTTAAGATAGGTACAAGCAGACAAATGACTTGCAATAACATAAATAAGTAAGGTAAGTACCTGCCTACCTAATTAATACAAATACATTTTTAAATAGGTAACTGAGCCATGTTCTCTACTTTTTCTCGCATACACATCATTGGTCCCTGGTAAAAACTCAGCTTTTTGTAAAAAAAAAAGGTACCTAGTTGGGAATAGATTCTTCTTGTAAAAAAAAAAAAAAAGAAAGTTGGTTCCTCTAATAGTTTAAAAAAATAACAGCACCTAACCATCACATAATTGGAGTGAAATTGTGATAGTAAAAACCAGAGCGCGTTTGAAACATTTGTAGCTTTATTGGTTTTTTTAAAGAATATCAGCCAAGCTGAAGTTTACTAATAACCTCCTATTTCCTCGGAATAAGCGGAAAGCTTGAGCTAGGTGTACCCACGACAATAGAGCAACGGGTGGGGTTCGAACCTGCGACCTTTCAGTTTTCAGTCCGCACCTTTAACCGTTAAACTATTGGAGCTCTGACCTACTTGTAAAATTGTTGGCACACAAAAAGTATCGCTACCTACCTACACCATGTATAGGTAGATACAACAAGTAAAGGTATTAGATACGCAAAGAAAAGTGCAATTTTGAAAAATCGGTGCTCAGTGCAATGTAAACAAAAACAGTGTTCCAAACAAGTCCTCACCGTTTCACGTACTCCCAAAATAATTTTATTTCCTCTTCTAAGCTAACATTCGTCATTTTTATTTTATTCACGTACGAAAAAAGAAATTGAATATTCATTTACTTAATCGCCGTTCGTTACAAAAAAAATATTAAAAAAAAACTATTAATAAACTTAAACCTGTCAACTTAACATGCTCACAGATTCATGTAGGCACTAATATATAAATCTATTTGCTTGTAACTTTGTTCGATTTTTCTATTGGCTGAACGACTAAACGTGTCAATAATAAAATATATCCACGTACCTAGTTCACGTAACGTTCATTACGATGTATCATACAATAACTAGTGAATGTCCGGCTAGCAGCTACTTCAACCAACCCCAGCGAGTTCAGGGTTGAAATACCAATCGATGATTTGTAACATGAACTTTTAACGAAAGTACAGGACCTACTTCTTACTAACTGAAATCCGTGACATCGTTGTTTAATAGAATAGAATAAAATAATTTTTATTCAAATAAACTTTTACAGAGGGCTTTCGAATCGTTAAATGAATTTACCACTGGTTCGGAATGCCGTTCCAACCGAGAAGAACCAGCAAGAAATCTGTTGATACGATCGCTACCAATCTTCACAGTGTCACCTGCTGGGCTAATCTGAATATTGCCTAAAAATTTAATCAAAATCGGTCCAGCCGTTTTGGAGTCCATGGGAAACATACAGACATCGATTTTTATATTATATGTAGATTTGTACATCATACTGAATTTTTATTTTAATTCCTATTCGAACTTGTGTGAAGAAATTAAAAAAAAAAAAAAAAAATAAGCTGTTTATACACGATGCATGTAGCCCGTTCAAGTAAACCGCGCAGTTGGGAGCATTGGTTCAGTGGCAGTACCTCAAGTTGCATTGATTGTTATTTCTTACGTCATCTATATGAGGAGTCTTCTGTATATTATGCATTTGGTTACCTAATTGGGTTTTTTTATATAGGGACAGCTACATCTTTCTAAGGCTAGGTAACGTTCAGTACAATAACTTTTTGGGTTACATTTTCCTACTCACGCAGGATTTGTTTAAAAAAACTGGAACCTAGAGCATCTCTGCTCAGTAAAAATAATAAGTGTACCAACATTTAAAATTTGAATTTAAATCGATGATTTGAAATTTAAAAATTTGGATTTTGGATAGTGTTTGAAGTTTTTGAATTATTATTTTATATACTGAAGTTTAAATATTTGATGATTGATATACAAAACAAAAAAAAATCAACGTGTGATTTACTAAATTATAGACGTAGGTAAATAATAATGAGATGTACGTATTAAAATAAAAAAAAAAACTTAAGTAGGTAAAAAAACCTACGTAGGAATAAAAGTGTCAAATATTCATTTATTTTATGCTTGAATGTAGAATTTAGAACGTAAACAAGAGAAATCATAAAAATAAAAGAAATCAGTATTTTTTAGTGGTAGTCCAATACATTGATGGCCCAATATGTTTAAAAATGGCTATGAAGAAAATACCAACAGACGAACAAAGCTTATTGTGTGCTTCTGTTTATTTAAATAATTTCAAAAAAGTGATCGAAGAATTGGTAATTTTTTAACTGTGTTAAGTTCTTAAATAACAATTTTGAATTGAAATAATGATTTAAATTTTCAGGTGTATAATTCTCTTGACGCTGCCGCTTCTTCGGTTGCTATAAGAGTTTGTATACAAGAAAATTTCATTCAAGTATTGGATAACGGTGATGGCATATTAAAAGATAATTTCAGCTTGTTGGGGCAAAAATATGCAACAAATAAATATGTTGATGCAACCACTTTAAAATCTGCACCTGAAAAGTATGGGTATAGGGGCCTGTCTCTTGCAAACATTATTGATGTATCTCAAAGTGTTAAAATAGCCTCACGACATAAAAATTCTAATGAAACATGGATGAAAACATTTCTTAATGGCAAAGAAAAAGAAATTTGTAAAACTACCTCAAGACCATCCAAGGGTACTACAGTAAGTAACTTTTGTGTAAAACTTGAATATTTTCTAATATGAATTTCCACTAACTGGTGGTTATTAACGTCTTGTTAACTGTGTAACAATTGCACTAAAATAAACACTTTTTACTTAAAAGCTGAGAACATGAAACTAATTTTATTTTTTTATCACTTTTAGGTAGAGATTAAAAGATTTCTGTACAATTTAAATATTAAAAGAAAATCGATAGATCTACAGAGTGAGTTGCAAAATATTAAAATATCACTACAGCAGTTATCGCTAATGCACTGCAATGTATCATTTAGTTTAAGAGATGATTTCAAAAATGATATTATTTTTCGAATTCATAAAAATAGGAGCATATATGAAACAATACAATCTGTCTTCCAAATTAACGAAAAAGACATCCAAGAACTTCAAGTAGAGAAAAATGAATATAAAGTTCAAGCTTTTATTGGTAAAAATACTGCAGTATCAAATAATTATTATCGATGGATTTATATAAATGGCAAGTTTATCCATAAATCAATTTTACATCGAAAATTAAATAAAAGTTTGTCTAAACTTAACACAAACAATAGAAACAAAAATAAGGTAAATTCTAAGACCATTCTTACTTTATTGATTTAGTTACTGAAACTAATGTTGTTGATCATGGATAAAGTATTAATTTTTTGGTATTTTTTTATAGATATATGAAGATGAAAATAATTATTTCATTTCCAATATTCCATTTTATTTTATATTTATAACATGCCCCAAATATGATTTTGACGTGACTTATAATTCTGAAAAATATTTAGTAGAATTTAAGGATTGGAAAGAAGTCAACAATTTAATTGAAAAACTTGTCCAGTTTTATAGTGGTAATTTAGTAAGTAAGAAAAAAGAGGTAAATAGAATAGAAGATTCAATAAAAAAGAAAGATACAAGAGCAGAAATTAAAGGAATTGTAGAAAAAATATTAAATAATAAAAGTAAACCACCAAGAATTTCCCAGCTACAAAATGGTGTTAAAGGTAAAACTTGTTAAAATTATGTTTCAATAGATTTTTTTGAGATATTATATGCAATATAAATATCTTGCTTTTTCATAGGTAAAATTCTGAAAAGAAACAGACAAAAAAAGAAAGATGTTACAGTAAAAAAAGTATTAAACAAAAAATTTAAAACCATTAAGGACCCACATTGCTCCAAAAAAAACGTGCTACAGCGGCAGCCAGTTAATTTGAATGCGTCAAAAGTGTTAGAGGTACCGAAGGATACAACAGATAAACAAAAGATGTCGCACGCTCCAAAAATAAATAAAGCTACGGAACAAGTAGTAGAAAAAAATTATAATTTTGAAAATTCTCTTGTTATGATGAATAATTTAAGAAATAACGTGATAAGCCCACAGATACCACAAGAGAAGGTTGCTAAAAAGGATGTGAAAACATTTAAAAAACATAGTGTCAAAGATTCACTTATTAAGAAATTCGAAGCACCTTCAAAATCTATGAGAAAGCGAATTGAACACCTTAAACACCTTAACCAAAAGGTGCTCAAGCTACTAGACAGAAATCGTTTCAAAGAATATAGTTGTACACAAAATTCAGTGTATAGTTTTATAAATAATGAAACGCAGTATCATACTACTACAAAAAATACTGCAAAATTATCATTATGTGAAAACATAGATAAAAATTTGAAGCCTATAATATTACCAAATATTGATAATATTTCAGGAAATAAAAATATAAAACATAATAATGATGATCAAAACATTGTTAAAACGTCATATGATCTTATTAAGACTGTAATGAGTCAATACAAATTGACGAAAAATACAAATCCTCGTTTAACTCATTGTAAACAATCCTGTAAGTTTTATAACTCAACATATTATGTAAGTAATTCTTAAAACTTAGATATTATTATATAAAATTGATTTCTACTTTTCTATTATTATAGATGAAAGAAATACGAATTATGCTTATAACGAAACGTGTATTCCTATGGGCACATATAATAGTCACAATAACAACGTTGAAGCTGTAAAAAAAATGAGTTACTTTATTAGTGAAACTTCACGTAACAATTTTTTTTTACATGAACGAGAATTATTTCCACTTATAAATAGAAACAAAAGTAAAGCAGCAAAATTACCTAGAACTAAACAAAAGAGTATAAGCAAAAAGATTTCTAATTGTAATATTTTATTAAATAGATATGACCAGGAATTAAAAGAGTATTCATATACTATTGAAATGACTGATAACCAGGAAACAATTAATTATAGGAAAGATACTTTCTATTCTATAGATTATAATTTACCACAAGATGACAACAATACTCAATCACTCCATTTTGGGAATAACTATACTTTTGAAGGCAATATGAGGTCACCACATCAAAATGATACTTACACACTCAATAAGATATACTCATTACAAATGTGCAATTTTTCAAATTCCTATTGTGATTTTAACGAGAAACAACCGACAATTATGCAGGAATTACTTGATAATGAGAGTAAAAATGGTAAAGTCGAAAAAGAGAACTTAATTATATCAGAATCTCAAAGCAATAATGCTGAAATGATGCCTCTTAATATAGAACCTACACATCAATACGAAGCTGTGTTAGATATTCACAGCTATGAATTAAGGAACCTTGAGAATGAATTTGAATATAGTTTTCTTCATAGAAGAGATAGTCAAACGCATTTTGATTTCAATATTAATAATGATTTACAACAAACAGAAAACAATTTCGAAAGCAATAAAAATAAAAATATCAGTCATTCTATACACAGTATTAATGTTTTTAAAAATTGCAAGGAATTATTTGAAAATCAAATAGATAGACATATTAAAAATGTAACAAACCAAAATTTAAGCCAAGAATTTCAAACATTACAAATAGATGGTAATAAAATTGATAGTGATCCAATATACAATTTTCTTTTAAAAAGTCGCCATAGATTTATGCCAAAAGGTAAATTATAATTTACCTTTTAATGATAATTATCATAAAGTTATGAAGAAATACAATGTATTTCTAAAATCACAAACTAAAATAATTTCAGGTATGTCTCCGATAGCGAAAAACCAATGTAAACTTCAGAGTGCATATTCATTTAATGCTGACGAAATATATTTTAAAGACGTAAGCGTACTCCACAATACTCATTAATCGTAATATATTATAATTTATTAATTTCACTAAATTTTAATTTCAGATGATTTATAAAAACTTCGCAAATGATGTTTTAATAAACACAGAGATTTTTGAACCACAAGTACATAACGTCAAAAATCTTTTTTCAAAGCACATAGAAAAAGTCAATATTGATATCCAAAAGCAAAATTCTGATCTTATATTTGATTTTCTTTCGTTAATACAGGCTAAAGTATTTATTTGCTTTTGTTTTTCAATTCATCAAAAATAATATATTAATGATATTGCCAAGGTAAAATACGCCTGAGGTGTTCTTTTGTTTCAGATTTTAGGACAATTAGATCTTAAATTTATTGCCAGCGTTTTAAATGGTAAGTCAGCACAAAACGGCAAGCCTTCCGAATTTCTTGTGCTATTTGATCAGCATGCTGTAGACGAAAGAATTAGGCTTGAAAATAATTTATCTGGTAAGAGTAATAGTTCAATTTGATTTATATCTAGTCGAGATTAAGATTTTTTTCTGCGTTTTTTATCTTACAGTACATTTTATATTATCCAGATTACATACAGGGCAGTGACTGGAAAAGTATTAATATAGATCCTATATCAGTAGTAATGAATAAAGATGATTATCTTTATTTTATCAATCATCATGACAAATTAACTAAATTTGGATTGCAATGGACTTTTACTTCAGAGAATGAAATATTGATAAATGCTATACCAAAGGCAATACTGGGTAAAAATCTAAGAGAGGTAAAATTTGAATTAGATAAAACATACAATGTACCTACAAATGCTTAAAAAAAAATTGTTGTAAAAGTGCACCAAATGTTGCAGGTTGAAATAGTTATGGAAGCTGTAAAGAAACTGATTTCAGAAGAAATAAAAACAATCAAATCACTGAGAGGTAATGTCTCGTTTTACCCAAAATCAATTATGGAACTTGTTTTTAGCGAGGTAAGCACATCTCTTATTTCTGCATTCGTGTACCCTATCTACCTACGCATGGTGCTCCTCTTGGCCCTTTTTTCTTTATATTATATTATATTTTTTTTTTTGTGTCAGGCCTGTAGATACGCAATTAAGTTCGGGGACAAGCTGTCGAAAACTGAATGTACAAATATGATAAGTTCGCTTGCCCGTTGCAAAACACCTTTTCAATGCGCCCATGGACGGCCCGTGATGGCAGTTTTAATGGAACTGAAGAATATCAGTCGAACGTATAAGGTAAACTAAAGGCCTATTCCATAACATCGGCAAGCTTTTTCTTCGGGACGTGTGAGGCTCGAGGGGGGAAATTTTGTTTTTTTGCTAGCATTATGCGCCCTCTTAAGCTGAATAGGTACTGTAACTGACTTTACGGGGTGTAATGTAACAATATTTTACAAAGCAATCATTCGTGCAGTCAGTACAGGGAAACAAGCTAGTAACCAGCCACTTTCCAGCGTCACGTCGTAATGACATGCTCACTTCCAATGTTACTTTACGCCCTATACAAGTAAAACGGCGATTTCAGATTGTATTCCCTCTTAAGTCTTAACCACCTAATAAATTGGATGGTTTGTAAAATTGGCATTATAAAAACTATCCACCCCGAACTTCAACTTTATTCATCCGTTAAAGTTTACTTGTCGAAGATGAAATAGGAGCTAAATGTAGTAGATGAATGTTATAAAGTTAAAATAGGTAAGTACTTAAAACCATTAAAACTAATTAAAATGAATTAATTACAGATAAACCTAACGAAAGTGAAGAAATTCAAAAAGAAACAATAGCTGAAGATGAAGATCCTTTTAATTGTTGTAATTCTCGTAAACAATAAATACTTTAAATAATTTAATTATTTTTACATTATCAAACACCGTGCATAGTACTGTCAAGTACTTTTTCTTTGTCTTTGGTATTATCCTTATAACGACTTCAGCCATCTTTGTTCCTTATGCTGTAGTTATCATTTGAGTAGTCTAGTCATCACTTTTTTTGTAACTTTTATTAATTGCAGTTTTAAGTGGTTTTTGGCGACAATAACTGCAAACCTTTCTATCTATAATACTTCCTATCCACGTCACATATGACGATATTCTTGTATGAACATCCGGAAAGCCAACTGCACACGGTATTCCCCAAGAAACTAATCCAACAAGCTTGTTATCCTTAATCAAGGGTCCTCCTGAATCTCCCTAATAAACAAAAATTTGTTCATAATGCATAACCATAATTTTTTTATTGCCACCATTTAAATTCAAATTCTCTATTCCCTCACCCTCAAAGTCTGATGGGACGGGAAATCCGACACGACCGGAGAGAGATGAGGCGCAAGACCGACGGACTTTATGTACCTACTCTCCGAGGCACGGGCGTGCACCGGGCTAGTACTGAGAATTTCTTGACAGAAAAACCTAATATATTCATTGGCCCGGCCCGGGAATCGAACCCGGGACCTCGTCATCGCAGTCGAACCTATGCATCAAAAGATAAAAGAAAAGAAGTAGGTATACCTACGTATTGTCATATTGGTTTCACTTACGTGACAGCTACCTTGACCGATCCTCGTGAATGTGCAAAACATACTATCATACACTTCTCTCGTGTGTCTCATTGCAAATTGACAAGTTTCCTGGTTAAAAACCGGTAACTCCAACGCGTACATTCTTCGGCTAGATTCCTCATGAGCCTGTGCAGAATTCAAGAGTTATATCTTCATTAATTGTAAAAGACATCGATGCTATTGCAAAAGTAACATTCATTCATTTATTCTCAACGCATCGCCGGCCTACTACCTACTGGGCAGTCTCCACTCTTTGAAGGATTCGGCTTTAGGCCAATCCTAGTCCACCACGCTGGCCAAGTGCGAAATTGCAAACTTCACACACCTCTGAGAACATTATGGACTTATGAAGAATTCTCAGACATGCAGATTTCCTCACACTGATTCCATTACCTACCTTCAAAGCAAGTGTTACTAATAGTCCATGCGGCATAGACAAGTGGAAAATAAATATTGTAAAGATGGGTATTTAAATTCCGTTATTAGGTCTATTCGTACCTCTTCAGCTCCAAATCCAGTTAAAAGAACGATATCATTTTCCTTTAACTCCTTATCATCGAGTCGCAATATTTCTACCTTGGTCAAATCGAATAGTCCTTTTATCTCTAAGACTGCAATATCATTTATTTTAAGACTGATATTGTACTTTTCATGTATGTGAATCGATTTTACTTCGTATTCCAATCCACCTTTGTCTAAATTAGTTGTACCGACCACAACTTTAATGAATTCAGGCTTAGCTCTGAAAATAGCAATCCAGTGTAGTTACGAATATTTTTATGTGACCGGTAGGTATCTACCTAAATAATCTCTGAGAAACCACTGCATTGTTATTAAAAAAAACCCCTACCACTATGTCAGTGATGATTATATCTACAACACTTCATCATCACCAACCTATAGACGGCTCACTAAGTAAGTAGGTACAGAATGCAAGCCATGCGGTCAATCAAGCACTGTGGTCTTATAACTGGGCGGTCTCGGGTTCGATTCGCGGCGGGGACAATTTGGGAATTTATAATTTGTAAATTGTCTCTGTTTTGGCCTGGTTGAAGGCTTTAGCCGCGGCTAGTTACCGCCCTACCGTCAAAGACGTGCCGACAAACGGTGTGTTCCGGTACGATGGCGTGTAGAAACCGATTAGGGGTATGGGTTGTATTTACACTGCTATACCCCTTCTAAGTTAGCCCGCTACCATCTTAGACTGCATCGTCACTTACCATCAGGGGGCTGATTCTGTAATTCAGTGCCTATCAAAAAATGAAAGCCACTGACATATATTTTTTCCATCCATTGAAGGTTTACTATGAAATTGTAAATGACATTTCTTTTCAAACCTTCAATGGAAATGCCTACCGTCGTTGATAGGCACTGAGTTATAGAATCAGGGGGCAGGTGAACTATCTTGTCATTGAATCAAAAAAAAAACAGACGACTCAGAGAAATTCAATAGCAAATTCATAGGTAGATATAATACTTGAGATGGTGTAACATGAAACTTACCCAATAACACAATGAGCCGCAGTCGTCAAGTGCCTGTGAGATGTGATTGCAGCACCACATACGTGATATCCAGTAGTGTTTTGAAGCGAAGCGTGAAATCTTCCGAATCCGGGAGGGACTCTGGCGCCTCCAACTATACGTTGTGATCCTATAAATTAGACTTTGAAAATACTGCCTCAAGTAGGTATCGTTAACGGATCTGATTTTGATAGATTTGACTGTTTACCTTCTGTTTGCGTTAAAAAAGAACAAAGGCAAATTAAAAAAACAATATACATCTTAACGGTAGGTATCGTCTCTTATTGCCTCTAGCTGTTCTGATTATAAAGCAATTAAAACGCATATCTTGTTAATTTTAATAAATATCTTTTGAAATCTTTTTTTATTTAAAGTAGATATATCGTTATCGTTAAACAATAAGTTTCATATCAGCGAAGATAATTTAATAATAAGGGAATTCTATGCTACTGACCAGAGGCATGAAAAATTGGAATAAGGCATAATTATTTAGGTATAATACCTACTACTCTGGATTTCCATTTTAGGATGTGGTTTAAACCGCATATCAATCCTGCTATGAATATCCATAAAAATTGTACTCAGAGGTTACCTTCTTAATAACTCCATCAAATCTAAATAATTTACGAGAGTACAATTCTCCTAACAAAAAGTGAATTATCAGATTGGATTATGTATTTGTTGAAAATGGTACCAACCTAACAGTTTACACTTTCTAATGAAAGAAAAAAAATTGAAACAAATTCAAAGATGTTTAATTAATTATTATATTTAGTAAAAGGATCCGCAATATTAATAAAACAAAAATATAATATTAATAAAACTATTTTTATTATTCATCTAGTCGTAGTATATTCCACACATCTGGAGGGGTCAGTGGGGAAATATTCCTGGCACTTGGTCATTAGTCTCTTCAAAGCCTGGATGTACTTTCTCTGGGTCTCGTCGTTCATGACGTGGGCGACGTTCTTGGAGAAGATCTTCTCCCGGCCGGTTCGGGCGTGGATCCCCACCATCGTCACCCCGATGGGCCACGGCGCGTTGCCGATCGCCATCTGCAGGTATGCGTCGCTTGCCTGTTCAAACATTGGGATATTTTAATGCTACATTTCACAGGCTAATCACCTTTGCACGCACCCAACCACATACGTACGCACGCGCGGACGCACGCACGCACGCATACACTGACACACCCGCACCCGCACACACACACACGCCCGCGACTTTTCGTAGATTATAATTTTTTAATTCCCGCGGGAACTCTATAATTTTCCGGCATAAGCTGGTAGTCTATGTGTTATTCCTGGGTATGAGCCACTTCATTTCGAATTTCAGTCAAATCAGTACATTCGTTGTGGCGTGAAGGGGTAACAAACATATACACACACATACAAACTTTTGCCTTTATCGCTGTTATTAGCTCATCCGCATTTATTTAGGTGGATGAACTGAAAAATTCGAATGGCAAATAAAGTTTAGTAAAGCTTTTAAAAAAGAATATTAGCCAAGCTGTGCATGAACCCCGAGCTGGCGAAGGATTCTAAGTTAGAATCCTGCGTGTAGTGAGGGATTCAAAGGTACAAGAAACAAAAACTTTGCTAAAACTTTTCATCTCACTAGTGAAACCAGTGAGCAAAAATCATTTTTGAACACTCAGTGAGAAAAAGTTATACAATCCTTCGCCCTCTCGGGGTTCAAACTACGCACTCGTAACAAAAATGAAAAATGAATCTTGTTGAACAAATAACTATTTTTAAATACATACCATGATATAGTTCCTTTCCAATAAATGCTTCGTAATTTCCATGAGGCTGTCGCAGATGTCTTCGGGGAGAGTTTTCTTCTTCAGTTTCCTCATCAAGGGCTTGAGGTACACTTGTGTCTGTGTGTATGTCGCTCGCGTCATTTTGTGTTTGATTGCTGTTTTTTCTGTGGCCGTACCAGAGTTGAGTTGTTGACCCCACAGCTTTAGAAGAAACTGCAGAATTAAAAGGGACTACTTTACAAATCTGGAACAAGCTAGGACACTATCTGCATGCCTGTTTTTTTCTCTTCTTAATGTTCTCAAAGGTGTGAGAAGTCTGCACATTTCGCTCATTTGCGACAAGGGTGACATAACTCAAAATTCACCAATTTTAGTGTTGAAAATTTATACTTTTTACTATAAAAACAAAATTACGCTAAGCACAAAAAATAAGAGGGAGAGATTGTGACTTAATGCTCTGTCGCTTTGTTGGCCGCTGTGTTGTTTCGAGACCGCAGCATCCACAAAACATTACTCTCTAACGAGAGAATTCTCTCATCGTCGATTTTGAATTATGTCACTCTTGTCGCAAATGAGCGATTTGTATTGGGTCAGTATGGTGGACATAACCCTTCTGAGAGGAGATCTGCGCTCGGTAGTGAGTCAATAACTTGAACACTTCGATCACAGAAGATATTTTTTTTTCTGTGATCGAAGCTTGAACATAATTAAATTATATATGCGGTAGCAGTGACAATTTCAACTTTCAAGCAAGATGTATTAATTTCAGAATAAAATTATAATGCCTTCTTGGATGAATTAAGTCATTGTGTCCAATCTCAATATAATATAAGCCATTTGTACGGAAGATATTATAGTACACAAGTGTGCGCAAATAAAACAGGAGCACTCTCTATTTCCTCACTCCCATCGTACGATGGGACCGAAATCCAACAGGACCGACGGCTTTTCACGCGCTCTGAAGGTACAGAGGCAGTACTGAGAATATCTTAAGAGGATAACCAAATACATTGTTTGGTCCAACCTGGAGATCTAACCCATCTCACATCCCAGAGGCGTAACTATAGGGTGGCATGACGGCAAAATGCCACGGGCCCCAGCCGGAAGGGGCCCCGGTCAGAGAAGGCCAGAAGCACAAGATGATCCTAAGATTTATAGCCATTCCTGTGACTACGGCTAGCCAAGTCAATCAATCAAGTTTATATCAATTTTAATTTCAAAATTAAAATTCTTTGGGCTGAGTTGACTGGAGCCCAGGGCAGCAGATTTTAGGGGCAGTAAATTTGGGGCCAAAATTTTTATTTATGTCTTACAGAAATTAAAAAGATACATATGTATTTGTACAGGTACCTAAATGTCATTAAGTTCATAAACATATTATATTTTAAAATTTTTATAAAATATCTAATTAATTACCGAATATAGGTACCCCAATAACAATGACTAAATAGTTGGTACGAGAGCCGACTTTAACTACGATGTCGGATGTGCGGCGCATATAAGCGCAGGGTCTCAAGCGCCAAAAGTACAGGACTAAATGGCGTAGTGCAAAATAAAAAACGTTGTTGGTGCCAAGTATGGACTACTAAGTGCCGTAATGCAATCGTAAAAAATTTGGCGCTCGCTTCTCTCTCCAAAATGTCACTTTTACGTTTCTATTGTACTCGTAAGTGCCCAAGTATGGACTACTAAGTGCCGTAAAGCAATCATAAAAATTTTAGCGCTCGCTTCGCTCGCGAAAATGTCACTTTTACTTTTCTATTATAGGTGCCAAGTATAGACTACTAAGTGCCGTAATGCAATAATAAAAAATTTCGCACTCGCTTCGCTCGCGAAAATGTCGCTTTTACTTTTCTATTGTAGGTGCCAAATATGGACTACAAAGTGCCGTAATGCAATCATAAAAATTTCGCGCTCGCTTCGCTCGCGAAAATGTCACCTTTGCATTTCTATTGTAGGTGCCAAGTATGGACTTCTAAGTGCCGTAATGCAATGATAAAAAATTTCGCGCTCGCTTTGCTCGCGAAAATGTTGCTTTTACATTTCTATTGCAGATGCCAAAAATGGACTACTAAGTGCCGTAATGCAATTATAAAAAATTTCGCGCTCGTTTCGCTCGCGAAAATGTCGCTTTTACTTTTCTATTGTAGGTGCCAAATATGGACTACAAAGTGCCGTAATGCAATCATAAAAATTTCGCGCTCGCTTCGCTCGCGAAAATGTCACCTTTACATTTCTATTGTAGGTGCCAAGTATGGACTTCTAAGTGCCGTAATGCAATGATAAAAAATTTCGCGCTCGCTTTGCTCGCGAAAATGTTGCTTTTACGTTGCTATTGTAGGTGCCAAAAATAGACTACTAAGTGCCGTAAAGCAATTATAAAAAATTTCGAGCTCGCTTCGCTCGCGAAAATGACATTTTTGGTTAATATGTCATTAACAGAATTCTATTCTATTCTATTCTAACACTTTTGCTGAACAAAAAGCCAGAAAAAAGGAATTTTAATCTTTGTTTGATTCAGAGCCCTATGTACAGTCGCGGACAGAAAATGTTTACCACCTTAAGATTCATAATTGCATGCACACATCTGTGTCAGAAGGTCGATATGTGCACAATATGTGATTTGATTAGCCATAGATCATAGACTTTTTAACATGTAGCGGTGCTTAGACAGTCCTTTAGCAGTCTCTTTAGTAGGTGACTGCTAAATAGGTTAGATGTAGAAAACCTTTTTTGGAACAAAAAATCCTTACTAATGTTATAAAATAATGTAAGTGTTTGTTTGTTCGTTGTTGGTTTGTCCTTCCATCACACAGCTACGGAGCAATAGATCCACATGATTTTTTGCATGGATATAGTTGAGGATTTGGATAGCGACATTTATCCCGGAAAAATAGAGGGTTCCCATGGAAATTTTAGAATCCTAACTTCACGTGGACGAAGTCACGGGCAAAAGCTAGTAATTTTAATAAATAGATATCATCTCATATAGACACGAGCACAGGACACGAGTTACCAAAATGAGAAAACGGAAGTAATAATCTAATGAAATTTCAAAGAATCTTTATTTCTTAATTTTATTATTGAGAAACTAAACAATATTAGTATAAATAAATAATTAGCTTAATTAGCTTCCATTTGCTGCAATGACAACACGTAGACTCTCTCGCATAGACGCGACAAGGCGATAAGTCAGTTCATATCATCCCATACCCCAGTGCAATGTGATCTAAGACTTTGAGGTGTGCTTTGAGGATTTCTTTGATTCTGACAGTCCCACCTTTGAATCACTAAGCCCCATAAATTTTCAGTTTCAAATCAGCAGATCGAGCGGGCTATTGAACAAGATGACTGCCACGGTGCAGATTGAACCATAGAATAGTAGCTCAGCGCATTATCTTGAACTTAGGTTGTCGGAATTTTGCTGCAGAACATCAATGTAAAATGCTGCAGAAACACCATCCCCATAGCTCATCCACCTCCTTTTGACTGTTTTTGACTGTGGATGCTACCAGCATCATTATGATTCAATGCACATTATGAACTTCACCATTAGAATTATGATTAAGCTTCCATTTTGTATTTATTTTGTATATTTAAATTTCAAATAACAAATCTAATATTTTTGATAATTAATTGACACTTTTACAAGTGCAATGATCTAATGTGTCAAACTTGAATTTACGAAATGAGTTTTATTACTAATATTTGTATAGAAAAGTCATTATAAACTTTTTTTGATAAAACGATGCATGAAATTTTTATAACGTAACAAATGCCTTGATATAGCATTATAGACCTTACTGAACGCAGGGTTACGAAGAATCTAATTTGAAAAGTGGTAAACATATTTAGTCCCCGACCGTACCTACCTACCTATGGTATGGTATGTACCTACTTGACGTAGTGATTTATTATAAAATAAAAAAATGCTATCACATTGGTTGAACTTCTTTATATTGGGGAAGGGAGGGCCCCATCCGATGAATTTGCCACGGGCCTCAAACGGCATAGTTACGCCTCTGTCACATCCATTGACACTCCCTGGCGCAGTAGTGAGTGCTGTGGTCTTATAACTGGGAGGTCTCGGGTTCGATCCGTCAGAAGCATTTTGGTAATTTTTAATTGTCTCTGGTCTGGTCTGGTGGGAGGCTATGGCCGTGGCTAGTTACCACCCTACCATCAAAAACGTTAAGGCAAAAAAAAGGCAGTTAATTTTCTGATGATATGGATATTTTCTCAAGATGGATGATATAAACAGGTACCTGTAGTAAGATCATTATGACATTCATGTCATGATTCCTGTCTCCTTGGCCCATCGTCTTAGCCATTTCTTGTATGAATTCGTATGTGACTGCATCGTCTAAGTCATCTTCATTTTGTGGCTTTTCACTTTCATTCTAAAATGTAAAAAACAATTAACTAAACCTCCTCGTTTTTGAATTAGATAAAAAATTCATTGTTATTGCCTTCAAGAAATAAAATATCCATTTTTAAAAGAAAATGACTGTTTATTAAAAATAATTCAAGTATAGTTCTTGCAATTCACGGGGGTGCGTGACTCATGGTTGTGTGTCGTATCTATATAAGTGTAAGCGAGAGCTTGCTCGCGCCTGACTGTTCCCAACTAGGCTCCTGATAGGCACACACACTTGTGCAATGTGCATGTACACGATGTAACCACAAGTAAAGCTCACGCGCCCTCGTGAATTGAAAGAACTAGCTGCGAATCCTTCTCATTCGAAAGGAGACTGTGCTTGGTGAAAATTTTTGTCAACAGCCAAAGCAGTGCTTTACTGCATGTTTGTATTGTAAGTTGCTGAATGAATGAATGCAAAAAAATCTAAGTCTTTAGAGTTTTTCTACTTAGGGCCTATTTCACAATGGTGCTAAGTATAGTAGTAAGTATTAAAATGTTTAACAAAGGAATAAAGAATTCCTGACAGTTTTTGTGCACCTATTGAAATTCTGTAAGAACATCCAATTTATTCTTCAGTTAAACGTTTACAGCGATTGTGAAAGGCGCTTAATGTAATTTAAAATTTTTTTTTTTAAATATTAATATAAAATTTTACCTGTGTTCCCAAGGCTAATATTTCATTGAGATATGCTTGATCCACTTTATCCATAGCTTCTTGAAAGTCGTTTCTTAAGCCCTAGAAATAAAAATTATACATCAGATAAATTTTTGAACTCATTGTCATTTATTAAATAAACTCCTGCTAAACAACACTTCATACAATTTTTATCAGTTAACCAACTATTTGAAAAGGATAGGTAGGTACATAATTTGTTCCTATAAAGTAGGTCTGCATCAATATCCTTACTAATATTATAAATGCGAAAGTGTGTTTGTTTGTTAGTTTGTTCTTCAATCATGCTTCAGCAGAGCTACAGATTAACATAATTTTTTGCATGGTTATAGTTGAAGAGCTGGAGAGTGACATACTACACTACACTACTACTGCTACTTTTTATCTCTGAAAATCAAAATTTCCCACAGGTTTAGAAAACCGAAAAAAATGAAGTCGCTGGCATCAGCTATTGTAAAAATAAATAAATACATCAACTTACTCTATTTGCTTCTGGTTCCTGTATTTCTATTCTTCGTAACCTTTTGAAAGACTGCAATTCATTTTCACCAAACAGTGTAATCGGATGCGCTCTTTCCCTTAACCTTTTGATGACTTCAGCTCTTGGTAAGGCTACACTTTCAGTTTGTTCATTTTCTGTCTCTTGTCTTTTAGCTGTAATCATTAAGCATTATTGGTAGAGTAAGAATCAGCATGTAGTTATATTCTTGTTAATTTGTAGATTATTTATTACAAATGTGAGAATTGTGTGAATTTTGAGTAAAACTGAGCGTCATCTCAATAAATGGACAGATTTTGATGCAATTTTTTTAGGTTAAAAACTGACATGATCAAGTCATAATACTTTAGCTATAATTATGAAGATTTTTTCATTCGTTTGATGATCCTATTTCCTACTGCATTAAAGGGTCTTACAAACTTTACTTTACAAACAGTAACTGCACATAATATTAGGTTCCACACTTGTTAATACTTGGCATATTGTATTGTCATGGTTTGGCAGTGGTGATACCATGGCTGTGAACTGTAATTCTTAATAAAAAAAGGCTCCTACCTTTTTCAGTATCTTCTATTTTACTATTATCTTCAGTCAATTTGTCTTGTTGATTTTGTGA
The DNA here is from genome assembly GCA_933228805.2 of Hipparchia semele. Taxonomy (NCBI): domain Eukaryota; kingdom Metazoa; phylum Arthropoda; class Insecta; order Lepidoptera; family Nymphalidae; genus Hipparchia; species Hipparchia semele. The sequence continues at coordinate 5,846,646 of OW121718.1, forward strand.
TCCATATTTTTTATAATATTCTTCTTGCTCCTTGGCTAACAGTTCACCTCTCTTAAAATACTTTTTTGAGTTCTGAAATAAAAAAGTATCTGAATCGAACTTTAAAGATAATTAATTAATTCACGATTAATATTTTTTTGGAAAATGATAAAGGATTAAGTACCATGAAACCTGCGCTTGAATCTTACCAGAATATTTTTCTCTTCAAGAAGTTTTCGCTTTCTAGCTATTTCTGCTTTTAAAATATCCATTTTAATTTTTTATGAGCTTAATTACCATGGATAGAGATTTAAAATGAATATTAAGGTAAATTATAAATATTTTACAAATTAAAAACAACCAAAGAGCATATAATAACTTCGTTTTAAGAGGCGGAACTTAAAACATTGGTTTTTCGAGTCGAGCCATTGCAAATTATTTTAGCCAACTCACAAAAAAAAAAACAGCACTACCAACAATTGTAAAGAAAAAATTGTCAAAGCTAAGGATAATTAATCGATAGATACGTCTTATCGATATTTAGGTTTTATTGATATCGACAAAAAAGGGAGGTGCCACCAAATCTATTGTTCAAAGGTCAAGTTCAAAATGTTACGTCAATAAAACAAGTCTTTCTAGTTTTTTCAATGCAATAGTGTCTTTTTATCTGCTAAGTAAATCGATAAAGCCTAAATATCGATAAGACCACAAACATATAAGAGTAAGCAGACCTAACATAATTTTCACAACTACATCTAAACGAATAAATAATATCTTCGCTTGCTTCTCTCCAACAAAAAATATATGATTCTATCTCTTTTACTTCTGTTGTTGCAACACTTACGCACTCATAGACATAATTGAGATTGAGGCAATTCGTAAGCTCCAAATAAAAACAGTTTGGTGCAATATCTCAATTTGTCAAAAACAACAACATAACCTGCGAGTTGTTTATTCTTTTAAATTTGCTTTAAAATCGAGTCTAAAGAATCAAAAATTCTGAAATAAAATGGTGAAGTGTTGTGCACCTCTGTGTGGCAATTCTCCGTATACGAAAACACCTGCAATTACTTTTCATCGGTAAGTTTTGATGTGCTATAGACTCGTAATTTGGTTATATGCTTACTGTGTGATTATTAATAATCGTTCGGCATTTTAGAAGCAGTCCCTAATTATTATATACGCAAAACTCGTAGACAGTTATAGTAATTTTGGTTCTAGTATATTCCTGTTGCAATATTTATCAATTAATTAATATCAGGATCTTGTTTGTCGTTTCATATACTTGTACAATTTGACAGGGCCGTATTCAGGCGCAAGTTTTGTTTAGTGGGTATATTTTGATTAAATAATTAGTCTGTTTTTGCCTGCCTGTTTTAAGATGTATTGGATTGTATTAATTTTTATTTGTATTGTATTGAACTTAGGAAAATTAATCGTGGAAGCACTGTATACATAGCATAGTTTCATTAAATATTGTAAAATTTTTACTTTTTTTTGAAAAGAGCGACCGCCGAGTTTCTTGCTGGCTCTTCTCGGCGGGAAAGGCATTCCGAACCAGTGGTAGATTCATTGACGATTCAAAAGTGCTCGTAAAAGTTTATTTGAAATAAAATATTTCTATTTCTATTTCTATAAAAGTAAGGATAAATTATAAAATTAAATCATTTTTCAGCTTTCCAAAGGATGAAAATCTAAAAAATGCCTGGTTGATGCAGATGAATAAAAAAAATTGGCAGCACAAAACATCGAGTGTGCTATGTTCTGAACATTTTGAAGCACATTTAGTGGATTGCAGTGGTTTTCGTACCGTCCTTACTTCTAATGCAATCCCAATGATTTTTGATTCATCATTACAAGTAAGTTTCTAGTTGTTCTTATATTTAGGTACCAACCCAAAACATCTTGCCATTTAAACGTAAATATTGACAGCTATAACCATATATATATAGCTGTGTACCTATTTGTATTACCTATTAAATTGTTAATACTAGACAACTGATAATTTATTACTCTTGTTTTCAGCATATGTCTACATCATCAGTAAAAGGTCCAGTAGAAAGAAAAGCTGCTGGCGTAGAGAGAGAAGACATAGAGTCAGTGACGATTTCTTTCTCACTCACACTAAAAAGAGAGCAGAGATAAAGTTATTAATGTGATAAACAGAGACGCAGCTACCCAATTTTTTGTCCCTCATCGTGTAACCAGTTTTTTTCAAGGTCGACACACTTTTGTGCCCAACAAACTGACAGTTAATAAGAAAATTTAGTATCTATGTGTGTTGCCAGCTTTAGGTACCTATACAATGTCCCGATTTTCCCTATCCTACTTATATTATAAATGTGAAAGTTTGAATGTATGTAGGGCCATCCATACATACATCCAAATTTCAGCCATATCGGTTTAGTGTGGCGTGATTGAGTAACAAACATATGGATGTTTGTTACTCAATACGCCACACTAAACCGATATGGCTGAAATTTGGCACGGAGATAGGTTTTTTTTAGTAATGTCCTCTGACATACCGTAACGGCGGGTTACTTTGGCTACTTTTTCAATTTTTTTTTTAATTTTTGTTGAAACAAAATAAAGTCGTGATGGAAGAAATGAATATTATGAGAAAAGAAAAGAAAGATGATGGATACTAGAATATAATATATGTCGGCGATGATTAAAGTGTATTCAGTTAGATAGTGTCGGTTACTGTTCTGAATCATCCTGAAGTTTCGTTCGAATGTCCAACAACCAGTCGAGAACTGTTGGCGATCTTAAGAATTATTTTATTTACAAAGTTCTTAATTTTTAAAGCCATTTTTAAATAGCTAGAGGCAGACTTTTAATGTTTTTTTTAAATAATTATTAACTTAAACTATGAAGAGTTGCAGTTTTATACGACTGCCTGAAAAAAGGAATATACTGTTAATTTCATTAATGATGATTTTGATGACTAAATATACAATTTTTGTTGCTTTTAATTCAATAGCATTACTCGATCGAAGGAAAATTTTAACTGTTCATTACAAATTATTTTGTGTAACATTCTTACTAGTAACGAAAAAAAATTTTCCTTTGTGTTACATACATCTTTTTTCAAAGTGACTCATATGCTAAATTTCTATTCGGCATTTCAATATTTTTTTTAAGGAGCAAATAATTATCTAGTGAATTGGTCCTATGAAAGTACATTAAAAAACTTTAGTATAAAAAAAAATATTTTTAAAAAACCGACTTACGTGTACAAACTAAAATTATTTTATACTTTTAAGTGGTGGTTGAAGTTAATATTGTGTGCAATAAAGAATAATAAATTCTTTATTGCACACAATATTAAGATATATGTAAAAAATAGAAGCTTACCCTAATAGGTATGTCTCTCCCAGACAACCTTATATGTGTAGGTATGTTATTTAAAAAATAAAACAGTTCAGCATCTGTTTTGTCGTTTTATTTAAAAATCCTGGGAAGAATTTTCCATCTAATTTGGGGTACTAGGGGAGTGCAGTTATTGTGGCAACATTAAACTCGAACTTGTCATGTGACGTCATCGTTACGTCATGTTATCTCTATTTCAGTCGCGGTTACACAGTACCTTGGTCTATTGCCTTCTCTGTCTACGGCTGCTGGAGATCAAGTTTTGATGGACTTGCAAAATTTACAGCCTAGTAATACTATTAATAAAGAGTATAGAGTAATACTATTCCTTATTACGTTATTGAAAAGACTGAGACATATGGTTTATTTTGTTATTTTTATAAGTTTAAAATGTGTAATACTATTCTAATAAGGTTATTGAAATGAGTGATACAGGCTGAATAGAATGTAAGAGTTAATTAAACTACTGTTGATGTTATCGTATTGTCAATGTTTGTATTTCTAAAAGATATTAGAGAAAAAGTTGCTTTTTGATTTTGTTTTATTTATCTAATAGATATATCTTTTGGGTAGATTTTGTAAATCATGTTTTGTTTTGATTTTATTAAATATTATTTTGTAACATTATTACTTGTTTGATTACAAAACCGCGAAACTTAGCACATTAGAATCCATTTTCATAATTAAGAATTAATTTACAGAATGTAAAATAAGGGTAACCTACAATTTGAGGGCAACTATCCGTAGTTTCCATATTATTTCAAAGTATCTGTGATACTAAATACTCTCCAGTCCCTTCAACCTCGCTAAACCTCGCTTTTCGAAGTCCGGCTCTGTTTACTGTCAATGTGTGCGTGAGATTTGTATGTAGGCGTAATTGGAACGCCAATTTTTTCTTATGTTACTTACTGCTTACTCTTATATGTTTGTGGATAAGACGTATCTATCGATACATTACATCCTTAGCATTGACAATTCCTTCTTAACATTGATTGGTAGTATTGTTTTTCTTTTATGAAGTTGGCTAAAATAACTTGGCTTGAAAAAATTTTGTTTGAAGTTCCGCCTCAAACGGAGTGATTATCGTGATTAGATCGTAGACAGAGAATCTCTGTCTACGGATTAGATATTCTCTTGGGGTATATTACTTATAGTAACGTAGAGAGAGAATAGTAATCTATTATCTGTCGGTACCAACCAATATTAAAAGTTAACCTTAATTAAAACAAACAAATACAAAAGTTGGTTTACAAGTAAAATATTTTTATTTATTTATTCAAAAATAAAACCTAGACTATCACCAAGCTATCAGCAGTAAAATTACGCAAGTAAGTAATAAGTATGCCTATTTTTGGCGCGTTATTGTGTGGTAGGTAGCAAGAGTAGCTATTTATTTCAATGACTGTGAAGATATAGCGAAGTGTATCTTCTGTACCTCTACTATAACTGAAGCCAGAAGTATGTTTACAACTTTACAAGTGTGCTCTTGACTTGGTGGTCTGCCCTAGGGTCCTAGCTGTATAATCTAATTTATGGTGGCTATAGTTAGATACTTACCACACTACTGACCTCTCGGTTGAGAGTAGTATATTCCTTGCTATTGACTTACTTAGGAAGACGTCCTGAGCCTCGGCAGTGAAAGTGTGATAGATTTCAGCCTAGCCTCTTAATTTCCTCATGTGCAGCACTGAGCACAGAAATATCATGTATTTTTTTAAATATTAAATAGACTAGTGCTTGACTATGATTTCACCTGATGGTAAGAGAAGAAACAGCTTAAGATGAAGCGCCTTGAAGGTACCTTTTCCAATCTTGATTTATAGGTACTCAAGTACAAGTATAGTTAGTTGGAAAAATTGTATAAGTGAGGAGTGATTTCATCATTAAAAATTATTGGCTTAAAATACAGGTGAACAAACTTTTTCAGATTCACTACCTCACCCAAAGACAGTGCGGGCTGGCTCTGAGTTTTTGGCAAAAAAAGAATCTTACTTATCTGTTAGTACTGTGGTGGCTTGCCTTCCGCATTTCGTTACCAAAGACTTCAGTAGAACAAGGTTTCTGGAGCTCATTGGCTAAAGAAGTTGCATCTTGGAGTGATCAGTAAAATGGCTTGGTCTGACATACATCAGCAACCAACAGATATGGACAAACAAATTAAAATAGAAATAGATATACAAGGAGTGGCTGACAATGTTGTTACAAAACAAGAAAAACCAGATGAGCTAATTTTGGAGGAACAAACACTAATAAAGCAGGAAACATTAGATCAAGATACTCTGGAGACATGCCATAATGCTTATAGCTCACACTGTGAAGTGTTAAAGCATGAGTTTTATGATAATAGTTCAGAAATGACTTTGGATGACAATCATGTAAGTAAATCTACAGTCCGCTCACAAACTCCGAGGAATCGGGGGTTGAAGAAGCAGGTGGGTGTGCACCGCGCCCAACCGTTGCTACTTACCCCGTACGCTCTCAGCACCTTAGCGACCCAGCGACCTAGTGTCAACCTTGCTGCGAGAGTAAGCTTATTGAGTTTTGTTTTTAAGTTTGCGATAGCAGTGTTATTTTGTACTAGTTATAAATGGATGCAGATACCGAATAATGACCCACACAACTTATCAATTGAAACGTTAACTTTATTGTAGGTTGTATAGGTGTGGTAAGTAGCAGCTAAATATACCTAGTAAGTATGCATTTTGTTTTCTGCAGGAATCTCCTCAAGTTGCAGTAATTCTGCCCGCAAACTGTGCTCGTACACTTGGTAAGTGTGAAGTATATCATCATATCTAGGGCAATGTCTGTGCTGTAGTGTAGATGACCACGACCTTCAGCCAGGCATTGAATTTAACTTTAAACTACACACACAGTAGAAATGTATGACTGAATAGCCTCACTTCAGAGTTTAATGTATAGCTTGAAATACGGCTTATCATACAAACTTTCACCCCATAAATATTCAATCCCCTTGGGTTTGGCCAGTTTTTGTAATAAAAATCGGTCAAAACATCAAAGTTTGTCGATTATAGTAGTACTAGGCGATTTTGAAAAAGGCATTTAATTTTAAAGATCAAGATTTTGTCCTAGATGTATGTAAGTAGGTAAATGAGTTATATGTTTCAGAAAAACCTTTGGCAATGATATGGATGAATGAAACCTCTTTTATGGGAGAAATCTCCTTTGAACCAAAAACACAACAATCATTACAAAAGCCTGAAGACACAGATAACTATGGGATAAGCTGCGGTTTAGTGACATCTGGGGTAACTTGCCCCAGCAAGAAACTCTTCACATGCGAACATTGCTTATATAAAACTGATCAGAAGAGGCACTTTATTAACCATGTGAGGACTCACACGGGAGAAAAACCTTTCATTTGCGATGTTTGTAATTTTAAGTGTGCAGTGAAAAGTTATTTAGTAGTACACTTGAGGACACACAGTGGAGAGAAACCTAATTCTTGCAAGTATTGTGACTACAAATGTTCACAACCAAGTACTCTTAAAGTCCACATGAGGAATCACACTGGAGAGAAACCTTTCACTTGCAATGTTTGCAATTATAAGTGTACTACTAAAAGTACATTAATGGCACACATGAGGATGCACACCGGAGAGAAACCTTACACTTGCAAGCAATGTGACTTTAAATGTTCGCGACCAAATAGTCTTAAAGTCCACGTCATGAGGCATCACACAGAAGAGAAACCTTTCACTTGCAATGTTTGCAATTATAAGGGTGCAACTAATTTTTCATTATTGAGACACGTGAGGAATCACACCAGAGAGAAACCTTATTGTTGTAAGCACTGTGACCGTAAATTTTCGCGATCAAGGACTCTTAAAGTCCATATGAGGATGCACACTGGGGAGAAAATCTTCACTTGCAATGTTTGCAATTGCGAGTGTGCAACTAATAGTTCATTATTGAGACACATGAGGACTCACATCGGGGAAAAACCTTTCACTTGCAAGCAATGTGACTATAAATGTTCGCGATTAAGTAATCTTAAAGTCCACATGAGGACTCACACGGGAGAGAAACCATTCACTTGCAATGTTTGCAATTTTAAATGCGCAGCAAATTTTTCATTAATGAGACACATGAAGACACATAGTTAGTAGAGAAACCTTATTGTTGTAAGCATTGTTATCTTAAATTTTCGCAATCAAGGACTCTTAAAGTCCACATGAGGAATCGCATGTGAGAAAAATTCTTTGCAATATTCTTTGCAATGTTAGCAATTACAAGTGTGCAACTAGTAGTTCATTCGAAACTGCACTTATTAAGAAGATTCACAGTAGGATAAACTAATCTAATTTCGTGATAAAACACAAAATGCAATTACTCTATTTAGATTTATTTTAAAATTACGCCCGCTCCGACTTAACACTTGTAGCATTGTCTGAAAATTTAATCATAATCGGTCCAGCCATTGTGAAGTTACCTAAATTATTATATGTACCTTTAGATTCTACGATACAATACAATTAAGTATATAGTTGTTGACCTGCGTTGTACGGTGCTACTAATTTATAATTTGATAAAAAGTGGCGTAAATGTATTTAAATACTAAGGTCGTAGGCTAAAAATAATAAACTTTATACTTAAACGTTTTCGTTATTTTATATTAAGTAGGTAAGTAGGTATATCCTTTATAAATAAATTAATACCTACCTATATAAGAGAGTAGTATGTTCCTTGCTATATAGTCATTATTAATATTACCCAGATTGAAACCAAACCATTTTTTGTAACCACCAAATATAAAATATTTATTACGTTTGCCAAAAGTAAGATGTTATATTTAATTATTAGAATTATTTAATAAAATAATATATTAGTTTTTACATGACTTTTATTTGATATCTTTTTCTCTCAATTGACATAACATCATAAACATTTATAAAAAGTTTAGCTACCACAAAGATCTTACTACAACATCTTCCTTTTTTTTTTTTTAATTGGGATACCTCACTGGTGGTCGAACCACACGTCCATGTAAGGTTTTGTATAAAGAAGGTTTTGGAGCAATTACAGATTCCTCATCATCATCCGGAATATAATAAGGTACAAAATTAAAAGGCTTTATAAAAAATCTATTTCTAATAAACATCCTCCCATTTTCTCCCATTATCTTGTAAGTTCTATTATAAACTTTTTCCTTGACTATTCCTTTTTTCCAAAATCTATTTATTTTAAAAAATACATGTTCTCCAATTTCCAACTCTCTTAAATTAACCTTGTTCCTATTATAATAGTATCTATCCTTTTCTTGTCTATGAATTAAATTTCGCCTTAAATTCCTATCAATCCTCGGAAGAAATGCCTTCTTTGCCATAGGTATAATACCTCTTAACTTTCTGTTGAATAAATTCTCAGCCGGAGATGCAATAACATTTGAAATGGGACTATTACGAAATTCTAACATTACTAAATATGGATCCTTCTTATCATATAAAGCTTTCTTAAGTAGCCTCTTTACTGTTTGTATCTCACGTTCCACCATGCCATTTGATTGAGCATATTCTGGACTTGACATGGTGTGTTTAAAATCATAGTCTCTAGCGAAATTCTTAAAATTGTCACTAGAAAATTGCGGCCCTCCATCACTAAATAACTCATTTGGAATCCCATGACGACTGAAAATCTGTTTCAATTTATCAATAATAAATTCGCTTGTAGTACATCTTAAAAAATCTATCTCAGGAAACTTTGAATAATAATCTATCACAATCATATAATTACCTCCATTTAATTGAAATAAATCTACACCTACTTTTTCCCAAGGTAATTCTGGTACAGCATGAGGCATTAAAGTTTCTTTTTTATTATTATTACTAAAAAGAATACATGTTTCACATTTTGAAACCATATCTCTAATCTCAGACATCATTCTTGGCCAATACATAGCATCATTTGCCCGTAACAATGTTTTGGTTATGCCTAAATGTGGAAAATGTACACGCCCCAGCATTTCTTTTCTAAATTCAGGTGGCACCACTAAACATTTTCCTTTGAATATTAAATTTGATTTATAAGTCAAACTATCTCTTACATGCCAATATGACCTTACTATTTCTGGCAGTAACGCTTTGTGATCAGGCCAACCCCTTAATATATAATCTTTTAACAATCTCATTTCATCATTCCTATCTGTCAATGTTTGATAATTATTCAACTGTTTTTTGCTGATATTTAACGAACCTATCACCATGTCTATATTAGCTTCTATATTATCTTCATCTAATTCTATCTGCAATCTATCATTCACGTCAAACGATCTAGATAGAGTATCAGCTATATATAACTCTTTTCCTCGTTTGTAGACTAATATAAATTGATACTTTTGTAACTTAATTAACATTCGCTGAATTCGCGGTGAACAAGAATTCAGTGGTTTTTTCATGATACCTATTAATGGATTGTGATCTGTCTCGATAGTAATATTCCTACCAAATATAAACTGATTAAATCTCTCACAACCAAACAGAATTGCTAATAACTCCTTTTCAATCTGCGCATAACGTTGCTGACATTCATTTAATGCCTTGGAAGCATAAGCAACTGGTAAATTATTTTGTAAAATAACAGCACCTAAGCCATCTTTTGAAGCATCAACAGACAAAACTATAGGTAACTTCTCATCGAAAAACTGTAGTACAGGCTTTTCAGATAAAATCTTTTTAAATTCATTAAATGCTTTTTCATGTTGCTCTAACCAAATAAAATCTACATCTTTTTTTAATAAACCTCTCAAAGGGGAAAATAAACCCTGAAAATTAGGAATAAACTTGGAAATATAATTTACAACCCCTAAAAATCTTTCTAGCTCTTTTCTATCTTTTGGACTTTTCATTGATGTAATTGACTCTATCCTACTATTATCAAGAGTAATACCATTCTTACTTATAATATGGCCCAGGTATTTTAATTGCTCTACATCAATCTTACATTTTTCTTTGTTTAGTTTTACATTTTCCTGTCTAAGTCTATCAAAAACATTTCTTAATCTTTTATCATGTTCTTCCTTTGTTCTTCCCCAAATCAATATATCATCAATATAAACATCTACGCCATCTAAATCATCTAGTACTTGACGCATGCGATGCTGATAAACTTCCGAAGCACTACATATACCAAAAGGCATTCTAAGAAATTTGTACCTACCAAATGGTGTATTAAAACAACATAAGTCTGAACTCGCTTCAGACAATTTTATATTCCAGAATCCATTTTTTACATCCAGTGTACTAAAGAATTTAGCACCTGAAAGTTTACTAGTAATCTCTTCTAGTGTTGGCAATTCAAAGTGTTGCCTTTTAATAGCTTCGTTAAGATCTTTAGGATCTAAGCATAACCGCAAATCCCCATTAGGTTTGTATACAATAACTAAAGAATTGACCCATTCTGTAGGGTGTGTTACCTTGCATATGACTCCCATTTTTTCTAATTCCTCTAATTTCTTTTTCAAATTAGCTTGTATTGCAAGAGGAACTCGCCTACTTGCATGCACAACAGGAGTAGCTTCCGGTTTTAATTTAATATCATACTCTTCCTTCATACACCCCAAACCATGAAACAAATCATCATACTCAGATGTGATACTTGCAACATTTTTAGTTTCATTGGTATTCGTTACAGGATTAACTAAATGCATTTTAATTGCTGATTGTAACCCTAATATATTACATGCTTTGTCTGATTCTACTACATAAAATTCTACTACGTAATTCTGACCTTCATATTTTATAGACAGTGAACACTTACCAATGCAGTTAATTACCTGACCTGTATATGTTGTCAGTCTAACTTTTGTCGGATAAAGATTATGTCTATCCAACCCTAAACATGATAACATATTAGCTGATATTATATTAGCTTGAGCTCCTGTGTCGACTTTCAAATGAAGAGGTACACTGCCAACTCCAGCTGTGATTATCCAATCCTTTAAATCCTTTTTAAGTGCACTTACAAAAACTGCTCCAAATTTTACATGTCCTTCACAATTCTCATCTATTGTATCATCATTAACTTCATCCTCTACTTCATGAACAGAACGTTTTTTACATTGACTTATAAAATGGTTGTAACCATTACAACGGACACAACGTTTACCGTATGCAGGACATTTCCTTACTGGATGATTATAGCCACACTTTTGGCATGCTTTTCTATTATAATTTTCATTCACATCTCTCATATGCTCGCTATTAAATCCAGATTTGCTGAATTTATTCTGTTTTTTATCAAACTTGTGTATGTTATAGTCCGAATCATTGCTACTATGAGCATTATCCAGAGGACTAGATACACATATTTTCTCCAACTGCATTTTTGTCTCTTGTGATATACGACATATGTTTATTGCCTTGTCCAGTGTTAATTCTTTTGTTCTTAAAAGTCTGTCTTTCACCGTTGTGTCTCTAATTCCACAAACTAATCTATCTCTTATCAAACTTTCCGTGACAACTCCAAAATTGCATGTACTGCTTAAATCTCTTAGCACCACCAAAAAATCTTCATAAGACTCGTCATCTTTTTGATTTCTGGTGAAAAACTTATATCTTTCGTATGTTTCATTTTTTTCGGGATTAAAATGCTCCTCAAACTTTTTAATTACTTTTTCTATATCAAAGCGATGATCGACTTTCTCAAATGCCAATGTATTATATAACTTAATGCCTCGGTCGCCTATTGCATTTAATAGCAATGCGGTTTTGGTTTTTGGACTTTTTTCGTCATTGCCCGACGCGATTATGAATAATTCAAATTTCTGCCTGAAAAACCGCCAATTCTCAGCCATAGAACCCTGCCAACTAATTTCTGATGGTAGGTTTATTGACCCGTTTTCTGTTATAATTCTGGCTTTCTCCATTATAATTATATCATTATAATTATTACAGTAAAAGCTCCTTATTCGCGTTTTCACTATTCGCGGATTAAAAAATGCGACCCAATTCCTATATTCGCGGCTAGATTTCTCTATTCGCGGATCTAATCGGTACATCGGTACATACATAAAAAGGATTCCAATAGGTATCAAGCCCAATATCCTTTGTAAACGCGTCGTCAAATGGACTAATATTTGAAAAATCTCTGAAGGTTTAAGAATGGCATATGAGCATTGTGATTTTTTTATGAAAACTGATCTGTCTATAGAACAAAGCCTTATTTTTAAGAGGTAAATTGCTAATGCCACTGCTGAATATCAGTCTGAATTGAAGGAGCTTTTAATAAAAAGCGTCAAGCAAGAAAAATTACAAAATTCTTAAAACCATTGCCTAAACCTGAAAATAATAATTAATCAAATATGGTCAAAAACTAAAATTAAATTGTTTTTTTTTATATAGGGTGGCAAACCCAATTATGGGCACTTTAAGAGTTTATCTTATTTCAAATATGTTTTTTAAGTATAAATTTAATCAAATTCTATAAATCACTGTGTTCATAAGGTTACTTGTTTAATAAAATATATAATTAAAGAAGATATTGAAATTTTTTTGTTTAAATCAACTAGAATTTTAAATAAGATTGAAAAATGACCCAGTCCCCAATTATTCGCACATTTGTTACCAGTTATGGGCACAAAATTATCCAATTATCAACACTCAGATTTTAATAGAGTTTAAGGGAAATATAACGCTAGGCTACCTACGGAAGTCTTTTAGAATATAGATTTTATTACGAAATAATATACGGAAATTCTTATAGTAACTGTAGGTGACTTAATTTTTTTATATTTATTATTATTTAAAACAAACACCCTTACATATTTAATAAGAAAACGTAAACATAGTCTTTATCAAACGACAGACGTCCACAGCTGGACAAAGATCTCTTATATGGACTTCCACAGGCTTCGGCTTTACGCTACCTGAATCCAGTGGCTCTCTGAGACTCGTTTGATGTCGTCGGTCCACCTAGCTTCCCGGTACGGGATCGCTACTCCAACACCATGGGATCCCATCGACCATCAACTATATGCCCGCCCATTTCCACTTCAGTTTCGCTTAGCTATGTCCGTGACTTTGATTCTCTTACAGATATCCTCATTTCTGATATGATCTCGCAGGGATACTCCGAGCATAGCTCTCTCCATCGTCCGCTGAATGATTATTGTTTCGTGATAAATAACTGCCCATAGAACTTCTCAACCGCTCTCCATACCTCAGGTGGAGAAGAAACGTGACAGCCTTCGCCAGTTTTCAGCCGCGTCAGCTGGCTCTGTCCGATAGATAGATCTCTCACGGACACTTTAGAATGGAACTTCTGTTCCACTAGATGGTATCTTTAATACACTTGGTATTCAAGGCCCGCAGGTCGCGAGTTCTTTTCTTAGAGATCTGCCTATTAACCTACTAGTAGGCATCCGCGTCTGCTGACGACTGAAGTCTCATCTCTTATCTGTCTTCCATCAGTTTGAGAGTAAGGTCAGAGAACTTCTTGGTCCTTTTCGTGTGATGGGTCTTAAAGAATTTAGACTCCAGAGTATGGACAGTTTACACACACTTGTTAAGATCGTCTACAGACTCCCAGTCTGCTAGGGAATCGAATCGCTTCGGAGTGTTAATAAACAGGAAAATCTCCAAATTTTGTAACCAGATACTGACACCCCTTGTTTTGCAATGAAATAACGGGAAAGTTTCATTTACTTTTTGAATTAGTAACTAATAATACTTAGAAAAACAATTGAAAACAATTATATTATTAAAACTCAAATAAAACCACAGTTAAATCATTATTAAGTAAGTACTGACCTTTAACGTCGATGAGTCAAAATGGCCGAAAAACTTCGGGAACTCCAGAACGATATCTTTCAACTACGATTCTGACGTCATTTTAAAACTTTCCAGATTAGAAAGGTTTCGATTGTGAAAAATATGAATTCCCCTAAATATTTTTTAATCTGAAAATTAAAAACCACAATCAGAAACTTATATTTTAATCTTTTTTGCCAAAGTGCGAATAAACTGGTGCAGTGCTAGCTATTGGGTTGGTCACCCTATTTGTTTTTTATTTTGTCACCTAGGAACGTATCCCCTATAATCCCATACAAATTACCATTCCATATCCACGGTTTCTGTATTCGCGGCATATTTACGGAACGTATCCCCCGCGAATAAAGAGATTTTACTGTATATAACCGATTAAAGTAATGAAATTCATTGATATTATCACATTTACCAAATCGTAAAGTAAATAATCACTGATTATTAATTATTACCACTTTGTTATCACAATTAGAAAGTACTCTGTGGTCCATTGAGAGAGTATGCGTAGTAGCTATAGTAATTTGCTGATCTGTGGAGAAAATAATAACTCGATGCTGTGGTTTGATTGTAATGCTAATCTCTGATGCTAATTATCTTTTCTGGTCTGTGATGCTAATGTCAAAATAAATGCAAGACAACAAAAAATCACAAGATTTGTGATTCTTATTATTTAGTAAAACCGAAACAGAGTGATTACTGATTAATGATTATATACTGATTACTGGGTACCTACTCGATGAAAAACTTCCTAGGGAATAACCTCCCAGATTTCATTGTTTCTAGGTTTCTAGATCCGTAAATGTGTCCCTAGGTATCTAACAATGTTATTAGAATATGTTACAAAGTTTCATTTACAAGATTGCTTGAATATTTTATCGGAACAGGATATTCTGGGATACTATAGCATCAAAATTGAGTAAGTTAACGTCTTTACCGTTTATTGACGAATAAAATAGGTACTACTTATTAAATAGTATCACATAGTACAAAGAGCTACTTACGTATTTCAAGCTTCTGGAGCGGTGACCCCTTACGTTAGTGTTGGCAGACCACACTATGTGGACCGACGACCGACGACGAGTCGCCGCAGGATACGGTCGGTGCAAGACCGAGACCTGTGGAAGTTCACGCAAAGGACCTTTGTAGAGCAATGGGTGTCTAGTGGTTGTTATAGAAGAAATATTAGCTCTCTGCTCTGAACCTAATTTCATTTTAAGTCAAGAACCAATAACTACAATTTATTGCTTATTTTATGCATGCTTAGATAACAGGAAGCAATTAATTATATTAAAATTAATAAAAAGATACGCATATTTATTTCAGTTTTTTAAAACTATTCGAAACATGTCCGGATGTTGGTGACAAAGTATTGTGCAGTCCAGTTTCAACCCTAAAATCATGTGATGAGGATATTATAAAAGTTCAACAGAATATCTTAGAGAAGGATGAATATAAGCCATTGATAGATAAACTGAGCTTTAAATACTTAAAAAGAAATGTACATGCTAGATTCTTTGGTCTTCCAGTTTGTCCAGAGTTGCATAGGACTGTGTTCCCCAAAAATGTTGATCTTGGGTGCTTTTTGAAAGTTACAGGTACCTATTTATTAATATTATATTATACAGTAGACCCTCTTTAAAGTTGTTCGACTTCAATCCTCAATAGTTTGAAAACCTCCAAAACTCGAAAAAATGTTTTGTTCCCTTCCCATGAAACTCAATCCTCTAGTACTGAAATAATCTTAAATATTTTGGCATCTTCCTTGAAGTTCGACTTATACAGGTGCTAATATAAACATGAGTGCAATGTCTTGATGGTTATATTATGCTGTCAAAAATCAAAATGTTGCATAGATAAGCTATGATAATGCACTCTAACTTGAACTATAGCTATATAGTAGTAGGTATGACATAGGCTGGTGTAATAATAGCATTAGGGATGAAATCTATAGACCACACTCTCCCTCAACTCAGACTCAAGACAGAGTTAAAACGAGATAGACTCTCTTTAACCTCTATCTTAAGTTGAGTTGAATCAGAGCACACCATAGATCTCAGCATTAGTGTAGTAATGAAATTCTTATTGAAATAACACATTGTATAGACAATAGCAAAAGATTCATCGAGGGTGAATAAAATTATTGTTTTTTTTTTTTATTACAAGATAGCCCTTGACTGCGATCTCACCTTATGGTAAGTGACGATGCAGTCTAAGATGGTAGCGGGCTAACTTGGAAGGGATATAGCAGTGTAAATTCAACCCATACCCCTAATCGGTTTCTACACGCCATGGTGCCGGAATGCTAAATCGCTTGGCGGCACGTCTAGTCTGATCGGTAGGGTGGTAACTAGCCACGGCCAAAGCCTCCCACCAGAGCAGACCAGACCAGAAACAATTTAGAAATTATAAATTCCTAAATTGTCCCCGCCGGGAATCGAGCCTGAGACCTCCCAGTTATAAGACCACAGCGCTCACCACTGCGCCAGGGAGGTTGTCACTATAGTTGTCTTTTAACTGTAATTGCACAGCAGATCATTGCCATTGTTTAAAATATTTCCATTTTAAGGCACTGTTGTGAGAGTAACGCAGGCAAAGATGTTAGAATATCAAAGAAAATACATATGTATGAAATGCAAATTTGAGAACACAGTAGAAGCAGATTTTGAAAACCGATATATTTTGAAAGCACCAACAAAATGTTGGAACTCTAACATAAGGTGTAAATGTTCTACATTTACACAGGTGAATCTGGTATCAAGGGAACATTGTAAGGATTACCAAGAAATTAAAATACAAGTAAGTTTTCTATTCTTATTTATGTAAACTTATGTATGTACATACAACTACAAGCTGATTTGTTAATATGTTGTTTAATATTAATATTATCTAATGGATCATGCGTCGTGCTCTTGAACGGGTGCCACCAATGGGAATGGGTCTGCTTTGTCTTCCCATGTTGACATGTGTTGGATTATATGTATTGCATTTTTGAAGCTTCACTGTGGAAGTACTGTATACATAGCTTAGTTTGGTTACTTATTGTGAAATTATTTTATTTTTTTGAAAAGAGCAACTGCTGAGTTTCTTGCTGGTTCTTCTCAGCAGAATCTGCATTCCGAACCGGTGGTAGATTTATGACGTGTCATAAGAGCTACAAGGTAGCCTACATGAAATTAAATTTTGAATTTGAATTTGAATTAATATTGTTTGTAAATTATTTTTTTCAGGAGCAAGTGAACAAACTTAGCATAGGCACAATACCTGGTTCTATGTGGGTGGTATTAGAAGATGATCTAGTTGATACCTGTAAACCTGGTGATGATGTCGTCATATGGTATAAAATAATTTATCTTTATCGATTTATTCTAAAACTAGTTGATGCTCCCAGCTTCGCTCGCGTGGATTTCATTTTTTAAAAATCCTGTGTGATCTCATCGATTTTCCGGGATAAAAAGTAGCCTATTTCACTCTTCAGGTCCTCAACTATAACCATGCAAAAAATCACGTCGATCCGTAGTTCTGTTGCAGCGTTATTGAAGGACAACCAATAAACTAGTCTATACTAAAATTCTTTACTAAATGACTATATCCCAGAAAAACTAAATATATATGAATAACTAGTAGGGCGCGTGGGTGCGCGGCCCGCTGCAGCGGACCGCGGTTTTTCTGCTCTTAGACTTTCAGGGCTTGATCATTTTCTGCCACAAAACCATTCTTCGATTTTTTATTCTTTGTCAGATAGACACTGACGAAATTTGTATGGCCGCCATCTTGAATCCGCCAATTGGCAGGTTTTTTTCGGCTCTCTGCCAATTGGATGAGGTTTCGAGTGGCTTTTGTTTGAGCACCCCCCCACTTATCTTCAATATCCTGGCAGTGCTCCTCACCCGTCTCCGAAATCCTCAATCATCAGCTCTCTCCAAATTTTTCCTTCAAATTAATTTATATCCTCTATACGAAACCATCAGAAATTTTGAAAAGGAACCGTATCAAAATCTTGCATACATATGAAAAAAAAATCCGCCATCTTGAATTTTTTCTATTAATCACGTAGACCATCGGGTCTTGATCATCTTTTTCCAAGAAACCACTCTTCCATCTTTTATAGTCTTCGAGATAGACACCGACGACATTTGTATGGCCGCCATCTTGAATCCGCCATTTTGAATTTTTTTTCAGCTCCCTGCTAATTGGATGAGGTTTTGAGTGACTTTTGTTTGAACACTCCCCACCTATCTTCGATATCCTGGCCGTGCTCCTCACCCGTCTCCGAAATCCTCAACTATCAGCTCTCTCCATATTTTTCCTCTAAATGAAATTTTGTCCTCAATACGAAACTATCAGAAATTTTGAAAAAGAATCAATTTAAGTCTTGCATATATTTTGTATGAAAAAATAAAAATTCCGCCATCTTGAATTTTTTTTCTATTCATCAAGTAGACCTTCGAGTCTTGATCATCCTTTTCCAAGAAACCACTCTTCCATCTTTTATAGTTTCCGAGATAGACACCGACGAAATTTGTATGGCCGCCATCTTGAATCCGCCATTTTGGAGTTTTTTTTCGGCTCTCTGCCAATTGGACCCCCCCCCTCCTATCTTCGATACCCTGGCCGGTGCTCCTCACCCGTCTCCGAAATCCTCAATCATCAGCTCTCTCCATATTTTTCCTCCGAATTAATTTTTGTCCTCTATACGAAACTGTGATTGAAAAAAAATTTTTCCATACAAAATTTTACAGGAGAGGTGATCAATGAGTGAGTGAGTGAGTGTGTCAGTGAATCAGCACGAGCAGCTATATATATATTAATGGAGGGGTCACAACTCACAACCCTCAGCACTGAGGAATATGATTCAGAGAGACTAAAGATTACATTTTTTTTTTATTCGATGACAAGATAGCCCTTGACCGCGGTCTCACCTGATGGTAAGTGATGATGCAGTCCAAGATCGTAGCGGGCTATCTTGGAAGGAGTATGGCAGTGTATATTCAACCCACACCCCTAATCGGTTTCTACACGCCTTCGTGCCGGAATGCTAAATCGCTTGGCGGCACGTTTTTGACGGAAGAGTGGTAACTAGCCACGGCCAAAGCCTCCCACCAGACTAACATACATATAGACTATTTCTATTTGTGAAAACCTGTTATTAGCTATTAGTTGTTTAAATTTAAGTCTAGTAGTATAAGTTGTAGTAGTATAAGCTGTTGGTTTTCCGAAATAAATAAAATAAAATAAAAATAAAATAAAATATACTTCATTTTGCAGCGGAACAGTACGCCGGAGATGGCGTCCATCCGTCCAAACTAAAAAGTCTGAAGTGGAATTAGTATTACAAGCAAATTATATAGAAGTTATCAATGCTCAGAGATCTGAAGTGATTGCTAAGGCTCCAGATGTTAAGGATTGCTTCGACGATTTCTGGGCTAAGTATGAACAGTGCCCACTGAAAGGGAGAGATCAGATCTTAGCTTCTGTATGTCCACAGGTATATCTTCTTGAATACATAAGATGGTGTTTTTAAGGCTCTGCAGTACTAAAAAAGTAAAAGAGATATCTTTTCATGCCATTTAGGTTTTTATTAAATAAACCAGCTTACAATCATCGAACACAATTTCATCCTCACCATCCAGGTGCCTGGTGCACTTCGACGATCCGTTATGCCAGATCTTTTTTTCCACTTACTTTGAAACTTTGGAACCAACTTCCTGCGACGATGTTCCCACTAAATTACAACATGGGGTTATTTAAGGGGCGGACCAACAAGTTCCTGAAAAGCTGACAACGCGTTGGTGGTGCCTCCTGTGCTACAAATGTTCATGGGCGGCTGTAATTACTTAACAACAGGTGACCCGCCTGCTCGTTTGCTCGCTAAAAATATATAAAAAACCTCCAAACAACCACTGCATTTATAGTATTAGTAAGAATAATCGCTCATTTGCGACAAGGGTGACATAACTCAAAATTCACCAATTTTAGTGTCGAACGTTTATTCTTTTGCCTATAAAAACAACATTACGCTAAGCACGAAAAAATAAGAGCGAGAGAGATTGTGACTTAATGCTCTGTCGCTTTGTTGGCCGCTGCGTTGTTTCGAGACCGCAGTATCCACAAAACATTACTTTCTAACGAGAGAATTCTCTCATCCTCGATTTTGAATTATGTCACTCTTGTCGCAAATGAGCGATATGTACCTATATTGCATGAATTGTATTGTAGGTGTACGGGTTATATTTAGTGAAGTTGGCAGTGTTGCTCACAGTCATCACTGGGTCCAACCACATAGCCGAAAATGAGCAGAAATCTACCAATGATGACCAACATGCAGCACATGTGAGGGGGCAGTGCCATTTATTGCTGGTCGGTGACCCAGGTAAGCTTTTATTTCCTTGGTATCACACCATAATGGGGATGTTAACACTAATCACAAATTAATGTTAAGTGTTAATTTTATGATAGTTTGTAGGATTAGAATATCGAAAATCACATTTTTGTAATTTAATATAACTTAATAAATTTTTATTAAAAATGATTTTAAATGTTATGTTTATAATCTGATGTCACGTGACTGCAAACGCCAAGAAGAGCTCGTGACGTCTCTGGACGAACCGCGATACAAACGGAGTGATTATAGGTATAGTACGCGTCACGAAAGAAGTCCCGCGGCCATCGGTGGAACTAATAGATTTTACATACAATAATTGCCCAGACACACGACTACTAGCGCCGCCTCTATGGGTCTTCTTTCGTGGAGCGGACGGACCGATGACGTCATGTCAGTCAAGTGACAGTTGTAGAGTGTTTTAGCGGAAACATTCAAAATTACTCTATTTTTGTATATTTTCTCATCGAAAATACTAATATTTTTAAATAATATATATTTTTTTATAGTAAATAAGCAAAATAAAAGCAATTCCGAAAAATTGTTAACATCCCTATTATATTTGCACAGTTTGATATCAATTCAATACGTAGTTTTTAAACCAAATCAAAAAAGAAACTTAAGCTTATAGAAAGTTGACACTTGACAAAAATTGATGGTTGTGTTATCCTACAATTATGCAGCATCGGTTCAGATTTTTCTGGTGGCAGGCTGTCACTGATGTCAAATGCCGTGCCGCCAAGAGATTAAGTTTAATTCAAACTGCCATACCCCTTTTCAAGTTAGCTTGCTACTATCTCACACTACATTGTTACTTACAGTCAGGTGAGATAAATAAAAAAGGGATATAATAAGTCGAGCCGCAGAATATTTTTTTTGGCCACAAATTTAATAACTTAGCCACGGGAAAATGATTAAGCTTCTAATATACTAACTTCACAATGGCCACAAAATATTCCAAAGAAAGCATCAAATAAAGAGCCACTATTTTTATTACTTGTTCCCTTGATTTATATCTGGCCATCTAATTTACTAACTTAGTCACGAATTTTTCAACTCAGCCTCGTTTTATTTTTTAAAGCATCAACATGTTCCTCAAATAAATGTATTTTAATCCACAACTTTTAGCCACTGCATGATCTCGTTGGTGCGAGTGAGACGGATGCGACCTGCATTTGTTTTTTGTTGTTCTGTTGTTAGTGTGTTAATATTGCAATTGGTTTTGTATAATTTTTTCTTTAAACTAAAGTTAGGTTAGGTTAGGGTTGTACATGAATATTCAGGTGCCCTTTGGTTCTGTTGGGATCGTAAACCTACCTAAAACTAAAAAAAAAAGTTAAAAAAAAAATTGAATTTTTTTTTGATGCTAATATTAGGTACATTTTGATGATAGAACAATATAGGATGTGTTATAATTATTCATGCTTCATAAAATTTTAAAGGTGCCGAGTTATGAAATTAGAAGCTTACTAGTAGGGTGCGTGGGTGCGCGGCTCGCTAAAGCGAACCGCGGTTTTTCTGTCCAGCAAGTAGACCTTCGGGTCTTGATCATTTTTTCCCAAGGAACTACTCTTCCATCTTTCATAGTCTCTGAGATATACACCGACGAAATTTGTATGACCGCCACCTTGAATCCGCCATTTTGGTATTTTTCTTCAGCTCATTGCCAATTGAATGAGGTTTTGAGTGATTTTTGTTTGGGCACCCTCAACCTATCTTCAATACCCTGACCGTGCTCCTCACCCGTCTCCGAAATCCTCAATCATCAGCTCCCTCCATATTTTTCGTCCAAATAAATTTTTGTCCTCTATACGAAACCATTAGCGGAAAGGAACGTATCAGTCTTGCATACATTTTATATGAAAAAAATAAATTCCGCCATCTTGAATTTTTTTCTATTTCTCAAGTAGACCTTCGGGTCCTGATTAGTTTTCTCCAAAAAATCATTTAGCCATCTTTTATACTCTCCGAGATAGACATCGACGAAATTTGTATGGACGCCATCTTGAATCCGCCATTTTGAATTTTTTTTCAGCTCCCTGCCAATTGGATGAGGTTTCGAGTAACTTTTGTTTGAACACTCCCTACCTATCTTCGATATCCTGGCCGTGCTCCTCACCCGTCTCCGAAATCCTCAACCATCAGCTCTCTCCATATTTTTCGTCCAAATGAATTTTTGTCCTCTATACGAAACCATCAGAAATTTTGAAAAAGAACCGTATAAAGTCGTGCATATATTTTGTATGGAAAAAATAAATTCTACCATCTTGAATTTTTTTTTCTGTTCATCAAGTGGACCTTCGGCTCCTGATTATCTTTTCCCAAGAAACCACTCTTCCATCTCTTATACTCTCCGAGATAGACACAAACAAAATTTGTATGGCCGCCATCTTGAATCCGCCATTTTGGGGTTTTTTTTCGGCTCTCTGCCAATTGGATGAGGTTTCGAGTGACATTTGGTTGAACACCCCCCACCTATCTTCGATACCCTGGCCGGTGCTCCTCACCCATCTCCGAAATCCTCAATCATCAGCTCTCTCCATATTTTTCCTCCGAATGAATTTTTGTCCTCTATACGAAACCATGAGTGAAAAAAATTTTTTTCATACAAAATTTTACAGGAGAGGTGATCAATGAGTCAGTCAGTCAGTGAGTCAGTGAATCAGCACGAGTAGCTATATATATAGTAATACTCAAAATATATAGTGGTTAAAATAGTATTTTTTAGAGGCTCATTGGTTGTGGCTGACTTAGTAATTTAGAGGCCAATAATGGTATTAAATAGAAGCTTGTTTAATTACATGCCAATAAAAAATATGTACTCATATAAATAAAGTGTTTATGATCAGGTACAGGCAAGTCGCAGCTGCTGAAAGCGGGCGCCGAGCTGACGCCGCGCTCCGTGTTCACGTCGGGCGCCGGCAGCACCCGCGCCGGACTCACGTGCGCTGCTCTTAGAGTACGTGTTTATATAATGATCAGGTACAGGCAAGTCGCAGCTGCTGAAAGCGGGCGCCGAGCTGACGCCGCGCTCCGTGTTCACGTCGGGCGCCGGCAGCACCCGCGCCGGACTCACGTGCGCTGCTCTTAGAGTACGTGTTTATATAATGATCAGGTACAGGCAAGTCGCAGCTGCTGAAAGCGGGCGCCGAGCTGACGCCGCGCTCCGTGTTCACGTCGGGCGCCGGCAGCACCCGCGCCGGACTCACGTGCGCCGCTCTTAGAGTACGTGTTTATATAATGATCAGGTACAGGCAAGTCGCAGCTGCTGAAAGCGGGCGCCGAGCTGACGCCGCGCTCCGTGTTCACGTCGGGCGCCGGCAGCACCCGCGCCGGACTCACGTGCGCCGCTCTTAGAGTACGTGTTTATATAATGATCAGGTACAGGCAAGTCGCAGCTGCTGAAAGCGGGCGCCGAGCTGACGCCGCGCTCCGTGTTCACGTCGGGCGCCGGCAGCACCCGCGCCGGACTCACGTGCGCCGCTCTTAGAGTACGAGTTTAGATAGATAGATAGATAAAAACTTTATTGCACACAAGAAAGAAACAAAAATTTAAAAACTTAAAACTACGCATGCAAAGGCGGCCTTATTGCTATAGAGCAATCTCTACCAGGCAACCATTGGTGTTTATTATGGCTTGTGTTTAAACGGTTACCAGAAAAGTACCTATTTTACTACCAAAAATTCGAAATGCTCACCAGAATGGATAAATGCTCACCAAATTGTGTTACATAAAGTATTGCAGAAAATTAAAACTAACTAATTTAATATATATTAGGACAAAATATTAACCTAAAACTAAAAACCTTAAAAAATATATAATATACCTAATACCTAATAAATTAAAATAAATTATTAAAAGGAGTCCCTTTAGGCAACGTTCCGAAGATACTGGCAGCGTTCCCCCTTTGGATAGCGATACTAATTCGTTGTCCGAGGTAGCTGCCAGCTCTTCGGTCACCTGTGACGTCGACTAATCTTTTTGATATTTCTATTTAATAATTTGTAAATTAAGTTGAACCAGAAAATGTCTTGTCATTTTCGATGACAGGATAACCCTGGACTATTGTTATTATATTGAAATCAGGAAGATGGCGAGTGGCAGCTAGAAGCGGGCGCCCTGGTGCTGTCCGACGGCGGCGTGTGCTGCATCGACGAGATATCGCATCTGCGGGACCACGACAGAACCGCCATCCACGAGGCCATGGAGCAACAGACTATATCTGTTGCCAAGGTACCTGACGACACTTGACGACAACATTATTTCTGACGACCTTCTTGTCCACTGATTTCTAGTTTCTAAAGAGCTTCATTGTAATATGGGGTCTTGGAAAAGTAGATTGACAACTGTAATGTATCGCCACTAGATGTCGCTAACAGTTGCTAAAAAAATTGATTGAAAAATTTTGATAGTCTCACTTATTTTGTGGCCGACGTGTAGTAGAGTAATCTGTTCGACATGGTCAGGGCGCGATTCCCGAGAGATGCGGGTTCCAATATCGCCGGCCTCGGAATTTTTGATATGTATTTAAAAATGTATTCGGATATTACTCAACTTAAGATGCTTGATAATAATCTATCAAAAAAAAGTACGACGTCAAAATTTGGTACTAATTATTGTTCAATTCCGTTGATTTCAGGCAGGAATAGTGTGCAAACTGAACTCTCGCTGCGCGGTGATAGCCGCGTGCAATCCTAAAGGCCACTACCAGACCGACCAGCCTCTGAGCGTCAACGTTTCCTTGGGAACACCCTTGTTAAGTAGGTAAAAGATTTCGTACAAACACTAATGTATGAACTAAATTTAAATTTTATGAATACTGGTATTTTTAATTCTATTTTTAGCAATCCATTGAGTAATTCGGCTGTTAAAGTATATAGATTTGTTAGTGATTCTCTCAAATTGATATAGTTATATAGGTAGTTCATTTTGTATATATTAATTGTATTATTATAATTGTAATATTTTGTGAGTACCGATGGGGCTGACATGAAGGTCACCTTCAAAAGTCCTTTATTAAAAATGAGAATAAAAAAAAAAAAGATTTCGTACAATACAAAGGGTCAAGCAGGATAAGTCAAGGGTAGCGGCCCCAGAGAGATATTTTAAAAATAACATGTTATAAAATTGGGTAGACAAAAAAAAACTACCGTTCACACTATTTCAGCCTCTCATCTCACTGCGTTGTGAGGATATTTGATAAAAAAGAACTTAAAAAAAATCTATGTAAAATGCCCAATCTAAATATATAAAAGGCAAAGGTGACTGACTGGCTGACTGACTGACTGATCTATCAACGCACAGCTCTAACCACTGGACCGATCGAGCTGAAATTTGGTATTCAGGTAGCTGTTAGGACGTAGACATCTGCTAAGAAAGGATTTTGGAAAATTTCAACCCCAAGAGGGTTAAATAGAGGGTTAAAAAATCGAACCTAACGTGAGCGAAGCCGCGGGTTAAAGCTAGTATACTAAAATCCTGATCTGTTGTTACAGGTTCGATTTAATATTCATTTTGTTGGATTCAAAAAATAGATCCTGGGACAAACTAGTGTCATCCTATATATTGTTTGGCGACGACGACAAAGTAGATTCGAAAAAGAAGTGGACCCTTGAGAAACTACAGGTAACTATTTTACATTATAAATTATCTTCTTCGAGCGCGCATATCGATACAATCGATTTTTGCAGAATAAATACGAATTTCATGCAATAGCACTGTAACAATCAATTTGAAGTATGTATTTGTATATATTTGGGTAAATAAAAAAAATTAAGTAATACTAAATTCTTTTGCAGATGTACATCGGTCTAATCGGGCCAAGACATACACAAATGACAAAATCGGCAAACACAATATTGCAATGTTACTATATGACACAGAGGAAGTCTGCATACAGGGATCCTTCTAGGACTACTGTTAGAATGCTCGACAGTTTGATAAGGTAAGATATTGAAGATTACCTATCCCTTTTCATACCTTTGACTCTAATTTTGTCTGTGTGTTTACCTAACATGAGGGCAGATACAAAGCTATAAAAGCGACATAATCGTGATTTATTGTATGTAATATGCATCAAAAAATATCAGGGGCGGATCTACTTAAAGGCTTTTTGGGCTGCAGCCCAGGGCCCCGCGAATACAGAGGGCCCCCAACCGAACTGGGGGTCTACTCTAATTCAACGAAAAACGAAATGTCGATCGAAATTTCGCGTATTTCCTACCACGGTTCGTTTTCGTTCCGCAACTTCGTTCGAACGAAAATGTTTGACGTTTAGATTTTCTAAACCTACTTACTCTAATTCATAAATTTTGCGAACGAAAATTTGCAGTAAATAATGTTTTAATAAATAAATAAAATATTTTGTTTTCCTATTTTCTTTCTGTACTTAACATATACCTACATCACTACAGAAAACAGTTTCTTGTCAAAATGCCAATTAGTTGAGTAATTAGGTAGGGCCCCTAAGCAGTATTAGCCCAGGGCCCCACAAATTCAAGATCCGCCCCTGAAAAATATAGTATATTACGTCTTAAGCTATCAAATGAATATATGATTTTCTTAAACAAACACATTGGAACATTTTGTTTTGAACTCTTTATATTGACTAATTGGCGAATCCGGATCGCAATAATGGCCCAGATTTTACTTTTCACCTATTCTTATGTACTTAATAGCTGATGCCCGCGACTTCGTCCGCGTGAATTTAGTTTTTAAAATCCCGCGGGAACTCTTTGATTTTCCGGGATAAAAAGTAGCCTATGTTTTAATCCAAGGTATATTCTATCTCTATTTTTAATTTCAGCCAAATCGGTCCAGTAGTTTTTGCGTGAAAGAGTAACAAACACACGCACACGAGCACACACACACATACAAACTTTCGTTATAATATAAGTGTGATAACAATACAAATTGTCTTTCTTCGCAGGTTATCACAAGCTCACTGCCGCCTAATGTATCGAATGGTAATTTTACCAATCGACGCCATATTTGCCATATCCCTAGTTGATCTATCAATGCAGGATTGTACTTTAGAAGATACAGTTGATGCTTTACATTCAACGTTCCTTAAGTACCCAGACTTCGATTACCTTTGCACATCAAAAAAATTATTAACTAAATTAAATTTAATGGATATATGGAGAGAAGAATTAATTTACTATGGAAAATTGTTGCAAGTAGACCACAGAACCTTGGAAAGTGATATAGAAAAGGGAAATTATAAGCTATTTGCTAAATATGATGATGTTTCTGATGACAATATTCCATTAACAGCATCGCTTGTTACAAGTTCGTATTTTAATAATAAGAAGAATGGGGATAAGATAAATGAAATAAATAAAAAAGTATTAAATAATATTGATGAAGAAAATGTGAAGGCAATGAACGAAAAACTAGCAGCCACTCTAAAAAAACACGCAACTCTTAATAAAATACATAAACTGCCATCACTAAAAAAGAACAGTACAAAACGCAAAAGAAAAGAAGTAACTATTGATACTTGTGGGTTTGGGAATAAAAAGCAAAAGGTTAAGAAAAAATTGCAAACTAAAACTGATACATCTGATAGTGATGAATGTGATGTTAATAAAATGTTAAATGCAGTACCAAGCGTGAATGATGTTTTTACAGACCTTGGAATTGATTTCAAACTGTGTGACAATGATTCTCAAATCATCGACAAAGCTGATCAAAATGTAACTACTGAGGCAGTTATAGAACACACTGTGTCAGATAAAAGGAAACAAATAGAACTAAATTTAAATGAACAACAAAAAAATTCTGCTGAAGATAATAATAAAACAAAAAATACATTAAATACTTCTTTAAGCAAATTAAAGAAATTTGAATTTGCAGGAAAACATGATCTGAGTAAATTTTATGATGAGAATGTTGAAACTAATAAAAATATCAGTAACACAACAGTTGCAGTAGTTAAATTAGAGAAATCTGTAAATACTGGGAATTCTTTTGAAAATTCTAAAAAGTCAGTGTCTAGTTCCCAATTATCTATGTTCGAAACTTCAGACTGTGATATTGATTTTGATATATAAAATCATGTATCATGTAACTGTTAATTATGAGATTGAATCTATTCTGTTAGAAGAATAAGACAAGTATAAAACTCCCTTGTTTTGTATTTAATGCTTAATCTATTTTTATAAATAAAAATGTGTTTATTATTTGGAGTTTTCATTTATCTTCATCAGCTGTTGAAGGTTTATATGGATCAGTTTCATAGTTCTCTATTAATAGATTCTTGAATCTCCTTGCTGTAATTGCTATACTATCTTCTTTGGCTACTATGCTTAGTATTTCAACTCTTGCTACATACAAATGGTCTGGATTTTTGGGGCTTACACTTTTTATGACATCTATTTCATAATCTTCCCGTACCTAGAAAAATAATAGACCTTGGATTTATGCATTTTTTAAAAATATTAAAATTATTATTTTATTCAACTTACTGGAATACTTTTCTTTAAAATCTTTTTTCCGTTTACTCTTATTTTGCTCTCGTAAAATAATTTTTCTATTTTGCTGAAAAAAGAAAAACTTACAACTTAGCGATGCTCATAAATCATAAAAGAGAATATAGACAAGCTACTTTTTATTCTGGGAAATCAAAGAGCTCTCAATGAAGTTACAGGAATCAGCTTGTTCAGTAATAAACATTAAACATGCTTGTTTCATAAGAGATGTTGAACTATTAAGTATGAAAATAATAATTGATAGCATACTTTCTTGCTACTCCTAAGGTTGATTTAAGTATTGCATCTGTTCTTAGAGAAGTAGTGTTGAGTTTGACAACTTTAGAATCTTTGGTTAGGGATGAATCATCATCAAATATGACAGAGTCCTCATCATCTGAATCTTCATCTTTCTGCTGGAATTAAAAGTAATAACATCTACTGAGTCAGCCTTAAGCTCCAATTTTTGTACATACTCTGTGGCTAACTATTCAGTTTTCTATCCTGTCAGTCCAAATCTAATAAATCTATCTTGCTTACTTCACATACAAATATAATAAGGTTGCTAACATACCAAAGCTGCGAATGAATGTAGTATGGGGTGAAAGACTACTTTTTAGAATTTGAATAGGCTAATTCATAGGCATAGGTTTCAAGGTTCAATTTCCATCTAAGTAAATCCAATTCCATCTAACCTTATATCTATGGGTTTTTATTGTTGGTTGTAGTTAGTGGTCTAGAGTGCTCATTCTACATAAGAGTAAACCAAGAAAAACTGCAAAAAAGAAACTTTGTAATCATTGGGAACCTTTTGGACGGCTTAGACAGTGGAAGAAACTTAGCAGGAAAGCGGACTCTGGCATAAGTCGGGCCAAACTCTAAGAGGAAGAAGAGTAACCATCAGGAACTTATAAGAGTAGGTAAATACTTATGGACGAGAGTAGGTCCCAACTTTTACAATTTGTATGGGACCAGTAGAAAGATATTCATAGAGAATTTATCTTAGAACTCACCCTTTTTGATTTGTAACGAATAGCATTGTATGATAAAAAGTTCGCTGGCTTTAAATTCTGTAAATCTATTTTCTCTCCCAAAGTATTGTGTAAACAGTTGACATTCAGCGAGGTTATGGGTCTTATTTCTTTACATATTACTCGATATATGCCACGAGGTAGACGACTTCGTAAGACGTTCATTTTTAAGGATTGTTATTGAAAATTAGATTTTTTGAATTTGGTCCTTCTATTTTGAGTATTTTCAATCGTATTTGAATTTGACGCTTGACACTTGACATATTGTAGAGAGGTGGTAATCCAAGAGGAACTTCATACATTGATTTCTCGAGCAATTGTGCTTCATTTTAGCCAACTTTATAAAAAAAACAATACTACCAACCAATGTAAAAAAAGAAAGAATTGTCAACGCTAAGGATGTAATGTATCGATAAATACATCTAATCGATATTATATTGGAAATGACTTCAATTCAATTTCCAAGAAAAAGCTTCTCAGACTTTTATCATTCACTGACCTGTATCTTTGATCTATGATTAACACTGGACAGGCTGCTGTGATTTTTTTTGGACTACTTGTTTGGCGCCATTTTGGATTTGATTGACCATATTAGCGTTGTACCGTAGACAGAGAAGGCAATAGACCAAGGTACTGTGTAACCGCGACTGAAATAGAGATAACATGACGTAACGATGACGTCACATGACAAGTTCGAGTTTAATGTTGCCACAATAACTGCACTCCCCTAGTACCCCAAATTAGATGGAAAATTCTTCCCAGGATTTTTAAATAAAACGACAAAACAGATGCTGAACTGTTTTATTTTTTAAATAACATACCTATACATATAAGGTTGTCTGGGAGAGACATACCTATTAGGGTAAGCTTCTATTTTTTACATATATCTTAATATTGTGTGCAATAAAGAATTTATTATTCTTTATTGCACACAATATTAACTTCAACCACCACTTAAAAGTATAAAATAATTTTAGTTTGTACACGTAAGTCGGTTTTTTAAAAATATTTTTTTTTATACTAAAGTTTTTTAATGTACTTTCATAGGACCAATTCACTAGATAATTATTTGCTCCTTAAAAAAAATATTGAAATGCCGAATAGAAATTTAGCATATGTGAGTCACTTTGAAAAAAGATGTATGTAACACAAAGGAAAATTTTTTTTCGTTACTAGTAAGAATGTTACACAAAATAATTTGTAATGAACAGTTAAAATTTTCCTTCGATCGAGTAATGCTATTGAATTAAAAGCAACAAAAATTGTATATTTAGTCATCAAAATCATCATTAATGAAATTAACAGTATATTCCTTTTTTCAGGCAGTCGTATAAAACTGCAACTCTTCATAGTTTAAGTTAATAATTATTTAAAAAAAACATTAAAAGTCTGCCTCTAGCTATTTAAAAATGGCTTTAAAAATTAAGAACTTTGTAAATAAAATAATTCTTAAGATCGCCAACAGTTCTCGACTGGTTGTTGGACATTCGAACGAAACTTCAGGATGATTCAGAACAGTAACCGACACTATCTAACTGAATACACTTTAATCATCGCCGACATATATTATATTCTAGTATCCATCATCTTTCTTTTCTTTTCTCATAATATTCATTTCTTCCATCACGACTTTATTTTGTTTCAACAAAAATTAAAAAAAAAATTGAAAAAGTAGCCAAAGTAACCCGCCGTTACGGTATGTCAGAGGACATTACTAAAAAAAACCTATCTCCGTGCCAAATTTCAGCCATATCGGTTTAGTGTGGCGTATTGAGTAACAAACATCCATATGTTTGTTACTCAATCACGCCACACTAAACCGATATGGCTGAAATTTGGATGTATGTATGGATGGCCCTACATACATTCAAACTTTCACATTTATAATATAAGTAGGATAGGGAAAATCGGGACATTGTATAGGTACCTAAAGCTGGCAACACACATAGATACTAAATTTTCTTATTAACTGTCAGTTTGTTGGGCACAAAAGTGTGTCGACCTTGAAAAAAACTGGTTACACGATGAGGGACAAAAAATTGGGTAGCTGCGTCTCTGTTTATCACATTAATAACTTTATCTCTGCTCTCTTTTTAGTGTGAGTGAGAAAGAAATCGTCACTGACTCTATGTCTTCTCTCTCTACGCGTTGTACGCATAGAATAGATAATGAATGTCTCTAGAACTAATAATATTGCAAATGGCGCAACGACCTCTATAATTATTAAAATTAAAGGTATCGATAAAATATTATCAAAATTATATCTACATTAATAATAATCGCTTACGTTCTTATATTGTATTATTTTTTGTTCGTTATACAAATCGGATGTGGTCACTGGTCAGTACTTAAATAGGAGATTATTTTAGTTCTTGATCAGGGCTTACCAATTAGTTCCATTAGAGGTCAATTCAAAGAGGTAAAAAAAAATATGATTGGCGCGGTCCGTTTGGTAGACGATTAGGTAGGTATTAACTACTTACTGTTGGTTTAATACTCAAAGCGATTACTAACTAGCAACCAAGATCATAAAATTTCAATTATTTAACAAAATCAAAAGAAACGTGAATAATTTTAAAACAAAAACAATAAAGTACTTACTTAATTAATTAATATTATGTAATGTGAAAAATTACATTTTTTATTTTGAACTACTTAAGTACATCATAATATTAATTCTTATATTAGATGGTGCAAGCTTATAGCGCGGGCTAAATTAAATTACTCACTCAAAACTTTTACTTTTAGTTTTTTAGTGGCCGCACAAAATAGTCGCGGTCCGGCATTTGGTGACCTCTTGTTCTAGTGCATGCCGCAATTAATCGAACCTGCAAATAACCCAAATCGGTTTTTACTTTCTACCAGGTAGGTACCTATCGTATCGGGACGTTTAAATGTGTTGCTTTGAATTTAAAAGATTAAAGAATACGGCATTTGAAAAACCATCACGACCGCAGCATTTCAAACGCCCTACAAGCACTCTACTAACATCCAAGTCAGCACTATATTGTGGTGTATAAATAAAAGTAAGAACTAAGAACATCTTAAAAGGCAGTAATTAAACGCTGTCGGAACGCCACGGGGCTATAGTTTATCAGATTATACACGGTTTGTCTCGTAGTAACATGTGGACACATGTCTTGAATTCGTAACGATCTTTTTATTTTCGTATACCATTATGTACACGGCATGTTCAAAGGATTTTAAATTTGACACCGTTTATGGTTTGGTCTCGCCGGTTGATAGCTTTGAATGGGATAGGGATCAAGCAAGGCAAGTGGATGGAATTAATTAAATAACACAAGAATAAGTTTTTTTACGTATTGACAAAACGCTTGTAAAGATTACCGATATTTATTTTTGGTGTTTGTAGTCAGATCGAGAACTTAAATGCCTTAAATCTAT
This sequence comes from Hipparchia semele, assembly GCA_933228805.2. Taxonomy (NCBI): domain Eukaryota; kingdom Metazoa; phylum Arthropoda; class Insecta; order Lepidoptera; family Nymphalidae; genus Hipparchia; species Hipparchia semele. The sequence continues at coordinate 5,880,062 of OW121718.1, forward strand.
GTACGAGTATTTGGATTAAACTTAGAGATTCGCCTAGGCATTTAACATCTATACTTACTCATAAACCTCGCGATATCTCAGTATCTTGTCAGCATAGTTCAACGTCGAATATTTCATAGATCTATTAAAAATCATCTAAGACAAGTCGCATGAGAAATGAACATAAAATTAAATATAATTAGTTACTCTGTAGTACTAAATAGTACGCACAGGAGTTGCAAAAATTGTTTATCTAATATCGGATTTCCGTCCAACTTCTTCATGTTCAATCTACACCTTTTACTATCTGTGCTACAATAACCTAAAGCAGGATGTAACTTAATATAGCGCCATCTAGTACCAACGGCGATACACTTGTGACAATATCAATGTTACGGTAAATGTGATAATTATTATTAATAATTTTCGGTGATTATTAATAATTTTCTCATGATTTGGTAAATGTGATAAAAACTATGAATTTCATCACTTTTATCAGGTTATTATTAATAATAATTAACGACTGTCTAATTAAAGTCTATTACATAATATTATCTAGTGAACTAGTCTGTGACTGAAGTACCTATAAATATTTAGGTACTGAGATATTTTATCATCATATAATATGTGATGATAAAATATCTCAACCCAGCGTCTACCCACTAATGGGCTCTCAGAATGGAGAAGATTAACTAATAAATAGCTTTTCATTTTTTAATGAGGTATGCACCAAGACCCATGAATTTACAAACGGTTACGTTTTTTCTGTAGCAAGTCGTTACTTTGCCAAGTGTAGAGGCGTAGGTGTCGCTGACCTTTTCAAGTGGTTCGTCTGAAAGCCACCGTTGCATTCTTGACTAGGTAGTTAGGTATAAAATAAAAAAAATGCAATAGAATTGGTAGGTAGGTATGATGTTACAAAATTATAAGGCCTTTTAAACATTATAAGAAAATTTCTTGTAATTATGAGAAAAGTATTATAAGAAATTAAGACTAGTATGCGCATGTCTGATCCGACATAAGAAAAAATAACTTGTAATGTGTATGTATGTGTGTGGTCTCTTATAACAACCAATGCGACTGAATTTCATATAAGATACAAGAATTTTTTTTTTTTGTGGGGAAAAGACCTTAGGCTAGTTAGGTACCACCCTACCGTCAAAGACGTATCGCCAAGCAATTTAGCGTTCCGCCACGATGGCGTGTAGAAACCGATTAGGGGTATGGGTTGAATCTACACTGCCATACCCCTTCTACTAACTTTAGTACCTATTGAAATTTCAAAGAACTTTATTCGGTCACGTAGGTATTTCACAATTTCAATTAGCCAGATGTTTGATTAATAAAATGTGCTTTCCTTATGAATGACTCAGGAACAATACATTTTATAAAGGCTTTTGTTTTATGTACAGTAAATGTCTTGATTATGCGAAATGATTGATTAACCACCCCCTTCTTCTTTTATGAAAAGCGAATGACTTTCATACATTTTGTTATGATTTTATGAACCATAATCGTATGTACCTCTTTCCAACTGCTTATTTATATATCTTGTGCATTAAAAAGAAATTAGAAATAAAGTATTTAGATGGGACTTTAATGTCTAGACCTAGGCTTTTTTATAGTAATTTCAGCTTAGCAATCCGTTGAACTGTTGTTGACTGACTGACTGATCTATCAATGCACAGTTCTAACTGCTTGACCTGGATGGATCGGGTTGTGGCATACAGATAGCGATTATGACGTAGGTATCCGCTAAGAATGTTTGAAAATTAAACCCCTAAGCATTTAACGAACTTTACTTGTGATTAAGCACTGGTTAAAAAAAAAAATTTAAAAATATCATTTGTCTAGGTAACTTGTCAATGTCAGGTGATTGTCAGGACTGTCAAAAGTGACAAGAATAATGGCGCATTTTGAACTTTTGGCAATTAAATGACATTAAAATGACAGTAACAGGTGTCAGATTTAGATTTTTATAGATTAGAAAAAGTTTTTAATGTTGCCATTCATCGAAAAATATTTTCTATAATTGACACTCAGAATAAAAAACCACCCTCCATACTAAACTGGGATATGCCCTTTGTATGCGTATGTGTGAGTGTGTTGTGTTGTGTTATGTGTGTGTATGTTTGTTACTCTTTCACCCAAAAACTACTGGACGGATTTGGCTGCAATTTGGGATGGAGATAGATTATACCCTGGAAATTTTATTTCGGAAAATTAAAGGGTTTCCGCGGGAATTAAAAAACCTTAGTTCACGCAGACGAAGTCGCGGGCATCTAGTACGTATTAAAATGTATTTATTGCATGAAGCCAGAGTAAGTATAGGTACACTAGAAACATTCCCGAACAATGCAGGCGCTACGATGCTTCGTGTCATCGACGACGGAAGTTATGAATACGGCACTCCGCTCGCCTTGTTATGATGTTACCAGTAACACGCAAATATAAACACTGTCTGTTATAAAGCATCAAAGCCGTGCTCTTGGAGAGTAACGACTGTTATACTGCAGTTTAAGTTAAGTAAAAGTTATAATAAGTTAAGTAAAAATCTCGTTACCTGAGGTTGCATGATGCATTGTACCTAACTACCTCTATCTATCATATGAAAAATACTTATGCTAGGTGGTAGTCTTATCTTAAAAAAGAAGAGTCTTAACTTTTCATAAGAGCCACAGGTTGGCCGACATAAAATAAATAATTTTGAAACCATTTTTTTAAATTTTGCTACTATTATGAGAAACAGGCGAAAACCAATAAATATAAATTATATTTCATACCTCAATTGACAATACTGTTAAGATATGTAATAATAATTACTTAATATACCTAATACAAAACTTAATTCTAAATGAAAATGTAAATATCAAAAATAAAAGCTAAATAAATAAAATATCATCATAAACAACTGGAGTCTGGAACGAGGAAAAGTGCCCAGAACGCTGGCTGCGTTACCTGGTTGAATCTAAATTACATAATTTTTAGTTACGTACCTAAATACCTAGTCAAAGTCTATCGAAATGGATAGATACATAAGAAACAATCTTAAACACAATTAAATGCACCTACGCACCGTTTAATACCTTCCTGGTGTTATAATATAACAAGTTAGATAAAGGAAGTAACGGGAGTCGGGAATTAGATTTCTCATTTGCCGCGCGAGATGGCATATCGTTTATCATCGCGGTGACAGCTCATCATGTCACGGTGCCCAGCCTCCTTTGTGCAGCCGGCGGAGTGGAAAACGGCTGACAGCCAAGAAGCTGAACGTGTGACACCTCGAAAAATACGTCCAATTACGAATGATGGCTATCGAGGACGTATCGATGTCGGCATGAGATGATGATGTCGGCTTTTATTTTATTTTAATTCGATGACGATGATAGTAGGTTATTTTGTTGTTCACTATCTCTTAAATAAACTAAATTGACAGGTTGTGTTTACGGCGTTTGTTTTTGACCATGTTCGTATTAAAATAGTTTAAAAAGTTATGGGTCCAAGCTGCTCTTTCAATCTTTGTGCGGTTGTTTTTGACCATGTTGACCATGAAAAATAAATCGTCACTTGTCAGCTGATACAACAGGGACACGCCTGTAACGTTGCTATGTCATATGTGTTTAGTAATAATATAAACGTAAAAATTCTTTTTCCAAAACCGACTTCCGAATATGAAGAGTTCCCTCGATTTCTCCAGGATCCCATCGTCACATACTGACCTGATGACAATGGAACCACCAGTGAATACGTCACAACCTTTCTAACAAAAAAAGAATTTTCCAAATTGGTCCAAGATTCTTCGAGTGATCGGGGAATATACATAAAAAAAAAGATTCCGACGAATTGAGAACCTCCTCCTTTTTTTGAAGGCTGGTTAAAAATTAGAGATTTGTTATTACAATCGAAATAAATCGGTGTCGTAATATTTTTTTTTTTAAATAAATCGGGACGAAGTAATTACTTAGCGGGACACGACACGTCACCAGGACGTCTCACTGTAATAGAACAGTTGGCAACCCTACTTGTTACTAACGAGTGTACACGCTGTTTTATACTTTGTTTACAATTAATTAATTAATTGCCAACATACGTTTTACCATGTGCACTTCAATATGACCGAGCGTCAACGTCGGCGTCGTGAGACGCGGTTAAGTTGGAATCGTTAAATTAATTACAATAATAAGCGGGCAGGGTTATTAATAATCCCAATTTGGGTTTTATGACACCGGGGTGATGGGTGTCGTAATAATTTTTTTTTGGGGTTTGGTTAGAAGAAATGAAGAGACCAGTAAATCAAGACTATATTTTCTTCACCATAAATCGGTACTTTTGAAAAAAAAATATATAATACATACGCGACGAATTGAGAACCTCCTTTTTTTCGTCGGTTAAAAAGTAGTAGGTATAACTTTACATGAGTACCTACCTACTTTTTTTTTTAATATAGACAGTATAATGTTATTTGTGTACTTACAGCTAATTAGATCCTTTGCGCAAGTAATTTTGTTAACGTAAATTATTATTGCTTCTATTGTAAAGATTGTAACGGATATAGGCACATAGTTTCGTGTTTCTTTCAAGTAAACTTTAATTACATATAATATGTATAAATAGGTACCACTAATGATCTAGCTAGCTATGATGGAGCTATTTTCAATATTAAGCATACTCGAGAGTTAAGTGGTTATCTATAAAATTTCCCTTAATATTATGATTCCATTGAGTTTTTATACGAGTTTACGAGAGAGCCACATGGGCTAGAGGACATTACAAACTGCCACACTAATGCAACTTTTACGAGTAATTTCATGGTTATTCATTCGCCTGGTAGGGGGCGATCTTAGGGTGCTAACAAAATTCGTCACACCCTGTGTTTTCGCTTTCAGTCTTAATTCTATATTTAGAGATGATCCCGTATTGACCCCTTTTTATGTCAATGCACCCGTAAAAGATCATAATCATTCGTTATAATAGTCGCTCTATAATAACATTTTATGTGCCTAAATAAAAAATAGTTTGAAACTGACTAAGTACCTACTTATATAAAATAGATGCATTACGGTCAAGTCTTTTTTGTCTATAATATTTTTCCTAATCAAATACTTAATAATTAAATTTTTGATTTTATTTAGGTGTACATATAGGTACAAGCAACAAGGTACCTAACTGTTGCTTCTATTTTTTTTTAATTTTATTATTGAGAAAAGTTCATGATTGCAAAATAACTTAACTATGAAATTTATTTATCCTGTGTAACCTTTTGTAGACTAAGTTGGTATTTATGTCATTATTTTTAGTTTCAGATTTGTATTAATCCATTTCACTCTAACCTTTATTTTAATAAATACTTTGGAAATATTTTTTGTTGTAGAATTATAATATTTCCCCATAATGAAATTATGTCCTTTTGTAAATAATATGTCAATGCACCCTTGTAAGTCCTTATAATCATACGTCGGTAATTGTAGCATGATTGTGGCCACAATTATAAAATGTCATGCAAGTAATAAAACAATATGGTTTCCTCGTATAGTACACGTTGATAAATGCTCGACAATTGCTCAAGTAATTTCTTAGTGATTTGCACTTCGAACCATAAATGTAAATGGAGAGTATGTTTAAGTCAGGTTTAAGTAGTTAATGAAGGTAGGCCATGTTGTTTATTGTTGGCATTAATTTCTCAAGTAGGTAATTTCTTCGGGAATTGCACAGTAAAATAATTTAAACTTTTATGTATTTCAACCCATTAACAGCTGTCAACATGGCACAGGTCTCCTCTCGAACGAAAAGGGTTTAGGCGATGGATAGAAACCCTTTCTGACTAAGGGCGGATTGGCAGACTTCACTCACCTTTTAAAACGTTATGGAGAACTCTCAGTCGTGTTGGTTTCCTAGTGATGTTTTCCTTTAGGTAGGTACTGTTAAAGCGAGTGATATATATATTTTTTTTATTTGATGACAAGATAGCCCTTAACTGCGATCTCACCTGATGGTAAGTGACGATGCAGTCTAAGATGGTAGCGGGCTAACTTGGAAGGGGTATAGCAGTGTAAATTCGACCCATACCCCTAATCGGTTTCTACACGCCATCGTGCCGGAAGCTAAATCGTTTGGCGGCACGTCTTTGACGATAGGGTGGTAACTAGCCACGGCCAAAGCCTCCCACCAGACCAGACCAGAGAAACTTTAGAAATTATAAATTCCTAAATTGCCCCCGCCGGGAATCGAACCCTTACAAGACAGTTACAAGACCACAGCGCTCACCACTGCGCCAGGGAGGTCGTCAAAAAGTAAGGCATTTCAAAGTTAAAATACGCATATCAACTTCGAGAAGTTAGGCTGAAATCTATAGACGGCACTCTCGAGACAGAGATAAAACGAGACACATTTATGTCGGAGCATATTTGTGTCTAGTTTTAACTCTTCTTTTTATTACGAGCTAAGTTCTATAGATCGCAGTATCAGAGATGCGTGCCCTACTTAGAGGATACCAGTCTCAACCACTAATCACCGCTTCTTTGAAGTTTCAGCTGTGTAGTATTTAATTGTTATACATATTTGCAGTAGATGACAATATTTGTCGAGTATCTAGGTAATCTAGGCGCTAGGCGTTTTACACTTCTAACGATAAAGGTTTTCTCGTTTGTAATTAACAACTTATGTGGTAGTAATAGTATCTAATACCGACAAGTGAACGTTATTATTTATTTTATGATGAGTAAAAGGGTCGTTTGCTTCGGTAACATCTTATATCCGTCATAGAATAAATAATAATAATTTATAGACGCGAACGAAAACGGTAGAAAACCAAACCAAAAAATTGGATTGGTCCATCTCTCCAATGTTAACTATACGTATATCTGTCAGTTAGTGTGTCAAGATATGAAATTATGTCATTTTTCCAAACTCAAAAAATCAGTATCATCATCATCCAAACATACAGTTATCATTTCCCGCCGATACCCGCAATGTAGAAGTCATTGACAGTATTATAATGTCAATGGTAGAAGTGCATTACATGCAGCATTGTGTTATTGTTACTGAGTGAAGAGTCAGATGTGTAGGTACAAAATGACAGATTTACGCACAGCTCTTTATGCACATTCTCTAACCTAGTGTTTTACCCTTCTGTTACTTTATTATTCTAAGCCATCCGCACACCCATGTCATTATAAGCTCATTTTGTAGACTAACACGGTGATGTGAGCTTAATTAAAATTCTGCACCATCAATCATCGGATTATTGATTTTGTGTCGAGTGCATTTGGCGCGTTGCCGCTCCGTTATCAATTAGTTGTGAACGGGTGACACTGGTATCACTGGCGGATGCCACCAAAATTAATTGGTAGGAATTCCAAAACTGATTGATTCGATTCAACTTTTACTACCTTCCCTAAATATTACGAATCATTTGGTATGGCGTGGTTAAAATGGGATGATGTATTTGCTCAGCCTTTTCACTGATCGTAATATCTGCTAATATCTAAATAGTTCTTAATCCGCGGTACGCTGTCTTAGACAATACATTTTATACAAGGCCATAAAATCACTTTGTCGTTCGTTAGTCCCTGTACTTGAGGTCGTACCTCCTTCATGCTAATCGGAAGACAAATTGGGGATATTATGTCTGAGTAATTTCGATGCGGACATCTGTAATTGACTTGAGGTTGTTAGTAACAAATTTATTAACTTTCCTGACTCATATCCGTCGTATCCGATGACGATGTTCTTCAGAATGACCCTTATTAGGTATTTGTAGATGATAGAAACATTTTGACTTTGACCATTGTTCATATTTCCGAGTTTCTTTTCCAAGTCAACTGGTCAGTAAATGTTTAAATGTTAGGGGGAGAAAGCAGTAGGTAAATTATTCAAACTATTGCATCTAAATAACTTTATTCATTTCGCTTCATAAACCCGAATTAAAAATCAGACTATAGATACGTTATTTTAACGAAAAAATTTTATGAAAAATTATTATTTATTTCTTTTGATATATTTAAACGAATATTAATATTCTTTAAATAAATAACTGAAATAAATTATTAATTATTTTTTACTAATACATATTTGCTGAAAAGACCATTAGATTTTTAGTTCAAGTTTACTGAGGACATCAGTTGCACACACAGGAAATACTTGACCTCGAAGTCCAATCAAAATTCGTTGCACAGATCAATTTTTGTATTTTCATAAGTAATGGTTAATAAAGTATCAAGTAAGTAAATAAGTCAAAACCTCAATTCAAAAGTTCTTGCATTATAAACATCGAGGTCGATAACCGATAAAGTCGGTACTCGGTACATAGTGAAAATGGCATGATGGAATTCAGATAGCATGCCATTCTGTCAGGGTGGCAGGTGTCATCCTGACAGGATTTCAACAACGACGGCAGAAATTGGACTAAAAATAAAAAAAACGCGTAAATCGGTCCAGAAACCCCGAAGTAATCGGTGGACATACATAGAAAAAAAAGATACCGTCCGAATTGATAACCTCCTCCTTTTTGGAAGTCGGTTAATTAGCGGTGAACATACCACATCGCATCCGAGCAGTGCGTTACGCAGCAGATGTGCCTGGGCGAATGACTCATGACGACGACTCAATTACACATTCGATAGTTTTGTGGTGCCCTTGTCGATTCGAAAACTATTACGCCTTAAGAGGACGTTGAACTTCGAGCATAAAGTGATTTACAATCCGTATTTATAATGCTTAACTATCTCGTTGGTCTAGTGGCATGTTCTACTACGGATAACGAGGTCCCGGGTTCGATTCCGGGCCAAAAAATGTATTGGGTTTTCCTGTCAAGAAATTCTTTGTACTAGCCCGGAGTTAGTAAATTGGCGGTGAGCTATTACTGTGCAATGTACAGCACGTAAAGCCGTCGGTCCTGCGCCTGATCTATGTCCGGTCGTATCGGATTTCCATTCCATCGGACTGTGAGAGTGAAGGAATCTGATGAACTGCTAAACTGTGATATTGCAGAAGTTTGTTTACACAATGATTTTGAGTATTTCTTTTTAATATATAACGAAGCGCAGCTGTACCGTCGTGGGCTGTTACCTTACAACAGTAACTGAGGGCTCTCGAAACTCTCGAATGAAGTACTACATTATGCAAACTTCAAGTTTTCGCTGTTTGAGGCGCACGCACAAATTGTTGCCGTATTCATAAGTGCTGCTATCCTTAGGACTTAATTGTAGTCGAACATTCTGCATAAAACTTAAGGCTTTTACGCAAAGTGAACGAATTTCTGCTAGGCCATTGTACTTGCACAAGTAAGTCCATTGTATAACTGAACAATTGCTAAACTGTGACATTGGAGACATTTGTTTGCACAATGATCTTGTGTATTTCTTTTTAATCTGTGACGAAGCGCAGCTGTAGCGTTGTGGGCTGTAGCCTGTAACAGCTGTGGCTGAGGGCTCTCGAAACTCTCGAGTCAAGTATACATTATTGAAGCAATGCCTCGCTCTTGTGCAAACTTCAGTTTCCCGCCGTTTAGAGCTTTGACGCGCGAATTGTTGCCGTGTTCACGAGGCCGAGCTTAGGACTTAATTGAAGTTGTACGTTTTGAATGGAATGTAATTCAGTTAAATGCAGTGTTATTTCCTTTGTCCCGCGTTGTTTTAAAATTATTCAATGTTCAAGGGCCTGCCTTGTACAGAATAGAAATGTATTGCTTACTGTGATTTTTTTCAAAAGCTATAAAAAAATAGTTTAATCTGAAATTTGTATTGTGAGCCATGATAAAAGGTTTTGCAATGTAAAATTTGTAGATCGAATAAATATTAAATTTAAATTTTGATAGCACATTTGCCATTATAAAGCGTGAATTAATCATTTTTTGCATGGGAGCATACAATTTTCCACAAGATAGTGTATTGATTTGTTATATTGATAAAACTATATCTTGTAAAATTTTGCGTAGGTCATAAAAGAACAATTAGTTTCTTGTCTTATCGAACTGATGCGTGGTAGAGTCTTGAGTTATTGACTTGTAACTTGTCCCAAAAGTTAGGATATATGAAATTAATAATTATGATTTTTTAAATTAAACTTAGTTTTTTTTATATCTCCCTCATGTCATTTATTACCTACGTGCTTAACTAATGTTTATATCCTCTTAGTACAGCAATTTACAACCTACATATCATCCCAGGTTACATTCATTTTACTGAAATCTGTCTGAAATAGAAACAAAGTTTTACATTTTCTCGTGCGAAACTCCCATAATAAATTACAGCTTCATTAAAGCAACGTAAGTAAATGCCAGCAATTTTACAGCCAGACTATTTTACAGAATGTCAATACGATTGCAATTCAGGCTTCATGAAGTCAAACGAACCATTCACGGCACGTCGATTGACTGGCTACGTGCATACATTTACAACGTCTGCTTTACCTTTGTGCACCTGCTCATTCTATTCTAGCATTTATTTCTTAATAATTAAGATCTAAAATGGAATATGATTCAAGTATTCGGGTATCACGCTACGCCTAATTATGTTTACCAATAATGTGAGATTGCTGGTGCTAGGCTACAATAGGGTTTGTCTACTCGATTAATTTTCACATTTCCGAATATGTACGAGTACTTGTAAATTGGATTAGCTGACTGCTACATACATACTCGTAGCATGCATTTGAAAACCCCTTGTAACTGTACATCTAGTCGTATTAGGTACTACATATTTGCGTAAGTCCACCCATCCAGCTATCGACTTGTACTTGCACGACTTGTGCTTACTTGCACTTATTTTATATGGAAGTTTTTCCCACGGAAGTTCCTTCATGTTCCATAAACGAAGATTTTTTTATTCCGAAATAGGCTTGCGCTTGATGACAATCAGTACTGGATAGCACTAATAAGGTCTAGGTGGGAGCGTGCTTGCCTAGAAGATGCCTATTCACTCTTGCCTTGAAGGTACTCAAATTATAGGTGTCAGGAAACACAGATGCTAGAAGAGTGTTCCACACTTTAGCGGAATTTAACGTTTAACGAGTAGGTATGATGCCTATTAGAATATTAAAACCAATCCAACAAATGTAAACTTGGCGATTTTATGGCAGATTTATATAGAAATCTTTAAGCCCATGGAACTTTGCAACTTCATATTTTTACGGAAAACTGCGGTACCACAGACACAGTTATTACCTACTTTCTAATGCATGCCTACATTTATTTGACTTTGATTCAAATAAGAATCGAAGTTCGGTTGTATGTGGCTCGAGGGTGCCTTTTCACCCAAATCCAATCGATTTAATTTGGATACGTGGTGCTCATTGCAAGTGGCATTGGCATGGACATATCAATAACAATCGAGTTGATCTACTTCGCTCGTAGCATCCTCTGCGCTCGTACCGTGCAGTCATTTCAAGTACCTTTCGTCCTCTATGCTTACGCTTTCGACACATCAGATGAATTAACACGAACTAAAAAATCTAAATCTAAATATATAAAAGGAAAAGGTGACTGAATGCCTGGATTGACTGACTCTCAATGGGCAGGTCAAACCACTAGACAGATCGCGTTGAAAGGCATACAGATATAGCTATTATGACGTATGCATCCGTGAAGAAAGGATTTTTGAAAATTCAACCCCTAAAATAGAGGGTTAAAAACTCGAATTTAACGAGAGTGAAGCCAAGGATAAAAGCTAGTTCAATAATAAATTTAATGTTTTCTTGAATTACTTCCGGTCACTGCAGTCAATGTTTACGTAGTATAGTCAATTATGCAGGAGTTATTAAAGTGGAGAAGTGTGTGTGCAAACATCACATAGTCTGATGGGTTAGCCGCATAGAAAAAGATAGAACGCATCGACGGCCTTACATGCTTTCTTGGGGGTATAACAACTTCTCTCTTTCTCTTCAATTTAGCACAATATTGTATAGAGCTCTTAGTTAATCATATAAATCTGTGTGCTATAACGTATATTTCTTATAATGAATGAATGAAAATGAAATCACTTTATTGTACAGCACATAATTTATCAGACCATTGTACACAATAATTCAATGATCAGAACTCAAAGATAAAATATAAAGATACAAGTAGAAAGTTCAGAGAATATGACGATTTTGTTTTCAGCTGTCAAGCCATTGAACACGTTGATACGAAACTTCTTATTTTTGCTCGTGTTCTCTCGTCTTGTAAGGGTATAGCACAACACTGTGGCGGTATGGACCATAGAATTTAACGAGCAATTACCGACCCCAGTTCCTATGCTACTTTAATGTAACTGTGTCCCTAATGATAGCGATGCTTAGCTCGTGTGTTAAGATTAAGAGCTTCTGACAAAGTAGGGATAGCGTTAATCGTCATGGAAAGGAAAATTTACCAAGTGTAATGCGACTTATTTTGGCGCTTCCTCATAATAATTACTTCCTTTTTCCTTAATCATCAGGCTTAATATCTTTTTTTGGTATTCCTGTATCTAGCGGAATCCCTGAGTTTTATTTATATGTTCCTAAATGAACTTGTAGATTGCGAAATGAACATTTTTGAAATCTTTACAAAGCTGTTTACTTAGAATCTTTATTGTAACAACTAGAACGTAACGTTCACATAATATTATATAGGTACCTAATGTAAATAGTGTAAAGGCGACCTTGTCGCTTGTAGCGATCTCATCCAGTTATCTGGATTATCATTTTTTGCATGGGAGCATACAATTTCCCACAAGATAGTGTATTGATTTGTTATATTGATAAAACTATATCTTGTAAAATGACTTACAAAATGTAATATGACTTAGAAAAATAAGTTTCCAATCGTATCTAGCATAAATACAAATACTTAAGAAATGAAAACTGTTTAACTGTGTTTTGAATGTAGTAAAGACATCTGCACTTTAATTGTTTTACGTATACATCTACGAACCGTGTTTCAAATAAAAAATTAAATATATATTCACGCGAGGCGGAGGCTCCGGGAGACCACATAAAAACAATTGCATCGTCATACATGGAAAATATTTTAACGGCGCCCGTATGAACGGCACAAAACAACATGTATTGAGTTATTTTATTGTTTTAATTCGGATTAAACATCGGGCGGGCACGGGAGAATTTCAGACAATCCGGGATGCTGGGCTCACCGCAGGGGCGTTGCCATGGCAACGGACCCCGATGCCCAGAGGTATGTTGCAAAATGCTTCTCGATACAAAACAACGCGCTGAAATTTTACTTCAAATTGCGTTTAATGTACCCCGGGGAAGGTTCCGTGTCACATTATTTTGATCAAGCCGTATTTGTTCGTGAAGCTCGAATACGAGCCACGGCAACAAGCGAGCAGCTAATCTCAATTGTTTTCCTTGTGGAATCAAAGAATGCAGTTTTTAGATTAGAAAACGCCCTAACGCGGATCAGTAGTAGCAAAAATGACGTTTGCTACTACTACCTTTAGGTATCTGCTATTAGGTATTCTGTGCTACTACTGTGTGTAGATATACATAAAAGGTATTTTTTTCGTGTTTATGAATATATATAGCTACACATAGTAGCTAAATCTAGGTTGGATCATATTAAAGTTATTCGGGTGCATTTGTAGGTAAGCACTCTATTTTGTGCTTATTTTGCGATAAATCTATCTCAATTTATGGCAATAATATCCCTTATAAGGTAAGCAAAAACTACATTAGGTGGAAATACGTGAAATATTGTGTAAAACCACCGAACTGTATGCTTAGAAGCGCAGTAGTCGACGCAGTGATAAGCCATTTTTAGTAAGCCATTAAAGGCCGACTACGCGGTACCGTCGTGGTACCTACTGGTACGACGAGCTCGCAGATTTTTTTTTAATCCGAAATAGGCTTGCGCTTGATGACAATCAATACTAAGTGCATACAGAAAATACAGAAAATTATTATGCAGAAAATTATTAAAAAATAATGTACTGTGCTCTGAAAGGACCAGCACCAGTAGGTACAGAAAATAATTGCAGGCACTCACACATTAATGGTTGTTTTGAGCAGCTAGCGCTTGGAGCGGAACTTTATTAGAAACTTCTGTTCTAAGCGTTATATTTCGATGATTGCATGGTTTATTTAGCAAGCTGTGAGTTTTACAAACTTTAATCTCGTTTCGTATCCAGCCCTTATCAAAAGCACGTAGATAAATTTGTAGTTGCGGAGAAACTGATAATAATCAACAGCGAATGCCGGAGTGGCTTGAATAATTACCTCCTAGTGTTTCTAGTAAATTGCATAGTATTTAAATTGCGGGGATTAAAACGGATCTGAGATTGCTTTCGACTTACAACGTTAAGGTGTTTGATTCTTGCACGTACCGTGGCTAATTACAAATAACTCGACATAACGGTATTTAAGTAATTCTGTGATGTGAATTTTTGGTTAATATTTACTATTGTACTTACCAATTTTTTTTTATCGACTATTCTTTCGTCTGATTCGCGTTAATGTAGCGCGAACAAACACTTGGCGTGTTTAGAAACGAATTTCTGAGTCTTTTGTGAAGAAATGCCCGTTAAAATAATAATCTAAGTAGGTTCAAACGGAAATCTGACAAACCATAGAAACCTTTGACAGAAACAGATATAGAAATTACATATAATACATGATTTTGATACGTTTGATTGATTATTTATTTTAATTTATCTCCAAAACCCAAAAAAGGATCAAACTTTATTTGTATCGCGTGCGATATAGGGAGCTTTCGAAGGTGCTTTTATAAGAGACAAGGTAGCCCTAGTCTGCGATATCACCTCCTGATAGTAAATGACAATGCAGTCTAACTTGAAATATTTTTTTAATAAATATTTTAATACAATTTGACGTATCAAACAGCTTTTTTATTGATATTTAGAAGTTATAAGAGAGAGATAAAAGTGAAAATTGTTGTAGGTATAATTTATGATTAAAATATACCTATCTAGTGTAGTTGTCTGTAGATGTGAGCATGCCGTGATTATCTGGAAATAGTTTCCCTTTAGAATCGCGCGGTATTTGAAGTGACACGGAGATTAACGATCGGATTGAAGTTCTCTTAACCCCGATACGAGTGCCTTCGATGGCATCGTTTAATTCAAGTGCTGTCGAGTTTGTAGCGAACTAAATTATCTCAATAGCAACAATACTATAGTTTGAAGCTTCAATAGCGCAATGCAAAAGGGACCGGATTGAAACTTGAACAGTCGACGTGTCAAAACCATGGAAGGAGAAACGCTTCCATCTTAAGTTGGCCGCTACCTCGCCTCGCGCTTCCCCATATCGTACCTCAAGTCAGACTCAGATCCACTTAGTAAGTACAGATAGCAACGTAGGTACCGCTCGCAATTGTCACTAGCAAATTTTTTCAAAGTTTAAAATCTCCAAGCAATTTAGTGTTGGTACGATGTTGGGTAGAAATCGGTTTTTCAACGTAGCCCACTCAGACTGCTTCGTCATTTACCACCAGGTGAGACCGGAGGCTAAAGCTACTTTGTTAATCACTAAAAAAACCGTCCTTTGTTGGACTATCTGGAGAATGCGAATTCGTAAATCTGTGCCAGAGTGCATCTTGATTAATTTCCGTAGAATACTCTGGCTTTAGGATTGCACTGTAGTGACAAGATTAACGGTTCGATTGGAGTTCTCTCGACCTAAATGTCATCGATCCGTGAAGTTAGAGTACTCTTAACGGAGATTGTAGAGAACTTAATTGATTTCTCCTAAGCATTTGATTTGATTAGTGAAGGTTTGATTCATAGAAATTAACGATGTAATTTGTTATTAAGGAGGCAATTGTGACATTGCTAGTCATTAATTTACCCACGTCTAAAAAAAGTCGAAGAAATATGGACGGAGAAAAATACTAAGGTTTTCATGAGTGATCTTCTTGTCAGTCGGACACTCTTGAGTGGTTGTAGTAGCTGACGGCACGCACTGACGTCAGTCTCCTTGATTTTGGGTCGTAAGCGTAACGCCAACTAGTGGGTGATCGTCCTCTAGCTCTTTTGCCCTCCACCTGACTAACCAAACACTCATTTGACCCTTCATTTCTGGAAGTGTGGTCGAAGAATTCAGAATTCATTCATTCATTCAGGAGTCATAAAGATAGCAATCAAAATTCTTAATTAATTAGACGGCAAAGAACGGGGTCATTTTATTATTCTTGTTTTTCATAGATGTAAGGAGAGACAACTATAAATTTAGATTGAAATTTTTTATATGTAAGATATTTTTATTTTATAAATAATTTTCAAAGGAAATTAAAATGCTATGAAAAGTATACGTATAATTATTTTCCAACAAGAAATCTAAGTTTTAATTTATTTATACAAAGATTCCTTAACAAAGTCAGCTAATTTTCTTGGCAGGACTCCTGAAAGTTTTAATTACAACAGAGCGTGCAAAACGAATTGAAAGAAAACGTTTGAGTTCAGTTTCAGTTCAGTTAACCACAGTGTTATAGGTGTATATTTTATTACAGGGCTCCAAAGTCCAAACTTGTACCTACAAGTCCGAAGCGGCTTAAAATGAAACGAAAAAGTTTAAATAGGAAAAAGAGAGTGCAGTGGGAAGATAGTGGAAAAAGAAGCGAGCAATTTAAACTTTTACACAAGTCGAAGGGGCCACATTTTATAAGTTGCCCTTAGGAAAACTACATGACATGGCGTCTTCTTAACTTTTAACTGACACCTGATAAAAAGTGCGCAGAAATTTTCAGGAAACATTTACCTACCTACTACCTACCGGAAAAATGACTTTTGCTATGAAATTCCACGCATTTTGAAAGGTTGTGTGGGTAGTAATTATTTAGCGTATTTTTTTCATCAGAAACTGTTTTTCACTTCGGAAAGTTTTACCCTAGAATAAAATAAAGTCAAATATTTTAATATTTTAATTTTATTTTATGTTTTTGTCTTTCATATGCTAACTGTATCGCATAACGCTCACAAGAAACTGATAGTCAAAGATCATCATCATGTCCTTGTCCTTTTCCCACGCTATGTGGGGTCGGCACAACATGTCTTTTTCTTCCACTCACTTCTATCATTCGTCAACTCATTATCTACTCCTCTTACACGCATATCCTCTTTCACACAATCCATCCATCTCTTTTTTGGTCTTCCTCTACTCTTTTGCCCTTCTACATGCATATTTAACATTCTTCTACTAATATGGTTTTCTTCCCTCCTCATTACATGCCCATACCACGCGAGCCTATTACTCCTCATCTTTTCGATTACTGGCGCTACTTTCAAACTTCCTCTTATATACTCATTCTTTATCTTATCCATTCTTGTCACACCACACATCCATCTCAACATACGCATTTCGGTAACATGTACTCTTCTAACATCCGTCCCTTTTACCGCCCAACATTCTGAACCATACAATGTGACAGGTCTAACAACCGTTTTATAAATTTTCCCCTTTAGTTTAAGGGGCATTCGTGGGTCACAAAGCACTCCTGAGACCTGTCGCCATTTCATCCATCCTGCATTCATTCTGTTGCTTACGTCTCGGCCAATATTACCGTCGCTTTGAAAGAGCGAACCGAGGTACTTAAAATCGGAACAGACTGGTAGGGGTACACCATCTAAGGCAATTTTTGAAAAATTGGAGGGGCCACCGAAGTCACAGAACAGATGTTCTGTTTTAGTTCGGCTGATTCTTAGGCCAACACTCTCCAATTTCTCTTGCCATTTTTCCAGTCTGCTCTGGACCTCCGACGCATCTTCCCCGACAAGTACAATGTCATCAGCAAACAGCATGCACCAGGGTGCTTGCTCCTGTATGTCTGATGTTAGCGCATCCATTACCAGGAGAAACAAATAGGGGCTTAAAGCCGATCCCTGATGCAAGCCCACTTCCACATTGAACCTGTCTGTAACGCCAGCTTCTGACCGGACGCTTGCACTCGCTTCTCTATACATTCCTTTTATAAGTCTTACATACTTCTCGGGCACTCTCTTCACTTTCATAGCCCACCACAGCACCTCTCGGGGGACTCTATCGTAAGCCTTCTCTAGATCAATAAATACCATATGCAGATTCCTGTGTGCACCCCTATATTTCTCACACAGCTGCCGAAGGGCAAATATTGCATCTGTCGTTCCCCGTCCCGGCATAAACCCAAACTGATTTTTTGCGATCTCACTCTCTTCTCTCATTCTCCTTTCTATTACTTTTTCCCAAATCTTCATACTATGAGACATGAGCTTTATTCCTCGATAGTTATTACAGTCCTGTACATCACCCTTGTTTTTATAAATGGGCACCAGCGTACTGTTACACCATTCTTCTGGGATCGTCTCTTCGTGTAACAACTTATTGAAGAATAGAGTCAGCCAGCTCAATCCGTCCGCTTTTAGAAACTTCCATACTTCAGCTGGTATACTATCTGGACCTGTTGCTCTACCATTTTTCATACTATTTACTGCCATTCTTACTTCATCTATACTCACTTCCTTCACCACACCCAAGTTTGATGGCACATTATTTAACGATCCACTCCAGTCATTTTCTTCATTCATTAACTTTTCAAAATATTCTCTCCAACGTTCTTTTATTTCATCATCATTCATTAAAACTTTTCCGTCATTATTTTTCATGCATTTCATCCGTATTATATCCCTTGCAGTCCTTTCTCTCATTTTCGCTAGCCGGTATAAATCTTTTTGTCCTTGGGAACTTTCTAGAGACTCATACAACTTCTCTTGAGTTTTTCCCTTAGCGATAGCCACGGCTCTCTTAGCTTTCTTTTTGCTCTCTATATATATTTCCCTTTTATTCTGTTTTATTATGGTATCATTAATACTCACATTTTTCCAATCTTTAAAGGCATCCTTCTTTTCTTTCAAAACTTTTTGTACATCTTCACTCCACCACCACGTGTCTTTATCTATTTTTCTTGTATTCTTTGTCATTCCGAAAACATTTTTCCCTACACTTCTCATACACACAGCTATTCCATTCCAAGACTCATTTACGGACATCTTATGAAGATCACCATTCATCTCGATCATTTTATCCACAACTTGCTTTCGAAACTCTTTTCCAAGTTCCTCTTTTTCTATCATATGCCATTTTATTTTAGGTAGGGCTTTAGGTTTATATTTTACAGTTTGAACTTTTATTTTTATTTCTATTAACAGTAATCGGTGTTGGCATACTAATGGTTCACCTGGTATGACTTTACAGTCTTTAGCTGTGCTGATGTTTTTTCTTCTAATAAGAAAATAATCTATTTGGGTTCTGTGGTTGCCGCTTTTGTACGTTATTAAATGCTCATCTCGTTTTTCAAAAAATGTATTCACTATGGCTAGGTCAAAGGAGAATGCCACTTGCAGAAATGTTTCTCCCTCTCGATTGCGGTTCCCAAAGCCCCAACCCCCATGCACTCTCTCAAAGCCTTCATTCATTCTTCCAACATGACAGTTAAAATCCCCCCCTATATAGATGTCTTCGGTTTGTGGGATACTCATCATAACCGCATCAAAATCCTCCCAAAACTTTTCCTTCATTGTATCATCACATCCTATCTGTGGCGCATACATACATATAGTCAAAGAATACATATAGTCAATACATACATGATACATATAGTATACATACATATAGTCAATACATACATGATAGTCAAAGATATTATATGTATAAAAAGAGGCTAATAGTACGGCAACTAAGTAGTAAAAATGGGATGATAGAGTACTGTCTGCCATGGACATTAAAGTCTGCCCACAGGCCCTTAGTTTTCGAAAAAGACCCTGCTGCAATAATTATTATTATACGAGTATTTATGATAAAATATAGTATTATCAAACTTGATAATCATTGCTCTTTTTGTCGAAACTTAATGATCGAAATGAAAGTTCAATGCCACCGTAGCGTGCATCCAGACAATACTGCATTTTAATTTTCTCCTCTCCGCAACAATGGCAGAGTATTAGTTCACGGACGAGCCCCCGCTCATCTGGCGTTAAACAATACCTGTTCCAACTTGCATTATCACCGAACTAATGGGTTTCGGCTGTCTGTAAAGGTGGTGATAAACGATCAAGCTTGCGAGTTTGGTCTTTATTTTTTTTAAAGTTACGAACAACTCTTGCTAACTTGTAACACGTTACGCAGTTTCTACAGATCCTAGTAGAAAAAATTACATGTCAAGCTTTAAAAGGTGCTAGGTAGCTGGCTTCGGCTTTATATGCACGTGGATTGAAAAGTATTCCGTTATCCCCTAATACCCTTTATGCAGAAAAAAATTTTTCTTGCGTGGAGTTCGGTTTTTAAAAGTCCCTCGGAAACCCTCAGTTTTTCCTGGATAAGCCAAAAAGGCCCGTATCAATTTCCAAGTCCTCAATAATAGCCATGCAAACAATGACGTCGGTCTGTTGCTCCGTTGCTACGTAATTGAAAGACAAACCAACCGACCGCATTTATAATATTAGCACCGACATTAAGGATTTGGAAACGCTACTGGTGAAAAATATTTGTTTTTTACTTTCAATGATGTCAAGTAAGTGTGTGCGTTTGTCTGCAGCTTAAAATGAAAAGACTTGTACACTTATGATAAATGCGTATGTTTTCCCACGTTTTTAATAGGGTGTTTATGGTAATCGTGTATTGTATTGGAAATATTTCGTTGTAGAACACGGTTCCAGAGACACGGACATGTTTCCGAGGGTCCGCGCAGATGTGCCTACATTGTACATAATTAATGATGCTGGGGTGTTGTGTTGTGTCGATGAATAAAATGTGCTTATTTATAAAATTTATGTCTCTTACAGGATTCTCATAAGAGTGCTCTAGAGTCTAGTCAGCGCGAAGTCATGCGTGAGAACATACTCTTTCATTCTCGCATTTAAAATCGAAACACTCAAAAGGGAGTTGGGGTAGTTTCAAGAACTCAAATCGACGTTTGCTATTACATTTATTTAAGCAAAACGAATTAAAATTTATTATTACCAAAATAGTTCAGACAGTTATTGTTTTCAGGGACCTGTTTTTATTTAACGGCCACTAACTTTGGGGTATTTGAATAAGTTAACTGTACTGAGAAAGAAAAATCGAGAACTCTTATTGAATCGATTAAAACGTAGTACTTCTATATCGAAACGGTCGATGATCAATCCAAGAAATGCGTGTCAATTTGCTATCGACTCAATAGTCAGCAACTTAGTGCAGGCTCAGTGCAATGCTGCCTACGTCAATTCTCAATACTTGTTCGGACGATTGCTTTAACCTAATGGAATAACAATTTATCACGTTTTGCTTTTAAACTAAGTAACATAGCCAGGTTATCTCCGATTAGGTTATACTAGTGATGTTACAGGTTGTTTATCAGAGTCATAGCCGAGATTTTATCAGAGTTCAAGTCGGATTTGCCGTTCGTGTCGAATTTGATAAGGAATTGAAGCTAAAGAATTGAACCCTTGCGGGAGCAAATTAGACATGACCCCTCATTTCAAATTCTAGTTATCTTACGGATCCCCATCTATAGGAGTGCTAGAATTTTAGGACCCCAAGGATTAGCGTTGGAAGACCCCATGTCTCTATATTTACGGTAGATCTCAAGCTAGTCACTAGCCGCTGGGATCAAGGGGCATGCGTAAGATTATAAACTGTGGCAATCTTTACAAGAGTCTTATGTCCAGCATTGTGAAAGGGTATTCAATTCATAGGTTGTAAGTGTATTAGCTCAGGTGCAAAATGAGCTAAGCTACGAATATGAAGCGATATATTGGTAGGTTAATCAGATTTATCCCTCACTACCTTCGATCAATAATGTACTCGACACATTGTAATATGTACGATAATACAGTGGATGTGTGAATTTGGGCTTTTTTGTCCTAGGTGAAAGCTTATGTATTGCGGACACTTTTCAGTTACATATTGTATGGGCCTTTTTTTTATTGATCGAAGCTTTTGATAATAACCTCGAATATAGTCGAATGTAAAAAAGTCGAATGTGGAAAGTTTTACTTTTCCTCTCACATCACTTAAAATGTGTATTGCGCAAACTTGCGTTTACCAGTTTCAGAAAAACGTTTGGTGACTCAAGTGCTATCTCACGCCCACGTAATGTACCTACGGCATTAGGTGGTATAATGTAAAATCACGTGTAGCTTTATACATCAAAAGAAGAAAGAGAATGATATTGAAATTTTAATTAATCCCGCAAAATGCAGTCCGTGAGTGCTTTATCCTACCTAGATTAGACAGCTCAAAAAAGTCACCTTTGACTAGATGAAAAAGTACATATTTCTGAATCTCTTGTTACTAAAGATATTATGAAACTCAATTTTATTTAAAGTCACATGTCACAACATATTTATGATATAAAATAATATTAAGTTTCATGTTAGGGTCAAAGTAAAATTCGCTCATTGAGCGGAAATTCTGCTCACTAGATACCCTACATTATCTAATGCATATTAGGCATCTTTAAAACAGCTACAATACAAAAACCTTAAAGAGCTACTAATTACATGACCAGGTAATTTGTGAAGAGTAGCGATATCTCACGAAGTTACGGGCGCTTTACTTGTGGTTACGTCGTATACAATTATATTGCGCAAGTGTGCGTGCCTAGGTGGGAGCGGTCAGGCGCGAGCAAGTTCTCGCTCACACTTATGCAGATACGACACACACACAACCATAAGCCACGAGCCCTCGCGAATTGAAAGAACTATAGATAATAATATTATGTTGATGTCTTTTATATTCTGTATTTCAGTTCAAATGAAGACAAACTGTGAAGTACGCATTGAGCATTCGTCACTGTATTAAAGTAACACACTCTCGTAAAGCTGTCTGTGCGTCATCAAAGGCGTGTCTTACAAGTTTTATGGTGCGACTTAAGCTTAGGGTGTCGTGAACTTACTACCATTTTATTTTTAAGCATTAACTTTAACGCTTTTTTGAATAACTGTTTTATCTGTTTAACTGTTTTATTGGTCTAGTGGCTAGCTTGTTAGGCTGCGTATTATGAGGTTCCAGGTTTGATTCGAAGGCCGGATTCCTGAAAGTCTAATCCCTAAAGTATCAACCAGGCAACACCGCTGCCGCTAGGTACAAACCTTATCTACTGATGTTATAAATGTGAAAGTGTGTTTGTTTGGTTGGTTTGTCCTCCAATCACGCAACAACTTAGGAATGAATCTACATGATTTTTGCACATTATGGGTATTGGGTATAGTTAAAGTTTAAGCCTCAATAGCCCAACGGTTAAATGTGCGGACTGAAAACTGAAAGGTCGCAGGTTCGAGCCTCACCCGTTGCACTATTGTCGTACCCACTCCTAATACAAGCTTTTCGCTTATTTGGAGGGGAGAGGAGAATATCAGTCAAGATCAGCTTGGCTAATATTCTTTTTAAAAAAAAAAAGTTAAGAATTTGGATAGTGACATAGGTGCTATCCCGGAAAAATCAAAGGGATTAAAAAAATTCAATCCACGCGAACTAAATCGCGGGCATCAGATGTGAAGTTGGTTGTTTTTCACAGTTAAATGAGATTAAACGAATAAGATCCATTCATTATAATAATAATAACAATTTACGGCAGATAACGTTATTTATAGCGCATATTGACATAAAAATACAGTAATTAAATAAAATTATTACAGTTTTAATGTCTTCTGATAGATATTTATCAGTACCAATGTACAAAGAGGCTTATTGAAAAATATCTGACCAGCAATAAATTACTTACCGCTTCCTCTATTCCGCTTATCGTCAGTTAAAAAACTGGGGGCAACGGCCATACGATAACAGTAATAAATCACTTTAGTAATTGTTCTTTTTCTAGTCCCATTAACTGGGGAGCTTTATTAATTATGTAATAATGGACGAACGTTATGTTGTTTGAACAAGGCTTGAATAATAATCACATTGAAAAATCCAAGTGTTCCTAACTACCTAGCAAAATTTAATGCACATACTCGTACCAAAACACAATTACTAGTTTTTTAATTTTTATTCGATGACAAGATAGTTCTTGACTGTGATGTCACCTGGTAAGTGACGTTCAACCAATGTACAGTTCAGTGTACATTCAACCCATACATATTAGGGGTATGGGTTGAATGTACCTACACTGCCATACCCCTTCCAAGTTATCCCGCAACCATCTTAGACTACATCGTCACATACCTTCATGATTAGATTTAGGTGAAATCTTACGCTAAGAGATCCTTACTACGAGAAATGTTTAGATTGTTTAGGCACCACTGATGAAAATGGGTAAATAAAACTCAAATTTTCGTCCAAACAGAGTTTAGTATAAACAAGTAAACAGCTAAAATGATAGGTACTCCGTATAGCGTGAGGTTTGACGCATACAATTACCATACCAATTCCAGCATGCCTTTAATTTTCTTTTATTTATCCTCTAGCGTTAAAGCCTTACTCCAACGAGGCCCTTCGTGTGGCTAGCCCCTGTAGGGGTATAATTGGATTTAGATTGGATCGAATTAGGGATTTTCTTCGTGGTTTTTGTTTCGAAACGACTTTTTGATGGGAGGAATCAAAATCAAATTTTCGGGATCATCCCCCTATTCTCATTTACCACGAGTGTAAAAATTGCTCCGTGTAATAGCCAAAGTTTGCATTGAAGAAGTTTTTATTTACTCACTTCGCCCTTGTTCCGGTTTACTAAAATTACCTTTCGAGAGTTCACGTAAATCTTATAATAATGTTGTTTTTGTTAGAATAAAGGCGATAAAGAAAATTACGACGAAACAAATTGTATTACAAAGGATTTTATAACAACAAAAAGGTAATATAACAAAGGTTTTAGGGATTAATGATGTTAATTCACTAAGCTGATTAATAAATAATTAATTTGCAGCACAAGATTTATGAGGAACGAAGAACGGCTTATTGTTCAGATTAGATATTGTGAAAAAAATAGATGATTTTATGTTAGTCGTCGTTAGTCAATATTGGCCTCAGTGTCCGGCAAAGGAAGACTACTCTATGCTTCAGGGATAAACCGTTCTTTTCTCTTTTGGCGGGTTGAGGGGATTGAAACTCGCCAGACTCCGGAATCACTGTTTTATTGCAGTATACACATACGTCACAGCATTAATAAAATTATAATTTAAGCAAACGACACGGGCTATGTGGACAGCGGCCGGGCGGGCACTGGTCCGCGTGGACGCAGAACACATGAACCCGAACGGGCGGCGATGCCGTCCGAGACGCGCATGCATGTGTGCGTTATCTTTACTATCTCGTACATGGAACGGGTTTTCGATGCAGTGGCCGCGCGCGCGTTTCCATCGTACGAGATAGTGAACGTTAATTATTATAACTTTGTAAATATGTAGTTGATATGTAAATACGTATATAAAGTAAATGTGTGTGATATATAAATATGTAAATATATAATGTATATGTATGTAATTATAATATGTAATGTGTATTATTATATGTATGTATTATACGTGTAGTTTTAAGTGTAAATAGGTATAATTGTGAGTGAGGAGGCTACATCACTCCCCTCCAAAGACCGTCACTACGGGCGATAATAGTCTGGAAAACGAACCTGACGCCCGGAGCGTGTGGTCTTGGGAGCAACATTAGTGTTGTGTGACGGCGGAGGAACTGGTACAGGTGAGTTGTTAGGTGTACTAATCACTTTTTTCCCTGATAGGTCTTCTTCGTCGGAGAGTATGTACGCTGGTTTGAGCCGATCAATGGAGACGGTGACATTTTTCCCTTTTATGAGGAGAGTGAATGACTTGTCACCTCTCTGAATGATCTTATGTGGCCCCGTGTAGGCTGGCTGAAACGGAGCGCGTGAAGTGTCATCTCGAAGAAAGACATGGTCGGTGGTCGCGAGCTCTTTAT
This sequence comes from Hipparchia semele, assembly GCA_933228805.2. NCBI lineage: Eukaryota > Metazoa > Arthropoda > Insecta > Lepidoptera > Nymphalidae > Hipparchia > Hipparchia semele. Next base: position 5,905,847 of record OW121718.1, read on the forward strand.
ATACGAACACTTTATGCTTGCTATGGCGCGATGCTGGGACTGGCTTGAGCTTTTCGGCGAATGATCTGAGGCGCGCTGTGAAATCTGACATATCAGATGTACAGGGCGTGCTTGAATCGAAAAATTCGCCGGGAAGTCTGAGCGGCTCGCCATACAGCAATTCGGCAGAAGAAGCTTGTAAGTCTTCTTTAAACGCGCTACGAATGCCAAGCATAACTAACGGCAAAATTTCCGTCCAGTTATGGTCGGCATGGCAGGTAATGGAGGCTTTGAGTTGCCTGTGGAAGCGTTCCACGAGTCCATTGCATGCTGGGTGATAGGCCGTGGTACGTTTGTGCTGGAATCCAGTGGTCTTGGCGAGATATTGAAACAGTGCCGACTCGAATTGACGGCCGCGATCTGTTACAATGCTCGTCATTGCTCCAAATCTGGATATCCACCCAGAGATCAGCGCCTTGGCTACGGTCTCTGCAGTGATATCGGGAATAGGTATGACTTCAGGCCATCGCGTAAAGCGATCTATGGCCGTCAGGCAATACCTGTTTCCTTGAGAAACCGGGAGGGGGCCGATGAGGTCGATGTGGACCTGCGTGAAACGTGCGCGAGGTAGCTCGAAAGTGCCTAAAGGTGCAGACACATGTCGACTAACCTTAGCACGTTGGCAGGAAAGGCAAGTTCGACTCCACTCACGGCAGTCTTTTCTTACGCCGGGCCACACGAACCTTTCAGCTACCAGTTTGGCAGAGGCGGAAGCGCCGGGATGGCTCAATGAGTGCAGGCTTTGGAAGACCTGTCTGCGAAAGTGCTTCGGGATGAATGGCCTGGGCGTCGGTGTACTGACATCACAGTACAGAGGTTTGCGACTTCCAGGGAAGTTCATCTTCTTAAGACGAAGAGAAGAATCGTCACTGAGGTATTGAGCTAATTCGGGGTCTTTAGCTTGTGCTTCGGCGAGGTCTTCGAGACAGATTGGAGCATCCAGTTTTTCGACCCGGGACAAGGTGTCGGCAACGACATTATCTTTGCCGGATATATGCCTTATATCGGTCGTAAACTGAGAGATGTAGTCTAATTGTCGGAACTGCCTCGGCGAACAATTCTGCTTCCTTTCATGGAAGGCGAAAGTAAGTGGTTTATGGTCTGTATAGACCGTGAAGTGTCTTGCCTCAACCATATGCCGAAAGTACTTTATGCCCTCGTAGATCGCGAGAAGCTCACGATCATACGGTGAGTACTTCTGCTGCGCTGGACTCAGCTTTCGGGAAAAGAAAGCCAGTGGCTGCCACACATCATCCTGCAGCTGTTGTAAAACAGCACCCATAGCCACGTCTGAAGCGTCTGTTACCAATGCAAGCTTCGCCCGACAATCGGGATGTGCTAACAAAGCTGCTTTGGAGAGACTGTCTTTGGTAGCTGAGAACGCCTGCAGAGCTTCGTCGGTCAGATTGATAGGTGTGGAACCTTTGACTGCCCCCATGAGCAAGGCGTTAAGTGGTGCTTGAATTTGGGCGGCGTTAGGCAGGAATCGCCTATAAAAATTAGCCATACCCAGGAAACGTCTAAGAGCCTTAACGTCCTTGGGAGGGGGAAAGTCGCGTATGGCTTGGATCTTGGTGTCTAACGGTTTGGTGCCACTCTCAGAAATCCGGTAACCTAAAAAGGTTACCTCGGGGGCTCCGAATACACATTTAGCTACGTTGATTACCATTCCGTAGTCACGAAGTCTGGTAAATACCTGCCGCAGATGATTTTCGTGTTCAGCCTCGTCTCTGCTGAAAATAAGAAAATCATCGAGGTAACAGTAGACGAAGTCCAAGCCTCGCATCATCTCGTCGACGAACCTTTGAAACGTTTGGCCGGCGTTACGGAGGCCAAACGTCATGAAGGGGAATTCGAACATACCGAAAGGAGTAGTGATGGCCGTCTTCGGTATATCCTCCGCACAGACTGGTATTTGATTGTAGGCTTTCACGAGGTCGATGGTGCTGAAAATCCTACAACCTGCAATATTGTGTGCAAAGTCGTGGATGTGGCGAATCGGATACCTGTCTGGAATGGTTCGAGAGTTGAGTTGACGGTAGTCTCCACAGGGTCGCCAGCCATTATCTTTTTTTGGTGCGAGGTGCAGTGGGGATGACCACGGACTTTCGGAAGGCCTCGCTGTACCGTTGGCTAGCATCGCCTCGAACTCCGCTTTTGCCACCTTTAATTTGTCGGGAGCAAGACGTCTGGGTTGACACGTGACTGGTGGACCGGGTGTTGTTCTTATGTGATGTTGTGTATTGTGTGTTATGGTTCGGTGTGTACCTGCTGGTCGTGTGATGTCTTGAAAATCACGGGAGAGTAAACTGTGATACCGTGATTCTCCGCTAACTAGCTTAATAGACACAACATTACAATTTATAGCAGTAGACGCTAAAGCAGCGACCGAAGTTAAGCTATCTATTAATTTTCTATTCTTACAGTCCACTATTATGCCATAATAAATTAAAAAGTCCACTCCAATGATGGGTTTATTAACGTCCGCCACCACAAAACGCCACGGATATGTACGACGGAGTCCAATGTCCAGGTTCAAGTACACGAAACCATAAGTTTTGATTGTAGTTCCGTTGGCTGCGACGAGTGTGTAGTCCGTTGCTGTTCGTCGCTCTCGTAGTGCTGATCGGGGGAAAACACAGAGGTCACTACCAGTGTCCACTAAAAACTGCGTTTTCGATGTCCGGTCGGTGACGAAGAGGCGACCTGGTGAAGCAGGGCAATCGTCTGTCGCCATTACTGAAGATTGCCCGCGTGGTTTCCCGACTTCTTGTAATCACAGGGCCGTTGACATTTATGTGCGCTAGATCCAAATTTCCCGTGGTACCAGCAAATGGGGTATTTGCTGTAGCTGGACGCTGATCTATTCGCGCTTCGTGAATTTGAGCGACGACGGTGATGATCAGTACGACTCGTGCGGCGAGACGGACGTGTGTGCTCGTCGAGCTTAATTGCCAAGCGTTCGACCATTCGTTTCAATTCTGCGATCTCGCCAGAGGAGCTGCTGCTGGGTCCAGGTGTATTAGTAGGTACTGAGGTAGCCGCAACATTCGCCGGTGTCGATATCTCCTGTATACGGTCAGCTAGTTCAGCCCGCTGTTCCAGCTTAAGAGACGTCTGCGATGCCAGCACGGTCTGGATACTCTGGGGAAGGCGGTTGCTCCAGATGCTCTGCAAAAATTCTTCCGGTACGCTTGGTCCAGCCAGGTCTCGTAGATGACGAAGGAACTGAGACGGTTTTCTGTCACCCAATTCCTCGTGGGTAAGTAGTTGACGAACCTTCTTTTCGTGAGAGGCGGTGAGTCGTTTAATTAATTCCGTCTTGATCTTGTTATAACGGTTCCGCGTCGGTGGGTTGACAATTATATCCTTTACGGACTTGGCGTGGACTATGTCGAGATTTGCAATCACCGTATTGAATTTGACGGCATCTTCCGTTATTCCAAAATTATCGAATTGGCCTTCCACCAACGCAAACCAAATCTCAGGATCGTCCGGCGAAAAAGCCGGAACTTTAAAATTCACCTTCCGATAAAAGTCGGACGATTGTCGTTCCGGTGCATTGGACACGCGCACCTTTTTTGCTCGATGAGTGACACCGCCCCGATGCTCGCTTATCGTTGGAGCTGAGTCGGAGCTACTGCCACTTCCTTCGTCTTTGCTCATGATGTCCACGTGTCCAATGGGGTCACCACTTTGGCGGGTTGAGGGGATTGAAACTCGCCAGACTCCGGAATCACTGTTTTATTGCAGTATACACATACGTCACAGCATTAATAAAATTATAACTTAAGCAAACGACACGGGCTATGTGGACAGCGGCCGGGCGGGCACTGGTCCGCGTGGACGCAGAACACATGAACCCGAACGGGCGGCGATGCCGTCCGAGACGCGCATGCATGTGTGCGTTATCTTTACTATCTCGTACATGGAACGGGTTTTCGATGCAGTGGCCGCGCGCGCGTTTCCATCGTACGAGATAGTGAACGTTAATTATTATAACTTTGTAAATATGTAGTTGATATGTAAATACGTATATAAAGTAAATGTGTGTGATATATAAATATGTAAATATATAATGTATATGTATGTAATTATAATATGTAATGTGTATTATTATATGTATGTATTATACGTGTAGTTTTAAGTGTAAATAGGTATAATTGTGAGTGAGGAGGCTACACTCTGATCAGAAAATATATTATCTAATTAATAAGAAAAACTTAATACACGGCTAGATTATGGGTTTATTCTAATGTTTCTTGGTTTGTCTTTTCATAGCAACGGAGCAATGGATCGCGCGATGTGATTTTCGGGTCGGTACAGTTGAGGTCAGAGAGTGACTAAGAGAGTTCCCGCGAGTTTTTATTATAAAAGCTTAAATCTACACAGACGAATTCACAGGCAGAATCTAGTATCTGTATGAAATAGAGATGTAAAGTGTAAGGTTCAATAAAGTTAAGGCTGAGATCATGGAGCGGCGTGCTCTGACTTGGTTCGAATCTGAGACAGTGTTAAAACGAGACATAAAACATGTCCTGACATAAATCTGTCTCTGTCTTGAGTCTTAGTATTAAGTACTTTTTGCGGTATCGATTTTAGTTTTTATGGCTTGCGTCTGCATTGCGTTTCGCCGCAGACGCCGCAACGCATCATATGACATTACTCTAAGTTCAAAATGGAATAAAAGTTATGAGGCTTAGAGGAAACTAAAAAGTGAGATGAAGATTGATTTTCAGTATAACAAGGAATACAAAACCAAGCAGATACCTACAGTTTTGCATTCGTTATTCCATCCAGGAATATAAGTTGGCAAGTCTGTAAGTTCACTTCACCTCAGTTCAATGTCTTTATGCTCTTTGTTGGCAAACTTGATACTTGGCAGTTTGTGCTGATGGCAATATGAAAAGTGCACTACTGTAGAGTAATAGTAGCGTGTAATAGCGCCATGGAGGCTACATTTCGTACTTATCTATTAGAATAAATTAATTTAATGTCTCCGTACGTTTCCATTTTAAAAGAGTTATATTAGTTTTAGTTCTTGGGAAGTAAAAGTATTTTTTGAATTCCTTTAATGGTTTTACTTTTCAGATCAACATTATGAAGTTGGAGCAATTAGGTGTGTAAATCTTGCAGAAAACTTTAAATTGCTATCTGATACAAGATTAATTTAATTTTTAATAGCCACGTCCATTAGCTTCGTCCAGGTGGAGTTAGGTTTTGAAAATCTTTGTAATTTTCTGGTTTTCCTGGATAAAAGGTAGCCAATGTCACTTCTCAGTTCATCAACTATAGCACCCATGCAAAAAATCACGTTGATCCGTTGTTTCGTGATTGAAGGAGTAGGTACTATTTATGCACGTTTTTAATAGTTTTAACCAGTGATAAGTTATGTATTATAGTTAGTTATAACTTAAAGCATAGGTACAATAGCTACTAACTTCTCAAAATACTCCACGAGGATTCATGAAATATGGTCTGCGGTCTCATATATTAGGAAGACTTGAAAATATGCAGGCGACTGTACAACTGTTAAGCCTATAAATTTCAGATTATGCTATGTGCAATTTATGGGTTATCTGATATGACTTTCAGGTGACCTAATATAAAAGTATGAAAATGTGCGAAATGATGCTGTGCTAAAAGTTACTACTATATACTCAAAGTATATAACTAAATGACGGAATCTCCTTCTTCTTCTTAATCAATTGTTAGACGACCACTACTGGACATAAGTCTCTTGCATGGACGTCCACAGGCCTCGGTCTTGCGCCGCCTGAATCCACCGGTACCCTGCGACTCGTTTGATGTCGTCGGTCCACCAAGTGGGGGGTCTGCCAACACTGCGCTACCCGGTGCGGGGTCGTCACTCCAGCACCTTAGGACCCCATCGAACATCAGCTTCCATTTCAGTTTCGTAACTCGCAATGACAGAATATGGCTCGGCAATTTGCCTCATGGCGCACCGAACTCAGGCTGAGGTGGATTGAAGCAAACGTTGATCAGAGCTCATTTGATACAGCCATAGTTTTTATTATATTATACTTACTAGACAAGAAAAAAAAGATGTTTTACGGCGTAGAGTCCAATTTCATGATCATCTTTTATTTATTTCCGTCTGAAAGCTGCATTAGTGTGAATTTTCGCCTGTCAGCAAGATAGGTAGTGGAAAATATTTTGGTTGCATTGTTTTCGCTGTGCTTTTAGTCCAATGTTTTTGTTACAAAAATGTGAAAAATATGGTACTGTGGACAGGTGAAATATATGTAGAGATCGCATGCAAAAAGCATGTCTACTACTGGAAGTATTTTCGTCTACGTTGGCGGAGTGAAATCTAACAAAAGGTTCTTTATTTAGGTTTAAAAATGGTGCGATAAGATTCTGTACATAATGTTTGACGTCAGATTCGTTCCTAACCTGAACTCTTTTTACTTTGTTCAGTTATTACCACTAACTTATTAGCTGGAGTAATTATGAGAATTTCTTTGTGTTATCCAATCTGTTGTAACTGTTTGTTTGAAATCTTTTCCTCTTAAAATTTTATTGAAGTATCTTTTATGCTTTGACTTTGCAAAAGATTCATTACCTATGAAAATACTCTGTCCTGTATTTTAACATCACCTAATAAGAAATCTTATCACACTTTGTAGAGATTTTCAATTTAAATTTAATCATCGAGCTGTAACGCTTAGAAGCGGCATTACCGACAAGGTGATAAACCACTTTTAGTAAGCCTTTAAAGGCCAACCCATGCCGTATCGTCATATCGTCGTTAGTATAACGAGGTCACAGAATATTATTAAAAATGAAAAGAATTACATGACATTCACACATTCCTTGCTTGTTTTGAATCTACGTTTGGAGCAGATTTTTGTCAGAAACTTCCTTTCTATGCGTTATAATTCAGAGAATTTAATCCTGTTTTTACGGCAAAAATGGAAAAGCATAAAATTAACTCTGTTCTCTCTCCTGAAAGCCATGATGCTAAATTAATCCGCACAAAATCTCTGCTAAGTAATACTTTGTTTTGTATCCTGGTATATTGTTTCGCATATTGAAATTTAATCCTTCCTCATAATACAAAACGAATTTCAAATTAATAACCAAATATTATCCCCATCGCTCTAATATTATAAAAGCGGAAGTTTGTATGTGTGTATGTTTGTTACTCTTTCATGCAACAGCGAATGAACCGATTTGGATGAAATTTGGAGTACTTAGAGAAAGCTTATACCGCGGGAAAATTAAAGAGTTATTATCCTTGCGAACGAAGTCGCGGGTATCATCTAGTAAACAAATTTTTTGTTTACTAGATGATACCCGCGACTGATAGGGCGAGTGTCGTCACCATTCTAGTCTTCTTTACAAATTCTTTGATTGTTTCGTTTCGTGGATGTGAGTTTACTTTCGAAGTGAGTTTGTATTTTACTGAATATTGCAGATTTAGTTTCACACATTATTATTAGTCGAATTTCTTTCTGGATTAAAACTGGGAAAAATCAAATCCTGGTTGTAAATACTCGTTGCTTCGAAAATGCTATGAGATCGAAAAAGAGGGCGGAAAAGTTTTATTCGCTCACTTTTCCTTTGTTAACTGAAATTACCTTTCGGAGCTTTAACGTAAATCTTAGTAATGATGTTGTTTTCCCTAAAGAATGAAAGGGTTTAAGGAAATTGCGACAAACATTAGAAAGGCTTATCATCAAAAAAAGGGTTATAACAAAGCTTTTAGGGTTTAATACTGTTACTTTATGATGCAAATTAAATAAAAGTGCCGCCCTTATATTCGTGATTATGTATCGTTAGAAAACGAAAAACATTTCTTTCGCAAATTAAAAGTGCCCAATTAAGGTGATATGAGGGGTAGGTAAGGGATTTGAACCCATGACATATATTTCTTCATGAGTAGGTGCATAATTCGGTATTATATTTCAATGATCGATGCTAGGAACTTGAATCTTGAAATTCAAATTATTCTAAATTATTTATTTCACTCAGGTCAAATTGTCACTCTTATGACAAGTTAAGACTTACGACCGTTTGGGAAACCAGATTCTGCTGAGAAAAGCCAGCAAGAATTTCAAAAATCGCTCTCTTTGAATTAAAAAATAACATGTTATTTCAGTAGGTATCTTGTTTAAAATATTAATTAATTATTGTGTAAGAATCTTGACTTAATAAGTAATTGGATTTTTAGTTTTTACTCACTTTTACACGCGAATTATATTTTTCTGACAAGGCAAAAAAAGGAAAGAAAAAGGCTCTATCTGTCCGTTCCTTTCTTGTTTTTTTATGCCTAAACCGCTGAACTCATTTCGATAAAATTCGGCAAGGCAAGATAGCTAGTATCCTGGAGTAGAGATAGGATACTTTTGTCCCGGTATTTCAAAAAGTTTCTACGAGGTTTTATAAAACTTGTAGGTATATACAAGGCCGAAATCTGTACAATAATACCTTCAAGTACCTAATACTTCGTCAAGCATCATTATTAAATGCTTTAAGTTTGATTATGTTTTTGACATGATAGATAGTATATAAAATTACTTTCAACATTTATCGGAGTTTTGACACTGTAGTATTATTAATGGTTTTAGACGATTAATAGTGTTTGTAACGCTCACGCTTTCAGCTAAGTCAACAGCGGCTCTAAAACAAATTCAAAAAGTAATTTACGTGTAAATAAACTTTATATTGCGTGTGCAAGAACCGTACACGCAATAAAAAGTTTAAAAGTTACTTATCAAAATACACAAATCTGTCAGCTGTCGCTAAATTTAATTTTTAAACAAATGTGTAAATACAATAATCTATAATTATATAAAAAGGCTTGTCCTGACTGACTGACTGACTGACTGACGATCAACGCACAGCCTAAACCACTGAAGTTAGAAACTTGAAATTTTGACAGTAGGTTCCTTTTATGACGTAGGCGAGCACTAAGAAAGGATTTTTCGAAATTCGCCCCCCAAGGGGGTAAAAAGGGGGGTTAACGTTTGTATGAAACTCCGTCATTTTTCGAGTTATACTCATGAAATTCGGTATTTAGGCTTTAAATTGAAAACAAAAAAGTACGTGTTTCACAGTTTTTAAAAATTCTACCCCCTAAGGGGTTAAATAGGGGTTGAATGTTTGTATAATAGTCCTTCGTTCTTCAAGTTATTTTTCAAGTTACGTTTATGAAACTTGATATTTTGGCTCTTGATTAAAAATAAAGAATTACGTATTTTACATTTTTTTTAATTTCTCCCCCCAAGGGGGTAAAAAGGGGGGTTAAAGTTTGTATGAAACTCCGTCATTTTTCAAGCTATACCCATAAAATTCGGTATTTAGGCTTTAAATTGAAAACAAAAAAGTAAGTGTTTCACACTTTTAAAAAATTCTACCCCCTAAGGGGTTAAATAGGGGTTGAATGTTTGTATGATAGTCCTTCGTTCTTCAAGTTATTTTTCAAGTTATGTTTATGAAACTTGATATTTTGACTCTTGATCAAAAATAAAGAATTACGTATTTTACATTTTTCGAAAATTCTCCCCCCAAGGGGGTAAAAAGGGGGGTTAAAGTTTGTATGAAACTCCGTTATTTTTCAAGCTATACCCATAAAATTCGGTACTTAGGCTTTAAATTGAAAATAAAAAAGGACGTGTTTCACGGTTTTCAAAAATTATACTCCCAAAGGGGTTGAATGGGGGTTGAATGTTTGTATGAAAATCCATAATTTTTCAAGTTAATATCGAGCAACGGATCTACGTGATTCTTTGATGGGTATGGTTGCAGACAGTGTGTTATAGGTTACTTTTATTCGGACAAAATCAGGAGTCCGCACGGGATTTTCAAAGAACCTAATTCCACGCGGACGAAGTCGCGAGGGGACAGCTAGTCAAATAATACAAATAATACAAATTGACATAAAAAAATATTTATTTGATGTAAATAGGCCAACTTGTGGCAAGTCAAGACTACCACTGGTCAATTATGAAGAATTAACATTCACCCTCAGTCAGTCAACGATTTAAAATCTTTTTAAACAACTAGTTTTAACTCGTGACTTCGTTCACGTAGAAAAAATCTCGTAGAAATACCCAGATTTTAAAAGTATGCCTATGTCACTCTCCAAGAACTCGGCTATACCCAGCGAAAAGTCAGATCGATCCGTTGCTTTGTGGCTGCGTGATTGATGGATAAACCAACCAACAAACGTATTAGTATGTAAAACAAAAAATATTAGTAGCTAATTAAGTAAAATTAAAAAGTAAACTTTAACCAGAGGTTTTGATCATTGACAAATGCACTAGAAAATAAGATTTGTGTATTATACAGTGGTCATTACGAGAGTACAGTCGTGACTGGATTCACTTATTATTTGCCAGGAGTAAAGTTTACACTTTGAACTGATAACAATATGAAGAGTGCACTACCGCAAAGTATCCTCCGAGCGTGTAATGGCACCGTGGAGGTTGCAGCGTGCTTTTCTATTATATTCGGTGTTCTAAACTTATACCGCAGTTTAGCAATCATTATAGTTGGGAAACCCGCTTACCGTGCAACCATTATTGGAATGTTGTAAACTGTAAGTGTTAGGTAAGTTAGTGTTAATTAATTTGATTGTCTCTTGATAGAGGAAAACACTGTAGATGTCAATTCAATACTTTTAATGCGTGACCAAAAATAATGAATGGTGTATCAGCGACCGCGCTCAGCCGCGTCCTCCGCTCGCGCCCACGCTGCATCCCGCGGTACTCGACTAGTTTTAGCCAAAGCCGGAATAGCAAGAGTGTGAGGGTGCCGAGGTTGCAGTATGCATTTCTATTATATTTGGTGCTCGAAGCTTCTTCCACTGGTTGTCAATATGTAATTTGGCTTTTCCACGAGATGTGCAAGGACTACGTATAGTGGAGCATATACATACCTAGCCATCGAAATATAGCGTTGTATTAGCATAGCTTTGGAATCTCAGTCAGATCTAAATAAGGGATTGCCTTTGATAGTCTACCTATTTTAGTCATACTTTATGTTTTCATGTTGTAGTTCAAAAGGTCAACGTCTGACGTACGATATGATATCAAACGAACTTCCAAGTGAAGTCTGATCATATCAATACGTGAGTCTCTTCATTCGAAGACGCTATAAGACGTATGTCGCTGCACTCTTTTCTTAAAAAATAACCGATATTTAGATAATAAATCAAATCGTAATATCGCGAAGTCGTTATTTTGAACATTCGATGTTATATGTCTTCTGTATGATTGCTCAACTGCGTTTTTATGTAATATTTATTTACACTTTGTACCAACAAACAGCAGGAGAGCTCTATAAAATACCGGCGCAAAAGATCATAATTTAAAAAACTCTTGAAAATATGCAAGCGACTGTAAAACGGGTAGATATACTCGTAAATTTTCTGGAATATTTTGAATTTCGAAATGGGTTTACTTGAATTGATATTGATAGTATTATAATATGGGTTCTTTGTTGCTTTAATGATGTGCTTCAAATATAAAATCGAGTACCTAATAAATATTTAGGCACCATTACAGCACTCATAAATCCCTGCCACTGATACTCGCCTGAGATAGTTCGTCCACCTAGTGGAGAGGTCTTACAATGTTTCGGCCGGTGCGGGGTCGTCATTCCAGCTCTTTGGGACACCACCAACGCATATCGGTTCTTCAAGTTATGTGGCCCACCAGCTAGCTATTTTGTTTCTCAAAAGCGTGGCTACAGAAAAAATGAATTTTAAATATCATTAATAATATCTAGTGGGAGAAGGAAAAATAAAATTCTTTTGCTATTCCCTATAATCCAAAATCACATTTTAAAAATTGTAACGATTCGTACAACGTCACACGATGCATTTAATCACGCAAATTATGCTCTTTTTAATCTGAGGCGAAATAGCATGCCGAGATTTAATACTAAAATATTATGCACATCAGAGTGAACTATTTTCACTGGCAGCCGTCCCGTCATTTCCTCTTCCAGACAGGAACAAAAATTCGACACTAATGTAACCGCTTTCAGACGCGACGAATAAATAAAACATGAACATGACTCCGTAATGCAGAGCTCCGGCGACGCGTAGCGGGGATTACACACTGCGATGAAGTCTTAAGTTACCGAATTAGATTCACTGGTTACATTGTAATTCATTTTTAGAAAGATACAATTTAAAAATCTGGCCATACTAGTGGACTGTTTGTTATAAGGGAAAACTTACCTAATATATATTTTTAAAAAAAAAGAATATTAGCCAAGCTGAAGTTGACTAACATCCTCCTATCCCCTCCAAATAAATGGAAAGCTTGTGCTAGGAGTGGGTACGACAATACTGCAACGGTTGAGATTCCAACCTGCGACCTTCCAGTTTTGAGTCCGCACCTTTAACCTTTATATCGACCAAACTGAATTCCGGCCAATCTCAACAGAGACAAGCCATCTGCGATGGAAATATTATAGTGTATAGATGTGTGCACAAACGCCGGCAGTCTTTGTTGATCCATAGAGATGAGGACGACGAAAGAGTTGCTTGATTAAAAAGTTTTACATTCCGATCTAGATAATTATGAAGTACATAGACAACTAGGCCATTACGTAATATTATAAATATGTGTTTGTTTGTCCTTCAATCTCACGGCAACAAAGCAACTGATCAATTTTTGGCATGGGTAGTTGAGAACCGGGAGAGTGACATAGGCTAGTTTTTAACCCGGAATATCAATGAGATCCGCGGGATTTTTAAAAAACTAAATCCACGCGAGCGAAGCCGCGGCTATCAACTAGTATTATTATATATTTTTTACTGAAGTACATCAATCTGGATGAATATACTTCAGCGAGCAGGAAACGCGAGAGCGCGCGATGTGAATGGATGCTAAAAGCTCAGCCACCTCGTTTAAAGATTTATGTTGGAAAATTGTTGGGAACGCTCGCTCTCACACAGATGGACGTGTATAAATAAAAATATAACACATACGAGTAATTCTGAAATACTTTTTTTAATTCAATGACTAGATAGTCCTTGACTGCGATCTCGCCTGATAGTTTAGTGTCGATGCAGTCTAAGATGGTGGCAAACTTAGATTTACTACTCTAATTTTGTACTTGTGATTTTTTCTGTTTTACTATTTATATAAAAAAATTATATATATATCGGAGGAAGCCTGAACCTAATTTGATATTACTCTGTAAAACCTTATTGATTGATTACTTTTTAATATTGTGTAAAACCTCCTTCGATTATTAAAAGAAAATATGTTACGTCCAATCAGAGTCGAGGGCAGGCTTCAAGCGAGGTCGGGATGCCATCTGGGCATTCTCTTGGTAGACGTGTGACTTAGCAGAACTATGCTTATCAGTCATGATGAAATAGTCGATCAAGGATCCTTAGGTGGATCATTATGGGAGAACAGAATGTGAAGTAAGATGCGTGTCGCGAACTCGCTGCTCAGATTGGATTGTAATTAGAAAGATTAGAAAGTGATTAATCATATGGTGACCCTCAATATTGCGGAACTATGATTAAATTGTACAGAACAAGGAATACGTCGTTTTATGCTTGCATTCAACCCTGATGGCGCCCACTAGCTATAGCTACCATTTCTGATGTCTATGAGAACGGCCTTTCTCCGACATAATATATAATCATGTAGATCCTAATTAAGCGTTAACTTGTCAACAAATAAAAATAAACTGTTTTTAATAATAAACGACCTTTCAAGTATTAAAATTTAAATACCATTTATAGGCAGATTATAGTTAATTAGGGAAATCCAGTTACAGCAATTACTTTTTATGGCATAGATATTCCTATAGAATAAATTTGGTTTGAAACTATCCTGTAATCTGGTAATTAAGCACGATGGGAAACAGAAATTAATTGCATTGTAACGTTAATGTTGGTATCGGTTACATAAAAATAAAACAACAGTAAATTGATTAGGTACACAATCAATTAGCATACTAGATTAAGTATGTAAAGTAACCACCAACGAATCGAAATTAAATTAGTGGTATTAACGTAATTCGATGAAATTGTAATAAGCGCATGCTTTTTGATCCCCGGATAAATTGTGAAAGGCGGATGGCGCCTGGCTGGACGAAAGACGATATAAATCTTTACTGGAAGGGATAAAATTGATATTTCATTATAAAACTAGTGTCACGCCCCGGCTTCGCATTGCTTCTCCTAACAATTACGAATAGGTACAAAAAAAAACAGCCAAATCGGTTGAGTCGTTCTTTGATCTTTTATACATGCGGCAAATGCAAGGAACATAATATTCTGACGAGCTGACGACTGGGCAAATGATTTTTATGGCTATAGACTAATAATAATTTGTTGTTGTATAGGATATTACGTCGCTAACTTATCCAACCAGCAACTCTTTATCAAACGTCGAAAGGCGCGATTTGTATAGAAGTTTATATGAAATAGTGAATTGTGATGTCATAAAAATTTAACATTCGCGAAGGCGCGTGGCTCATGGTTGTGTGTGTATCGTATCTGTATAAGTGTGAGCGAGAACTTGCTCGCGCCTAAGAGCTCCCACCTAGACTCCTGACAGGCATGCACATTTATGCAATGTGCATGTACACGATGTAACCACAAGTAAAGCTCAAGCGCCCTCGTGAATTGAAAGAAGTAGGTATAACAAGATGGTGAATCTTCGACAGTGTATACATAAAGATACACAGGATTTGGAAGAAGCCCCTGCTTATGGATTAACGCTATAGCATTGTCATTTCCAGCTTCTTTATGCAGTTAGCCGTCATCTCCGGGGCGCCCTGGCCACGGGCTAAACTAATTAGGCCCCCTGCCTGTGTCAATGTTGTGCACGCGGCTCGGTTTAATGCGTGTGTCTCCATTAGCCACCCTCAGTTTAAACACCCCGTGTACACTGGCACAAAACTGGCACTGACAATTCGCTAAAATTGATTTGTGCTTTGAGGGGACTTTCGCTGATGGCTATTTCTGAACAGTTGTTGTTTGTTTTGCCTTGGTATGAATTTATAGATTAGTTCTGTATGAGTTACAATTTCTTTAGTACTTTTTAAAAATATTTTCAAAGTTGTTTGTCTTTAATTTACGCAGCAACAAGAGCAACGGACAGTTATGATTTTTTGTACGAGTTGAAGACTTGAAGAGTGACACAGGGTAAGCACCTTTTATCCCGCGGGATTCTTTAAAACAATTCATATGCACGACAACTGATATTTATTTTCACTGAATATCGTATGAGATAGTTGAGTTCCACGCCTCTGAATGATGAATGAATGATGCCCTGGAATGACGTCATATTTTTTTGCACCTGCAGACTGCCTCGGAACTGTAAATGGAATGGGGATGTTGCCAACAAATCAAACCAGCAATTCTATCGAACAGAAAAATACTATGGCAGCTTTTTTGAAATAGTGAACTGGGTATTATTATAAATATTTGACGCACTTAACACTAAAAGTGCATTTTACATAATATTTTGGAAGACTCTATTTTATAATCAGTAAAAAAATTTTTTTTTGACATGGGTAAAATTCAAATTGCCTGGCAATCTATCAAATTATTCATACATAGTCTGCGTCTATCTTGACCCTTACAAAATAAAACCACTCATATATCTCACGTCAGCTGTTATTTATTATCACTGAATATCAATATGAGATAGTTGAGTCCCACGCCTCTCTCGCTCCTCAGATGCAGCCTGACGTACGTTTCGCCCACGCCGCCGTCCGTCACCGTCACCTCCGCGTCCGTCCGCGACAGGTCGCGGGCGATGATGCCCTGGAATGACGTCATATTTATTGAATCCATATATCAAATAGAGATTAAAGTAATCATAGTAAACCCCGCACCGGTAAGTATTGCCAGACACCCACTAGGTGGATCGACAACATCAGACGGATCTATGGGAGTCCATGCAAGAAACTTTGGCCACCTTTGTAGGTGGCCAAAGTTTCCTACAAAGGTGGCCTAGATAAAGATTGTATGTCATATGAGGACAACGAGACTACCCAATAGACTCAAAATACGTTGTACTAAATACGACTAAAGCAGCAATAAAATGTGTAGGTATATTTAGGACTGATTTCTTACTTTCTACAGTTTCTTTTTCTTAGCACGACTTACTGCCCGCTTAACCTACGTTATCTAATTCAAAATCTACAGATTGAACAGAAGAAATTTATTAATTTACAAGCATTACACAAAACATATACTAATAGTTACTCTACCTTAATAACACGCTCCTTTTGATCAAAGTAGCTGTAGTCTTTATCCCTTCTTATTAGCGGTATTTTATTATACACAACTTTCTCCGTAGAGATTAGCAAGTTATTGATTCGGGAGCCAACAACCAAGTCCTTAGCTTCCGATAAATGTAAACACAGCACCAAAAATAACACCAACAGAGTAATCCTTCTCATTTTTAATTTAAATTACACTAAAGATTTGTTTACAAATGTGAGTTCACTTGGCAGAGACGTGCGAAACTGAGTCATATCATTTGTTTGAGGTAAAACTGCTTATCGATGCTAAAAGTGTTTAACCTTGTATCCCGTATATGATATGAGTGTTGCTTTGTTTTTGCATAGATGACATAATATTGCAAGTACTTATTCATATGAAATTATGCATCACAAGTTTAACTTCTTTTGAAACAACTTTTCCCTGGCGCAGTGGCGACTGCGGTAGTCTCGGGGGTCTCGGGTTCGATTCCCCGCGGGGGCAATTTGGCAATTTATAATTTCCAAATTGTCTCTGGTCTGGTCTGGTGGGAGGCTTTGGCCGTGGCTAGTTACCACCCTACCGTCAAAGACGTGCCACTAAGCGATTTAGCGTTCCTTCACGAGCGATGGTGTGTAGAGGTATGGGGAATGGGTTGAATCTATACTGCCGTAGCCCGCTACCATCTTAGACTGCATCGCCATTTACCATCAGGTGGGATCGCAGTCAAGGACTATCTTGTCATCGAATCAAAAAAACTATTAATAGAAAGTTCTTTGAAGCTTATATAAGGTTTATTACAAGGAGGATCGTGGTTTCTTCACGTCATTAGTCAGTTTGCTTAACCGCCTCACGTCACGAAGATTAACTGCACACATCAACGACTTCCTTGCGATGTTCTTCAAATAAATTACTATGCACTGGCCATGTACCCACTGACCAGTAGACCTATAAATATCTTTATATCATACTTGCTCAGTAACTAGGGATTACTATGGTGAAAGTCTCCTTGTAAGTTGGTGTTTGCAATTCAAGGCAACATTACGTCGCACAATGCTTTAATTGTAATGTTCACTTTACAGTTCAAGCTATGCAAAACTCCTTGGTAAACAATCTCTTTTCTTATAAAATGGTAAGAAAACTTTTTACTGAAAAAAAAAAACACTGAACATGGCGGCATTTAATTTCCATACATTTCAAACTATGCAAAAACTCCTTGGAACTCAGAGCCGTAAAAAAAAATGGAAAACTATTTACGAAAAAAAAAATGGAAATGACGGCATTTCATTTGATCTGAAAGTTTGTGAAGTTTGTTCGTAAAGGGATTTAAGTTATTTACAACAATGTCAAGCACTTCATCAGATGATGATAAAGGAGGAGAGCCTGATTTTTGTTTGCTTGAAGCAGAACAAATGATGCAAAACCTTTTGCCGGATAAGTCCAAAGTTACCTCGCAAGAATGATATAAAGTAGAATGCTTACCTCGGTTGCAAGTAGCTATTACACCCTCGAACTATATTCACCCTCGCTCGCTGCGCTCGCTCGTGTGACTAAATATCTCGGGTGCACGCGATCCATTAGCGCCCTATGCGAGCTGCGCTCGCACTGGCGCCAAATTGGATCTTGTTCTGTAATAGCTTACTTACGTCCCTTGTGTAACAATCTACTATTACGTATTATACAATTTAACTTAAGCTCTCAATCAATAATGTAAATGATACGCAGTATTGTAGTGCAAAATTTTATTTTAACAGTGTCAAAGAAGAAGAAAAATAAGTTCTCTAGAGCAGGTTAGTGAAAAGGCAAGTTCTTCTTCACATCACAATAAATAAACCGATTTGTCAAAAATTTTGAATGGACGTAGCTACCCAGGATTAACACAAAGGCAAAAAGCAAGAAATTTTATTTTCCAGGATAATTATTCCAGGATAATTTCCTATGTGTTAATTCTGGGTATTAGCCATGTCCATTCCAATTCAGCCCAATCGGTTTAGTCGTTGCGGCATGATTGAAAACATCCATCCATCCATACTTCCAAACTTTCGCATTTATAATTATTGGTAATAGGAAATAATAGGATTAGTAGGAGGTAGGATAAATCAGTATCGCTTATAAATGCGAAAGTGTGTTTGTTTGACCTTCAATCACGCCCTACCGTAATAGTTATAGTTGATAATTTGGAGGTTGACTTAGGCTACTTTTTATCCCGGAAAAACAAAGAGCATCCCGGATTTTTAAAACCTAACTCCAAAAGCCAGTAGTTAATAATTCTTAATAAAAGTTAATTACAGCATTGATACATCCGATGTACAATATATCAGGTGGCGCGTTTGAGAGGCAGGCTGCATTAATAATATCGCGCCGAGCCGTCGGCGACAGACAGACAGTCGCTACCGGGAGCCAGGACCTACCCGAAGATGGATATTACCTGTAAATGCATTACACTATTATTTATGGTCATTCCAATGGAACATTGTGCATTTGTACGTTTAATACATTGCGTCGAATGAAACGCAGAAAATATTTTCACTCGAACGAATGAGTTAAGGCACTGACGTCTGTCTTTAATCTATGGTTTATTTTTGGACCTACTTGATTGACGCCATCTTGGCGTTGTAAGCATTCGTAACCAACCTCTTTATTTAATTTATGTATTCATATAAAATCATAGATTAATTATAGAGGTTGGTGCGCCACTTGCAGTATTATTATTTCCAGAGACACTCGTATGGCGCGTATATGGTGCTTCAAATTGATTCTTAATTTTGTTGTCATTTATTATAGGGTCAGCAAGTCCAGTGTTAATCATTGTTTAAAGATAGAGGTTAAAACAATATTTCTTAGTCTTCATAGTATTAAAATATCATTATAATTAGAATGGAAAATTTATTGATTGATTAATTTGGATTTGAATTTGATGGAATGGAAGCGCTAATAATTTATATAGTTTTCAGTCTCACAGAAAATACACTGAGAATTGGTGGTTGAGCCACCAAATTTTAATTACGATGCCATCAGGATAATAATAATAAATATTAATTTTACGTCGCCATTTTCTATTTAGTTTTCTTTTTTTCATCGTTAGACAAGCATGGACGAGACAGAAATAGAAAAATCATATTAAGTATATTGAACACACTATATTTGCCAGTGACAATAAAATCTTAACGAATCACTGACATTTAAGAATCGTATTGCTTGTAATAACCATTTGCAAATGTCGGCGATAAGTGTTGTCATTCGTTTTATTGTCTGTAACGATATTAATATTAGCGCCATGCGGCATACCTTAACAACGTTTCACTGAATAATGATCGGACCAATGAAGTCATAAATTCTACAACTGAACGGCTCGGGAATGTCAAATGGCTTGAAACTTTGTTGACAAGAATATTGGTATTTGTATGACTTTTTTCCATTTCTCGTTATCTTAACTGCAAGTATTTTTGACCTTAACATTAAATAAAATACGATAATTGTACATTGTAGTCATAATAAAAAGACAACTAGAGCAAACAACATTATCGTGATATTTTACCGACTACATATTCCTTTTCTCTATAGTTTTTACCATCATTACTGATATATTGTATGTATAATAGTTGCTGATGAATAAAGATAATTTTCTTACTTTTTCAAAATATCGAAAATGTGTACGTTTTCATATTTTATTGTGTAGTAACCCAGAAAACCATCTACAAGTTAAGGCAGCTTTCTACACTTACTATAAGTCTACATATTGGAACAATGTCTTTTACTCTAATGCACAGAGTACTAATATACCATAGTAGCTTAGAAATATTCTTAGCATAGTAGGTCCTAAATAATTCAAATAAGTCTACTTAGAACTACTAATATCTTTATGCCACCTAATAAAGATCCTCGTAGTTCAAAACAATCTTATTTTTTACTTCAAAGTACAAAGTGCGTGATCTCTTTCATGCGAATTTATGGTAGCACTACGCAGAGCATTGTATTTGAAACACATCAGACGGTGTAAATGTCGTAATAAATTCGCAGTTCGGTGTTTGTTCCCCGTTGCATTTAGAGTTATACACACTTCCGATCTTTTGTTTCTTTTATAAATATTATACCTACCATTTACAGAATAAACAAAAGATCATAAGTCACATCACTATTCACATAATTATTGTATCGGTTTGTGCACTTTATTCTAAGCTACGCAACTGATTATTTTTATCAATATAATTCAGAGGATTTCTTTTCTTCTATAAGGTTTATAGATATAATACAAGCATAGTCGTATTAAGTACCAAGATAAATGAATGGCATGGAACATTTTATCATTCTCGAAACTTATGGCTCTAGTAAAAGGGAAATCATAAAAATGAACCTAGCATTTAACTGAGTCGGACTTGTTTTGGGAGAGTTAATGGATGGCTGGCACTTGACGTAAAATACATTTGACACTCCTGCACTGCGTAGCTCACTCTCACAATTCAAGAATCATCTTCTGAATTACATGCTAGGCTTTACTTTTCTTTGTTTTCAACATTTTGTTATAGCAACATGGTTCCACTTATCTTTTTTTTTTTTCAAAATGTGGCTATGCTACTTTTTGTCAAGCAACATGTCGCTGGTGTGACGTTACGCTTCTAGTATGTTATTCCAGACGCCACGTCATCCTTTGATCTCTGCCGACTTTTTGCTGAGTACTTGTTTAATGTGACGACAAATAACTCAAACAGGAACGCGGACTTTTTTTGATTTTATCAACAGAGTACAACGTGTTTTAGCGTTTCAAATGTGTGTACTTCATCATTAGTGAGATCATCTGGCGATTGCAGGATGTTTGTAAGAGATATGGAATTCTTTTTAACACGTCTGTTGTTGTCTTTTTTCTTACTCGGTTGTCGGAAAGTAATGTGTTATTTGAACTCTTTACTGGATGATGGTTATTTTACTTTTTGTTCGTTTTAAATAAGATTTGTATTTGAACTTGTAAATCATAATGTAAATAAGTATCATTAACACAAATATTTATTGTTATAGATATATAGGTATTATTAAGGCGTGAGTACGTAATTACTGGCTTTATTGACATCGTCTTCGCATTTTGTATTAATTTAGAAAAAACATAAGGATCGTTCCGGCCAAAATTTAGTAAAAAAATCTTCATATTATGGGCATCACTATAGTAATGAAAATTAACATCATTCTCATTGAGTATCACTGCCCACTGTGGAAGCAGATCTATCTAATTGAGTCAAGCGGGCACGTCAGCTAAGCCAAACGAATCAAATCAGTCAATTCTCGGTACAGCATCAGACCTCAAATATATACATACGTACACATAAATCTTATCCCTATAGTAATAAGAACTAAATTTCTATAAATCGTTACTAATGTGTGTGGTCGTCCATACAGGCGAATTGATATTTCCTCTTTCCGACGAATACATAGTTAATTGCATTTCCGGAGGACCCTTATTGTTTGTGAGACATTCGTTGGACGAGATGCATTAGCGTCGAATTATTAAATTACAATAGGAACTGATATTTTTATCCGTACCATTCGATATTGGTGTCAAGTTGTCGTTTGCATCCAGCGACTCGTTAGTCTGTTATTGCGATTGAATTGTTTTAGGTACGGGAAGAATACCATAATGATCCTTCCGACCAACGTTCGGGCAATATATTCAATCTTAGCCTCATAATAAACAATTCTTAACATGGATTAGCCAAGTTCACAGGAGATATTATTGTGTATAAATGTGTGTGCAAGAGGTGTACTCTCTATGACTTCACCTCTCTGTCCCATCATCTCTCATAGTTCGATGGAACGGCAAACTGAGACGACCGGAGGGAGAGCAGGCGTAAGACTGATAGCAACTCCGAGCATATACTATTAATTTCAATCATATCAACAAATACAAACATTAGTCAATAATTATTATCAAACAAAAATAAAATTTATACACTTTTTTCTAACAAATATTATTCTATTTGCTAAAACGTTTACAATTTGAGGAACCTACATACAAAAACCGAAAACGCGAGGTCTTAATTCAGGGCGTAACCATTAATTAAATTATGCGTTAAAACAAATGCATGATTCCAAAAGTAAACATAATTTTTGCGTAGAGCCAGCACAGGCTTTACAGTAAGAGGGTTCAGTGACATTGAGTGACGCGCTTAATCTCGTCGCGTGTCAGCATAAGCGTGGAAGGCTTTGTTTTTCTGGAGAAAGGCTTCCTAAGGCGTGTGTATCACTCGTCCTTGTGTTGTAATACACATGTAAGTTTATGTGCACAGGAGCAACATCCTTGTATAGTTTAATCCGTTAAATCAGATTAATCCCTATGGCAAAATGAGCAATATGCGCCCTGCCACTGCTAAATATGCAGAAGAGTTAGTTTTTACAAAAGTCACTGTTTGGGGAGAAGCTTATTTCCCTTTAAGGTCACCTACTGTACTGTCTTAGCGATGTCAACGAGCCCTGAAAGGAAAATGGGGCATCTCGCTCTGACATTCCAAGCCTGATATTAAAGTGCTAGGCTTTACAATTTTTTTGATCACTTTTTTGCAGATGCGCCGTTAAATAGGTCAGCTTGGAAAAATTGAAATGTAAAGACGATTTTTCTGAATATTTTTAATCTCTTTGTTTTATATTTTTGTTGCGTTTTTTTTTGTTTCATGGAAGCATTATTTGATAGAATATTTAAAATGGGTCAGCTTGAAAAAACAAAACCAATGTTTTTTCTATAGAGAGTTTTGTTTTTACTTGGATGAATTCGTACGCCATAAGCGATGGTCATGACTTTATTCGTGTGGATTTAAATTTTTTAAATTCAGCCTTTTACTATTTGTCCTTCATTCACGGAACTCTTTTATTGGTAAGGATAAGTAAAAATAAAAGTTTTTCATTAAATAAAACATATCGATATATGAAGTTATATTTACTGCTCGTTTTTTATGCGGCCGTAACGAAAATAGGTTTAGTCAACCTAGGTGTATTGGGTAACAAAAAAAGAGAATTTATTTTTCGGTAATAAAAACAAAAAAAAGAGCTATAAATAAATTTTTTTGAGGTATACAGTACGTTTTATTTGTTTTTGGGACTGGCAAAGAATTCGGCCCATTTTATAACAGCTCTAAATATATTACATGCTGTAACGCACGACTATAAAGATTATTATTTATTACTTTGCGTGATGACCGCTCTATGAAAAAAACTAATTTTATTTTCATTAGAGCAACGTGTTCGCGATACGCGTCTGCGGTAAATTTTAGCCCTAGTTACATTGATATAAGAAGCTAAAGATACGTCAATGTATAGTTCAGTCAGATTACCACGATATACCGTTTCAGATTCAGATTACCACGATATACTGTTGTTTTAAGTTCCCTTTTGTCACATTAAAGTTAAATTGATAGTGCATTATCTAAAATTGTGAAAATTATTCTGCAAATATAATGTCCATTAAAAGTGTTACTTTTCTTATTAGACAGTACAGTATTGTAAAGTTGACAACTTCTGAGAGTCAGGCGTTACTTTGCGGAAGTTCATGATTGACTGATAACTGATAATTAAAATTTTAATTATTAAGATTAGTTAGAAATCGTATGGTATGGGATTGTACTCGTACGTAGGGCTAGGTAAATCTTTGGATTTGTATGTATCAATAGTTAATTAAAATAACAACAGTGTTTTTTACGAGTACGACGAAAGCGGTAATAAAAATCAATAGCCGCGTAGCGATTCATGTGAAACTACTATTAATGATAAGAAATATGCCTAACTATTAATTTGTGCTCAATTAGGGTAAGTTCCAAACGTTTTAATCCTAGTATATATCGACTTCTTGACCGCTGTAATATGCCAATGTATATAATTATTATTTTTTATATTTTTTTCAAGCAAATGAGCAGGCGCGTCACCTGACACCTACCGCCACCCATGAACATTTGTAGCACCTGAGGCACCACCAATGCGTTGCCGGCTTTTTTGGAATTTGTTGAAATTATATTAAAAGCCCGGATTTATTTCCCAATTAGATCATTTGGAGTCATAAGCTCATTTTTTTTGAGAAAGATAATTTTTATTTTTTCATTTAATGTTTATTTGTTTAAGTAAGTTGGCTTAAACTAATACGAGTAGATAAATAGCATAATTGAAGTACCTATCTTCATAGAACCCTATATTAGCGATTAGCGGTATCTCCATTTTCCATCAGCAAAGCAGATGTTTTAGTATAAGATGCCGGGATGTTATCGATTTTTTTAAGCAAGCTTATGAGTTTTCGTTGAAGTGAAATATTTTTATCTGCAAACATAAAATTTTTATTTTATCTAGACATAGAGTTCTAGTAGTCTACCAGAACTTCATCCTAGTGGATTCAAATTTTTTAAGATCCCGTAGAACCTTGACTTTTCGGGTTTAAAAATAGGTATTTTTTATCCATTTCCAGAATGCCAGATTTCTCTATATCACATTGATAATGTGCTTAAATAAGCAAAATCAATTTAGCGGTAATTTCAAGAAAAGGTAACGGACATACTTTCGCATTTATAATATGTATTTTATACCTACCTATTTGGTCGCGCCGAAGCGCGAATAGTTTTCGTTTAACCGCTCGAATCCGACCATCCTGTCAAAATTTCCTACCTAATACCGACCCCCCCTGGCCTGAAGAAGTGTCAGTGCATCGATGACCGTCAATTAACGTAAACGCGCCGCTAAAGCTGGTGCATCGCCGCGCCGCTCCTAGTGATTCAGTGTTGATCTGGACTTGCCAACAAACTTGCCTTCTTGGTTTTCGTCAGTCGAAGAAGTGAGAAAGGAAGAGTGAAGCATCGAAAAGTATCCATGAACGTACGCGCGGCTCGCTGAAGTATCGCGGTGCCGCTCCAAAGGATTCAGGTCAGTGCCTTTACCCTTTTCCTATAGACACCCCATAACTCCGCGGCCCAAACCCAACCCCAGTCGGATTTGAGCAAACCCCGCGAAAATTATACAGTCCACATCGAAACCAAACAATCTAGTTTCTAGCCGTCCCCGCGCCGCCATATTTTTTTTGGTTCCAATCGAACCGGATTTTACCGCTAATTTTCTCGATAGTTTTACAATTTCCAAGTAGGTAATTGTTTTCCCGCGTCCTAAAATCTTGTTCCCTAAGCGAATTATTATCGTTCGTCCCGCATTGCTTAGGAAATAGGGTTCATTTAGGTATTAACTAGGTACCTACATATAGCTCATATAGGTGATAGATAGGTCATACGTTACTTATTTATCGTAATCCTAATCGTATATCGCATCCCGATCTATCCCAGTATAGATATTAATCGAAATATTAGTTTATTAGTAGTTATTTTAAGTAATTATTTTGTGTAATTACCTACGCGTCATAAACGTACTCGCTTGGCCATCGGTGCATAGTTGCAAGTACTTGTATCTTAGATTACAGCGGTGTGCGTGACCTTCATCGCGGCCGTGACCGCCCGCTCGCTCCCTTTCACTTTTTGCTGAAATTCATAACTTTAAATACTTATACGCCGAATCGAAGTTTCATTCGTGTATTAGGAACTTAGTCTCGACATTTTTGAATCTAGTTTATATTCAAAATGACGAAGACTGAAGATACCGCAGATATACAATTAATTCTATTAGAACAGAGACGCAATTCGATATTTGAGTATCTACAAGAAACATTCGATTTATCGAAAAACATAGGCGTTAACCCGTCGGTCCGGGAAGAATTTCTCGACGCAAGTAGTAATGTCGATACGTTACGCTCTGAATTCAGTAAAATAGTGGAGGATTATAATAATCGTTTATTAGCACTGAACCCGAAAGCGAAGCCGGAGTTCAAATGTTTGTTATCGTTCGAACGCCTATACGGTCGTATCAAGCGCTTAGTCTCGCAGTACGCCGATGATAATAAGGTTGAGAATGAGAATGAGCCGCGAAGACTTAAACCTTATTTGCCCCCGATTCAATTAGTGTCTTTCGATGGATACGATTTAAAATCGTGGAGTCTCTTCTACGCTAACTTTAAAACTGTTATACACGAAAATAAGTCCCTTACGGATGCCGAAAAACTTTATTATCTCTTAGGTAAGCTGTCGGGAAAGGCGAAATTAGCTTGTGCCGGTATTACACCGTGCGCAGAAAACTACGAATTAATTTTTAAAACGTTAGTAGATAAATTTGAAGATAAACGCTATTTGGCTACGTCGTATATGGATCAAATTTATAACATTAAGGCGATGTCAAACGCGACTCCGACCAACCTTGAAAATTTTTTGGACACTTTTGCATCGTCGATCGCCGCGCTTAAAAATTTAAATTTGAGTAATCTGGCTGACTTCATATTTTTATACCTCGCTCAAAAGAAGTTAGATCCGGAGACTGTTCGCCTGTTCGAGTTGAATAAACATAGTTGTGAGATACCCTTGTATGACGATTTCGTTGCTTTCATTCGCGAACATATTAAGGTACTGCAACGCACTTCCGGGAAACAAGAAGTTCCGAAAAGTGCTGAGCGGAAGGTGGATACGGCATCTAAGCCTCACAAACCACCCAAGCCGACGCATACCTATACTAGTACCGCGACTACGTCTGCACAGTCTTTGTGTTCTCTTTGTAACTCACAACACGAACATTTATATAATTGTTCCGCCTTTCATAAGATGTCCGTTGAAGATCGTTTCAAGTTTGTTAAGGCGAATAATCTTTGTATAAATTGCACTGGAAACCACCGGTTGGCCACTTGTTCTAGCAAGTCAAGGTGCCGCTGGTGCTCGTTACCTCATCATAGTATGCTCCACAGGCATTCCGCAACCGCAAATTCCGCAACTTCGAGTGCGGCTTCTAGTGATGCTTCTTCGCAGAAGATGCCCGGTGTTGTTGAGCAGCCTCCTGCTTCTATCAGCACTACCGGCACTAGTAACTCGAAACCTTCAGGTTCACCCGCGCACTCCAAGGAAGTATCGCTTTGTTCCTTATCGAGTTGTAATGTTTCTCGTGCACCGACTACGGTGCTGCTCGCTACCGCACGCGTTATAGTTTTCGACGCCAAAGGCAAGGAGTACTCTGCGCGCGCATTATTGGACAGTGCTTCACAGAGTAACTTCGTCAGTCGGGATTTATGTCAACGCTTAGGTTTAAAGACAAACCAGAAGAAGTAGTTAAAGGGATTGGAGGTACAACCAAACCGATCCAAGGCGCAGTTTCTATTAGATTTTTCTCTAGGTTTGATCTCAGCGTTTGTTTTAACATGGACTCGCTCGTGGTAGACACGGTAACGGAACTCTTGCCCACAGTCCCGATAGATATTTCGAGTTTGATAAATTTCAATAACTTACCTTTGGCTGACGACACTTACTCCACTCCAGGAGACATTGATCTGCTGATTGGAGCTTCAATCTTTCCGCATCTCCTATTATCTCGCAAGGTTCAAGGTCAATCGAATTGTACCTCACCGCTAGCCCTAGAAACGGTGTTGGGCTATGTTATCGTTGGTTCTGCTCCTGTACGTGTTAACAGCTTCGCCACGGTATCATATTGTTGTGCTACAGATCCGCTAGATGATGCTGTGCGAAAATTCTGGCAAATAGAAGAGGTGAACGCACCGAAACAATTAAGTCCAGATGACACGGCGTGTGAAGAAATTTATAGCAGCACGACTACCCGTGAGGCAGACGGACGATATGTAGTCGCACTTCCATTTAAGGGTGATGTATTGTCGTTAGGCGATTCTTTTAAAAAGGCTAAAACTCGCTTCCTTTGCTTAGAGCGTAAAATGTTAGCGTCACCTAAGCTTAAGGAGGCCTACGACAACGTCATTACCGAATACCTAGACAAAGGTTATATCTCTCCCGCACCCCCGGACACGGAGGCAACGCAGAGCTTGCCCTCGTATACGATTTCGCACCATGGGGTCATACGAGATGACAAGTTGACTTCTAAGTTGCGCGTTGTCCTGGACGCCAGTTCCAAGACAACCACTCAAGTTTCCCTCAATGACCTTCTGTATGGCGGTCAGAATCTACAAGGGAATCTATTCAATATTATTGTTAATTTTCGCTTATATCGTACCGCTCTTTCAGCTGACATTCGTCAGATGTTTCTTTGTATTGGAGTTCGTCCATGTGATCGCAGATTCCAACGCATTTTATACCGCTTTTCTCCGCAAGAACCCTTAAGGGTCTATGAATTTAACCGCGTTTGTTTCGGGCTTAAGTCAAGTCCATTTCATGCTCTTCGTACAGTGAAGCAGCTTCTTTCAGACGAAGGTGCTTCTTACCCGCGCGCTAAAGAAACTTTAGATATAGGGCTATACATGGATGACTTTGTCTATAGCATTGACAATGAAGACGATGCTATCTCCACCGCTGCCGAAGTGATTGCTCTGATGAAAGCTGGTCAGTTCGACCTGGTGAAATGGACAAGCAACTCACAAAAGGTGTTAAATTCGATTCCGCTGTCGCATCGACTTTCCGCGATTAAAGAGTTTGAGGACTCTGAGCCACATAAGGTGCTCGGCCTATGTTGGTCTCCCGCAACAGACTATTTCGGTCTCAAAATTAGTGTTCCCGCTGAATCTTGTACAAAACGTACCATTTTGTCATGTGTCGCTAGGATATGGGACGTCATGGGTTTCGTTGCTCCCGTCGTCTTATATGCAAAGCTTCTCATTAAACAACTCTGGTTGTGTGAATGTGATTGGGACGATGTGCCCCCTGGTCACATTGCTGATCAGTGGTCTTGTTTCAAAAGAGAACTACCTTTGCTCAGCGAATTGAAAATTCCACGGCACGTAGGCATCTCGACCGGCGATATCATTACGATCGTGGGGTTTGCAGATGCGAGCGAAAAGGCTTACGGAGGAGTAATTTACTTCCACGTGAAAGACAGCAGAGGTATTCGCAAAAACGCAGTCTTTTTAATAACAGCTAAATCCAAAGTCTCGCCTCGCAAGACTATAACGCTTGCGAGGTTGGAGCTTTGTGCCATTCTGTTGCTGAGCAGCTTAATGACCAAGGTCATTGAAGCCTGCCATAACCGCCTTGTTATTGACCGAGTTCTCGCCTTTTCAGACTCAACGGTGGCGTTGTGTTGGGTATACTCCTCACCTCATCGTTGGGACACTTTTGTGGCCAATCGGGTCACCAAAATTCAAAATGAATTTCCCGCTCAAACTTTTTTCCATGTGCAAGGCACGGAAAATCCCGCTGATTGTTTGTCGCGAGGTCTTACCCCCGCACAAATAACTGATCACCCGCTTTGGTTCTCTGGTCCTAAATGGCTTGAGTTAGATTCAAATCTTTGGCCTGTTACCGCTTTCAATCCTTCCACCGTGTCACAGCCTCCAGAGGAAAAGAAACACGTTTTGCTCACTGCAGAAAGCAGTGAAAGAAATTTAATAATTTCGCTAGCTGATCGCTTTTCGTCATGGTCGAAATTCATACGTTGTGTGGTTTTCGTTTGCCGCTTCGCTAAGCTACTACCGCGTCGTGATACGGTGATTGCATCGGATCTGGATTACGCTGAAAGTTTAATATTGCGTGAACTTCAGCGCTTTCACTTCGCGAACGAGATTGTTAATTTACAAGCAGGTAAACGTTGTAGTCCAATGTTTCAACGTCTCAAACCTTTCCTTCAGGACGGCATCATTAGAGTCGGAGGTCGTCTGAGAAACGCCGATATAAGTTTCGATACAAAACATCCGATTATACTTCCTCGAAAGGATCATATATTAAATCTTTTAGTTGACTATCATCATAAAGTCAATTGTCATGCAGGTCCAGATTTATTGATGTCCATACTCCGTCAGAGGTATTGGATTCTTTCCGCTCGTAATTTAATTCGAAGCCGGGTACACAAATGTCTACCCTGCTTTAGACTCCGCGCTAAACCAAACTTTCCAGAAATGGCAGATCACCGCTCCTGTCGAGTTACGCCGGCCGTGAAACCGTTTATACACACTGGCACTGATTACGCAGGGCCTTTTAAGGTGACTGTTTCTCGCGGTCGTGGAATTCGATCAATGAAGGCATACGTTTGTCTTTTCGTGTGCTTAACCACTCGCGCTGTACACATAGAAGTTGCCAGCGACTTAAGTACAGATAGTTTCCTCGGGGCGTTTAAGCGTTTTTTATCCCGCCGCGGTTTTGTCGCTCGCGTTCATTCCGACAATGCGTCAAATTATGTTTGCGCCAAGCGCACGCTTTCGGAATTGCACGAATTTTTAGCGTCCAAACACTTCAGGTCTGAATTTGGTCACATACTAGCCGAAAATCGCATCGAGTGGTCACTTAATGTTCCAACTGCTTGCCATTTTGGCGGTAATTGGGAGGCCAACATTAAGAGCCTCAAAACTCATCTATATCGCGTGATAGGCGACCAAATTCTTTCCTTGGAAGAGTTCAATACTGTGCTTGCTCAGATCGAGGCAGTAATGAACTCCCGTCCATTGTGCCGCACGCTATCTAATGATCCATCGGAACCTCTCGCGTTGACACCGGCTCATTTTCTCACTCTCACCCCCTTAAAATATCTTCCGGCTAGGGAGATAGAAGATGGTCCGTTACATTTGCTCTCGCGTCAAGAACTTATTGATAAACTTGTTCAGTCATTCTGGAAACGATGGAAGGCTGATTATTTACATACGCTACAGACTCGAAACAAATGGAACACGCCAACCAATCCGATCGCTAAGGGAGATGTGGTAATAATTACCGTCGATAATGCACCGCCTCTTCACTGGCCGTTAGGGCTAGTCGAGGAAGTTTTTCCTGGATCGAATGGTGTCACGCGTGTTGTCCGCGTTCGTACTGCTACAGGTACCTATCTACGTCCTGTAGTGCGTCTTTGTCCCTTACCTAAACAGTAATTAGTTTAACTTCAACTCATCTGCTTAGGTTAGGATTCTTATTTAGTTAGGTTAGCTTATTATACTTAAGTCAATAAATAATTTCGTTTAAACTCTCCGCGTCGTAGTTTCTTTGAAGGTAGCCCTTCAAGCCCGGGGACATGGTCGCGCCGAAGCGCGAATAGTTTTCGTTTAACCGCTCGAATCCGACCATCCTGTCAAAATTTCCTACCTAATACCGACCCCCCCTGGCCTGAAGAAGTGTCAGTGCATCGATGACCGTCAATTAACGTAAACGCGCCGCTAAAGCTGGTGCATCGCCGCGCCGCTCCTAGTGATTCAGTGTTGATCTGGACTTGCCAACAAACTTGCCTTCTTGGTTTTCGTCAGTCGAAGAAGTGAGAAAGGAAGAGTGAAGCATCGAAAAGTATCCATGAACGTACGCGCGGCTCGCTGAAGTATCGCGGTGCCGCTCCAAAGGATTCAGGTCAGTGCCTTTACCCTTTTCCTATAGACACCCCATAACTCCGCGGCCCAAACCCAACCCCAGTCGGATTTGAGCAAACCCCGCGAAAATTATACAGTCCACATCGAAACCAAACAATCTAGTTTCTAGCCGTCCCCGCGCCGCCACTATTGACATAATAATAGAGTTGGTGGTCTAGTAGACAGTAGTATATCTTGTCAACTCTGTCAAGTACCACTATTTCGGTTTCAGATTGCTTTAATTTTTTTTATTGATACTTCACTTTCAAGCATTGTGAAATTATTAACCGTAAATAATATATTTGTCAGTCGATACGTTACATAACCTCGCGAGCGTTTAACAACGATTTCGCTCGTTATTTTTAATAAGTCATGTTACTTAATGAGGTGCAAACAAAATGATATATCGGTACGATATTAAGCCGTTTCGGTTTATATTACAGTTTAATCCGTTATTGTGAAAGGATTAAGGTTTTGTAAATAGACTCACAATGAAGAACACGCGAAGCATTGATATGTTTGAATTGCATAAACATAAGGAGTTATATACAATTTTCTTTCACGCTATTTTCATCTTTATTTTTTTTAGACTAAAGTAAATTATTGCTTAGTGATATATTTTTAGCGTGTATTGATAGTTCGTGTATAAAGTTTGCGTGTCTGTCAGCTATAGTGACACGAAAACAGGGTATTTTCAGTTTAAATATTAATGGGATAGACAGTTTGTTTGAAGCATTTACATTTAGAAGCCATTTAAGTTCTTATATTCAATGTTTCAATGGTATATTCAGAAACATGAATGTCTCATGATAACATCTCAATGGCAAAAAAGCAAACATTCCGAAAAGTAAGTTATTAACTTTATTTGCAAAGTTTATTTGAGTCTTTACTTATCGTGGATAGCTGCAGTTTAAGGAACTATAATGATCGTGAGTTTTAGCAGCAATATATTTTGCACCAAGAAAGAGGGAGTGCAAAGGAGTGGGCCGCGATATGGCAATAATCAAATTATATCGCTATATATAAAAATGAGCGGATTAGGAAATGACATAAAATCGCATAAATTCTCAATATTATGTTCCGTTAGTCATAAATGTTGAAAAATACCGGGAATAGAATCTGCTAAACACCTGCACGGGAGAATCCATATAAAAATCAAATAAAAACCTTTTTCATACTTCTTGAAAATTACGCGAACGTATTTTATGTAGGGCACCGCAGTAGGTAACTGTAGGGAACATAATAAAATAGTTATATTGAAACATAAAAATGTTTACGTCCTTACAAATCCCCCGGCTTATAACTCCACTACTTATTGATTTAACAAGCAGTCCATATGCGTTTATAAGTTACCACCCTCTAAGCAAAGAAACACCATTAAAACCCACGTGGGACCAACGGACCCCTAATCCCTGAGGTAACGCGTAACGCGTGGTTCCGTTGCATTTTTATTTTACCACTAATTGGTGCATTTGGGGAGTAAAAGCGAAACCCCAGTTGGTCCCTAGGGATAAAAGATACGCGGAGCTTTTTCAATGTCACTTTATTTGTGCCAAATGAATGGTATGTCATATCAGATCAGTCAATTTGCAGGTACCTACTGAGGGTTGGGTATATTTATAGGGAAGTTTAAGGGTAATACGGTATTTCTTCTTACCCTATTCAGTAAGTCGCTACTAAGCGATAAGGCAGCCTCTTGTATTCTTCTTGCATCTTGCATCTTCTATGTATGCATTCCTAACTTTGTTTGTGGTGTACAAATAAGTTTTAAATAAATAAATTGATAGGCAACAAAACTGCTCTTAAAAAAGCTCAAGTACTATTAAATGTGATTGATGTTAAATTGAAGTAATATCAACTAATGTTAAAATAACTGACGATAATGATAGGGGGGAAAAGGGGACAATAAAACTTCCCTAAAATACTGGTATGTTATCAATTTTTTGTTTTAACTTGCAAGGAAAACTAATTTTCAATGAAACTGTCCTCTACTTGTCTGTTTATTTCTTGTCTTGCCTATATTATAATAGGAAACCCAATCACTTTTTAAGCTTGAATTTATTAAAAAACCTCATCTATCTGCAGGGGTGGTAACAAAAGATGAACCTTAATATTATCGGATCATCCGTTCCGATGCAGCGCACTCTCCCGCTATCGAATTTCACGCACCCTTTGTAATGATATGTGCACGATACCCTTATCTACTCCCTCCAGAGAGATGTCATATTACTAGAGTAGCAAACAGTAGACTAGTAACAACGTCATACAACAGGAGTCAAAAATACGAGCAGAAATGAGAGCCTGTTTCTTTTTGGATGTTAATAGCACCTCATGATTGATTACAATGTATATCATGTAAACACATATACATATGTGCTTAAATCTCTTTTACTAATATCCATCAGTTAGCGTACGTATTGAGACATAATATGCAATATTATAATGAAAGTAGCGACATTATTGTCGAACAGAGTAAAAGCACGATGGTTGACAAAATTGTGTGGGATATCATTATCAATGAGCACTATAAGAAAATTTATAAGATATAACATAAATAAACATAATATTATATCTTCGAATAAAGCGAGTCATATAATATTGAACGAACGTCAGTTGGAAGTTCGTTAGATAGCGTACTTTAAATAATAAAAAGCGTTGTGTTCAGAGGCGTAACTATACCGTTTGAGGCCCGTGGCAAATTCATCGGATGGGGCCCTCCTTCCCCCAATATAAAGAAGACCTAAAGTAGAAGAAATAAAAAATACTATCTCACCCAATGAGATAGTATTTTTTATTTTTTCATAAATCACTACGTGAAGTAGGTACATACAAACGCAATTACAATGACTTGATTTTCTAATAACCTTTAAGTCGGAGCGTATTGTATTTATACTAAGTGCCGTAATGTAATATTACGGCACTTAGTAGTCCATTCTTAGCACCTACAATAGCAACGTAAAAGCGACATTTTCGCGAGCTAAGCGAGCGCGAAATTTTTTATGATTGCATTACGGCACTTAGTAGTCCATTCTTGGCATTTACAATAGCAACATAAAAATGACATTTTCGCGAGCGAAGCGAGCGTGAAATTTTTTATGATTGCATTACGGTACTTAGTAGTCCATTCTTGGCACCTACAATAGCAACGTAAAAGCGACATTTTCGCGAGCGAAGCGAGCGCGAAATTTTTTGTGATTACATTACGGCACTTAGTAGTCTATTCTTGGCACCTACAATAGTAACATAAAAGTGACATTTTCGCGAGCGAAGCGAGCGCGAAATTTTTTATGAATACATTACGGCACTTAGTAGTTTATTCTTGGTACCTACAATAGCAACATAAAAGCGACATTTTCGCAAGCGGAGCGGGCGCAAAGTTTTTTATGGTTACATTACGGCAACTAGTATTCTATACTTGGCACCTACAATAGCAACGTAAAAGCGGAATTTTTTATTCTGCACTACGCCATATCTAGTCTTGTACTTTTGGCGCTTGAGACCCTACGCTTGTATGCGCCGCACACTCGGCATCGTAGGTAAAATCGGCCCTACCAACTATTTAGTTATTGTTATTGGGGTTATTTTAAAATGTGTTTGTGGACCTAATGACATTTAGGTATTACAAATATGTATCTTTTTAATTTCTGTAAGACATAAATAAAAATTTTGGCCCCAAATTCGCCGCCCCTAAAATCTGCTGCCCTAGGCTCCAGTCAAATCAGCCATTTGGGAAATCTACCACTGTGCGTAACCTTTCTTGTCCCAAAGAGTTTAGTTTATATCAATTTTTATTTTGAAAATGATCGCTCGGCACTAGCCGTAGTCACAGGAATGGCTATAAATGTTATGATCATCTTGAGCTTCCGGCCCTCTCTGACCAGGGGCCCCTGCCGGCTGGGGGCCCGTGGCATTTTGCCGTCATGCCACCCTATAGTTACGCCTCTGGTTGTGTTGTGTGGTTTGACTACTTTAGTAATGCGAGAGACAGCAATTGTACTTGAAGAATTGTAATTGTAATTAAAAATGTACTTGAAGTGGTATAGTAATGTTATTTTAATTTTTTAAATACCAATAGCTATGTTTCTTGTTTGTTCGTCTCAGCTGGAAGTGCATTCATTTAACGGTTCAAAGACACTGAAAAAATTCATGTCTAAAAAGGTTTTCTATTACATTTTATTCTATTCTAGGAATAAAACATCTCTGTGACCCCCTCATAACAGAGGCTCCGGATCCGATAAAAGGTTCTACTATATCATATTGGCACTTTCGGATTGTGTAATATTTTCCACTTCTTATAGGATAACGGATTTTCTTTGGGTGAAAAAGGTACAAATGATGGACGCTATTTACGACCGTATCCCCAGTGTGAGTGATAACATTGAGGGCTTGGAAAGTAAATATATGTGCTTTGTAGACCGTGTCTATCGGATGTTGATCATGTTATACATTCTTAAATCATCTTTGGAATGTAAGGGCTTGGTCCCATTTGATATAAGGTAAGTAATTCATATACACATTTAACAAAAATGTGAGAAGTAGGCAAGATTTATTCACAATCCGAGAAAGAGATGACATTTCACTTGGTGGATAGAGGTTTTTAATTCCCGCAGCAACTCTCTTATTTTTCGGGATCTCTGTACCAAACAGTCAAATTGGTTTAGTTGTTGCGGCGTGATTTGAGCAACAAACATCCATCCGTTCATCAGTCCATCCGTCCGTCCATCCGTCCAACTGTACATCCGTCAATCCGTCAATCCGTCAATCCGTCAATCCGTCAATCCGTCTACCCATCCATCCGTCCATCCGTCCATCCGTCCATCCGTCCGACCATCCGTGCAACTGTACATCCGTCAATCCGTCTACCCATCCATCCGTCCATCCGTCCTCCTCCGTCCGCAGAATGAAAGAGAGTAAGAGTTCCACCAGTCATATAAGCTGACGTGTAAATATAAACAAAACAATGACTCGCTAATTCGCCCCCGCCCTCTGAGGTCACCGAGGTGCGGTCCCGGGTCTCGGAGCAGCTTGATTATAATGAGACCGCCCTTTATTGTCTATACTTTTTCTTGTTTGCTACGCGTTTTTGTAGCGCTTCGGAGTTATGTTTTTGAACATAATGCCCTAGTAGGTATTTTTTTTAATATATAGACTAGCGCTGGACTGCAATCTCCTGATGGTAAGTGAAGTGAAGATGCAGTCCAAGATAGAGCGCACTGCCTAGAAGATTCAAGGTTGATTTTTAAAGGTTCCTATGTTATAATTAGTTGAAAAAACGTACTAACGTGGAAACGGTATATTTTATTTTATCTTATAGCAGGGCTAGCCTAGTAGTTCGGATTACGGTTTCCTTTCGGGGAGTCGCGGATTCGATTCCGACCTGTGACTTTTCGAAGTTCTGTGCACTTAAATATGATATATGAAGTTAAATATAATGCGTTAAATGTGATATGCAAGGGGGAAGAAAACGATGAGGAAACCTGCACTCCTGAGAGTTCCCATAATATTCTCAAAGGTGTGTGAAGTCTACTAATTTGCATTGGACAGCATATCAACTTCAGCTTTGTGACACGATGAGTTATGTCGGTATATAAACTTAACTGCCCTTGAAAGTCCCGTCAAAATCGGTTCAGCCGTTCCAAAGATGAAAAGAAAAGGGTTTATGCTTTCGGGCAAAGTTCAATCATTTCAATATTAATATTTTTTGTTAAGTTCGCTAAAAAATAATAGGTACTGTTAAGAAATACTATTAAATTCGTCAGGTCTTCAAGAAAAGAAAATTTTCCGTCAAAAAGAAGGAAAAACAACTTCTTGCCTCATACTTTTTAACCGACTTCCAAAAAGGAGGAGGTTATCAATTCGGCCGGTATCTTTTTTTTTTTTTTTTTTTTTTTTTTTCTATGTATGCCCACCGATTACTCCGGGGGTTCTGGACCGATTCACGCGATTTTTTTTTTAATCGACAGAAGAAGCTCGCGAAATGGTCCCATAAAAATTTTTACCTTCAACTCTTCAAGCCTGATGCTGCAGAGGTACTTTCCCCCTAAATTATGGGGTTTTAGGAACTGTCATTTACGAATTGGTATGCTTGGCCTAAGCATATACTAGATCTTAGAGCTTCAGGTCCTACTCCTCAATCCTGATGCTGCAGGGTACTGCCCACCTAAACTATGAGGTTTTAGGAACTTTCGCTTGCGAATTGATATTATTGGTATTAAGCATAGCCTACATCGTAGAGCTCAAGGTCCTAGCTCTTCAATCCTGATGCTGCAGGGTACTGCCCACCTAAACTGTGAGAATTTAGGAACTTTCGCTTGCAAATTGATATTGTTTGTATTACGCATAGTCTACATCGTGGAGCTCAAGGTCCTAGCTCTTCACTCCTGATGCTGCAGGGGTACTGCCTACCTAATCTGTGAGTATTTAGGAACTGTCGCTTACGAATTGATATTGTTGGTACCAAGCATATACTACATATAAAATTCAAGGTTCTAGCTCCTCAATCCTGATGCTGCAGGGTTGGAGGGATTACAAACTGTCGCTTTCGAATTGATATTGTTGGTACCAAGCATGGACTACATCATGGACCTCCTGGTCCTAGCTCTTTAGAAATTGTGTGTTGTTAATAAGTATTGTAGGTACCAAGTATAGACTACTTTAGTACCGTAGTGTTGGAGGGAGGGGAGAAAGAGAGCAGGAACAAGCTACACTAAAAAGCTTAAAATAAAAATTCTTTTCAAAAAACCGACTTCAAACGCCACTACAAAGTATAAAAATAATTTTATTTTGTACACGTTTGTTGAAGTCGGGCGGGCTTAACTAGAACCGATGAAATCGATGCGCGACGCTTACCTTATGGTGGCATATAAGAGACACGCTTATTGAAATCGGGTGAGCGTATCGGTTCCATCGTTTCTATTTAAGCCGCCCGACTTCAACAAACGTGTACAAAATAAAATTATTTTTATACTTTGTAGTGGCGTTTGAAGTCGGTTTTTTGAAAAGAATTTTTATGTAGTAAGCAAAGCTTAATTGATGGAATTGAAGTCGTAAAACAAGTTTTATTAATCGCTTTGTCTTACACTCGTGTACCGGCAATGTTTCCACCTTGATTTAGTACATTACAAAGCAAACACGATTTTATAAGTGTTGAGATAAGGAGTGTGTGTAAGATTAATTGCTGTAAGGACAGATTACATTTTACGGCACAGGTACTCCTGTACGTTAAATAAGGGAAGAGTCGGTCTGTATGTTTTTGAATAAGTTTACAATTATTATTGCTATAGTTCTTTCAATTCACAAGGGCGCGTGAGCTTTACTTGTGGTTACGTCGTGTGTACATTGCGTAAGTATGCGTGCCTGTCAGGAACCTAGGTGGGAGCGGTCAGGCGCGAGCAAGCTCTCGCTCACACTTATACAGATACAACACACACACAACCAAGAGCCGCGCGCCATCGCGCCGTGAATTGCAAGAACTTATATTAACTAGTATTGTAAGTAATAGAAAAGCAACAATAATAATTTATCTCGTTTTCTTTTCGTCTTTATCTGCGTAATATTCCCTTCTATTTATTGCAAAATGATCGGAATGTTTGAAAATACCTGTGTAAATGTGCTTAAAATATAATTATTTATTAATGCTGGTCACTTAATTTAAAAAAAAACCAAAACTATTTATTTCATTTATATAGGCCAACCCGTTAGCCTATATAAATGAAATAAATAGTTTTGGTTTGTGTTAGTGGTAGAGTCACACGTCGTGACTCTACCACCAGTTTGTAATTACTTATTAAATATAATAAATTGATTGTTCTAAATAAGCGGCAGTAAGCATATTGTGTTGTAGGTTTTACACTTTTTATTCTTAACACAAAAATCGGGGAATTTATTAAAGTATAACAGAGTTAAAACATTTTTAAGAAATGCTTCGTTAAAGTGAACAAAGTCACGCGTGTCTATTAGTAAGTTCCCAGTCGTAAGTAAATAAATTTCGTATCTATCATTAATCTCACGAATTTATTGGCTAGTTGGTAGTTCGTGGAACATTTTACACGAGTGCGAGGGCGTGTGATATTTATAGCCATAAAGTAAAGATAAAAAAGAGACGAATCTCGAAAGTGTCACTAGTTTTTCAACGGTTTTTTGGGAAAGCTTTATGTTGAAAGCGCTTTTTTTATCTTGGAGATTGTGCCGAGAGAAACGGCCGTTACAGTGTCTAGCTGTAATTTATATGGTGACGAAATACTTTATGGTTGTGTCTATATATTAGTATTTTAGGTATCAGCACCCTATGATGCAATTAGCTAAGTACCTACTAGCAAAGTGCAATTGAATCGTTTTTTATATAGATACATTTTTATGTTGAAATTTCATATTATAAAATGACTGTTGGGAGGTTGTTGTCTGGTGGCTTTGGCCGTGGGTAGTTCCCGCCCTGCCGTCAAAGCGATTTAGCGTTCCGGCACGATGGCGTGTAGAAACCGATTAGGGGTATGGGTTGAATCTACATTGCCATACTCCTTCCAAGATAGCCCGCTACCATCTTAGACTGCATCGTCACTTACCATCAGGTGAGATCGCAGACACAAGATACTCTTTATCTTGTGATCGAATAAAAAAATGACTCATGCAATAAGTTATCATTTGCTTTAGTGGTGTAAGAAAACATCGAGTGTACTACAGCTGCTCTCAAAGGTGTGACTTAGAATATGGCCTGAACAATACTCATTTGAGAACCTGTCTCTAACCAGTGGATCACCGCTGGGTTGAGATGAATGACCTTACTGTGTTTTTTTTTTTCGAAAAAAATATTGATCAAGCTGAACTTAACTTATATTCTCCTTTCCCAAATAAGTGGAAAGCTTGTGATAGGTGTGGGCACATTAGTACAACGGGCGGGGCTTGAACGTGCGATTTTTCAGTTTTCAGTCCGCTTCTTTAACCGTTGGAGTATTGAGACTTACTAATACTAGCTTTTGTCCGTGGCTTCACTCACGTTGAGTTCGATTTTTTAAATCCCTATTTTACACCCTTAAGGGTGTAAAATAGGTTGAATTTTTGAAAATTCTTTCCTAGTGGGTTTTCCTAGTGCCTACGTCATAATCATAATAGTCATAATGCAGTAACTAATACCTAATCTGTGGTCATAATCATTTATCTCTATGCCAAATTTCAATCTGATATGTCCAGTGGTTTGAGCTGTGCGTTGATAGATCAGTCAGTCAGTCACCTTTTTCCTTTACATATTTAGATTTAGAAAACATACTCGCACTGTGATGTAAAATAAAACTCTTTGTTTACATGCGACAGGGGATGTTCGAGCGATAGGTTCGCGCGAAGTCGATGTCCGGCACATCAAAGCTGAATCGAAGCGACGCCGAGTCGCGTTGGTGTGCTATAACGTAGGGCTTTACCGCACTCGGGGGAAATTCGCTGATCCTCCCTCTGACACACCGTCCGGTGCAATGCGACTCTACATTGATATTTCATGTCCTGTACGTGTAAATGAAATATAAAGTCTCCTTTATTTCATTGTGAGCGCACGAACCTGTAAGTTATCTGCTTCGACACGGGATTCTACGCGGCAGTAGATCTCCGAAATGTTGTTGTGTTCATGAATTTATTAAAGTTTGGTGAATATTTACATTAACATTATTCCGTCTAAGTAACTAGTCATTTTTGTGAGTGTACTCATAAATTGCACCTACGAGTAGGTATTGTAGGTGGTTGGGGTAGATAAAGTCGAACTTACACTGCGAAATTAGTGGCATGAAATTAGTTTCATGACATTAATTTCATCAACAATTTCACGTGTAAACTTTTAATTTCATACATGAATGTCAATTCAAAAATTCTTTCTTAGCGGATGCCTTAGATGTCACTAGTTAGCTATCTGTATATCCAAATTCAGCCCGATCCATCCAGTGATTTGAGCTGTGTGCGTTGATAAATCAGTCAGTCAGTCAGTCTCCTTTTATTTTATTTTTGTATTTTCAGATTATTTTATCCTTTTGCCGATCTCTTTATATTTTAGATCAAATGGTGTTTCATATTAACTATCTGTAAAACTCAGCAAGGTATTTATTTAAATAACCTAGTCTATATCAAATTTAGTAGTATATTAACATTCACTGGTTGAAAACCTGCTAGGCAGTATAATAAATAATAATTAGAAGATAATAAACATTGCCAATAAAAATGTTATCAACTTGCTACGTAGGTCTAAAGACGCATTTACACTATCAAATTTGTATGATAATAATTTGTCATCATTGTTAAAGCCGTTGAGTGCCGTTTGACGGACATCATGGAGCCATTGATGAGTTCCGAATAACGGGAATTACTTAAAATACCGTTGTAACTATGGTTTGAATGTATAATTTGGCGTATTAACACCTTGATTAGCATTTTATTGGGTGATTGAGACCATCATTTATTACATTAATAGTCATAAATTCCAGATAATTCATTGCGGCTCTTAGATGTGGCA
This sequence comes from Hipparchia semele, assembly GCA_933228805.2. Classification (NCBI taxonomy): domain Eukaryota; kingdom Metazoa; phylum Arthropoda; class Insecta; order Lepidoptera; family Nymphalidae; genus Hipparchia; species Hipparchia semele. Next base: position 5,947,910 of record OW121718.1, read on the forward strand.
CAAAGTTGTAGTTTATCTTCATATCATTACTTGAACAAAAGACACTAATGGACGATTTCACCAACGTAAAATAAGTTATATTAAGTTATATCCGAGCGGTAATTTTGTTTTTTTTTTTTTTTTTGAATATCTGCCATAATACTAAAACGCTCTGAATTTTTGGAGTCAAACTTGCGATCCTTCGAATAGAAGACCGAAGTTCTAACCACTAGGTTATCACTGCACACGTTTATATTATGCTGCAATACAATATTGAGCTAGTGAAAGACATCATAAGCTATAAATAAGTGATGTACCTACCCTCCTGTTATTTTTCTGACCTAAGTTTCGTCCGCTCGACGGGGGTTATCGTGGGTTATTTCATACATTTCCTGGTCTTATTCAATCTGTGGATTGCTCGTTTCACCGCATGTGGCTCATTGGTTAAGTGAATTATATGAGCACAGTTGAAAGCGTGGATGCATGTGTTTGAATGAGTATTCATGCTATTGTCAATGGATGTAGAAAAATATTGAATATTGATTTTCATGTTATCCGGTTTTTTGTATCGAGTCCTTTATTGAATAGGCCTCTGAGATATTAGGGTTTACACTGCGGTTTTATAGAAAGTATTGTTATTTATATGATAATATTTCACTGTCTATTTTTTTTTCTTTTTTTATACATAGTCGCCTTTTTTATTTATTAGTTTTTTTTTTAAAGAATATTAGCCAAACTGAACTTGACTTAAGGACTTCACACACGGCAGCTATAATGTATATTAATGTATATTACATCCCGGGATGTATAGCTTTACATTATCTTAACCTATCACACACGGAGCAGGTAATGTAATATATCTTTCCCTTCATTCCATTGGTATACGTCTCGACTGACGCACTTCCCAGCTACTAAGGTGCTATACAGGGTGTTATTATTTTTAATATGGATCTGTCAAGTTATTTATTACTAGATTTACTAGATAGTTCATCAGAAGATGATTCAGATTGTGATTATGATGCGGGTATTGCCATATGTACCAAAAATAGAACAATTTTCAGCGAGGAATACGCGTGGCAATATTTGATCTACCTTAAAATACAAACCTACTATAAATTAATGATAAAGTTATTCCTACATACGATTTAATATATGGGTAGTTCTACGATAAGAGGTAACTTGTGCGGCAATCAGTTTAAAATGAAAATTTTACTTTATATGTTGTTATTTTTGCAATGAAACACATCACCTAAATGTACTTTATTAAATAACATCACGATTCAATGCCTAATTAAAGTATATTTTTCTGAAATTCCTTATAAAGCCTAAAAAAGTCTCTAACCTGGCCTGTCCCTCTGTCGTTTTCAGTTTAATTTTAAACGATACATATTTTTTTTGTATCAGTTATTAAACTAAAGTATGTTAAACACAAATTTCAATAAATGTATTTAAGTATTGTTAAGGAAAAATAGAAAAATATTTATTTATTTGCAATATATTTTACACTTTACTTTTGTCCCACTGTTTTTGGGTATCTACTCTAGAAAATTTCATTCCGCTACTACAAACACTAATATAAAACGGCCATATTCCAAAAATTGCTCAAAGTCATCTACGGACGTGAAGTTAGTAATGCAAAACACGTGAGCCGTTAAGAGCGCCGTCATTTGTTAGTTGTTGCGACCGTTGATTCGAAGTAGTCGTTTCGCGAGGTCATTGTGTCTCTCACCTGGCAAGTCATAAAAGTTATATTATTCATTCAATTTATTTGCATTTACTGGTCTAATTTAATAATGATGGACTAGTGAAAGTGTGATACATAATGTACCGAAAAACTTCTTATGTCAATTAAAACAATACAATTTATCATGAAAACGTCTCTCACCTGCCATATTTCACCTGGCAAGATAAATGTCAGGAGAGAAACTTGTTGACCAGGGGAGATAAGGTTAGTGCAAACAAACAAAGTCAATAAAGTCAACAAAGTCAACAAAGACAAAAAGTCAAAAAAAGTCAAAAAAGTAAAAAAAAAGTCAAAAAAAGTCAAAAAGTCAAAAACCGTCAAAAATGTCAAAAAAGTCTTTTTTGACTTTTTTTGAATTTTTTGAATTTTTTGAATTTTTTGACTTTTTTGATTTTTTTGATTTTTTTGATTTTTTAATAAAATATGCATAAAGTGACTTGCCCTTACGTGAAAAGATAAATAAATAGGACAAAAATCGTAATATAAGTGTTTAATGAAAAAACAGCTACTTTTCTCCGTAGCCGTATTCTCTATGGACTTAGAACCTCTTATCGTAGAATTACCCATATATAAAAAATAATATAGTTACCTAAATGTTAATTTTTACATGTTCGATCTATTTCAATTCAGAAACGATTTTCGATAGTCTGTGGTTGTTCGATACGCATGGTACTTTACTAAGTGGGCGGTTCCCATCAATGAAGTACCACATTATCTGTATTACATTTTACCGGAAAAAAAAACGAAACTTCCTGAACGTAATCTGCCAAAATTATCATCCTAAATTTGAGAAAGTATAATGGTTTGCACCGGAGCAGTGATCACCGGAAAATCACCGGTGATTCTCCGTAGAAAGTAATCAATTGAAAACACCGGAGAAACAACGGTGTATCACCGGTGATTATTAGATCATAAAGGTATGCGCCATCAGTACCGAGTACGTTTATTCACGAATGCATTTCGTTACTCGCATATTTCGTATTTTCGTACTGATTAAAACTAACGATGTAACTATTTATGTTTTGCAACGACCACCTCTATTTTTGAACACCCTTGCTATTGAGTAAATATACGGAAATATGTAAAGATGTATTGAGATGTATCGAGATGTATCGAGATGTATCGAGATATAAATGTATATTTTCATTCCGCTCGGTATCTTAAGATACGAAGATGTAAAAATATACATTATAGCTGTCGTGTGTGGTCTCCTGTCAATTTATATGGAAAGATGTAATGAGATGTATCGAGATGTATCGTGCTATAATATACATCTTTACATTATAGCTGCCGTGTGTGAAGTCCTTTATATTATCCTATCCCCTCCAAATAAGCGAAAAGCTTGTGCTAGGAGTGGGTACGACAATAGTGCAACGGGTGGGGCTCGAACCTGCGACCTGTCAGTTCGCAGTCCGCACCTTTAACCATTGGGCTAGTGAGGCTTCAGTTAAGTATGTTTTATTGTAAAAAAATAATCTTGTAGTGGATAAAACTTAGAAACAAAGTAAACGATAAAAAACGAATATATGAAAATTCAAACACCACTTTAGATTCAAAAGTTACAACTATTCACTGCGAAAACATACAAAAGAATTTTACAATTCAAAACTGTACTCGTACGTCTTCAACGTGTTATATTCATTTCCTTTCCCGAGTTTTAAATTCACGTCTATCAAGCATTCTAGTCGCAAACGAGTGGACTTTACGTCGGTTCGTTGGTTCACACTACACTAAAATTTCGAGGATACTGCGATGTTATTACGCGAGGTGCTGGCGTCGCTGGGCGTCGGGGATGAATTCAACTAGGGAGGCAATTTCCTCTTTATGACGTGCCGCGGAGAGCGGAGCGTATTAGACGGGTACAGTGGCCATGAATTTTCTGATTGCGAATCGAGTTGTGTGGATCGATTATTTCTTTATGGTGTCGGGAGAAGTAGACGAGTTGAGTGCTAGAGTTAAATTGACTAGATAGTCTACCAGTGGAGTAAATATTTATCTACAACTAGCCGATGCCTACGATTTCGTCTGCGTGGAAAAACTTTCCCTTCTCATCTCTTTAGGGATGAAAATGTCTAGTCTCCTTAGTGAATTTACTTACTCATTCAAATGTAATAATAAATGTAATGCGAGAGGATAAAAATGGTAGAAGTGTAAAGAAAAATCTAGGAGATCTTACAATAGAAAAATATCGAAATAGAATCTTTACGCCCTGATGTTGACATCGACGGTAAAATAGCGAATAAATAATTATTTATCGCTTTTTTCGAAATTTGGTTGCAATTAGGAGCAATATACAGTATTTACTAAAGTCCAAAAATTTTCTAATAATGCAGTTCCAGACTTGAAAAAATATCTGAACATTTTTTATTCTCTTATAAAACTTCAAAAAAATCTAAATCTTATATCTTCACTTGAATAGCTAGTATTTTAAACTAACAAAAATATATGGACAGTTCTTGACGACAGACAGTTAAGCACAATATTGGTCAAAGACAATGATAGCTATCTAAATAGCACAATAATATCTATGTACCTATTTACTAATAGGTACCTAAAAACCAAGCGTCATTAAAATAAAGTTGAAAAATATGATCAATGAAATTAGGTACCTACAGGTAACTTTGAAAGCGTGGTCACAGGCCGTGAGATTAAATTTTTCTTTATTCGTCTCAGGTATATGAAAGACTCCGTCTGGAGGGGATTGTATTTTCACGTGGCTATAACAGATGTCGAGCTTGTTTAATTAGAAAATATAAACGTCGGATTTGCCGTACAAATTTTCACGAAAAATATTTTTAAAATTTTATAATTCTGAAGACATATACGTTCCGCCTTAACGTTCGTTATTAGCGTTCGGTATGTCCTATGAAAGCCTATCTATATCTATCTGTATCTAAGCTCTACTATTTTGTTTATTATTCTACTAAAAAAAATTCAAGGATACAGGCTGGCGAACATGAAAAGTGCAAAAATATTTTTTTTTGCGTAGGTACTATAAGTAAATTCTTTTCGAAAAACTACCACTAACGTTAAAATTATAGCTAATCAAAATAATAACTATCGTGAGATTTACTTGTACATGATTATTTTGCTAGTATGACTACGGAACCTTGTCTAATGCCACAACGCGTAAAAGAATAAAAACGATTTAAAAATCGATACTCGACATGGAATCGATACTTAACATTCTTTATCTAAATTATCTCAAAGTAACATATTTTTCTTTAGTGTTAAATTGTCATGGTTTCCTTAAACTCACAAAAAGTAAGTATACAATTCCATTTCTAATCCAAATATAGCCCTAAGGCTCTTTGATATAACAACCCCCGCGTTCTTCTGCTCCACGCCTTTCAATTTTGTTCAAATGTACATTCTGACGGTGTCAGTGATCAAATTAAGGAGCCAATTTACCAAACGGTTCCTTACTCCTCCGGTTTGTCAGATTTTACAATTGGGTGGGTTGCTTTATGTTTCGTATTCGTTTTAATCTTGGCGGGGGATTGTATGACAATTTTATTGAAATATTAAGTGGCACTTTAGCGACTGCTTCTGTGGATGAAGGTTAAAATTATTAACTATCAGTTGGATTTTCCCCGAAAATTTTTGATAGCAAAAGTAGAAACTAGGATCTTCTGTACATACACACATTAAATAAAGAATTTTTGATTTTTGGCGTATTTGGCGAGGCATTTAGTCTTCAAAGTCTACATTGCAATCTATTTTTTACAAGATAAGCTTGAGCTTGACAATAATCATATCAGAAAGCAATGCTGAGGTCAGGAGGAGGAGGTAGGTTGGAGTGAACTCGCATAGAAGATACACAGCAGTTACTTTGAGTTTTAAATATTTTTATTTTTGGTATGTACGAGTACAAGGGATCAGTCTTTGTTTCAAGAATTTAGGTAAAAATCTGGTAAAATGAGAGTGAGGAAATTTTTTGGTTCTCGTAAGGTAGGATGAGCAATGATAATATAAATAATGTTTAACCGAGAAAATAAGAGGAAAACATGTGAGAATGATAAATACAAGGCGCAGTGGCACAGCTTCCTTTATTTGGTGATAAATAGGAGAGATAAAGAGACTACTAAGACGGTCACCTCTGGCGGGAAACATAACGTGAAGTTATTTGTTTTCATATTCGCTCCCCCTTTGTTATTATTTGCCAGGTGTCTACAAACTTCCTGTAAATAGCTGTAGCATTATATTAATACAGTTAATGGGAGGGCAATATGGTATGCCTTGTTCTAAGCTTATGCCTCAGCATGGTATAGTTTAATATACGCAGGTGTCAAAATAGTTTACAGACGTTGTAAGGTACTGAACGTTACCGATTAAGTTTAAAAGTTTTTACATGTATTTATTGGTCTGCTCTACGATTAGCGCAATCAGATTCTTTTATGTCTACACTATTTAAAAGCCTGCTTATTCCAAAGACGCAGACAATTGATTTAATATTATAATATCTATGTTTATTATTTTAATTCAAAAAATCACAATATTTGGTATAACATCGGAAAATGTTTCTTAGTTTTCATCGTCTAATTTTGGCAGTTGTGGGATTAAAATATGTTACAGAGAAAAAACTGTCGTCTCCTAGCTTAGCTTAAGCTTAGCGACAGCTCTTAAAAGAATAAAAACAAGAGACTACAGGTAAGCTAACGGTTTCGGCATAGTGTAAACGTTGGGTTTTTGGCCAATCTTTTAAACAAGTCCCATTCTCTTATTTTACTGCTGCATTGATATATTTCTGCCTGTCCTAAAATCTAATCAATTTGGTTACAATAAAATACCAAATACACTGGAAAGTAATAAAAGTTTATGATCATTTTACGATACCTCGATCCTCGAAATAAACAATTCTATAAATTCCTTCCACAAAATAAACAAGCGATTGACCTATTAACCTATATATATATGGGTATTGTCAAAAGGGATATTCCGCCCCTAGCTATGTCTGCAAAAACTTTGAGTTGCGAACTTTTTTCGACCTTTTCCCTTATACGGTGAACCTTCCCGTTCGGCGAGATTCTGTTTGACAAATAATCGAGCCTGTGGGAATAAAAAGATATTTAAGATACTTCCTTCTTACTTTTCAGCTTTTGAAGAGTGTGTGCGTGTTTGTTACTCTTTCACACCACAAGGATTGAACCAATTTGGCTGAAATTTTCAACGGGGACAGCTCATATCCAGGATAATCACAAAGGCTTTACACACACATTTTATCCTGGAAAATTAAAGAGTTCCCGCGGGAATTAAAAAATATTAATCCACACGGACAAAGTTGCGGGTATCGTCTAGTTTGAAATAAGGCGTACCTACCTTTGTTATAGTACGTTTATCTCACGAAGTTAAGAGCGCTTTACTTGTGGTTACATAGTGTAGATGCATTTTGCTTAAGTGTGTGTGTATATAGATGCGACGTACACACAACCATGAGCCGTGTACCCTCGTGAATTGAAAGAACTATACAATAAGTATAAGGTCATATAAAGTCCAGTCGGATGGTTAACTACGACTTTCATTGTACCTCGTACTAGACGGCAGACGGTTACGTTGAGGTGCACACTGCAGACGAGTCTAATACCACCAGTTTTCATTACGAGCGCACATTACCTGATATCTCTGTAACAATGAGCGAGAGGGAAACAAAGAGTCGGTAATAATAAGCGGGTGGAAACAAAGGGGAACTTTAGGTGAATTGTGGTCATGGTAGACGAGGTACAGTAGGTAGTGACATTGCGAGCTTTCTGAAGATTTTCCTCTAATTATTTCTCTAGGATACGTGAGTTTAACTATGAACTTTGTTTGTATCTAGTAAGGTTTATTTTCAGTTATTCATACAGTTTATATTGTAGGTAGGTATTCTTTATTTAATCATTTTCGACACCGTCTTTAATGATATAGGTTAATGAATTCGATTTTAATTTCTAAAAGAAAAAAGAATTAGCTGTCTAATATAGGAGTCTAATAATTTGTGTACATTGTATGATCATTGTTGACATTGACACTATATAACATAGGCATTTATTTCTGTAATGATCTTATAATCTACTTATAGTCTACTTGTGCTTGTGAAATGTTATTATAAGTAAAAGAGCGTAATACAATGCCTTTGTAGAAGCTTTATCAGTAATGATAGACTTTTAGTCTTTTTTTATAGGACTGCTTTGCTAGTCGAGGTATTACTGGCAGAACCACAAGAAAAAGCTTTATCCAACATTTTATTTACAATGCCTAAAGGCTTATTTACAAAAATATGTTTGAAATCCAATGCTTGTGGCAATAATGGGTCATTTTAGTGTAGAGACGGGTATATAGGTACGGGGCGCAATAAAATATAAAATTAGCTAGCATTTGAATTGGTTTATCAATGCCTTTTACAATGTCTAAAGGCTTATAATATATTTACAAAAATGTGTTTGAAATCCAATGCTGGTGGCAATAATGGGTCATTTTAGTGTAGAGACGGGTATACGGGGCGCAATAAAATATAAAATTAGCAATAAATTCGGTCTTCCCATGTCCGTATGGGGCACACCTGCGCCGCGGTCACACGGTGCTCCGTAACTCAACGGAATTGCACCCCGCGGCCGAATACCTTCCGAATGAAACAAATCCATTGCTTAATGCCGTGAAATTCATTTAGGTGTAGTGTAGGTATTTTAATATGTTTATACAACTTTATTGCATGAAAAAACAAGAAAAAATATGTAAGTAAATAAACAGTGTACCACAAAAAGTACCCTTATCACTACTAGTGATCTATTCCAGCCAACCTGTACGAGAGAACTTAATGTAAAGTGAGAGACGAGGATCACAATAAATACATAGGATTATATATAATAGGGCATTTGAGTTAATTTTTTTTAGTATATTTAAAGTAAAGTTTTAAATATTGTAAACACAATGCCGATATCTCTTTTTTAATATATTGACTAGTCTCAGAAATATAGAGCTTTCAAGTTTTTTGTTAGACAAAGAAAGCGGTACTTGCCTGTGACATCACAACTTCACAAACAAGTAGCTCCATCCACTCTTCATTCATGCGTGTGTGTGTGTGTGTGTGTGTGTGTGTGAGTGTGTGTGCGTGCGTGTGTGCATGCGTGCGTGCGTGCTTGTGTGTGTGTGTGTGTGTGTGTGTGTGTGTGTGTGTGTGTGTGTGTGTGTGTGTGTGTGTGTGTGTGTATAACAAGATGGGATATTAATTTTTTTTTAAATCACATGTCGGAGGTGTTTTTCAATTTACATTTGTTGCTATTCTTCCTATATTGTGTAAGGTCTGTAAACAGTATTCAGGTAATTAAAAAGTACGTATTTTCAATCACAGAAGTAAAATAGTACGTGTACCTACTTATTTAACATTGTTACGTGTAGTTCAGTAAGTTCATTTCATTGTATAATTTCCTTCAAAAGCCAGACATATCGATTTCCAGTCTTCAATATCACATGTCAGTGTAGCTGTATGCAACGACAGACACTGTGTCGAGAATTGCAGTACATCCTTGTTCATTATGATCGTAAACTTATATATTTTTATATCATACTTGCTCAGTAACTAGGGATTACTATGGTGGAAAGTCTCCTTGTAAGTTGGTGTTTGCAATTCAAGGCAACATTACGTCGCACTATGCTTTAATTGTAATGTTCACTTTACAGTTCAAGCTATGCAAAACTCTTCTGGTAAACAATCTCTTTTCTTATAAAATGGTAAGAAAACTTTTTACTGAAAAAAAAAAAACACTGAACATGGCGGCATTTAATTTCCATACATTTTAAACTATGCAAAACTCCTTGGAACTCAGAGCCGTAAAAAAAAAATGGAAAACTATTTACGAAAAAAAAATGGAAATGGCGGCATTTCATTTGATCTGAAAGTTTGTGAAGTTTGTTCGTAAAGGGATTTAAGTTATTTACAACAATGTCAAGCACTTCATCAGATGATGATAAAGGAGGAGAGCCTGATTTTTGTTTGCTTGAAGCATAACAAATGATGCAAAACCTTTTGCCGGATAAGTCCAAAGTTACCTCGCAAGAATAATATAAAGTAGAATGCTTACCTCGGTTGCAAGTAGCTATTACACCCTCGAACTATATTCACCCTCACTCGCTGCGCTCGCTCGTGTGACTAAATATCTCGGGTGCACGCGATCCATTAGCGCCCTATGCGAGCTGCGCTCGCACTGGCGCCAAATTGGATCTTGTTCTGTAATAGCTTACTTACGTCCCTTGTGTAACAATCTACTATTATTCACCTGATTTTAGATTTGATCGTACATTAATAAACATTATATCTACGTTTTTATCAAATCTATAAATTGAGTTTACTACTGCAAAGTACAGCGCTCATTGCTGCAGGTGCAACACAGTTTCAACTCATCCGATTTTTCAAAAAATGTGTCATATTAAACTGGACGATGCTCGCGATTCGTCCGCGTGGATTAAGGTTTTTTTAATTCCCACGGGAAATATTTAATTTTCTGGGATAAAATGTAGCTGTGGTCATCCTGGTGGTATGAGTTATCTCCATTCCATAGTCTAATTAGTTCATTCATTGTAACGTGAAGGAGTAACAACTTATCTCGGGGCAACATACACACACACACGCATTCAAACTTTTGGGTTTATAATATTAGTGTGATCTATAAAAAAACTTTAGCGACTTTAAAATTATACATCTTGAGTAAAGGAAGCTTAATGCTTTTGGGACGTCCGGATTCACACGTTTAGCGCCCAAGGTATAGCTAGTCACAATTCCTATAGGTTTATGCTGGTTTATGGCTTAAAGGTGAGGTGTTAAAAGTTGTCGTCATAATATTCTAAGCATAGAGCATCTAGAATTATTATGACAATAATATACGCTTGGGACAGCGCAAGCATCCAGTATAAAATAACTTTTTCATTATTTTCTGAGTCACAAATAGCGTAATTTATATGAGTAGATTATTGTTAAAAATACATAATATCCATACAAATAAATGCACTGCTAAAGACCTGAAAAATGGCATAGGCTACTTTTTACCGGGAAAGCAAAGCAGCTCTTTGATTTTAAAAAGTAGTTCGGAATTTTTGAAAACTAAATCCGCAGACGAAGTCGCGATCATAGTATTTATTATAAACTAGGTAGTATAATACGAGTGAAGCAACAGTGAACAGCTCATCAAAGAATAGGTATGCTAAAGTAGATGCAGTATTGAATGAAATAAAACTGTCACAGACATTAGGATTACAGAGCCATTATAGAACCCCGATAAAGCACACAATAAACTATTTATGGACCCTGCTTAACCCATATTAAGAGAGCCTACATAAATATCTAGTCACCAATTAACGTCTTCAAATATATTATAAGTCGTAAACCACACTTATCAGAGCATACAAGTAGAACTGGGTTCATAAAAGAGATAATCAAGAACCATTATAAAATGCCGTCTTCCTCTAATTTATAGCGCGGTCTGAAAACCTCGCCCTACTAATCCATACTTATTAAGGATAATGGAGAACCGAACAACTTCTGGTCCTTTATCTACACCATAAATATCATGCTATCTACCGGAGCTGGTAGCCTGAGGTGTCGAAAGTGCGATTTAATGGTACTTTTATAGCGTTCGTATAATAATTTTAATGTGAGACGTAAGTGTTGGATTAAAACGTTGGGATGCTGACGTTAACACCTTGTTTCAGGTTATTAATGAAACTACCATTTGGAACCTACCAAAAACTTAATAATATAATTAAGATTGGCCAAATCTTGTGACTTTTAATATGGGGGTAGCATTTAATACAATACAATACAATATTTCAACTTAGCAGCAAGATAATATAACTAATCGTCCAGACGCCTTAATTAGATAATCCTCGCTACAAGAAGATTAAAAAAAGAAGGCTTTAAATGAATATTGTAGAGTTTTTATTAAAAGCGATAACTTTAATTTAGACTTCACAGACTATCTTACTGGAGTCGTAAAGGATTTCTTTGATTGAAGATAAAAATAACTTTATGCAATTTATTAGCAGAGATATTTACGTTCCTGAGATAAAACTTCTCGCCGTTTGAATAAGTATGAAGTAATTAGTTAAGGTTTCCCATTAGACTATGTATTTAATTCGTTTCGTCGTATTGTAAAGTAGGTATTCAAGGATTTCATATACAAAAAAAAAAAAATAGATTTTTGGTCTACACTAAATTATTAGTATGCAACTATTCTATTTCTGTAGTTAGTTGAAATATTAGCAAAAGAAATAATCGAGTGTTTTGAAACTGCGATATACCTAATAGTAAAGTTCAAAAGAGTTCTTTGCTGCCTTTACGTAATATTGCGATGCAATTTAAGAGACAAACTAAAGGTTGCTAATACAAAAACTGTCAAAACGCCATTCGTCAGCTTTAGTTTATAGTTGATACTCTAATAGCTAATTTGATGGTGAAATAAGTTCTAAGTACATATCTAGCCATCCATATTATTAGTAAGGATGTCAGCGACTTACAACTAAACATTTGTGTGAAACTTTTGCTATCTAAGAGTTTACTACCTACCTACTTCATTTTTGTTCAGATCTCCTGAAACACGGTTCAATTCTATCCCCATACTATTCCATTAAAGTCACTTAGGGAGACGAGATTGTTGCAATGCGACGGCGCGGGAAAACGCGAAATATCCAAGAACTTCCTAATTCGATCAGCTTGTAATCCAATTTTTCCTCCCCTTGCGAGATATGACTAGCATCAATCTTATATCACTCATATGTATGTAACGTTCTGTGCCAGTTTCTTAAAAAATATCTTCACGTTCTAACGTGAACTCTCTCTCTTCGAAACTCTCGGAACGGTTTAAATATCTATACCTAGTTGCATTGACACAGAGGGTCATTGATTTTGCAGTATACGGAGAAAAAAAATATTAATTTCATTTTGGCTGTTTGTTTAAAGTAAAAGGAAAATTTAAGGGATACATATGGCAAATTTTGCTTTTGAATTTTTTTAAAAGTTCATGAAAAAGGCATAGTATCATACAATTGAATATTATATTTAAATGATAGTAATGCGTGGATTTGCTCCAAAGAAATGTGGTGAAAAATTCATTTAGTCAATATAATTTTGTTGTTGCTAAATTATTGAAACTTGCTGACTTTTTGTGAATGGAACGAGATTCCGAAGCAGTTATTGATTCACTTGACAATTCAGAAGTACTTTGTACTAGTTTATTTGAATAAAAAAAAAAAAAGTTTTCTAAGACCTTTCAATTTTCCAACGATAAGGTTACCGAAAGGGTTCGACAAAAATTTAATAAATCCTAAATAACTCCATTATTTTATAAAAATGACCAGGCATCCGTTTTAAAAAGTATTGTAACCAGAAATCAAAACTAAAGTCAAATCTTTTCATGCAAAGTCGTCTTTAATGGATCAAGACAGGTGTATCACAATGCTATAAATAAAGATAAAAGAATGATGACTAATGTTTCTATAGAAAAAACTGCTAAGTCATCATCATATTCGTAAAAGCCAAAGGTGCTACAAAAGGCATAGATTATCAATATTCATTGTTCACCAGATCGATAACATGCAGCCCCTTGAACTGATTGTCAGTTCTTATTAAGCATATAGATGTAGAGTTATACTTAGGGTTGCCACTTCATACCCCTACTATGATATAATATATAATAATGAACACTACTCTAAAAGGTTGCATTTATTTTGATAGGCGCAAATGACAAAACTACTCGTCAAATCCTTGATTATTTTACTAGCTGATAGCCGCAACTTCTGAATTTGATAACGTATACAGGTTATTAAATTCAGAAAATACCGTGAAACTCACGCATTTTCTGGGACTATTAAAAGTGCTTTTAGGTCGTCTTCAGCATTAAATAAACTCTATAGGTACCTTGCTTAAGCCTTCGCAAAGGTTTAGCATTTATTTGTATGAATTAAAAGCATCTATACGACGCGATATATAGCTCTTGTTTTATGACTGAACATGTACAATTTGTTATAAGCTAGAGATTGAGATATTAACTGTGTCATATTTCAGAAAATGTAACAACCCTAAGAATGGCGAATAGGAGGGAGTTCACGGAGTTTGTAAGAAAATTTTCCTCATTCATTTCCTTAATTGGCTCCATAATAAGCTTTAGCAAAGAAGCTCCTTTAATACTTTTGAGAGGCGCAAGATATTGCACTGTTAATTGGGTGGAGCATTGTATTAGATTTTACTAACACAGTTGGGACTACGATTAAGGCAGGTATGTTAATCCGCTGACGTAATTTACTCATGTACGAGGCCTTTTACAAAGATCACTACAGAACGCGATCTTGTGCCGCTTGTATCCAGCAGTTGCCAGCGATTTGCTTGAGCTAGTCCTATTAAAGAATCTTCCAAAGCTGTGTTTTTTGCGAGATCACCATTTGAGCAACCGAGTGCTGGGAAGGGGGTCGCTCATAAAAGAGAACAGGGGGAAAACAGTCAGACATTGAATTAGCAACCTAAAACTCCATTTTAATGAAGATTTTGATAAGGAAACAAACCTGCTTAGTTAGATTATTTCTTTAATAAGTAGACGTTTTTAATCTTTATAAGATTAGACATTGGGATCTTACATGAAAATAACTTTATATTAAAAGAACACAATAATGTTTTTATAAGTATGAGAAGCTTACCTCCTTATATTTCCTCATCAATAATGTGCTATGGATCCAAAAGAATGCCTGTACAACACGATAATAACGATGGAAGCTTCCTGCTAACTCGATATTATGATCCATTGTTGCATACCATACGGCTCACCTTAACTACAATGTGTCATAGGAAGCTAGCCGTCATTTCCATAGTCCATAGGTAGGGGATAATTTATGACTCCTGCATGTTACCAAACCGCTATCAAAGCAATATGTCAAACGCATCCGCCAGGGAAACCGCGGTACGTCACCTGCAGATATTTGTCAAAACTCAAACAAACAATCTTATCCCTACACTTCCAAAACAATCATCTCACGAAACTTGAACCTTATTGCTGAATCCATAGAGATTCATTGAAGTATTGCATTTTATGATACAAAGGATTGTTTTGAAATGTCGTCCGAATATTGTGGCGATATGTATTAGGCTGTCAAATATGGTCGCGCGGGGAGACGGAAGCGGACAGATTTATCGCGAAACTTTAATGCATAAACAAACATAACTTTTGAAGTTGCTATCAATGTGGATATCAATGTAATACAGTGGAAATAGGTGGAGCATATGACTGGAAGAACCGATGGGTATTGAGGTTCCAAGGTGTTGGAGTGGTAACTCTGCACCGGCAGGAGCAGCGTTGGTAGACTCGTCACTAGGTAGACCTTAGGCGAGTGACTGATAGCCGCTGGATGCAAGCGGCACAGCATCGTGTTCTGTGGTGATCATTTCAAAAGCCAGTCCAGTAATTTTCTTCGGTTGAGATGATGATGATTAATATGGAATCTTTATTACAAGCGTTATGCACAGAAATTCGATGATGCGACAAACCGATCTTAAAATATTTTCCGTTATATTTTAAGTCACTCAAGCTGTTTATAGAGCATGCTCTGATTTGGTTGGAACTTGTCACATCCAATAGTAAGTAATATGATGTTTATCGGTTTAACCATCAAACAGAGTTAAACCGAGACACAACATATATGCTCTGACATTTTGTTTCGTTTACCTCTGTCTAGCAAGTGTGATCTATAGGCCTCAGTTTTAATATAGATTAGATTTTAAAAATTACTATTGGATATTAGTTTTCACGCGAAAAGGTTGGGTTGGAATGAGTTTGATCATAGTGTTTACAAATCTTTTGATTTTAAATTCGACTTTCCTTTATTACTTACACTCTTAATGACTTACTAGTTGATGTCCGTAACTTCATTAGCAGTAGTAGCCTATGTGTAATTCCCGACTATAATCTATCTCTATGCCTTTCAGCTAAACCGGTTCAGTAGTTGCGGCGTGATTGAGTAACAAACAACGATCCATCCATCCATCCATCTATCCATCCATAGTATGCGATTCAAATAAGAATAGGACTGTCAAACAGCCATTTTATATTTCTGTTCTGCTCATATGCGGTTTACGCTGAGTGAGATAGAAACAGAAAATGGCGGCTTCTCATTCCTATTGTCATCTGAATCACATTATACATCCAAACTTTCGTATTTATAATATTAATAGGATAATACGATTCACTATCAATCAGTATCCAAAAATATCATAACAATCAAACAAGTCTTCATAAAACGTTTAATGAACGCAATTAAAATCGCCTACTTCCTCGATGTTCAATGGAACATCCTTGCCTACGTACCTATTAAAGCTCGACGTTTATAGGTGCACATAAATCGAATGCATCTAAAACCACAATTGGATCACGCAGCGAGTTCATTTCCTAGTATCCCCGTACAGTTTCGAAGTATCCGCACCTACCTGCCCCCGAGGGTGTCAGGGTAATTTATGAGTCGAGATAACGAGGTCTCACAGTCTTATCGTCGTCCCTTATTCTTTTTTCTACGTCTCTAGTACGTTTTTTACTAGCAAATCGACCATTACCAAGAGTGTTATCGACGACAGACTATAGTTGAGCTCTTATCTGGAGAAGATTCTTTTTCTCGCTCGTTTAGAAACTATCATGTCTTATAAAATTTTTCTTTACGGTAGTTGAAAGAGCTTTGGCGAATACTTTTTCAGTGATGATATTTAACTGTTTATCGTCATTTTTGCTGTCAGCTCAACCGTATACGTTCAAAGTTGGCCAAGGATATTACATTGGATATTCTTGATTGAAAAAAGAAAAACAATTTGAAGCACTTAGAAATTTACCTGCAAAATATTCATAAAGATTCCGGCACTTGGATTAAATTTCCTCGAAAGCCTTTTCCTCTTTTATGTAGATATCATATTTTTAAGGCGCGTGTCACGTCTCTCTAGACATTGAGCACACCTGTCGACGCCAGTTTTATAGCTCTTTCCTGAAATGCAAGCTTCCCGTTTCAAAGACTGCTGGTCTATTCAAAGAGTGAATTTCCTATGGTGGCTTATCACGTGTCGTGATAGCATGAATTACGCTGCTATAAAATTTGTATTGACTCTTATGATAACGTGAAAAACGCTGGTAAGTGGTAATCTCAATAGCCCAACGGTTAAAGGTGCGGACTGAAAACTGAAAGATCGCAGGTTCAATCCCTGCTCATTGCACTATTGTCGTACCCACTCCTAACACAATCTTTTTGGTTATTTGGAGGAGAAAGGAGCTAAAAATATTATTTTTTATGAAAAAAAAAATCTAGCCTCACCTATTCTCTGGAAAATTTTTATTACGTATTTAAAGTCCACGTCTGCAAGCAAGCCAAAACAACTATTCTAACAACTAGTCTAACAACTTCATCCTTCATTATCGTCACTTACATGCATCGACATTGGCATGCCGACCCAGCTCAATACTAGGGTTTTGGCAAATTCTGCTGACATTGGCAGCGTGGAACCACGCACCGTGAGAAGGCACTTTAAGGTAGCATAAACTGTGCCTTTAAAATATTCACATTATTTTCTTCCCGATTCAGGCATTATGTACAACCGCATAACCAAAAAAAATAAAAACTTTACTGTTTCCCATAAGAAGATTTACGGAACAGCACAAATATTTTTATACCCTTTTCGGAGGCGCCAAACAGTTCTCGCGCGTCTAAAGAATAGCGTCTATTTCCTGAATCCATTTCTTTGCTTCCGCTCGAACATTATTATAACTCACGGCCTTTATTTAACTTACCCATTGCTTTTAGCGTTGGCTTTACATTTTATTCATTACTCACCATTTTACTTTGTGCGGGGTACCTTAAAAAGTAATTTACCGATCCTACTGTTTGATTAGGAATTTAATAATAGGAACCTTTCTACCTATTATTGCGGGACTCCACGAATTAGGTACCTCAAAAGTGAGTGACGTATTTGTAGTAGCACTGATGCTGCAGATTATTGTCCATGCTCGTTATTACTTGAGTAAGTAGAAATAAATATTTATATTTCCAGGTATATGTACCTTCTCACATTAATTCAAAGCTAACAAATGTTTAGACATCCTTTTTTTAAGAACTTAGAAGATATAATATTTAAAGTTAGTATAAGTAGGTAAACTAGAAGATTTTATATTATTTAAATGATTTTATTTTAGATATCTATTTCATTTTCTAGACACACAATCAGTGTGTCAACTATGCTCAAAGCAAAAAGAGGCATGCAAGATTCTTTGCGATGTTTTCCTTCAACGTTAAAGCAAGTGATATTTTAAATCAGATATTAGCAAGCAAAATCTAATTACCTATTTCAAAGTGATCTAATAGATTATCATAAACAAGGCCCGCCACTTGTTCCACAAACACACGCTCCAAATGACACGCCATCAATCTATCAGTGTGATAGCTGTAATCAAAAGCGTTATTCAATTTACTATCGGCCCAGGTAGACGGTAGACGGAAACCGAGGCGATTATCCTTTTGAAATTCTAAACATTGTGTTTATATTCAAGTGGTGTTGCAAGAAAATCGATTCCCAATCGAAACCTACGAGCAATTCCATCGATAGTCTCGATACTATAACTTATAACAATACTATTGGTGAAATCTAACAAATTGAAATGCGAGCATCAACTATTTTACAAATAATGTGCAGTTGATGGTGATAATAATTATTTCTATCTCTTATTTACCTAAAACTAAGACTATTGATATATTAGAGTGCATTTATTTGGTTTCGATATTTTCGATACTTTTGGTGTCATTAATGACACAGTAGCCTGCACGAAATTTTAATTTTAGAATAGGTGAAGTTTTATATGAAAACGACATGAGCGCTCCTGTCATTTTCATATCAAAATTTCTTGCTGACTTTAAGTTCATCTTTATTATTCGGTAGTTAAAACGTTCGTGCTTAGGCTTCAGTATTCTAAATCTATTAAAACTTGATAAATAATATTAAAAAGATCTATGGATATTATTGAAACTATCGATAGGTTCGATAGATATAATGATTGATTCTTATGTAAACCCTATCGATTAGACAGAAGATTCCTGCAACACTACAGCAATCCTATTAAAATTCAAAAGATCGTGTTTTATAGTCGAGATGAGATTTGTCCCCTTAGGATATAATTTAGAATCTTTTGCCATAAAACGGCAGCCGGCTGGCGTAGCGGCGCTCATTATATTGAGATCTGCAACGAGATTACCGGGAAAAGATGTTTGATAAACAGCCCACTTATCAATTCGCCAGGGGCGTGATTGCCTGAAGCATATGGAGATTTTTTTAATTTAATTTAATTGGCAATCAAAGCACATCAAAATCTTTCAGACTTAACTTAAAATCTTGAACTATTACTTGCATTCCTGTATGACGATAGTTTTATATTGTGTTTTTCGGGTTTAATTAGATATTTAAAAATTCCGCGGGAATCTTCTGTTTTTATAAGATAAAGCCAATGTTACTCTCGAAGTTCTCAACAACAACAACAACAACAACAAAAAGTTACGTTGATCCGTTGCTTGCTTCAGAATGCAGATTACGTTGCGTTTTAGATTACGTTTTTAATTAAATTATTAACGATAGAAAAACAAGGATTCGCTTTATCTTTTTCTTATAATATCAACGTACGGGGACCATAAATTTTGTAATGCTAAGTTCGTCAGTACTGTGCAGTGTTGTGTTTTACGATTGTTATGTTAAACCGATGCCGATGCTCCAGACTGTACGCGGAATTGAGGCAATAAGTCATTTCAGCTTTTTATAGGCCTCGTGTTACGCATACGAGTATCAATTCTTTGTTTCGTGAAAAATTTGAAATGAGACACAAATAAAGAGCGTCTAGACATAATTGTATTAAGGAACACGACTTCCCTGGCGCAGTGGTGAGCGCTGTGGTCTTATAACTGGGAGGTCTCGGGTTCGATTCCCGGCGGGGACAATTTAGGAATTTACAATTTCTAAATTGTCTCTGGTCTGGTCTGGTGGGAGGCTTTGGCCGTGGCTAGTTACCACCCTACCGTCAAAGACGTGCCGCCAAGCGATTTAGCGTTCCGGCACGATGGCGTGTAGAAACCGATTAGGGGTATAGGTTGAATTTACACTGCTATATCCCTTCCAAGTTATCCCGCTACCATCTTAGACTGCATCGTCACTTACCATCAGGTGAGATCGCAGTCAAGGGCTATCTTGTCACCGAATAAAAAAAAAAAAAAACACAGGTTTGGAATCAGGAACCTAATCGATTGTAATCATTTTTAAACCATGTTATATTTTATCCCGAAAAAGTAGTAAAAACACATGAAATTCAGACAGACACCTATTTATTTGTACTAAGGTTTAATTTTTAAAACAACAAAATATAACCGTTAGGTAAAATCCCTTGTTATAAATTGCTTGGTCAATGCAACATAAATTATTCAGGTGAAAATTTGTAATGCCATCGTAAGGGCTTTAGCAGAGTGACACGAGGCTTTTTGAAGTTCAGCTTTAAATTATCACAGTGTAAAATATCGTTCGGGCCGTCTCGAGCTATAATTTTAAAATCCATTTTACGTAGAAAATGTTGGCTATCGGAAAATTTGAAAATTTGCTCTCAATACGCTTAAAGCTGATTGCACACTAGAGCGAGCTGCAAGAGCAGGCAACAAGTGCCCATTTTTAAGTACGCACTGACATAGTGAGAAAGATACAGTCAAGAGTTTGAAGAATGCAACAAAACACTTATTCAGGTTATTATTTATGTTGTACTCTATATCACTATCGCAAGAAATAAATTAATCAATCAGTTGGGTCATTACTCATTAGTCTGCTGCCACTCACTGCTGGTCACCAAATTATTATTTCACTAGTTGATGCCCGCGGCTTCGCTCGCGTGGATTTAGTTGTTAGAAATCCCACGGGATCTCTTAGATCTTCCGGGATAAGAAGTAGTCTTTGTCACTCTCCTAGACCTCCAATATGCAAAAATTACGTCAATCTGTTTCTTTGTTGCAGCGTGATTGAAAGACAAACCAACAAACAAACATACCATGGCATTTATAATATTAATCCTTACTTAATTCATTCTAATCCTAAATGCAGTCTAAGCTCAAAAGCTTCGCAAAACTTGGACGCGTCTTTATCGAAATATAAGTGCATCATAATATGCTTGAGCTATAATTCTGGTATTTACAAATCTATCGCGCTGTCTTACTAATGATGGTATCGGAATGTGTCGATTGCATTTGAGGTACCACAGAAATGCAGTAACGACACCAGTGTATGATGATAGTAGCAGCAAAAACTCTAAGTAAGTAATGGTATCTGATTCGCATTTTTAGTTTTACTGGAAAGCGTGTCGTTAGGTGCGTGCGGCTCTTCGACATAAAATCGTTATGTGCGATCAACTTAAAAATCAACCGCGAATAAATAGAAATGTTCTGTCATATTATAGCTCGAGTGGAATTGATAGTCGTTGAATATTGTTTGATTGCGTTGATTTTTACATGTTAAAATAAATCAACTGCAGGTGCACGTGTATTTGCAAAATATATTTTATGAAAGCACATAATTCGTTTCTCGTTGTAAATGTTATTTACCAAAGTTATCAGTAACTAGTCCTATATATGTATTTTAGATTAGACCTTGTCTTGATATGTGATATCGAAGTGCATCCGGCTGTTATTTGATATTTCGTACTATAATTGCGAGTTTTCCATTTAAACATATTTTTACATCCTTACTGGAAGTATACTTTTTATCTCACGACAGAAAAGGTTTTCAGTTTTTTTTTAAACCCATATGCAACTTGGCTAAAGCTAGTTTAGTATAATTTTCGAAAACAAATTCTTCTTCACAAGTAAATTCCCAAGCAGCTACTTGCTAATACTGAGGTAAAATTGCTCTTAAGTTGAACATATTCGGAGCCAACTTTGCGAAATCGGGTCTACATCAAATCCCGAGTGAAGGGTCGCCATTTATCACAATATGGGTCTCGCGCCAAAAAAATACATTGAGTTTTAGACCATAGAGATGTAGATCTCCACCGGATGAGCTAATGCCTTAATTTGATAGATACAATTTCTGGAAATTTTATACAATAACGGTGCATTTATGGCAAAAGTGAGAATTTCTGCCTTCAGAGATGACTGCGATTATATTTCTTACATTTTTATACTTGCTCCAGATATGCAACTTAAGCCTACTGTGTTCAGCAGAATCTGCTTTCCGAACAGTTGGTAGTGTTTTGACGTGTCACAAGAGCCACAGGTTGGTCAACATGAAATAATTAATTACGTATTTAATTTGACGTGCGTTCCGGTCATTATCAGTAGAATCTTCAATCTAGCAGCTCCATCGCCACTTTTTGGAACGATAAAGAGACCGACTGGTCCTTTTGTTCACCAGAGAAGGTGAGACTGTTTCGTAAGACATCACTGCCTCTAGTTTAAGCACCTCCCTGTAAAAATAATATATTAAAACTTCTCTCTCGCCATCCACGTATTTTCACGCTTCGTATGTTAATTCTATCCCATAAAACCTTGATATCCGCTTTTTTATGTATCTAGACTAATTTTCTGTGTGATCATAAATCGCTGTATCACGAGAATTTCTTTTATTTATTAAAATAAGTACTTTATACGATTTATCTTTGTGGATGTTTTATTTCATTTGAATATTTTGAAATGTTACGTTACCTACATACAATTTAACTAGCTTTTGCCCGCGGATTCGCTCGCTAAGTTAGATTTTTCAAACTCCTATTTTGCCCCTTTAGGGAATGAATTTTCAAAAATTGTTTCTTGACAAATCGACCAGTGATTTGGGCTGTGCGTTGATAGATCAGCCAGTCAATCAGTCAGTGAGTCACCTTTTCCTTTTCCTTTTGTATATCCAGATTATTTTATCTTTTTGTCGATCTCTTTGTTTTTTAGATAATATAAACCATCTGTAAATTCAGCAAGGTACACTTAAATAAATTAATGTGTTTTATAATAATTGATTACAACATGAACATGTTATTTTACAACATACTGTTAGGATAAGAAATCTGATTGTAAATTTAGCTCTACTGGGTACAATAAATTTTATTCCCATCGAAGCCTCAGGGTTGAATCCCGTCCCACTCCTTTTGTGGCGCCTGTACAAATTAATTTATCCATAGATACGTTACGTTAGGATCTCCTAACGTAGATAATTCATATACTGCTATGTTCGAATGTGAAGAACATGGCCATATTTGAAAGATAATGTACCTAGGTGTGACAAACTTAAAATTAAAGTGTACTAGCTTCTACCCGCGACTTCGTGACGTCCGTACGGAGTTAGAAATGAAATAACCCCTAATCGGTACCCCTAATCGGTATACCCCTAATTGATTTCTACTTGCCATCGTGCCGAAACGTTACTTCGCTTGGCGGCACGTCTTTGATGGTAGCATGGTACCTAGCCACGGCCAAAGCCTCCCACCAGACCGGACCAGAGACAATTCAGAAATTATAAATTCCCAACTTGCCCCCGCCGGAAATCGAACCTGAGACCTCCCAGTTATAAGACCACAGCGCTCAGCACAACCCCAGGGAGGTCGTTTCGTCATTATATCACACTTTCAAACAAGAGAGCACTGGTATAGATGGTTTACTGTAAAGTCTTTAATCCTTATTAGGGTCTAACAAATGTTCTCTGCGACTCAGCACTAAATATATCGGCATCATTAATTTCGGCACACGTAAGAAATCGCAACTGGCTAAGAGGCCCCAGGGGAAAAATCAACCCAAAGCACATATTTCGTAGATTTTTCTCCGTCTCATTTGTTACTTCCTAACTGGCGGGAAACGTGTGGAAAATTCTTATTTTTCCTATACGTTGAAGCGATTTTTTAAATGCGATAAAATTCTATTCACTGAGGTTTAGTTTTCTTACTTGCTGTGCTATTGTGTAAGAGAAACGTATTCATTTTGTATAGCTTAAAACGTATGGTTTCATTTATCAGTTCATAAACTTGACAAACATTCATTTTCAGTTGTAATTATTTCAGATTTTCTTACACAATAGCTTGGTTGATCCTATTAATTAGAAAATATATATGTCATGTACCTACTTAAATTAGTAGCACTTAAGATAGTATTTTCTGTTTAAAAAAATATTACTTTGTTCTCGAAGCAACCAGAAGCTAATGCTGAGATCTATAGAGCGTGCTCTGACTCAGCTCAGACTTAAGTTAGAGTTAAAATGAGACACAAAATGTGCTCGGTCATAAATCTGTCTTGTTTTAACTCAGTCTTGAGTCTGAGCAGAGTGAGAGTGCGGTTTATAGATTTGCCACCACGCTGGCCAAGTGTACTTCACACATTTTAGACATTTTAGAGAACATTATGGAGAACTCTCAAATATTCAGATTTCTTTACGATGTTTGCCTATACTGTTAAAACAAATGATATTTAGTTAATTAAAATCCATATCACTCTTAAAAGTAGCAGGGTCACGCCAGAGTTTGTAGGCCCATGATCTCTGAAAAGGAAGCCGAAATCCTAACCACTAGACTTGGCTATTTTGGCTACTTTTCAAAAAAAAAAAGAACGTAAAAGCGTATGTGCCTAAAAACTACCTTTATCTTATTGAAATTCATGCAAAATCACACTTATCACGTTATATTAAAAAAAAAAAAGGTTTTCATGATAAAAAAGTTTTATCCGTAATATCCTGGTGTAAGCCGGGCCGGATTTGCAACTCACTCCCCCATCCTCTGACTTTTCTTTTTAATTAAAAGTATTTTATAGATACCCGGAAGTTTAAAAGTGAAATTGAGTTCAAAGAAAGACACTCTATAGTGTCTTTCTTTGTAGGTATTTTGAAATACTGTTATATGAAGAAATGACTTATATTATAAACGACTATCTATATTAATACTACCTAATCTTAGACCCGCGATTTCGTCCACGTGGAATTACGTTTATAAAAATACCCTATTTCTATCTCCAGTTCCACATCATGTACCTACTTAACTATCTCGTGCAAAAATAACGTCGATCCGTCGCTCCATTGATGCGTGATTGAAGGACAAATTAACAAACTTTTGCATTTATAATAGGTATTAGTAGGGATAAGTACATACATAATTACATCATTCAGGTAAAACGTTAAATTAAAAAGTGATGTCCCTCAAGAGACGCAGTAACTTCAGGAGCTGCTATATTTGCAAGAGGCCCAATCCAAGTTTCCCTTTTTTCATATTGTGCCACGCAATATTACTCCATGACGTTATACCTACCAGCGCATTTAGGTATTATTTGGAAATCTAGTAGAGCGATTAACGTGATGATTGGCTCAACTATTAAAATAAACGATTTCTTTCTTTCTTATTACAAAAGAATGAATGTTCTAAAAGTAGTATACGTGTATAACGATACAATATCTTTATCTGGTTTCGATAATACTATCCTATTCAATGTTAAACGTATTTTAAAGACATAAAAAAACACGTGAATAGTAATAAATGCCCGAGAAAAAAACCATAACATTGACACGGGTTCATGTAAAAGACACTAGATTTTTTATTCATACGGGATGAAGTACACAAAAGGAGTTTAACGACTCGGAAGAATCGATTCGTGTTCGATTGAGGATTCTTATCACATAACAGAGGTAACAATCTGGATGGGCCACAGCCGGCCAGCTGAGACAATGAAAAGGGCCGCGCATGTCGTAACTTGGACTAGATGGCCCCGTATACGTGTAGAACGCGTTTGGGAAATGGTCATATGCTGATGCGTCCGGACTGTAGATGAGAATGGGGAAAAATATCCACGGCACTGACGCAGCGTTTTTATGACTTATGTTAAGGCCACGAGGTTCAACGCTCAAAGCGAATTCGCTCTGCGCTGTGAGCGTCAGCGTCAGCGAAACCAAATGATTTATTGTTTTCATACTTTGTCTATCAAAGATGCTGAATATTTTAGCGCTGTTTGATGGCCTGTAAGGCCTGTAAGAACACAATAAATACATGTTTTGTATTTTAAAGCTCCATGTACACTAGCTAGTCTTTATTAGATCACCTCTGCCTCGAAATCATAAAAGTGTAAGCGCGTACCTAAGAGTTAGATCCTAATTCCATGGAAAGCACTGATTTTCCGGCATGAGTTATTTGACAAGCAAAATTTTGAATAGATTTGAATATGAATTTTTTTCTAAAAAGGCGCCGCTGCTCTTTCAGACGCCCGCGCCAGTCATATATCTGTGTTTAGTTTCTTTATAGGTATTATTTTTCATAGTGGTAATAGGGTAGAGAATTTCACTTCAGAATTGCATGTCAAGCCTTGTTCCATGATTCGGCTAAACTTGTCAAGCCATGGTTCAACTCAAACATGGAACTTGAGCGGTTTCGCTCAATTTATTTTGCGAATGAAGTCTGCTAAAGGCCTCATAGATGTGAGAACGCTCAATGGCTCGATTGTATCTCGCGATCGTAAACCGTTGCGTCGGCCACATAAGCAAGTGATCGATACAGATTTATTCTGTAGATTTATCCGCTATAAACATTTTTATTACACTTAAAATTTAAATGGAGTAGACTATGCTGAAAACAATTTCTGGTCGCCGCTGGAGTTATAAAAAATGTCTTACAAATAGATCTATTTTGTACGTTCAAGATTCAACCAAAGACACAGGTCCAGTACGGTTCGATTAACAATTGCAGCTGTGACCTTGCTTATTTTATCGTTACTTGTTTGACTTGCTTTGTATTCGTATTTTCATCACGAATACAACTTTTTTACTTTAGCTAGTGACTAGATAGGCCTAAGATGGTAATGGGCTCACTTGGAAGGAGGAATGGCAGTTATTAATTAAACCGCACCATATCGGGCCAGAATAGGCGAAAAGCTTGTGCTAGGAGTAAGTACGACAATACTGCATCGGGTGGGGCTCGAACCTGCGACCTTTCAGTTTCAGTCCGCACCTTTAACCGTTGAACTATTGAGGCATTGTATAGTAGGGATTTACTTAATCGTGAGATTAGTAAGTATGAGGCGGGTTCCTGACCACCGGGAAATGAGTAGCCTCGGGCAGCTCCGCCTCGCTCCTGCCTCCTCCATAGCGCGTCTGTTTAGTTTCAATTTTAACTAGGGGGTAACTGTCATATAACATACTAGCTGATGCTCGCGACTTCATTCGCGTGGAATTAGTTTTCAAGATTTCGCGGGAACTATAATTTTTTTCGGGATAAAAAGTAGCCTATGTTTTAATCCAAGGTATAATCTATCTTCATTTTAAATTTCAGCCAAATCGGTTTAGTAGTTTTTGAGTTTATTCATTACAAACTTACACACAAAAATACAAATCTTTCCTCTTTATAATTGTAGTGTAGATGTAGATTTGGGTATGTATGCTTCAAGAGAGAACTATACTTGCAGTATCCCTGCAGGATCAATTCAGAAATGAAGAGAGTTACCTTGACGCATTGAGTCGCGAAGGTGAGATACATAGTTCTTCTATGTATAGAAGAAATACTCGTAAATAGTTGAGGTCGTTGGAGTCCTAGGTGCTGGAATTGCGACTTCACACCGGAAAGCGCATGAATCAATAACTTATCCAATCCAAAATTTTAAAAAAGCTGTACATTTAACAAAATTCATGGAAGAACGTGTCACTAATCAATCCACGTAAGTATTGAGAATGCATTCTGTTTTACCAATTTGTAATCCCTTGACTACTGAATACTTAATAGGTAGGTCCAAAGGTAGCTTGGCTGAGTACATACATTTTGATTAAATATTCGACTTTCAACTTTTAGACTTTGGCTTAGATAGGTTATTGAAACTGGTTGTAAAAGATCAAACTATGAATCCGTGAGTAGGTACACATACCACTTCTCTTTTTAACCGACTTCCAAAAAGGAGGAGGTTATCAATTCGGCCGGTATCTTTTTTTTTTTTTTTTTTTTTTTTTTTCTATGTATGCCCGCCGATTACTCCGAGGTTTCTGGACCGATTTACGAGATTTTTTTTTTAATCGACAGAAGAAGCTCGCGAAATGGTCCCATAAAATTTTTTACCTTCAACTCCTCAAGCCTGATGCTGCAGGGGTATTTCCCCCCTAAATTATGGGACTTTAGGAACCGTCGTTTACGAATTAGTATGCTTGGCCTAAGCATATACTAGATCATAGAGCTCCAGGTCCTACTCTTCAATCCTGATGCTGCAGGGTACTGCCCACCTAAATTATAGGGATGTAGGAACTGCTAATCATGAATTGTTATTGTATGTAATAAGCATATACTACACCATCGAGGTCGAGGTTCTAGCTCCTCAATCCTGATGCTGCAGGGTACTGCCCACTTTAACTGTGAGGATTTAGGAACTTTCGCTTGCGAATTGATATTGTTAGTATCAAGCATATTGTACATCGTAGAATTCAAGGTCCTCGCTCTTCAATACTGATGCTGCAGGGGTACTGCCTACATAAACTGTGAGGATTTAGGAACTGTCGTTTACGAATTGATATTGTTGGTACCAAGCATATACTACATCATAATGCTCAAGGTTCTAGCTCCTCAATCCTGATGCTGCAGAGTTGGAGGAATTACGAACTGACGCTTTCGAACTGATATTGTTGGTACCAACCATGGACTACATCATGGAGCTCCTAGTCCTAGCTCTTGTGTATTGATAATAAATACTGTAGGTACCAAGTGTAGAACTACATTAGTACCGTAGTGTTGGAGGGAGGGGAGAAAGAGAGCAGGGACAAGCTCCACTAAAAAGCTTAAAATAAAAATTCTTTTCAAAAAACCGACTTCAAACGCCACTACAAAGTATAAAAATAATTTTATTTTGTACACGTTTGTTGAAGTCGGGCGGGCTTAACTAGAAACGATGAAATCGATGCGCGACGCTTATCTTATGGTGACATATAAGAGACACGCTTATTAAAATCGGGCGAGCATCGCGTATCGGTTTCATCGTTTCTATTTAAGCCGCCCGACTTCAACAAACGTGTACAAAATAAAATTATTTTTATACTTTGTAGTGGCGTTTGAAGTCGGTTTTTTGAAAAGAATTTTTATTAAGTGTAAATTGTAAAGCATTTACGGCGGAGTTTCACGTTCCGAGGTACTAATAAATAGGCATTCCCGCTCATACCGTTCCGATGCCTATTGTGTTTAGCGGTCCGTATTGTTCTAAATCAATAATTTATGGCCCTTTATTGCCGATCTGTTGTGAATTTTGTGTTTGTGCAAATTTAAACGCTTGTATTTCAACCGTTACACATTAAATACTTGAGGGTTGTTAATTAGATGTGAACTCAGTTACCAATGGGCAAGATCTTGATTTTTGGATTTTTTATTTTACAACTTTAATTATGTAATGGGGGTAGTACAATAGATTTCAAGACAAAATCAAAATAAATTAATTTATTGAACATTAAGTTCAATTTATTGAACTTAATGTGCATGGAAAAATTACACATACATAATTTTTGATTCAGAGAGAAGACCAGCGGTGGGCCAGAAATGGGGTCACGGTGAAACATAAGTAAAAGATTAACGAATAGACACATAATATACCGGTTTGGACAACCCCAACCCGCCCTGAACTGGTATATTGTTGTTTTTTCTACGACCAACGCGAGCGAGGAAAATTAAAATAAGGCTTTAAACTTAGCTACAAGTTTTAGTACTGCGAGAGCTCGAGCCTCGTAAAAAGAGCAAGCAACACGAGGTATTGCAAGGCGGTATATTTCAATGGAATTTCATAAAATGAACAAGAAAACTTTCTGCGTCAGCCTTCCATTAAGGCCGATGCAGACGATGTGCTAAAGCAGGTTTCACTTCACGCTGTGTCGGAACTCCGCACTATACTATGAACAGTTTATAATATGCTGTCAAATTCGAGTCCGTATCATGCATAAGAATAAATATTAGCGGACCTAACACCAAAGTTTAAAAGTTACAATGTTTTTTTTTTCATTGGCTGATACTCTTTCTCTGTTGGCTGACATTATGACAGTGAAAAAACCCTATCAAAGTTTTCCCCGTTCAATAATACTAAATAACTGACATGCTATGAACACGTTTGTTCTTTGACAACTTTTGTTTTGACTTGTAAATGAATTTCAAAAGTAAACGAGATTTTCCTCTTGATGGCGCTGTTTAAAAGTTATATTATTAATCTATGAATTACTGATCTACCTACACGTATGTTTAGCCGTTTAAGTTTGATTAACAACATCTTCGTTTTTTTTTATTCGATGACAAGATAGCCCTCATAATCGAAATCGTAATCATTATTATTATTTTGTTAAGTTTACGTAAAATGTTGTCATCGCTCGTCTGCACCGGCCCTAAAAAGGACGACAAAACGTACAACACAGTAAGTAATACGTTTTTTTGAGACAATCACGAACGAGGATAACAGCGTCGTTAACTAAATTGCGCCATTTATTATATTCCTCTCTTAAAATAAGATTATGTATATAATTTGCTTTTGCTGTATTAATTTTAATATAATTCTGGTAATGAATGTACGAACATAGATAAAGGATTGATGGTAAGGATTTAATTTAAAAACATCAATATTTCTGTTATTCGGAAGGTTTTTTTTTATTTTACTTCAACAATTTCACTTCACAAAATTGCAAAACTCTGTTCTCGCTCTCTAATCAGAGATACAGTGTTTTGGATTGTCAGGTTACTGTGGATAGTCTATCGGTTACTAAAAAAGTAAAGAAGGACTTCAAAAATAACCGGTCAAATGCGAGTTCTCAAGGGTTCTATACCAAAAAACGCCGAAAAACACTTTTCTAGTAAGAGGAATCCTCTTTAATTTTTAATTCATTTTAATTTTTATTGTTTGTTGTTATAGCGGAAACAGAAATACACATTGTCTGAAAATTTCAACTCTCATGATCCATAACTCTTTCATGATCCGTAACTCTTTCATGATCCGTAAAAGGTAGACCTTTTACGGATCATGAGATATATCCCGTTGACAGACAGACGGACGGACGGATGGATAGCGGAGGCTTAGTAATAGGCTCCAGTTGGTTACCCATCGGGTACGGAACCCTAATTAGTTACCTATTCAGCCGATTAGGTTATATCGATATTATTAATACATTGTATCGAGTGGGGATATAATAAATCTATCGTTACTTCGGTACTAGATCTTGCACTTAATGTAGCTGGATGTATCTAGAACCGCATGGAACTACGCTGCCATTAAACCGTGGACAGCCCACGCTGTTAAAGTGCTTGCTTGGATCTAGTCTAAAGTGCTAGTAATAAAAAGGAAATCGCTTTGAAAACGAATCGAATAAGAACCGATTAGGTTAGGTTATTACTCGTACTAAGTGTGTTTTTTTTTGGGAGAGCGACAATATATTGAAACTATGTAAGTATAAACAAATTTCGATATTAAGATGTAGGTACATAGGTACTTAACAATATAACTTATCGCTAACTTAATCAAATCGTGGAATGGTCCCAAGAATACTGGCTGCATTTACGTGCCTGATTTGATAGGAAATTAAATTAAAGAAATCAGTGATCTGTATGTAAAGTCTGATTTTTAATTGCGTGGAATTCTGACGTATCTTAATGTTACCAGAGATTAAAAAAATCCCACAAAAAAGATAATTAAAACTTATAAAAATAAAAATCAATTGCCGCACATAGATATAATATGACAAATGCCTGACAGATAGTTCGGGGTAAAATCGAACTACAGGTGGTAATATTGTTTTTCTTACAAACAACTCGCTCTATTTACAAAATGACAGCTGTCAGAATTCCACCGAATTAAAAATCAGACTATAGGTATAATATTATGATACTTATATAATCGGCTGAAATATATAACCGGACTCTCACTCTGCTAAGACTCAAGACAGAGATTAAATGAGATAGATTTATGTTGGAGCATAATATTAATTGTGAGCATATTTATCTTGAGTCCGAGCTAAGTTAGAGCACGCCCTATAAATTTCAGCATTACTTTATACTTCTTTTGTTAAAGTTACATTATCAGAAAACGTATTTCATTAAGCTATGGCTTCAGAAATGTGAGAAGCAATAGCTTAATTAAAAAAACATAAAATAGTTTTCCTATTCTTAATTTCAATTTCTTAAATAAATGCTTTTTCTTTCTTTCTTTCTTCTATTATTTTTCTGTAGGTGTCTTTTTGTGCTGCACCCTGCACCTAATTAATTATAAATAAATAATTATGAATTTAATAAAAATGTGCTTTCATTCATTCATTTTTGCTTAATAGTAGCTGATGTTAAATTTTATGCGATAGTACAGAACCTTTCGCGCTTGGCCGGTTATATTACGTATTTAAATTCTAAATTCTATTTTATTAGCAATAAACGCTTTCCTCGCTTGCCTTGCAGTGCGGTCCGCTCGCTGTTTTCCAAGCTATTAGCAAGCTGCAAATTATCCGCGGCCAAAACAGTACGTGGGCGAGAGCCTACGCGGCACCCTTTAACATCACTTCAGCATAAGTTATGGGAAAGCGATTGTTGTGACATGAAGTAAGGCCCTTTTTAGTATTTACATGTAAATACGGGACCAGCCTTTTGTCTGTTTGTTGGAACTAACAATTGAAGAACGACGATTTTTTTTTTGCTTATTGTTGAGTTGTTAGGAAAATACTGCATACAGATGTATTTTTATTTTTCATGTGTGTAAACTACAGGTCTACAGATAAAGATTAAGCTATGAATGTTAAACGTTCATAGTTCATACTCTAGGTTTTCCCTATAAGCTATTTACTGAAATTGAATAAAATAACATAAAAGCAAATACATGTGGGATCCGATATGAAAATCATTTGCTTTCGTCTTTTTCAACCGATCGACCTCCACTGCTGGTCAAAGATTTCTTGCATGACAAGACTTCTACAGGTCTCAGTCTTACGACGCATGTATACAGCGGGTCCTGCGATTCGTTCGACGTCGTTGGTCCACCTAGTGGGGAGTGCCATCACTGCGCTTTCCGGTTCGAGGTCGCCACTCCAGTACGTTGGAACTCCAACGACCACCAGCTCTTCGAACTATGTGCGGATGTGCCCCGCCCATTTCACCTTCAATTTCGCGACTCGCTTAGCTATATACTTACCTATGTCATCTAACAACAAAAAAAAAAATAAAGAATTATTACGTAAGACTCTGATATCAGTGTGCTGAAAAATACGCGTATAAAAATTTAGGACATGTTTTCTTAGTTGATGGCGGCGCGGGGACGGCTAGAAACTAGATTGTTTGGTTTCGATGTGGACTGTATAATTTTCGCGGGGTTTGCTCAAATCCGACTGGGGTTGGGTTTGGGCCGCGGAGTTATGGGGTGTCTATAGGAAAAGGGTAAAGGCACTGACCTGAATCCTTAGGAGCGGCGCCGCGATACTTCAGCGAGCCGCGCGTACATTCATGGATACTTTTCGATGCTTCACTCTTCCTTTCTCACTTCTTCGACTGACGAAAACCAAGAAGGCAAGTTTGTTGGCAAGTCCAGATCAACACTGAATCACTAGGAGCGGCGCGGCGATGCACCAGCTTTAGCGGCGCGTTTACGTTAATTGACGGTCATCGATGCACTGACACTTCTTCAGGCCAGGGGGGGTCGGTATTAGGTAGGAAATTTTGACAGGATGGTCGGATTCGAGCGGTTAAACGAAAACTATTCGCGCTTCGGCGCGACCATGTCCCCGGGCTTGAAGGGCTACCTTCAAAGAAACTACGACGCGGAGAGTTTAAACGAAATTATTTATTGACTTAAGTATAATAAGCTAACCTAACTAAATAAGAATCCTAACCTAAGCAGATGAGTTGAAGTTAAACTAATTACTGTTTAGGTAAGGGACAAAGACGCACTACAGGACGTAGATAGGTACCTGTAGCAGTACGAACGCGGACAACACGCGTGACACCATTCGATCCAGGAAAAACTTCCTCGACTAGCCCTAACGGCCAGTGAAGAGGCGGTGCATTATCGACGGTAATTATTACCACATCTCCCTTAGCGATCGGATTGGTTGGCGTGTTCCATTTGTTTCGAGTCTGTAGCGTATGTAAATAATCAGCCTTCCATCGTTTCCAGAATGACTGAACAAGTTTATCAATAAGTTCTTGACGCGAGAGCAAATGTAACGGACCATCTTCTATCTCCCTAGCCGGAAGATATTTTAAGGGGGTGAGAGTGAGAAAATGAGCCGGTGTCAACGCGAGAGGTTCCGATGGATCATTAGATAGCGTGCGGCACAATGGACGGGAGTTCATTACTGCCTCGATCTGAGCAAGCACAGTATTGAACTCTTCCAAGGAAAGAATTTGGTCGCCTATCACGCGATATAGATGAGTTTTGAGGCTCTTAATGTTGGCCTCCCAATTACCGCCAAAATGGCAAGCAGTTGGAACATTAAGTGACCACTCGATGCGATTTTCGGCTAGTATGTGACCAAATTCAGACCTGAAGTGTTTGGACGCTAAAAATTCGTGCAATTCCGAAAGCGTGCGCTTGGCGCAAACATAATTTGACGCATTGTCGGAATGAACGCGAGCGACAAAACCGCGGCGGGATAAAAAACGCTTAAACGCCCCGAGGAAACTATCTGTACTTAAGTCGCTGGCAACTTCTATGTGTACAGCGCGAGTGGTTAAGCACACGAAAAGACAAACGTATGCCTTCATTGATCGAATTCCACGACCGCGAGAAACAGTCACCTTAAAAGGCCCTGCGTAATCAGTGCCAGTGTGTATAAACGGTTTCACGGCCGGCGTAACTCGACAGGAGCGGTGATCTGCCATTTCTGGAAAGTTTGGTTTAGCGCGGAGTCTAAAGCAGGGTAGACATTTGTGTACCCGGCTTCGAATTAAATTACGAGCGGAAAGAATCCAATACCTCTGACGGAGTATGGACATCAATAAATCTGGACCTGCATGACAATTGACTTTATGATGATAGTCAACTAAAAGATTTAATATATGATCCTTTCGAGGAAGTATAATCGGATGTTTTGTATCGAAACTTATATCGGCGTTTCTCAGACGACCTCCGACTCTAATGATGCCGTCCTGAAGGAAAGGTTTGAGACGTTGAAACATTGGACTACAACGTTTACCTGCTTGTAAATTAACAATCTCGTTCGCGAAGTGAAAGCGCTGAAGTTCACGCAATATTAAACTTTCAGCGTAATCCAGATCCGATGCAATCACCGTATCACGACGCGGTAGTAGCTTAGCGAAGCGGCAAACGAAAACCACACAACGTATGAATTTCGACCATGACGAAAAGCGATCAGCTAGCGAAATTATTAAATTTCTTTCACTGCTTTCTGCAGTGAGCAAAACGTGTTTCTTTTCCTCTGGAGGCTGTGACACGGTGGAAGGATTGAAAGCGGTAACAGGCCAAAGATTTGAATCTAACTCAAGCCATTTAGGACCAGAGAACCAAAGCGGGTGATCAGTTATTTGTGCGGGGGTAAGACCTCGCGACAAACAATCAGCGGGATTTTCCGTGCCTTGCACATGGAAAAAAGTTTGAGCGGGAAATTCATTTTGAATTTTGGTGACCCGATTGGCCACAAAAGTGTCCCAACGATGAGGTGAGGAGTATACCCAACACAACGCCACCGTTGAGTCTGAAAAGGCGAGAACTCGGTCAATAACAAGGCGGTTATGGCAGGCTTCAATGACCTTGGTCATTAAGCTGCTCAGCAACAGAATGGCACAAAGCTCCAACCTCGCAAGCGTTATAGTCTTGCGAGGCGAGACTTTGGATTTAGCTGTTATTAAAAAGACTGCGTTTTTGCGAATACCTCTGCTGTCTTTCACGTGGAAGTAAATTACTCCTCCGTAAGCCTTTTCGCTCGCATCTGCAAACCCCACGATCGTAATGATATCGCCGGTCGAGATGCCTACGTGCCGTGGAATTTTCAATTCGCTGAGCAAAGGTAGTTCTCTTTTGAAACAAGACCACTGATCAGCAATGTGACCAGGGGGCACATCGTCCCAATCACATTCACACAACCAGAGTTGTTTAATGAGAAGCTTTGCATATAAGACGACGGGAGCAACGAAACCCATGACGTCCCATATCCTAGCGACACATGACAAAATGGTACGTTTTGTACAAGATTCAGCGGGAACACTAATTTTGAGACCGAAATAGTCTGTTGCGGGAGACCAACATAGGCCGAGCACCTTATGTGGCTCAGAGTCCTCAAACTCTTTAATCGCGGAAAGTCGATGCGACAGCGGAATCGAATTTAACACCTTTTGTGAGTTGCTTGTCCATTTCACCAGGTCGAACTGACCAGCTTTCATCAGAGCAATCACTTCGGCAGCGGTGGAGATAGCATCGTCTTCATTGTCAATGCTATAGACAAAGTCATCCATGTATAGCCCTATATCTAAAGTTTCTTTAGCGCGCGGGTAAGAAGCACCTTCGTCTGAAAGAAGCTGCTTCACTGTACGAAGAGCATGAAATGGACTTGACTTAAGCCCGAAACAAACGCGGTTAAATTCATAGACCCTTAAGGGTTCTTGCGGAGAAAAGCGGTATAAAATGCGTTGGAATCTGCGATCACATGGACGAACTCCAATACAAAGAAACATCTGACGAATGTCAGCTGAAAGAGCGGTACGATATAAGCGAAAATTAACAATAATATTGAATAGATTCCCTTGTAGATTCTGACCGCCATACAGAAGGTCATTGAGGGAAACTTGAGTGGTTGTCTTGGAACTGGCGTCCAGGACAACGCGCAACTTAGAAGTCAACTTGTCATCTCGTATGACCCCATGGTGCGAAATCGTATACGAGGGCAAGCTCTGCGTTGCCTCCGTGTCCGGGGGTGCGGGAGAGATATAACCTTTGTCTAGGTATTCGGTAATGACGTTGTCGTAGGCCTCCTTAAGCTTAGGTGACGCTAACATTTTACGCTCTAAGCAAAGGAAGCGAGTTTTAGCCTTTTTAAAAGAATCGCCTAACGACAATACATCACCCTTAAATGGAAGTGCGACTACATATCGTCCGTCTGCCTCACGGGTAGTCGTGCTGCTATAAATTTCTTCACACGCCGTGTCATCTGGACTTAATTGTTTCGGTGCGTTCACCTCTTCTATTTGCCAGAATTTTCGCACAGCATCATCTAGCGGATCTGTAGCACAACAATATGATACCGTGGCGAAGCTGTTAACACGTACAGGAGCAGAACCAACGATAACATAGCCCAACACCGTTTCTAGGGCTAGCGGTGAGGTACAATTCGATTGACCTTGAACCTTGCGAGATAATAGGAGATGCGGAAAGATTGAAGCTCCAATCAGCAGATCAATGTCTCCTGGAGTGGAGTAAGTGTCGTCAGCCAAAGGTAAGTTATTGAAATTTATCAAACTCGAAATATCTATCGGGACTGTGGGCAAGAGTTCCGTTACCTTGTCTACCACGAGCGAGTCCATGTTAAAACAAACGCTGAGATCAAACCTAGAGAAAAATCTAATAGAAACTGCGCCTTGGATCGGTTTGGTTGTACCTCCAATCCCTTTAACTACAGAACAGTTTGGATTCTGGTTTGTCTTTAAACCTAAGCGTTGACATAAATCCCGACTGACGAAGTTACTCTGTGAAGCACTGTCCAATAATGCGCGCGCAGAGTACTCCTTGCCTTTGGCGTCGAAAACTATAACGCGTGCGGTAGCGAGCAGCACCGTAGTCGGTGCACGAGAAACATTACAACTCGATAAGGAACAAAGCGATACTTCCTTGGAGTGCGCGGGTGAACCTGAAGGTTTCGAGTTACTAGTGCCGGTAGTGCTGATAGAAGCAGGAGGCTGCTCAACAACACCGGGCATCTTCTGCCAAGAAGCATCACTAGAAGCCGCACTCGAAGTTGCGGAATTTGCGGTTGCGGAATGCCTGTGGAGCATACTATGATGAGGTAACGAGCACCAGCGGCACCTTGACTTGCTAGAACAAGTGGCCAACCGGTGGTTTCCAGTGCAATTTATACAAAGATTATTCGCCTTAACAAACTTGAAACGATCTTCAACGGACATCTTATGAAAGGCGGAACAATTATATAAATGTTCGTGTTGTGAGTTACAAAGAGAACACAAAGACTGTGCAGACGTAGTCGCGGTACTAGTATAGGTATGCGTCGGCTTGGGTGGTTTGTGAGGCTTAGATGCCGTATCCACCTTCCGCTCAGCACTTTTCGGAACTTCTTGTTTCCCGGAAGTGCGTTGCAGTACCTTAATATGTTCGCGAATGAAAGCAACGAAATCGTCATACAAGGGTATCTCACAACTATGTTTATTCAACTCGAACAGGCGAACAGTCTCCGGATCTAACTTCTTTTGAGCGAGGTATAAAAATATGAAGTCAGCCAGATTACTCAAATTTAAATTTTTAAGCGCGGCGATCGACGATGCAAAAGTGTCCAAAAAATTTTCAAGGTTGGTCGGAGTCGCGTTTGACATCGCCTTAATGTTATAAATTTGATCCATATACGACGTAGCCAAATAGCGTTTATCTTCAAATTTATCTACTAACGTTTTAAAAATTAATTCGTAGTTTTCTGCGCACGGTGTAATACCGGCACAAGCTAATTTCGCCTTTCCCGACAGCTTACCTAAGAGATAATAAAGTTTTTCGGCATCCGTAAGGGACTTATTTTCGTGTATAACAGTTTTAAAGTTAGCGTAGAAGAGACTCCACGATTTTAAATCGTATCCATCGAAAGACACTAATTGAATCGGGGGCAAATAAGGTTTAAGTCTTCGCGGCTCATTCTCATTCTCAACCTTATTATCATCGGCGTACTGCGAGACTAAGCGCTTGATACGACCGTATAGGCGTTCGAACGATAACAAACATTTGAACTCCGGCTTCGCTTTCGGGTTCAGTGCTAATAAACGATTATTATAATCCTCCACTATTTTACTGAATTCAGAGCGTAACGTATCGACATTACTACTTGCGTCGAGAAATTCTTCCCGGACCGACGGGTTAACGCCTATGTTTTTCGATAAATCGAATGTTTCTTGTAGATACTCAAATATCGAATTGCGTCTCTGTTCTAATAGAATTAATTGTATATCTGCGGTATCTTCAGTCTTCGTCATTTTGAATATAAACTAGATTCAAAAATGTCGAGACTAAGTTCCTAATACACGAATGAAACTTCGATTCGGCGTATAAGTATTTAAAGTTATGAATTTCAGCAAAAAGTGAAAGGGAGCGAGCGGGCGGTCACTGCCGCGATGAAGGTCACGCACACCGCTGTAATCTAAGATACAAGTACTTGCAACTATGCACCGATGGCCAAGCGAATACGTTTATGACGCGTAGGTAATTACACAAAATAATTACTTAAAATAACTACTAATAAACTAATATTTCGATTAATATCTATACTGGGATAGATCGGGATGCGATATACGATTAGGATTACGATAAATAAGTAACGTATGACCTATCTATCACCTATATGAGCTATATGTAGGTACCTAGTTAATACCTAAATGAACCCTATTTCCTAAGCAATGCGGGACGAACGATAATAATTCGCTTAGGGAACAAGATTTTAGGACGCGGGAAAACAATTACCTACTTGGAAATTGTAAAACTATCGAGAAAATTAGCGATTTCGTTAGCAAATTAGCGATTACAAATCCGGTTCGATTGGAACCAAAAAAATATGGCGGCGCGGGGACGGCTAGAAACTAGATTGTTTGGTTTCGATGTGGACTGTATAATTTTCGCGGGGTTTGCTCAAATCCGACTGGGGTTGGGTTTGGGCCGCGGAGTTATGGGGTGTCTATAGGAAAAGGGTAAAGGCACTGACCTGAATCCTTAGGAGCGGCGCCGCGATACTTCAGCGAGCCGCGCGTACATTCATGGATACTTTTCGATGCTTCACTCTTCCTTTCTCACTTCTTCGACTGACGAAAACCAAGAAGGCAAGTTTGTTGGCAAGTCCAGATCAACACTGAATCACTAGGAGCGGCGCGGCGATGCACCAGCTTTAGCGGCGCGTTTACGTTAATTGACGGTCATCGATGCACTGACACTTCTTCAGGCCAGGGGGGGTCGGTATTAGGTAGGAAATTTTGACAGGATGGTCGGATTCGAGCGGTTAAACGAAAACTATTCGCGCTTCGGCGCGACCAGTTGACTCGACCTGGATTTGTACAGTTATATGCGCTCCAATTACTTTCCCCTTCGTAAAAGCTTTCTTCATCTAGACATTCACAATAAAGCTTACAATGTAGTCTGTCTACGTACAGACAATACGAGTTGGCTTATGTTTTATTAGCCCTTTCTCCCGAAAAGAATCGACTAGATATTGGAAGCATTTAGATTCAAGTTGTGTTAATTAACAAAACCTCTACTAAAAAAACTAAGAAAGAGTTCCTGAGATTTTAAATAGGTATGTAATATAATGTTATAGTGCACAAGTGTGTGCACAAACACTAGGTGTACTCTCTAAAGTGTCTACAATATCTGAATATCCAGAACCGATGGCTTTACTTGCTCTCAAGGCGCGGCGGTGCAAGAAACATTTCCTGGCAGAAAAACTCAGTAACTCTTTCTTTTCGGAACTCGAACCCAGAAATGATCAACCAAACGGCTGATAAACCAACGAAGCAGTCAGTTTATTGCTTTATATTCATTACTATAAATAACAGGAACTCCCTCTGCATAGTAATTTGACATGACTTATCCTCACTTCCTTACATATCCACCGGAGCGCACATCCAGCTCCTAATAGGTGGCGCTGGCGATCATTAATCATCGGTGGACGGGTTGAGCGGAGGAAATGCCCGTAAATAGCTGAATGCAAAACGCCGCTGTTGTCCGATCCATCAATCAATGATGTAGAGCCACCTACATCGACGTCGAGCGACAGTCACATTGACGCAAGTTTAAAAACGCTAAGTACTTTGTAAGAGTACCTACTGCAAAAACCCTCATAAAAGTAATTAATCTCTTATTTCTGGAATGAAAATTATTCAGAATATAAAATGTGTTAACTTGTTAAAGTAAGGCTCAATTTACATTGCCGCGGAGCAGAATGGAACGGAAGCGTCAATTCCACCTCAAACCAAAAATAAAGCAGATTTGTGTTTTCTTTAAAAATTTCTTTTCAACGATACCCCACAAACTTAAGTAAAATGAAAAAAAAAAAAATTGTCGTCCTTTGCTTCTATAATAATAAAGTTTTTTATAACTTTTTATATTATTTTCCGCTTTGGGCCATTGTTTTGCATATTATCATTTTATCGCAGCGATCAAAGTGAAAACTTCTTCATTTGAACCTTCCGCCTTCTGAATATTCTACGGTCAGTACGTTTTATGTATTTTCTGGCAGACAATAAAACCGAGGTATGCCGCCGTAACGAGAGACCATTCCACTATCGCTGAAGTTTACTCTTATAAAGAGATCGCACACAATTGCAAGAGATGTAAGATAAGCAAGAGACGCATTTTTCAGTCCCTATAAAATCGTCACCATTTACCAGCATCTGTACAACATATAAAGTTACTAGAGTTTACAAACAACATAAAATTCACGATCTGAATTTACCAGATCAGTGCCGATCACTGCTGAAATCATCACCATTTGCTCGAGCAAATGCTTCTAACTGATAAGCTTACCATTTTATACCATTATATTATTCCTTAAGTTTATTTTTTTTGTCTGATGTTTATTTAGTTTACAATGAGTGAATGAAAATTAAATATCTTACACTTTGTATTTAATTTTCATTCTATCATTCTTTCATTTAATTTCATTCATTCATTTCAACTACATTCATCAATTTCATTCGTTCGATTCATTCTTTTCATTCATTCATTCTGAATTGTGATGTGCCCAATGCGGCTGAATCTGGGTACCTACCGAGTTTACTCGCTTTTCGAGCGTTGACAACTGTTTTCTGTAAATCTTTTGGGCCTCTTATTTACCGGCCTTCTCGTGCGAGTAGTATCCGATCGCCGAAAGAACTTTTCGTTATAGGCCAAAGTTAACTCGACGCCCGCTTCATTGGGATTGGGATCACGTAACAAGTAGCATCCTTGTGACTTCTGGTTTCCACGCTGATTACAAATACTGAACTTATTTCCCGCATTGTTTTAGAAAATAAATCACTGAGGATGTCCTGTTTGTGGCTAGTTGCAGTGCCTCATTATATAGTGGTTAATTGTGGGCATCCAGGGTTCGAAAACTGGGCACGTATGACGTACCTCTATTCTGCATAGTTATGAAAGTTTTAAGCAATTCTCTCTCAGAGTTCTCAAAGGTGTGT
The DNA here is from genome assembly GCA_933228805.2 of Hipparchia semele. Taxonomy (NCBI): domain Eukaryota; kingdom Metazoa; phylum Arthropoda; class Insecta; order Lepidoptera; family Nymphalidae; genus Hipparchia; species Hipparchia semele. The sequence continues at coordinate 5,989,943 of OW121718.1, forward strand.
TGAATTCTATCAATGCGCCCTTGCCCAGAATGATTGCTACTTATCCTGAGAGGAGACCAGAGTCTAACAGTTGATTGATTATAATGATGATTATATACTAACTGATGCTTGCGACTTCATGGATTTAAGCTTTAAAAATATTAAGTAATGTGTGCTGTTGAAAGAATAAGCTTATTTTGAATACTCACATTTGAATGTAAAGTTAAACTGTATCAAGTTTAAAAATAGCTGTAGGTACGTTGCCGCTGCCTTCCGATTAAAATACCAACTTTATAAAATCAATTTCTCTACACGGTATGTAATTATTACAAAGTACTACTTATCTTCAAGGGATAAGATAAAATAAAGAATATTCTGTTCCAATTAAAACCTTTGCTGTTATAATTACGATATCTTCTGTTGAAGCGATTTGCATATCAACGAATAACGATGCACTAAATACTTTTACATTACAAAATATAATCTCGACAAACGTCGATATATTCAGGATTCAGTACATTAAACCGATAGCCTTAATTAAGAAGTGAATGTAAACTCGGTAGAGTATTTCATTATGGTTGTCAATGTTTTTTATATTAATGTGGTTTGAGGCAATTATCATGTAATCTCTTCTGTCCTGCACCGGGATGCTTTTAAAATGTAAATTGAATGACCACGTACTACCTTCGCTTCCGTTACAGTTTGGACTTTTTGAGGCGATACATTTTCATGACATGTATTTTTCTTATTTTTAAATAGAGATTATAAATAAAACTACACTAGCCGCAACTTCGTCCACAAAAGGTCTTCAACAATCTCCCGCGTCTCTATTACATAAAAAGTAGTCTATATTATCACTCCAAGGTCCTTAACTGTATCTATGAAAAAATTGCGTCTATCCATCGCTCCATTGCAATGTGATTGTAGAACAAATCAAAGACAATCATGCTTTCGCATTTATGTTCCATGCGTTAAAGAAGAGCTTCTGTTTTATGCTGAGATCTATAGCGTGCTCTAACTCAGCTCAGACTCAAGATAGAGGTTAAAACGAGACACAAATATGCTCTGATATCAATCTGTTTCATTTTAACACTGTCTTGAGTCTGAGCTGAGTGAGAGAGTGGTCTATAGATTTCAGCCTTAGACTTATTGACTTGTTAATTTAGTTTAGTTTAGAGATTATCAACCAAGCACTATTATGATAATATTGGTACATGGTCGAGTGTGCTCAGGAACTTTTCAACTTGGTTCCACCGTCAACATTCTACCATCGAAACGCAAGGCACAGAAAAGATCTGCACCCCTACGTAGTTGCAATCCCAAGGACGCGCACTAAGCGCTTTGCTTCCTCGTTCCTGATACACACCGCTAAAATTTGGAATGCCCTTCCGGCTTCCGTTTTTCCCTCTAACTATAATTTGGGTACCTTCAAATCAAGAGTGAATAGGCATCTTCTAGGCAAGCGCGTTCCATCTTAAGCCGCATCTTCACTTACCATCAGGTGTGATTGCAGCCAAGCGCTAGTCTATATACTTATTAAAAAAAAAAACATACTTTATAGTTTAACTAGCTTTAACCCGCGGCTTCGCTCACGTTAGGTTCGATTTTTTAACCCCCTATTTAACCCTTTTGGGGTTGAAATTTTCCAAAATCCTTTCTTAGCGCATGTCTACGTCCTAACAGCTACCTGTATGCCAAATTTCAGCTCGATCGGTCCAGTGGTTAGAGCTGTGCGTTGATAGATCAGTCAGTCAGTCAGTCAGTCAGTCAGTCAGTCACCTTTGCCTTTTATATATTTAGATAAACTAACATAATAAGTTAACAACCATAAAGGAACAAAGTTCAAGCCATACATATACGATTCGTTTCCACACCCATATTAAGAATCACAAAGGAGTAGAGTGAAGGTACGCGGAGTGCGTTAATTTAAGACATGGATATCTTTTTATTTACTGGAGTTCTTACAGGACGATGTTAATGCATCTCTCACGTTTTTACTTCGGAGAGGGCATTAGGCCTGTGGTTTATTGCGCCCTTAAAAACCGAATTTATGATTAAAAAAACAGGCAAGCTAGAGTTGGACGTTATGTGTTCCTCATTCAGCTATGGAATTATCTAAAAATAATTGCTACATTATTGCATTCACTTCTGATTGCTGTATATACAATGTTCTTGCTGCATCAATACATTTTAACCAGTAGTACCTGGCTGGTAGCCAGTCACTTCGATTTCCTCCTCCAACAGATATATTTTATTATCATTATAATGTCGATGACGCGAACTTCTAAGGTTCTCCTCTACCAAAAATTGTTCAAGACGCCTAAAGAAGTTTCACTTTAAAAAAAAGTCAGGTTGGACTATTCGATTTTTAAGGTTGATCCGGATAATAATTTTAGTTTGTGCAAGTTTACACTTGATCTGGGGTTTCTTATTTGATGCGGAACCCCACAAAATCCAATAAGGGCTTGAAGCCAGCCTCACCTATTAGCAGTCCACGTTGTATGGGTGCTATTGTGCGAACTGTGAATGACCTCTTCAGCATAATAATGGGCGAAGGGATGCGCAGGAGCGCGTGCGGCAGAGGGGCGACCGGTTTGAAATTAGAACGTTTTATTTTTTCAAGCTGAGCCTTTGTCGGCGGCCGCCCGGCGCGCATGCGCTAACTCGACAAATACGTCGAATGAAATAAGCCGTATTTTGTTTCCTTTCCTTTTTGAATGGTCTTTTTTGTGGGGGTTACGAAAAGTTTGGGGTTACATACCGGGTCAATAGTTTTGAAAGCTCGTTTGAAGCTTGCTTGCGTGCAAGAATTATTGTAAAGCTGCATCCGCACGCTTGGCAAACCTCGGCAAACCTTCACAAACGCAAACGTGCGGATAGAGCGTTTGCCATGGTTTGCCTAGGCTTGCAAGCGTTTGTGGCCGATCCATCGAGTGTCGGTCTTTTGATCGCAAACCAAAGGGAATTTGTCGCAAGCGCTTGCGTCTCCGTCCACACGTTTGCGCGCACTCAGTCTCGTTTGTGCACTGGCGGCGATTAGACGTGTCATTGAATTACGATTTACGTATCGCACCTTTAGAAATCTTCATTTTGTGAGTGGGTAAAAACGTAAAATGAATGACTGGTCGACTGAAGACTTTTGAAGACGATTTGTTAATATAATTTAATTAATTAATTAGTTTTATATATTAATAATAATAAGTGGCGACTCCGCACCGGAAAATGGTATATAATGGTATGGTAATAGGTGGACCGACACCATCAGGCGACCCTCAGGGAGCCACTGGGTACAGGTGGCGCAAGACCAAAGCCTGAGGAAGTCCATGCAATAAACAGTCCAGCTGTGGACGTCTATCGGTTGATAAAGAAAAAAAACAAAATATCTATTGAGTAGGTACATACTAGAATAGAGTAGAATATTTTTTTATTCAAATAAATAAACTAGGTAGGTACCAAGTGTTTTCGAACATACTACTAGCTACTACTACTAATCTATAATGTTATATTAAAACTGTAACTGGACAAATTGTGCACATGAAATATGTTTTGAAAATTTTAATTAGAGGACGCTTTACTATCAACTAGATGACGTCCGCGACTTCGTCCTCGCGGATTAAGGTTTTTTCATTCCCGCGGAAAGTCCTTAATTTTCCGGGCTAAAATGTAGGTATGAGCTATCGCTATTCCACATTTCATTCAAATCGGTTCATTAGTTGTGGCTGAAAGAGTAACAAACATCCATCCATCCATCCATCCATATTCCATTTTAGTAGGATTATTGATCGATACTGAGCTTAAAACATTTGTAAAAATAACTTAAGCCAAATAATAAAGCCAACACAAGTTCGACGTCCGTCATGCTTGCCTGTTCAGAACATACAAACGCACTGGCAAGCGTGCGGATGATTCCCAAATTCAAGGCAAACGTTTGTAGAGGTTTGGCGTTTGCCGTTTGCCACAAGCATGCGGACGCGGTATAAGATTTTAACAATGGCTGCGTTAGGGAGCTTTTTTGAGGCTTTAAAAGTGTTCACGAGTCCTTATTGAGTAGTTGAGAAAGGGGTCAAATGAATGTGATTTCCTGTTAATAAATAATTCCTATTAAATGCGACGCAAAACAATTTTAGGTAATTAGAGGCATTATGATGACGCTTATGTTAAAAAAATATAATATAACGGGTGTGTGTTTAAAAAAAAAAGTTTTTCAAAGAGTAAAAACAAGCAAGCAGCTTTCAAGTAGAGGTCTTGCTACTTTTCTCGTATAAAATAATAAGAAACGTAAGGAACGTCTCGCTCAGAATAAAATAGAAGACTTTCAGAAAACTTTACTTTTGAGTGAAAAGAAACATGTTCTGGACATTAATTATAAACGCGTTAGTAAAATCTGAGCAAAGGAAAAATAAAGCTCTATAGATATAAATAAAGTCAATAAATCTTATGACGACTTAGGTAGTAAGCGTATTTAAAAACATCGAATTTTCTCTACTTTCTTAATCTCCCGGAGGAAAATCAAAGAATTATAATGAAAATCTATCAAAATCTACTTTGTACTATTTTGTGTTATAATATTAGTTGAAGGTACAAAACCATTTATCAGTTCCTTAATAAACATGTTTATTAAACTAAAACATTGATTTGTAAATTAAAATCAAATATCAATAAACATGATTCTAATTGGTATCAAGTAGGAGTGATACTGATTTATAGATACGAACGCTGCAATTAAGCAATTGCTATGATCTATGGCGTTGCGTCAGAAGTTCATGGCTCTCTTAGTTTATTTACAATGGGTCAAACAGTTGTAATATCCCATTAGATCAACGGCACGGCGCCTTTGAATCCCCCCATTTGAGAGAGAGTAAACACAGCAGATGAAGGAGGGAGCCAATAGTACGACACACGGTTCGGCACGAGTAGGTCGCGTCACGGACCGCCATTTGTACGTTCGTGGTTCGCGCTATGCTTGCATTGCCGCGTATTTGAACTGAACTTTTAACGTTCGAATTTCGAAACAGAAATGACATTTTAATTCTTAGTAGGTAACACAGACAATAAAAAAATAAAGAAAGTTGGTGACACATGAAAACTTTTTTCTAATTAATTGTTACAGCCATGTAAATAATCCGAGGGTGTTTTATTGGTGTAATTCGGAGGCAGTATGGTGGATGTCGGTGGTAATGAGTGTCATAACACCATAAACGGGAGGAACCAATTTGTATTCCTCGTTTTTGTGCATTTGTTACTTATTGGACTGAATGGAACCAATGGTAAATATTATTATTTTTTATATTTTCTATTTTCTGTCTAATTTTATTTCTTTTGTCAATTTAGGTACCTATTCAATTAAACAACTATCTTAGCTACTCACGAGTACAACTATACTAGACCTACAGTTACAGAGTAGGAACGGGAATAAAAATATGTAATTCGGAGAGAAATTTTCTGTTTTACAATAAAAGTCTGCTTTTCTTATTGTATACTTACTACAACTAGGTATACTTATTTCATGATCATTTTAAAATAATTGGAGTAAGAAGCCATATAAAGAAAAGTGAAAGAGATTTTTTATTTTTTGCGACGAAACCAAAAGTTATAAAAGCAAGTAGAGTTAGGTATTTTAAAACTTACTTGCATAAAATAATAAAGATAAAACTTTTGGTTTCGTAGCACCAGATAAAAAGTCTCTTTCACTTTTCTTATATGGTTTGTTACTCCAGTTTCATGAAAATACTTTTAATTAAATTGCTTAACAAACTGAGATCAACGTTTATTTCCGTCCAAATAAACTTCAGTAATAATTTGGGATAGTTTTGTATCTAGGTATCTATCCACAAGAAATTCAAACAAGAACGTAATGTAACACATTGATATTAATCTTTTGTGCTTAAAAAGTAACAATAGTCCATTTCAATATTTGAATAGTCCATTTGAACATAATCTATCTATTGGACTAATGGTATTGATCGTTAGATTATAAATTTAAGTAGCTATTATAACATAATATAAAATATTTAGTCAATTTGTAACATTTTTAAAAACATGAGGGTCTAGTAAGTTTGCAAGTTAACGTTAACTGTGCGTAAGTCTTAAAATTACAGATTTACGCACAGTAACTTGATACGCTAACGCTATAACTTGGCACAGGAACGCTAACTTGGAAACTTACACTAGGCTGGGTCCGGTCCGCTACATTGAAATACACAACATTGAAGCTCATGAGATCAAACAAGTTACATCGATACCTTATACCTTAGTTAGTAAAATGACACTCGTCACAAGTCTTGTCAATTGTCTAATCGCCACATTTGGGTTTTAAACAATTTTCTTAATGAATGATAATATTAACTACTAGCTGTGCCCGCGACTTCGTTCGCGTGGAATAGTGACTTTTCGGGGCGCGGCTCTCAGCGCGCTTTATATAGCCACGGACGCTCAGGCGCGAGGCGTGTAGTACGTACTCTGTACGTTAAAAATGTTCGCCGTGATTCTTGAAATTGACATAACTTTTTTATTTATGAACCGATTGACATGAAATAAACTCTAAATGTTAAGTGAAGCTTACTACAATATATTAGTGAAAACCGTATCTAAATCGAATAAGCCGTTTCTGATATTAGCGTGCACAAACACACAGACAAACAGACAAAAAAAAAATGAATTACAATTTCGGGTTCGGGATCGATATCGTCGGCTTATTGCAAGAACTCACTAAGTGCAAATAATCATCAAGTACAGTTAAGAACAGCTTTAAACTCCTCTTGACGAGTTCTATATAATGCAAAAACACACTTACTTCTAGCTATTCAAGTTTAGACGTTATGACTAAGCATAAATTCGATAATTACAATTTTGGAACTTTTAGGTTCCATAAAAAATCATGAATTTACATTAATTTAAATATCACTTTAGATTGAAATCCGGTTAAATTCATTATCTGCGCTTAATTACTTTTATAAATCAATGATGTATGAAAAAAACACATTTAAGTAATTTTAATGAATTCTATCAATTGACTATTGTCTTTAAGTGATTCTTTGCTTAAGAGAATAAAATAATTTAATACGTTTTTAAATTGATTAAAAGCATATTTTAGTAAGTTATAGATAGAATTTGAAACATAAAACTGCATAAAACAATTGAACAGATGAAATATGAGAGTAATACCTAAGTACTAAAGTAGTAATAATGAAAGTGATAACCGCCGGCAATTAAAATGCCAAAAAAAATTTAAGACAGTTGTCTTCTCTAGTTAGATGACAAAAAAGAAGTCACTTACGATAGAAATACACAGTAAAAATATCGGTCACAATGTTTGCCCTATAAAAACTACAGCAAACAAATACAGCCTCCTAAAACAACTAATCAAGGAGACTGAGTGTAAATTAATGCTCATTAAATTCACTGACGAAGATCGTAACCAAAGTGAATCTTACTGGGCTTTATCTGATTATATAGAATCAGAAGAATTGTATAGAGATGAATATAGTAAATAATCCCCAGGGATGTTTAGTAAATGAAACTAGGGAAAGGACCGCATTTCGTTCGTATTATTTTAAGAAAGGTGAACGAAAGATCATGGTTTTTGTAATTATCATTTGATAATTCTAACTTCTTTGTTAATAGGATCATTTGGTCCTATTAACAAAGAAGTTCAGTCTCTTTCGAAGGGCAAGAAAGACGAGGCCAGCTTGAGGCACATAATAAAACAAAGCAGGAAGATGAAGACTTCGTCAAAGAAAACATCGAGGCATTTCCGATGGAGTGATCCTAGTTATCGTAGAAAAACTTCATCCATAAAGTATTTAGAGGACTCTATTTATCTCTAAAATGTATAAACTGTACGAAGAAATATTTATTTGTGCATCCAATTATCCGGTATCCGTAAACGTGTATCGAAATATTTTTTATGGCCTCTTAATTTTCTTCATAAAGACCTGTGGTCTGAAATATATTATGGAAAAAAAAAAGAAATTATGAAGTGGGAACCGCATTGTATCTTTGGATAAACCATCTACCATCTGCAGTAACAGAGATATCTATATTTCTGATACCTATGGAGATCAAAGTCGTAATCAAATAGAGATTTGGTCCAAAAAATTTACCTTGACGTTATCAAACACAAATACCTAGAGGTCTCGAGAAGGTACCTTCATATGAGTGAGTCCAAACTCGAACTCGATAACATTGAAAATCAGATGCGTCTTATGCCAATTTTCCCATGATAGATCTGTGTAATATTTAAGATAACTGAGACAGTATCTCAAACGATAAATCTGCGGGGCCAAAAAAACACCGTACAAACTGACAATGAATTTAATTAAAATATTTACATTCTGAAAAAAGCTTATATAACCATGTGCGCCGAAAAAATAATATCTCCAGAACTACATGATTGGTACCAAAATTTACCAGAAAAAGAAGATTAAGACTTTGTTCCTGATGAAAAGTGCTCGAACGCGGAAGATTTGCAGTAGAAATATTTTAATTTTAATTTTTTTTTTTACTATTTAGCTGCTATTTTTTATTGCTTTATGACGTATGATTGTTAGTGATCAAAGTGTTATGCGATTTTTTTAAAAGGACTGTTTTTCTTTTTTTACGAATATATTTTTTGTTTTTCAAATGACAAAAAATATTTTATTAACTTTTGAGACTAATTCAAACATGAAAGACTGATTAAAAATGTTTTTTCATTAAAAAACTTTTTTTTTAGACCTATTTTAAGAAATACCTAAATCAAACATTGAAAATCATTACAATAGCAAAAAGTCATTAACGTGTCATTGACTTAGTTTTTTGTTTTTTAAAAAAATACTATTAATAAATGTTTAAAATACTGAGTTGATTTTAATAATATAGATATTCAACAACAAAATGTGTTTAATTTTTCTTTAATATAATCATAATTTTAGATGCTATAAGCAATCAAAATCACTAAAACTTCAAAGCTTGTTTTCTCAAAGTTTTGAATATGTCGCTTAATGAGTTCTTGCAATAAGCCGACGATATAATAACAACCCCTGCTACTTTTTTATATACATATATTTCCATTGTACAGACACCACTTTTCTACAATTTTATTATATGTATAGATTAATTTTGGCATACAGCACTTTTTTGTAATAGAAAACTTTGGAACAAACCTTCGGATTCGTACCCAAACACGCAAGCCTCATAATATTATTATGCTGAGATCTATAGAGCATGCTCTGACTCAGCTCAGACTTGAGATAGAGGTTAAAATCTGACACAAATATGGTCTGACATAAATGTGTCTCGTTTTAACTCTGTTTTGAGTCTGAACTGAGTGAGAGTGCGGTCTATAGATTTCATTCTAACATAGGTGTTGTTCTGGTAAGCAAATTCCAATATCGCGATCGTGTTACTTAAACTCAGAGCTCAGCAAACAAAATATGTACTTCTAACTTCTAATACATTCATAAAGATATGATAGAGTCCACAATCTATTTATACTCGTTATTTACAATCTGTCAGACGTCAGTCCCCCTTCAGTCGTCTGGGCGATAACGCAGTTGGTAATGGGTAGCGTGCACTTTAATATGGTTATCGACGCTTGTGTAACCGATCCGTCGTCGACGTAAGCCGAGATGCATGAGACAACTTATTACATGCACTTTATTATAAAACTATATTTGTATGTACAAGGCTTTCCCTTCCTTGTAGTAACTTACATCGTTATGTGTTTCTGCGTTTTTTTAAAATCTTGAAAATTTACGGCGGTCGATTACAATGCGAATTTTATTGCACTAAATAAGTATCACTTCTTGTGAGAGTGGGGTCTTCTCCGATTATCCGTAGACTAACCTCGTAGGGGTATCTCGAGTCAGAATTTTGTAAACCAAAGCCAAAATGCCATTCACATTCGAGAGGAGACCTTAGTAGTGGTACGATGAATGAATGGAATGAAAGGCAAATACAAAGGATACGGCAAACCTAATGCTACGGTTGAAAGTTTATTACGAAACTGAGATATTAGCGTCACTTGGCAACGTAGAGTGGCTTCAAAGTTCTTTGTTGTTGAAAATAAAGGGAAAATATAACGCTGTCAAATGCTTAAACCGTGCTTGAACCCGTCCAGCGTCGACACAGCTATTTAAGTATAATGTTTATTACTAAACTGTGGCATTTACACGCTTCTAAATAGGTACTCTGAAACAGAAACTTCAAATAGCAAAATATGTTTTGTGAGCTTTTTTTTTCTAGATTTTGTAACTTCGAAGTTGAAACTTCATTCGTACAAAATTGTTTAAATATTTTGCAGAACTCAAGCTTTGTCCGAGATTCTACAGTAGCTAACTAGAAATATTATTACGTATGACTATGTAAGGTATATCTATTCCTATTAATTTTATAACTGCGGCTGTTTTTTGGTTACCTTAATTACGCAGTGACAGATTTTCATTCATTCGTTCATTCATTCATTAATATATTTTTTATACTTAAAGAAGAGAATGACATAGACTTACAAAGGATTCCAAAATTTAAAAATCTTATTTTTTTAATTTAAAAACTTACTTTTAAATACAATATTATGAATAGAATAATTAGCGAATTATGACGTAGTGATGTGATGTATCAATAAAAAAATATTCTGAGTTTCATCGTATACATTTTTAAATACAGTTCTAGTTAACCATAGAAGCCAATAGTGTTACCTATTTAAAAAAAAAAATTCACTGTTTGCGACTTTTATGTGACAAGGCTCTACCACCAGTTTGGAGAGCAAATTCGGTTCAAAAGCAGGAAAGCAGCTGCTCTATTCAAAACAAAACAAAATATGTTACATGTTATGTAGTTGTTTTAACAGACACCTAATTTAAGTAAGTGGAAGTTTAAATTAGTTGATTAGTCCGATTCCTGTTTAAAACACGTTATTACTAAACTGAATACGAAACTTCTTCATTTATTTTCTCCACATCATCTGTTAGGCTTGGGAACCGTCATAAGTGATAAGTGATAACATAGTGCGGGTGGTATTGGATCGGTTAGCTTATCAAGAGCTGCCTTACTAAATACGTCAAATCAAGCGATAATATTTTTAATCAACAGACGAATTCTTTTAAGTTTTTTTCCTTTTGATATGTAAGCTGTTTGTTTTTGGCCGGATATTAGGAGTTTAGATAGTGAACGATCTACTAGGGACGTAAATATTGTCAAAATGTTAATAATTTTGAATCTATAAATTATATTCATTTTGATTCTTCTAAACACTTCTACCTAGAAAGGCTTTTATAGTTTACGTCGTCCATTTTTCTTATGTTGTGATTAAACTTGACAATAGCAATTTGAGAGAACTCTTTTATCATGGCATTCTGTTCTGCTAGGCGTCATTCTTGTCAGTTAGCGATAACATACTTACTCTTAACCTTTTAACGTAATAATATACCTACGGGACTATTGACTACTTTTAGAAGATTTTTTATTGACTCTACATTGCTAGATTTTATCACCGAGAAAATTAATTAATCGATATCATATGGGTAATATTGCATTCGATAACTAAAAAGTAAGCCTGAAGCTGATCTGGTGTTAATACGGACAGCCATGCAGTTCTAACTTTTTTTAAAGTGACGCATATAATGTAAACACTTACAATGTAACATTATATGCACAAATTTTAATTTAACCTTCGGACTTATGCTTACAGTTGAGTAATTAAAAGTAGTTGGAAGCCAATTAACAAAATGTAGTTCGGTAAAAGCGTTGCGTTGCGAAACAATGGAGTCTTTTTTTCCAAGTCCGGGTTTAATTATTAGAGTTCGCGGGTAGTTACAGAAGTATTTTTTTATTTCATTTTCGCTTATACCTGTTAGCGGTTATCGTTTTATTCCAATTTGCTTTGCATAGTTATTGGGTTTTAAAACTAAAGTTAAGTTAGAAGTTGATTTCTTTTATAAACCTTTAAAAAAGTTTTGCTTACTTTCTCTATGCATGCATACAGCGTGAAATATTTAGTAAATTCAATTGTTATTAAAAATAATAAATATATATTGTTATAAAGTATCTTTATAAATATATCTAATAGAATGTTGGATTATGGTGGCATATTAGATTGAAAACAATAAAGATATGGAGAGTAAGGTGTTCTAAGGATTCTTTGTTTACAGAGAAACTAGTAGGTACCTATTAGAGAAAAAATTGTCAGTCAAAACCCTGGTCAGACGTTATACATAGGTAGGTGTGCTTATGTCCATATAATATTTTTATCAAACTGTATCCTTACTAATCCTTACTAATTTCATAAATGCGAAAGTGTGTTTGTTTGTTAGTTTGTTGGTTTGTCCTTCAATAACGCTGCAAATACGGATTGACGTGACTTATTGCATGGGTACAGTTGAGGACTTGGAGAGTGACATAGGCTACTTTTTATCCCGGAAAATCAAAAAAATCCACTCGGACAAAGTCGCGGGCATCGGCTAGTAACAAATATATTTTGACATTTAATTTATATGGAAACTACTTACAAAGATAAATCATCGTCGTAATAGATTATTTACATCGCCTACTTGTACGAGGCGGTCGTACAAAAAGACAGACGTGTCAAGATAATGCGTACATTGTCCGGGTTATCGTGACTGTGACAAGTATTAATAAAGGACAACTACCGCGCTTGACCGGCCCGGCCAGCCAGGCTGTGATACAAAAAATAAGGACGCCTACAAAAAATAGACGAATGGATTTTACTTAGAACCAATTTAGGACTGTTAAGGGCACGATCTTCGGCCGCAGTAATTTGCAAGCAAATGAAGTGAGGCGCACGAGCCACTTTGTTAAAAAAAGTAAAACAGTCTTGATAAAAAAAAAAGTATACTTTTTAGAGAAAAATTAACGGTAAAATATTCTTCTAAAAGCTTTTGCCTATTTTTTGACATTTTTTTTTTAGTTTAACTTTGATATACTATACATACAACCTGAAAAACAATTAAAAACTACACTGTTTTCGGAATATTATTTGATCGAGTGAAGTTCAAAATATGGACTTTTGAACGGTAAAATAATTTAGAACGTGTATTAAACTACAACATATATTTTTAACCAATCAAAACAAAGAATATTTGATTGTTTACTATTGAATCAAAAACAGGCTGTTTTCGGAGATCCTGCCGAACCAAACTGTTACACCAAGAGGTTTGAAAAGCTAATATAATTCGCGTGGATTGAGGTTTTTCTGTACCCGCTGGAACTCTTTAATTTTTGGGGATAAAAAGTAACCTATGTGTTTTCCAGACCATAATCGTTGCGGCGTGATTCAGTGACGAACATCCAAACTTTCACATTTATAATATTAGTTTAGGATTCTATAGATAAAGTTTCTTGCCGGCTCTTCTCAGCAGAATCAGCATTCCGAACCGGTGCAGTGGTAGATTCTCGACTTGTCATAAGAGCCACAAGTTGGCCTACATTAAATAAATCATTTTGAATTTTACAGTGGGAATTTTCTTGATTTTTTTTCTAAATCTATATTAGTACACGAGGAAAAAGTAATGCAGAAGAATTTATATTGTAGTACATTAATTATTTATTTATTATTATTGTTTTTAGCTATTTGTTTCCGATTTTCCTTGATAAAAATCTGAACTAGAAAATACAAAAATAACTCTCTTGTAAGTCATTATTAATTATATTTATTAAGCTATGCACTAAATATATTTTTCTGCGAGTTTTGGTCAAATATTCCAAAGTCTGCTAAGTCAAGATCCACCACAAGTAATTGCAGGTGTTGTATAGGATGCCTTATCAAGAAATTAATACAATAGGTCTACGTCTCGTGTCGGCTTATCAGACTTCGATCTAAATGCAGCGATTAGACAATGCGGAGCCATAAGCTCAATAAGACATATCTAGAAATGGATTTTATTTTTAATCTTTCATTTAAAAATATCTTTTAAGCTTTTTTACGAGATTCTGTAAAAAGAAGCTATAAACATGATTTTATAATTAAAATTAATCATTATTAGATTCCCAATTATTGGGCATGATATTATGCTGGGAGCAACGTCGCGTAGAGCATTGACAAAGGATATCAGTACCTACTGCAAAATGCACCTCTAAGCGTTTCTTGTAAGTTTTTGAGTTGTCGTGTACGATCTCCTTTACCTCTTGAGCCAAAATGGTGGTGCGGAAACCGCAACAGGAAGGAAGAAGAAGACCTATTTGGCACCGACAAAATTAAAAAATACACAAAACTAAAATAACATCAATAGTTACCTAATAACGACTAGGGAAGTGTTTCGTCGTCCGTTTTGTCACTTGCCACAGTAGCTCGTGTTAGAAATTAGATATTTCTAGTAGGTATATATAAATAATAATCATTTGAATATTTTTAAAATAATAGTACATTATGGTACAAGTGTAAAAGTTGGTGATTACCGCTGAGGCGCTATTGAGACCCGAGCCGTTAGTTGAGGGTCTTAAGGTAGCCGAGGACGGTAATCATCAATATACACGTGTATCATACGACGTTTTTCAACACACTTGTGAAGAAAATAATACTAAAATAGTACATTATGGTACAAAACAGTGAAAACGAGTTGTGAAAATTTTTCGCAATGGCGGGAAAAATTAATGTTGTTCTTTTGTTCGCCCTCTTGAGATGCTCTTGAGGGCAGGCAAAGATCGACGACCATACAGCCTATTCAGGTGTTTATTTGATTTAATCAGTTTACCGGAATGCGCGCGCACCTTTAATGGCCATAGACTAAAAGAATGAGTTTTCTTTTTTTTTGGCTTTTCTCTTATAGCCACGTACAAAATGGGGAATTTCCAGTTTTCTTTATTACAGAAAAAACAAAAGTTTTATTTATTAAACACGTACAAGTTGAAATTATCTATTTAAATACGAAGTTGTATGAAATGAGCAAGCAATAGGTATCTTGGCAATAGTTAGGATCTTTTTTGTAATAGAAACTTTTTTAAGAACAAAGCAACTCAACCAATAAAATTAAAAAAAATAATTCTATAACTCACATTGTGAATAATAGTAATCAAAAGTCACAGTTTGAGTTAAAGGTGTCATTGTGTGCCTAATTGCGGTGAACCGGGAGCCATTTTATGAGCAAGTGTGTTGAAAAAATTAATATTACGGCTTTTCTGACTGATTCTGCCCAGAAAAAGGGCACGAGTGAATCCTTAGTAAAACAGTGGCGGCACCGTGCTACCCCGATACGATTAGCTGTTGCCCGCGACTTCGTCCGCGTGGATTTAGTTTTTAATAATCCCGTGGGAACGCTTTGATCTTCCGGATTAATAAATAGCCTTCGGTTCGGTTCTTGTTCGGTTTTCGTCGGGTGACCGCCCTCGACCACCGACTTACCACATCGCATTGTTCACCCGCGCTATTTTTTCTTTTTGCTCGGCTTCTAAGTCTTACCGAGATATTGAATAAGCTATAACCTTCCTCAAAAACTGGGCTATCAGATACAAAAAGAATTTTTCAAATCCAACTGATAGTTCCAGAGATTAGCGCGTTCAAACAAACAAACTCTTCCACTTTATTATATTAGTACAGATAGTACTGACCTGTCATCATGAAAATATTATGCTGACTCTGACTTTGGCTTCGTCATTCCTTAGCCCAAAATCGAGCACCCCGAATAAAAGAACATCCATCGACCACGGTGTCTGGTCGCAGTGAACCCGCCACACTCAGGTGCGTGGTGGAAGGAAGACCTAAGCCAACCGTGCAGTGGTATAAAGACGGCGCACCATTGCCGCCGGCTGAGGACGGTCATAGAGTACTACTAGAAGATGGCCTATTATTTCTAAGGTACTTACCTTATTTTTTACTTGTTATGGCTGTTTAGAACATGTGAAATTTTAGCCAACATATCGATAATAAACGTTTGACACTAGTTTATTTCGATCGCAATAGATATTGGTATCTAGCGAGTGTATCATTGACTGATTAGTTAATTTTAAATTGAGAACCTTTCGTTTGTGTGGTATGCTCTTAGAAGCGCTTGAGAGAAACTTCTCTGAATTAGAAAAATTAGATGAAATCGGTATTCTTTTAAAATAATATTATGAATCTAGGTTGATCTATTAAAGATTTAAAACCGATTTCTAAATTAAGAAAAAAAAATTAAGTGATCAAAAAGTAGGTACATTTCAGTTCTTAGTTATGTTACAAAGAAGAATCATTTGGTATGTGTATAAATATGTAGTGACTTTTTATAATTATATATTATACAAGTTACTATAATATATTAGGTTTCTAATGCTTTAGTTTCTAAAAAGTCTGACATACCTTTTTTTCATTATAGAATCATAAATATCCTTATATTACTCTGTATGGATATACTTGTAACTTCAGGTAATACTGAGAAAAAACAAAGCCATAAAAATCATTAGCAATTTTCCTGAGTGTAAGTAACAATTTTCTCTGTCATCGTAGGGTGAACCGGGGGAAGAAGGAGAGTGATGAGGGGATTTATTGGTGTGTGGCCCGCAATATAGCCGGGGAGGCTGTAAGCCAGAACGCTTCATTAAATGTTGCCGGTAAGATTCGTTACTGTTAGTTTTATTATACTCGACTTATCACCCATCACATTTCATTGCTAAATTAATAATAGGGAAAGAAGTACATCCTTTTAGCCATATCTAATTATTATTATTTACCCTTAAAACTTATCTTGAAAACTCTTTGAAAAATCTAAGTTTAATGGAAAAAAGTCAACACATGTTAAATTGAAATTATTATTGTTAAAATTGTGGCCCCTATTTAAAAGCTCTCATATTAATCGTTGCCATAGATTTTTAAAGGGTTTTAGTTTTATTTTTAAGCAAAAAAATCAAATTGTCTCGAACCATAGTTAACTAGGAATTAAGACTAAATAGACTTAGAATCCTAATTCTATGGCTAGAATCTACAGAGCATACTCTGACTTGGCTCGGTCTCAAGATACAGTTAAAAAGAGACGAAAACATGTCTGAAATAAATCTGTCTCGTTTTAACTTGGTCTTAAGTTTGAGCTAAATAAGAACATGATCTACACATTTCACACAAAGATTCAAGAGCTATTTGAACGGGTCGATATTTTATTTTAGTTCTACGAGACGACTTTCGTGTTGAACCTAGAGATGTGCAAGTAGCTGCAGGGGAACCAGCTTTATTGGAATGTGTGCCCCCTCGCGGAGTGCCAGATACATCAGTGCATTGGTTGAAAGACGGTCAACTATATGATATCGAAGTTAATGGAAGGTAATATTGTGTCAATAAACTTCGATAACATTCTAGAAGATAGATTTACGAAAACCTTATCTCACGAACCTTATAAAATTAAATTTTAAGCACTGCATGATATCGAAGTTAATGGAAGCTAATATTGGAATAAAACTTTGATGAAATTATAGAAAAAAGAACTGCATCAAAAGAATATGTTCGTATACTCACGAGGTTGTCGCTATTATTAGAAATGAACTTAAATATCGTTTAATTAAAAACATCAATCTTTTCTAGGCTATTATTATTAGTTTAATTATTTTAGCTCTCTAAATAATGCTTGAAAGAAGATCTCTATCCATCACAATTATTTCAGGGTAACCATAACAGAAACTGGTAGCTTAAAGATATTAGAGACACTGCCAAATGATAGTGGTCTATTCAGATGTGTCGCCTCGAATATAGCAGGCGAGAGACAGTCCAGAGCAGCGGCGTTAATTGTTTTAAGGCGGCCTCACTTTGTCGTGAAACCTAGTAATGTAACAGCTTTAGTTGGACAGAATGTGGAATTCAATTGCCAGGTAAATTTTAAAATTAATATTTAAAACGATAAAAAATTCATTTATTTGTTTGGAAACTTATACAATCAAATTGGATTAGAAAATACATTTGACTCGAGAGAGAGAGAGATTTTGATCTCTTCAGATGATGAAGAACAAAGAGTATACTATAATGAAATGGTGGATTGGTAACAAATAAGTTGGAAGGAGTCATTGGATACAAGTTTTTTAAAGAATATTAGCCAAGTTGAACTTCACTAATATTCTCTTCTAATTTAATACTTCTAACTAATTTTTGCTTATGTGGAGGGGACTCCACATAAGCAAAAAGTTTGTGCTAGGAGTGGGTATATCAATAGTGCAACAGACGGGGATCGAACCTGGGCTCTTTCATACAGGTGACAAAAAGCCGCAGTGTGTGGAAGTTCCTAAAATTCTAAGTTCAGGACTTCATGACTAAACGTCTATGAAATCAATGTAAATGATCACAATGATGATGACTAAAATGAGAAGAGTTGATAGATGTTGCACTAAAAGTTTACACTGAAAGCTAAATTGATATTGATTTGTTTGTAGAGCTATGATACAAGCGTTAAAATAACATGGGTCAAGGAAGACGGCGTGCTGCCGTCTCATGCAACAATAATCCGGGGACTATTACGGTTGGAACAGGTGTCCGCATCCGACGCGGGCGTCTATTCCTGCCGAGCGGACAGCCACGCCGGGACGAGCATCGCCAGCGCATCACTAACCGTTTACTGTGAGCCCTACTTTATTATTCGGTTTGATTTTATTGCGTGTGTATTTTTGATATCTGTTTAGAGCTATTTTAATACGGCCATCTGTTTCAGCCTTACCGCACTTCACGCAGATACCGTCCAATTTAACCGCATGGGAGGGTGATGTGGTGTCCATTCCCTGTGAAGCTAAAGGCTTGCCGACACCTACTACCTTTTGGATCCTAGAAGGCAATGAAGACTCTCTACTGTTTCCCGAATGCACTAAGAGTAATTCTAGTTTACTGTATCTGGACGGTGCGAAAGTGGAACACGGCGGAAGGGTTATCTGTATTGCCGTTAATGCAGCCGGTAGTGTTATGCAAGAGGCTTATCTAAATGTGTTAAAGAAAACCAATAATCCATTGAAGGAGCGTACTTCCGACGAAAACTTCGGCAATAATTACGAACACGAGGTTCATATGACAGAGTATGAGTTTGTTCAAGCGAGGAAGTATTTACAACAAAATGTTTTAGTCCTAAGGAGGGTGGAAACTTTGTCGTCAAGCTCGCTGAAAGTTGTTTGGGACGTGAGTATTCGTGTTATACTTATGCAATATTAATCGAATGTGAAATGTATAGCACTTAAGAAACATTCAAACAATTTTAGGTGTTAACAGATTACAATGAATATTTGGAGGGAGTTAAGATTTGGTACAATGGAACTTCTTTGAACTGGCGCAACAGTACTGAAGAGATAACAATATTGAACTCGTCTCAAGTAGGGTCTTGTCCTAATGGATCTCTGACAAATGTTGATAACAGTGGGTCATCGAGCTATATTTTATCTGGGTTGGTGTCGTACACTCAGTACGATATTTTTCTTATGCCATTCTACAAAATGTTGCTTGGGAAACCTTCTAATTCGATGACCGGTAACACAGATGAGGACGGTGAGTTTCTTTTTATTATTCGAACAAGGTAGCCCTTGACTGCGATCTCACCTGATGGTAGGTGATGAATGATGCAGTCTAAGATGATAGCGGGCTAACTTAGTACCTGATCGATTTCTACAGGCCATGGTACCGGAACGCTAAATCGCTTGGCGGTCCATCGACGGTAAAATAAAAAATAGGTTGTAGCAACATTGTAAAAGAGTCATCAGTGAATCAAACAGTTTGATAATAATCTACACAAAAGTAAATCTGATTTGAATTAAAAATAAACTATGCACCCATTAAAGTGGAAAGGTGGAATAAATGGAAAAAAGTAACCCATATAAGTAAACTGACTTATTGAACAGACTATAGCTAGCCACAGATAAAGTCTCCCTCAAGACAATACTTGTTTTGTGACGGTTTGTTAGGTACGTAATTACGATTTTCGTATGGTTGCAGTGTGTGTTATGTTTGTAGTGCCATCTGCCCCGCCCCAAAGCGTGACAGCGGGTGTAATTAACGCAACATCGGCTTGGATACGATGGGAACCACCACCTGCGAATACTTGGAACGGCGAACTTACAGGCTATTTGGTAAGCTTACAAATTGTTACGCCCCTTAAATTGTTTATTTAATATAATATCGACTACGTTTGTATTCCGATAACAGAAACCGAAAGTGTTAATTTAAAATAGGAATTTGTGTCTGATGTAATTTACTGTTTAATTTTGTATTTGAATAACAAATTCTTAGGCTGCATTTTCACTTACCATCAGGTGAGATCGCATTCAAGCGCGAATAAATATTAAACATAAATATTTAAAAAAAAAATGGCGTCAAAGCTCGTACAAGTTGCGGAGTGACAAACGTCGCACTTAAACGCACTTCCAAAAACGAATTTATACGCGCCGAAGAAACGCTAAGCTGAAACCGCCCTTAGTGTACCTAACTACATATTATATAGAATTATATCATACCAAAAAAGCCATAGACTAACAGAGAATGTAGTATGTATGTGCGTGCGTGCGCGTGTTATGTGTGCGCCTGGTTGTCTGTAATATGTGTGTACCTAAGTGCGTGCGTGAGTTTTCGAGTGTTATGTATCAGACTGTATGTATGTGTGTTTAGATCGAGATTCGCGTTGGCAATGGCAACAGTGGGCGAGTAGTGGGCCAAATGTCGCTCGGCGCCCGCACCCGCGCTGCAGCGGCGAGCTCCCTGCGGTCCGGAGGCCGCTACAGCGCGCGGGCCGCAGCAGTCACTCGCAGAGGCCACGGGCCGTTCAGTGCCCCCGCCCAGATACACATGCTGCCCATGCAGTCGCAGAGACATTACGTGCAGTAAGTTTAATGTTATTGTTCATTAGCTAATTAAAGTATTTTGCTAATTACCCGTACCTACCTTGTACCTTCAAGGCAAGAGGCATCTTTTAGGCAAGCGCGCTCCAACCTAAACCTCATCAGTGCTAGTATTTAGAATTTAAAAAATATTTTTTTTTAATTTGAAGCCTCAATAGCCAAACGGTTAAAGTTGCGGACTGAAATCTGAAAGGCCGCAGGTTCGAATCCCACCCGTTTCACAAGCTTTCCACTTATTTGGAGGGAATAGGATGAATGATTTAAGAATATTAGCCAAGGCTAATATTCTTAAAAGAAAAAAAATTGTCGCCTCGTGTACAGTAAAGCAACAGTGCGATATTGTTGTGTGCTGAATTTTTGTGGCGTGCGTCTTCTTGTTGATATCCTAGATATATAAATATTTGCGATTTTAAATAGCACACGGCAAAGCAAATTATTAAGAAATTATTCTTTTTATTTTAATTTAAAAAAAAAAGTCACATGTATCAACAATACATTACGATACTTACAGATAGATCTTAAAACTTTCATCGCTAGTGACAGTGTCTACATTTATAAAACCCATTTACTTTAAGGTCGGATCGATCCGAAGATTATAATGTCGAACTTTGACAGGCTCGCCCGTTTCTCCCCTTTTCCTTGATTAGATTTCTAAGCACGACCCGCCCGAGCGAAGAGCGTGACCATTATACGGGTGTCAAGTTACAGTATCTTTAAAATAAAGTTTCCGAAATGTGATTTCTAATTTAAATGGACGGTCGCACCACCGTGATTGTGGTCATGGCACGAGCCTTAAAAAAAAAAAATTAATTAACTAATGAAATTTTTGTACAATTTACACTGATTTAAATTTAAAATTTTGCACAAACTTGGTTAAGTTACTAATTAAAAGTTGGATCATATTTTAAAACTCCTAATATCCTAGGTATCCTAGAAATAACCCTTCTCTGAGAAAAGAAATGCGCACAGTGGTGAGCCTTTAATGGGTTATAATTCTTTCAATTCACGAGGGCGCGTGAGCTTTACTTGTGGTTACGTCGTGTACATGCACATTGCGTAAGTGTGCGTGCTTGTCAGAGCCTAGGTGAGAGCGGTCAGACGCAAACAAGTTCTTGCTCACACTTATACATATACGACACACACACAACCAGCTACGTACCCTCGTGAGTTGCAAGAACTATACTGAAGATGATGATAAAAAAAATAGTATTAATTTGTTCACTGAGTTCTGCTCTAGAGATCATCAAACTAATCTGTCCAGGAGCCGTGCTAATTATTATTTTAGAGTAAGTTTACAAAATGTAAACTTGCTCTAAAATAAATTTTTCTTTACAGGACTGAACCACCAAACGATGCATCGATCCCGCATTTGCTGCATGAGACATGGTTACTTGCTCTAGCGCTCACTCTGTTCTCTATCATTGTAATTGGCATCGTTAGTATCTATTACATAAAGCGCCGTAACAGCATTCAAAGAAAGAAGTCGACCGGTAAGTGATATATCAATAACATATCATTAACCAATTTGTTGGCCCCTTTATGATACTTGGAATTGAAATAGTGATCTCCTTTGTAGGTCAATCTATTGTTACGGCACAACAGTGTCTATTGAATAAGGATACGATATGGCTAAGAGATCGACCGGTGTTTGCACCTCCAGATTCTGGATTAGATGTTACGAGCTGTCATCAAAGTTTATTACAAGGTAAACAAATTGTTCGACGTAACATTTGATCAAATATTTGCACAGATATTTATTTCGTCTTCCATTTCTAGCAGGGCATTCACCAAACATCATGAACGTTGAACCAGAGTATTGCTTGCCACAGAATTCTATCCAAGGTTTAGACGCTTCGAGTGTAGACAGGATAAAAAGGGGACCCCCTGAACCCTACGCTTCCAGTGCTATTTACACTGAACTCAATTTCAAGGTACTATAAGATAAGCATTATGAGAATTTCGTTGTTGACTTATATGATAAGAAAAGGTATGAGTACCTATTTGATTTGCACATAACACTATCAAACTTTACACATTTTATATCCGAAATGGTTCAATGCATGTATTTTAAATTTTCTCATAGGACAATGCTGACATCGGAGATGCCCGAAGTTGTCCCGAAAGACGATCTCACAACAATAGTATTGTTAGATCGTGCAACGGCAGCATTCAATATTCCAATGGTGAATGTTCGACATGTTGCCACAGCACTTCCAGTAGATCAACAAAGGATTACAGGGAATTGAGACATGAGAACCTACACAATGATGTAAATACAGTCGAGGATGATTGTGGTTCATGTCACACTAATAGATCGGGATCGAGGAGTAGACAGGACAAAAGTAAAGTGTGTCCTGCTAGTGATTTAGAATATGACTACCCCCAATGGCATTGGCTAGGAAGGGAGAACAGTTTTAAAATTCCCATTCAGTCGGGACGACATTCGAATATGGCGCGGTCCGAGCAAGGCTGTCAAATAAATCTAAATGATATACTGCCACCACCGCCCTACGAGGTAAGTGTTTCCATAAAATTGGATAACTTTCTTCAAAAAAATATCGAATTTATACGAGCGATTTGAAAACTAAAATGGATATATTTTATACACATAACACAATCTGCAAATGCACGATATGATGAAGGAATTTTATACACTTTTTTGAAATTTTTTCTCGAATACACTGCGAATAAAATATAATTTAATTTTTCTTAGTGAACATTTTTTTCATTTGTTTCAGAGCCCTGAGAATAAAGGTCAAAAGTAAAATAAGTCATCTTATTTTGGTAGTTCGTAGTGACGTAAAAAAACTTAAAGCAATATTCAATATCATCTTTTCAATGTTAATAGGTTTTAGAGCCAGTGAGTACTATAACTGTTTTAGACGAATATTTGTGTCTATTTTTAGTAGAAAGTTAGTTTTCTAAAATTTTTTTTTATCATCAGCTGTCTTATGAACCTCAAGGGTAAATTACAAAATATAAATCCTTTTAGACTATCCTATGTCATCTGTCTACCTTAATTTAGCATATAATAATTCGTAGCAGGAAAACTAAATAACTAAGGTAAAAATAACGATCTGTTTTGGCATATAAAGATTTATTAGTGTCAGGAGTTAATATAAGAGAAACTCACTGAAAAATGTTTTATTTTCGCGCATTTCTAAAACAATTTTAAATGCAGCATCTTTAATCACTAGGAGAAAGGATGTGCCAATACCAAATCGGCAGAATTAATAGACACTATGAAAGATAGTAAAATGCATTTTAGTATTAAAATTTTACATTGTAATGTAATCTAAGAATTGTAGAGGCATACATTATTATTGTAACGTAGCTACCAAAATATTGATAGGTGTTTATCGTAAATTATTCCTAATTCTAGTCACAGTATTTAGACTAGCTTCACATTTTGATAAATATTGTAACAATACGCTCATTTACTGCAACACTGTTTTAACTCAAAAATCACGATTTCTTTAAAAATGAGTCTATTAAAATCGTTTTTGAACATTTTTTAGTAAAGTCTTCTTTAAGTTTACTTTTCGACTATCTAATATCCTACTATGTATGGTCGTTCTTTTGATGACCTCCCTGGCGCTGTGGTCTTATAACTGGGAGGTCTCGGGTTCGATTCCTGGCGAGGGCAATTTGGGAATTTATAATTTCTGAATTATTTCGGTCTGGTCTGGTGAGACCAGACCGAAATAATTCAGAAATGAGAGAGTGAGGCTTTGGCGTAGTTAGTTACCACCCTACCGTTAAAGACGTGCCGCCAAGCGTTCCGGTACGATGGCGTGTAGAAACAGATTAGGGGTATGAGTTGAATTTACACTGCCATACCCCTTCCAAATTAGACCTCCTTTTTCGAGATAAAAGATTGGTGCACCAAATGAGCGAATAGATATCTCTCTAATATAATGTAACTCTTCATGCCATTATAGGATGACAAGATTTAATTTAACGAATGGGTCTTTTTTAAGATCTCTAATTGCACTGCCATTTACATTTAGAATTAGAGCTTTAGTTGTATAATATTTGACTGTGATATTTATATTAATTCTTGTATTAGAAATTATTGTACTGTATTTAAATGTAACGAACTCCACGTTTTCAAAACTTCAAAATATTGTAAACTCTACATCTTTTAATCCCTTTAAAAAAAAAAGAATTTGTTTTTGCAATCCAAATATTTTCAGAGCCAGTTGTGTTATTTAAAGTTTCAAAATATAGCAATTTTATAATTAAAATGTGTTTTATTGTACCTGAATTTAAAAGGTATAAACTATCCTATACTAACTATAGATAAATATAAAACGAAAAGGTACCTACTGACTGACTGACTACTGATTTATCAAATTTGGCATTTTTTATTTTAAATTAAAGAAATTTGGTATAAAGGCAGTTTTTATGACTTAGGCATCTGCTAAGAAAGGATTTTTGAAAATTCAACCCCTAAACGGATAAAATAGGGGTTTAAAAAAATCGAACTTATTGTGACCGAAGCCGCGGGCATGCGCATGTGTTTGTTTGTTTGTTTGCATATCTTCCAATTACGCAGCAATACAGCAACAGATCGACGTGATTTTCGCATGGGTATTGCTGAGGACCTGGAAAGTGATAGGCTACTTTTATTTCAAAATAATAAAGACTACTCCAATACTCTACTTTTATACTTGAAGTCGCTAAAATTATTCCTATTAATAAAAGGATCAAGGAAAGGGTCTCAAGTTCTGATAAATTTTAATTAGGCACGTTAGTCCGAAAACTTCACTCTTTGGTAGGTACGAGTAGATACATTTATTTAAATGTAACAGGGAAAGTGATTAAAGTAAACATTAGCTTCTACTGCTTTCATAATTGCTTTACTTTAACTTCGAAGTGTCAATTTCTGATAAGATAGCATCCATTTGGAAAGTTAGTTGATAAAGGAAACACATTAACATAATTGCGCACGCATACTTACGGGTTTGCACTTGCCGGTGATTTCACCTGACGATGGGTGGGTGTGTTATAGTAAAAATATGTCACCCACATCAAAGTCACATGCGCTAAACGCAAAAGAATATTACTTCCTTAGCTAAACTTGACAAAAATCTCCTCTCCAAGGGGATCGAACTTTCCTTTCAGATCAACCTTTGACTTTCAGTCCCCATTTTTAACTGTTGGACTATTGAGAATTGCGGAATAGAAGCAAAAGCCGTCACGTTAGATGCACTATAAAATGCGGATGACACCATCAAGACGTTCCGCAACCTAACAGTATATTAGAACAAGCCGTAATATGTTGTCAGGATGCATATTTAATTTTACAAAGTGCGGTACATTCGGCGCGTGCGCATCATCCTTATAATGTGCAATCATCATAAACCTGTTTTAGGGTTTTACAGTGTATGCATAGTAGGTAAGTACTAATAGATATAGTATCAGTTCATACATAAATGGATATTGGATAGACATCAAAACTAGTAGCGCGGCGGCGCAAAAACGAGCTGCGAGAACAAGTCACCTATGTCCAGCAAAGGTCACATGTCCAGCAATGGAAATTGAACGTACATCGCTTGAAGAAGATTATAATAATATTATATTCTGAGAAACAGACTTTGCGAGATACCTATCGTGTAGGAAAATAGAGTATAAAAAATGCATTTTCCTGGATAAATTAATTAGATAGTAGGTACTTAATTATCCTTGTATAAAGCGCCATCTTGGAATCTTCACATCCTGACTTTTACTTCATAACAGTTCAATAAGGCTGTATAAAGGGTGTTAAACAAGGGTTTATATCACGTTAAACATTCTGGAGCGACATTAATAATACACTACTTAGTAATAAAGCACGTCGTTACCTGTGGCTTAGAACTCTTTGTGTGGCCGTAAAATGTAAAGCCGCTGCTGAATACAGTTGCTTTCGTGTTCATTTTCAGTAATGGCGTGATGTTTCGGTTATATGCATGTTGAGGGTTTATGATCATATTTAATTAGTAGGTATATACTACTACTTGCATACATCTTATTAAAAATTAGCATTAAATTGGGATATTGCGTGCGGCACTTGGAGATTAGCGGCAACAAACAAACAGTCAGACAGATAGACAGACAAAAATTTTTTTTTTTTTTTTGTAATGTCTGTAAGTACATAGTAGGTTGATACTCCTAGCTTTTTCTCATAGGTAATGATGAAAAATAACGTGTCATTCGGGGCCAAAATATTTTGTTCTCGGGCGGCGTATATTGAATTCCTCGTTACGTTTAGGATTCTACTTTAGAAACCCACGCTGCGCTCGGGACTCTAGTAGTAGAGATCCTATAGACGATCCTTCTCTTCGCTCTGAATTCAAAATAACGCCCTAGGGGAACAAAAAATTTCAAATAACTATTAAAAATTTCCCATGCAGTAAGATAACACAATTTTCATTTAAGTTTCAATAACAATAAATTACTTCTAATCCAAGCAATGGAATCCTTTGATAAAATTTCCAGACTTTAATTAATGACAGTGTCGAATGCAATAAAGAAAATGAAAATCCCACGGAACTCGATGAAGACTCGGGTTGAGAGCATTTCGCAATAAATCCTAGAACCTAATTCATTTCTGTCTTACTTTAATACGGTTACTTACCTATAGTTTATTTAAAAATATAACCCTTCTTACCGTTTTAGAAGATGAACAACGACGAATGATCAATTTTTTTAAATTGAAATGTGAATACCATTATCTAGTTTATTTTATCTTTAAAACCAATAGCAGCGGAATTTTTTATTTAATTTATTTAATGAAATGATAGAAATAAGAAGTATAGATGCATGGTAAAATATCTGGGTTGATTGTGTTAATTTTGCTTTTTTCATACTGAAGGGAAACTGTCTGATGATTTATTCATACACGAAATACAATACCACGACGGTAAAATAATTAAGTCCATCTAGATACAATACTGAAACCAAATTAAGTACCTATGCAAAGGTACTCTTATATCGCTTGTGGTGATTTTTCTCTGAAAACGTTTAACCCTAACATTATCGACCGGAGGTGTTTCGTTATAGATACACTCCTTCCCAGCCAAAGAAATGGATTTCATCACCGTTTTCGTAACGTTATACTTTTTCTAAGTAGGTATTTGGGTAATTTTTTTATATACTTAAAATAAAGGTTTTTAATATTATAACATGTGGATAATATAGAGCTTTTAAGTTTGCTCTCAGAAAAAGAGAGCGCTATTGCAACGTGATGTCACGATTCAATAGCTTCATACACTCTCCTTACAAAATTTCGTTTTAGAAAGAAACACATACACATACAGTACATATAGAGTTAGTAGTAAAACAGCTTATAACTTATTTGTTTTTGACCGATTTATATTCTGTTTTTACAAATTTTATTGTTACATGCTACATGCATATAATTAATGAATATTTACATTTTGACAACAGCCAAAAACCCAATTCTTATATCCTCCAAGCCCAATTGTACAATTGCGGGTTTTAGAAGGGAAACTTCTTTGTGATTGTTGAGTTTTTTACACTCCCTAGCTGACCCTCTCAAAGGTCTTCCTGAATCGAAACCGATAATATAAAATCATTGAAAAAATCCAATGTATATCCTATGTCTACTTCTTCTAATATATGTTGTCTTGTAAATTTCTATATGTACATAAAAAATAAAAATAAATAAATAAATGTATCCGTAATCAGATACCGCGCGTTGTTGTAGATTCCAGAATGATTCCAGATGTTTAATGTAATCAGATCGAGCTACATAAGTTGCTAAGGTGTTTCTAATATAACCAGAGATATGTGAATTGATAAACATAAATAACACTGAGCACAATATCCTTACAAGTTACAGCGATGCAAAGATAACCTTTATGTCTCGCTGATAAAATCATATATTTCTCAACAACTTATTGCGTACCACTTATGTAAATGTAGCAAAGATGTAAGATGTGAACAATCTGTGAGTATAATTCATGCTAATGTTATCGGCTGGGCTATTTCTACGGGGGCACTGTTTATGGTGAAAAGTAGGTAGGCCAGCTTTGCAAGTTAAAATACTTCGGCCCAGTTGCACTTTAGGCGGTTTAAGTTACCTTTAGCTTAGTTACGACCTCAATGAAGGTGGGAATAGGAAGGTCAGTTTGTCAGTTTTAGTATTAAAAATGATGGCAATCGATCGGAATGAAATCACTAGCTAAAATGCAACGCTACCTCCCGGACCATATATGCTTTATAGTATCAGAGCAGTGAAAGTATTGACTGCAGTTTCCTATTCGGGGGTTCACAGGTTCGAATCCAGGCATGCACCTGAAAAATCACACTTTTTAGAGTTATATACGTTTAAGATTAAATTATTCAACGATGAAGGAGAATATCGCGAGGAAACCTACACTATCACTAATGACTGCCTTTAAGGTACCTAATACTAATGGCCGATATTAGTGACCTCTCTTATCCAAAATCTTTAGATTGAAGGTTGAAAATTTAATCCAGATAGGTACCTATGTAGTTCAGAATAGATGATGTATAACATATTTATCATTTAGTAAAACAGATTGCATTCTCATAATATTACGTGGTTATATACATACCTTTATCTGGATTAAGCAATTCAATCGATTTATGGATTCAATTCAATTTCAAATAAAGTAGGTCTTAATACCTACCGGCTGGAAAGAGCCTACCGGCTGGATGAAGCCTTCATAATATTCGGACGGTAACACATATAATCGAATACTCTAAATAGGTGCCGATTTTTCAGGATCTATAAAACTTTCAGTACGACAGACGCGACGTGTCTCAGTTGCAGGAGATTGAATATTCCAAGTTCCAACTTTCAGTTTTCTTCTAAAATTTTCTATTAACTTTCGAGCCATTGAAAACTAAAAAGAAATATACTATAGGTATCATAGCCATCATAAATAGTAGGTATACCAGATAGTTTAGCCGCCCCAATTTACGAACGCGCGAGTACCTACAAATTCCCATACGGCCTAGACTGCACTAATCCATTAGCCGAACATGAAAAGTTAATATAAAATGCCAATAAAATAGTCGGGCAGGTACACTCGACCCTATCTTAGGGTGCAGCCCTGCACTTTAACGTTATTCCTTACGAATAAAATATTTATTACTGGTTCATGTCTTCAGGCATTCCTTTTTCCACACGAAAATAAAATATAGAGCAACATTTAAATGCCTTACCGTGTGAAGAGTTATGAGTATTAAAAATAGCTTAGCAATATGCCTCTATCCAAAGCAAAGAATATGTTTTATGTTGTTTTCATTTAAAGTCCTTGCACGTTTAATGGTTATCTCGGCATTAACAAAATCACCTATACGGACGTTCAGTACAAGATTCAAGCAGAAGTTTGCACAAAATTATCCTTAACAATTATTCAAAATAAGCTTGCACTTATGATGACTTTGACATCTTTGATGGCAAAGTATAAGACCTAGGTTAAGCACACTTTTTTTATTACGAGATAGGCTTGCGTTTGACAACAACCAGTGACGGAAAGCACTGATGAGGTCAAAGCTGGAGCGCGCTTGCCTAAAAAATGCCTGTATGCATTCTTGTTTTGAAGGTACTCAAAATATACATGGTCGGAAACTCAGACGATGGAAATGCGTTTCACACCTCAGCGGTTCGTTTCAGAACTAAAGCGTTTCGTACGAGTATCTGCTCTTATTGGCAAGTGTCCCTTCACTTGCCAATAAGAGCATGAAATATAAGTATCAGACACTTGCTAATAAGGTCGCTATTCACCATTAAAATATTTAGATGGTATGTCAGAGTCTTTTCAAAGTTGAAGTTAAGTAGGTATGTACGGTAAAGGTAAACAAAGAAACACTACTGCAGCAGTGCAGATGTCTTTATTAAAACTGGGTTGAAATCTCCATAAAGCATTCATAATTAATATTTCGGAAGGAGAAAGATTTAATTGGACTTATCAGATCCATAGCAAATTGCTTGACAATGAATAATTTATTCGGAGCGAGGAACCGTGGTCCAAATTTAATTGTTGTTGACGTTAATACATAAATCTTAGCGAATCTGAACGGAAGCAATTAACATAAACGCTGCCATCGCCGGCTTTATGTCTTCCTGAATTAGAAGAGATTTATTGTGGTTTTATGATGCATTTCTTTATGCACCGGGCCGTTGTGCAATCGAACATTCTGACACAATTTTTCTTAACATATTGTTTCGAAAGTTACAAGAAAAATGAGTCAACCAGAAATCTCAGATGACATATCGCTGAATGCATTAATGTATAAGTAGATACTATATTTCATAACAGACAGGTACAGTGACTATTTGTATCCCAGCAGACGCAGAAACTTAAATGCTATTCCGAGATAGAAAGATCTCGGAGTAGAATATTAGTTTCACGGGTAAACGCGAAATATGAAAGAACATGAATTCGACGCGATATTTCGAAGTTACTTTTTCATAACCGCTTCTCAAGCAGTATTTTAATTTATACGGCCAATAACTCAATAACGTTCAAAAATAATAATCGATACCGTTATGTAATCACACTCACTCAATGTAACATTTTACGAGTATTCACGCATGAAATATTAGTATCAAATGTAGACGTAAAATTCGTTCCTACACTTACACATGCATTTTTGGGTTACGTCTACACCGATTAGAATCGTACTTGTTTGTCTACAACTCTCAACAAGAAGTCTTCAAAGGTACCAATGTCGCACTTAGAGATTAAAGTGTAACAGAGTGTGAATAAAGGTTTCTGGCAAGGGAAAGGTCGCAATTATACGAAGCGTTTAATTACGAAATTCGAGGTAACACTGAGGCTTCACGCCCCCTGGTCCTTTATGGGATTCTTATTTAGGTAGGTACAGTTATATTGAAGTAAGCGAAGCGGACTAGAAACCAAGATTCTATCTCATGTTTTGAAGTACTTGTATTATTACCCAACTTGTAAGCTTGTGTAGGTGCGCAAGAAGAGTATGCTTGACTAGCAATATATGCATGCACGTTCATGGAAAGAGCGATGCATCGCTTTTACTTTGGAAATACGCGCCCATTGTCGCAAGATACACAATGAAAACGATACAGATGATAGGACTTGTTGGGGCCAACGTCTAGAGTCGACTTGGCTAGTGTTTATTGCAAGCCCTATACCTACTGTGTACTACAGCAACTTTCTGGAAGCTCTATAATATAATTCCGGTACACCTAATATGAAGCCATCTCTAGTTCCTTGTACGACAGTGGTAGACATTAAGGATATTTACCTTAATATCTACCTTGGATGGAGGAAGCTTCTGGAGCAGGCCCGGGCCCACAAGGGGCTGTAGCGCCGCTGATGATGATGAATATCTACCTAATGTTTAAATTTTTGAACACTATTCTGTCAAAGTTTCAGTTACTTAAAACGCTTCCTCTTGGTCTAATGGAGTATCACCCTAAAGTGTCTAACCTATCTTAGGGTTGCCCGCAACTCGATACTGGTATTATCATCGAACTTAATTGTTAGGGTACACGTACCGTTACAGTACCGGATTGAGTTTTGTAGAGCTGTGGTGTAAGTTACGTAGAAATTTAACACTAAATAATATTATGTGTACATTTCATATTTACATTATTTACTATTTATTAGATATTTAAAGATAATGCCTATTGAAATATATACCTACAATCTACATACAGAGCTAAGTTCGCATTTATGATATTAGTATGGATTTACTTGTTTTCCAAGGGCTTCACAAAAAAAAGTTTTGAGAGAATGGTCTAAAGAAAATGGTCCTACATAAGAACCATTTTCTCACCACACTATCATAGGCGCAATAAAAATATCGTAATCACAATAAAATTGTAACATACAATACATCAACCAGATATGGAGACTATTAAACCGCTTCTATCAGGCATCAAAGCATATAACATCCGCATCAAGTTTTAATAGCGACCCATACAAAATTTTAATATCCACCCAAACATTTCTAGAACGCATATGAAATATCGGTATAATACAAGTAATTACTCATAAACGTTCCGATAGAGCAATATCAGAAACGCTTCTCTTACATCGAAAAAGCTGTTATTTTAATAACGTTAAATTGCTAAACTGATAGAATAAACACGAAATTGCTTTTTAATAAACGCCCTCATGGCGTTGGGCTTATACCCTGTTATTACGTATCTTCGGTTTTATTTTTGTTATGGTCATTTAATTCTGACAACGGTAAAAAAAGGATTGACCATAAAGTGTGGACGATGTAGTAGACCTACGTATATCGTCAACAAAATATCAAAAACTGAGAACAAAAAAAACAAGCTTATGAGTATGTTGTATTTTTAATTTTTATTTATACTGAATGAACTTGTACCCGCTTAAATTTAGACTAAAGAGACCCATAAGTAAAAGAAATTCTGAGTGTGTCAGTAGTTAAGTATTTTAACCGACTTCCGAAGGAGGAGGTTTTCAATTCATCGGAATCTCTTTTTTTTTTTGAAGAAAACTCGAAGACGCCTGGACCGATTTAGGAAATTCTTTTTTGTTTGAAAGGGTATACTTCCCAGGTGGTCCCATTGTCATCAGGTCAGGACCTGATGGAATCCTGGAGAATTCGAGGGAACTCTTCAAATTTTATAGGCACAATTGACATACTTTGTAGTGGCGTTTGAAGTCGGTTTTGTAAAAACAATTTTTACGTTTATATTATAGTGACTATGAATATCAATTTAGTGGAGTTTTTCCATCTTAATATTTTTATATTTTGTCACCTATGCAATATGTACATATTTTGTAGATATCTGCATTTTGCATATAGGCTAAGCCTTTTACAAGCCGGAATAAATTTATGACCCCATTAATGTTTTCCAATCTCCATCCCACACCTAGGAAAAGGGTTTTATAATCCTTAAAATACAACCAATAAAACGAATATTCAATTAATAAATGTCGCGAGCGTTTAACCCGTTTAAGTGCCCCATTTTACAGTAGGTATATGTATATTTTTTGTATAACACGTCATAATATATCTATACTAATATATAAAGCTGAAGAGTTTGTTTGTTTGAACGCGCTGATCTCAGGAACTACTGGTTCGAATTGAAAAATTCTTTTTGTGTTGGATAGTCCATTTATCGAGGACGGCTTTAAGCTATATAACATTACGCTGCAACCAATAGGAGCGAAACATCAGTGAATAATATTGCAAAAACGGGGAAAATTATCCATATTTAAAATATATTCTTTAAAAAACTTCTTAATCGCGATCGTAATAACAGAAATTGACGCGGACGAAGTCGCGCGCAACAGCTAGTATATATATATACATTATACATATTATGTACATATATACAGTGTGTTTAATATCTAAACCTTTCTGAAACAAATTCATCAAACTAAAAGAGATGCAGGAACCCCAATAAATGCCCTAATTAAAGGCATTAAAGGCAAATTGTTAAAATGCATGAGCGGAAAACTCGATTTTTCATTTTCATTAAATCCTGCTCTATATCCATGAAGATTAATTAATTATAATGAGGCATCGCAATTTTCGCGAAATTCAAGAAAACCTTTTTTTATTTTTTTATGTAATGCTAAGCTGGTGAGTGACGAAACTTTTTTTTTTTTGGTTGTTATGTGTTGAGTACCTGCCTACTGAATGTGCAAGTGACGATGCAGTCTAAGATGGGAGCGGGTTAACTTGGAAAGCGTGGTGGGGGAGGGGGTATGGCAGTATAATTAAAACCATACCCTTTCCCAAATCGCCGTGCCAGAACGCTATTATCGCTTGGCGGCACGTCTTTAGTGGTAAGGACCTTACCACTAACTGGCCACGGCCAAAGCTTCCCACAAGACAGTAATACTCTCTTTCTGGTATAGGCACAAAGTTTTTAGAAATATCTCGAATAAATAAACCAGCCTGTGTATATAGTTTATGAGACATTAAACGTTGCCTTGAACTTTTCTAGAGCAAGAGCCGTATTTCTCTTTTTATCAGAAGTAAGGACGAGTACAACAAATTATCGCTTTAAGAGGTATCTCTGCAGCCGCCCCTTATCTATTCTTCGCCCACACGGGACCATGTTTTACTGCTTGCTTTTATCTCTTACCACACTTGTGCTGAAAATAAAGCGCCTGACAACTATTGCTCTCCTATCGGTTGTTTGATTTATCTTAAATCTTGTTTAAATATTTTACACAAAGAGATATCTGCATTAGTAGATTACTACTATTGGAATTGTCTTTTGCGTGATGAGTTACTTTTGAAACGAGTTGGGAATAAACGATTTCTGTATTTGTATTAAGTAAAATAAGTACTAGCTGATGTCCACGACTTCGTTCGCATGGATTGAGGTTTTATGATTCCCGCGGGAACCCTCTTATTTTGTTACTGCTAGCCTTTTATTTTTCTTAACATGTTTTGATCTTGTGTTTTTGAATTTTGAATTGATCACCTTAGCATTTATCTAGCGGCTAGCGTCGCGCATCGGTTTCATCGTTTCTATTTAGGTCCACTAGACTTCAACATACGTGTACAAAATAAAATTATTTTATTGATAAAAAGTAGCCTATGTGTTATTCCAGACTACATACAGTCTAGTTTGTAATATTAGTAGGATTAATAGGTACTTCGTGAAAAAATGCTCTTAATTGCAAATATTTAATCATTTCTTCGATTCTATACATAAAAGAAAAACTATGACTACTAAATAAATGATCAAACTAAAACTAAAACTAAAGCGGGCTAAAAACAGAAAGGTCGATTTGTAAGTCAGTCGGTTATAAGTTTGTACTAGAAGTGAGTAAGAAAGTAGTAAGAAGCAGGTGAGTTCACTATTTTCTTACTCACTTCTGGTACAAGCTAACGCTTGGTTGGAGGCGAAATGGGCAGGATATTTCGTGGTATAGGTAAAAAGTTAAAGATTAAGGAAACTGAACATTTCACCGTCAAATCAAAACGAATATTGCATTTTAGGCGAGAACTGAGCCGAGCCAGCGTCGACAGCTCTTGTAGTGACTACCGAGTTTATTTCTAAACCGTATCACGTCGCACTCACCGTGCCTCAATGCTTTGATGTTCCTCTTTTTGCGAACGATATTTCAGTCTCGACAACTAACTGGATACTTTCGGGAACGGTCTCTATGCGCGTCCTTATTTGACGTGTGATCCAAGAGTATACAATCACAATGATGTGAGGTTGTCATTGGTTTTGTGCCAATATTATTGAGCTGGGTATTTACAAAGTGACTTTCTACATTGTTCGACCGATATTAAAGACAGAGAGGTAGACAGTAGAAGAGGATTGCACCCTTGCTAAGTTTACTATAAGTTTTTTTGTTGTCGTGAAGTTGCACCAATTAGATGCATCTGACGAATAAATATGAATTTTTGACAGTTTGCATACCAATACAAAAAATGTCTCAAATGTAAACTTTATCCGTCACTCACACTCACTATTCAGAACTATGGATTTCGGAAGACAAAATTACGTGTTTAAAAAAACTTGGACCGATGAGGTTCTTTTGTATTATAAATAATTGTAATTTTGCATCCATTTGCATCTAATAGAGTATCTATACTCATGTCAGTAAACGTAGGCAGCCTTACTGATCTTAGTATTGCAACACTAGGCTCTTCGTCTAAATCTATTCGTGTGCTAAGATCAATGCGTCACGCAGGTACAAAGACATCACACGATGTTGCATCAGATCTATCAAGTCCTGGCTTGTTTGATTATTCTACACCGCGCGACGCATACAAATGCGTTGTGGTTGCGCTATTGACGCCCTTTTCGAAATAATTACAAGTTAGCAGTTCCGAAAATTACGAGTTCCCCTAGGTGCGCGTAGCGAGTGGGAATGGCTCGTTAAACTTGATGAGAGTCGCTGCTCCAACGCCTTATAGCGTTAAGCTTGGGATAGACTTGGTGATATATACGGCACAACCAAAATTTTGAACCGTCATCTTGATTTAAAGGTAGTGAGAAGGCTATTTTAATCGTGAATAGGTATTTATAGGCAAGCGAACTCCATCTTAGGCTGCATTACTTGCCATATCGCAGATAGCAATTAAACTCTAGCATAATATTATTTAAAAAAATACTGACTATATACATAATACTATAAAAAAAATACTGACTATATAAAAAAAATAAGTTTTGATTTCACCAGTGGTTATATTGGTGGCTAGAAAAGACTAGACGTTATATAGTACGTAATATGATAAAATGACAGTCAACCAAAGAGCGGGCACGGGAGGAAAAACATTTGATTAATCTGGTCACAAGTTGTGTGCATGTTACACAATACAAACGTGCTTATTTGGAGGAAGAATAAATTCAAACATATCCGGATGGTACTGATTTTAAGTGTTTAGTAAGCACTTTAAAATTATAATAGTTTGTGCAAATCGTGTTAAATCTGCTCTATATTATTCCGCTGGTGTGTACTAAGCATAATTCTGACAGGTAAAATTTTCACTGAATTATGACACT
Source organism: Hipparchia semele (assembly GCA_933228805.2). Lineage (NCBI taxonomy): Eukaryota > Metazoa > Arthropoda > Insecta > Lepidoptera > Nymphalidae > Hipparchia > Hipparchia semele. Next base: position 6,027,153 of record OW121718.1, read on the forward strand.
TATTCCAACGAGATAGGGCAGCAAGGATCCTCAGTTTAGACTATATGATGCTATATTCTTCCTGCGTCATAAAACAAGTTTGATCCTTGCAAAACGCCGCTCTCAGCAGTCAGCACGTTACCTCACCAAATTGCTGTAAAGTCGAAGCACCTTATTCTACACAGTCTAGCATCCTGAAAATAACAATGAGTATACCCTGGTATACGGAGCCGCTTTGAATCCCCTGAGTGACTGGATTACATAAAACTTTGTCATATGTAAATTTTATGGTTCACCTTATATACTAGATCAAATGTTTTTATGATACTCCGTCAAGCAATAAATTACTTACAGGCGAGGTATCATGTCCTATAGATTAATTAACAATTCAGGATAAATGTAACACCAAGAAATTAGCACCACGTTACGGTAGTTCTTACGCAGTATCGCAGTTGTTGCATTAGAAGATTGTCATCTTATACTGCAGCAACTGATACCGTGTTTTAAAACGTTAATTTAAAAACAGCCCAAATAAAATAAAAATGTAATGGAATAATAGAAAATAGACTTCGCTAAGGCTGATTAATAGACTTCGCTAAGGTCAAAAGATTTAGCGTTCCTTTATGATGACTTGTAGAAACCGATTAGAGGTATGGGCTTCATTAAAATTGCCATACTTTCAAGTCCCACTCTCCTTAAAAAATAAACCCTAAGTTCTCCTATAGTACTACTTGAATCATCGTTACTTAACATCACGTGAGATCGCAGTGAAAGCCTGTCTAGTGGTCGTATATTTTTAAGATAGAATGGTGACTAATTCAGGTGTCTTTATACGTGTATTATATAGTTAGTACACAAGTTTATCGATCGAGAAAGTCCGTTTCGTCGAAGTCGGTGACATAATAAATGTCAGCAAGATCAAAATATCGCAGGCGGCAAACGCTATGCAAAGCACCCAGCGCCAGTCGGGCCTAACCGATGCCGCTAATTATATCTAACGGGCACGCTGGCGTTTACACTGAGACATTAAAACTAACTGTTCCATCCGTTTGATCTTTCCATTAGAGCACCACTATAAATATCTGTAAAAAGTACAAGGGAATGAGACTTTACCGAAACGTGATAATCTAAAGCTTTTAAGTTCCTAAGCTTTTGAAGACAATACCAGTTCGACACGTGATGGTTTGATTTCATTGGCAGTTTGCCGCTTAAGTACTCTTGTGTGAAATCTCACTCGTCTATCATATTGATCGATGATCAAGAGTGTAATGGGAATAGAGACTTTCGAATGAATAGGGCAGGTTATATAATTAATGAACAAGTAGACTCAAAAACCTGAGCTTCGCTTGGTCAAATTAAAAAATTAGTTATTCTTATTGCATATAATATTATACTCATGACAAGTAAATAACGTAATCAACAAGAGCCATATTAAATATAAAAATGAGAATCAACAGAATTTAAAAACAAGTTAATCTAACTGGTTGGGACATTCAACTTCTTCGATTACTATGACATTTATAAATATTGCTACTTTCGAAACAGCACAGCGGGCAGACAACATTTTGGAATACTTTCATGCTTACGCAAAGAAAATATTAAGCCATAAAATGAATATATAAAATTTAAATGAAAAATAAACGAATAAGCTCACGATACAGTAGTAGGTACGTAATCTAAAAGTTTTTAGTCTTTAAATTCCAATCGAAATAAAATGCTACTTTGTTCGATTCCACTGGAGTTCCACGAACGACTTAAATACGCTTACTTTCGAATCTTGAAAAGTCGAGCAACAATTGGAAATAGTCTTTTAGAGATAAAATTGCGGGTGGAATGGGACGACCCGTGGCCCGCGAGAGAAAACGAAAAGTCGATGAGATGTTTGATACAAGATAAAAGTAACGCCGTATTGTTCTACAAATGGCGAGGAAAAACAAAGGATTGGCTGCACAAGAGCAACGTCAGTGGAATTAATTGAAATACACAGGGCAGTTATGTACGTACACATTTTGTGAAAAACAATGCCAATAAACAAAAAAACAACGCATAAATCTATACGTAGCATCCGTAGACCGCCGAAATTTTGTGCTATACAACGGGACTGGGCTTATCGCACAACGAATTCTGGCGGACTTTTATGATCAATGGTCATGAATTTATTAAAGTTTTTGTGATTTTTTTTATGTCACTCGTCGTTGTGACATATACGTATGAATTGCCCATGAGGGTGGCGTGGAAACCTAATAATTTGGCAGGAAAAGTTCTTCTCGCATTCTGGTCTTTCGCACAATAACAGTGTAACTTGGAAGAGTTTTTAATTTAGCTGTAATAAAACACGATATCATACTAGACTTTGGAATAGACATTGTTTTAACAGCTACATCCGCCAAAGATATTTAGCTTCTAAAATTGATATAATTCAGGATACAAAGCGAGTCACGAGAGAAAACAACAAAAGGGCAGCTTGACGATTGTTGCGACTCGCGATATAAAAGTCGCGTCGCATTGTTCTACAAACGGAGTGGAAAAACAAAGGATTGCCGGCGCGGAGTAACATCAGCATAATTAATTACACTGATTCTCGGAACCACTCCGCAAACGCACCGGGCGCTGAGATGTCGTTTTATCACCCGCTGTCGTATTCATAAATAAATTTTAATATCAATAATGTTGTTTCTCAGTCACATGACGGAAATGTCTTTATTACGTACTAAAACGTTAGACACTTCGCTAATGTAGGTAGGTATAACAGTAAATTTGCATTAGAAAGAGATATTATAATTCGATTTGAAAGTGTTAATTTAATTTAGTTTGCTGATGAGGAAGTCTTTTATTAACAGGTTAAAACATTTTATCTCCTGACAGGATATAAAGTTTATGGTTTTGATTTCATCAATTCTTATTTACTATTATTTATTAATCTTTTGTCCCTTATTATTTTCAAGATAAAATGTACCCTAAGTTAGTACTTAGTTGGTTAGTGTTAGTAAGTAGAGTAATTATCACATGATGGTTTAAAAAGCGTTAGTAATTTAGGCGCTTGTCAATTTTTTGCGACTTTATTATAAAGTGGATTTCTTAATACTTTCTCTAAATAACAAAAGCTCATAATAATATTATTTTTATGCAATATGCATACTATAAACATTCCTAAATAAAACCAGAATCCATAGCGTATCTTAAAAGAAATAAGCTGACAATCTCATCTGTGATGAAAGATTACAGAGAAAAGTTTACAAGTAGGTACTCCTACAAGGCGCAATTTTAGTTCCCATTTCATTTATCGTTTATGTTAATTGAAACTTAAAAAATAATTAAAAGTCGAAAGAGCCAGCATTTTCAAATGCTAGTTTTCACAGTCAATACAATTCCCGCGCTAACGCAACTTTAGTTCACTGCCCACATTGTACGTATCGACGTTAGTGGCCACTAAAAGTCGAGCTTTATGCTTTTACCAATACAACTAACTACACCATTAAGGAGCCTGTTGAATTTCATTGACTTTGCCCAGAGCGAACCAGCGTAAAGAGGTGTAATGGCAACCGCAATTTTTTTTGGTTAACGAGAAAAACCAAACAACTCAAACATAGACCATGTTTGACATTTTTGAAAAGTTTTTAGGCTAAGTGTTAAGGTTGAAATACAAATTGGAAAAGTCAACAACCCAAAAAATTCTACCAAAAATTGTTCTTTTGTGGTAAAACTTAATTTTAAACCTAGCTTTACTTCAACCGCCTATGCAAACCCAGCTTTAGCATATTTATATGCCGCTTTCTTCTTTCAGCCGAACTAAGCTTTTTGCTATGATTTTTCAATTCTTAGAATAATTAAGTAAAATGTTATGTACCCAATCACGCCATTATTGCAAACTGCAATGGTATATGTATCTAGTTCTGCCCGGTACAATTCCTCTGCCGCTCGTTATGTCCTCACTGCTATTGACTCAATTACCATAGTTTGGAAACCTAAATGCCGATGGTTAAAATCGAGCACTAGGAAATGATCCAAGGGAAGGAGAATTAGAATTTTATGGCGCAGAGAATGGCAGTTAACTTTTACGAAAGCAATTTCCGACGTGGATGTTCAATTTTCGAGTTGGCGCAATCTTAATTATTCGATTCGGATTAGATGTTGTAGTTATGTTCTATATTGTACTGTTGTAGTTTTTACGCCGACCGATACTCGATAGTTTCAATTTCCCAGTTTCACATTTAGAGCATTCGAAGAAAATATTTTTAAGGGCGGACATCTACAACTTTTATGTCCTAACAAATTCCATCTTCCATAGTTTTGTCACAAGCGTAGTGTGCCACCATTGTGGGTTGCGATTTCCATAAAAGCACAGGATTTTTTTGAAATTTATTGGCATGCACTAAAAAAAGAAAATGTACAAAGTACATAATAGAAAACATACCTCCCACTTAATTAAAATTTAGGAAAATTAAAATTAACATGAAAAAATCCAAGGTTACCACTAATTACAAAATGCCTCAAAGGAGATTATGACAAATGTTATAAACTTAAATTTCGCCATCTTATAGGCATTTTCACGTATCTTAAGAGCTAATTCTTATTAATTCTCCATAAATCACAAAGACATTATAAATACTACCGACTTGTCTCCGCGTATCTCGTCGGCAAATCATATAGGATAGTTTATTATTTTCACAAATACATGTTATTTCAGACTCTCTACCGGGTTCAGGCGCTTCTTCAAACAAGAATATAAATTCTCATTTATAAACAAAATTCTACCATAAATCTCAAAGGTGGTCTTAAACACGTTGAAGTTTATATTGATATTAGTGGTTGAGATCCAAGGGAAGAACCTTTTTAGACCCTTTTGCTGTCGAACTAATAAAAACTTCAATAACTTTGCAGAAACTTTCAAACCTTCCAGTGTCTACGACTTTGATACTTGATTTGGATGTCGCTGTCGCAAGAATATTATGTAAGGTAGTCAAAAATACAAAAGTATGCGTTACCTTTAATAATCCTTACTTAATTTACAACCAAATGCGAAACATTATTAATAGTGTATTGAGTTTGTTTCTTGGTTCTTTGGTTTGTCCTTTAAAGAAGCAGCAACACAGAAACGAATTAGCGTAATTTTCTGCATTATTGAGGATCTGGAAAGTGACATAAGCTACTTTTTATCTGGTAAAAACAAGGGGTTTCTGATTTCTGTGTACGAAATCGCGGCCAATTGGACTGAAGATACTGTAAGTATCCTGTAAGTATACTGTAGGTGTAGGTACCTATGCGTAGAAGGTACTTTGATAATATGTAATATAGATGGATTGCTTCCGTTATATTATGCGGTCTTAGGCTAGCAGAAGGACTGAGGTTCATCATGGATCTTTTGTGTACTGTATGTAAAGGCTCTTGCTAGGTAAAATACGCTCTATAGGATCTTGTGTAATACATCATGCCTACATCCACGTTTTGTATACTGTATTACCCTTGCATAACGTCGTATTAATCCCTCGCCTGACATTTTTGTCCTGACCCAATTCACGGGAATGTCAGGAAAAATATGTTGCAGGAAAAACCCGTATCACTAATGCGGCGTTACTATTAATCATATTAGTACAATGCGTGTCAGTAGTTACATTGGGGTTACAAAGGGCTGAACTTATTACAAGCTGAAATTGGATGAACTAAAAGGGCGTATTTTTAAACCTTGCTGAACGTTGTTGCTTTCAACACATTTTTATAAATTCATAGCACGCTTTTGTATTCATAATTATTCGTAACATACAATTTGCTTGTGGTGTATTGTGTTGATGAAAATGTTTGTGAAATTCATTCATGTTTATGTTCTTCTACAACTGTACACATTTTTTGTACGTCCAAACTAATAACACTGGATAAACTCCTCTAATTAACTGTTGTAATGATACAAACACAAAGCAAAAGTTTGAAGTATTTTTTCGCCAATCATGCTCTAAAAGTGTGCCATTTTAGTTAAGCGTATGCGGAATAAAGTTTATCCTTTAGGCTAGGGACTAAAATATTTTTTGTTCGTTATTATTAGCTTAAAAAATTAATATTATCCCATAAAGAATAAAAATACTCGGCCATGCGCCTAAGCGCTGAAGATGCGTGGGCCGCTTGCTTGAAGCGCGAAAATCGAGAATCACGAATGTGTCTGCAACTCTGCATAGTTGTTGAAAGGGTAGAAGCGGCTTTTTCATCGAATGCTTGTGGACAGCGAGCTTACTGCCAGCCGTCACCGCGTGGACAGTAAGCTTTCTGTTTTCTGCTAGCTGTTCTTTTTGGTCCTGCCTGTTACTTCGATTAAGGTGGAGCCGCGTGGACGCTGTGAGAGCGGTGTCAAGTGAGTGAGCTTTTAGGTGTCAAGTGTACGGTCTATAAATTTTTCCACATAAAATCGTGTAACCATAATGGCGCCGAAATCACATCAAAATAGCTCTTTCATTATGAAATTATCTGTTTCAGTTGTGTCGTAAATATATCACAGCAAGTGCGTACAGAATGCAACACAAAAAAGTCCCCAGTGCGTTCTTTACGTTAAGCGATGGCAGGGTAAAGGTACAAATGTAAAACAGCACATTATGCGTGTCACAGCGGGTCGTCGTTCGCTACACTCGCGACAGCTCAATTATACGAGCCTAAAATAACAGCTCGAGCTTGGGTGGTCCAGTGGGTACCCAGAATAGGACGCCTTAGAAGGTAAGCACATCTTGGCTTTGAATGATAGAGGTGAGCGATCACTGATCGATTTGGACATAATTGGATTGGAGACGTATAATTTTATCGGGGTTTGTCACAGAGTTTAAAGTACCTAATGATTGTATGGAACTTATACATGCAGAGTCTTTTTATGAGAGAGAAAAGAGATAAATTGGTCACGATTAAAATTAAAGTTTAGAATTTAGCAGTATTCTTTGATTCTATATTATTAAATGGATCATTTGTGGAACAAAGTTATGGTGAAAGCAATAAAAAAAGAATAAGTTACTCAAATCTTGCTTACATGCCGATGGTAAATAGGTAGCAAGGCTTAAACATGTTATAAACGCTTTTGAAGTAACAAGTAGCTATAGGTACATAAAATGAACGATTTTGAGTTCGACTTTATAAATACGAAATCATGACTAATGATGAAGAGAATTTTACTTTCACAGACAAAGCAATAGAAAAATCTATCTACTACGCAAATAAAATATTGAATATGAAATCGATTTAAATGAAAAAAAAATCTGTAATAATTGTTTTGTGTAAAAGCCTGTACAAGCAATTTTGCGGTAAATGGAATCCAACAGATATAGTGGGGCCAATGTTCGCCGAAAATCACAGTTAACTGCAATTTAAGCCTAGCGTGCAATTGCAGCTCTCAGCCGGTTGTGTTTGAAATTTATTTGCCGTAGTTCTAGTCAGCTTGTAGAATTGGTTAGTTTTGCCAATTAAGCGGGCAGTCATAGCTGTACCTACTTGGGTTTAGGTTTAAAGAATTTATTCTCAATGAACAATTTACAGAGAACTTAAGGTTATAAAATTATTGTAAAAAGTACAATCACATGAAAAAACAAAAAATAGACACAAGTATTTGCATTGCATTAATGCAATTGTATTAAAAGAAGTTATAAATAACTACCTAATCGATGAATACACATAACTTATCTCCGAACGACAGAAATGACCATCTTATCTTTGAAGCTATTGCATAGCTTCTATCGCGGGCCTTGAGCGTGGAGACCGAATCCAGAAATTCCGTAACGAAAATAACCTAACACAGGACTCCTCCCACCGCTAGATGGCGTTGATAAAAAATGCTATGCAATAGCTTTACCGCGGCAGTCCCCGAGTACCACATCTCTTTTTACTTTTTAATTTCTAAACTGTTTGTTTAGTAGAGAAAAAACGTAACTTGAGTCGTGAACTCACACTGATGCAAGTCACGCACATCATGAATTTCTGATGTATTTTCACAGTCAACACACTTGAAATCACTTTCGATTTCTAATTCTTGTTTGAGAGATACCTAGCTAAGATACTACCGAAACTTGTCCAACTAGCTGTGCTTATCTGATTCTATACAAACAAAATAATATTTAAATTCTTCCATATTTACATTTTAATGTCTGTTTGTTCCTGCATAACGAGAATAAGAAGTACTTTTCAAATTGAGCGGTTGATAGCGAAGCATAAATGCTAATTGCAAAATAAAATACCGATAATATCAATAAGTGGCAAGTGCTTGAAACTCTTGTGAAATTTCTATTAATCTGAGTATCTACGCTTCTGAATAAAGTCGTTTTTATGGCTACATATTGAGAAAATTTTCCCTTGGTTTTATGTATTTTAGCACTCAATCATTGGGGCGAGTTCACACTACTGCGTACTGCGTAAGTCTGGCGTACTGTCAGTGTATGTTCAGAGGAAATACGAGCGGTCTTTTCTCCATACAAACTCTCTCGCCTATTTTCTTTATGCTATATAACCTTGGAGCAATGATTTTTTACAGTTAAATAAATATCGACCTCTTCTGTGTCTTTATAAGCAGATAGAATATACTACCCTTTCACAATGAGCAAATTGCCTATTTAGACCGCTGTGAACAGAGACCAAGTGAATAAGGACAACTATGTATTAATGAAAAAAGCAAAAACTTAGGGACACAGTATATAATTTTCTTATTGATTGATATGAAATATCTTTTAAATTGGTCCAATATTGGAGGATGAAATAGTAGAGAACCAAACCTCGAATTATGACTATTTACTTAGGATATTCAGTCTACTAATGTACTTTAAGAACAACTGCAGCTCTGGTTTTCAGTAGTAGCCTTACCTTACGTGAATTACATTATGCAATCAAGGATACATCTGTGCATCATCAATCATCAATCAATCTTTATGATACCCTGATGGCTCACTATGTACCAATGCAATAGCGAACTGTAAACACGCCCTTATTGCTACAGGTTACAGCATTCGCATCTTACTGCATCGTTTATTATACTATAACTTAATAAGTAGCCGTCATTAAAAATGTACTTGGAAGTTTTTGCAAGTATAGAATCTTACTAGCTGATTCCCGCGACTTTGTCCGCGAGGAAAAAGTTTAGAGTGACTTGCTACTATCCGCGAGAAGTTATGTCCTCTATCATCGAAAATATTTAGTGGATCTTAATATATAGAGTATATTATAACGATAATATTTAGTAGTTTTCGCGTGATGCGCTACAGACAGACAAACGAACAGGCAGACAGACAAAAAATTCAAAAAAAATTGTTTTGGGCTGAGTATCGGATAATAAAGCATCATAAAACATATAGAGTTCGTCCCGTTACAGTTTTATCATAAGTATAGATTATATTTGAACGAGCGAAGCGAGTTCTCAGCAGCAGAGGGTCGTCTCCTCAGGCCGAAGGCCTGAGGGGGTACGGGCTTCGAGGCCTTGCCTCATTACCCGGGCGGGGCGCGGGGGAGAACACTCCCCCGGTGATTGGTTTCGGCCTTGAATGGCCGAGGCTCACTGGCGTGGGCCAGGAGCCTGTGGGTCGTCATGTCCGTGGGTGCTCCGCACCGCGGGCGGGTGAACCGCCGCCGCGTGCGAAGCAATGTCGTGTCCGGTGGAGGGCTCCGCGCTACGGGCGAGTGAATCGCCGCCGTGCGCGGAGCGGGTGTCAATCCGGGAGCTCTGCACCGCGGGCGGATAGTCCGCCGCCGCGTGCAGAGCGATGTCACGTCCGGTATGGGGTTCCGCGCTATGGGCGAGTGAGTCGCCACCGTGCGCGGAATCGGTGTCTGGTCCGGTGGTTCTCGCGTCGTCTTCTTCGTCGCTGGGGTCGCCTGCGTGCCTCCTCGGTGTTGGCGATCGCAGGAGCTCTCGAGGTACGGGACGCCCAGTCGTAGGTCGGCTGGTTAGCGGGGCGATGCCGTGGAGGTGCTCGTACGGTCCGCAGTCGGCGCGCGCGAACATGCGCCGCGCAAGTGTGCGGACGTACTCCTCCACGGTGGGCGTCTTGAGGTCGCGATGGATGACGTCGTTCCTCACGTACCTCGGAGCTCCAACGATCAGACGGAGGCACTTGTTTTGGAGGACCTGTAGGCGGCTCCTCTGGGTTGCCGAGCAGAGCGCATACCAGGCGGGAGCCGCGTACGTCAGTCTGGAGCGGACATAGGCTCCGTAGATGAGGAGCTTGGTCTTCGGTGATAAGCTTGAGGTGAAGACTTGGTGGAGCATCGACCGTGCCGCCTTGGCCTGGCCCACGACATGGTTAACCATGGGAACCAGGTTTAGGCTGAGGTCGATGCGGCACCCCAAGTAGCACACCGAAGTTTGCCACTCTATGTCCTGCCCTCGGAATCGGAGCTGACGTATAGGCTTCCGGATGCCGAACAGGATGGCGGTCGTCTTCCCCACGTTGACGGTCATCCTCCACTTGTCCAGCCACTCCGGAAGCAGGTCCAGCAGGCGCTGCATCTTGTTGCAGGCGACGATTTGATGGTACGACGACGCGAGATACGCGCTGTCATCGGCGTAGAGCGACAACAGCACGTCCTCCTCCCCCTCGCGTAGATGTTCGGCGAGGGTGGGGATGTCGTTGGTGTACAATGCGTACAGGCACGGCGATAGGCAGCTGCCTTGGGGTACACCCGCACGTATGGGGCGCGGCTGGGAGTCCGCGCCCTCCACGGAGACGTGGAAGGATCTGCCTTCCAGGAATGATGCCACCAGCCGCACGATCGCTGGTGGTACGTCGGTCGAGAGGAGCGAGTTCTCTGAGTCAACTAGGGTCTGAGTCACTATAATGCTAATAGATGGCGCTGTGTCAGTAAAACAGTTTTATGTCAACTATTATTTTTTTTATTGTGTCTAATGTTAAAAGTTAATTATTACAATATATAATTAAAACTTTTGGGAATTATGGGATATCGCGAGGTCTCAGTTCGGGGCGAACCACTAGTCTAACCATAGCGAAACGATTAGATACCTTGATGAAAATATACAGTTTTAAAGCGAGTAGGTAGATTTATTGCATTTACTTTGTACTCTCATCTTTTCCTGAATAATTATCTTCTTCTTTTTCAACCAATAGCATTCCATAGAATAATTCTCTTGCAATTCCTGAATCTGCGATAGATAGTTAAATAGATTAGAATAGTCATATAGGTAGGTATATTAATGTGTATGCTAAAAAATACAAATACGATTCAATCTAACGGCTAATCGGTCCAAGCACGTACGTAGTACGATGAACAATTAACAATTATACATGAGAATCAACATCGTTAAAGCAAAACAAATTAATATTTGAGCAAACAATTCGAATGAATTCGTTCCATACAAAACCGCACAAGCGTTTGGGCACAACTAATTAACGATTACGCGGCGCAATTCATTGAAACTAATAAAATAATTAACCCAAACAAATCGTTATGTTCAATACATAACATGATATTACGTTAATAATATAATAAATAAAATCTATCCACCGTTTTATCCGTAGGTCGCATAGTAGGTACTATAAGTAGCTACTACTTTTCAACTGTCTCGTACTAGTGGTTAAAATATTCAACAGAAGATGACGAGGTCAATTTTGGGTTGTTCTTTTAAGAGTTTGTTCTCTATACTATCTCGGAGTAAGGAAAGTAGGCGGTGTCAACTCCGTGACTAGGAAAACACGCAAAGCCGTCGATCCTGCGCCTGATCTCGCTCCTGTTGTCTCGTATATGAGAGTGAGGGAAAAGAGAATACACCTATGTTTTGCGCAAACATCTATGCACTTTAATATCTCCCACGCATATAGCTAACTTTTATGAAGATTAGGATTCGGTCGTTACTCGTTAGGACATTATTACATACCTTTATTTCGATACTAGAGATCTAGAATTGGTACGTATTGCACGTCTTTAAAATAAGAGCCTGTAGATCCATTTAGTCTGACACGAGTGAGTTTCAATGCTTGAAATCTATCAACGTTGTCGTGATGCAGAAACATGTACTAAAGGTACGGATGGGTATTAGTGTAGGACAACTGTTTTCGTTTAAGACAAATGACAATTTGAATATGATTTACGACTACCGCGATTATGTATAAGGAACAGTTTATGTCTACTAAGTACTGACCAAAAAGACACGTACGATATTTATTTTGCTGTAAACAAATCGAATCTCACATACAGAGAGTTACCATAATACTAGATTCAGCGCCGTCTCGCTAAATAGTAGGTACATCTTTGTAGCTATAATGATAATACATAGCGAGAATGATAACACATAACGAGATGCGTCGTCATTGAGTTGTGATGTGCCACAAGCCCCAAAACAGAACTCTACATGAGTAGAGTTCTCTGTTCCAGGTTACTGAGAACTTCTTGAAGCTGGGGATCTCAGATGAGTTTTGCTCATAAAAAAATCCACGAGCAATTGTGTGTCGGTCCACCTCTACATAATATACTCTGTACAGAAGATTGTCGGGGACACCTATACTGAAAAGTTGTTTACATATTAACATTTCTGTATAGCATACAAACCGACACTACTGCCAAAGGGCGCCGCAACGCGGTACTAAGCAATGCTTTTAGGGGAATTTTCTCACTCCGATGTATGAGGTTTTCTTCTCTTGGGTTACGTTACTCAATGCTCACATATGGATTGGAGGAGAGTAGAAATAAAACAAAATCAAGCAACGAGCACTCTGTCGCCGGGCGATTTATGCCCGTGATTCATTCGCGTACAGTTAGAACCAGAAATACAATTCGTTTCTGTCAAGATATTATTTAATTACCTTCATATCTGCTACGACTTTTTGGATATAAAATTAGTTGATGTCCACAATAAAAAAAATCCGTGTAGAAGAATTGGATTTAAAACAAATTCCGTGGGAACTCTTTGATTTTTTCATATTAAAATTTTATACTTTGTCAATAAACAATACTGTGCCATCTCATCTATATGACATTGGTTTAAGGGTTAAGACGTAAAAATATAGCAGACAAATAGACACATACTTTGCCATTTAGGTACAAGTAATATTAGTATAGATTCATATAAAAAAATATTAACTTTTATTTTTGTAACATGTTCAACCATGCTGTACATGACTAATATTCTCCTTTCCCCCTCCAACAACTAAACGTCAAGCAAATATGGACCTATATGATTGGTGGTGCAAAAATAGTGAAGTTTGAATTGTCTACACTGTTTTTCAGTCCAACGCGACGCCCTGACTGTTGCGCTATTGGCCTCAGAATTTTAGTTTGGTTCTACATGGAAAAATTAGACTCTTTTAAAATGATAAACTCTCAAACTTCAAAGTTGCTGTTATTTGACGCTGATTATACAAAACGGCAGATCGAGCATAGCATATGTAATAAAAGAGTTTAATTCGAGCTTGCTACTTAAAAAAAAACTATAAAAGCTTCATGTTAGGGGTATAGATTTCTACAAGTGCCACATCAGTCTTAATGTAAGCATATTTTATTTGTTATCTCATAAGTAATAGCCATAAGCTAATTTTGTGTTGAGCTCACTATTCTGCCCTCGTAATTGAAAACACAGTAAGTTACATAGAAGTTACCTTTAAGTTACTGTGTTTTCAATTACGAGGGCAGTATTGTTATTTTGTGCAGGCAAAGTCCTTTTCGAAACTTCCCGAATGTTCACCTCTTTCTTAAAATTGCTCTTATACATTGCAAAAGGTAGCTAAAGTTGACGTTTAAGGCATATAAATATATGAAGCCCGAATTCCTTTCTTCATTCTATTCTCCAATGAGAATAGAATAGCTTTTTGTAAATAAACATTTACAAAATGCTTTCAAATCGTCTAGAGAATCAACCACTGCTTCGAGGTCTGTCTGTACCATAAAGATAGCATATTTCTTTACTACCGTAAGTAATAAAGGCTATATTAAATGTCTGAACCGTGTGTAGCAGGTAGGCTATAATATCACATAACATAACATGGTTGGTCAACTGGGCACCTAAAATTATTTCAGGTGCCGACTTGATGAAGTAGAGAATTTAATTTAGTCAGTTATAAGATTCATTTGATAAAATCCAGCTTTTTCTAAAGATCCATACCAAATTGACCCCTGAATGGGTAGCGAATATTCTACGTGTTGAAAAAGTAGCACCGATAACGTAATTACTGGAAGGTTTTGGAAACGACGAGTGTTGTGCTATACTAAACTTTCGTTCTCTGAATAGACCCTTCAACATACAGCAATGGTGCAAAGAGTTGATGATATGCTTTGTTAAGCGAGAACATTTTGGGTTTGTTGCATCCGATGAATGGTCTATAAGAAGCCATTTATGATTTTGATAATGACTATGAAGTGAAGTGCGATGGGTGTTCCTTAATGATTATATTTAACGCAGTGAATCCAAATATTCTTTTACTGCTTTGACGAATCAGACACTATCTGATTAGTTCTGTATGTGTAGTGCTCATTATAATTATTTTATTTATTAAAACCTTCCTTTTCGACTGGTCTAAATGATGTTGGAAAACGCTTTTATGAGTTTGGAGCTATTTTAAAATCTTTATAGGCTATATTAGTTTGCATATTAAAAAATGTTTGTGTTTCAAAACTCAGTAAGAAAAACGAGGATAAACTACTCAAATGCGACGTGTTAAAAAACAAGACCTATCAAGCAACAAAATACCATAAAGTTTTAACTGCAACACGATAGTAAACATAATTTACAACTGGGCCCCTGTTTTTATATTTATTTTTACTCCGTTTAGTTATGCGCTTGTTCCATAAAAGTTCCGTAAATTTCTATCGGATCGGACAGTTCTGAGACTGATCGCTCATCCAGTTATATTTATAGCTGTTTGATTTATTTTGTTATCTCTTTATTGCTCGGCTAACGACAAGCATTCTACTCTGAAGATTAATAGTTGCCGTCAGCGTGATTTAGCAGACCAACCGATATTTAATGTGCGCTATTTAGATACAAAACGACGGTTTATATTTAGATTTTCTCGGCTGAGAGCCCAATCATCGGGAAATTATTGGAATTATCGGACGTACAGTGGAGATAGATTGAGTTGTGTACGGCTTAGCGAGATCGATGTTTTTGCTTTGCTGTGATCGGTTCTGGAAAATTAGCTATAATCTGATTTGCTTTAGCGTTTTCGATTTGCCTTGCTTACTTATACACGCAGTCCAGGCTGGACATAAAAAAAAATATTTCTATTGTATGTGACCTAAAACCACAGGGTAAGGAAGGTTCATACTTATACTGTACTTAAACATTTGACTCCACAGCTAGTTCTGAGGTTATTTGTATTTTCCGTTGTCAATACGAACCCATTCTGGACAAAAACTTCGAATTGTATAGGTAACTATTTGACGTAATTGATACAGATTGGTTGGCTCTACAGCGAGCGATTAATAGTATCTTAGAATTTCAATCAGTTTAGAGTTCAGAAAATTCAGAGCTATGTGCTATATAGCACTATCTGAGAAATCATCCTTATCGACAATTGAGCATGATACGATATCAGATACGTACCTACGAGATAAATATAAAAGATATCGCAAAGGGTCCGATGCTTGAGTGCCTTCTTTATATTGCGAATCTCATTTTTTTTTTCTGAATGCCAAATTCAATATTAGTACTTATTAAATAATCAAACTATTACAATTTTAATTATAACAAAACTTTCTCAAATTGAAACTAATATAAACTTTTTTCTTTATACTCCAAATTTTTGACATTTAAGATGTATTTTCAATCTACACATCGTAATTTAATTTTATTATTATTTTACAGACATCCTTTTTTTTACAAGCATCTGCTAGGCAAAACTTAACTACTTAATTATATTCAAATGCCATTTAAACTTGCAATATTAGAAATCATGATCATTTTATTTTCTCGACCTATTAAGTATCTATATGAAGAGATATTTCTATCTATCTTTTATGTTCCTCCCCATTAGATGCACTTATGTTTTAGATTTAAATAGTTGCTGGTTATCTTGCCACAATTCCGATAAGCGGGTGTTGAAAATTAAAAGCCTATGAGTATCTTCCCACGCAAGAACGACAGGTTCGGGGTTATGTCTTGAGAGACGTAAACATTACCTGTAAAGCTATGGTCACTTTGGCAGCGACTAGTATTTAAGCTCCCAGATTGTTCTGTGCAATACTATAGATAGACTTTTGAATAAATCTAACATGAATATTTTTCATAATAAAATATAGAACTAATACAGCAGAGCATTTTTTTAACGGAAAAATAGATCACCAAAGTCAGAGCATTATAACGTCCAGTCCGCCCAGTATCACACAGCAATCTGTGGTATCTTTAGAGTTTAGACCAATAACTTCTTTATTTTTGAACATAATTTATTGTTTCATTGTTGATGTTGTTTCTTTGATAGTTTTCTTAAATATCGATAAATTAACAAAAAGTATTACAAACTGTAAATAATTCAAAATTTATTTCATTTGTTTTTCTTCTCGGGTTTTTGTCGGGTTCGATTCCCAGCGGGGGCAATTTGGGAATGTATGATTTCTGAATTGTCTGGTCTGGTGGGAGGCTTTGGCCATGGCTAGTTACCAGTTGCCACCCTACGGTCAAAGTCGTGCCGCCAAACCATTTAGCATTCCAGCACGATGGCGTGTAAAAACAGATTAGGGGTATGGATTGAATGTACATTGCCATACTCCTTCCAAGTTAGCCCGCTACAATCTTAGACTGGTGAGATCGCAATTAAGGACTATCTTGTATGGAGTGTAGGGTGCCCCCCGGCTAGATGTATGACATCAGGAAAGTGGCAGACTTGATTGGATGCGAAAGGCCGAAGACAGGCAACGTTGGCTCTACTAGAAAGAGACCTATGTCCAACAGTGCATGCATGTGGGCTGATGATGATGATGACTATCTAGTCATTGAATAAAAAAAAAATTAACTTTACACGCGATCTGTTTGGCCTTGCTTTCTTTGGAAAAGGCTCGCATAGCGGTTTGCGTGGTAATAGGTCTTGCAATCGCGCTGCGTCTCGACGTAGCTGGTGGGCGGTGGCGCCAATGCCTACTTTGATAGCGCGAACTTAGTATTAACGTTTTAAACCTATCAGCTACAAATAGTGATTATGGACGTTCGTGTTTCCACTCCAATAATTACTAGCCCAGCTACATTGCTATGTATATTTCTTGAATTGTGGATTACTTAAACTGTATCGAATTTGAATAGCAAGTTGTTTATGGGAATGGGCTGTTTTCAGGCCGGTATTTTATTTTATTGCCCATAATAAGTTAATTTCTGATTTGAATTTTTATCTTCTCATGCCAATAAAATGATTAATGTACTAGTTGATGCCCGCGACTTCGTTTGCGTGGATTGAGGTGTTTTTAGCTCCCGCGGGAACTCTCTTATTTTCCGGGATAAACAGTAGTCTATGTGTTATTCCAGACTATAATCTATCTCGGTGCCAAATTTCAATAAAATCGGTCCAGTCGTTGCGGCATGACTTAGTAACAATCATTCATCCATCCATTCATCGATCCATCCATGCATCCAACTTTCGCATTTATAATATTAGTAGGGTTACATTTTTTTTATCTTCGCTACTTATTAATATTATGTGATAAGAAGTTTGTCCTTAAGTGTCGGGATTCCTCCAGTTACCGATTTATTTCAACTAGGATAAATAAATATTTCGTGGACAAGAAAAAAGTTTAGAAAACTTAAACCAATTGCGGAAAATTGGGTGGAAAATCCGTCATGTTGATTTTGTTCGTATGTCATTCAGACCATACCTACCTAATAACAAATCGAACACCTCATTCATCCAAATGGGTTGAGTAGTTTAGGCGCTGCGGTGGAACATACGTAAACAATAGGTACGAACATACGTAAACGTAGGTACCTGGTACATAGACTACTAAAATCATAACCCTTCCTTTTAGCTCTGTCGTCATCGGATCAAAATACTATGATGTGACCATACCTTAGTCAAAACGCTCTAATTAAACTAACATAAAAAATGGCCATTACGCCATTTTTATCCACATAAGTGCAAATGTAAATTAATAAACGTTGGCTGACTGAGCGTAACAAATCATTGAAATGGTTGTATCTGTCGACGGGCGCATTTGCCACGGCTTTTACCTCTTTTGTTCGGTTGTTTATTGAAACGAATATTTAATTCCCATGTCATATCATATCATTCAAGAGTGTGAATTTTGCGAAGCGTGTATTAACTTGACGGTGATTGACGGAAAAATAAGAATGGAATGATAAATTAGCTCCGAAAAATGTATTGATGCTGGTGGTCAAATGTTTACAGTGAACGATGATAAACCAACCCCCTGTCGAGATGGTGCGATTTCTTAACTCAGAATCAGAAAAGTCGATTTTGATTTCCAGTACAGAAAATTTTAGAAATAATCTTTTACTAACATCGAACTATAACGCTTAGAACCGAAGTTTTTAGCAAGTGTGAGTGCCATGTCATTATTTTCTCGTATAGTTCTTGCAATTCAAGAGGGCGCGTGAGCTTTACATGTGGTTACGTCGTGTACATGCACATTGCGTAAGTGTGCATGCCTGTCAGGAGTCTAGGTGGGAGCGGTCAGGCGCGAGCAAGCTCTCGCTCACATTTACACAAATACGACACATACACATCCATAATAAGCCACGCACCGTCGCGAATTGTAAGAACTATAATGGTACTGAAGTGGTACTGATAAATATGTTTTTGATGGTTATTTTGATGAACTATAACAACACCTACGTCATTTTTTAATATTTTTTTGCAAGCTCTTCATATTAATTCAAGCACCACCTTCATGAATGTGGTGTGCATATGTATTTAATGTATTACATAATTTTTCTTTCAATGTACAATTATTGAAAGAAAAATTACTTGGGCACCGCAAAAATTTAGCAGATGATAATTTTCTAGTCCCATCTAACTTTTATTGGCTCACTTTTATGGGCTATGGACTTTTTATAGGCTTTTTTTGTGTGTGTTTCATGGTTTAAAATGACGGAGAGTAAAAATTGTACGTTTTTGTTAATTCTTTTCCTTTCTTACGAAAGGGTAATTCCAATTTCATAGTCAATTTACTTCATAATCAACACTTCAAATAAAGCACTCAAAACCCCGCAGTATTTATAATGCAAGTCCCATAAATGCACCGCAGTTTATAAAAGGCAATTTGCAATTCTACTGATGTTTAGAAAAAAACGAATAGGTATGCATTTCGTTTTTCGACCCATACTAGGTATGTAAATGTACAGCTAAAATATTCTGCACGTTCCTAAACAAACGAATGCGTTTTGTATTGTACGAATAAAAATTTAAATCGGGCATTCGCTAGCTTTGTACACTTTGCTCGGTTCGTTTGATGCCAATATTTTAACTTTACTCGTAATTAGGCTTTTAACACACCTCTTACGCGAAAGCCGCTGTAGTGCTGTCATGACTAACAAGAGAAACAGAAGCGAAATTGCAAGCTCCATGCATACAAGTAACTATGAATTTTCCTTAGTGATTCCGCTGATGTACTCAGTCACATCTCCTCGTTTGGTTTTACTGCAACAAATTATGTTGCGCTGCAAAATTGCTAGGAGTTAAGTATAACGCCGAAATCGTCTTAGAAAGATATAAAACATAGTCATAAAATTTCCAGGTTAGAAGAAGCAGTTTAATGAAACACAATTCCGCTATTGTTTCGCAAGTCATACAACGCACAAGTAATACCGGAGCTTCAGCGGTTTCGCTATATCTATTTTGAGAGGAGGTCTGCTACAGGTCTTATATGTTTCAGCACTACCTGCAGGTACTTGTTTTTCGAACTAGGTCTCTACATATGTAGTCTTAAATTGAAATATCTTTATCGTAACTTGACCGGAATAACCCACTTCCATCAACTTTATCGACGCATCACCCGGGTGAGATATTCAAGGGATAACTTGACATATAAAAAAGACCTGCTTGAACTTGATTAAGAAGATAACTCGGAAAAAGTTTAAAAGTAATTTTTGCCAGCGTCCAGCTGTTCAACTATGTATCTAGATGTGTAGGCTAACACTAGCAATAGAACATTGTGAAATCATCAAAGCAATTTAGAAGCTCTATCTCAATGCAATCTCTGCATTGTGTTGTAATAAACTGCATTAGACTACACAAAATGTTCATTAAAGCGAATTACATCAATCACTCACACGCTTCCTGGAATCGTCAAAGCATTCCAGCTGTCATCGTTTGACAGGAAGAGAGGCGCTATACACCACCCACTTGATCCAGGTTGGGCGTAAATATTTATAAGTGCAATAACGCCCTAATACCTATTCATAAGTGAAAATTACTATGCAAATAGTGGAAACGGGGCGGGCCGTAAATCTAAACGTCTGCCGGCGCCTTAATAGCGACGTGAACGTGATGAATATGAAACTGTGACGTCGTGTCGTCATTAATAAAGGAATAATTAAGGCGAAACGGGAAGAGTAATGTTCTCCGTTCAAATTGTATTTCATTAAGGTGGTTTAACATTTTGGTCTTGAGTGGTAAAAGATTATTGTCGCTTATCGCAACTTGCTATCGAAGTTTTTTACGTAAGAGCTGTAAAGCAACAGCGGAGAGCGTTCTTTGAGCGTAGTTTTTGAATCCGCCGCATTTTTTTCCGAAGACTACCAACACAGGAACTGGTACCTGTTGAATTTCAAAAATAGAAGCCACATAGAGGGAGAAGTGAAAAAGAAACAGATAAATGTACTTTATTACACTCTAATAGTCTGGTGATAGCCAAGTCACGAGACTATCAGTGTATTCACGAGGCTCACAAGCAGCACATGAGTAAAGACCTAGTGAGGCCATAGTGGTTATGACTCCCGTCTGCATTTCGGAGGGTCCCGACTTCGATTTCGATCCAAGAGTATTTCTGACTTTTCAGAGTTAAGTGCATTTTTACTTTTAATCAATAAAATATTACCTGCTTTAGTGGTGAAGGAGAACGTAATGAGGAATTCTCAGGCGAGAGTTCGTCATAGCATTATTTTTTAATTCAGATTAAAAACAAAGTTTGTTTTTACATCCGAACTTTACTGAACTTTGAATCAAGATGGTTCTTGATGGCTCAAATGATATACGCTGTATTGCCCCCACTAAGCACCTACACCCTGAAATTGAGAAATTATGTTCATCTTGAATAAATGAATAAAATATTAATGTATGCTGATCTAAATTAAATTAATACAGAACGCTCTACACACTTGCTACGCCATTGTTGAGAACAAGTTTATTCACGAGATCAGTCCAGATTTGCGTGGCGCGCCCATAAATCACATAGGCTGTGACTATCTACCCACACAGCCTCAAATGTCTTAAATTCAATACAAATTGATGTCTGTATCTTACTTGGTCTTGTGATAAATTACACCGCGTTGATTAAAGAAACTTATCATAGCATGATAAATGCGAAACGAAAATATTATTACATAGCGTTATTAAATACTGGCTGCCCACGATTTCGTCTGCGTGGATTAAGTTTTTTTTTTATTTCCGCGAGATCTCTATAAAATTTTCCGGGATAAAATGAGGTAAATCCTGGGTAATTGTGAGCTATCTCCATTCGCATCCATATGCTAGGAGTGGGTACGACAAACGTGCAATTAGTGGGGTTCGAACCTACGACCCTCCCCCCACCTTTAACCGCTGGGCTATTGAGGGGTTCATTTGTTGTTACGTGAAGGAGTAACAAATATCCACCCGTATGGATGTATCATTCTTGACCGACCCGATTTCTCCTCCAGGGTGTCGGCTACCTTAAGATCCTGTTTCTACACGCCATCGATCGTGCCGAAACGCTAAATCGCTTGGCAGCACGTCTTTGACGGTAGGATTGTAACTAGTCACGGCCAAAGCCTCCCACCAGACGGTGCTTTTAGAAACTAGATCAAAGCTCTAATAAAAGTACCAGCTCCTATCTAGATATTGTAAATCCATAAATAAATAAATAAATAAACATTAACGGCCTGCTGGTCCGCAGCGTGACTAATCCACCAGATACACCGTGGGAGTGCACTTGTATGCAGTACTACAAATAAGAGCAGGTTTAGCTCGGTTTAGTGTGCGGCCAGTATGTGGGCTTTGTCCGCTTATTTATAGCTCGCGCTCTGATAACCTGTCAAACGTTGTTAGCGGAAATTTTCAGTGTCGTAAGCTTACAAGTTATAAATAAGTTACGTGTGTACCATAAGACTGATTTTTAATATGTCGCAGAGGTAAATGTGGCCTATTTTAAAATTTGGAATGCCCTTCCGGCTTCCGTTTTTCCCTGTAACTACAATTTGGATACCTTCAAATCAAGAGTGAGTAGGCATTTTCTAGCCAAGCACGTTCCATCTTAGGCTGCATCTTAACTTACCATCAGGTGTGATCGCTAGCCAAGCGCTAGTCTATATATTATTTTAAAAAAAAACTTGCGACATCATAATATTGTCCCACTTGATTGCGCTGATTGTCTCTCTCAGGGCCAATTTTACCAATGTAAAATAAATAAACATTGGCAGATTTTCACTATAAAAACTGTAAGATCGCCCAATTTATTCTTCGGTTAAGCGTCACTAAAAAACCCGTCCAAGTGCGAGTTGGACACGCACACGAAGGGTTCCTTACCATCGTAACAGCGATTGATAAGATCGAGCAAAAACGCCGAAATAAATTACGTTTCTTGTATTGTAGGAGGAGGGGTTCCATACGAGAAACGTGATTTTTTAATTTTATTTTTATTATTTGTTGTCATAGCAGCAACAGCCCGCTGACTCAGACGAACGGAGGCGGAGCCTTAGTAATAGAGTCCTGTTGGCATCCTTTGGGTACGGAACCCTAAAAAAAAATTCAAATATAATATGACCTATTTCATATTGTCCATGTATTTTTCGCAATAATATCCATAATAACGTGACCTCGAATTCGCTTTTCTTCTTTTTCTTGTAAACAGGGCTTGTATTTTCATTCATAGCACACTTCACCTAGTTTCATCAAAAGAAAATGCCGCTATGAATCTTCCCTGGTATATTACGAACAACATAAATGGGTTCCTATATCGGATGCCAAATACGATAAAGATAACATTTCCATATTCCGGCAATTGAATTGCGAATAGTGTACAAATTTGACCTTGTACATTACAAATACCTAGTTTGGCAACTTTGCCCCAGTGAATCAAGTAAAGTTACGGTTAGAGCTCGTAACAGGGAAATGAACATGAAGATTTATGGCTCCCGACACATTCTAACATTCTTTGCTTTCAGAACTTTGTCCTTGATATTATGTTTACAAACTGGTTGCAAAAATACGACAAGTTTTATGTTTGCGTATCGTCTGACTAACTGGCTAGGACTGAGAACGTCAACCCTGAAAGTAATGGGACCAATGGGATGGAATGCGTGACTTTCAAGTAAGAGAGCCCAATAACTTTTTTGTTTCGCCCGGCACCTTACCTTATCATCATTATAATCATTAGCAGCCCGTTTACGGCTCCCTACTGAGCGCTAGTCTCCTCTCAGAGAAGGGTCCACCACGTTGGCCCAATGCGAATTGGCGGACTTCACACAACTTCGAGAACATTACAGGAAACTCTCAGTGTACAGGGGCCCAAGTCTGCTATTGGAATTGTAGTTCAATTGTCTATCAATCAAATGTCAAAGTTCAAATGTCAATTGTTATTTTTAGCAATTGTCATGTCATTGATAGACAATTGAACCCCTGGGCCCCAAGTCAAATTGCTAAAAGTAGCAATTGGGATGTCATTGATAGACACATGAACTACAATTGCAATAGCAGACTTGGGCCCCAGGTTTCCTCACGATGTTCAATTAAATATCACGTCCTTCACCGTTGAAGCACGTGATATTTAATTGACTTCTCGAATAAAAGACCACAGTCCTGGCCACTAGGCTATCACTGCTTACTTGCCTTAATATCTCAATGTAAAATGTCTTCAAAACTTTGTTGCAAAATGTACCCGCCTAATATTTAGATAGGCTACCTACATTAATTAACATAGCCCGAACATTAACATAGCACGTTATTGACTACCTACAGCTAGATACATATTGAAATTGGAGCTATGGTTAAACAAACATCAAACATGTTTGCACAAACGTGGGAATTAGGTAAACCGCTCGATCTAAATGAGGCTCTTAAGCCGCTGAGTAAACATCAATTTATTTAGTCAACATTGGCTTCAGCCACTCCTTACACGGTAACTTAGCACACTACTCCTAGTACAAGTTGACAAATCTCGAAAACCTTATTAGTTTTCTTACGCATTGATATTAGAACTCGAAAAAATTCCCTTTAACTCCCAATTATTAAGTCGTAACCTCTGGATTACCGATTTTATTTATCTGGCAATTTGGCTGTAGATTGATGAATAAATTCGACATTGAATATCAGTTTTGAAAACTATAAAAACTCTTACTAGGGAGGACAATTGTAGTTTAGCGTCGTGCGCCAGTTTACAGAGAGTATTTGTTCAGAAGCTGTTTAATGACCGAAGCGTAGGAACTATGTAGATATTATACCATACCCGACTACACGTGCCACCGAATTGAGTCAAAACATAATTATCTTATTTTCTTTGATTTAACTAAAATCTGAATTAAGACTAAATTAATTTTAATATTTAAAATGTAAATTAAATACTTTTTAAAGCTTATTAATAACTATTTTGAAACGCTTTACTAACTAAGCAATTAGGCACCAACAACATTTTAATACGAAGAAGTTACCGAGTAATTCCGTCGAGAATCCATTGAAGTGGGTTCATAATAAAGGGAAAATTAATGAGCCAACTTTGGAGTCTTTGGTGAATTTCGATCCCAAATTTCGAGCAGGTATCGGGGTTCGGTGATAAAGTTATAAAATCGCTTTGCGATGCGTGACCGCACTCCCAACGGCTTCCGAGGGTGTTTTATTGAAAAAGTAAGAGTCGTGAGCTGACTACGGAGGGACCGTAAAATATGAATAATGATTATAGAGTGCGGCGCTTCGCGTCTGGCAAAGTTAATCACTGTGGCGACTGGCGAAAGTCAAAGATTCAGACATTATTTCCTACGTTGATTATATCCTCCAAGTTACCTACCTAATAAGATGTTGAATAGCCGCCGTCGTCTAGAGGTAGTTAACCTTTTGATTTATAGCAAACAAGTTAATCTGTTAAAATGTTTTTGAAAAAAAAAACTTAAAAAATGAAGGATTTAAAAAAAACTTTCATCACCTATTTTTTTTTTAAAGAATATCAGCTTGGCTGAAAAAAATAGGTGATGTAATAGGGAGAGGAGAATATTATATTCTCTCCCTTTCAAATAAGCTGAAAGCTTGTTTGGACTATTGTCCAAAAAGGTAAGTGTAACGGATGCTTCGATCACAGAAGAAAAAACGGATGGGATCGAACTTGCGACCTTTCAGTTTTCAGTGCGTTGATAGATCAGTCAGACAGCCAATCAGGACTTCTTATTAATATAATTAAGTTAAATTAAACAAAAACAAATTTTTGTGTGAATAATGTCGATTACGAGTAGATAGCTATGTAGAGTAAAAGTATGTAAACGGATGTTTAAAAAAAATGCAATTTATTAAAAATATATACTATTATATATTGATATATACTAAACTATATTAGTATAGTTATTCGAATTCTATGAAACAAGCTTATTGGGTATTTGCTTCGTGCTACATTTCAGACTCGACAGTTCTGTGAATCTGGGTCCACTCCTGGCTATAGGTAAATAAATTAACTAGCTGATACAGTAACGTATGTCAGTAGTTCTACATTGAATATCCATAATCTGATTACTGGATTTGCGGATACCGTACGTAGCACTAGGATTTTATGCGGATAATGGACGCCTAGATTACTTAACTGAAGTAATGACCTGTAATATCATTACCAGACCTTTAGCCCGGAAATTCATCCACGTGGAGTTAGGTTTTAAAACTCCCGTAATACTTTCTTTCCCGGCATAAAAGTATGAATTAACTTTTATTATATGATACCTAATACACCACATGATTTACAAAACAACATAAAAATAAGATAAAAATATTTATATAAATACAATTTGGCGGCCCTTACCTATTGCTATGAGTAGGTACCTACTAGGTATCTAGCGATCTCTTCCAGGTAACCAATGGTGCAATATAACTACAAAGAACAGATACGAGGTAGGTGGTGTAAATATTACTTAAAAATATATACTTAAATAATAATAGATTACAATACATTAAGTATGATGACTCGCATCTTAATCTTAGTTTTAATAGTAGGTTTAGGTTTAGTTACTATCATAGAAAACAAGTTACTGTATTACTAAGAAAATAAGTCACGTAGCTTGTAAATAAAGTTTATTATTATTATTAAGTACTGGCATAAAAAAAAAGTATCCTATGTAGTACGTCAATGACGAGGTCTTTAGCTATTAAAAAAGTCGTTCAGTATAATAACATCAGAAGCAACTTTATACTACCGTTAAAGTAACTCGACCGATGAATGATCAATTAATAACGTTTTTCTCGTTAATTATAAGCAAAATGCATGTAATGATAGCTCCATACGAAGTAGGAAACCTGTTTACCGAAGCAAAGCGCTGATACTTATACGCAGTGATTGACGGGCCCATGAATGCGTGATTAATGAAGTCCATCATCTATTACATGAGTTTTTATGCTTTCATTTAGCCTAATGACAGATTGGTAAATAGCCTTTTGATATACAGTTAAACGTTGGGCTGTCACACCCACGGTGGCTTGGTGAAGATATCGAAATAAAATGTGCCTTGGGACCTGAGAAACATCTTTGCTTTATGTACAAATAGGTATATAGGTACTCTTTTCTGGAATTAAAATAATAATAATAAAAAATCTATTTCTATTTCTAAATTATTTAAACAGCTTGCAGCGTTGTTGTAGTTTCCATAAAATAAAGAAAAAGAAATTCGCGCTTGCTTCGCTCGTGGTTGTATTGTTAACTGAACTACTGCTCGGTTTGGATAAGGGTTCTCTCTCTCTCCCTCCACTCTTCACTCGGCTATTATTTTATAAGGTAAATAAATGTATAGATAAATTTGGCGCACCATAATTTTCAAAACGCTTGCCGCTTTTCGAAAATCATGGGGCGGCTCGGTTTTGAAGCGGGTGGCGAAAGCTCGTGGCTCTAGTTCAAACAATTTATTCTATTCTTAATTTCTTTTAGCTTAGAGTCTATGGGCTACACCGAGTGGGCTAATTAGTCTTTTGAGAACAGCAGGGCTACTCGCCCCGCTTGAGCCCTAGCAACTGGTATTTTACTACTATCCGTACAGTTAAAGAATGGTTTTAGAAATGGCGGCTCATTATGCCGGTACTGTCAGCATACACGGGATCTATAGCGAGCAACAATCTGCTAATAATCAATAAATTATAATATATGTACTAGTAAATAATATAAACGATATATATATTTTTTAATTCAAATAATGTAATCATTTTTGGTTTTATTTAAGAACTAGATGATGCCCGCGACTTCGTCCGCGCGGATAAAGGTTTTTTGATTCCCGCGGGAACTCTTTAATTTTCCGGGATAAAAAGTAGCCTATGTTTTAATCCTGGGAATGAGCTATCTCCATTCCAAATTTCAGCCAAATGGGTTCATGCGTTGTGGCGCAAAGGAGTAACAAACATACACACGTACACACACACATACACGTATAAACTTTCACCTTTATAATATTAGTGTGTTGTGATTAAAATAATCTTGTAAAATTATGTTGTACACGCTGTTGATTACCAATAAATAAATAAATAAAGACGGTCATTTTATCAGTTTATTGTTGTTGTCCGTACCGGCGAGTGTGAGTATAGATAGCGACAGTGTGCGAGTGAGAGGTGAACAGAAGTGACGCCATTTTCAATCACATTCTTTAATTGTACGAGTAGTACGTGCATTAATTTATAGATCCAATAAATCTACCTACACGTAACGATACGTTATTATGTACAAGCTGATGTAGTAAACCTATTATAGATGTAGATTTAACAGTAATTGGGCGCTTTTATAATATTTTACTGTTAATTGCCCTATAAGCTTAAATATTTTACTACTTAACTTTTTAAACAATAGCAATAA
The DNA here is from genome assembly GCA_933228805.2 of Hipparchia semele. NCBI lineage: Eukaryota > Metazoa > Arthropoda > Insecta > Lepidoptera > Nymphalidae > Hipparchia > Hipparchia semele. Next base: position 6,055,245 of record OW121718.1, read on the forward strand.
TGAAACTTAAGTAAATAATAATAAATCACACTTATCTCAAAAGTTCCAAATCTTGGATTCCGTGTTTCAATTTATTAGTTTTGTATGGTTATTATTGCGTAACATTAAAATAATGTATTTAATTATGGAGTGAAATGAGTCAAACGGTTTTCCTCACGGAATAGTAATTTTTCAGCCTAAATGTAAATAGGCTGAGAGCTGGCAGACCCCATGGTCACGCTAAAATTAATAATTCTTTCGGCGTTGTATTCCTCATTACTGAGAGACCGTCTAGCTAACTAGATAAAAGAGCAGAAATCCTTTGTGGGACTGATGTTACGCTTTAATAACATTATTCGAAAAGAATTTGCAGATTTGCCTTTGCTCAAATTAAAACAAGGTGTAAAAGAATACACTAACATTACATTCGAGGTTATTTAGGTTTTCAGTTCTTTGTACGGAATTCAAATCGGAGACCCCATGGCCCGCAGCCGAATAAGCTAGCCACTAGTGACTAGACCAACAAAGAAGTCAATAATTTATTCACAACTAGCTGATACCCACAATTTCATCTGCGTAGATTTAGTTATTAAGATCCCGCGGAAACTCTCATTTTCCGGGATAAAAGCCTATGTCACTTTCCCGGTCCTCAATTATACCTACCCATGTAATAAATTACGTCGATCTGTGCTTTGTTGCGGCGTGATTGAAGAACAAACCAATAAATGAATAAACCATCAAACAAACACACTTTTGCATTTATAATATTAGTAAGGATACCTATTGTGATGGCGCTCCCTGAAAAATTGACGCGGTTTTCAAGTCACCAGCTCTCGTCACGACCATTGTTTGCGTGGTGGAGCGGAATAAAAAAATATCTTAATTGTGGTGGTAGACGGCGTGTTTTGTGATATAAGGGATATAATATAACTGGGCGATTTCATTTCAAAGCGTGTTGACTGTAATGAGCGAGATAAGTGAGCTGCTATTATTCTCGGTTTACATTTTGCTTAAACTTCGGGGTGTTAAGGAGAGGAAATTTATTCCGGATGCGCGAATGGGAGTGAAAATTTGAAACAGATGATAAGTTTGTACTTGTACATATTTCGCATGCAAATTGCTGTTAGGTATTTTAAATTGTATTTAGCTCATACAGAGCACTTGTGAACTTAAATTGAATTAGTTATAGATATGTGTAGTGTGTATGTAATAATTGTTAAGACTGCATTATAGTTTCTTAGTTTGGATAGCCGATAGATTTTAACGGCCGATTCCTATAATCTATTCTTAATCTTAGTTTAGTTGCCTAGCAGTCAGTTAGTTAATAGTCTGAATTGAAATTTTTTACAAATAGCAACGTTGCTACTTGCTATTTTCAGATTACAGATAGATTGAATATACGATAAGAAACCGGGCATAGATGGAAATCTATGCCCAGTTCTTTCTTCAGTTTCACATGAGCGTGCATATTTTAATGCTATTTTAATCAACGCTTAGCCTGGAAATACACGTCAGGTTTTTTCATCCGATAGTCTGATCCGGTAGCCTGATCAGGCTACCGGAAGGCATTGAAGCCATTACTTTGTATGAACAGTCAATACACGTCCGATCCGGTGGCCGGATCGGACGTCCGAGTCGGAAACGGGCGCGAGGCGTTTCCGATTTTACTGTCGGTCCGATTGTCTGAAGGCGCGATCTACATACTTCTAGTATGAGACAAAATAGACATCCGGTTACTCCTTCCGATTTTGCCAGTCAGGGTTCCCAACTTAGGGCTTTTAGCCCTAAATTTAGGGCGGAATTTTGCTTATTGGGATTTTTAGGGCCCAAAAAATCTAGCGCTGACACTGTGTGGATGCATCGTTGTGGTTCGAATAATGGGCGAAAATTATGAAAAAAAATAAAAAAAAAAATAATAAAATAAAATAATTCATAATAATAAAATTATTATTATTATGAATTATTTTGGATGTTTTAAATAGAAATGACTCTCAGTAAGTCTTGTCAAATTGATTGGATGAATCCAAAATAGCGACGTTTTTTCTTTTTTCTCTTTCCTCTCTTTAAAATTTCTGTGGTGGTGTCGTGTGGTGCGGGTTGTTACGTTCCCTCAAATATGGTTGAGCGAGGCAATGGCTGGATCCTGCGTCATGCTCGTGAACGGGTGCCACCAACGGGAATGGGTCTGCTTTTGCCTGCCTGTCTTAACATGCATTGGATTGTTTTGCATTTTTGAAACTTTATTGTGGAAACACTGTATACATAGCATAGTTTTGTTACCTATTGTAAAAAAAATTTTTTTTGAAAAGAGCGACCGCCGAGTTTATTGCTGGCTCTTCTCGGCAGGAACGACATTCCGAACCAGTGGTAGATTCATTGACGATTCAAAAGAACTTGTAAAAGTTTATTTGAATAAAAAATATTTCTATTTCTATTAACTCGTCATGCATCTTCTTTTCTTCTGCTTTGCTCCAAACGCAAGCACTCTGGATGATAGCTCGGGAACGACTGAGTTCAGAAAAAGCCTGACGGAAAAATCGGATGTGTATCGAGTAAATACGATCCGGTAGCCTGATCAGACAATCGGAAACCAAATCGGACGTGTATTGCCTGGCTTATAGGTTGGACATAAATCATAATGACATGTAGAGAGAAGTGCGGTTGCAAAACTATATAATCAAATCAATATTTTTAAACAAAATAAAGATTTTTAAAATTATTATTAAGTAAGTACCCAGTTTAGCAAACAAAGGGAAAAATGATTGCAGAGGACAAATTAAAATATAATCTGGCAAAAATATACAGCTTAAAAAATAATTTGGGAGCCGGCCAACAATGCGGTCGCAACTGGTGGTAGGTGGACAAATACTGGAGTGGAATGATATCAAGCCACTGAAATATAAACTTAAATGATGATTAACGTGATGGTTATACAAATATACTAAGTAGGTATATTGTTATGCTCATTCTTCAATCACGCCGCAGTAAATAATTCTACGGATCGATTTACGGAACTGCCTCGTTGGTCTAATGGTTAGCAAGCTCAACTGCGGATGACGAGGTCTCGGGTTCGATTACCGGGTCGGGCCAAAAATGTATAAGTAGGTATTGTTTAAGTATTAAACATCAAGGTAGCATTTACCTACATTGTAGTGGCAACACTCAATTGATATTGTTTGTTAGCATTGTTCTCTTCTACCGGGGACCTCGCGGGTGTATTTCTCAATTCTGGTCTACTGAAAAGGTGCCAGAGTTATTCAATGAAAAAACATCTGAAAAGGAGTTGTGCGAACAAATATTCAAAGATTCAGTCAAATTAGAAAACAATCAATTCCAAGTTGCTATGCCATTAAAATTACCTTTAAAAGATGTAAAGGATGCTTTAGGAGAATCTTTTCACTTTGCTTTAATAAGATTTCTAAATTTAGAAAAGAAGTTACATTCAAATCCAGATTTATTCATGCAATATCAACACTTCATCCATGAATATTTGTCACTTAACCATGGTCATTATGTTGACATTGAGCTGTATGAATTAAATAAACAGGCAGCTTATTATATTCCGCACCATTCAATAATAAATGAAAATTCTAGTACTTCACGTTTTCGTTGTGTTTTTGATGGATCGATGAAGGGAGATAGGAAGGTCTCGCTGAATGACCTGCAACTCAATGGACCTGTAGTACAAAGAGATCTATTTGATGTAGTTATGTTATTCCGTTTTGGCAAGTATACATTTACTACTGACATAAAACAGATGTTTCGTAATATTAAGATTGATCCCCAATTCACTTCTCTTCAAAACATACTTTGGAGAGACAACCCTAATGAACCTATTAGATGCATTCGTTTAGACACGGTTACATATGGTTTAAAAAGCTCCAGTTATTTGGCAACACGTTGTTTAATAGAGCTAGCGACTAGATATGAAGATATATATCCTCTAGCTTCAAATATATTAAAAATCCATACATATGTAGATGATATTCTTTACTCAGATCAAGATTTAAATTCAATAAAAGCCGCTAAAGGTCAAATACAAAGTTTACTGAAATTAGGTAGCTTTCATACCCACAAGTGGGCTTCAAATAATGAAAATATACTGTCTGACATACCTGAATCGGAACAGCAATTTTGTAATTTAGATTTGCAAAAAGAAAACTTCAACATGAGAGCTTTAGGATTGCGAATAAATGTCAAAGATGATAACTTTATAATTTGCTCACCAGAGCCATACAATTCTAAGAAAATAACAAAGAAATCCATATTAAGTTACATTGGTAGGTTCTATGACCCCATGGGTTTCGCCGGCCCAATTGTTGTAATAGCAAAAGCTATTATGCAAAAAGTATGGCTTCAAAATACAGATTGGGATGCTACTCCTCCTCTGAGTATTCAGCAAGAGTGGCTTCAGTTTACAGATGATTTAGCAGCAATGAAACCAATACAATTAGGTAGAAATATAGATATTTCAGATGGAGATATTGCAGAGCTGATAGGATTTGCTGATGCTTCAAGTTCTACGGCCTACGGTTGCTGTGTATATCTACGCTCTGTCACCAAATCAGGTACCACGAATGTCTATTTGCTCTGTTCGAAATCTAGAATCAATCCTATTCAAAAGCAAGGCATGACAGTCCCAAGGCTTGAATTAAATGCTGCACTTTTATTGTCAAAGCTCATACTTAAGACACATGACTCGCTTAAGCTTAAAGTCAATATTAAAAATGTATATTTATTTAGTGACTCAAAAATAGTCCTTGCATGGCTAAGCACTGAATTGTCGAAACTTCAGGCTTACATAGCGAACAGAGTAAGTGTCATTCGTCAAGCTACAGGTGAATGGTCATGGCTTTATGTCAGCTCTAAGGACAACCCTGCAGACCTCATAAGCAGAGGAGTCAAACCGAGTGAATTACACAGCTGCGAAATCTGGTGGAATGGGCCACAGTTTCTTCATAACAGTGAGTACAATTTTAATTCTTGTATAACTGAACTCCCTAGTGATCTCCCTGAGGTGAAAGTGAGGCCTTGCTTAGTACTTTCTGAGGAGGCTGAAGATCAAGGTTCAAATCCCATTGAATACATTTTCAAACGCTTATTTGAATACTCTAATATTAGAAAAATGGTTAGGCTTTTAGCATACATAATGAGATTCAAAAATAATATAAATAAAAAGAAAGATCAAATTAATTGTAAATATTTAAAAAGCTCAGAACTTGAAAATGCTTTAATGATAATTGTAAGGCATGAACAAAACATATATTTTAAATCAGAACTAATGGCTATTCGTAAAGGCAACCATTTAAAGAGCAATCTTGCAAACCTGCATCCATTCATTGATAAGCTAGGTCTTCTACGTGTAGGTGGTAGGCTTCACCATGCTGCTATGCCTAATGCACGAAAACATCCTGTCATACTACCAAAAGACTCTTTAATTACTAGCTTGATCATAAAAAATGAACATGAAAGGTTACTGCATGCAGGACCTAAGCTCTTACTTTCAAATTTAAATCAAAGATTTTGGCTTGTAAATGGCTTATCACAAGTTAAAAAAATTACCTATAAATGTATTACTTGTTTTAGAAATAAGGCGACAGTGGCTCAGCAGCTGATGGGATCGATGCCAGCCAGCCGCGTCACTGTCACAAGCCGTCCATTTGAAAAAATCGGAGTGGATTTTGCTGGCCCAGTAGACGTAAAGCTATCGCGAATCAGGCGCTCTGTCGTTGGCAAAGGTTATATTTGCATTTTTGTATGCTTTGCCACAAAAGCGGTTCACTTAGAGCTAGCTTCAGACTTAACAACAGAAAACTTCCTTGCTTGCCTTAGACGAGAGATAAGTAGACGTGGAATTCCCAGTCAAATCCACTGCGATAATTTCAGTTCATTTAAATCGGCCAACAGTCAGTTGCATGAGCTTTATAAATTGCATTCCTCCCAGAGCCACCAAGCGAAAGTACACGAGTTTGCTGCAGAACAAGGAATAAGTTTCCATTACATCCCATGTTACTCTCCGACTCATGGAGGGCTCTGGGAGAGTGCAGTTAAAAGCACCAAATATCATTTAAAACGAGTGGTACAAAAGGCTTCATTGACATATGAACAGCTTCACACAGTTCTCTGTGAAATTGAAGCTGTACTTAATTCCAGACCTCTTTTACCACTGTCATCGGACCCAGATGATTTTTGTTACTTAACACCGGGTCATTTTTTAATTGGAGGTCCATTAAAAATGTATCCTGAACACGATTTGCTTGATGTATCTCAAAATAAACTTAAATATTGGAGAATTTGTACAAATTTGAAACAACAATTTTGGAAAGCTTGGTATAAGTATTATCTAAATATTCTTCAAAATAGACCTAAATGGCGCCAAGTTAAAGATAATGTTAAATTAGGAAGTTTGGTAATTTTAAAAGATGATAATTTACAACCAATGTATTGGCCTATGGCCAGAATTGTGAGATTATGTCCAGGTCATGATGGAAAGGTTAGGGCTGTAGAGGTCATGACCCCAAATAAAAGAACACATGTTCGAGCCATAAATAAAATATGTATTTTACCTATAGATTCAGAATAGCATAAGTTGTATAAAAAATGTGCTTTATATTCTTGTTTACTTTAGTTTATATTTGCGTAGATCTGTTTATCATAGTTGGTTAACACATTGAAATTGTAAAATTAACAGTATAGATTTTAAGTGATAATCATTTCATAAAAAGTAATTAACATTTGTGAGGCCGCAGTATGTTTAAGTATTAAACATCAAGGTAGCATTTACCTACATTGTAGTGGCAACACTCAATTGATATTGTTTGTTGGCATTGTTCTCTTCTACCGGGGACCTCGCGGGTGTAACATGTCTCTATAATAAAATGTGTGTGAATTAAAACATTTGTACCTTAAAAGCCTTGTTTCCACTATCTACAAGAACCAGCACAGCAAACCCTCGTTCAGGTATGCTGAGTAACCCCCGTGCCTCGGAGATTACCCACGTAAAGCCGTCAGTCCTGCGCCTGATTTCTCTCCAGTCGTGTCAGATTTTCCATTCCATCGGGCTATGGGAGTGAGGGAATAGAGAGTGCACTTGTGCACTATAACATATCCTGCGTAGATGGCTTATCTCCGTGGAGATTGGCCGCCGTGGTCGGGTTCGGTCGGGAGGAAGGATCGCTTTGATTTTTGACATGGGTATTCATGAGGACTTAAAGAGTATATCATAGACTTATTTCTATTCTGGCAAACAAAAATTTTATAATAAAATGAAGAGCTAAACTACTAACTCGTAAATAAAATTCGGCGTCAGACAAAAAGTATTTTTACAGCATAAAACGACAGTTCGGCAGTTCAGCTGAGCAAAGTTGCGGGCCTACATCCCAGCCTCTTTTATTATGTTTCCATACTACTTTATTACACCAAATGTTAGGCTACTGACAAGTTTTTTGGCGAACTTTCGGCTATTGATTTACCCATCGGAGTTTCTGAACATAGTCCAAACTAGATCAACGAAGTCATTCTAACTATAGCATTTGTTTGAACTACTTGTTTAGAACTTTTTTATTACTTTTACTATAATCGCAGTCTTACTGGCTGAGTATGTTTCTTCCTTCAGTATTAGATAAAAGCAAAAAACGGTTTACACCTGAAAACATAAACACTGTAGACAAAAAAGAGATAGGAAGCAATCAAAAACCAATACGGGACAGTACACAATCTCGATACAAGATCTCAATATCTCATCCCAGCTAGAGTAATTCTCTCGAAATATGGCATGCAATAAAATACCGACGGGAAATGGAAAAGCAATCGGCAGAATCCACACAATCATAATACGGCACCAGAATATGAATTTCTGAACCCTTGCGGTAATAACATACGTAGATATATGTAATAAACATTACCAGCGTAAACATTTTATGAGTATCCTCAATAATATATCGGGAATCGTAAGGTTTGCTTCCCGGGTCCGGAAAAAATATCCTCTATCATTCGATGCCTGCTACGTTTACCATTTCTCTTCAGCTAGATTTATCTTTGTGTTCTAATGTTTTGGTTTGCTATTTGCTTTTGGTATCGTTTTTACCATTAGATATTTTTTATTTTCTTCATGATTTAGCTGCGTAACTATGTGAAAAAAAGACGAGTGGCACTCGGGGACTGCCGCGGTAAAGCTATTGCATAGCATTTTTTGCAATAGCTTTACCGCGGCAGTCCCCGAGTGCCACTCGTCTTTTTTTCACATAGTTACGCAGCTAAATCAAAAAATGCTATGCGATAAAAAATGCGCCATCTAGCGGCTCACCGTAGAGGAGTCCCGTGTCAGGTTATTTTCGTTACAGAATTTCTGGATTCGGTCTCCACGCTGGCCCGCGATAGAAACTATGCAATAGCTTAAAAATATTTTTAGGGTTCCGTTTCCACAAGGTGGCAAACGCCCACGCATATTAGGCATATAGCCTTCCTAAGCCTATATTCATTACGAAGCCTTCTCTGTTTTTCGTCTGTCACAGGGGTATAAAGCTTCAGCTGTATTTAAAGCATATAAATATCGAGAAATAAGGTCAAGAACGTACGTAAAGTACCATACCCTCTATTAGGGAAAATAATAAAAATTAAAGCGATGAAAGGTCGACTTAGAAGGTAGAGTTATAATTCCGTTCTCAAAGGGTGCTGAATTATTTTTGTGGGTCTTGGTCAGGTGCAATTTACTAGAAGAATTTACATTGTGTTATGGCACGGATCCTTTTGTGTGCGTGTTTGACTCACACTTAAACAGAGATGCGTCTGACACTAGTGAAAATGTTGAAAATGATTGTCGTCAGTAGCATCAGGCGTGCCTTAAAAATATGCGTATAGTGTTCACATCAGCTTTGACCTCAGTTGAACCCGTGAGCTTAGATGCGACCTGTGCCAATCTCATCTTGCTGATGAGATCAGTCGCATTTTTAGTATTAAAAAGTGCGAGGACTCAAGTTATGATATAAAATCATCCTTGATTGGCCATTCCCAGGTAACTGTGAATGGTTTATAGTCTAACTTTATTGCTGCTTTATACAAGAAGTCTTTCTACCAACCGATTTAGTCTTGCCGCCGTATAGAAGCCAATTAAAGTTAAGTATGGGTCTATACAACTGCCAATAGTATATCTAAGTCAGAGCAATCTATCTTAGATTCTATCATCACTATCCATCAAGTTAAATCACATCTTACAGCCAAGCGCGAACTCTTCATAGATAGAAATATTGTGTTACAGATAGTCTAACATCCGTCTCCTATTTTCAATCGATACGAGTTGGATACGAGTATGTACGTAATCTATAGATAGATAAGTTACAGTAATCTTGTCAAAAATTATAATTACAGACTTTTGACAATAAGAACATTGCTAAGGAATAAATCTATAAATTAAAGATTGGTTGAATTTTAGATAATCTAGGACTCAGCTGTGCGTCAATTTTGTTATCTCTAATATTATATAAAAATTAATTGCTGTCCACTAGTCTTGCAAAAACTCAAAAATGGCTTGACCGATTTGAAATTTTTTTGTTCGTCTTAATACAAGGGTGGTTTAAAGATTAAAGATAATAAATAGAGAAAACCTAAAAGAAGAGCTGAAAAGTCGAAACAATCAAAATTGGTAATTTTGCATAGAGTTCACCACTTGGATTTCTTGTAACAGATGGCAGGAGTGAAGCGGCGGGCAATAGTACATATTGGAGAATACTTAATAATATTATTCTATATATTATTATTATTATATGGTCTAAAGCTAAAATAAAAAAAAAATCGCACTTTTTCTGTAAAAAGGTAAACGTTATGCAGAGTTAAAACGTCTCGTTTTAATAACTCTAGATTTACCTATATTTCGGTCTCGTTTTAACTCTTATCTTCTTCTTCTTTATCAACTTATTGATGTCCACTAGTGGACGTAGGTCTCTTGCATAGACCTCCATAAGTCTCGGCCTTGCACCGCCTGAATCCAGCGGCTCCTTGCGACTCGTTTGATGTCGTCAGTCCACCTAGTGGCGGGTCTGCCAACACTGCGCTTCCCGGTACGGGGTCGCCACTCCAGCACCTTGGGACCCCATCGACCAGCTCTTCGAACTATGTGCCCCGCCAATTTCCACTTTAGTTTCGCAACTCGCAGAGCTATGGCGGTGACTTTGCTTCTCCTACGGATCTCCTCCTTTCTGATTTCATCACGCAGGGTTACTCCGACTCTAATCACTTAAGTCTAAACCTCTATATCTAGTTACTCATCACTTGAATTTCCAGTGACTCAAACTGAAATCCAATTGGATATGCCATCCCATAACGCGTAATACCATTATAGTAATAACCGAATCAATTAATCTATGAATCCATGCGTAGCTCTAATACGATTTGTCGAAGATGCAATGTAGAACGTAATCGAGGCGGATAGCAAAGGCGGGTTCATTTGATCGGTTCATTTAGAGTCTGACTGGAGTTCTCCCGATACATGGTACGACTGGATGAACTCGATTTCGATCGAAAATAGGGGCAAGAGTGGTTATGATGAGAGTTAAAGATAAAAATCGATCGAAAATATACCGTATTCGGAATGCAGGCGCGACAATATCACATCACACTTTACACTAATATTATAAAGGCGAATGTGTGTGTATGTGTGTGCGTGCGCGTGCGCGCGTTTGTGTGTATGTGTGTGTGTGTGTGTGTTGTGCGCGGACGAAGTCGCAGGAATCGTATAGTTTTAAAACGATAGCGGGTTAACTTGGAAGGAGTATGGCAGTATACATTCAACCCATACCCCTAATCGGTTTCTACTCGCTATCGTGCTGGATCGCGTTGACGTTAGGTGGTAACTAGCCATGGTCAAAGCCTCCCACCAGATCAGAGACAATTCAAAAATTATAAATTTCCAAATTGTTTCTACCGGGAATCGAACCCGAGACCCCACAATTATAAGACCACAGCGCTCATCACTACGCCAGGGAGGTTGTCAAATACACACGCAACACGGCGCAATACGGCATTTTAACTGTAAAAAAAAAAACTTAACTTATCGAATGTGTAGTAAATACGCTCCCAGTTCAGCTAGTGAATAGACTACGGCAGGCTGAGTGAAATTGACAGATTTATTTGCGTTCGGATAAACTGGGATTGCACTGGCTGAATTTTTTACATCGGCTCGACTCACGCGGCTCGCTATGTATCGCGCTGGGAATAATTTCATTCGGCTCCTGACAATTGTTCGCTAGTGCACCATGTCCCGATTTATTATGCAATCTTCAGCGAATACATTTCGTTAAAAAAATAAATTTACACGACAATTTGAACTGATGTTTAAAAAAGGATTTCTGTTTTACATTTTCTTATGTCTTCCACAGTTAGTAACTTGGGTCCTTGCTTATTGGAATTTTGCTGGCTCCTTTTAGATTTATTCGCTTATCCGCGCTCTAATGCTTTGACATTTGCTTGACCATAATACTTGACTTGATTTATTTGTGTAACTAGAAGCCCGCGCCGACTTCGTCCGGGTTGAAAATTTAAATACATATTTGTTTTTACGGGACTGATCGCACAGAGCTTCTTATAGGAGACGATTGTAAATAAAATCACCGCAGGAACCAGAGGAATCTCCCGCGCCGAAACCCGCCGCCGTGCACCGCCCCCGCGCCGGCCGACACATATTAATTTAATTTTCCGATAACTCCTATGATATTTATTTAAATTGTATAGTGTAAAGGGCAAATATGTTCTAAACTAAATACTTACGATAATAAACATATTTATTTAGATATAGATTGACATCGCATCGGTTAAAGAACCTTCGAAAGTAATTCATTATTTTTAATCAAAATTTGAAAAATAGAAATGGTCACTGTAAGTTATTCTTAGAAGATAGACATATGCTATTGCGGACTTTTTTTTAGAACTTTTTAAGAGGAACAATTCACCCATACATCATTTTCATCCAATAGCAGTAGGTATATGACCCAGCGCACTCCTTGAAAACGTTTAAGATTCAAAAAATTTTCCGACTTCCTTAACAAATTTGCACATAATATCTAGCCATAATACTTTATGTGCATAATATATAGCCTATAACCATCTGGAATAATGTACCTTTGAATTGGTAAAAGAATTTTTGAAATAGGTGCGGTGATTCCAAAGTTTGCTCCGGACATACATACAAACTCACAAAATTCGCGCTCCCTCTTTATTATAATAGTATAGATAAGGTACCTACTTAGGTGATTTGACCCCTAACAATGAAAAATCGATGGTCGTTGAGGTCTATCGGTTATTATCGGTCTTATGTGTCAATTTTATGTACTTAATTAAATCCTATCATCATTCTTTGGTTCTACTTTCTGTTTGTGCAATAGTTTGCATATTGTGTTCATGAAGTTAGTACCTAACTAAATACGTAAGAATAAGTTACTTTATTGGAACCATTTTCTTTACTGCCCTTTGATAAGCATACATTGTAATCTTCACATCATAGAATTATGATAAGAGGACGCACCTACTGCGTAGCCACTACCAGTCCTAAATCCATTTTCTTTACATAAGACAGTAGGTAGGTATCACATTTTCTTTACATAAGACAGTATTGTTGTTGTTTTTTTAGTGACTTTGGTCATGCCCGCACGCTACAATTTACTTCGCCAATTTCACGTAACTTGAAGAATACACACCGGAAGTTACTCGATCTTTGCTTGATAAGACTGATCTTGGTTTTTCAGATTTTATTCGTGATAGAAGGTTTGAAAAGTTAGCATATAACCTGCAACACAACAACTTTGAACATAGATAATGTACAAGTGCTGCGGTGGATGTCCTGTTGTACGATTGCACAAAGATAGCAGCTGTTAGGGAGGAGTGCAAGCGTATAGTGAAGCGTGGCACAACATCTAAATGACGACCACGATCGCTCTGGCAAGAGTGTAACGATTGAGAAGAAGAACGTACAAGTAAAGGATAAAAGACAGTATTACAACACAAAATATAGCGTCTCTCCATGTATGTCAACTGAAGCGCCGCGTCAAATATGTCCATCTCTAGGGAAATTATCACCGCCTTGCCGTAGATTCTTCGTGTATCCAGCATGGCAATCCCCGCACGCGCCATCAAAAGCAAATTGTGGCGAGCGTATCGATTTAACGAGCATACGTACCACATAAAATTCGCCACATCAATGTTGCTGCGTGCGTTTTTAATGGAATTTTTAGATTTATTTCATGAAACTGTCCTAGTTTAAAACCAATTTATTGGCTATATTTTAGGGTTAGATACGAATAGTTTCGTAGTGTTGTAGGTAGTAAACGCTGATTAGAATAATAAAGCATCTAATTTATTTTACGTGAAGAACAAAGTAAGTCACTATAGTTTTATTGGCTGATTTGCTATTGATGATATTATGATTTCGATAACCTGGAGGGGTTTCAAACTTTCGCGATGGATTTTCAAAAAAAACTCTCGGTCTGATCTCTGCAACTCTAGGGAACTATTGAATGTTAGGCTTGTATAAAGTATGTAATATTTGATCTCATATTATATTTATTTATTAGTTATCTACGTTAAGAAAAATCTATTTATGATTTCATGACTTTTTGTATTATGACCACCGATGAATTATGACACTTCAAAACTTAAATAAATAAAAAAGTAGATTTAAGTTATTTAAAAACATGCCCATAATCAACTTCTATATCGACCGCAGCATTTTAAAATCATTGTAAACGAATGGGGTGGTCCGTGCATTGTTATAAAATATTTTTATAAGTTACACAGGGTCCTAAACTAACAATGGCGTGATATTGTTGAGAATGAATAACTGATGCAAGTTTAAATATTATTTTTATTTCGGGCTCCATTTCATAAGTTTACCATATTTCGGGGTATAGACGTCGTTGGCTATGATACTACCATCGGTTAAAGCAAAGCCTATAGTATACAGACGGTAAGACACAGCAATTCTGTTGCAAAATCTTAGTAATATAAATGGTAAAGTTTGAAAAAATTGTTTGTTGGTTTGTCCTTCAATCATGCTGCAACAGAGCTATAGATTAACGGAATTATTTTCATGAATATAGTTGAGGACCTTGAGAGTGACATGGGCTAATTTATATTCCGGAAATTTAAAGAGTTCCCGCGGGATTTTAAAAATTAAATCCACCCAGACGAAGTTGGGGGGCATCAGCTAGTAACGACATAAATAATTAATTGGTGTGTCTGTTAATGGCGAACCTTTCTGGTTCCAGATATTATGAGATCGGAGGGGTTAACGAAACCGAATTTTGGTTGGAAGGTCCTATCATATGGTGCAATGTACCGACAAAGAAGAATGTCATATCTTATCCTGTATGGTTGTCGTAAGAGGCGATTAAGGAACAATAGCTACGTAACAATTGTGACTCCAAGATGATGTAGCTAGGTAATACGATACGCCTCTAAGAACATAATTAACTTTATATTGTTGCCCATATAAAATTAATTATGTCCAAAAGTTTTAGCTAACAACACTTAAAGCACAGCGCTACTAAGATTGTCATATATATCATTCAAGCCTCAATAGCCCAATGGTTAAAGGTGCGGACTGAAAACTGAAAGGTCGCAGGTTCGAGCCCCACCCGTTGCACTATTGTCGTACCCACTCCTAGCACAAGCTTTGCGCTTATTTAGAGGGGATAAGAGGATATTAGTCAACTTCAGCTTGGTTAATGTTCTTTTAAAAAAAAAAATATAGACTGAATGTACAAACAGTATAGTATGCATACAGTGATAAAAAGCTGTCTCTTCGCGCAATTCCATTAGCTCAGATAGCTGACTCTTCCGCACGACAAACGTATCTGAGCAAATTGAAAGAGGAAAAAACTTTGATGTTGAATCCCCTGTCGCCCCGCTCAGATTCATCTCAGATTAGGTTTTCGTGTATAATCACACTCTATTTTTCGAGGCTTTTTGAGAAAAGAAATTGGCATGCCGCGAACTTTTTTGCCGTTTATTTTGGCGAGTTACCAAAACGCGCATGCTTCTCTTTTCTTTGTGGAGGTTGTTAAAAAATCTGTTTACTGTTATGGAAATGTACCAGCGATTAACAATGGAGCTGATTACTTAAATGTACCAGTGAATTAACGTTGTAGCTGAAAATTAGCTCTATTTTATTAGTTTTGGGATCTCGCGTTGTTCATCAATCGTTATCATCATCAATAACATATCAACGACTCACTCTTAGCACAGCTTTCCTTTCAGAGAAGGATTATAGGCCATAGACCATATTCACCACGCTGGCTTAATGCATATTGGCAGATTTAAGACCTTTTTGAGAATATAATGAAGAACTTCCAAAGGCGTGCAGGTTACCTCGCATATTATGTGAACACGAAAAAAACTTTTAAAGCTTATGTAAACTGTGCATAAATCTTCTTAAAATGATGAAAAAATTCTCCGTCCCTTTCTTGAAGAGAATTTTTACTAACTATTGACAAATCACACACGAATTTTTTTTTTTTTTACGTAAGCTGTTCAAAAATCTGTCGTTTAGCATAGATCAAGGACGGAGGATGGGACGGAGAATATTTTCATCACTTTTCCGTCCATACTAATTGACAGATCTACGTAAAATTAACGTACCTAAGATTATTTATTGTTCATGCAACAAGTTGCTACACTTATATCTCCTTGTACTTCAAGCTCTATGATGATAGTATTAGGTTAATATTTTTAAAGCATTAAAATAGTAGGATTTACGGTTATTGCACTAAGCGGTGTAAATTAGGAATGGAAACGCAGGTTGTAAAATACAGTAACGACGTTATGATGTTTTCGCAATCTGCTATCTTAGATGCCATAAAGACGTAAACATTTTATGGCTTTTGTTCGGTTTGCACGTGAAGATGAGACTAATAACCGCTGAATGCGAGACCCTTACTTTGCAAATTAGCATGTTATAATATAACTACCTGTCGAGACTGATATTTATATCAGGTTATAGTGATACGGATATAGCTTTGTTTAGTTTACGTCGTCCATGAAACTCATGCTCGTTTTCACCGTAAATCCGTAAAGTTTTGGAAACAATACAGCTAAGTTATGTGACACGTAAAGACGAGCTACTTGGGTTAAAGCAACCTCTTATGTTAAGAGATCCTTCGTGCCACAGGTAAAATCGTGCATGATCCTCCCAAGAATTGACAGATACAATTGGGTGTTTGCCAAATTTTTTTTATATTGGTATATCTAAAATAAAGATTTTTAATAATATAACACAATGTAATTTTTTATCATATCATAAACAGTCTCGAAAATATAGAGCTTTTAAGTTTTGTCATGATTCAGTAGCTCCGCTGACCGCTCCATACATTCTCCATACAAAAATTTCGTTTTAGAAAGAGACCGATACAGTCGCAGTAAAACAGTTATTAGTTCTTTGACCGATTTATTTTCCATTTTCACAAAGTGTTATTCTTGCATGTTACTTTTTCGATTGTAATTAATGAAAATCCACATTTTGGCAACACTCAAAATTAATGCCCAATTTTTTTTTATTTTTAAGTTATTTGATTATAGTCAAGCGATCAGTAAAATCTATGGAAAATATTAATTGCAAAAAAAATTGTGCTTATAAATTTTTTTTCTGTCTGCATCTGCATTCCGAATCTGTATTCCGAACCAGTGGTAGATTTGTGACGTATCATAAGTGCTACAGGGTAGCCTACATGAAATAAATAAATTTTGAATTTGAATTTGAATTTATTTTTCCTTTAGGTATGTTATTTAAAACAAACAACATTCATACATTAAATGCCAAAAATTTTATTGTATTATAGCAATATTTGGATTGTCCTTTACATTCCTACCATACATGTGCTTGCCTTTTTTATTTAAATTTCATTCACTTTTTTAAGGTAAACGACATGCTTTTTCGCCCGCCTTCCATAACTGACTATACCTACTGATAAATTACAATAGTGTGTACATTTGAGCCTAAAATTTGCTAAAATAAAGACCAACTTAATCAAGACCCGGGTTAATCCTTTCTCGTTAGCGCGAGACTTACGACATTGGGCTTACGCTAGTCATTAGTGGAACTTAGTTAAGCGTATTCATAGTACAAATCGGGCTACACAGGCGGCGTACAAATGTGGAGCAATCATTATTTAAGCCGACAGTGAAATAAACAGTAGTAATTCCACAAATCCCGGTAAGAGGCGGCGCGGGGCAAATTAATGAGTTGCAGGCGGAACACACTACCCCTAGTTGTTAGTCACGTGGGATTATAATATGGAAACGTAAACTTACTTTATTAGCCATGTTTCCTTTGTACTGGACAAGGTATTATTGTACTTGGTAAATCAAGATAAGTCGTGGTGCCGAAATTAACCTCAGTTAAGACGTTTTGAAGACAGCTTGAAAGGATCGCTTAGCATGGAGATTTTATTGTTGTTTCACAATTTAATAACCCTTACAAGAAGGCTCAGCATCATTCAGCGGGCGATGGAGAAAGATATGCTCGGAGTTTCCTTGCGAGATCAAATGAAATGAGGAGATCCGTAGGAGAACCAAAGTCATCGACATAGTTCAGTGAGTTGCGAGTCAACGAGTAGTCAATTCTTAGCTTTTTTGCAGCGAGATTGAAGGACTAACCAGCAAACCACCAAAAAAACACATTTTCGCATTTTTTAGTAGTTTTTTAGTAGTATATTTTTAAGTGTGATTAATCATAGTAAATACTAACAGCAGGGGACTCGTGAGTCGATTAACTTCTTACGTTCTTCAATTTTAACACCGCACCTACTTGAAACTCCACAAGGCTTTTATAAGATTAAAACACACTTCGTAATTCCCTTATGCCTCGTATTTGGTAACAGGAACACGGAAGCATTTCTTTTGAAAATTATTCCTTATCTACACAAAGAACTTGCTTATGGGATAAGAACGCGACTCGGGCGTGGAATTTCAAGGAGACTACACTCTGCCAGTTGCGATAAAGAGACAGTATTAGGAAAATGGAGACACCTACAATGTAACCGTGCCCTTATGAGTTGCGCTATAGAGTTCAGAATGTAATAGAAATTCCAACAAACGGAATTGTAGCAAGAGAAACTTCGTAAGAGGTGTGCTGTTATTGCGACACTTATGCGCTTATATTTAACAGGTGGATAAATTATTAACACACGTGTAATTTAAGCAGTTGTACGAAACTAAGTTTAAGGTCCTAAGCAAATAGAGGGAAGGAATGGTATTAATATTAAACTTGGTGTGATTGTGTGTTTGGATTAACAATAGGATTCATTAGTATAATATTTTTTTTTAATAAAACGAGTTTGTCATAATTATGTGTCACTTGTGTTATATTATTATTTATTCAGCCCAGCTTCGCACGGGTGTCTTACCTACGAATATCATGACAAACTGTGCTCGTGAAATAATTTAAATGATAGTAGATATAAGTCGGCCCTTGCATACTAGCAAAATGGCATTGATTCGTTGGTGCGTGAACCTGTTAAAAGCATAAGGTTAAAAGTAAGACGTATGTTATTAGATTGTCCAGGAACAAAGAATTATTTCTAAGAGATTGTTAAGAGATGGTAATCGTAATTTAATTGTTAGTAGAACAGTGAACCTTTTTTTCTGAGTGACCTTTTTTATAGTTATTTTTTTCAGTGTTTAAGCTTATAGCTTCCTTTTGAAACCTCGAAAAATTTCTCAAACACGTTTTCTTAAGAGCGTGGTTATTGACGTTTGTCAACACGAACCGACGCAGCTCGCCAAAACACTGTCAATAGCTGTGATAAAATTTGATGGGTCGCCTGCTTGCCAGCCTTTCCTAGCCGAGGGGTACTCTACTTTATATTCACGTTACTGTCAATGCAGTAAATGCTAGTAAATATGATTTTAAATAATGCTTTTCAAAATAACGTCCAAATTGGAAAATAATATTGTTGAAGTTTTATAACACTAATGTTTTTTTTTTTAATTTGATGGTGTTTCTGACTGTCAGACATTCTGTCCCTTCAACTCTACAGAAATATAACTTACATTTCGTTCTACTCTAGTTCTAGCTTTGTTACGATATATTTGCATTTATTTACTACCAAAGAAGTTACATACATGCGTCCTTTACAAAATATACTAAAAACGGAATGCAAAAACGTACGAATGGAAAAGTTTTAAACAATTTTAAGAAACCGACTACTGTTCAGTATCTAATTGAATAACTTGAACTATATCTTGTAATTAATTGTTTCTTTCCAAGTAAATTGTATACGTATCACAATACTTATTATGAACATAAAAACAAAACGTACAGGTAAACAGTAATACACATGCACAGCATAATTATAATTCAACAAGTGTCCGATCAGGGGAAATGAACACAATAGGTTATTTAAAGCAGGATATCAATACATTAATGCAACGTGAGATGAGAAACAGTAGAAAAAACAATAACAACTAACCATAATAATTTTACTAATAAACATATTAATATTTTTTACAACATGGAGAGGACACGCAAGGTTATATTTTACAAATCTTCAAAAATCTGACAGTTTGTCCTTCTTCATTTAGTTTTGCTGTTAGGCGCATATCTTTTGCTTTTAGTTTTGTCTAAAACCCGGGGAGGCGACCCTTTTTCATTATTCAGGTTGTTCATATATATTAATATGTATGTAATAAATTGACCAAAGTTGTTAAATATATATTTTCATAGATGCTGGATCTAACGCCATGGTATTAACGTGAGAGATTGAAAAGTCTATTGTTGACGAAGGAGCCGATGTTTGCTTTGATAACTAAGTTTAGTTGTTTAGACTTTACCCACTTCGCCGCCAAGTATTTAACTTTAGACAATAGGGGCCACCTTAAAAGGATACCTAAGTAATGAAGCAAGTAATAAGGTAGCATAAGGTCTCCCACAAACGTTGGATAGTGAATCAGCCAGTAGGTAGCCTACTGTTATTACCTACTAGCCAGTGATTCCAATATGACACCTTGACTGTATCCTTATTACGAGTTTGCACATATCGCTAACTTGATAGATTTCGAGCATCAGAACACAGTAATATTAGAGTGAAATGGACTTGAAGAGCCTTATTTAAAGTAGTGCATTATTTGTAACTTATATCAAGGCAGTTACGATTAATGTTATTTTGACATTATAGTATTTTGAATCTCGTTTATTAATCTTGTACTAAGCGTATGTACTGTTTGGTTTGTAAAATATGGTGTGCTACTGTGCTGATGTTGATTAACTCAAGTTAAACACACACGGTGACAACACGAAATTATTCATATGAGAAATGCTCAGCATGTGTCTCTGGCGTAGTATGGATGAAGTCACTTTTATCTAGTTGGGCGAAAGTTACTTTGTTGCAAGTGGAGTTCATCCGTTAAACAAACATTGGTCCACAGTCAGACAAATTTTAATTTAGACTGATTATACATAAAGGTTCGTCATTGTTCAAATTATAATAAAAATAAATAATTAATTAAACGAGATTTATTTTTAATTTCTAAACAACCGAATTAAAAAGAATGGTAGCTAAGCTTTAAGTAACTAGAAATAAATAACCTTTACGAGTTTTCAATTGTCGGTCTGCACTTTTAACCATTGGGCTATTAAGGTTTTAAAAATCACTTTACAAGTAACCAAATAGGTACTGTCTGTGGATACTTCAAAAGGGTCTCGTGCTATCGCCATAATGAAATAAGTTATTAGGCGACATTAGAATAGTCGTTAGTGTACGTTCAACTTGGTTTGAGTTGAATAAACTATGTGAAATTAATGAATATAAAATACGGTGTAGTACTCTAGGGTGTCGTTAGTAAAAGACATCAGTAGAACATGAGTAGGTATAATTTATTGTTCAAGGTTTCTTTTAACTAACAACTAAAAAACATAATAAAAGTAGAATAATTCTGATCACGTTTTCATTATTTAATATTTAGTGTTTCCACTGTTTAACTAATAGATACCTAATCTATTAGTTAAACAGTGGAAACTCAATGTATTTTTTATAATGCTTGGCGCTCTGTTTTTATATAAATAAAACTAGCTGATATTGCGCGACTTAGAGCCATACAATGGAATGAAAAAATAGCTAAAAAATGAAAAAAATTGATTTTAAAAATTTTCGTGAGATTTTTTTGAACAAAAGAATATAAGTTCTTGCATTTCACGAGGGCGCGTGAACTTTACTTGTGGTTACGCCGTGTACATGCACATCGCGTAAGGTGTGCCTGTTAGGAGCCTAAGTGAGAGCGGTCAGGTGCAAGCAGGTTCAGATGATGATTACCTACCAGCTCACATTGTGTTATTTTATTTCAAAATCGGACATCCCTTTTTTATGATACTAATCGAAACTTTAAGCTTTTTTTAATGCTAGAGTAGAACACCCAGAAGTTAATTCTGTTTAGAACCGGAGTTATAAATTTTTTTATTGTTACCAGAAAAAAACTAAGAAATGCTGTAACTTTCTATGTAACGAAAGTTTTTAAGTTTCAATTATAGCATGCTATAAAATCAATTAAGTGCTATTTTTGGAAACATATAATTAATTTCTAAGTGAACAATAAAGGAAGATATGTTTTTTTTAACTAATTTTGAAATTAATTTTTTTCTCATCTTTGTATAGATATTAGCATCTAATTTTCACATATTGTATTTATTAGTGCTATGTTAACCCGCCTGTATAATATCAGATACGTAACACTTAGGACTTATATTTATACTCTCTCTATCGTCCTCCGCGTAAAATACTCCCTATTTTACGCGGAGGACGATACTCAATTCCATCCCTTTCTATTTCTAATACAGATTCGCCATACTAAACCTTGTGAGCATTATACGTTCCAGTTATAAGTAATATATTAAGGGACTAAAATGTACCTTTGCCGGGGACTGTCCCTCGTCTGCGTAGGCCCTTAGAGAAAGTAACAATAAATTCGAGAATAGCCCTAAAGTCGAACAACGTGGGATGATAATGTCGGTTGGTTCAAGATTTTCTTCATTTCTTGATGTATATCAAGCAGGAGGTATGAATACTTTATTAAGATCTCAGTGCAATATTTATTAGCTACGCTTACTAGCTGATTCTCCTGGCTTTGTTCGCGGGAGATCTCTTTTCTGGGATATAACGAGACACCGAAAGACAATTAATTTTTTTGTTAAGATACAATTTTATATAGTGTGCATCCAGCTTAAAATAAAGTGAAATCGAACGAAATTGAGATTTGAAATGGGAAAATCAAAATCCTATCGACAACAACAATACTGTCAGAAACAAAATACAGCTCCTCAAACAACGCTCGCTTTTCACTTTTAGGGTTTAGATTAAGGGTTGTTTATAAAAGGTACAGTTTCGCCCGCAATGAAAGCTTTACCGTTTGAAAGTTACATCCAAAAGTAAACCTTATAATTAAATAAATTGGTTTGGAAATTCAGTGTATCGTGTTAGGTTTCGTAGACGTATCTATTAAGATGAGGGTAGCCGCAGACGGTCTACACTATGTACACTGAGCAACATGTACAAAGCGTCAAGAAAAGGCATTACTACTTTGAACATAATGGCTATATTGCTACAAATATTTATGAATGCACTCGTTGCTCTCTGTACGCATGCACACATCTCGGTTGCTTGCATTTATCTTTGCACAGCAAGCAATTTCAAGGCCTGGATAGTAGCATGCCGGTGTATTTACAATTTGCATTGCGGTTCGAGCCGAGGTATATTTGGTCTCCTCTCCAAATCCGTATTATGAGAAAGTCTCGTTAAGTCTCTGAGATGAATAACACTGTTTAGCAATCGTACAATTGAGTAATGTCGATGATACTTTAGCCGCTAATGGGGAGGGACAAACAAAGCTAATTTCAGATGGCGCCAGTCTTACTGTCACCTGTCAGTTGTATCTGCAAGTTTCGTATTTGAGTTTTTATCTTATAAACTAGTGGTTCGCCCCGAACTGAGACCTCGCGATATCCCATAATTCCCAAAAGTTTTAATTATATATTGTAATAATTAACTTTTAACATTAGACGCAATAAAAAAAATAATAGTTGACATAAAACTGTTTTACTGAGACAGCGCCATCTATTAGCATTATAGTGAAGCTATTAGCTTCACAATAATGCTAATAGATGGCGCATTAAAATTAAATAATTTCGTTTCTTTATAACATTTATCTAATTTTAGTATTTGTTGTTCAAGTACAGGATATAACTGAATTTTCAACCAAGTTTCACGTTCTAATATTCAGTAATTCAGAAGTTATAGGGCTCTGACAGACATTTAGACGGACACACTTCTCTGTCTAGTAGGCAAACGCCCAGCTTTACCCCGCGGCTTCGCTCAGTTTGATTATTCCAACCCCTATTTTATCCCTTTAGGGGTTGAATTTTCAAAAATCCTTTCTTAGCGGACACCTACGTTATAATAGCTATCTACATGCAAAATTTCAGCCTGATCCATCGAGTGGTTTCAGCTGTGCGTTGATAGATCAGTCAGTCAGTCAGTCAGTCAGTCACCTTTGCCTTTTATATATTTAGATTAGTCCTGATGATAAAAATATGATACAGGTGTAATACTGAATATATGTATTTATATTTATCACACAAAATGTATAATGTGTGTCTGTATTCTACAGTAAAATAATCGTTATATAATAATATATTATCGTAGTCTGTGACAACATCAAAGACAATATGACACCGGATGGGGTAAATAATTGACCCTCCTAATTGCATTTTTATGTATAAAAAGTTTTTATACATAATTTTTTTACTAAAAAAACTTAAAATATAGCATTTGAAAAATAGTTAATACTTTGGTGATTACCGACAATATTTTACACTTGAAAAGAAAGGAAACAGTTGGATAACAAGACACTTGCGTAAACAACAACGTTGGTGAAGTGAGCACAATTCCATAATAATAATTATACTCGCATTGTTTGTGGGACGGAGTGTGAAGAACATGATTATACCGATTATGAGAAATTTTAAAATGCGAAAATCATAGCAGCGGAAAGGATAGACAAATATTTGTGTTAGAATGAACTTTCACCAGGGTAGTTTTTTTACTCTACCTCTGTTATGGTTTAGTGGTACAGCTGATGTGCGAGCCGCACTGTAGGTTTGCTGTACTGTGTGAAGATTGGGCCTACGCATGGATATTAATATTGGCGGTACACTGTTTTGGGTTATGAAGGTATTAAAATTCAGGGCGGGGAATTTTGTAACGAAATTCGTCCTATATTTCGTGGTGTAGGTGGTAAAGTAAAAGCTTGAGGCTTAGAAAACATGTCGCGTACTACCTATCTGGATATGAAGCCTTTCAAGGCCTTATAGCCTTAACCCTTTAATAACAACTGTTAACGTGTTTTGAAATTATTATGGTGTATTTGTTCACCCTTTTTGAAAAAAATTATGGTGTGAAAGGTTCATTTCGAAACTTTGAAAGTGGGTAATCAACACTCACATCACTTATAATGTAAAATTAATACTTAATGCTCCATTGAAGTGAAGTTTTTTTTAAAGTTAAAAATAAAACAATTATTTTAGATAAAATAAAATATTAAAAAAAAAATTTAAACGTAAAAAATATTATTAAAAAACCGACTTCAAACGCCACTAGAAAGTATACCTAAACCTATCAATTGTGCCTATAAAATTTGAAGAGTTCCCTCTATTTTTCCAGGATCCCATCATCAGATCCTGACCTGATGATAATGGGATCACCTGAGAATACCCTTTTAAACAAAAAAAAGAATTTTCCAAATCGGTCCAGGCGTCTTCGAGTAATGGGGGAACATACATAAAAAATAAAAAATAAAAAAAAATGATTCCGACGAATTAAGAGCCTCCTCCTTTTTTGGAAGTCGGTTAAAAAAGCAAAACTATGTTTGTGCGAAAACTCGAGCTCACGTTTCACTCATATGATCATGTTATCTCTTTCGCACTTGCCAGTAACCAAGATACAAATAGTCGGCTTGGCTTTAATTACGCTTCCGGGGAAAATATTGGCGATGCAGCGTAGCTTTTGTTACCTCTGCTATTTTATTGCTGCAAATATTTTCTGCTTAGAATTTTCATTATTACATGTAGGTAACCTAACATTCATTAAATGATATTGCACGTGAATCTCGTAAATTTTGATCAATGATGTATTAGATATTATGTTGTCGTTCAACTATTTCCGTGAAATATAAGTTCCCTACCATGCTTGCGAACCTATGTCCAATCTAAATGCCAATGTGAACACATCTCATAATTCCACAGTAAAAAATATTTTCAGCAGGCAGCAGCAGCAGAAAGTTTAAACGAAATGTATGGATGTTTGTTGATCACGCCGTAACGACTGAACCGATTTGGCCGTTTGGCACAGAGATAGATTTTTTATAGACTGGAATAGTACATAGGCTATTGCGGAAAATAAGAGAGTATAATCCAAAAAAACCTCAATCCACGCAAACGAAGTCGCGTGAATCAACTAGTCATAGATAAAGTATTTTGGTTTATTTATCGGAGATGGGAATTTATTTCATCATTTTCCAAGGGACTGCATTATCTGGTTTACTATTGATCGAAGTAAACAAAGGTCTGGTAAAACACGTAGGGTAGGGTTACAAGTATTTTTACTGGAGCAGTAATTAAAGCCAAGCGGTCCATGTACGCCGGTTAGTTACTGCCGGTACTAAAGAGACGACGGGGATATGTGACAAAGGTATGTTAACAAGCTCCAAATTATATTTCGTTCCGTGTGCGGAATACGTACATTGTTCGTGTTAGGAAGCGCACAAAGTTATCCAGTTTCTTCATACTTTGAGACTATTCTATGAGCAACAATGAGACGATAGGTACTCTTTTTGCGCTTGAAATTCTAGGTACGTAGGTATTTTACTAATACTTGTATATAATCTTCTCTTATACGATTCTTTCAAACTGTTTTGTGTAGAGTTTAAAAATCGAGAAAGAAGGATCTTAGGATACTTTTATCGGACGTGTTTTTGGCAGCTCAAGCCAGTTATCACTCAATTGTATCTGTGTTATTCAAACGCATTTTCATAGACGCAATTATATGGGACAGGCATATCCATATACATCGATGATCTGCGTGCACTATTACAAATACAAATGTTTTCAGGTTTCGCCTCCCAGACTGGACCTACTGCAAGTACAAATTCGCATGAGTTGTTTATAATGTAGTGAGATGTTTCTCGCGTTTTATAACATTTCGTATGGTTGTTGAGGCTAGAGCGCTTCTTTTATGTCATGTTCTCCTTTGTAGAGCGCCTTCCGTTGAAGTTTGCCTTTGTAGGATTTTAAGGAGTGCATAGCGCCGAGAGATCTCTGTGAAAGTTTTAATGTTATATTAAAATGTGTAGATAAGTTTTTATCTTAGTAGACACTATAGAAAAAATATACGGAACAGAAAATGTGAATTTTGTTATTATGTTGGTAAATTCGTGAGTTAATAGATAGATACAACGGTCAACAACCCCTAATCGGTTTTTACTCGCCATCGTGCCGGAACGCTAAATAGCTTGGCGGCACGTCTTTGACGGTAGGGTGGTAACTAGCCACGGCCAAAGCCTCCCACCAGACAAATATCTATTTTTGTAGTTGCGTAATATAATATTTCATTTCTATTTTGAGTGGGCCTAAACTGACTTCCAGAAAATATTGAGCCTATGATAAATTTCTCTCTATCTAAATCATTCAATGTAATTTTGTCACCCAGTCGCCTAAACACGGGCCCATAAAACGTTCAGAATCAATGAATCGAAAATTTTAATTCATTTAACCTTTCTCAAGTTATTGCGCTTTAATCAAAGGCGAGGTTCCGTTGAAAGGCTTTAATGGCACCATCAATATGGATTAAGGCCTGAGAGCCTTTGTCCACATCGGTTAAGGGGATAATTATTTGTAATCCACGTGGACGTTAATTTGATGTCAATATTTATGGGCTGGTGTCGAATTCGTTATTTATTACACCTAATCCTTGATCATAATTAATTGACTAATGACTTAGGTAATTAAGTGGATTATCCTAATATTGTTAGCTAATTAACAAATGAGCTATAGGGAAAACTAGGGTAATCATTTAGATATTCTGACTTCCTTAGTATTATTACACTCGTAAATGTGAAATGTGTCTATGTGTGTGTTTGTTTTGGTTTCCCCTTCAATAACGCAGCAAGGAGCAATGGATAGACGTTATTTTTTGTATGGACATAGTGAGGATTTGGAGAGTCATTTTGTGAGTTGAGCAAGTTTTTATCTAGGAAAAACAGAGGCTTTCAAGCAAAACCTTATTTCACGAGGACGAAGTCGCTGGCCAAAGCTAGTTTAATAAAAAAAATACGATTATATGATAAATAAAAGGAAAAGATGACTGACTGACTGATCTATCAACGCATAGCTCAAATCACTGGACGAATCGGGCTCTTTGGCATACAGATAACTATTACGATCCGAAGAGGTAAAATAGGGGTTTGAAAAATCGAACTTAACGTGAGCGAAGCCGCGGGCAAAATCTAGTATTAGATAATTACAAAGCAAAAACGTAATTTATGCTAAAAATAAATTCCGTGATAACACAACGAACATAAGACACCTCATTTACGTAAATTGTAATGGGGAAAGAACTGAAAACTCACGCACGTCGGAAAGTCACGCACCCGTGGATTTTCTATAAAGCATGATTTCCCAAATCTATTACTAATCTATATTTATAAAATTCAAATTCCTGACTGACTGACTGACTGAGATATCAATGCACAGCCTAAACTACTGAAGTTAGAAACTTAAAATTTTTACAGTTGGTTCCTTTTATGACGTAGGCGCACACTAAGAAAGGATTATTGGAAATTCCACCCCTAAGGGGTTTAAATAGGGGATGGAAGTTTATATGAAACTCCGTCACTGTTCAAACTGTTTCCATCAAAGTTGGTATTAGAGCTTTCAGTTAAAAATAAAGAAGTACGTGTGTCACAGTTTTTGAAAATTCCATCCCAATACCTAATTCCACGCGGACGAAGTCGCGGGGGCAAAAGCTAGTATTATCATAAATGTCTTTGTTTATTAGTTTGCTGGTTTGTTCTGCCTGGATATAGGCTTCTTTTTATCGACGCGGACGAAGTATCTCTACCTATCTATTTTTAAGATTGCATGCCGTCCAATGATAGATGCGTGGAATATTTTAAAGCACACGATAATCCAAATAGCTCTAGATACTGAATATAGTATAAACGTGGTTTTAGAGATTTTGCATTTTAACTTTTCATTGAATCCTTAGAAGAATTATTCCCTAAAAGAGACATTTCAAAAGACTTCCCTATCAGTAACTGCAGTAAAGTTTCGGAGTGGTTCGCAACTTTTGCCTCGACCGATACTGAGTTATCTGAGTTAGCGGTTTTCAAGTTGCGATTTAGTGAGATGGTACATTGTTACCGACTCTCTTAGTTCTTGATATCATTTCCAGCGGATGCATATCTTAAAATCTTGCAAATGTAGTTAAAACCTAATTCTTGGATGATATAATCATTTTGCGAATTTCTGTTTTTTTTTTTTTTGAGTCTATCCTTATTAATATTACTTAGTGTGTTCGTTTTTTGTTTAGTTTATCCTTGAATTTGTGTTTGCTCCCACTTGGTGGACCGACGATATCAAACGTGTCGCAGGCAACCGTTGGATGCAGACGGCGCAAGACTGAGGCCTGTAGAAATCCAAGACCTTTGTCCAGCAGTAGACATCTATCTATCGGTTGACAAAAACGAAGAAGAAAAATTGTAAATGAGGTTTTTATGTTTCTTACTTGGACAAAAGACAATACTACGTTGCACAACCTTTAAATAAATATTTACGATAAGTAAGCAATACATATAATAATTATATCATTGTAAGTAAGCAATGATTTCTACTATTTTATACACATAAATATCATTGTAAATACCTACCTGTTTAATTTCTATCACAAAAATATCCTTTCAATTGAAGTTACAAACACAAAGCCTCTCGTGTTTAAATTGGAAACTTTGAAAGCTTTACATATCCTTCAACTATAGTGAATAAAAAGCAACAACTGGATTTAGTTGTTGCTGAAGTTTCAAAGCGGTTACCGAATTCTGTCTTCACCGATACTAAGTTAGTGTTTGTTGAGTTGAGGCTTTACTTCGACAATGCACTATTTTAACATTTAACCCTGCGAATGGCTGATAGTATGAACTTGCATAAATTTATACGTACAATTGGCATAATTATATTAAAATAATGTTTACTGAGTTTAAAGAAACTATTGATAGATAAGGTTTTCCGAAAAGTTGGTAAATCGTTTGAGAATATGGCTAAATAAAGAATAAAATAAAATTAGCTATGTAACGCACTAACATTTAAAATAAATAAAATTATATATATAACGGTCATTTATTGAAGTCTGTTGTTTTATTTCTGTATTTGCATGCTGGTTAGAGAAATATCTTTTACACTATGCTTATAGATTGTGCAGTTTTACTTGATTTTCAGGATTTTCTCAAGAACTGCACAGTAGCAGTCCGGAGTTGGAAGAAATTGGCAGTGTACGCCCTCGAACTTTAGAGAGCACGGGAAGCCGTCATAAAGACTGAAGGATAGATAGGTTAGTACTTACGTCTGATTCAGTCATCGAGTGCTCTTATTGGTAGTAGAGACGGGATATTGCGAGTTAGTTCCGCATCAGTAACTAGTATGGATTAGGTTGAACGTGGAAGTTTCCGAGCGGTTAGAAGTTAGCGTGCGCAGAGTTGCACATTTTAAGTTCGAGGCATCATTTGTTCTGGTCTCTGATCAGAATCGGTTGTATCAGCTGATGAAGTTGCTCGTTACTTATACTGTACGGAGATACTTAGGTCGTTGTGATCGTTGTTAAACAATAGACTTCCACTGCTGGACATAGGTCTCTTGAAGGCAATTCTACACGGAGCGTTCAACGTCACCCGTATCCAACGGCGGCTTATATACAGAAAATCCTTTACGTTTAGCTACTATTATTTACACTACCTCTTCCTCTCTTCTACACAAAATTTTTAAACTTAAATTAACCAACACACAGCGAAAGTACATCATCATCATCACCATGAGATAAATATGCTCAGTGATTTGAATATAAAATTATTATTTTGAAGATTTTGTAATAAGTTATATAATTTGTACCAGAAAACATAAAGAAATAAAACGTAAACGTAAACATAATTTTTGCGCAAGGACAGCTTATAAGGAACAGTGAGAACATGCAGATGTAGGTTTAATCCACTTACTAAATAGCCAATCCATAGTATTTTTATTGTAAGCTCACAAAATAGACTTATCTAAAAAGTTTCTGCGGTTCTCAAGTTCCGATACTGATCTATCAAAGACTTACAACGGTAGGTATTTTATTTCTGTATTATATCATCCTATCTCGAAGATAAGTTTAGTGGTAGACATAAATTAATCAGAGTTGGCGTGTACTGAAATGTGGCCTTAGTGGGCACGACATTTGTTCCGGTCTGGAGTATAGATACTGGCACAAGCATAGATTGTGGTATAGTGTAGGCCGTCTAGACTGCTATTATCTTAGCTTAGATTGTAGTTTAACTGTGTATAAATAGAACATAGGATCATAATTTATTACTGAGGTCCACTTGCACCAAACTGCTTATTTAGTTTGATTTAGATTTTTGTAATACTACCATTTATTGGCAAGTTTATTTTGCTATTTTAAAGTTCGAAAATGGACATAGTAGGTACACAAAAAATAACTTTAAGGAGTTGGTGGTGCAAGTTAAGTAAATATCAATTAAACTGAAAATCTATTGCATCTATTACATTTCCCTTGACTGTAATAAAACCTAGGTACTTATACTAACGGCTGAATACTGAAACATTTTTTATTTTTTCCAAAAATCGGTAAGTTGTCTAGGTACTTTACCTTCTTGTTATTCGAATACCTATTATAATATTACATTTAGATAACATAGGTATCTAGCATACCTTGATAACACAGCATTAACTAAACTATGGTCTAAGTTTGATGCCAGATAGTTCCTAATATTAGTCCCGGGTGGTTTAACATTTAAGTTGGGTAGGTAAGTTCCTATTACAGCAACTTTGGGAGTCTAGCGGTTATGACATATAATAGCGTAATAACTACTAGGTAGTACTAAAACATGCGGTGTAGGTAGAAGTTTAACAGACCCGTGGTGATTTATGTAGGTACCACAATACTCGATAAGCACCTACATAATAATTATTATTATTAAAATCTTGTGTTTTATCTATTTACTAGCTTTTGCCTGCGGCTTCGCTCGCGGCTTAAGTTCGATTTTTCAAATGTCTATTTTACCCCCTTAGAGGCTTAATGTTCAAAAATTCTTTCTTAGCGGATGCTTACATCATAATAGCTATCTGTATGCAAAATTTCAGCCCGATCCGTCCATGCAGCGGTTAGAGCTGTGCGTTGATAGATCAGTCAGTCAGTCAGTCAATCAGTCAGTCAGTCAGTCACCTTTGCCTTTTATATATTTAGATTAGGTATCTTCACTTCAAACCCTTGCTGGATGACTGGGCTCGGGTCTTCGTCTTCGTCTTCGTCTTCGTACTGGGCTGGTTTCCACACTTAGACTGGGCTCGGGTCTTATCTGAGATTGAGAAGGCCACAGTCCATCAGGCTGGTTAAATGATATCTTTGAGAACGTTATGAAGAACTATCAGGCATGCAGGTGATATTATTTAGTTGCTAGAAAAGTTAGAAAGAGCCTACGAAGAGAAGGTCTAAGTCTTAATCACTTTGCCACAACCAGCAATATTATATATTTTTTTAGATGAAATTTATTTGTCAAAAACCATTACAAATATCCTAGAAAAATCACGTTGAACAATATAAAATAATCAAATGTATAACGAGTACACCAGAACTGAAGTATGTACAAAAATGTTTTATCCTAATTTTATTAGACTTGGTTAGGTTTGGACTTCACGGTTAAAAGATAGTTTATCATAATGTTATCATATTATTAATATTATCTCTTCGACAGGTCATCAAAGTGAACAAAGTTTTTTAATTCGATGACAAGATAGCCCTTGACTGCGGTCTCACCTGATGGTAAGTGACGATGCATTCTAAGATGACAGCGGGCTAACTTGGAAGGGGTATAGCAGTATAAATTCAACCCATTCAAACCCTAATCGGTTTCTACACGCGATCACACCATACATGTGTGGCACGTCTTTGTGTAGGGTGGTAAGTAGCCAGCGGCCAAAGCCTCCCACTAGACAAACTTTCGAGATAAAATGTGATACAGCAATAAAGAAAGCTGTCGAATATTTAGAACGCTGTTTAAATGTAGAGGAGCAATTTGCGCTGGAAATCATAAAAGTCGTCTGGGTTCCTCGGAGGCGCCGCTTCTCCTCTGCGCCTCTGTACCTATTAAAAAGTTAGGGCGTCTATTTTTGGCTCCGTCGTCACTATCCGTTATACACGACGAACGTGATAAGTTGTGAAAATAAGTTACACAGAGTTCAATGTTGTAAGTTCTAACACATTGGCAACATATCGAGTCCAATTTAAAAGTTTAACCAAGTTTGATTAAAGTTGTGTGCAGTTTATTGAGCGGAGAATGGATAAGATAAATTACTGTGAAAAAGTTTCAGCTATCTATACTTATATCTCTATCTATATCATCCAATCTTCTCCTTTTTAGATCGGAATGGAGTTATTATATGAATGGAGAATTTATTATTCACATATATAATTTATTAATGTTAGACAAATGGAATTAATTTAACTGTGAAACTAGATGTTTCCCGTGACTTCATCTGCGTAGATTAAGGCTGAATCGGTTCAATGGTTGTGGCATGAATAATTTTATCTATCCATCACCAAATACCAAACTTTCAACTACAATTATTCCATTAGTTATAATCACAAAACGTACCAACAGCGTTTCTTAGGATATAAATATGGTGCACTCCCAATATCATTGCAACTTATACTACCTACGTTGCTGAAAACCAGGCATAGTGAACAATAACAATAACATTCCAGACTGTCATGTTCTGTAGGAGTCAGTACATTTCACAGTCGTAAAGCGCTGGGAAACCGCCATTTAAATGTAACAGTGTTACGACAACCGTAACAGTAACCTGAACTACATCGCTTTCCTTGTTGATTTCTTTTATAACGTCCATTAAACTCGTGTATTAGGTCATGAAAATAATTTTCATACCTACTGTTAAATTAAAATTCGTAGGACGTTCAGGGTTTCATTTCATGCATAGAGTTGTGATGATGCATTAGAGGTACGAGTATAAATGCGCGAGAAAAAACGTATTTAATAATAATTTTCAATAGAAAAACGCCCCGTTGGACGACCCAAGTATCGCTGGGTGAACGAAGTGACAGAAGACCTGCAAGCCCTCAATACACCCAATTGGCGTAAGGCGCAGGACAGGCATGAGTGGCAGCTTCTGGGGACAGAGGCCAAGATTCTCTTTGGGTCACTGGACCAGCGGAGTACGTCCTAAAAATAATTAAATCGCGGAATGCACTATGATTTTAACAGAGATGGCAGGAATCGCTTTGATGGTTAAAAATAACATTTTCTTGTTTGATGTTGATAAAAATAAAATAAAGATCGTAACCAATCATTATAATCAATGTGAACATATGAAGGGAGCGGTGTTAATGGAGACATCCGTGCTATAAGTAGTTTTTAATATTTTTGGGAAGCATACAAAAATAAACTGGCACACGGGGGTGAATTTTTTGCTTCAACTACACACCCGTGTTTTTAATGTTGTCACTATTTTCGATAGTTTATTTTGAAATACATACCTATCTTTTTTAAATTAAAAGCAGTTCACAATATACAAGATTTTAGTATGAAACTTTGTTATTTCAAAACCCAACACCGGCCCACTAAAGGGTCAAAGTGGACTCTGAAATGAGAATTATTTAGGCCACTCTGGCCTAATGTGGATTGGCAGACTTCTCACATCTTATGGAGAACTCTCATAACATTATGGAGAACTCTCAGAAATATAGATTTCGTAACGATATTTTCCTTCCCCGTTAAGAACACCGTTTATTCAGTAAAATATTCTTGCTATTTTCGTAAACAAGAATGTACTAGCTGATACAGCCACGACTTTTTCTACATGTATTGAGGTTGTTTAAAAATGTTGTTAAATTTCTGAGATCTTATGTCTATCTGATAATATTCTTAAAATAACACGTACAAACATCCATAATTCATCCATCAACATAGGCTCAGGATCGTACCAGCTGGCGAGCCTTAATTAATAACATGACATAGGGGGTCACGACCGTCAGTCAAGAGGATGCAACTAAAAAGAATGTCTGTCTCCAGGTAGTAAGTTATTAGCTATTTAATTTCGATTCAGTGTTTGATGTTTGGAATTCTGATATTTATCTTAATTCCTTAGCAATATAGCTTGGGAATCTTAAGGAGTCCAAATTAGGATTTACGATTATCTATCTATTTGTATAATGGTCCACGTATGTCCCATAAATTTAGCATTGGCTGTATCCATTTTTGACTTGACCTTTGCCCCAAGTAACCAATTACCGATCTTTGTATATTTTCTTTGTTCTATCCAGAGAGTTGTCGTAATTAGTAGAGCATCGATCCTTAACTTTTTCGTAATCCAAATAATCCAATAGCTTTAAATTTCTTTCTTGTGCCAAAAAAGTTTTCATATTGCAGCAAAGTCTCTTGATATGGACTCAATAATCACTAGTCGTACATTTTGGGAGTGTATCGGCTTTGGGATTGACTCCGTCAATAATGGCGTTGTCAATCGCTAGACGTCTAAGAATGGAGATAATTATTAAGTCTCTTTTAAGGACTTCCCCATTGCCTTATATCCTGTGACTACTATGACTCGATTGGTGTCATGTGTTCCACTAGAATGCAGCTACCACGGTGACTTGACGCAATTTTATCCTAACGTCTATTGCTTCTTCAAAGCATTTGCCTAGCTTATTGCCCCTTTGGATTTACAACTCGTCAAACTATTTCGATTACATTGGTTCTTTTAGGGATATCTTTGTTTTCGATTTGAGTAAATCTATCGAGAAAATATTTTATACAGATAAACAGTTAAACAGATATAATAGAAAATGTTTTTAGTTCTAAATATTAAGTATGAGATTGGATGCTCCATAGTCTTGCTCAACGATCCTATCTGTTGTGGCTTTAACGGAAAACAAAACGATAGCGAAATATTTAGAAACTATTGAGTGGAATAGACAAATTTGTATATCGTAAAAGATAATACGGGTATGCATAATACATGCTGTTATCTAAATCTTGGCCTCTTTTGGCTTTAATGCGCCATTGTGTTACCGCTACGTACGTGTAGTTTTAGGTATTAGGGAAGTTTTAGCAGTAAATTTCAATAGCATACAAAAGCCACAAATTTGGCTCTTACCAGTTTAGAACGTTGGAAGTTAGGGCAAGTTGCTTTTAGATGGCACAGGCGCATTTTAGTTAAGCAATATCAAGACAAAGGCTGCGGGTGCAGGAAGTACATATTAAGGACTTATTACTGAGCACCAAACTATGTTGTACTTATTTGAATTATGTATCTCTGTATAATCAGTGTGTTAAGCATTGTGTTATGTATCTTAAGTGAAGAATAAAGTTCACATTCAAAATGAAAACTGAGGTGAATACAAATTTTTTTTCTCTTCGTCTCTATAAGCATAACAATCGATCCAAGCGTCTTCGAGTAGTCGGAGAACATACTTACTTAAAAATAATAAAAAAGATTCCGAAGAATTGAGAACCTCCTCCTTTTTTCAAGCCGGTTAAAAAAGGAAACTGTAAAGACATAGGTACTAAACAACATACCAATTTGTGTGGGACTTCTGGTTCCGACGTTTATAGCGCGATCCCTAGAGGGGCTATAAATCAAAAAATACTTGTACTCCAAGCTTACGCACTGGCGCCACTTGTACCATTCCTTATAGGTGAAACCAGTTTAGGGCCTACTAGCAACTGTCAAACAATTTAACATTAGCATTGGCACGATGAAGGTAATAAAACACTATTTATGGACTGGCTTATTTTGTTTAGCATCTAACTTAAATGTTGCTCAACCGACTCCACGACCGGAATATTAATTAAATAATATATAAATGCAAATTAAATGCAAATACGGTGACAGAGTAAATAATAGTTTATTATATGCAAATACGGTGACAGAGTAAATATTAGTTTACTTTGACGACGTATCTACAGCTAATGTAATTGGTACATAAACTATAATTTTTGTAGGGTAAATGCTTTGGCTGTTAAGAATGTAGTCTGCTTACTTGCGGCACTTTCCCAATTACTACTTGTACTCTTATTTGTATCTCGTCCCTAGATTTCATACGTCAGAAAGCAGACTATAGTCTATATTATTCTCTCTCTGATGTATAGCGTTATCTTTCTCGATGGAATGGTACAGCATTCTGAAGCTTTCGTCGGCATCGAACCTTTTTTTGAATCCCTAAGCATCATGCAAACTTGACTACAGACTTGATCGTATGTGGCCTCAATAATTAAAATATAGTAGATCTAAACAGAAAAGCGTCGTGCTCGTACCGACTTCCCAGCGCTTTGTCTAAACATTTTCATTAATCTCACTTTGCATTTTAAGCGATTTAAATAGGTATTTATTTACCCACTAAAAGGTATTCTCTCGCGGATAGCAATGATTTCAATTCCAAACATTTACAATTAACACGTAAACGAGAAGCAGTTTCGAAAACAAGGTGTAGTTAAATCCATATTTATCTTGATAATTAGCGAGCTTATCCGTGGTAGGTTTGATAAAGCCCCGTAGCTCGCGTGCGGCGGCGGGTATAAATTAAAACATAATTGTGTTATCGTGACCTCACGCTTTAATGCGTTTAGTTCGCGGCGAAGGGAAGGGTAGAGTTGATAAAAAATAATTTGTTAAAGAATTATGGTTGTTCGATAGGCGACCTTATTTCTGGAGTTTTGTAATGCGAAGTGGGTAAAAAAATGCCTTAAAAATATTCACAAGGTTTTTTATCTTGGCATTTTTTTATAAAGAAGCTGAAGCAGAAGCCAAGCTGAAGTTGACTAATATCCTCCTATCCCCTCCAAATAAGCGGAAAGCTTGTGCTAGTAGAGGGTACTGTCGTACCGCTACGGGTGGGATTTGAACCGGCGACCTTTCAGTTTTGAGTAACCGCACCTTTAACCGTTGGGCTATTGAGGCTTATTATACAATCATCATCATCAGCAACCCATTAACTGCTCACTACTCAGTGTAGGTCTCCTCTCAGGGAAGGGATTATATTATGCCATAGACCACCATGTTAACTAAGTGAGGATTGGTAGAGTTTACACACCTTTGAATACATGGATGTACTTTATGGAGGACTAGGAGTCCTATATGTTATGTCTAAGAATTGAAAATGATTTCCTTCATCGTTAAAGCAACTGATATAAAACACAAGTAACTCCGGAACATCAGAGTCGTAGCCTGATATTGAACCCCTCCGAAAAGGATTTTGAAGTCTTTCCTAGGTGGTCGCGCCGAAGCGCGAATAGTTTTCGTTTAACCGCTCGAATCCGACCATCCTGTCAAAATTTCCTACCTAATACCGACCCCCCCTGGCCTGAAGAAGTGTCAGTGCATCGATGACCGTCAATTAACGTAAACGCGCCGCTAAAGCTGGTGCATCGCCGCGCCGCTCCTAGTGATTCAGTGTTGATCTGGACTTGCCAACAAACTTGCCTTCTTGGTTTTCGTCAGTCGAAGGAGTGAGAAAGGAAGAGTGAAGCATCGAAAAGTATCCATGAACGTACGCGCGGCTCGCTGAAGTATCGCGGTGCCGCTCCAAAGGATTCAGGTCAGTGCCTTTACCCTTTTCCTATAGACACCCCATAACTCCGCGGCCCAAACCCAACCCCAGTCGGATTTGAGCAAACCCCGCAAAAATTATACAGTCCACATCGAAACCAAACAATCTAGTTTCTAGCCGTCCCCGCGCCGCCATATTTTTTTGGTTCCAATCGAACCGGATTTTACCGCTAATTTTCTCGATAGTTTTACAATTTCCAAGTAGGTAATTGTTTTCCCGCGTCCTAAAATCTTGTTCCCTAAGCGAATTATTATCGTTCGTCCCGCATTGCTTAGGAAATAGGGTTCATTTAGGTATTAACTAGGTACCTACATATAGCTCATATAGGTGATAGATAGGTCATACGTTACTTATTTATCGTAATCCTAATCGTATATCGCATCCCGATCTATCCCAGTATAGATATTAATCGAAATATTAGTTTATTAGTAGTTATTTTAAGTAATTATTTTGTGTAATTACCTACGCGTCATAAACGTATTCGCTTGGCCATCGGTGCATAGTTGCAAGTACTTGTATCTTAGATTACAGCGGTGTGCGTGACCTTCATCGCGGCCGTGACCGCCCGCTCGCTCCCTTTCACTTTTTGCTGAAATTCATAACTTTAAATACTTATACGCCGAATCGAAGTTTCATTCGTGTATTAGGAACTTAGTCTCGACATTTTTGAATCTAGTTTATATTCAAAATGACGAAGACTGAAGATACCGCAGATATACAATTAATTCTATTAGAACAGAGACGCAATTCGATATTTGAGTATCTACAAGAAACATTCGATTTATCGAAAAACATAGGCGTTAACCCGTCGGTCCGGGAAGAATTTCTCGACGCAAGTAGTAATGTCGATACGTTACGCTCTGAATTCAGTGAAATAGTGGAGGATTATAATAATCGTTTATTAGCACTGAACCCGAAAGCGAAGCCGGAGTTCAAATGTTTGTTATCGTTCGAACGCCTATACGGTCGTATCAAGCGCTTAGTCTCGCAGTACGCCGATGATAATAAGGTTGAGAATGAGAATGAGCCGCGAAGACTTAAACCTTATTTGCCCCCGATTCAATTAGTGTCTTTCGATGGATACGATTTAAAATCGTGGAGTCTCTTCTACGCTAACTTTAAAACTGTTATACACGAAAATAAGTCCCTTACGGATGCCGAAAAACTTTATTATCTCTTAGGTAAGCTGTCGGGAAAGGCGAAATTAGCTTGTGCCGGTATTACACCGTGCGCAGAAAACTACGAATTAATTTTTAAAACGTTAGTAGATAAATT
Organism: Hipparchia semele; assembly: GCA_933228805.2. NCBI lineage: Eukaryota > Metazoa > Arthropoda > Insecta > Lepidoptera > Nymphalidae > Hipparchia > Hipparchia semele. Next base: position 6,094,412 of record OW121718.1, read on the forward strand.
TGAAGATAAACGCTATTTGGCTACGTCGTATATGGATCAAATTTATAACATTAAGGCGATGTCAAACGCGACTCCGACCAACCTTGAAAATTTTTTGGACACTTTTGCATCGTCGATCGCCGCGCTTAAAAATTTAAATTTGAGTAATCTGGCTGACTTCATATTTTTATACCTCGCTCAAAAGAAGTTAGATCCGGAGACTGTTCGCCTGTTCGAGTTGAATAAACATAGTTGTGAGATACCCTTGTATGACGATTTCGTTGCTTTCATTCGCGAACATATTAAGGTACTGCAACGCACTTCCGGGAAACAAGAAGTTCCGAAAAGTGCTGAGCGGAAGGTGGATACGGCATCTAAGCCTCACAAACCACCCAAGCCGACGCATACCTATACTAGTACCGCGACTACGTCTGCACAGTCTTTGTGTTCTCTTTGTAACTCACAACACGAACATTTATATAATTGTTCCGCCTTTCATAAGATGTCCGTTGAAGATCGTTTCAAGTTTGTTAAGGCGAATAATCTTTGTATAAATTGCACTGGAAACCACCGGTTGGCCACTTGTTCTAGCAAGTCAAGGTGCCGCTGGTGCTCGTTACCTCATCATAGTATGCTCCACAGGCATTCCGCAACCGCAAATTCCGCAACTTCGAGTGCGGCTTCTAGTGATGCTTCTTCGCAGAAGATGCCCGGTGTTGTTGAGCAGCCTCCTGCTTCTATCAGCACTACCGGCACTAGTAACTCGAAACCTTCAGGTTCACCCGCGCACTCCAAGGAAGTATCGCTTTGTTCCTTATCGAGTTGTAATGTTTCTCGTGCACCGACTACGGTGCTGCTCGCTACCGCACGCGTTATAGTTTTCGACGCCAAAGGCAAGGAGTACTCTGCGCGCGCATTATTGGACAGTGCTTCACAGAGTAACTTCGTCAGTCGGGATTTATGTCAACGCTTAGGTTTAAAGACAAACCAGAATCCAAACTGTTCTGTAGTTAAAGGGATTGGAGGTACAACCAAACCGATCCAAGGCGCAGTTTCTATTAGATTTTTCTCTAGGTTTGATCTCAGCGTTTGTTTTAACATGGACTCGCTCGTGGTAGACAAGGTAACGGAACTCTTGCCCACAGTCCCGATAGATATTTCGAGTTTGATAAATTTCAATAACTTACCTTTGGCTGACGACACTTACTCCACTCCAGGAGACATTGATCTGCTGATTGGAGCTTCAATCTTTCCGCATCTCCTATTATCTCGCAAGGTTCAAGGTCAATCGAATTGTACCTCACCGCTAGCCCTAGAAACGGTGTTGGGCTATGTTATCGTTGGTTCTGCTCCTGTACGTGTTAACAGCTTCGCCACGGTTTCATATTGTTGTGCTACAGATCCGCTAGATGATGCTGTGCGTAAATTCTGGCAAATAGAAGAGGTGACCGTACCGAAACAATTAAGTCCAGATGACACAGCATGTGAAGAAATTTATAGCAGCACGACTACCCGTGAGGCAGACGGACGATATGTAGTCGCACTTCCATTCAAGGGTGATGTATTGTCGTTAGGCGTTTCTTTTAAAAAGGCTAAAACTCGCTTCCTTTGCTTAGAGCGTAAAATGTTAGCGTCACCTAAGCTTAAGGAGGCCTACGACAACGTCATTACCGAATACCTAGACAAAGGTTATATCTCTCCCGCACCCCCGGACACGGAGGCAACGCAGAGCTTGCCCTCGTATACGATTTCTCACCATGGGGTCATACGAGATGACAAGTTGACTTCTAAGTTGCGCGTTGTCCTGGACGCCAGTTCCAAGACAACCACTCAAGTTTCCCTCAATGACCTTCTGTATGGCGGTCAGAATCTACAAGGGAATCTATTCAATATTATTGTTAATTTTCGCTTATATCGTACCGCTCTTTCAGCTGACATTCGTCAGATGTTTCTTTGTATTGGAGTTCGTCCATGTGATCGCAGATTCCAACGCATTTTATACCGCTTTTCTCCTCAAGAACCCTTAAGGGTCTATGAATTTAACCGCGTTTGTTTCGGGCTTAAGTCAAGTCCATTTCATGCTTTTCGTACAGTGAAGCAGCTTCTTTCAGACGAAGGTGCTTCTTACCCGCGCGCTAAAGAAACTTTAGATATAGGTCTATACATGGATGACTTTGTCTATAGCATCGACAATGAAGACGATGCTATCTCCACCGCTGCCGAAGTGATTGCTCTGATGAAAGCTGGTCAGTTCGACCTGGTGAAATGGACAAGCAACTCACAAAAGGTGTTAAATTCGATTCCGCTGTCGCATCGACTTTCCGCGATTAAAGAGTTTGAGAACTCTGAGCCACATAAGGTGCTCGGCCTATGTTGGTCTCCCGCAGCAGACTATTTCGGTCTCAAAATTAGTGTTCCCGCTGAATCTTGTACAAAACGTACCATTTTGTCATGTGTCGCTAGGATATGGGACGTCATGGGTTTCGTTGCTCCCGTCGTCTTATATGCAAAGCTTCTCATTAAACAACTTTGGTTGTGTGAATGTGATTGGGACGATGTGCCCCCTGGTCACATCGCTGATCAGTGGTCTTGTTTCAAAAGAGAACTACCTTTGCTTAGCGAATTGAAAATTCCACGGCACGTAGGCATCTCGACCGGTGATATCATTACGATCGTGGGGTTTGCAGATGCGAGCGAAAAGGCTTACGGAGGAGTAATTTACTTCCACGTGAAAGACAGCAGAGGTATTCGCAAAAACGCAGTCTTTTTAATAACAGCTAAATCCAAAGTCTCGCCTCGCAAGACTATAACGCTTGCGAGGTTGGAGCTTTGTGCCATTCTGTTGCTGAGCAGCTTAATGACCAAGGTCATTGAAGCCTGCCATAACCGCCTTGTTATTGACCGAGTTCTCGCCTTTTCAGACTCAACGGTGGCGTTGTGTTGGGTATACTCCTCACCTCATCGTTGGGACACTTTTGTGGCCAATCGGGTCACCAAAATTCAAAATGAATTTCCCGCTCAAACTTTTTTCCATGTGCAAGGCACGGAAAATCCCGCTGATTGTTTGTCGCGAGGTCTTACCCCCGCACAAATAACTGATCACCCGCTTTGGTTCTCTGGTCCTAAATGGCTTGAGTTAGATTCAAATCTTTGGCCTGTTACCGCTTTCAATCCTTCCACCGTGTCACAGCCTCCAGAGGAAAAGAAACACGTTTTGCTCACTGCAGAAAGCAGTGAAAGAAATTTAATAATTTCGCTAGCTGATCGCTTTTCGTCATGGTCGAAATTCATACGTTGTGTGGTTTTCGTTTGCCGCTTCGCTAAGCTACTACCGCGTCGTGATACGGTGATTGCATCGGATCTGGATTACGCTGAAAGTTTAATATTGCGTGAACTTCAGCGCTTTCACTTCGCGAACGAGATTGTTAATTTACAAGCAGGTAAACGTTGTAGTCCAATGTTTCAACGTCTCAAACCTTTCCTTCAGGACGGCATCATTAGAGTCGGAGGTCGTCTGAGAAACGCCGATATAAGTTTCGATACAAAACATCCGATTATACTTCCTCGAAAGGATCATATATTAAATCTTTTAGTTGACTATCATCATAAAGTCAATTGTCATGCAGGTCCAGATTTATTGATGTCCATACTCCGTCAGAGGTATTGGATTCTTTCCGCTCGTAATTTAATTCGAAGCCGGGTACACAAATGTCTACCCTGCTTTAGACTCCGCGCTAAACCAAACTTTCCAGAAATGGCAGATCACCGCTCCTGTCGAGTTACGCCGGCCGTGAAACCGTTTATACACACTGGCACTGATTACGCAGGGCCTTTTAAGGTGACTGTTTCTCGCGGTCGTGGAATTCGATCAATGAAGGCATACGTTTGTCTTTTCGTGTGCTTAACCACTCGCGCTGTACACATAGAAGTTGCCAGCGACTTAAGTACAGATAGTTTCCTCGGGGCGTTTAAGCGTTTTTTATCCCGCCGCGGTTTTGTCGCTCGCGTTCATTCCGACAATGCGTCAAATTATGTTTGCGCCAAGCGCACGCTTTCGGAATTGCACGAATTTTTAGCGTCCAAACACTTCAGGTCTGAATTTGGTCACATACTAGCCGAAAATCGCATCGAGTGGTCACTTAATGTTCCAACTGCTTGCCATTTTGGCGGTAATTGGGAGGCCAACATTAAGAGCCTCAAAACTCATCTATATCGCGTGATAGGCGACCAAATTCTTTCCTTGGAAGAGTTCAATACTGTGCTTGCTCAGATCGAGGCAGTAATGAACTCCCGTCCATTGTGCCGCACGCTATCTAATGATCCATCGGAACCTCTCGCGTTGACACCGGCTCATTTTCTCACTCTCACCCCCTTAAAATATCTTCCGGCTAGGGAGATAGAAGATGGTCCGTTACATTTGCTCTCGCGTCAAGAACTTATTGATAAACTTGTTCAGTCATTCTGGAAACGATGGAAGGCTGATTATTTACATACGCTACAGACTCGAAACAAATGGAACACGCCAACCAATCCGATCGCTAAGGGAGATGTGGTAATAATTACCGTCGATAATGCACCGCCTCTTCACTGGCCGTTAGGGCTAGTCGAGGAAGTTTTTCCTGGATCGAATGGTGTCACGCGTGTTGTCCGCGTTCGTACTGCTACAGGTACCTATCTACGTCCTGTAGTGCGTCTTTGTCCCTTACCTAAACAGTAATTAGTTTAACTTCAACTCATCTGCTTAGGTTAGGATTCTTATTTAGTTAGGTTAGCTTATTATACTTAAGTCAATAAATAATTTCGTTTAAACTCTCCGCGTCGTAGTTTCTTTGAAGGTAGCCCTTCAAGCCCGGGGACATGGTCGCGCCGAAGCGCGAATAGTTTTCGTTTAACCGCTCGAATCCGACCATCCTGTCAAAATTTCCTACCTAATACCGACCCCCCCTGGCCTGAAGAAGTGTCAGTGCATCGATGACCGTCAATTAACGTAAACGCGCCGCTAAAGCTGGTGCATCGCCGCGCCGCTCCTAGTGATTCAGTGTTGATCTGGACTTGCCAACAAACTTGCCTTCTTGGTTTTCGTCAGTCGAAGGAGTGAGAAAGGAAGAGTGAAGCATCGAAAAGTATCCATGAACGTACGCGCGGCTCGCTGAAGTATCGCGGTGCCGCTCCAAAGGATTCAGGTCAGTGCCTTTACCCTTTTCCTATAGACACCCCATAACTCCGCGGCCCAAACCCAACCCCAGTCGGATTTGAGCAAACCCCGCAAAAATTATACAGTCCACATCGAAACCAAACAATCTAGTTTCTAGCCGTCCCCGCGCCGCCACTAGGTTACCACCGCTTATTGTCATATAGTTTTTTTTTCTACAGGGCCTATTAAGAAAAGAAAAACACTATTTTTTAAACTTGAGTTTAGTTTAGAGGTTGGATATGTAGCAACAATATTCTATCATTAATTTAATATATGACCTTATAAATTAGCTATTTTGCGAGCATCATTCCACTAATAATTGCGGCATTCCATTACGAAGTCGTGAACCCAAATAGAGGTGCCTATGGTTTTCTATATTATCTACCATATAAGGTTAGAATGCGCCATACCATTACCTCCTATTATTTGCGACCGTAGCCCACCGAAATACCTTCAAAGATTAAAATATAATTTGTATTTTATAGACCCGTTGATTGTTATTTGCATTACAACCACCAACCACTAATTATTCGTACAAATAATACTGTACTCAGTACGAATTCACACGCCATCCATTTAAAATTTGCACTAATTAAAATTTAACATCTACCCCTAAACATTGAAATGTTGCAATGGAATTAAAACGGACGAAATTTATTACAAATCAAATAGTTCAGCTCTGGATTCTTTACACAAATAAGGATCCCGCGACCATATAATATGGGGCGAGGGGACTTACATTGTGTCTGTTTTTGTAGGACGCCAGACAGTGCAAGTTTAAGGCATGGTACGATTCATGGTGCAAATTATAAGTTGTAAGCGATTAAAGAAAATAAAATTAAAAAAAATAATTCTCAAGCGGACCCAGTCGTGCCTGATATAAACGCATACAGGGGTGGCCAACTTGATTTGAGCATCCACTAATTACTGACGAAACTCTGTGAGATCTACCAATTTCATACTTCTTGATAAATACAACAGTATAATGCGTGCCCTATGTAATGTAATAGAAAAGATAAAACTTTTATAAAGTGCTCTTGAATCATCAAATGAATCTACCACTAGTTCGAAATGTCGTTCTAACCGAGGATAACCAGCAAAAAACCCATACTTTCTTATTCATGAAGCATTTAGTTAATGAAGCTATAACTTGAAATAGATTTTTATTTTATCACTTCAGCATCGCCTTAAGCTAATGGCCTATTATTACCTACCAATACATTTCTGTTAATGTTTTCTAAGCAATTAGAGCCCCATTTCTGATTTAAGGTTATGCTCACAAGGCATGTTCGTGGGGTCACGTGGCAGCTATCTCTTTATTTATATAGACATGTATTAGAATAAATTGTGCAAATTTAAGCCAATGCGTGATCGTTATTGGGACCCTTTTTTTTTGTGATATCGATCACTACAATCACTTCTCATCAAGCGGGATTGAAGTCAATAGTTTTGCTTGGTCACTGAAAGGATTCCTGATTTGTGATGTGATGTCACAGTTACAACTACCTATAGCTATAAAATTGTTGGAACGATATTATTAAGAAAGAGCAGGCCCAGGTAGAAAGAGAATGAGAAGACATTGGTGCTAATGTGGTCTAGCTAATACTTATATTGATGATCGTGAACTATCGTTCCCGGCAGGGAGCGTTATGGTGAAAATTATATTGAAGCATGTCTACTTAAGTTAAGAGATTGTATATAAACGACCTTTCTAAATAACTTCGTGGGAAATTAACGCATAAAATTTACAGGGGATTCGAAAATTAACTAACCGAATTCCCACAATAAAATTTCGAGGATTTGCGAGTTAACTCACTTAAGGCCCCCACAATGCCCAGAAATCCTTATAATCGTTGTCTAATAGCTTTATTGCGTTTAAATTCACAAACCCTAAACTGCAACCTCAGATTCATTACACCCGTAACTAACGCAGCATGCACGCGGCGATATTTAACGCAAGAGGGGTCAGAACCCACCAGGGTCCACCCTTGCATACTACGAGTCCGGACCCCTTATTGCGTTTTTTTTAAATGGTCGACAGAGATAACAATATCGCAGCTCTAAAAATGTCATCAAGAGATCGTCAGGAATAATTTTGAGAAAAGTTCATTTATGGTTCAAAATTGTACCAGAGTAACAATTAAGGTACCTACTTACATAATTATAAATTACAACTATTTTTTCCGGCTTATTTAGTTTAAAATAATCTATCATTAAGATTATGAGAGATAAAAATACGTTTTGATATTTACGAACCGCATATTAGAATTTAGAACCAGTAAAGATTTATTACCTAAAAGACAATGACTTATTTAAAGTAACAAGGTAAAGTTGAGAAATCTAAATGTAACAATCATAATTATGTAATATTGTGCTGTTATGATACCAAACATTCATTATTGTGAATGTGAATATCCCATTTTCATTTTATTAAAATCCATTCTCACTACCATTAGAGTGAATAGAAAACCCTAGAATCGTACAAATACAAATGAACACTCCAAAACCAAATTAGTCACCACAAATCACTTAGTACAAATGTGCAAAACATTTCGTATGTGTAAAGTAGCGTCGCATTTTCTCCATATCAATTTACAAAACACTCGTGTGCTTGAATGGGGCGACTAAATTATGGCTCGCATCAAGTCTAATGTGCTACACATTGCGTGTTCACTGTTACCCGCACTGAGTGAATGACAGATAAGTGCCAGCTTTAGTCTAGCTACGCTTTTACCGTAAAAGTGACGCATAATGATTTTTGTGACCGTAAGTAGATTGCGTCAGTAGATTGAAGTAGATTTGACTTGGCGTTTTCTTCTACTTAATTGAACTTTTTTTTTATTTGATGACAAGATATTCCTTGACCCTCCTTGCTGTGTTAGCTATTTTAATATGTGTGGTGTACAATAAAAGTATATTCATTCATTCATTCCTTGACTGCGATCTCACCTGATGCTAAGTGACGATGCAGTATAAGATGGTAGTGGACTAACTTGGAAGGGGTACGGCAGTGTCAATCCAACCCATATTCCTAATCAGCGTTCTACACGCCATCGTGCTAGAACGCAAAATCATTTTAAATTATTTTACGTATTTTTCCTCATGATTTTTTTAATGTCATCTTTAAGTAAACTGTACATAAATTTTAATTAAGATATGTGTATACCTTTAAATCTCTATTAAATTAGGAGTATTAATATAGACTTCAAAGATCCCGTGCACCTGCAATATTTCACTCAGGCCTACCATTAATCATTTTAATCCAACAATTGCCATTTATAAATCTGTAATACGAATAGGGGAGGGTGTTCTGAACAGCACAAAGCCAGTTTTTTTTTACAAGAGAATGAATGGAAATACCTCCATGGTTTTATAAATTGTGCACAATTTTTTACTTCACTCAAGATTTATATTTTTTGTAACATTTTATTTTTTAAGAAATAGTGACAGTTTAGGTTATTGATGATTATTTTTAACATGGCATATTATTATAATAAAACAGATTAAATTAAAGCCTTACCTAACTATAACAAATAATCTTATAGTGAGTAGTGAGGTAGTAAGCGGAAAGCTTGTGCAGTGTGCTAGGCGTGGGTACGACAATAATGCAACGGGTGGGATTTTAACCTGCGACCTTTCGGTTTTCAGACCGGACCTTTAACCAACGGTAATGGAGTGGTAATACCGCTCCATTCAGTTATTATTCCATAAAATTTCATAGCTTTGTGAGACAAGCTAAAAGTGGATTATAAAAGTTACGCACAATCCTTTGAAAATGCAAAATTTCATTCAGCCAGTTAAGGCAAAAATTGCTGAGTCTTAAAGAATTTTATGAAAGTTAAACGAGGCATGAAGTCATTGCATTAAGTGAAGAGGGCTTTACCGACACTTAATTAAGGATTCCCCCCATTCACCCCTCCAGAAGTTGCAACAAAAGGTCTATATTCATCTGATATCTGTCTTCATTAAAATTATTTTTTTTTATATTTGAATAACTGGCATCGAGTACCGTAGAATTTTGATCAAATCTGTTGAATTAGCTGAAATCTTCTTCAATTCGAAATTCGAATTGCCATACAAACGTAGTTTTGCTTTAGTCGGGTGTGTTCTTAGCTGTTTGATGAAAATCGGTCCAAGATGGCCGCCGCCACAAAATGGCGGATATGGCAGATTACATATTTTTATTTTAACGATTACTGACTAGCGATTAGAATGTTGTAACATGTCGGGAGTGTTATAAATTTTTAATTTACACTTGTTAAAAAAAATATTGCTCTACGGGCTTGCACATTTCATTATCTTACTTACTCGAACTGTACGAAATTTCTGCAAACGAAACACGTTTACTCAAATTGTCGCAGCTGAATATTAATTTTAATATAATAGCGAATACCCGTATCGCATAATTGTTTTTAATTCTGAAGCTTAATTTCACAAAGCATCGGGTAATAAGCTCTCGACATTGTAATTAAAATACATGAAAATACAATTTATAATGAAATACCGTTGTTTTAAGCTATTTTTGTAATTTACTTGCTGTTGCTTGCGACTTCGTCTGCGTTGAATATTTTTTTCTGCAAAACTGCTTAAGCTGTCAGATATAAGTACTATAATGATAACTATAAGTAAATTTTTGCATGAAAATGTAGCCGATAGATACTTTTGTGTTTATAACTTTATGTGTGAATGTTTTGTGTATTATACAAACATACACGGTACTTATAACTTAGAAGAAGGAGCATCTTTCAATATTTTTAACCGACTTCCAAGAAGGAGGAGGTTATATATTACATATAATTATATCCGATAAATCTTTTTTTTATTGGTTATTAATATTTAAAATATAAAAAATAGGTAGTCGAGGCGCGCTCAAAAGAGACTACTTTAATATTATTTTCAATGTAGAGAAGAAATAGAAATTCCATGTTGTTAAGGTCGAAATGGCTCGATCAGAACAAAAACTTACCAGGTTACCAGCCGACTAAATATGGACTAGAATAAGAAGCAGACCTTATTGTGAAATATTTCAGATCAAAGAACCAGTCCCATACATACAGTAGGTATATAAATCTTCCCATCGATAGTTGTTTAAACACTATTTTGCAGTTAGTACATAAAAATTCAATGTTTTGTAGCAACCTGCCAGCACTGTTGTGGTTTTTTATAGCCAATATATCCGTTATTGTGAAAAAATTTCATCATTCAAAATAAGGACTTATTGCAACCCAATTTCGTAAAGATCCAAATCGTCCATTCTTAATTCATTACATTTCATTTGAGAACAACCCTGGTAGCATTAGAAGAAAGGAAATTTTTTTTTTATTCGTTTTTATAGAAGAATGGACGTTTGGTGAAAAAAATAACAAATAACATTTCGTGCTTACGTCCTCGGATGCCACTCTCTATTCTATTTCTGCCATCCCATTACATTCACAATTCACTGGATAGATTGTAAGGGTTAAGCGAACTAAAAAATATACCATTGTTTCCTCCCATCCCATAACGATACTAACAATACATCCAACCCGGCTGAAATGTACCAATTCTATCGGAAAATCCATTCGGGATCCAGCCGTGCGCAAAAATTATGACATCAGGCCAAATTATTGAAGCGGGGAATCGAAATTGTGTCCTGTCCGTGCTAGAAATATTGCCCCTACAGGAAGTAATTGATGCAATTAATGCATTAAACGCGTGATACTAAGGTAACAACGGGGCCAGAATATTGATTACCATGAATATGTAGAGATAGCAAAGAAATACTGATTTTATAGAAAGCGAAAAATATTCCAATCATCGTCACTGTCTCAACGATCAATGCTAGGGCAAGGAATAAGGATCACCACACTTCACGATCTTGTGCCGCTAGTATGTACATTGTACGTAGTGTATCCAGTAGGTACCAGTGAGTCTCTTGAGTCTTTGTCTGGACAGATGATCTGTCCGGTTTCCAGAAGCGAAGTTGCCACTCATGCACCTTAATACCCACAACGCCTGTCGAATCGTCGAGCTTATCACCTGTCGGATAGTCTGAAGGTCGCAACTACCTCTGATGAGCTGAATTTATGAAGGGCATCAATGCATTTTAACCAATAGAGAGAAAGTACCAAAAAAGGGTCTTGACACATGAATAGCCAGAGGGATAAACGATTGCGGCTACAAGAGTTTCGTTTTCTTTCTGAATCCTAAAAATTAGAGGTAATTGCGAACTATTTTGCTGAAGCGAGTATAGTACGCACCTATCTAACATGTTGTATATTAAAGCTGAAACCCCGTTATATGTATCTAATAATATTAGCGATAGCGACACAACTTATTATAATTATAGTGACTATTATTAAAATTAAATCCATTAAAAAGTATACCAATAATAATAAAAAATCCCAAACGAGCTGAAGCAACACTTGGTTAATATCATAAACGGCATATGAAATTGGATATCTAATTAGAGAGACTAAAACATCAAAAAGTGGCCATCAATTTGTGGAAAACTGTCTGCGCTCTCACCAATTTTGTACAGCCTTCGTTACGCGCGGCATTATGAAATTTATTTGGCATCACTGCCCGTAAAACACGTAGTTTATGCGTCATGGGGCTTATTATGAAAATGAGATCTTTCGGCCTCCACCCAATAAAATGTTTAAATGACGTTTATTCTTTCTACATCATGAACGCAATTTTATCTTTCACGTCGTATTAAAATTCACAAAACGGCTCGCTTGTTAATGAAAACGACAATTATGTGGTTTTATTAATATAGTCAAAGCTATTTTGTAGGTGTATTATTTTGGTCACAATCATTGTCGTTAGGATTCTGTACCTAAACTAAATGGCTATATTTATAGGGGCACGTAAACTTTGAATATTATTGAAACTATCTTATAGTAGAATCATTATAGCACTTAGTGAATGTTTTTTTGCAGACGTGCTACGTTAAGTAGATGCTTTTTAGTGGAGGAAGTTGCTAAGCGTGGTTAGCTTATTGCTGTTTATTCGATGACGAGATAGCCGTTGACTGCGATGTCACCGGATGGTAAGTGATGATATAGTCTCAGATTGTAGCAGGCTAACTTAGAAGGGACTGCGGGTTTATTCGCAGAAAGACATACATTATATATATTATATATTTTTTATTTTATAAAAATAAAATAAGTTAATGCTGTGCTTGACTAACCTTCTCATCTCCCCTCCAAAGAAGCGTAAAGCTTGTATGTGTGGGTACGACAATAGTCTAACGGGTGGGGATTGAACTGTCACTTATTTTTCAGTATTACCCTCAACCGATACTACAATACTACATATACAACAATACTAGTACTACAAAACCCCAAGGTATTAGGGCTCTTGAGATGTAGTATACAGAATAAGTCTTTTGGTGCGACAAACGATTTATTTCACTATTATAATAGATGCAAATTTCTTAATCGTATTAGCAACAGCTGAATTAATTTGCATTTTACAACATGTTGTGATATAATAATGTGATGCGGCTTTGTGCGAGCATTAAGCCTACATTAGCAAGTATAATTAATAGTGATGTACACTACTACACGTAAAAGTGACATGTTTATTAATTTTTAATACATTCAACGGTATAGTGATGTACGAATTATCATAAAACGTGTTTATCATCCGGACGGTATTACAAATGACTTTATTTATAAGAGCGTGCTTTCGCTTATTAAAAATAAGAAAAAATTACTGATTATTTTTATATACGCATTATTTTATTAAATTATCAAGATTTGGTATCTGTCCTCTATAATGAATATTAATTCGTAAATACCTACTGTTTTATATCACGAATTTTCTGAATCATACTTTTATTAATTTAATTTTTATGTGAATACATATTATCAATTCGAAAGTGTGTTTATATATGGGTTTCTTAAACAATGGATAGACGGATCGCCTTAATTTCTTGCACGGATATAGTAGAAACCTAGGTGAGATAAGATGATGAACTTTTTATTTCGGAAAGGCATAAGGTTCCCGCGGGATTTTGAAAAACTAAAATTGGGCGTACGAATTATCTAGAATGATTGTAGTGAATGAAGAAAGAAAGAAACGTTTATTTTATAAATTATACCACATATCACGAAGTATAAAATAAAAGTATTTTTAAAAATAAAACAAGCTGTACCTTGTTAATGCTATATGAAAACTTCAGTTTTATTTTTTTATTCAGACTTTTAAGGAAATCACAAAGTAGGTATACCTAAATTAGGTTATTTAGGTAAAGCTCGTCTACTCTACTTTTACATTTTGTACTAAAACGCTTTTTTCGGGCAGTAACAGTCACATAAATCCCTAAAAAAAGATAATGGGGAGCAGCAACGGGAAAGCCCATAACTTATCTCAACAGACACAATAAACCGGAACCAGGGATAAAGACACAAAAAAGATTTCCTATCCAAGTTTTCCTGAAAACATCATTTTAAAATTTTACATGTAGAGCACTACTACTACAACTATTCCATTCATCCTATTAATATTATAAATGCGAAAGTTTTAATGTACGGATGGATGGATGAATGGATGGATGGTTGTTACTCAATCACGTCACATCGATTGAACTTAAAGGCTTAAGGCACAGAAATAGATTATAGTCCGGAATAACACATCCCGAAAAATGAGAGTTTCCGCGGGAATTAAAAAATTCCCTTATCCGAAATAATATATTCTCACAATAAACTTTACATAATATCACCTTCATAAATGCTTTTTAGGCGTTTTAAATCATACAAATCTCACAATATTTAATATTGAATAGCAAAGAGACATCGCATTATTTATTTCGGCAGACACAATAAAAGCAACCAGGAAAAAGTAAAGAATTCGTAATATACAAGTTTTTCTCAAAACCTACAATTTTGGGATGCTTCATAAATCATAATAACGAGCGTGCTTTCCTTAAGGTGGCCGTAGCATTAAGCTGTAATATTTTCTCACTTAAGTTGAGGCAACATTTTTCTGGCTCCCTATTTACGTTGAGCCGAGCCTTTCTTAAGCAAGCTGTCGTCTCAATCCGAGGTGGAACAGGAAATTAAAGCTAAGTTCGCGAACTGTGAAAAATGTGCGCTGGAAAATGTTTTTCCTCTGACGTGTGAAAAGTGCTTACACGTCACACGCCAGAAAATAAAATGTTTTAAACAAGCTGTATCTTGTTAATGACAACTTCAGTTTTATTTAAAATATTTTTTATTCACACTTTTAAGGACTCTTAGTTGTTGAAAAATTGAACCGACCATAGAAGCAACTAAATAGGGAAAAATAAGAAAATTAGTCTTACTAACTAAGCTCCTAATAAAATAAAGCTCTTAATTATGCTTTTAAAAAAGTTTGTCGTCGACTCAAAATTATTTACTTACCTACATTAGTTCCGGAGCTTAGTAAGACTAAAAAGATTTATTTTTTATTTTTCCTTTTTAGTTCCTTCTATTGTCCTGTTGACAGATCGACCGGAAATCCGAAAGTGGTTAAAAGCTAATTTAAATCTTGAATACAGAGAAGACAATAGACTAGCCACAATAGCCCAACGGTTAAAAATGCGAACTTAAAACTGAAAGGTCGATGGTTCGATACTTACCCGTTGCACTAATTTCGTAGCCAATCCTAACACTAGCTTTGCGCTTTGGAGAGGAGAATAAATGTCAAGTTTAACTTAGCATATATTGTAACATAGACTTGTAGGTCCCATTTTCTAAAACGACTCCTAGCACAAAATGGATACAAAGTTCCGTCTTTTTGTTGCCCTACTAACTCCCGTTCCACTTAAGGTACCACAAAGTTTTTACAGCCAACTCCGCAGCGATCTGACGGTCTTTGTTCAAGCTCATTTAAAATCAATCGCCGCCATTTTGCCCGGGGATGGCCCGGACAAGATTTCCGAGAGAATTCTTAATTAAGCAAAGTCTTTTCAAGTTAATGGAAGCATCCAAATACTTAGAAGTGAAGTGAATTCGGTCCGACATCGAATCACGACATCGGAGCTGGGATTATCACTTTAACTTGGACAAACTTTATAAATTGGGGAGGGCCCCAAATTTTATTATTATTAGTAAAATTTTATTATTTTTATTAGCCTTCTTCTTTTTCCTTTCTTCTTTTGATGTTTACTTTCTGCCACCATAAATGTTCTATTTAGCTGCACAAATTGTCAATTACGCAGAAGCAGAACATCCTAATTAGCTTAATATAAAAGATTTCAATGTTTGATAAAAAAATCTGTAAGAAATAATCTAGTAACTATGTATTTAGCAAGTTTCAACAACTTCACGCAATGAGCTGCTCAAACAAAAGTACCAGAACGCTTTGTTTTTCGGCTCTGGGGGCAGGATGTATCTAGCCGCAACCAAATACCCCCCACTCAATCAGACAAGGGGTAATTAAGAACTTATGAAATTAAAATAATCCAATCTGGAATTGAACCTGTGTCGTTCTACTTAAGGCCATATAGGTGCTTCTATTCCAAAAAGGTGTTCAAGTATAAAGAAATCAATATTTACCGCAGGTTTGTCTTCACCCGTACTGGGTTCATTAATGGATGTTTAATTACACTCTGTTCCAGTAATAATAGTCTTGTATTATACGTAGGTATAATATTGCGAAGTGTCTGCTATACTTACAATGTATGGACCCATAAATACTTATTTGATACGGGATATTATATTAACAATGTAGTAATTAATAGACTAATTATGGTTTAATTAATATAGTGAAAGCTTTTAGTAGACAATGCAGCTAATTCTAACGCTATTGAATACAAAACTATACCTAATATAATAAATAGGTATTATTTTCTTGTCAGTATACATTATTTATGATACTTATCTAGAAAAATAGGCTAACTCTGTTGTACACAATTGAACTAATTAAGAAATTGTACTAAGTAACTAAGAGATTATATACATGGAATTAGTCATAATGTAAGTTGTATTATGTACTTTAATTTGGTATGAATTTACGAGAGATCAATAATAAATAATCATTTTCAAGAAAATGACAAATAAAAAAAAACCGTTTAAATCCAAAAACAGAGTGAATGTGGATTTTACTGGCTTTTTTAAATTAGTATTTTTTTTAATGAAAAGTAAACAAAGTTCTTAAACGTCGTTTTACTACTTACGATTCAAGATTAGTTATATACATTTTCCTATATGGAAAACAAGCACACCTTTCATCAACTATTAAGGCGTGTCAAGAAACAGACCCATTCAAAAAACACAATGACTCGCTTACGATACGACTGACGCCTTAAAAGCATTAACTATGAAGAGTAACAAAAGTGATTCATTTGTGCCTCCAAAGTTCAAACAGGTGTGCCGGATGTCCCCACATGCACTTTTATAATGTCCAAATCCTTCTTCCGTTTCCAAACCTCATGTTCAATTCCTGCTATTGTAGCCTCTATTTATAGCCTCTGTAGCCTGTATTTTTTTAATGGATATGAAACAAAATATTTTTTTAATGGATTTATTCGAAACAATGATTTAAACGAAAGTTAGTGAGTTATCGTTCACTAATTCACACACATGTTTAAACAACTATCCTTACCTACTTACCTACTAATAACTACTACAACTTTGTTAATAGTCTGTAAGCTGTGGTAATGTCAAGTCGAATTGCATATTGTTTTAGTCCACAGACACTTTAATGAGCGTATCCCTCTCGAAGATTGTTATGATGATTGACTAACAATCCGTCTTCACTGTAACGTTGTTTAAACTTACCCCGATACAAATGTGCGGTTGACACTGCTAAATGACCACTCTTACTTTAAATAATGCCTGAATCTTACCGAGTGTTTGCATTGTCCAACCGCCCGTTTAATAAATCGGAAGAGAATCCGTCCGCAATTTTTATTCAGATCAGATGCATTTTTTTTGATTCGATGACAAGATAGTCCATGACTGCAATCTCACCTGATGGTAAGTGACGATACAGTCTAAGATGGTAGTGGGGTAACTTGGAAGGGATATGGCAGTGTACTCTCACCCCTACTCATACCCCTAATCGGTTTCTGCACGCCATCGTGTTGGAACTCTAAAGCGCTTAGCGGCACGTCTTTCACGGTAGGGTGATAACTAGACACGGCCAAAGCCTCCCACCAGACCAGACCAGAGACAATTTAGAAATTATATAAATTCCCAAATTGCCCCCAGCCTGCTAAGCCGGCCTGACTTCTACCAGAGCTTCAAGTTGAACTACAAGAAATAAATTATTTTGAATTTTGAGTCCATATCTGTAATACTGAGATTCACAGAGCGTGCTCTGACTTAGCTCGGGCTTAAGATAGAGTTAATACGTGACACTTTGCTCTTACATAAACCTCTCTCGTAAAAAAAAAAACTCTATCTTGAGTCTGAGCAATTTGAGAGTGCGGTCTATAGATTTTAGCCTTAATCTCTAAAGTTTTTTAAGTGACAGATAAGTATCTCCTAATTATGTCTCCGTAGATATAATGGACATCCACACTAAAAGTTTCTCAAAGTATGGCAAACAGAATGCCCTAATACCGCATATTTGTCAGTTGTTCCCACTCCCAGAGATAAGGATGGCTAACAAATTAGTTTTGTTAACAAATGTTTATTAATAGCCCAAGTCAGCCTAACAAAAGATCGTTTGGACTGTGGTGGAGAGACTTTTAATGGGAATCAGACTACTTTGAAATTAGATAGTTTTTTACATCTTGTTTCAAAAGTACTTCTTAACTTTATTTTCGTACCAGTAAATTAGGAAATATTTTTATTCGAAGGAAGAAGTAGGCATAGGTGAAGCTTATCTCTAAAAAAAGAAATTTCTCCCAGCTTCCCTTGAAAGTGAGTAAGGTGAAATTATAGAGTTATTTTTAGAGTTATAGAGTTACTTTTATGAGGAATCTGTAATCTTAAAATTTAGATTAGATTAGAGGTAGGTATAACTTAAATTAACGAATATGCCACACCCCCTTCCAAACTTAGCTTAGACTGCATCATAACTTTCCATCGGTTGAGATCGCAAGATATCTTGTCATGGAATTAAAAAAAATTGATTTATATACTTTTGTATAGCCAGCAGTTCCAGCAACATGGAAAATATTTACGATAACGTCAAAATAATAAGCTTTACTGCAATTTTACTACGTGGGAAATTTTATATAAAATTCATAAAGCACTCCTGGAGCCATAATTTACTTGCATAACTAAAAATAATTGCTCAATTTATTAATTAAGTGATAAAAACGGGATCCCTCTCGATAGTGGCCTGGGGGTAAATGTGGCGTAAATATCAATTACGCGGCTCATATTGGGAAATTTTGGAGCCAGACGGTAATTGTCCGAACTACCCGCTCCCCTGATTGCATTGGCGATATAGCTAATTTATTTTTATATGCGATTTTAGGGGTACGAGTATGATCACGTCCAGACTCTATGTGATTGCAACGTTAATAAGGACGGCTATTTAGGAGAACTACTGCTATATTTTGTGAGCGAAAGCAATTCTTGCCAAACGTGTTCCATAACAAAGTAAACTAACTTACATTCTACATCATTGCTCTAGTGGTTGGTATGTTTGACGCGGATGACGAGGACCTGGGTTTGATTCCCGTGTCGGGCCAAAAATAAATGGAGTTTTTCTATTGAGAACTATTCAGTAGGTACTAACCAGGAGTTAAGAAATTGTGCATTATGATCCTCATATTATCTGAAAGTCATGATCACTTTCCTTTAGCCCATCTCAACTTGGGCCAATGTTGCTTAACTAGCAAAATCGACTAATAGTGCATATGGCATAGTGGCACAAGTAGACCACACGTTGGTTAGCCCTCCCTTAACAGTTTAAAACACTCGACACCTAATCTTCCCCGAAGAAACAGGATAAAAAAGGGTAAAAACAATGTCACTAAAGAATTCTAAGCGTCGAATTAAATTCACGTGAACTCCTTTTAATTTCAATGAAAAAGCACTTAGAAGTGGGAAAATATTTAAATTTATATCGACAGCTGGGTACGTGACTCTTTACTTAATGGCTTCTTTGTCGTGTCGATTAAACTTACGGGGTTTACTGGAAAATGTTAAAAAATTGGCTTCTTCAGGCTTTTAAAAAATACTCCACGCTGATTTTTCCAGTTAGCTTTGCTCGGGTGGAATTTTTGAAAATTCTTGTTGTGATTAATTAGGGTACACATGGACTGCCCAGTCGGTCAACATTATTGCAGTCAACTGCATCAAAGCAGCAACTGCAGTCGGCTTGCAGTTGAGTTGAAATCTTCATTGAAAGGTTTTTATAAAACAAAAAGCTACAACTTAGCTACAAAAGCTCCACCCGCACAAAATTAGGCCGGGTAATACCATAGTATTACATATAGATTTATTCTGTGTCTATTGTAATGAATACTGAATCCATTCGTGAATCTACACAACACATAAAACACATCTAACAAAAAATTAGCTCAAAGAATACCTTTTCACGAAACGTAGGAAGTTTTCCTTACCTACTTATAATTTTCGATTTATTCTGCCATTATACAGGAAACAGGCCCCCTCGAGCCAAGCGTCGCCGCTTGACATGCATTGTATTAGTGATTAATGGTACAAGTAACAACGCAATTTTCTGCCTAAAATATACTGTACCTATATGTTATTAAAAATGGTAACGTGTATCGTGAAATTGTCTCTATAGAGACCTTTGCACATACGCCTATTTTAGTTAAAGCTGATTTTATTTTAAAGAATACTTACTATCCAAGCTGAACTAGACTAATAATATGTATTCTCTTCTCCTCTCCAAAGAAGCGCAAATCTGGTTTTAGGAATGAGTTTTTTTATAACAATAGCGCAACGGGTGGGGATCGAACGGAACTTTCAGTTTCCAGTCCACGCCTTCCACTTCTAGACTATTGAGGTTAAATGATTAAATAAAATGAATTATTATTAACCAAAATTTAGTTTAATTTTACATGTAAGCTTTTATTTTGTTTTTATTTCGTCTGAAAAGATAAATAATTATTTTATTATTCTGTACCTACCACAACTTAATCTAAATTTTCGCGTGTATTTTGCTAGGTGTTGGAGAGTGACATAGACAAATTTTTATTCCGGAGAAACAAAGGATTCTCGTGGGATTTATCACAAACCTAACGTGAAGTAACGCTAGTATAAACTATCATCACGTTGGCATACTTACGAAACTGTAAAAATACATTTTCAGGTGAACTTTTTCAAAGCATAGAAAAATTATTTTTTCTTTTTTTAATGGGTATTCGGAATTCTATTAGGTACATATGTAAGTTAATGATACGATATTTATGACTGGATTTTATGATTGAAATTGTATACCTACACCATACTTAGTTGAATTTAGTCTGTAAGGTCAAAAAAAAATATGAAAAATTTAATAATTTTTTTTAGTTACGACGTCCAATGTGCTAGCTCCTTTAAATCTTAATTAGTCTCCTCAGCCATGTGTGTGCAAAGAGCTTTAATAGAGGCTCGTCGCTTTAAGGCCTGGCGGGACCTACTTACCTAAATACGATAATGATAGTGTGACATAGACAAATGGACTGAAAATTTGTTATTTGTTTAACGCCCGCTTACGTATTTTGATAACACAATGAAATAGGTGTTTTATTGTCGTGACACTTTTATTTCCATTTGTTTGAAAATACGTCATTTTTAATTAAATGCAATTAACTCGTTGACAGGAGACGTGTTTTTTTTTTACGTCTTTGGAACCTTTACACACTATTATAATAAAGATAGAAAATAGCACACATACTAACATTATGAATGCGAAGGTATGTTTGTTTGTTGCTTTGTCCTTCAATCAGACAGCAACGGAGCAATGGATCGACGTTATTCTTTTGCATAGGTATAGTTGAAGACTTATAGAATGATATAGGCTACCTTTTATGGAAATATATACCTGGAAAAGCAGAGGGTTCCCGCGGATTTTTTTTTATTCGAGGACAAGCTAGTTCTTGACTGCTATCTCACCCGATGGTGAGTGATGATGCAGTCTAAGATGGTAGCGGACTAACTTGAAAACCTAATTCCATGGAGAAAGAAATTGCGGGCAATAACAAAAACATGATTTATTTATTGTTAAAAGGGTGAAAAGCGAAAAATTTCGGGGAAAGGGAAAAAAAAGGAAGAAATATAAGTCTTGATTACCATATAGCAAAAATTTTTAAAAGACATAATAGGACATCTTGTAATATAGTATACAGGGCGTCCCACGGCTATGCCACATGGAGGGGAAGTACCTTAAATATTGTAGATGGAACATTTTACTGAAAGAAGACTTCATTTTAATTTAAAAAACAATTTAAACTGCATTCATAGATTTTTACATAATTGCCTGGTTGAACCGGGACTCGAACCCGCTATACGAGAAAAAAAATTAACCTGTATCTTTATCATACCGATCGGAAAGCTTCATCATAAGGATTATTTTTTGTTAAATAACATAGCATGAGAAATAAAAGGAAGACCATGAATTTTAGCCTTTGATGTAAAATTTTGTTCAGAAAAATGAAAAGCTAACATTGGCGTATTGACATGTCCTTCAATCCCGCTGCAAACTGTTGCAGCGGGATTGAAGGACAAACCAATAAATCAACAAACAAACACACTTTCGCATTTATAGGTAATATAAGTAAGGATTAGTAAGGATAGTAAGGATCGGGAAATGATGCCTACGTCTCAAGTGGGTACTCATTAGTAATAGTTCATGTCAGTTGTATGTCGATACGCCAATGTCAGCTTTTCATTTTTCTGAACAAAATTTTTCATCAAGGGCTAAAATTCATGGTCTTCCTTTTATTTCTCATGCTATGTTATTTAACAAAAAATAATCCTTATGATGAAGCCTTCCGATCGTTATGATAAAGATACAGGTTAATTTTTTTTCTCGTATAGCGGGTTCGAGTCCCGGTTCAACCAGGCAATTATGTAAAAATCTATGAATGCAGTTTAAATTGTTTTTTAAATTAAAATGAAGTCTTCTTTCAGTAAAATGTTCCATCTACAATATTTGAGGTACTTCCCCTCCATGTGGCATAGCCGTGGGACACCCTGTATAATATACGTGTACCCACGCAAACTCATAATGAAACAGGAGCAATCCATATCCAGCGTTAGATAGTTGAACATATGCCTAGTTGGCAGCATCAAAGCCAAGATAATGGAGACAAAACACGCCGCCTAATGCGCCATATTCGGTTACACGACAAACAGACAGCTCGCTGGGGTCGTGTTACCAACATGCTGCCAAAAAGATCATGAATACATTTGTTTGTTCAGCCACAAGCTACACGGCTCCAATGAGGCTTACGATTGTGTTTAGTTATTTTACTGCCTTACACAAACTATACTGGGCTTAATTAACTACGAACCTTGACATAGATACATAGACAAGAACGTCAGAACACATAACTTGTACATCGCGCTACGATGTCGTTATCGAAGTGTCAATCAAATATACTTTTTTGTTACTTGAATATAGATTTTGTTAAAGATTATCAGCCAAGCTGAACTTGACTTATATTCTCTTCCCTCCAAATAAGCGGAAAGCTAGTGCTAGGAGTGGGTACTACAATAGTGCAACGGCTGGGGTTTGAACCTGCGACTTTTCAGTTTTCAGTCCGCAAAACCGTTGGGCTATTGAAGCTTCAAGTATAGGTAGTGTTGGCTTTTGAATTCAAAATTAGCTGCTTTAAAAGTTTTTATTGCGTAGATACCGCCCCGTTCGTACGTCGCCAATGCCCATGCTTGATGCTACACAACTAAGGCACGGTTGACTGTGCAAGTCAGTTGCACAAAGTGAGTGTTCGGAACGTCATATCTAGTACGTAGTACATTTATATCGATATATCTAATACGTAGTAATTAATATCGATGGTTATTTCACTGTCGTACACAAACTTTAGTGAGCTTAATTAACTACGAAATTAAAAAGATTCTTCGCAACTTTCGTAGGAATGCGTGGTTGGTCACAACAACTGAATTTTACATACCTACTGAGTTAAACATTCGAAATTTTTCCAAGAAATGCAACTGATGTCATCAGCACTCTTATTCAGTAGCTAGGTAGGTACTAAATAACATGCGTCTTGCTTGCGATTCGTTTCGGTAGCGTCGATTGGTAGCTTTAAAATACACGCAGCAACAGAACGTTTAACGTGATTTTTTTGCATGGGTCTAGTTGAGAAGTAGCTACTTTATATCTCGCAAAAACGGAGGGTTCCCGCGGGATTTTCAAAAATCCAGCTCCAAGCGGACAAAGTCGCGGGTAAGAGCTAGTTATGAAAATAAATCAAAGGAATCGTCCTCGACTCTTCTATAAAGATAAGAGCACGCCCATCGATCTACATTACAGTTTAACTCAGCAGTCGTTACGTGCTTGCAGTAGCGTCGCGTGACTCGGTAACGCCGCTATCGGAAGCCGGAAACGCTATCGTTACATTATTCCCGCAGAGCCTTCGAATTTTCTGCCTATTGTCTTTGCTTGAAAATCTTAGAGGGACCGAGATAAGAAAGTGTTTTGTATTAGCGGAATGCTGAGTGGAAATGTTTTTGTTTACGCCGAATAAAAAAGCTCCGGCACTTTGTTTCTTTTCATGTTAATTTATTTATTCTTTATGTGCGTTGTTCGTTGTTATTTAAGTAACGCCTACTTGATGCTAGTTTTTCCCGCGACTTCGTTCGCGTGGGGATAGGTTTTCAGGTTTTTCGGGAACTCTTTGTTTTTCCGGAATAAAAAGTACTCTTCAGGTCCTCAACAGATTACTATTTAAAAGACGTCGATCCGTCGCTCCCTTGCTGCTCGATTGAAGGACAAACTATACTATGCAGCATTAATAAATAATTTAGGCGCTCGTCAAACGCAAATACTTATTGGTGTGGATCTGAATTAAAATTTAAAATTTACTAAAACTGTCGTAAAAACTTTTACAAAATGCTTTTGAATCGTCACGTGAAATCTGTCACTGGTTCCACGAAATCGTCTTTGTATGCTGAACTTATTTCAAATTCAACTGTGAGCGAAAAGTTCATTAGTTCGCACACGATAAAAAAGCTAACCCGTTTTCAGTCGCGTATATCCGGAATAGTCGGCGCTGAAAATATCCTGACAAATCGTTTTTGAACTCGGCTCTGACTGCAAGATAACTCCACATTGCACAAAGCCTGCATCTACATAATCGATGGCTTATTGGCATTCCCCCTTTACTTCTAAATTGCAAATTTTCCGCACGATTTCCCTTCAAGGAATAAATTTACAACTCGCGAACTGAAACGTAAATATTTCCTGAATTCATTTTATTTTGCGTTGTACGAGTTTCGTATAACTACTTTTGAACTATAGTTTCCCATTCTTGTTTCGTTATAAAACGGGAAAAGTAGAATTTCAATAAAAGTTTGTGTTGGAAGAAATTGTCAAGCTTATTGTTGGATAGTCGATAGTAAAGCACATACCTAAAAAGTCGATGAAATATGTCTGTTCTAGTTTGTACTAGAGATGAGTTATATACTTACAAAATAAGCGAAAAAATTGTTTCGAACGAAGAATAGTATAATAGAGTACTTCATTGTTAAATGACATGACAAATTACGACAAATATCTGCCATTACGCGCTTCGTTTATCGCACGCTTGTAACATATCCACCTCTTTTTTACATATACTATATCATAGATTCTACTACACTCATTCCCATCCAAACAGAACGCTAAATCTCTTATAAGTACGTGTTTTCCATTACATAGTATAAGCTGAATTGATCCTGCCCTGAATGGAACCCTAGATAACATTTAGAAGACTACAACTTACAACATTGCACCATGAAGGAGCTCAAGAATTATTAGATACAATTATGCAAGTTTAATTGCACGTGCTAGCAAGTAATATAAGTCAATAACTATCGGAAAATGGAGGCAAAAACACTAAACAAAAGGTAGTATTATTGCCCATAAACCTGATATCTACCGGAGAAACCATTTATTACTATTATCTTATCATATAATAAACAAAAGTAATTGCCTAATTCTTATGGGCCGGCCCAGACCGCGTAGAGAACCATAAATTAAAGGTTCTTTTCTGTGCTGTAAATCGTAACTAAGGGTTGGCAAGGTAAAGAATGTTCCTTTTAATTTTATACGCGTGTATTTTTCCTCAGTTTGTCTTTTTCTTGACGTGGACTCTCATTTACATTTTGTGCGGACATCATAAATTAGGCTTGATGTCCACATCATTTTTAATTTTTATTTATGTGTAAATCCTTATGATCCGGAACATCCAATTATATTGAACTTTTGTATTTTCAAGTTTATTGGGCAGTGTGCGAAAAAGAGAAAGTTGGGGAGGCCTGTGGAAGTCCATGCTAGAGATCTTTGTTCAACAGTGGTCGTCTAAAAGTGATAAAGAAGAAGAATAGACAAGTTGATATTCTTATCACGCATCTCAAAAACCCATAATAAATCAAAAGTGTCGATTTATGGCTACAAGTAAAAATGTTTGTAAAGCATAGCTGTAAATATTTATTTACATCGGTTTTCGTTTCAGCTGTGCAGTCACGTACTTTTCTTCGTATTTTGTAGCAGATAGATTTATGGTCCCCCCACTTTAAATACATAGTATCTCACGTACCTACTTAGAGATGTGACCAGTTGAGCAATTTTGCTAGTCGAAGAAAGAAAAATCAAATTTTGTACTGAAAATTCTACTATTTACTCCTTTTTAGTTTAATTGTACTCACCCATTTGAACGAAAACAATTGTAAGAACCTGTTAATATGTATATTTTTCACTTAATTGCAATATAAAAATATTTGTAATGAAGCACAAAAGGTCAAAATTGTTTAAAATAATTAAAAGATTAATATAGGTTCTAGCAACTTCGTAACTATTTTTGTAACTTCGTAACCGTTTTTTTCGTTATTTTTACGAGATAAAAAGCAGACTACGTTAGTTTCTATGTTCTCCACTATGTTTACGTAAAAAATCATATCGATCTAGCCCTGTTGCGGTGTGATTGAAGGACAAACTAACAAAAAAAATATTTTCGCTTTTATAATATTAGTAGCCTTGTTGTATTGCAGAAATTTAAGATAAGTAGGTTGCTTTTAACCCGGTTTTTTTTAAATTAAATCAAATTTTTAATATCTTAAATTCAGTTAAACAACAAAATTATCATCATTCGTGAATTAATTCTTAAATATTATCTTATCTAACACAGTTTGGTAGTCGAGTTTATAAAGTACATCACTATTTACGCTATCTTTGACTCTATCAAATAAAATGTCCTGATGTTTCATATTATTATGTCCAACTAGTTCTGTAAATCTTAGTTTGCGTGGAATTTAAAATTATTCCGTTTCCTCTCTTAAATATAGCTGTAATAATATATTTTTATCATTCATACAGTTACACCATTGGAATGTCGATACATATAAAAAGGGACGTTCCTTATCATCACTGATCATGGACTTCCTCAATAGAACATCTTCTTATCAGATAAAAAAGTATTTTGTCTTTCTTACAAAATAATGGTAATAAACAAAGCCCTTTCTACAACTTGTTATACGAATAGGTAATCGCTTATCTATATTCGTATTTCACAATCAGGCCTTATGAATATTTATAAGTTACTCTTAACAAAGATTGTGTATCCCATATTGTAATCTTAGAACGCGAAGAACTATTTCCAATATTTGTTTTGTCGATGTATTTATAGATGTGAGTCGACTTAAATCGGCAAGTAAAAGTTATTTTGTGGTTTAAGCCGTTGTTTTGATAGATTGATTGGCGTGTTTAGATTAGGAATGTGTTTTAAGCCATATCTTAGATATTTAACGACTTGGCGACGGGACTTGTGTTAGTTTTATCTCTGCACTTTATTGTGAGATGCTACGATATACGAGTATGTAATGGTTAAGAGCAGGGCCTATTTTCAATCCGCTGTATTCTGTAAATTACTGTAATGATCGTTTAACACAAAGTCCACAAATTCGACCTCCCTGGCGCAGACGCAGTGGTGAGCGCTGTGGTTTTATAACTGGAAGGTCTCGGGTTCGATTCCCGGTGGGGGCAATTTGGGAATTTATAATTTCTGAATTGTCTCTGGCTAGTTACCAATTACCACCCTACCATCCAAGACGTGCCACCAAGCAATTAGGCGTTCCGACACGATGGCGTGTAGAAACCGATTAGGGGTATGGGTTGAATGTACACTGCCATACCCCTTCCAATTTAGCCCACTAGCATCTTAGTCTGCATCGTCACTTACCATCAGGTGAGATCACAGATAAGGGCTATCTTGTCATCGAATGAAAATTTAAAAAAACTCACAAACGTTTCAAGTATTTTAAAAGCTTCAATGGCCCAACGGAAAACTGAAAGGTTGACGGTTCCATCTGTCACAAAGCTGAAGTAGCAATGGATGGGGTAAATGGGTTGAACAACCTATGGACGTTGGGATCTTAAAGTACTGGAATGGCGACCTAGCACCGAGAGGCCCAGTGTTGGAAGTCCCCTAAAGTGGACGGATGATCTCATGCGAGTTGTTGGCGGCCACTGGATACAGGGGACACAAGATCGTGTCCTGTGGCGATCATATGAAGAGACTTATGTCCAGCAATGAAGGAGGTAGAGATTGATGATAACAAGAAGGTACGTCCCTTCCTTTGCTCTTATAATTGTATTATGATTTTAGAGACTGCAGACATGATATTAAGAATTCCTTAATCATTTTCAACCAGTTTCAATTAAATATTTTAGTTTTAATTAAAATCCGCTTGCGGTTAATAATTGTCATTATCAATAATAACCTCGCCTGTGCCCTGCGAAATGTATACAATTGACATTAATTAAAATAGGCCGCTTTAGCTTTAATGGCCTGAATCCTGACAATGTCGAAGCGCAGACCCTTTTAGTCCATTGACGCCGAAGCTCGCTTTGTATGCAAATTAAAGGGTCCCAAATTTGACGCGTCTGGTAAAATGACATCTTCTCTTAGGGCCCTTAAAATTTGCAGCCTCTTGAATATTGACCTTTTGCGCTTAAACAATATGAATAAGCTAAAATTTCAATTTTAAATTTCATTTCATTTTGCATGTAAAAGAGTTGGGTTGACTCATCACTTTTTGGTTCACATAAAACTAAGGTTCATAGCATATTAGCTAAGAGACGAAGCGACACTACCTGCGCTAATTTGCGGGCTTACACGTTCGCATAAGCTCACGTTAGTGTTGTATGTACAGGCAACGAGAGAGTGCGTGCGTTTTTCAGGCATGTGTGCATGTTTGTAAAGAAACAGGTAACACATTCGTTTAGCCCAAATTGAAAACGCACCGTGTAGTTAGACTATAACACTTATGACAGATAACAAACTTTATCACCGCCACATAGATGCAGAAGCAGCAGAAAACTAAAAATTTGAGCATCTTTTTTTTTTTACTTCAAAAAAATGTGATGGAAATTGTCCGTCTCTCTACTAAGCCAATATTTGCTGTGCCCCAACGGGGTAAGGGGTTCCAATGAAAAATGATCTCTAAGTACCTAGTTCTAAGAATCATTGTAACATATTGGAATGCAATAAATAAATGAATATGAATAATAATATGAATATGACCTTTTCTTTGCTTGTGGAACTCAATTAAAAAAAAAACGCGTCTTGACTTTGTTCCAATATGTCTTGACCCTAATATTATGTCAGTAAGGTAAGTCTTATGAAATTGACGTCATTACGTCATAAAAACTTAGATCAAGTTAACGGTTTCGATAAGCTTTCTTTAAAAGGACTTCTTTTTAAAATAGCTTTATTTTACGGCCGCCGACGCCGTGAAGTCGATTTCAATTTTTCTTTAATTATACCTTTGTGCAAAGCTGCAGTAGCTCTTAATTTAAATAAATTATTCTTTCGCGTGCAATTTTCCGTAGTTTGTTCAAATGGTGGAGTACTGTTAGTTTTTTAAATTAATTTTATGGAAATATACAAACGGAATATTTACAACATTTTATTGAATTAATTATGTTTTTTTTACATGATTATTTCGTACATAATTTTAGTACGTAGACATTAATTCATTAATATTAAAGAAAAAAATATCATATTTTAAGAGCCTATAAGTATTATTTATTTATCATGCTGACTCTTTTTCTTTTTGCGAAAACTTGAATCAAATCCGTTTCATTATTTATGACTTAAATGATAAGCGCTTTCAAGCAAAAGCGGAATTCTTTTTAGGTTTTTTTTGGTCTTATGTACCTATTGTCTTTCTCATCATTATCTTAACCGACAGGCAGGAGAGCACCAGGTCGCCAAAGACGCAAGTGGTTGGACGATGTGAGGGAGTGGACTGGGCTTAGCTATCCTACACTGAAGGAAGCGGCCCTACGAAGAGAAGCTTTTCGGATGCTGACCGCCAAACTTCACCTCGAAGAAGGCACATGATGATGATGACAGACGTTCACAGCTGGACATAGGTCTCTTGAAAGAATCCCCACACGCTTGAGATCGTCCGTCCACCAAGTGGGTGCGCTAATATGGATAATTATATTTATATGTACTAGTATATCGATCTTCCAACGCCGCACTTCCCGGCATTCCATCCCGGCCCCTTGGGAGCCCAAGTTATAACACTAGGTACACTCTCTACATCCACCAGCTCATAGAGCTCGATGAGCTATGTCGGTAACTCTGATGTGGTTCTCTTCTGACTTATTTACATTATCAAAACATTTCCCCCATACTTGCAAGATTCGTATCATAATACAAAAGTAGCGGAGAAATATTCACTCGCATAGTATATCAACGTTCCAAAAAGATGCATTCAGCAAAACTTGAGCTGCATAAAAATGTCACGTAAAGGAGCCTCTGGCTGTTAGCTCAGACTAAAGAAAAAGATCGATGGAAATTCAGCTGAGGCAGATAGAATCAATAGCTTAGATTTTTCAGCCAGTTACCTAAGAATATATCATGATTCAAAGTTGAGCTGCGGTTAAGCATCTTTTTGTTAAATAGGTGGTCTTATCTACTAGAGGCTCAAAGCTAGACTTTGTTTATGGTATTTTAAAGCGCTCAAAGGGTTTTCTGATATATCACAAAGTATTCACTTTTTACAAAAAAATATAAGTCATGTTCAGTGTGGCGTCTTCAACATGTCTTCGCCTTTAATATACATATATGTAATATGATAATGAGTTATTGCACAATGTGAGACTAGTTAAGTCTTAAAAGGATTTGAATTTCACAACTGTATAGAGTTAAGAGCATCGGGTGATGGGTAATTTCTTTAAAATCACCTGATCTGTTAATCATCAAATTCAAAGTTTATTAACCGACTTCCAAAAAGGAGGAGGTTATCAATTCGGCCGGTATCTTTTTTTTTAATGTAAGCTTCTAATAACAAGTCAAGACCACTGGTTCGAAAAGCAGATTCTGCTGACAGTACTAATGCAACAGCCGCAATACTAACAAAATTGTGAATTTTCTTGACGATAAGAGGCATCAATTCAAAAGTTTATTCACCGTCTATCTTTGTTCTTTAGTCTGCGGTTGCTTCTAGTGGGAAAGGAATAAAATATTTGCAGTGTTGCAGTTGCATGCATGTCCTGAGCTCGTTAGATGGATGGCTGTGCAAATACTCGGGGTCTCCGTGACTCGTGACACGGATTGGCATATGCGAGGTTACGTGCATTGGAAATTCTATGAATTTATATTAGGTAAAAACGTAGCTTCGTTATTACTCTATCGACTTGGGAAATAGGCCGTTTACATTTCTTACGTATTAAGTTTACATTTCTTATTCCCATGACTACCTAAGGTCTGGAATGCTTTTATGAGATCTAAGTGTCCCTGACACTTACAATATGGGTATCTTTAAAACAAAAGTAAATAGGCACCTTTTTGAAAAACTTTCAATCACATAGGTATATATTGTATTGATACCATGATAGCCATTAAGCATGTCGCACGTGTAATAAAACGAAGATGTAATGTAACTCAAAATTTGTGAGTTAAACGTAAACGTAAAAAAGAGGTAAAATTTGACAGCCGTGTAGATTTTGTCTAAAAAATACTTCGTCAGTTACTTCTTCACTGGCATGGTCAAAGCAAAACCATGCAGAACTGACGTAACTGTCGCCAGTAAAGTCCGGAGTAATAAGGACCTCCTCTAATACTGCCTTTTCACTTCAATATAGCCCCATCAAAAAGCCTTTAGAAGGAGACAAGAGATAGTAGATACCAAGCCTCAAATAGGATTGAATTATTTCCTAGATATTTTAGTAAATACGTACTTACTAGGTAAGTAGGTACTTACCGTTTTTTCGATAGGGTATTTTTGCCTAGTTGAGCATAATATTAAACCGCTTAGGTTTTTTTTATATATTTTGCGAGCAAACGAGCAGGCGGGTCACCTGATGTTAAGTGATTACCGCCGCCCATGAACATTTGAAGCACCTGAGGCACCACCAATGCGTTGCCGGTTTTTGAGGAATTTGTTGGTCCGCCCCTTAAATAACCCCAGTATTTTAGTATAAGTTAGGTATAATTTACTTTTAATATAGGTAACTAAAAGCTTTATAGGTTGTTAGTAAAAGAATGCGAGTGTGTGCGAAGCCGCAAGCAAAGGCTGGCTTTAAATGCAGTAAACAACGTTGTTCACTGTTGAATTCAAACTCAGGTGAAAAACATTAAAATAAATACAACAAAGGGCATACGACCGGAACAAAACATGAAACACGTTGAATTATAGCACAAAGTACACAATCGCTCACTCGTTTTACAGTCTATTGAAAGCGCAATGAAAACCGTCGACGCGGTCGGAATGCTACGGAAACGGTGAGTTTTCTTGCCGACAAGAGGCATGAATTCAAAACATCGTAAAATATGAAAAATACGCTTCACAGCGTTAACGCGCGTTCACACCCGACGTATTGTCAGACGCAGACACTGGCTCCTTGTGAGCCCCAGTTTGAAAGCCCGACTGCTTTCTATCTTGCGTATTGACTTTTTTGCGTATTAATAATTCTACCATGGAATATTTAACAAAAATTTTGCGTATTGAACATTTTGTGAATTGTACGTTCTGCGTGTTGACGCTTCGTTCACATTATGTTGACAATAATTGGCTACAATGCGCCACTCGTGTAGTTAAAGGACCAATCAGCGTCCGCACCACGTAGTGGCGTAGGAAGTATAATATTAATAACTAGATGATGCGTACTTAGGATACAGGTGGATACAGGTTTTAATTTCCACGGAAAGTCATATTTTCTAGGATAAAAAGTAGCATATGTGTTATTCCAGACTATAATCTATTTCTGTGGCAAAATTTCAGCCAAACCAGTTCAGTCGTTGCGGCGTGATTGAGTAACAAACATAGATCCAATCTTTCGCATTTATAATATTAATAATAGGATAATAGGATTATCGGAACTGATTCAGCGCATACCTACGCATAGAGTAATAGCGTATTGTTGTCGGTTTGGTGTGAAGGTAACGTTGAGTACAAAATCAGTAAACTGTGTAACGCTCGCCTAGTTCTCATTCGGCGACTGACAATACGCTAGATGTGTATGCACGCTTAATATTTTGTCGCTAACCGCAACAGATTATATCAAAGTAACTTATTCGTAACATCAAACGTTACACGGGCGGCTGAGATTTGTTATTCTTAACTGCTGCGGCAAATGTATCCTAATTATTTTAAATGCAAATAAACCGGCCAAGTGCGAGATGGACTCACGTGCATACGATTCCGTACCATCAAAAAATATTAATTCTTTTTTATAAAAAAAAAAAATGTTTTTATACGCTTAAAAATTCAGCACCAGCCTTTTACAAAAACCAGATTTTTGTTATATTTTTAACTAGCGGACCCGACAGACGTTGTCCTGTCTTAAGTTTTTTACATCCTCTTTGACGAAATTGGCAGCACGCATTCTGTCAATGTTATGTCAAACGCCATAAGATTACATCAAAAAAGTTTGAATTGTAAAAGCGGTTACATTAGGAATAATTTAATATGGTGGTTAATATTTCTTAAATTTTCTAATTTTCCGCGCAATTTTCTTGATTTTTTCTTTCATAAGAACCTTCTCCTAACAATAACAAACACAATAAAAAAAGAATTAGCGAAATCGGTCCAGCCGTTCACGCGTGATGCGCTTACCAACACATTAAGCGATTCATTTTTATATATTAAAGATGGAGTACGTACTACCATCTGATCAAAGGAATTGATAGGTACATTATATTATGTCACCATTCTCAAGGTAGAGCTGAAATAAAAATAGCGTTGAATAAATGAAAATTATTCTTTCAGTTCTTTTTTTTTTATTCCTTGTGTTTGAATATTTTTAATTTTTGTTATTTGTTGCCATAAAAGTCCTTGCTTGCTTGATTGCTACAGTAATACTTGTAGTCTGTTAAAATTTCATCTGGCTACTTATTACGGCTGAAGCTACAGACAATGTGACAGATAGACCTACAGCGGAAGTTTAGTAATAGGATCCTGATTAGAGCATTTGGGTACGGTACCCTAAAACTGTTCAAAAGCATTTCTTAGTGGAGGTCTCGAAGACTTCAAACTTTTGAATTTACGGTAGGTACAAGACTTTCATCACAATAATTTATCACCGTAATTTTAAACTTTGAAAACATTCAAAACACATGGCTCTCAGCCCGACCTGCTCTAAGAAGCGGTGTTAGAGCTCCAGAAGAGATCATTTATAAAAGTGTTGACACTAACTGGCAACGTTACTTGGCTAGGCACCATAAAATTTAGTTCCACACTCTGCTAACTTATTCTCAGCTTCTGTACAATTTCCTATGCAAATTTAATTGTACCCGAGGTCCCACGTAAATCTCTGTTCTCTTTGCTGCAAAGTTAATTACGGAGCCGGGGCTACTCTTTGCGATTAACGATCCAGCTTTGCTTTTATTGTGTCTACATCGACAATGCAGAGAAAAACATGGAAAATGATATTACACGAAGCGCAAACGGATCGCACTTTGTTATCAATGCAGTGGAAATAATATTGTGCTGAAATTCCAAAGTTTTGCGTTCTTTTTTGGCTGAGTCAACATTAAGTTTGCCAGACTCTGGTTTGCTTTGTGCACGGTGTAATTGAAGCGCCTCGATCGAGAAAAGGTGTATCTTCCGATCGAGGCACATCACTAGTGGGAACCTTTATAATGCAAAGGTGCAAAGTTCTACAGTGAGTGAGTGAAAACTGTGTAAAAAGTTTGTATATTTAACTCATTTCTTGTATTTTGGCGCTTACATCAAGTGAACCGCAGAAATGTTGACATGTACTAATAGGGTATTTTACTCCTACTGAGAAATAATTTAAAAATATATAACTAAGATAGTTTAGATAATTATAAATCGGGAAGTGTTAGTTTCAGTACCTACAAAAAATTCCAAAATAAATTTTATATTTTATTTCAAAGTTTTCACTTTTTTTATCTGTCCTACAAATAGGTGAAACGGCACCCGCCCTAACTCTACGTCATAATGTCTGTAAATAAAGAATCTTTCATTTAGCACCTCGTCAGTTAATGTTATTAACTATTGAGTAAAAAAACCTATTGAAGCGTCTTCCTTTTGCAACTTAGCCCACAGATGCTGAACGGGCTAACTTGCAAAAGGTACGGCTGTTTTATTTAAACCCATACCCCCTAATCGGGTAACCCTATTTTGTAAATATTTAGGTTATTTATAGCTAAAAATATTTTCTATCAGATAACAAAACAAATAGTTCAGTCGTGAAGCGATTGGTATTCCCACTGCACTGCGTCTTGATTTGGAGACCGTCCAATATTGATAGAGTCAAGTAGCAAGTTATTCCAACTTTTCAACGAAAAGTTGGCTAGCAATATTTTGTTTAAAGCTTCGTGATGTTCACTAGAGATCGTTTTTAGTACATTGTTAGAGAAACAACTTCTTTATCCAGGGTTATTTTTAAAATTCCAACCACCTCCTACAGATAGCTTCAGCACATCTTTTACAAGTCTAAGTCAAGTGACAATATTTTCTTCCACGTGTTTTAATAATTCTTTTTTTTTTTTTATAAAAGAATATTAGCTAAGCTAAAGTTGACTAATATCCTCCAAATAAGAAATAAGCGGAAAGCTTGTGCTAGGAGTGGGTACAACAACGGACAGACAACGGGTAGTGTAACGGGTGGGGTTTGAACCTGCGACTTTTCAGTTTTCAGTCCGCACCTTTAACCGTTGGGATATTGAGGCTTCAAAGTTAAGTTGTTGCATTTAAAAATAACCCTGTGTACTCTACTGTATCTTGTATTTCACAAGGAACAAAGGCCAAGTAAGTGAAACTGAATGAAGGGAGCTTTCGAGTTTCGTGCTTTACAAAAATACTAAGGGTTAGTTACTGTAATAATTTAATTTTAAGACTGTGAAAATATCTAATTCATTATATTCAACTTCAGCTTAGCTCCGAAACCAAACTTGCTCTTGTGTTAAAAAAATTCTTACTGTTTCTGTCCAACTTTAAATCACAGTTGTTAGTTGATATTGATAACATGTTTTTTTATTAAATACACTATTTAAGTACGGCTGTGGCCGTGGCTAGTTACCATCCTACCGTCAAAGAGGTGCCGCCAAGCGATTTAGCGTTCCGGCACGATGGCGTGTAGAAACCGATAGGGGTATGGGTTGAATTTACACTGTTATACCCCTTCCAAGTTAGCCCGCTACCATCTTAGACTGCATCGTCACTTACCATCAGGTGAGATCGCAGTCAAGGGCTATCTTGTCATCGAATAAAAAAAAAAAGTAAGTAATAACGTAAAATAGCAGTTCCAATTTGTAGATGCCTCAGCCTCGACTATTCACAAACAAATATCTGTGACTGTAAGGAAATTCATCTCATTATCTAGAATTTTCCAACCCAATTCCAGAATCTGCTACATAGTAGAGATGTTGTTCGCCAAGTAACTTTATGAGCAATGGCCTTTTCTGCACTGTGCTTTTATGTCACGGTGTCTGC
This sequence comes from Hipparchia semele, assembly GCA_933228805.2. Lineage (NCBI taxonomy): Eukaryota > Metazoa > Arthropoda > Insecta > Lepidoptera > Nymphalidae > Hipparchia > Hipparchia semele. The sequence continues at coordinate 6,130,583 of OW121718.1, forward strand.
AGTCTTAAATTATTGTTTATTATCTTTTATGGCGTAATGCATTGCACATAAAATATTGCAAGGTGTACTTAACCGTTGCAATGGAGACATTTTAGAAATGAGAAAGAAAACAGAATAATATGTGATGTTTTTAACGACTCATAACAAGTACGTAAGTTCGAAAATAGTTCTGATATAGTTCTTGCAATGCACGAGGACGCGTGAGCTTTACTTGTGGTTACATCGTGCACATTCCGTAAGTGTGTGTACCTGTCAGGAGTCTAGGTGGGAGCGGTCAGGCGCGAGCAAGCTCTTGCTCCCACTTATATAGATACGACACGCACACAACTATGAGCCACGTGCCCTCGTGAATTGTAAGAACTATACCTGTGACTTGGTTCGAGTGGATTAAGATTTTGTAAAATTCCCTTGGAAACTTATTGGTTTTTAAAAAAATTTATTCAAATCGCAGTTCTTGTGAAACACTTTTATGATTTTTACGCTTTTGAGTGAGATTGGGTACCTACCCAAAAAAATCCATCAAAAACTTTTATACGCAATTTATAAAAAATATTACTAATATAAGCACATTCTCTACTACAAAATGTTGAGGCCAGATTTCAAACGTTTCATACAAAATAAGTAAAGTTATAGATCTTTACATATGAACTTATTCATGTGAAAAAAAAAAATGTTAAATATTATATTAAAAAATCTAAACACATCAACATTCCGTCTCTGCATTTCAACTATTAGCATTTAACCGTTAAAATTAAACACTTAATTCTCGCTGCTGCATTAACACGTAGCAATTAATGTAACAATGCTCCAATCAGACACGTCAGCACGGTTGTTAATTTGATATGAAGTTTTAACATTCAAATGGTGTTCCAAACTCCAATTAAAATAAATTCACATACTAACACTACAATATTGTATACAGGTAAGTCCTATTTGGAATTGGTAAGAGGACATGTTTGTGAGAATTCACGCAAGCTTGAAAGTCACAACTTTCAATTATTTTTTGAATCGTTCATAATGTACGTTAATTGGGAAAGACATTATAATTTATATCTCAGTTGAAAACTATTCCACACTATCAAATATTTTGAATGTTTTTAGTTTTAATCGGATATTATAAAGAAGTTATGGTAGTAGATAGTAAGATAATATTAGTTTTTTGGTTCACAAGTTTTATATATATTGGAATCGCTAAACTGGTTTAAACTTTACACTAATATTAAAATTCTTGAAATGACCACTGCAATTTAAAAACAAAAGTGAAAATAAAAATATCAAAAGTTTCGTTGTAGCACCTTAAAAGTGTAAACCGGGTTTTTTTCATTAAGATATTATTGTATTCCTTCAAATCGGACGCTATAAATTTTAATTACCGAACGCTTAATAAGGCGAACTGCACACGACACGGTACGGTCTCATCGTTGATGACGGCGCGTCTAATTGGAACTGTAAATTTAAATAACACTGACACTTTATGTCGGTGCTCACTCTAATTGAGAGAGGGAATCGTAAAAATAATTTTACTCGGCTCATTTGTACTATGCGTAGTTTTAATCTTTTTCTATTTTACGGCTGTGGGCTGATTGGACGGTTACGTGTGGACGCTAATTTATGGCCGAACTTAGAGCTCTTCGGCTCCTTTTACGATTCTACTTCAATTTTTCTTCTCTATTTTTAAATCACGCTTCACGGTTATTAGCATTGGCAATTTGCAGTGAGTTAAAAATAAAACTTAAGCAAAAATCGCAGTTGGTGAAGATAGAGATGCCTTGAAATTTTCCTTTAATTGGTTTCATTAGTAAAGCTATGAATAAGTCTATAATATATATGATACAGTTCTTGCAATTCACGAGGGCGAATGAGCTTTACTTGTGGTTACATCGTGTACATGCACATTGCGTAAGTGTGCGTGCCTGTCAGGAGCCTAGGTGGAAGCGGTCAGGCGCCAGCAAGCTGTCGCTCATACTTATACAGATACGACACACACACAACCATGAGCCATGCGCCGTCGTGAATTGCAAGAACTGTACTAATATTTCATACGCTGGACAAACTGTAGTAGAAAATTAGAAGCACTACTAAGTACAGATCTTTTCTCACAATGAGATGAGTTTTAGTACCTACATAGTCCACCACCAAGTCCGGATTAGAACAGTTCACATACCTCGGAGAAAATTATGTAGAATTCTCAGGCATGCAGATATTTTCCTTCACTGTTACATCATTAAATTGCTAAGTAGGTAACTCAGCACTTAAAAGCCTTTGTCATTTTTAGATAGGTAGTTAAGCAGCTCGCTAGTCACTGGTGCTAAATAAAGAACGAAACGGAATTTAATTCCGCCCGTAGTTAATTTCCCTCGGGCTTTTAATTTTCCCCATTATCGCTCTTTGCCTGAATACAAGAGTCACTGGAACTAATTTAGATTGGAGAAAATCACACTCTGTATTTTTCATCTATATATCGGTATTGATTTTAATTTATAGTATAGTTCTTTCAACTCACGAGGACGCGTGACTTATGATTGTGTGCGTGACGTATCTTTTAGCCAGGCAATACACGTCAGGTTTTTTCATCCGATTGTCTGATCCGGTAGCCTGATCAGGCTACCGGAAGGCGTTGAAGCCATTACTTTGTATGAACAGTCAATACACGTCCGATCCGGTGGCCGGATCGGACGTCCGAGTCGGAAACGGGCGCGAGGCGTTTCCGATTTTACTGTCGGTCCGATTGTCTGAAGGCGCGGTCTACATACTTCTAGTATGAGACAAAATAGACATCCGGTTACTCCTTCCGATTTTGCCAGTCAGGGTTCCCAACTTAGGGCTTTTAGCCCCAAATTTAGGGCGGAATTTTGCTTATTGGGATTTTTTAAGGCCCAAAAAATCTAGCGCTGACACTGTGTGGACGCATCGTTGTGGTTCGAATAATGGGCGAAAATTATGAAAAAAAAATAATAAAATAAAATAATTCATAATAATAAAATTATTATTATTATAAAATAATTCATAATAATAAAATTATTATTATTATAAAATAATTCATAATAATAAAATTATTATTATTATGAATTATTTTGGATGTTTTAAATAGAAATGACTCTCAGTAAGTCTTGTCAAATTGATTGGATGAATCCAATAGCAACGTTTTTTCTTCTTTCTCTTTCCTCTCTTTAAAATTTCTGTGGTGGTGTCGTGTGGTGCGGGTTGTTACGTTCCCTCAAATATGGTTGAGCGAAGCAATGGCTGGATCCTGCGTCATGCTCGTGAACGGGTGCCACCAACGGGAATGGGTCTGCTTTTGCCTGCCTGTCTTAACATGTTTTGCATTTTTGAAACTTTATTGTGGAAACACTGTATACATAGCATAGCATTGTTACCTATTGTAAAAAAAATTTTTTTTGAAAAGAGCGACCGCCGAGTTTATTGCTGGCTCTTCTCGGCAGGAACGGCATTCCGAACCAGTGGTAGATTCATTGACGATTCAAAAGTACTTGTAAAAGTTTATTTGAATAAAAAATATTTCTATTTCTATTAACTCGTCATCCATCTTCTTTTCTTCTGCTTTGCTCCAAACGCAAGCACTCGGGATGATAGCTCGGGAACGACTGAGTTCAGAAAAAGCCTGACGGAAAAATCGGATGTGTATCGAGTAAATACGATCCGGTAGCCTGATCAGACAATCGGAAACAAAATCGGACGTGTATTTCCAGGCTTATAAGTGCGAGCGACAGCTTGCTCGCGTCTGACCGCTCCCACCTAGGCGCCTGACAGGCACGCACACTTACGCAATGTTATAAATGAAACAGTTTTCTGTAAACAATCTTTAATAGGCGCCTTAATATTTAGCCTGTAAGTCAATTAATAGTTCTAGATAATGCACATAAGTGTTTCACCTATGTATGGATGTAAAAAATTTTAAGTGAATAAAGAATTTATAAAATCAAAAAAAAAATCAAAAAACTTACGCAATGTGCATGTACACGACGTAACCACTAGTAAAGCTCACGCGCCCTCCTGAATTGCAAGAACTATACCTACTGTACCCGGGCTCAGAAAAAGACAATTTTTTCAACAACATACATGGGTTTGTATAGCGTCGTCTTTGTCAGTCATACCAATGTGATGTTTTGTCGAATCACGCGAGGTTTCACCGCAAGTTTTCACGCCAAGTCTTTTAATTTTGAGATTTTTTGAAAATTTCTTATTTTTCTCTTCAGATTTTGTCCTCCAGCAACAAACCTATTAATATAGGTAAGTACAAATTATATGTATGATCTTTACAAGATTTGTCTCTGGTCGGTTATATGTTATTGTTCATTCGATGTTGCTAATACGTGGATCGCTTCCACTTCGACCTCTAAAGAAAAGACGTCTTCCATAAAAATCAAATCGTCGACGATACAATTATTTGGTCGATAGAAAGAAGTAAAATAACTAGGAAATGAAACAAAAAGTGAAGCTCTCAAGCCGTTCCTCCCAAATTTATAACCAGTTTTACCGTAAAATAGAAGGAGAAGAAAACAATAATGTGTTGTTTTGAAATACGGTTTAGACCCACCCTCCTCACAATAATGGACCGATTTTTCACATACAAAGGGCCTCTAATAAATTGTTGGTCGGAACTTGGATTAGGGTTTTTTCTCTCGGAAATTTAATTATTTACGTTGCCGTGATGGTTTAACTCTTGACGGGGGTTGTCTGTCTTCAGTAATCTTCTAGATATGCGAATCTTTCTGGTTAAATTGTGTTACAAGTGATTGCTCTTGTTTTTGTGGGTTTTACTTCACGATTTCTTTGGTACTAGCTGATGAACGCGATTTCGTTTTAAGTTTTTTACCAATCCCGTCGAAACTCTTTATCCGCCTCCAGACCTCCTCAGACTTTTAATTGGGTATTTGAAAAAATATTTTTATATAGGTACTTAGAATTCAATTTTTGAATATTTTATCACAATGTTTTTAATTTTTTAATATCTTAACTAGTTTCAAAAATCTAGAGCTTTTTAAGTTTCCTGTTAGACGAAGAAAACTCTATTATTATGACGTCACGTTTTAGTAACTCTAGAAGTACATCGCAATCAAGGACTATCTTATTTAAGAGAAAAAAAAAACTCGTCTGATGCCGTCGGTGGGGGATCGTGATTGTCTAGTGGGGGATCTGCCAACACCACATTTTCCGGTGCGGGATCTGAAGAATGAATGTGACAATAAATCGATACCTCCTACATAAGTTGTTATAACCCCAAAACGCTTACGTGAAGTGAAGTGAATTAATGTGAAGGTCAATAAAATAGTTTAGGCCGTATACAACTTTATACGTCTTGAAAGTATGTAAAAAAATGTTGTTTTTAATTTTTTTATACGAACACATAAAATAGATAAAAAAAGATACCGGCCGAATTGATAACCTCCTCCTTTTTGGAAGTCAGTTAAAAAAAGACGTGTGGCACTCGTGGACTGCCGCGGTAAAGCTATTGCATAGCATTTTTTATCAACGCCATCTAGCGGCTCACTGTAGAGGAGTCCCGTGTCAGATTATTTTCGTTACGAAATTTCTGGATTCGGTCTCTACGCTGGCCCGCGATAGAAGCTATGCAATAGCTTAAAACAAATGATATAGTGCAAAAAACCTAAAATGCCAATTTTGTGGGATATCACAACTTACGTGGGAGGTAACGAAATATTCGGCGCGCGAGTCACTCCCGTGACCGCGGGGTCAACATCTAAGGAGCTTTCATTACATCATCCGGTCGCCAGATGCGTCAGTGTAATTGTATCCTTGTCTCGTTATCATTGAATATAACTCATTAATTATTACTATAATTATAATTGAGTCTGTTGACTATTAGACCACTTTGTATTGTGTGTGTGTCAAAGGAGTATTGTTTTCGTTAACTGTGGAGAGATAACACTATCCAATAAGTCAAAATTTATTAAGTAATCTATTATATTTTTCTTTTTGTGATTTTTATTTTGATTATATCTAGTGCAGTTTATTTGTATAAACATTATATTCTGGTGAACGTATTCATTACATCTGTTAGTTACTTATACGACTGTCAATTATGAAATTAATAATATGTATTTTATACACGCTGCGTATCTCGGAACAGTTAAAACTTTTGATACCTACTATAATTCTGTTTGAGATAATTTCTTTGTAAGTACTACGAAAAATTACACTTTATCCTTATTAATATTATAAATGCGAAAGTGTATTTGTTTGTTGGTTAGTCCTTCAGTCACGCCGTAACAAAACAACAAATCGACATGATTTTTTGCATGATTGTAGTTGAGGGCCAGGGAAGTGATATAAGCTACTTTTTATCCCGGAAAATCAAAGAGTCCCCGTCGGATTTTAAAAACTAAATTCATGCGAGCGAGGCCACGGGCATCAACTAGTTATTGTATAAAACTCATAAAATACCAAAAGTCTATATTAATTAAGATGCTATTAAAGTTAATGTACACACACAATAAGCTCTCACAATAATTATGAATGTTTCGGACGTACCGACTTTGTTCTAAATGGATTCATTTAGAACAAAGTCGGTACATAATTCCCGTATCTAATCCGAATCAGGCCCGACGAATTTAATCTTAGTTACCAAAAAGAGGATCTCGTATACATAGTCCCTATTGTCTATTACAACTAACTTGTACAATGTACATAACGAAAGCGTTAATTGGGTGACCCCAACTGCCTTCAAGTCCCATTAGGGCCAAGACCGAATCCCTTATTCCATAATTCCCGAATCCCCGGGGCCAATACGCCTGTAATTTTACTTTAATGAACGAAACTTCCGCCTATAGTCCCTTGTTGATAAGGAAGCTTGGGACTAATTACAAAAAAAAAACTGGGGCTATTAAGTTTATACATAACTGACGGTGATGTTGGGTAGTAATTACTTGTACATAACATATTAAAGTTAGGTAGGTACAGAGTAGTAAAGTAATTTTAACCTAAGTCGGTATCATGATAATAATCAACATACCTTATAATATGCTATTCACAAAACATTACTACATTCTGACGACCTCCCTGGCGCAGTGGTGAGCGCTGTGATCTTATAACTGGGAGGTCTCGGGTTCGATTCCCGGCGGGGGCAATTTAGGAATTTATAATTTCTAAATTGTCTCTGGTCTGGTCTGGTGGGAGGCTTTGGCCGTGGCTAGTTACCACCCTACCGTCAAAGACGTGCCGCCAAGCGATTTAGCGTTCCGGCACGATGGCGTGTAGAAACCGATTAGGGGTATGGGTTGAATTTACACTGCTATACCCCTTCCAAGTTAGCCCGCTACCATCTTAGACTGCATCGTCACTTACCATCAGGTGAGATCGCAGTCAAGGGCTATCTTGTCATCGAATAAAAAAAAAAAAAAAAACATATTAGTACAGATTAGACTAATAGTTTAGATAAGGTTATGCGTTGAAACTACAGTACCACCGATTTATCCATTCAGGTGACGGAGTCGCTAGTGGAGCGTTAAGTATTAGGTACTACTCAAGAAATTAATAAGAAAATTGGAAAATCGGTGCTGCTGCTGTATCTTCATAAAATTGTACGGCGCTTGCACTAAAAGACAGAAATACCATTAATAGGTACTAGGACAGCAGAAACAAGCGGAAGAATATTTTAAAATAGCGACCAGATAAGTTGGTAGCACTGTAAGTGGACACTGCCGCTTATTGAGACTAACTAATTATTATTTTTACACTGTGGTCAAGGAGGTTTCAATTTTGTATGTTAATCGTGTTTAATAATAATATTCATATATCAGGTATATATTTTTAATTTCATTTATAAATTATTTATTTATTTTTATTTTCTTACTTAACGGTGAAACCTGAAATAAATAATCCTTGTTATACAACAATTTCATGAATTACTATAATTATTCTGAATTAAACATTATAATATTAACCTAAAAAAGAGAATAGGCATAAAAGAACACATTAAAACGAAAGCTAGCTAAAATGTTCCTCCTTTAAAACCGTGGAAGGGAAATCGCTTTTTCATACCCGGTAATGGCCGTCCTTTCCGGGACATTTTAATTAACTTCAGCGGGAGTGCTTTTTTAGTTTCCCGATGAATTATTGATATGAAAAGGCTGAGAAAAATTTGGATGAAACTTTAAGTATCCCATAATGGTAAGCAAACGCCAACTTTATCACCTGCAAGGAAAAACATCGTAACTTACTTTTTAGGGATTTTGAATTACAATTGAATTTGAAAAACAAATAAGTGAGTTACGATGTTTTTCCTTGCAGGTGTCGATATATCATTATAAACGTAAACATAAAATATGGGATACATAGACAAAAATCTATGAGAAGAACATTTTTGACAGCTTTTCTGGTTTATTGTTGCAAAATACACGCCTTACGACAAGGTATAAGTTAAAAAAAATACCGAAATAACCGAGATAACTTTCTTTTTATAAAGCCGGTTAAAAAAGACTACAATATATGCCCAATAGGGGTATATGACTCCTGGATGAAAAAAAATTATTGCCACGATGGATCTCCCATGTGTTGTGTAAGTGAATCTTAGACTGTATTGTCACCATCTTATTCCTCCCTCTAACTTCAACAACCGCACCCTCGCCACCAAACGCAATTTCACCCTCACCACCTGTGTGCCTGGAGCACTTCAACCTTCCGTTGCTCCAGATCTTTTTTCCACGTACTACCAAATTTTGGAGTCATCTCCCTTCAACTGAAAAGCTGGCAACACATTGGAGGTTCCTCTGGTACTACAAGTGTTCATGGGCGGCGGTAATCACTTAACACCAGGAGACCCGCCTGCTCGTTTGCCCGCTATTTATATTTTAAAAAAATCAAGTGCTTCTGTCTATACGCCTCTCCTGTATAGGTAATAAGAGTCGTGATATTTGGGTACCTATCTATGTAAGGTTATGGGGTAAGGTATGAAGAGCGCTGAGCAGTTTTGTTTACAACATTAGGTAGATCAGTATGTTCCCGCCATAGAACTGACGACTAAAGCCTTCTTCACGCTACGGAGGACGCAGTTGATGTGTTAACGACCTTGTTTTCTTCGCATTTCCGATATAATAAAATGTTATGCGTATGGGGAAGGCTTTGGCTCCTGTTTTGTTGTTATTTTACGAAGCCGTGCAGTGAATGTGTGTCAGGATAAAGCCGAGAGAAATACTTAGTCTATACTGTGACAAAATAAAATTGGTAGTCAATTTGGCACAAATAAAGTGATTTTGAAATAATTGCCTGTTATATTATTAGCTCATAATATGAATATTTGGACGAAAGTATAGGTACAATGTGAACGCAACGTCGCTGCAAAATCAAAGTATTACCTACCAAGCCAAATCTATCTACTGTCTCCGATTGACTTTTTGCTTTGGAAACTACGAATGGGCTATTTTTAGACAGAAAATAAAATTAGCGTTAATGATTTTAAATAATGTTACCTACAAATTTTTTTGCATCTGTAGAGCAGGTTAAAAGTATTTATCTTTTTAAAGGCAGAGTTAAATGAGTTATGCAAAAACTGCTCACATTTTAATATCATATTTACTGCAAGAAATTCTAAAAGACAGTGTACTTTCTATAGTGTTTATTTGTAGGAAGTGAAAATATTTTAAAGTGCACTTAGCCTCCTTTTATGTTTTAACTTGCCATCAATGTTAATATGATGCGAAGAAGACAGGCACATCAAACGCGATGCCCTTCCCCGTTTTTCATAATCACAACATCGCAGCGGGACGAAACTTTTTATGATGTCTTTAACCTTTATACCGGTTTGAATTTTAATGAGTTAATACTTCAATACATCATCTTATCATAGACTAGGAGAAAAGTACGCATGCAGCATTTGCGCTAAAGGTGAAACCACAGTTGTTGTGTCACTACAGTCTACAAACACACCTAAACCTAAACGTAGAATTGTGCCAAATACAATTTTTAAGTATTGTATGAAATACTTGAGTTTCTATGGATTTTACAATAACCTACAAATAGCCAAATTTTTGATATATCCACCCTAGATTTTTGTACTCCAAAACTAAATAGCGATCGCGAAACTTACCTGCGTTATGCGTATAGGTCTTTGTGTTGACGGTAAAAAGTGGGAAAATGCTCCACGGTGACGGCATGACGTGTTTTATGTACCTATAATTTATTTTCGCTAACTCAGTCAGTTAGTCAGTTTCCACTCATATGAATAGAAAAAGTCAAATGTAGACCGATAAAACTTAAGACTCAGTAAATAATTAATAACAAAAGAAGAAGCTACTTGAACCGGCTTCTGTGGCCTCTATTGCATTGGATAAATAGGTAGGTACTGTCTATTCTTTCTCATGGTCTATGCTTGTAATAGTGTTGCGTTAAAGAGTTATCGACTATCAAGTTTTCGCTTCACGCACGCAGCGGGACGCCTCCGTGTCTGAAGGTCCCGACCGACCCCTGGTGGAAACACCTGCCCCCTCATTGCATGCGACATGACACAATTAACTTACAACCTCGCACGATAATAAACCATATATCCTACAAATTATGTACCGATTTGAATAACTTTACAAAGCAGATGAATATTTCTCAAGAGTTAAGTCGTGCGCACAAATCATTCTGCGTGTCATCGCCCAATAAAACAGTACTCGAAAACTTGGTGAAGTACAATGCTGGCATACATAATTGTAAATCGAACGCGACTTTTATGAGCGACTAAAATATTTATATGCATAATTTAGAACACTATTACCACACTGTTACGGTTAGGGTTACCAGGAGTTTCGATATTTCGTATGGATCTTGTATGTACGAATATGTGTAAATCAAAGATATTTTTGGGTTTTGCGAACTGTTTAGTACATTATTAAGTGTCATTTTTCTCGTCCGCCAGTTTGTTTTTGCTCTTATTTTGCGATCACTTAAGCATCAATAAATCGATCGCAATAAATAAAAAATATTTTGGAGTAGGTATTTTTTATTCGATGATAAGATAGTCCTTGAGTGCGATCTCACCTGATGGTATGTGATGCTGCAGTCTAAGGCTGAAATCTATAGGTCGCACTTTCACTTGCTCAGACTCAAGACAGAGATAAAACGAGACAGATTTATGTCGGAGCATATTTGTGTCTCGTTTTAACTCTTACCTTGAGTCCGAGCTAAGTCAGAGCACAGACTAATTTGGAAGGGATATGGCAGTGTAGATTCAACCAACACAACCCTAATCAGCTTCTACACGACATCGTGCCGGAACGCTAAATCGCTTGCTGACACGTTTTTGATGGTAGGATGGTAACTAGCCACGGCCAAAGCCTCCCACCTCAAAAAGTCTCAAAACTTAATCGCTATCGCTATTAAAGCAATTTGCTGCTAAGTTTTTGACGTCTATAGATATATTAATGTTTGAAGTGCAGTGGTTAGTATTAAAAACTAAAATGTTTGGAGCGGCCAAATTAACTAAGTACTACTACAATTATTAACACTATAAAGTGCACTCTATTATTTAATTATTTATTGTCGATGACATTTCTAAACCTCTTAACTTTTCAGATACTTACACAATAATATTAAATGTTAATTGTGACAACTCTTACAATGTTATACAGTTTTGAATACCAATCAAAATCCAAATAAGATCCAAAAAAAGTCCAAATAATTATCCCGCTTTTCGAAAATATAGATCTGGCTACACCATTTAAGAAATGGAGAACCGCTAGCCAAATACTTAAGCGGTTTCTGTGCAATCACCTATTAATATATATATAGCTACTCGTGCTGATTCACTGATTCACTCACTCACTCACTCACTGACTCATTGATCACCTCTCCTGTAAAATTTTGTATGGAAAAAAATTTTTTCACGCATGGTTTCGTATAGAGGACAAAAATTCATTCGGAGGAAAAATATGGAGAGAGCTGATGATTGAGGATTTCGGAGACGGCTGAGGAGCACCGGCCAGGGTATCGAAGATAGGTGGGGGGTGTTCAACCAAATGTCACTCGAAACCTCATCCAATTGGCAGAGAGCCGAAAAAAAATTCCAAAATGGCGGATTCAAGATGGCGGCCATACAAATTTCGCCGGTGTCTATCTCGGAGACTATAAGAGATGGAAGAGTGGTTTCTTGGAAAAAGGTGATCAGGACCCGAAAGTCTACTTGATGAATAGAAAAAAAATTCAAGATGGCGGAATTTATTTTTTTCCATACAAAATATATGCAAAACTTTAATTGGTTCCTTTTCAAAATTTCTGATGGTTTCGTAGAGAGGACAAAAATTCATTCGGAGGAAAAATATGGAGAGAGCTAATGGTTGAGGATTTCGGAGACGGGTGAGGAGCACGGCCAGGATATCGAAGATAGGTGGGGAGTGTTCAAACAAATGTCACTCGAAACTTCATCCAATTGGCAGAGACCTGAAAAAAAACTCCAAAATGGCGAATTCAAGATGGCGGCCATACAAATTTCGTCGGTGTCTATCTCGAAGACTATAAAAGATGGAAGAGTGGTTTCTTGGGAAAAGATGATCAGGACCCGATGGTCTACGTGATGAATAAAAAAAATTCAAGATGGCGGATTTTTTTTTTTCATATAAAATGTATGCAAGACTTCGATACGTTCCTTTCCGCTGATGGTATCGTATAGAAGACAAAAATTCATTTGGATGAAAAATATGGAGCTGATGGTTGAGGATTTCGGAGACTGGTGAGGAGCACGGCCAGGGTATCGAAGATAGGTGGGGAGTGTTCGAACAAAAGTCACTCGAAACCTCATCCAACTGGCAGTGAGCTGAAAAAAAAAACACCAAAATGGCGGATTCAAGATGGCGGCCAAACAAATTTCGTCGGTATCTATCTCAGAGAGTATAAAAGATGGAAGAGTGGTTTCTTCGAAAAAGGTGATCAGGACCCAAAGGTCTACTTGGTGGACAGAAAAACCGCGGTTCGCTTTAGCGAGCCGCGCACCCACGCGCCCTACTAGTATATGTATATTTCTACTTACCATAACACAGACTCAAATACCATGCATGCGCCATTACGCTTCAAGTGTTTGTGAATTGTAAAATAACCACTACACAGTGCACACCATCTAATATAAATATTTATCAGAATGTCGTTATGTGTGTAATTTATTTGATTTGATGCGTCCGCAATTTATTTAATATTCATTGCTTTAAGATTGGCCGTTGCTTCAAAGTGAAATGAAATAAATAAATTGTTAAGGGTTCTTCAAACATTCCTATTCGATTTCGGTTACGACAGTATAGGTAACGATATTTTATAAATACTCAGTAACGATATTTTATAAAAGCACATTTTAGTTCCACACTCTATAAAAAAAATGGTTAAGACTCCTTTTGGGGTTTTCGGGATAATTCCCAGGCTTCACTCCATCTCTTTCGGATCTTTCGGTCTTTTTGGTTTTATGTCATCAATTTATTGTTTAGATAGACTTTTACGATATTCCACTACATTTGCAGATAAAAAACCTATCGATAATTATGTATTTATTAATCCGCTACTGGTTCGAATGATTATTTTTACAGATCTTCACTTACTGTTAAGAAGAATTGCAAACTTGTATCAAATTAAAAAAGTTTAAATTTTACCCCAATTTACGCCCTTCAATATCGCATCGACGAATTTTAATTGCAGTACCACATCGGATAGTATAAATCTACTAAGAGGAGCACAATAAAATCATTATTGTTATAGCTTTCGCACTTCGTTCTGACCTAACGACTTCTGACGGTCTGAGATAAAAGTGTCAGCTATAATTCTAAAATACTACTCCGACGACGGACGTGTTCTATAAAACACAACAATGTCAATATTATGTACCTAGACTAAGTTTTATCCTTTACTACCTTTAGCCTGCCACTTCGTCTGTGTGGTTTTAAGCTTCTAAAAAAATTCAATGGTATAGTTCTTGCATTTCACGAGGGCGCGTGAGCTTTACTTGTAGTTACGGCGTATACATGCACATTGCGTAAATGTGAGTGGAACCTAGGTGGGAGCGGTCAGGCGCAAGCAAGCTCTTGCTCACACTCATACAGATACGACACACACACAACCATGAGCCACTCGCCCTCGTGAGTTGAAAGAACTATAGCTTATATTATCTGATACAAGACAAAATATGTCTACGTTTACGCAGCGCAGAGACAAGCCTCCAGAAGCCTCCTAAATACCAAAAAATTATGACCCCTTAGGTGAAGCTACGAATCTAAACGCGTTAATCATCGATCATTCATCCACGAAAGCCGTTAAAGCTGGTTACCATCGAACTAATAGAAGAACTTTTTCTTATTCTTTCTTTAAATTAGAAGCGCAATATTAGTAAGCCTTTATAGACCGACTACGCAGTATCGTCGTGTTAGTACGACGAGCTCGCAAAAAATTATTAAACAATGTAAAAGTAAATAGGTTTCTTAATTCATCACAATAACCATCAAAAATGTAAATATTAGTAGGTACCAATACACCCACCCGTTCATTGGTTGTTTCTAACCTACGTTTGAAGCGGAATTTTGTTAGAAACTTCTGTTCTAAACATTATAGTTCGATGTTGATCACATATTTTTAGGTATACTACATACTGTACAATAAAAATACTAATGAAAAACAAGAACACATCCCAAATAATAATAAAAACACAAAGTAAAATTACATACTTTTCCATTACCCGTATCCCTTACAGACTGGAATCGGTGGGCGAATAAAACTTAACGCATGGTTTCCTTCGGCTTTTGTTGCCTCAGAATGCCTACGTTGTTGATTTTGTATTTTAGCATTATATTGTTTTGTGGTGAAGTTTGTGTACATTAAATGATAAAGACCACCCGGCGTGCTTGTACAGGCATAATATGCATTCGGCCTTTAGACCTTGATCACACTAGCGTTTAAAGCGCTAGTAGAATAGAATATTTTTTTTTTATTCAAATAATCTTTAACAAAGAGCTTTTGAGTCGTCAAGTTAAATATAGTACGCATCTTTAATCGCCGTTTGTTCAACGCTATTTTTAAAGTGATTCCACACGGCGCTTAGTGGCGCAGTAACGTAGTTATTTTATCAGTTTGTTAGCTACAATTTGACGGGTTAATAAACTTAGTTGAATGTATTATTTTTCTTAAGAACATGGGCCATAGCATCACACTTGCTAAAATAAATGATTATTAATTAATTTATTCGCAGGTAGTTGAGGGAATAAGGAGTAGGTACATTTTTCATGTTAAATAGTGTCAAACCAACAGGACTAAACTTGAGAGCAGGTAAATGATGCGTCAACGATGACCAAACGCCGGAGCCTTACGCCAATATCAATTGGTTGGCCTCACAGCATTCGGTCACAGCAAATAAACACGATCTAGAGAAGCACTCGTATTTGATTTTTATTTCGTGATCCTACAAAGAAAACTGCTAACTCCCAACTCAATGCGAGCTGCGTACAATTGCGCGGACTTGTACAATATTCTTACAGCTAAATGATTATTATTATTTATTCACGATTAATTGACGTGAATTTTCCTTTCCAATTCAGCATCAGATTGGTCATATCAAATCAACCGAATTAAATTTGACTGCAGGTAGATGATGATGTATCAGCGCTGACCAAACGCTAAACGCTCGCAAACGCCCAAAAAACGTTAGTCCAATCGGGGCCTTACACCAACATCAGTTGGTTTGCCTCAAAGCGCTCTGACACAGCAAACAAACACGATCGAGAAAAGCACTCGCATTTGATTTTTATTTCGTGATCCTACAAAGAAAACTGCTGGCTCCCAACTCAATACGAGCTCCGTACAATTGCACGGATTTTTCTCCGGAAACTGGAAAACACCTCAATAAATTGTGTCCATTTGAATTGTTTAAAGTGAACATTTACATTATTTTGATGTCTAAACATTTGAATGTGTGTCCAACGTGTGCACACATATTGTATGTTTGAGTAAAGCTACCAGGAAAGTAAACATGCACACCCATTTTTAACCGGCTTCAAAAAAGGAAGAGGTTCTCAATTCGACGCGTATATTTTTTGTAGCGTTGTTACTCCTTATCTACGTCAAATCAAAATCAAGAAAAAAAAATATTGAAATCGGTTCAGATTTTTTTTTTATTGGAAAGAAAATACGGTCAAGTTAGTTCCATTTCAGTTAAGCGACGGAGAACGGAACTCCTCAATGAATAAATCCTATGAAGAGGTACTTGATGAAATCCTTAGCTAATAAATACTTAGCTTGTGTTTGTAGTTTGTCAGATTTCATCAAAAATGTAAACCTTCGAAATACAGTTCTCACCTACAATCCAATCTCCTTGAATCAAAAGCCTCTCTTTTCTCTAAAAGAAGTCTGCCTACTGACTATAATTAATGTAGATAATACCATAACTATGTAGTTATCAGACTACACAACTACTACAAAATATAGTTTTCAATTATATTTCCCGACTGGAAGAAGTCCCTGAACATGAAACTATCGCGTTGTTAACAACACTCCAAAAGGCTCTAAAGACATTATCACCATCAAAGGGAAACTCGTCGGCTAGGAAACTCAGTAATGCGACGGGGAGACTAGACGAAAAAATTTGTTTCCGACGCCTACACTTACACACTACGAGCCTTAATAAATACCGCTTTATGTTGGTACTTCCGTTTTCCACAGTCTACAAATTTCAGTTATTTCTCTTTCATTTATTGGTTTTTAAAAATCGTGGCTTACTTTCAGAGTTTCACTGCGCCAGTAATAAACGCAAGAGATTTAAGATTTCTGAAAATTTGACTAATTTCATCGTGTTTTTATTAAGTAAAATGTTAGAGTTTTTTAGAGCTCCGAAAAAAAAACAGAACCATTATTTTCGAAGTGAATCCCAATATCTTGCTTTCTCGCTATGAAAACTTCATATTTATTGCAAAATGTCTTTATACCAATTTTCATTTGTCCAAGTTTAGCAGATATACATATCCTTGCGCATAGTGTAAAAGTGACAGGCGCTGATTTATTTGAAATGATTACTGAATACTTCCAAATATCAAGTTTCTAATGTCCACCACTTTGGACTGTGCGTTCGTGCATTAGTTTGTATACGTGGCGCTAGCCCGATAATTTGATGGCGTTTTTAGTCGGTTCTCCTTTTTTGAAGGTTAAAAAAGCAGCAAATCCACTCTCAAACTGACAGTTTTTTTAGGCTGTGGTAGGTTCGTAGTCGTCCAAGTCTGTAAGCGCACGGAACGTATTCGCGATCCCCTGTCGCGATAGCACGCACGGCAACTGATGGTTCCCGTGCCCCGGTCCCCGTACCTATTTGTAATTTACTTAAAAATATGGCGGCAGATAAGTGGGGTCTTGCGCCAGCTAATTCTGAACTTTCACGGTGAATTCGTAATGTCGTATTGTGATCGATGCTTCAGATACCAACCAGACGACGTTAATTTATTTGTGTAGCCGTTTTGTTACACTAATATTATAAAGGCGAAAGTTTGTATGTGTGTGTTTGTATATTTGTTGCTCTTTCATTTAAAAACTACACGACGAATTTGTCTACAATATGGAATAGAGATAGACGATACACTTGATTAACACATAGGCGTTTTTTTATCCCGGAAAATTAAAGAGTTCCTACAGGAATCAAAAAATCTTAATCCTCACGGACGAAGTCGCGGGCATCGTCTAGTTTTTAAATAAATGGTATCCTTGCTAATATTATTGAATGCAAAAGTGTTTCTGTTTGTTCTTCACGGATTCGACGTAATTTTTTTGATACTGAAAATCTTAGTGTGGTAAGCCAAAACTTTGGTAAATTAATCATTGATATTGATGTATATTTACGATTCTAAAAATATAGATAAAATTTATACCAAGTAGATACCTCACTAAAATATATTGAATGAAACCATAACGTGTACCTATTCTATAGAAAATAAAAAACTGACCACTAGAAAACATGTCACGTTCTCAATGCAAATACAAAAGAAATGGTAAGTACCTATAACGTTTATGTTGATAGTAAAGCATTAAATATTATGCGATGCAATGCGATCGTGGATAAAATATCGATTCATGTAGGTAAACTAAGTCGTTATATTTTCTTTACTATTATATTAGCAAAGCTAATATCCTCTCCCCTCCAAATAAGCGTAACGCTGGTGTGGGTACGATACCATTATCGTATCCGACGGTCCGATCTCCACCCGTTGTATAGACAACGGGTGGAGATCGGACCGTCAACTTTTCAGTTTTCAGTCCTCTCCATTAACCGTTAGGCTATCGAGAATAATATTCTAATTAATATTTGTCTTACATGAATCCACCCTAAAATAATATAAAAGTAAAAATTATTTTTACAAAACCGACTTCAAACGCCACTACAAAGTAGGTATTCCAATTGTGCCTATAAAATTTTAAGAGTTCCCTCGATTTCTCTAGGATCTTATCATCAGATCCTACCCTGATGATAATGGGACAACCTGGGAAGTAGGTATACCTTTTCAAACAAAAAAAGAATTTTCCAAATCGATTCCGGCGTCTTCGAGTAATCGGGGAACTTACATAAAAAAAAGATTCCGACGAATAGAGCACCCCCTCCTTTTTTGGAAGTCAGTTGAAAAATGTTACGCTTAGATTTTTTATAAAAGGATTTAAATTTTTAAATACCATTGAACATTAAAGAAAAGTTTACGGTCAGATAGAATTGAAAGAGTTTATTGGTCTTGGAGTTCAATCGTTCGAAAGTGCTCAGACTCTTGAATATAAAAGTATGATTTGAATCCCAAACAAGCTTCAATTTAGCAAAAGCAGAATTCAAACTTCAATAAAATGAATAGCGGGATATGAATAAAAAATATTGAATTTAAGATTGCTACGTAGGTACCTATCATTTTTTTCTTCTTATTTATCACGATTTAATAGGCGTCCACAGCTGGACAAAGATCTCTATGTATGGACTTCCACAGGCTTCGGATGTCGTCGGTCCACCTAGTGGAGGGGTCTACCAACACAACACTGTGCTTTCTGATGCAAGGTCGCACTCCAGCTCCTTGGGACCCCAAAGACCTAAGCTCTGCGAGCTATGTGCCACACCCATTTTCCACTTCAGCTTCGCTTCAGGTCGGTATCCTGTCATTTTATCACTCAGAAAGTTTAAACCAAAACGATTTTTTATTAGATTTTTCTATCAGGAAATTCCCAGTAGCAGGTACCTACCATTTCCATATAAAGCTGTCAGTCCTGTATATGATCTTATCCGATGTCAGATTACCGTTCCGTCAGACTATGAGAGTGAAGGAACAGAGGAACCTACGCCGATCTTATGCACTTTAATAGTAATTATATACATATCCAGCATAGTAGGCCTACATAGAAATTGGTCATGAGATTATTCTCTAATATTAGTTTCTGCACAGCCAGAGTGCTGAATTATTTGCTGTTAATTACCTATATTTAGATACCCTACTCAATTTATCTGCAAAATACTTACATCTTTGTTAAGATTTTTGACTATTCATTCTATGTGGCAGATTCTAAATAAATATTTAGGTACCTATTTTTTTACCTACCTATGTAACTGTTTATAGAGATTCTAGATACAAAGTTATCCTTATCTCGTGCATAGTTTTACCAGAGATACTTACTCACACATACACCTACCTACACAGTCTTCAAACACATTTGAGAACATTGTGGAAAATCTCAGGCAACCAGGTTTCCTCACGATCTTTCTTCACCGTTGAAGCCTGTAATATTAGCTAACTCGGAAAATTTTAAAGTGCGTGCCCGGGATTGAACCCGCGACCTCCCCCGAATTGACTAGCTAGGGTATCAGTGCCAAGTTCTTTGCTGGTTCTTCTCGGTTGGAACGGCATTCCGAACCAGTGGTAGATTCATTTGACGATTCGAAAGCACTTTGTAAAAGTTAATTTGAATAGAAAACTATTCTATTCTATATTCAATATAATATAGTATATTGCTAAAGTTAAGGACTAATGAAATACAAGAAGTGTCCGTTCATGATTTTTAAATAACTGAAGTTTTTTATGGACCTTTCTGAAGTCAACTATCATACCTACCTATATTCACACTTCTCATATTAGGTAAAATATTAAGCTAAGTAGCCCTAGTATATCCAACCTCGACTACACATCTGAAAATATTTACTTCAATTACGTAAGTCAAGATGTTAATATTTTCTAGCTCATCACTAACCAGTGATTTATTTCAGAAATGTATTAACAACCTGCTCAAATAAAGGTGAACTAATAAAACAACGATATGCTAATGAAAATTTATTAGTAGTATTACTCATTGTTTTTGTTTATACAAGACAATAAATCACCAAAAACGCGGCTGCATTGCGTGACCCCCTACCGGGTTTCGTTCACCAGTGTCATAATTCTATGCTGATTTCCTTCACCCGTGACTAATGCAGGGGTCATTTGTAATGTCTTTTAAATGAATCGTCTCTTCTGCTTACAGGTTCACCAAATATCGTTGTTATTTCACGCTAAGTTTTTTTTATTTTTTAAAATCCCTTTAGTAAGCCTCAATAGCCCAACGGTTAAAGGTGCGGACTAAAAACTGAAAGGTCGCAGGTTCGAGCCGCACACGTTGCACTATTGTCGTACCCACTCCTAGCACTAGCTTTCCGCTTATTTGGAGGGGAGAGGAGAATATAAGTCAAGTTTAGCTTGGCTAATATTCTTTAAGAAAAAAAAAGAAAAAAAAGTATATAGGTAGATGCCTATGCGAAAGTGTGTTTGTTTGTCCTTCAATCACGCTGCGAAAGATCTACGGTTCAACGTCCCTTTTATAAGGTTGAAGACGGAGAGTGATACAGGTATTTACTCCGAAGAAACAAACATTCTTATTGGATTTTAAAAATCGAAATTTTAAAAGTAGAAGTTAGTATTTAAATATAAAAATTATAGAATTTTCGGAAAACACAAACCGAAAAAAAAAGGTTCAGAGAATAACAAACGCCTAGCGGTAACTTGTGTTCAAATCGATAAAGGAAATTCCCAATGATTCTTCAATTCTTAGGTCCATAAAGGGTAGAAATCCATTCAAGTCAAAGAGACATTTATCAAACAAGCATTCCGTCGATATTTCAAGAATTCGCTAGAGACACCGCCTACCTGAAGTGTAGAACTGAAAATTGGAAACCATAACTCAACGAGTATTAGGGGAAGGAAAATTCCACGCCATCTGTAGGCCTTATCTATGTCTATAAATATCATACGGAACCCTGGGTCGAAGGAGTACGAATTATAGCTATGAAAGTACTTTCAGTTGCTGTGTTATGGGTAATTCATGCACCCTCGCTCTCTAATTTTACGGGAATTTTTGGTAATTATTTTCCAAAATTCGTGACTTCCATCAGTAAAGTTGATTTAGTTACAATTAAAGCAGCATAATGGATTAGTGGTCCCTAATTTAGATTGGTTTCTATTGGTTGCGGTCAAAATAATACACCTAATTTTTTGATATTATATTTATTTAATTTGTAAAGTAAAAATAATGTAGGAGGAAGACCGTAAAGTGTTACTAAAATGGAGTTTATGCATTATCATCATTGATTATAGCATTGTTTATGGAGTACCATCGATCATATTTATTTAGCATTTGCACTTCTTTTGCGGAAAGGATCAGCCTGGCTGTTTAGCGCAGATAATATGCAGCCATATTGTTGCCAAAATTCCACGCGGACATGGTTTGTATTTTGTAACCTATTACCTATCTACTTAGTAATATAAAAAAAAATCGTTAACAAGATAGCCCTTGACTGCGATTTCATCTGATGGTAAGTGTTGATGCAGTCTAAGATGGTAGCGGGTTAACTTGGGACATACCCCTTATCTACGTCTTCGTCCCGGAACGCTAAATCACTTTGTGGCATCTCTTTGACGGTAGGGTGGTAACTACCCACGGTGAAAGTCTCCCACAGACCAAAATGTAATACTCTAAAAACGTGAGTATCGAAAAAGGAAGTATGTAATACGAATTTATATCACTTCAAATGTCCGTACTTGACTTCGCGATGCGACGGAGAGCTCTCCTTGAAAATTGCACAGGGGTGATGTGATTGATAAAAAAAATAAAATATCCGAGAGAATTGAATTGAGCTTCAAGTTGCGTTGATTCCAGTTTTTGTAGATGCAGGTTTTGATTTGATGAGAAAAGAAAATTTTAATGTGATTATATCTACGAGATGGTTAATCTATAATTATATAAAAAGGCTTGTCCTGACTGACTGACTGACTGACTGACTGACTGACTGACTGACGATCAACGCACAGCCTAAACCACTGAAGTTAGAAACTTGAAATTTTGACAGTAGGTTCCTTTTATGACGTAGGCGAGCACTAAGAAAGGATTTTTCGAAATTCGCCCCCCAAGGGGGTAAAAAGGGGGGTTAAAGTTTGTATGAAACTCCGTCATTTTTCGAGTTATACTCATGAAATTCGGTATTTAGGCTTTAAATTGAAAACAAAAAAGTACGTGTTTCACAGTTTTTAAAAATTCTACCCCCTAAGGGGTTAAATAGGGGTTGAATGTTTGTATAATAGTCCTTCGTTCTTCAAGTTATTTTTCAAGTTACGTTTATGAAACTTGATATTTTGGCTCTTGATTAAAAATAAAGAATTACGTATTTTACATTTTTTTTAATTTCTCCCCCCAAGGGGGTAAAAAGGGGGGTTAAAGTTTGTATGAAACTCCGTCATTTTTCAAGCTATACCCATAAAATTCGGTATTTAGGCTTTAAATTGAAAACAAAAAAGTAAGCGTTTCACACTTTTAAAAAATTCTACCCCCTAAGGGGTTAAATAGGGGTTGAATGTTTGTATGATAGTCCTTCGTTCTTCAAGTTATTTTTCAAGTTATGTTTATGAAACTTGATATTTTGGCTCTTGATCAAAAATAAAGAATTACGTATTTTACATTTTTCGAAAATTCTCCCCCCAAGGGGGTAAAAAGGGGGGTTAAAGTTTGTATGAAAGTCCGTCATTTTTCAAGTTATACCCATGAAATTCGGTATTTGGGCTTTCAGTTAAAAATAAAAAAGGACATGTTTCACGGTTTTCAAAAATTCTACTCCCAAAGGGGTTGAATGGGGGTTGAATGTTTGTATGAAAATCCATAATTTTTCAAGTTAATATCGAGCAACGGATCTACGTGATTCTTTGATGGGTATGGTTGCAGACAGTGTGTTATAGGTTACTTTTATTCGGACAAAATCAGGAGTCCGCACGGGATTTTCAAAGAACCTAATTCCACGCGGACGAAGTCGCGAGGGGACAGCTAGTTACTTATAAGATGGGTAATTACACAAATAATAGACTTGTCAGGCCAGACAAATAATTTTTCTTGTCTTTGAAAGCTATGGATGTTTGGCAGATGAGAGAATTCTATGGGATGTCAAACCCTAGTAGGAGCATGTATAAATAAATGGTTATAGGAGACCTTCTCGACCGTAGAGCACAGTCTTAATTAATAATCAGGTGAGATGTTTCCTTACGCTGGAGAGTTTATGGCTAAGGACAAATAGTTATTGTATTAGCTATGAAGCTGTTAACTCAATTGACCTTCCAAATTGTTGTCTTTATTAGCTTCACGTAATTGTTCTTCAAGATATCAGTGGAACTGACAGGGGGTTACGCCGTCTATTTTCTGACAAGGGCCATCATCCAACACCTGGTGTGAAATGCAATCAAGTTTAATTATTACGGGTATTAATAACAAGGGCGTACTGGGGACTGGTTGCCATGGAAACACCCCAAGTTGGAACGCAGGCTGCGAATCTACCACACAAATGTTAGATATTTATGAGCAAAGCTGATTAAGGGCTCTAATTGTTACGAAACTTTCGCTCATAGCCAAACTAAATGCTGAACTGAAGAGAGAATAACAACAGATTAACTATAAATCCAATGATAAGCCAAACCTTTACAAACTTTTGGTGGGTATCAACAATCAACAAAATCATAAAAAATTTGGAAAAATCTGTCTCCAAAATTGCAAACCATTTAGATTATTTCAACTGCTGTGGGAATGTCTAAAATTTTTTTCTGTAAAAACCATGTAGACTAGTATGATCGCAATTAATTCTGATTGACCTACACTCTCTCGCTATTGATAAAAATGAATTGCTGAACCAAGAACACCACAAGTTCAACCAATCAGAGGTGATTGCGATCGTCACACTGTAGCAATCATTTTGAGATAATCCTACAGTTGCTCTTTTTGTTCGTTTTCTTTTTAATGATTACTTTAATGGCAAGAAAATTTACTCTAGTCCCACTGATTTTGGGTCCAATATCGGAACAACTAGATTATATTTGCTCAAAGGAAAGAACATTCCTTATGGAAAATACCCTGAATTGAACTTGGCTATTTGAAAGCCATTAGTATGTGTCGTACATGATTAACAAGCTATTTGCCGGTTTAGTGCTGCCTGAAGTGTTTTGATTACCAGCGAACGACTATTTTATTGGGTACGTAATTATTCAGAGCCCTGCCATTTGCTTACAGCTTGACGCAAAATTACACATCAAAGACAATGATTTTTTAATTTGTGCTCCACCTCTCAATATTTACATAATGCAAGCAACAATTAATTTAGACAAATTATAACAGGACAAATGAAACGAGTTCATATTATAAATGTAGTACTTTATTCCGGTTCCTGAGTCATCAAAATATACAAACAGATTTTCTTTACATAAGTCTAGATATCCGGGGTTGTACAAAATTCTACAAATGTGATACTTTTTATGTTAATAACAAAGAGTCAAAGTCCGTTTTCCATAATTTGTTAAACTACACACAATAAATAGAATAAGGGTAAAATTGTATAAGGATATCAAACATTACGAATTATGTACAAAATAAAAAACAATCAAAATTATACTATATCACAGTCACTAGAGAAAGATAAACTATGTAATGGCTACATTACGTAATATGGCAGTCTATTATGTAAACACATCCACACAGCTACAACCCTTAGGAGTACCCTCTTCCACACCGCTTTTAGGTTCATTTTACTATGTGTTGAGTGTATCCAAAATTGAGAAATCATTAACAATTGAACATTTTTCTCCAGCACATATCAATTTTTTTAAATTAAAATGTCAATCTTTATATTTTAGCAAAATAATAGTTATAAGCGGTGTAACAATTCCCCAATTGCCCTACTCAAAAGTTTGACAACCTTTTTACATTGTTTATGTACAATCTCCCTAAGCTTAGTATTGCTTTTATTATTTTCTAATGATATTTTAAAACATATTAAATTAACTGCGGTATGTATGACCCGAGCAACCTGATGCACCTGAATTTGTGGTAAATGCATGCATTTCCCTATACGGTGATTCTCTGCAACAATTTCAAAGAAATTATTATTATTAATCAAATGGACTACAATTTACATGTACATTGTAGTTCAATAATTCATAAAAAGTTCTACCTTTCATACGGTGGTGGTGGAAGAATATCGCATAAATTCATTCTACAGTTTTGCTCACTTCTCCTCCCTTGACTGGAATGTTTTGAATCTTGAGCCATTTGCCTAAAACTATTTTCTCTACCCAGCCATTGCCATTGGGGATAATCATACTCTACATCAGCAATTGCTGTCCATTCTTTATTCCCGTCATGATGACTAGATGATCGGGATTGAGTTGTTTTACATGATGGACATTCATCTAATGATAACTCTTGAATATCGTCTCCTTCATTCCCACATTTGGTCATTTCACTATAGTCTTTTGTTAAAGTTGAACTACTACTTCGACAACATGTAGAACATTCTTCATTGGAATATTGATTACTATCAGCGAAAGACCTCGCCATACTGTTATCGTATGATTCTGGACTAACTGCACATTTTATACAAGAATCTTCTGCATCTGTATGATCCTGCAACTATCATTAAGTTATATCTACTTGTTTAGAATCGTAACATAAATGTTTACCAAATACATGCTTGCAAAATACCTGATAGTTTAATTCGGTATAGATAGCGCTAGATGCATATGGTTCCGGTGGGTGCCTTCTGTTATCTTCATGAGACATCATATTAACAGCACTAGTGTGTTGTGGAAGACTATATTCGGCTTCCATAGCCATAGTACCTATTGTATGACCACCTACAACGTAAATTTATTGAATAAGTTGCTACATATAATACAATCCTATTGAGTGCCGATTTTACCAACGTCGACAGACGTTTAATCGAGGAATAAATTGGGCCTTCTGACAGTTTTTGTATTGAAAATCTGCCAAAATATTAAATTTACGCTCAGATATGGCTTATTTTAACTTATTTTATGCCTTAAAATATTGAAAATTTCTTTAACTTACTGTGCAGTAAGCTTTGGTGGCAATTCAATATTTCTATTCTTGGTTCATTCGACCCCTCATACAAGGGCCTTTCGCGAAGCCATACAGCTTCTTTACCCAACAAACATTGAGCATTAGTTATTGGAGTACCTAAAATTGCATAATAGAAATATATTGTGTCGACACATTATAATACAACAAATGACGAGATAACAACAAAAGCAGCAAGATGCTTAATTAATTTTGAAGTAATAAAGCTCAGTAGAGCTTTATTACTTTCTTTAATCGCAAAATAACGTAGGCGTTAAAAGGTAAGTACAGCGCCAATATCGTGACATAAAATATCAATAGAACTTACTAGCAGTGTTGTGACTCTTCCGCTGTTTAGTCTGCCTTCGCCGTAAGTAAACGATAACAACTGCCCCTACCACTATGATTGCTAATAGAAACAAAGTTAGCACTAGGAGCCAAGTTTCTTGGAACATTGACAATATTGCCTTATCAGTCGCAGGCTCCGTTCTGAAACAAAGTTGCTATTTGATTTCTTTAGATCAGAGGAAAATTATTTCAAACTTAACAGAACATATATAAATGGATCAGATAATATAATGTAAATATTAGTGGCATTTGATTTAAAACTGATAACGACCCAATCCGGCTAAGTTATGAATCGCTTTTTACCTTTGAGACTCTTAAGACTAAAAATTCAAAGTGTTTTTAAGTTAAACGCGCTTCTTTGGAATTAATTTAATTAGGATGATGTACTCACTGCACGTAATGTCTCTGGGACTGCGTTGGCAGCATGTGTATTTGGGTGGGCGTGCTAAAGGGTCCATGTCCACGTCGCGTGACGGCAGCTGCGCGTGCGCTGTATCTTCCTCCAGCGCGGAGAGAACTGGCCGCGGCTGCGCGGGTTCGTGCGCCGAGCGACATCTGACCTACCACCCGACCATTGCTGCTGCCACCTACGCGCACCTCGATCTGTTTGCAGTATTTCAGTTACTTAATATTACAACTGCAAAAGTGTGTTTGTTTGTTGGTTTGGCTTTCAATCACGCTGCAACGGAGCTACGGATTGACGTGATTTTATGCATGGGTGAAGTTAAGGAGAGTGACATAGGTTACTTTTTATCCCGAAAAAAAAGTTCCGTGGAATTTTAAAAACTAAATCCACGCGTACGAAGGATAAAGTCGCGGGCATCAGCTAAAAATAATTATAAAATTAACGAATAACTTTTACTCATATTTTTACTTAGCTGCCAAAGGAGGGTAATGATTTTCTAGAATGTATGTTTAACTTTTTGGCACGCTCTGGACGTATACAAGGATACGATTTAATTCGATTGATCGTATTCGTATTTCGTAAGGATTTCGTATATTTCAAGTTTGTTGATATTTTTTAACGCAACGGGGTTTTGAATTTTTTTGTCATTTGCTTGTTACATTAATAAGTTGAATACTAACAATTGGCTGGTTAAATAAACATTTGTTAAATTTAAAACGTTTTAACTTAACCAGAACCCCCATACAAAGTGAAAATCTCCTTTAAAAACTTGTTTAGATTTAAGTAAAGGAAATCTTGCAACATCTTAAGAACAAAAACACAGCAGCAGCACAACACATTGGTTGTAAACTTACTAAGTAACCGGCAAGTTCCCCATTCCACGTATGTATAGGAGGTGGTTCCCAGCGTATCCAAGCTGATGTAGCGTTAATAACCCCTGCCGAAACATTTTGTGGAGGTGCGGTTGGAACTAAAACACACACAAAATTAAAGTAAGAACGAAAACTTTGAGTAGCGTGTTGAAATTAGGTATAGTGCGGTTTCTCAACCATTTACTTACTGTCTTCTTCCGTGAGACCGCTCTTCATGTTGGACGGTTTGCCTAGCAGCAATTTGTAAAATGGCATCAAAAATATATTATATTTAGCATACGGCATTAACCCTGTCAATAAATGGCTCGACGAACCACTGTTATGAACCGTCGTCATTGTAAAATTGTCATATTTAGTTAATTCGATAAAACTTTCTAGAGAACTATTTGTTTGTTGTACATTTTGGAAGTCAATAGCGTGTTGGCGGTTCAAGGAGGTACCATTGAACCAAATTTTTACACCTTCTAAATATTCATTGTAATCTGTTAACACCTGAAAAAAAAATCTAGCTTTGAATAATGAATGTCACGGAATTAATGCTGATCGTCGTTTAAGATTTTGTAAACTTACGTCCCAAACAATTTTCAAAGTTGTTGACGATACACCTTCAACTCGTCTCAAAGCTAAAACATCTTGTTGAAGATATCGACGTGCCTGAACAAGTTCATATTGCGTCATAGGCGGATGATTCTGTGGTTTGTCTCCATACTCTGGATGTGGAGACGACGTTTCAGAATGTCCACTAAATGAGTTGGCTTCTCTTCTCAAGACCTTTGGAAAATACCAAAACAAACTTAAATCTACAGATAGTTACTCTGAATCATAGACTAATTCAGGACACTGATACATTAAATACACGGAACAATTACGACAATTTCTTGTCAATAGACAATAAGACGTATTATATAAGACTTACCTGCAATGTTGCCGTGTGTAGAGCACTTCCTGCTGCACTAACAGCTACACAAGTCAGTCTACCAGCATGTTGTGCAAGCACTCTATCCAAATAAAGAGATCCTGTTCTATGAACCGAATTTGGAAAGACAAGTTCCTGTTGCGAAACAAATATATCAGTTAGTTCCAGTTTCTATAATGAGTTAATAAATTATTGAATAACTATAACCCACCTGAGAACCTTCCATCGTCCAGAATACGATAGGCTTCGGTGTACCATCGGCTTCGCATGGAAATGAAACCGATTCTCCTTCCCATGCTGTCTGATCGGAAGGAACTCGTGTGAAATGTGGTAATGCTAAAATTAAGAAAGACGCTGTTATAGAAATAACTATACTATACAAACATTATTTTGTAAAAATATTTGGTCGATTTGAAAATTGAAAAATACATAAATTAGAACAGTTTTTAATTCAAAAGATCTAAAGTTACTATAAGCCTAGACAGCTCGTTGTCCATGCACAATCATACTCACCGAACGTTGACCTTCGCGCATGCTAATAATAATAGGCACAGTGCGCCGGCCACGTAAGTAGAAAATTAGTATAAAAAAATGAAGTGGGGCTCATGTTTCTTATTAGATTTTTGGATTCAAAATTAACATGGTTTAATAATGATGGCGATCGATTAGGTTACTGATTCTAGACAAACTATAGTCCGATTTTTCAATAACAAAAAATTACATCGTACCTGTAATTCGATGACTAAACAATCAGTGTAAAAAATGCAGTTAGAAATTCTGTTCTAAATATAGTTATGTAAATACATACAAGCATATAATCGTGAACATGGCATTAATTAACAATCTAAATGAGTACTAACAATGAACCGTCAATGATGCACTAGCCACGCTATATCCAGCTTGGCTTTCAGCTCGACACGTATAAGTCCCTCCGTCCGACTCCACAACCCTATCTATTCGCAGCGACCCTCGACGTATTATTGCGTACGGTGATAATGACCCTTTATCTCGTGACCATGTTACAGACACATCCGATTCTGGTGATGCCTTAAAGAAAGTATTATCTTTTTATTCAAAAACACAAAATTAATTTGAAGCAATAGCAATGAATATCTCTAAACTCCCTGTGATAGATAAATAAGTAGTAGTAGATTTTGGTTGATTCTTACTCGTATCCCACAACATAAAAGTTAAAAGTACCTACCGTATTATAATATGACACGTTCGCTTAATAAAGATACTAAATAAAGTCGGTCATTCAAAAGTTAAAATTCTATTAGCAAGTCGCTACATTGAGTTTGAGGTGTTGAATAATAATTAACAAAATGCTTCATCATCATTCATCTTTAAAACATACAACTAAATTTACGCTTTTAATATTCCTAACCTTTACTCGCGCTACCATTAAATAGAGTTATTAAAGAAATGGACTTTTCATCGAAATCAAGTTCTGAGTCATTCGACTTAACTGTAGAAAATTATGGTATCGTTCTAAACATTCTATGTAATTACTTACCTGGCAATGAAACTCGATGTTCTGGCCTATTAGCGCCGTTATGTTATTGGGTTTCACTAGAAAATGCGGTCTGCGTAATACGAGCAACGTTGCGGGACGCGATTGTCTTTCCCCTGCCACGTTTGACGCCACACATCTATACACGCCACTGTCTGTTGGTAGACTTTCTAGAATCTTCAAGTTACCGCCATCTATTATTGTTATTCTAAAATTAAACAATTTCAAATTGGACTCAGCACATTTTGAATAAAACATGAACTATATATAAAGTTAGTCATCATGAGGTGTTTTGCATGTAATGATTTTGGAATGATGTCGCAGGGAGCCGCTGGATTCAGGCGGCGCAAGACCGAGGCTTGTGGAGGTCCATGCAGGAGACTTATGTCCAGCAGTGGACGTCCATTAGTTGATAAAGAAGAAGAAGAAGAAGAAGATTTTGGAATTAAGAAGTAGTATTTTTAGTATCAGGTATAAGTATTTTTGGTATATTTTGAGTATACCTAGTTCAAAAAACATTTATACTAGAAATACAAAATCAAGTGATAATTTATATTTTTTTTCAGTAGACTATTTATTCGCTGCAGTTTTCCAAAATATTTTGTTTGCTTTGAGAAAGCTTACTGAAATCAATATCAAGATGAACTCATTTAGATCTTTGATCAAATGTATATATGTTGAAAATATCAATAAATAATCTCCTCGAAATAAACTGTGAATTTATTGTGTTGTTACGGGTACCTTCCATTAACTTCGACATCTAAAGTGTGGCCATCTTTTGTCCAATGTACCGATGGATCGGGAACTCCTCTTGGAGAAGAACATTCAAGTAATGCTGGCTCCCCACTAGCTACTCTTATATCTCGAGGCTCACTTCTAAAATCATCTCGCAAAACTGCAAAAAATATCCTTTTCAAGACTTTTACACGATAATAATGATTTTTATTGGTTAGTTAATTATTATCACGGTGCATTGGAACTATATTATGTAATCAAAGCTGGTGCCTGCGACTTGGTCCGCTCTTATTTCGTCTTCGTCTACGGCGTACTACGTCCTTCTTAGAAACAAAGGTTTAAAAAAAAATCATCCGCTTATTTCAGATTGGAATTATTGGATTTTCAAAACGTTTCTCCTTAGTGCACTTCCAGGCATTCAAGGAATATTTCATTTTCTTTGGCTGTGATTTCTTTTCGGCAGTGTGTCAGTCAATCTATCACAGTACTATCTCATATTATGTTAAAAAGATAGGAAAATTGCTGATGGCCATTACTCTCTCCTATTTTTTCCGGGATTAAAAGTATCCTATGTTTGTACAGTTCTAGGATGCTAGCTATCTTTGTGACAAGTATCAGCAAGTAAAAATAAACGATTATTATTTTATAGAATTAGGTAATGTGGATAAAGCATGTTATATTATATGTATTCGATTATACGTGAAATTATGTTACAAAATCTGAGCCTACGATGGGGCCTGAGATTACAGAGCGTTGGGTTTTCAGAATTCATTCAAAGTCATATAAACTACGTGTGTTGAGATTTACAACGTAGTTGACAGTTTACTAGGACAATTTATATGAGGATCAAGTTATTAATCGTGTGATGGGCCATTCAAAGTTGTAGGGCTTTAGGTAAGTGTAAAGATCTGCGTGCATTTGATAATATTTATTCTCATCTCATGTATATTATCAATAGTGCAAAAAACTATTTTCTGCGATTGTTTTGATTTAGGTAGGTAAAATTATTCATTTCTGCATATTCGTGCGAGCGCAAAAGTCACACTTGCCTAAGTCTATTGGATAGAACAATATTAAAACTTCAAGTAGACTGTAGAAATTGAGTTCAGTATTTTTAAGTTTCCCTCGGTTATGTACGTTAACTTAGGTACGTTTCAAGTTAGTATCTAAGTTCAGTGCATGTGCAATTTTTGCAGTTAGGTCAGAAGTTAGAACAATATTAAAACTTCAATTTAACTCTGGAGATTAAGCTTAGTATTTTGAAAGTGTTTAAAATGTCTCCTGGGTGTACTTTGAGTAAGTTCAAAAGTTCAGAACACGTGCACTTTTTGCAGAGTTAGACTAGAAGTTCATCGTTTACTACATTACTTATCTACTTTTATATTTTAAATTCAAAAATACTAGTAACTTAAACAAGACCAATTTAATGTATACATAAGCTTTTTCAACATACGAGTATGAAAACCATTTTCGATGCCTATATAAACTTTTCGAATTATGTAAAGTCAGAATTGCGCGCCCTTTTACAACATATTTAATATCTAACGTATTTGATGAAAATGCGATCAAAGGACAATTTTAATTTATTTAAATTAAGCACATTATGTTTTAAAGCTCTTGGCCAAGGTAACTTTTAGCCCTCCGGTAACCAATGGACTTCATGAGGGGATGAGAAATATAGCATCCAACACCAAACTGATGTTTTCATTTGTGTCGCTTGGAACTTTTCTCTTTATTCTTTTTATCTTTGTTGCACCATACTTTCCTCACACTCACTAATTCACTCCTCACAACGAAGGTTGCCTGGTAGAGATTGCTCTGTTTCCAATAAGGCCGCCCTTGCATGCGTGGTTTTAAGTTGTATTCATATTTGTTCTTTCTTGTCATACTATCACACAAATCACACACTTATATTATGAAGGCCAAAGTTTATGCGCGCGCGCGCGCGCGTTTGTGTGTGTGTGTGTGTGTGTGTGTGTGTGTGTGTGTGCGTGCTTGCTTGCGTGTATGTGCGTATGTGTGTGTGTAGGCTACATTTTATCCCGGAAAATGAAAGAGTTCCAGCGGGATTTAAAAATTTTATCCACACGGACCAAATCGCGGGCATCTATAATAGGTAATAATTGTGCAATAAAGTTTTTATCTATGTTTTCATTTTGTCTTCCATATCTCGTCTATAAAATCGTGTTCGATGCAACAATTTTTCTAGAACTTTGAAGCTTATTATTAGTTATTCATACCTGAAATTGTAAGGGTGGCGTTCTTGCTAACCGCCTCCCCGACCGTGTTCCGCGCGACGCACCAGTACACGCCCTCGTCGCTCTCCTTCTTACTACGCATAACCCTAAAACCGAAATGACGTCATAAAGGGAAGATAAGCTACACTCCTGGAGGTAAGATCCCGTAAAACATGATTAGTTGCCGCCATAAACGTTCATGCATCGCATAAGCGGCTACATGCTGTTTATCAACAACAGTGCACGAGGAAAATTTTCGATGTCTGTTTTCTTTCTTAGGTACTTCCAACAAACTAAAGACAACCTAAGAACCGTGCTAAGAGCCAACGAAACTATACTTTGTTTATAATAATCTTCTTCATTACAATACTACCTTCAATAGCCCAACGGTTAAAGACAAGAACTAAAAACTGAAAGGTCGTTGCACTATTCTTAGGCGACTCCAACAAACTAAAGACATCCTGCAAGAGGAAAATGTTCAGTATCTATTTTCTTTGTTAGGCAATTGTATAAAGCTAAAGACAGCGAAAAACCTATACCTTATACCTTGTTATAATCTTCTTTATTTGCTACAAAATGTTCCATGACTGTTTTAATCTTTCTTAGGCAATTCTAAGAAACTAAAGGTAGCCTCACACATCTAGTCGGCTCTGGTGGGCGGTTTGAGGCATGGTTAATAACACTTACGACCCTATCGGCAACAGTATGCCCTCAAGCACTAGTAAGTAAAAAAAAGGACATGTGGCACTCGGGGACTGCCACGGTAAAGCTATTGTATAGCATTTTTTATCAACGCCATCTAGCGGTGAGAGGAGTCCGTGTTCCCGTCGAGCCTTAGGTTTTTTTCGTTACGGAATTTCTGGATTCGGTCTCCACGCTCAAGGCCCGCGATAGAAGCTATGCAATAGCTTAAAATTAGTTTCATTAATCAACTTACCTAAGGAATAACAGTCCATCTTCTAGCAACACCCTGTGGGGGTGATCGATAGGCGCAAGTGGTACGCCGTCTTTGTACCACTGGATGGTGGGTTTGGGCTTGCCTTCAGCCACGCAGCGCAGCGTGGCGGGGTCACTTCTTCCTACTATCGTGTCAGCTGGGTGCTCCTTGATCCGTGGAGCCCGACTTTGGGCTTTTGGGAAAAAACAGTCGACATAATTATGTATAGACACCCAACTAGCAAAGTAGTCCTATAAGAAAAGCTATAAGTCTATCAATACTAATAAAGCTCCTTTAAAGGCATTGTATTACGTTCTTTTACTTATAATAGCATTTCACAAGTAGATTATACGTTATATAAATAAATGCTCCTGTTACTACGCCCAAATCCACCTTTATAGTATGCTACAAGTATTTTTTAATTGTAAAAAAAGAAGAGGACAAAAGAACATTTTCTCGAAGGTGTGTGAAGTCTGCCAATTCGCATTGGGCCAGCGTGGTGGCATATAAAATAACCCTTCTCTGAGAGACAGCTATACATTACCTACCTATGTATCTATCTACGTAGCTATATATACTCGTAAGTTACTGTCACGGTAGAGCTTAACCCTATTTACCGGTTCCTAACCTTCTTAACCAATTAAGCTAAGTACAATGCCCGGTATGGTAAGTTAGATATTTTGTAGAGTAGGTAGGTACACCTGTGAACCTATGACACGCATGCGCGTTGTAAAGCTTTAGCTTAGATTCAATTCCAGAACAATGCCAGAACATTAATATCATCACAACCGATAGACGTCCAGGGCTGGACTAGAAAGGATCGCCACAGAACAAAATCTTGTGCCGCCTGTATCCAGCGACTGCCAGAGACTAGCTTGAGATCGTAAATTCATCTAGAGGGGAATCTTCCAACGCTGCGCCTCCCGGTGTGGTCCGCCATTCCAACACCTTGCAACCCTAACGACGATCGGTCCAGATAATTATAGGTACCAAATCTAATTAATTCTTATTTAAATTATATTCAAATCCATTATAACCAGATTAATATAGCCCATCAATAATGGTATGCAAAAAGCTCTGATGTAACGATGTCAATTATTTTCTAACGCTCTAATCGTTTTGTAACTTTCTAGTGGGCAGAAATTGTGTTAATGATAATAAAATTTCTACAAAACAACGTAAAATAAACAATACTTACCTACCTAGATAGGTAGGTACTAACTTAATATAAGTAAAATATTTTGAAACTTTGAAACCTTTTTATTTTGTGCCCGATAAAAGTTTCTCTTCGAAAATAAGACAGTTAAAAGCTCACTGAAAATAAATTTAAATTAAATGAGACAGTGAACTTAAACCGTAATCTTATTCTTCGAAATATTTAAAGCGAAATGTTGCTCTCTTATCAATACAGTGTATATCGTCCACGACTTTGAAGAGCAACTTAATTGGCGAGAGGGCACACTAATTAAGCTCTTTAGGATTCTTTACGGGTCTCAAAACTTATTTTTTGTATAAACTAAGCCTCCATTGTCTGTCCGTCTGTCACAGGGGTCTACAGCTTCAGCCATAATATTGTGTACAACAAAGAGTTACTAATTATGTAATCAGTGTTAAAGCGTCTATCACGAATAATAATACGAATTAAAAAGATTTAAGGCGATGTTATAGAGCACAAAATCAAGACACAAATCGAGAGTATTGTTCTCCTCACCCCTCACACCCGCGCCGCTCCTGGTAGGTAGGACCACGTATTTTTCATACTATTATGTGCATCGAAATTCAAAACTGGCGCGGTGCGGGCAGCGGTGAAATCGAAGAAACGTACCTATCTCGTAAAAATTTAAAAAAATACAAAAAAATATTAATATTCAATGTTGAATAAAAAATACACTGACAATCCCTGTGGTTCAGATTTTGAAATTTTGTGGTATATTTTTAGTGTGAATTATAATTTAAAATAAGAAAAAAAGCTGCTTTTAAAGTCCAACTAAGAGGTAGGTATGTTCGAAGTTTTTAATGCATCTAATGTTTTTAAATCATAGTTTGAGAACAAACAATCACTGTTTTAAAGGTCTTGAGAATCTCATAATTTTTTTTGAGACCACCAACCACCTTTTAGTAGATTCACTGCTTTTTACCAAATTTCTTTAAATAACAGCGCCTTAAATACAATTTTCCTCATACCAAACCTACTAAAAAATAAGCATTTCTTCAACATCATGCATTTCAGCTAGCTCTATTATAAGAACAGTAGTTATAGAATTAATTGATACGAGGTTGCTTGTTTTTTTTTTGTCATGGCATTCCACTAGAAGTATTGTTCCCTTTGTACGTGACTGCTGGGTGGTGTGGAGTGACAAGCACATGGCTGAATTTTTTACTCACCTTTTATCGCGTGGAAAGTTAACAAGAGATGCAAAAGCACCACCGATTTGAACTGGTTCCATGTACGTTTGTCTCCTGCTATTATTGCACCCGCGACCATACTTGACACTACTGATTAGTAATTACAAACACTGCGCTTCGAACAACACATTATTCACACGAGCAAACTTTATTACTTCAATCCATTATGGGTTTATTTTTATTTATTGTTATAAAAGTTGTTTACGTAAATAATTTCGTCAGTTTATCCCGACATCGCGATGTATATGGACACAAAAGTGACACAGCCACCCCGTCTGGCGTTCAAGAGGTGACTGCCCCCCTCTCTAGATATCATTTCGCGCCGACTCAGTAGCTTTCGCGAAGTTGAGCTTTATGGGGATAAGCGGATAAATAAATAAACACGCTGTAGATTTGCGAATTTTGATTGATCTGCAAATTGTTTATGGTTAGCAATTTACGTGCGGTGTGTCAATCTATCTTTTGAGATATTTTAATTGAACGGCTAGTGACTACAGAATTTATAGGACAACTATGTAGGTATGTCTTAAATTATTGTGAGAATGTTGAACTAAAATCATAGTAGGTAAGTAGGTATGCGCTTTTGTAATACCATACCTATCTATGCTAGGCGCGAAGAACGGTATCGCTAATTGAAGAAGAAAAAACCGTTCTAAAAATAAATACCTACGTGGAAGATATGGGAAAAGATATATGTGTATAAATATATAATTATTGTGGTATACATCGAAATCGTTATACATACATTTATAATTTATATCAATGGTGCTATCAAATATTTAAGTGCTAAACGTGTGTAACAATGCTACTACATACATACTTACATACTTAGCTCCATCGTTGGCTACATTATAATTATTATTACCTATGTAACATATATACATTACCAATCAATACAAACACATATAAAGCCTTAATTAAATGACGACAGCAGAAACCTTTAGCAGACGTAGGTACGCCGTCCCTTGATTCCCTGGACTCCGACATGTGCCAATTATGCTCCTTAACCATGCAAGTCACGTAAAGCTAACTAACATTGACTTTGTCCATTTTAGTTAGCTGCATGCTTGCTGCAGGATATGTAACTTTATTCTTCATATTCCAGATAACATACCTACCTTTGATAGTTTGGTCGTTGGACCTATAACATTGCGAGCAAAACTTAGAGCAGTTCACCTAACTCTAATAATAACTTAGCTACTTAATTTAATTCAATTCATGGTAACTTTACACTAGAATCAACAAAACCTAAATGACTTAACTTTAATTTAATAAGAGCATGTAATAAAATATTCAATTTAAGTTTCTATGAATGATGAACCTAGGTAGAAAAATGACATCAGACGAGTTGCAGGAAACTACTGGATACAGACATCGCAAGACCGAGGCCTGTGCAAGTCCATGCAAGAAACTTGTGTTCAACAGTGGACGTGTATCGATTGATAAAGAACAAGAAAAAGAACGATGAACCGACATAAATGAATATTAACTTTTTATCATAAATTATGCTCATAATATATTAATTGTTTTATAAACAACATCAAAACTTTAAATATGGACACTTAACTACTTAAAAATAATACGACACGTATTTGTAATGTAATAATAATTTAATTGTTATGATATACTTATCAAGTTTCTAATGATGAAATTACAATACTAACACACGCAGAATTAAAGCACAGAAGCCATAATGAAATGAGGTCGGCAAAAAGCCTTATCGGCAATGGCTACGTGGCACGTGTTCCTGATTTCCTGGATCCAGGGATGTGTCAATTGTGATCCTAAAGCACTCCAGTCACGTATTTCGTTACCTACCACCACCGTGGCTGATCTAAATTAGGTGCTTGCTACGGATTTTCATTAAATATATTTTTCTTGTTATACGAATCTCCCTTTTTGTACGTTTCTCCCTTTCTACCTATCTTAAGGGCCTATTTTACCATCGCCAAGCAAATTTTAATCAACCAATAAATTTTATATTTTACGTTTGAATAGAATACTTATAATAGAATAATTGTTTATTCAAATATACTTTTACAAAGTGTTTTTGAATCGTCAAATGAAACGTTTTAATATTACAAAAACTATCAAAGCGTCAAATTCGTCGTTGTCTAAAAGGCCTTAAAGTCAATAAAATTTAATAGCATACTAAGCGAACAAAAACTTTTTATTGATGTAGATATTAATAAAAATCATACCATAAAAAGAAAACGGTAAGCTTTAAACTTTAGCGTTTTCTTACTCATTTCAGCAGAATCTACTTTCCGAACTGGTATGGTGTTAGAGTTTTTAACCCCCGTGTGTCTACTGTCTGTCTCTGGCATCGTACCAGCCGAATGGATGAACCGATTTTGATTTTTTGTTTGAAAGGTGAATTCCTTGGGAGTTTCGTGGGGAGTGTTCATAGCTATGTTTGATGTCCAAGATGGCTGCCGCCACAAAATGGCGGATTACATATTTTTTCACAACTCCCTCAATATGGGTATCAAATGAAAGGGCTTGACTAGTAAAATACTATACACTATAATAAATTTCAAATCCAAGATAGCCGCCACCACAAGATAAAATACTTAGAAAAGTCTACCCAGCCTTTTATAATTTAAAAGATAAAAGACTCAACGTAAACCCTACTTAATCTAAATGGTGAAATCTGGATTGTTGTCCATTTAATTTATCCTATCGCAAGTTGTATCTAGTAAATGAAGCCAAAGTGAATTTGGTCCGTTCCCCGTAATTAACCCATCAGTTCGAGACAAAGGAGGCTTCCTTTATTAACTTCACACTGCTGAAATATTCATGAACTTGTGTACACTTTGGAGTATCTTTGGCATGAGGTGCTTCCCAAAATAACATTGCAGACTTGAATTTAGTGTGTCATATTTACGACAGCTTTACTAGGTACCTATTTGCATAAATTTTCCATCATTAATATTAATATTAGATTTGCAAAAGTTTGGATGTATGGATGGATCAATGTTTGTTACTCAATCACGCCGCAACGATCGAACCGATTTGGCTGAAAGTTCTCACATATATAGATTATTGTTTGGAATAACACATGGGCTTTACTATTTGTAATAATAGAGTTAATGCGGGAATTTAAAAACCTAGTACCTAAACCTAGTAGTAGTATTTAGATTTCATAAATTATTTCAAATAAGCACTTACATAGACATTAATAACTACAAATAGAAACAAAAAAAATTATACATAATTGTCATTAGCAAGCCATCAACTGCTCATTACTAAGTGCAGGGCCTCACAGAGATGAACGCACTGGCAATGCAAATTGGCAGATTTTACACACATTTGAGAACATTATGGAGAACTCAAAGACGTGTAGGTTTATCGCGATGTTTTTCTTCGCCCGCCGTTGAAGCATATGATATTTAATTGCTAAAGCGCACATAACTCCGAAAAGTCACAGGTGCCTTTGGAGTTGAACCTTTGACGCCTCCGAATAAGAAACTGCAGTCCTATCTAGGCTATTACTGCTCCTCTAAAAAAAATATTATACTTATAATAAACATTTTCCATGGAAACTGAATGCAGAGCACGTGTGACCCAGAGTCACAGGTGAGTCTTATGATCGCTCAAATCACCAAAGTGTGCCTTTTGTGTGTCTATGACTTATTAATATTGTACATTGCTGAAATCTAAGAATATTAAAAATTGTCACACTAATATTATAAAGGCGAAAGATTAGGTATATGTGTGTGTTGTATGTATGGAGTTTAAAACTCCATCACATATAGTTATTGTGTTGTGAGGTGTTCTTTTTGCTGTATTCTCTGGTGAGCGCTTTGGTATCGTTCCAATCGCTAATGTTATGGTGAAATCTACTTCAGTATTTTGTGGGTTAGTATATGGCCTAAGTTGAGCTAGTTAGAATATTCGATAGTGTTTTTGGTGTGTGAATGGACCGGCTATGAGGGGTTGGAGGAGGCCAAGGTAAGGTTTGGCTAGGCTTGATAGTAGTTTTTCCATCTCCAGCTGGACTGAGAATGTTCGATTCCATGATTGTTGAGTGACGATTACTGAGCAACCCCGTTTTTGGTAGTTTTAGAAATAGAAATAGAAATATTTTTTATTCAAATAAACTTTTACAAGTACTTTTGAATCGTCAATGAATCTACCACTGGTTCGGAATGCTGTTCCTGCCGAGAAGAGCCAGCAATAAACTCGGCGGTTGCTCTTTTAAAAAAAAATTTTTTTTACAATGGATAACAAAACTATGCTATGTATACAGTGTTTCCACAATT
The DNA here is from genome assembly GCA_933228805.2 of Hipparchia semele. NCBI lineage: Eukaryota > Metazoa > Arthropoda > Insecta > Lepidoptera > Nymphalidae > Hipparchia > Hipparchia semele. The sequence goes on from OW121718.1 coordinate 6,171,564, forward strand.
AAATGTAGTGTTATATAATAATACCTGCTTAATTTGAGAGTGGTAATAATCATACCACCAGTCGTACTTTAAAATAATAGACCGTGATAGTGAGTTCGTAATAATACCCGCTATTAGCTTCCAGTAATATATACTTTCAACGTATCTCGGAAGCCACAGAGAGACAGAGGGGTAATATAAAATGCAATTTTATTTTCAAATAGTAAACTTGCCTCTGGCGTTTCTCTGGATACTGGATTCGGAGCACGTACTATTCGGACTTGTGTCAGGTGAGCCTTGCAACGATGCCTTAATCGCAGACACGCTCCGGGTGAGTCTGCAAGCATATAAGATAGGTATAATACGTAAAAGCTCTCTTGTCTTGACGAGCATTGACAAAGAACTATGTCCAGTAATACGATATGTGTGTTATACATATCATAGGCAAGTAGTAGGTACTAGATTGTGTTCGTGACTTCTTTTTAGGTTTTTGAAAGTCCATCTCCAGAATGCAACTGATTTCTGTGACCATATATCTGTGATATTGCTCCTAATAACAAAAGTTTTTCTTTTTTATAAGGGGACCTTATTTATTTTAAGTAAGTATACAACAATAAGACTAATTGCATTTGCCATTATTACAAAGTGTCTTAATCAAGCAGAGTTTTCGAGTACAAAACAAAGTCGCTATCTGGGTGCGCTCATAAAAACTGCATCTGATTTTGACATGCCTATCTCAAATAAAAAAATGGATGCTAACATTTTAAAACTCAACAACATTAAGAAAAAAAAATATCTCTCATGTAAATTAAATGCGGAAGTTGGTTATCTTACATTGTGTTAAAAACTCGTTGTGCAGACTGATATACAACCACAACCACGATATAAAATATAACTGTATCGGGGATTCCTGATATTCGCTGGATGCAGAGCACGTTTGTCTCGGACTCGGTCAGGTGAACCTCGCGATACAGATTACTAGTACGTGCATCTGAGCTTAAAGCTACACAGAATAGACAATAGACGTCCATCCGATATCCAGTATCAATGTAGCTTCAGAGATTGTAAGTAATGATTTATATACGGACATGGTCCTTTCATTGTTTTCTACTACAGGACCTATGGTCTCTTGCAAGGATCGATTACACTTACCCACGATCCCAGTAAATCGCTTGAAATTGTCTATCAGTTGGGGAAGTGTTTCTTCCATATCTGCATTTTCTAGTACAGGGTTTAATAGAAACGTATCTGGTTCTACTGTAATAGATTGTCAATTCAATCAAGAATATCTACTCTGCCATATACTTTTTTTATTACATTTTTTGGTTCTTTGATCTATGTACCCCGCCCATTGCCAATTCAGCTTCGCAATTCGATGAGCGACGTGATATTTGAATTATAAATGTAGCGCTAGACTTGCCCACGCCTAAAATCGATAATTATTCATATATGTTATACGACAGCATGCAGTTCAAGTGTATATTAATCGACATCATTATTTGTGTATATTAATTCGACATCATTATCATGCGAAAGGGCTGTATCATATACGGTTTCATTCAATTACACGTGGAGCATATAAATAGGTAAGTAACTATCTTTCGGTTCTTCGAGTAGCAGTAGTAGTATCTACCTCATAGCCATTAGTCACTTCAACTTTGCGACGTGCTGCAATCTTACAGAATAACGACACAGGGCATACCTGCATAATAGTTTTCAATCAATTTATATACCTAACATTTTCTGAATTTCTTGCAGGCGTTGATCCATTTAATAATATTTGTAATTGTTTTACAATTTATGGAAAGCAATGAGAATTGAGAAGTGTTTATTTAAGCTACTTACAGATCTAACCAATTAAACAGCCCCAGTATTTCAACGTCAACAATAATGAAACCATGAGATACGCTCAGAATACTGAACACAAGACTTTCATCGTGCGTTGTTTTTTACTCGAGTCACACTGGAAATAGAAACGGGCGATCGGCGCCTATGAAATAAATTCCCTTCTATATAAAGCTTGTCCGGTAAGCGCCTCAAGGTCCACTAATTCAATCGATTGACTGACCATAAATAAAACGGAAGGCATTCGCGATAGGAACCGCACCGCGCCTTAATTGAGAATCCCTGATACTGCTTCAACGACAAATCAATTAAGGCAGAAAATAAAAGAATCTTTGCTAATGAAGAATGCTACTTACTCTATGTCTTATGTATACTTTCATTTGGACTTAATTAATGTATGTTTACAAGATAATGATTATTAGCTATAATGAGCCGTCTGGTTACTTAACAATTTCACTATTTTTATCTTCTTTATGTCACATTTATTTCTAATGATAACGTTGAATGCAGTTAAGAAAATGTTTCTATCTTTAGATGTAATTAGATGTATGTTTAATTGTAAGATAAGTTAATTAGAAAGTTAAAATATGATTATATTATGTACCTGCTGTTCTTCTTCTAAATGTTCTGTTCTTAATCATATTCATATAATAAATGTACCCACTATACCAATTTCAACTAAAGGCATAACAGTTTTAAACAGTCTTGGAGTTCAGTATCTCTTTTATCTATATAGGTACCTAATATCACCTGAAAAGACAAGCACTAAAGTTACGGTTAAACTGTTTGGACATTTACAAATTTTTGTAGTAGGTGAAACTATTTCTGGTATGATATCTTTAAGACGTTAATCCATAACAACAACAAACAACTCACAACACAGGGTGCTTTAATCCCGGTATTTGTCAAGGGTGTCTGCACAAATGGAATTGACAGGCTGCAGTAGAAAATTAATCGTGAAAATCTTCCGGGACGAGAGTTGGGCGCAGCGTCGGGGATAAGCGGAGCTGCTAAATCTTGCCACGTGCGCTGTCTATTAACAGTTGACACTATTGGGATGAAGCCAAAAGGGCGATTTAGAAGGTTTTTCAAACATCAAACCAAGAACCTAAAACTGATTCCAGACCCTAGGTCTGAAATATTTTACTAAATAGGTTTTTTTCTGAAGCTTAGCTTAAAATTTAAAATTAAGCGTAAAATAAAATTTTGCGAAAAATATCTGCTACCTCTACATTCCAATTTACAACTACAGCTTTAGGCTACAGCCTTTGTGTAACATTTTGACTATATGAACAACTCTAGAAAGTGCATAATAATTATACATTTGTAGTCAAAAATGTCTCACATACACCCAATATTTCATAATCTTCATACCTCGTTACTCATAATGATTTTCTACACGGAAAAAAATATCAGGAACTCCTTGACAGAATGAAAACAATTTTGAACAAGACCATCACAAAGGAGGTGGGTTGATAAGGCAACAAAATCCGCCCCTCATACACTCGAAAAAAAAAGTTCCAGATTTCGACAAATTGTAAATGTATTTATATACTTGAAGATATAAACTTTATTTTAATATAAAGTTTAGGTGATAAAAAAAATAGTAAGTTACAGAAAATATTACCCAAAAAGAGAGTGTTTCTTTTACTTTTCTTACATTTTCATACATTTTAGTAATTTTTTAAGCTTTGATTTAATATTTTAGAATGAGGCGCTCCATGAACCAAAATAAATTAATACTCATATAAAAGCTTATAAAAAGGAGCATCATTATCAGTTACGTTTACCATGGTTCATGGAGCGCCTCATTCTAAAATATTAAATCAAAGCTTAAAAAACGACTAAAATGTATGAAAATGTAAGAAAAGTAAAAGAAACACTCTCTTTTTGGGTAATATTTTCTGTAACTTACTATTTTTTTTATCACCTAAACTTTATATTAGAATAAAGTCTATATCTTCAAGTATATAAATACATTTACAATTTGTCGGAATCTGGAACTTTTTTTTTCGAGTGTATGAGGGGCGGATTTTGGGCCTTATCAACCCACCTCCTTTTAACTGATAATAATAATAATATCATAATTATTCAATAAAACAGTTACAAAAGCTTCTATTAATAACACGTCGTAATATTAATTCACATACAAAGTGAACGCAAGTGAACGGGGACAAAAGGGGACGATATTTCTTACAGTTTATCGCGGCTTTTACAATAATATTACTTATCGCGGTAATAAGAGATGGCAATGGGTAACAAATTATATCGGGCCGGTTATCTTCAACGTAAAATGCCGAAGCTGGTGGTCCCGATGGATTTCATATTGTATTTGTGAGAAGTACCAACTGTGTATAACTTTACATTATAGTATACCTACTTTATAAATGGTATGGTAAAATGCGTGTTTAACTCCCATGACATCGAGCTTTTGTCATTATAAAATTATATAATGAAGTGCCAATTTCATTATTTCAATGTTTAACTGAACAGTTTTCTCGTCCTGGCAGTTTTTATACTGAAAATGTATTAAATCATCTTTGTAATTTGGTTATTCAACGTTACTCAGTTATGGTGAAATTGGCACTAAGAACACTAGGAATAAGAGTGAATGATCAAAATACATCATCATCGTCATTCGCTATTATGCATCCACTGTTATACACAGCTTTTTCGTGGAAGCGCCAAATGTTTTGGTCCTCGAGTCTTTCACGTTATATTTCGCATTATATACTGCTCATTAAAAATTTCCAAACACTTTCGAACTAAAAGGCATTGCAAGATGTTTCGATTTTTTTATGGGAAGTATATTATAATTATTATCTATGTATTTTGTACATTATGTGCAATGTATGTAATCATGATACAGCTAAGAACTTAGCATTATCACACCATAATTTTTCTTCTAATTCTACTCCCCAAAAGCGACTCTCCATTTGTTAGTTTGTCTTATTTTGTATCGACAATGTATTCGCAGGAGAGACGTAATACCCACATGAATTTTCGCGATAACAGGACCCCCCTCAAAAGACTCACTAAGCGCATTTGTACTGCTTTTATCAGGGGTAAACAGCTTTTAGCGAACAGCGAGTAGTTCATAGGCAGCTCAAAAAAGTTATTAGATAGTTTATTTCAAGTTTTTCTAATCCAAGATAATAATAGGTATGTCAAAATGTTTAGAATTCAACGTAAAGTTACCTATTAATAGAATTTCAAAAATATGTATAAAACAAAATGCGTTTGAAATAGGTAAGTATTTGGTGATTTTTTTAAACCTCCCAATACAAAAATAAGAAAAGCAAAGAGGAAAAGCGCGAACGAAAAAGGACAAGAACAATAATAATTATGATAATGGGTTTCTGAGAACATTTCACTAACAGCTAAATACTTAAATTGGTCTTGAAATGCGTTAATAAAACAAACGACATCTCATTTTCAACCGACGAAAGAAGAGGAGATTCTTAAGTCGTCGCGTATATATTTTTTTGGTATTGTACATGTACAAGTTGTACTAGTTTGTGTAATCAATGTCCAATTTTTGGGTAAAAATATTAGTGTCCGCTTATACTCGCATAATTAAAAAAAAAAATGACCGCACTGGGTACGTAAAAATTATTTTAATAACAAAGACCATTCTTCAGCAAACGGCATGCATCCGACACTTTACCCAAACTCTGACACCCTCCCATAAAATACGCTAGTGGATTGTTTTCAACATTTCACCGGAAGACAACGAATGGATTCGGACTAATACACGAACCCTTCCTCACCCTCGCACAAAATAGAAAATGCCTTCGGTTGCGATTTCCGTCGGACCATTGTCTGCTCTACTGGGTGCAACCCTTCTATTTTAAAATGAAAACCTATTTAGAAAAAGTAAAACACGGTATGAATAAATTCAGTTGAATTCAGATAAAAAATTCTGGTAGAGTGATAGGTATCGTTTATTTTGGCTACTAGATGATGCCCACGATTGCGTCTAGTGAAGGCTTGTAGGGTTTTAAAAAACGCCGAGGGACCTCTTTGATTTCTCAAGCTAGATCTCTGTGCCATATTTCATCAAGATTGCTTCAGTCATTAGGTATTTTAGTAAAACACTATTCTATTCTATTCTAGACCATATTATTGTCTATTATTATATTGTAACCCAGGATATTTTTCCTAAATAACTCGAAGTTTAGCTCGTACAAACAAATAAACCAACCGACTATTTTTATTTAAACTCATTTCCATGAATGATCTCGTTCAAATATAATTAATCATTATGAACTTTAAGGCAGTAAATTAGGCAGTAATTTCGAAGTTACAGGCAAACACTTCAACTACACAATTACATTATAGATATCAAAGTAGATGGATGACACAAATCCCCCTATGAATCATTATTAAGGAAAACTGTTATTCAATCGACCTAATCATAACACATCTCGACCTTTCGCGACTGAACGGCGAACGCAATCGTATAATATACATATCTACTGGTACTACAGAGATAACTGTATAAGAGAGGATTTACTCAATCAACTAAGTTGATTCAGTTGTGTTCTTGACGCTCAAACGTAGCATCACGTCCAGAAAATTGTTTGAATAAATAAAACAAGAACGTGCACAACATTCCAACTTTAAACAATGAACAGGAATTCTCAAACAGTTCTATTTTTGCTGCTGGCCGGTCTGATGTTAGCCAAATGCGAACATTTGATCCTCGGAGATGCGAGTAAGAAACAAATGATTTTTCACACCAAAGCAGAGTATGCGGCGATTCCGTTTATGAAGAGAGTGAAAGAACTTTTCTATTCCAGTCCCGATCAAAGAATTATAAGTGTAAGTAGAGTTTAATTTTTTCCTTTTTCTATTCTATTTCATAGTCCTATCAGATCTCCTATCGAAGTTACATACTCGTTGGTCTCGTGGTTAACATTTTCAACTGCGGATAGCGAGGTTCTTGATTGAATGGGTTTTTCTGTCAAGAAATTCTCAGTAGGTACTAGCCTGGAGTTAGGAAGTTAGCGGTATGTCAGCCCTGTGCTACATAAAGCCGTGGGGTCTAAGCCTTATCTGTCTCCGGTCGTATGCTCTGTCTCCGTGTGTCTGTCTTGTGTGATTTCCATCGAGTAATTCGAATGAGTGCACTTGTGTTTGTGTACACACTTGTGCACTATAAAATCTCCCGCTTAGATGGCAGATGGCTAATCTTTATGGAGATTGAGCACCATAGCCGGATTCGTTCGGGAGGAAATAATTAATATGCCTATCAGAAAATTATAAATGTGAGTGTAAATAGCATACTAAATATCTGATTTTAACGCTCGACGTCTGACGTTTGCAAATAGTATAACAAATGCTTCTTTGTAGGTGTTCCATTAGTCATGAGTTACAAGGAACTAACTGTTGACTTTGGTATTGCATTCATAGAACACAGTGTTGCAACTTAAATTCACCTGTATAAATTTACATGATTTATATCATTGTTTTAGGACTTTCAAAGGAGTAGGTACACATTTACTATCCAACTAAGTATTACTACCGTAAAGAGTTCGTCGCGGATTGAGTTTTGTATCAATTGGTTTGTTATCATTAGGTAAAATGAAAACTACTAAAATAGGGCTCATTCATGGTTCAATGACATAATTGTGATAAAATTATACGACTATGTACCACGGTAATTGTTTTTAGTTGAAATTGTACCGTTCCTCCAAAAAGACCAAAAATATATAAGTTCAATGCCTAATCTAAACTTTGCAGAAATAGAGTATGGTGGACAATGTTATATTATGGTTAAAACCTTCGGTGAAAAGCGAATAAACTTCTTTGGTCTCTCTGAATAGATAAGTCTCTACTTAGATACTTAATTATTGGGATTACAGACGCGTACAGACGGATAAAGTTTTTGTGTAGGTATCAAATAATCCCATCTACGTTTGGAACTGAAGTGTTTATAGCATTTTTATCTTCCTTCCAGGCAATAATGGCGTACGACAATCTTCATACATCAGCCAGTGCCAGCGTCACAGCGGGCGGTGTCGGCTACTCCTACGTGAACTTGAGACTGAAAAGCCAACGCGGCGAGGGACTCGAATATGATATAGGCATTTATTCGTAGATAATAATAGAGATAGAAATGTTTTAAATTATTTATTAAGGAAATGTGTCTTCCTTTAGGCTCAATTAGGTATTATTTGAATATTAACCAATCCAACTCGAGGAAATTTTATACTATATACAGCGCCCTGTATTACACCTTGACAAAGTCGAGGACATCATCCAGCCCCGTCTAAAAAACGTCTGAGTCAAGTCAGAGCATGCTCTATAGATTTTAGCCTGAAAGTTGTTGTAATACTTTATTTTATAGTAGGTATATGGAGGTAGTGAAAAGATTCCCAAACAAAAATATGAAAGCTGAATGTCTCGCCACCGAGATGTAACAGAGTGCATCGTGAGTGGTGTGACAGAGGACATAAATTGGAGACGACATGCTTTTAGCGTTGACTCAACGGATAGTCGGAATAGGATCAAAATTACTGATACAATTTTGTACAAGTGACAGATTACCAAAATAAATATTTCTCAAAACTTTCTCAAATTTTTTATATTTTCCTTTGCATAATATATTTTCTATAAGACGAGTCTATTGAACCTTGTTTTCTTATTCCTGGGACAATTTAGTGAAATTTTGCAAGCGGAAACTTGCATAGGGAATTCCGATAGGACATGTTAGGGGAGCGCCAGATAATTATGCGAAGACACAACGCTTAGGAAAAATCTGCACGTGAATTCGGCTAGATAATATTGTGTCAAGCCCCTTTTTCTCAAAAAACGGTTTTAGGTACTAAGTTGAAATTTATGCTGAATACAGACGTGCGTCGTGCTCTGAAAATTTCAACTTTCTAGTTTAACTCAATGAAAAGTTAGTCAGCTTTTCAAAGCGTATTTCCATACCAAATTTCTAGTGACGTTTTTGCCATTAATGTAAATCTAGGCGCCTACTAAGAGCATTATAATATTGTAGTGTCATTTAAAATGTAAAAAAATCAATTTAATTATGAAAATTACATATATTATACAGTAATATGTACATATTAGTTACTGAATTTATAAAAGAGGTCATGATATGATTCTAACAGATAGGTACTTGTCACGCTCAGTTACTCGGAACAAGTGACCTCAATTAAGCTGATTCAAGAAAGTAATATTAAACGATACAAGATTTTGGCCTTCTTAAAACAAAGATAAACTAAATTCACCATTAGACCATTATTATCGTCAAAGATATCTGACTAATAATTTACGTAAACTAATTAGGGGTAGGTATGCTTCCATCTGTCTTACATATGAGTGCACTTTATGTGTCTTCGGGCATAGAATTTGCAAAAGTCGCCCTGGGTAGCTATCTATTGATTTGGAATGCCGAAATAATTTGTCAATGTTAATACGCTATTTGTAGCGTGTAAATGATACTAGGCTATTAATTAGGGTAATCTTAATTACAATAGGTCTAAATTACAGTAGGCAATTAGTCATCGAAGTGTAGATATAGTGTAGATATTTAGTATAATTTAGCAATGTTCAAAACAATATCGATGTTCAATAAATGTTGCTCACATTTTACAGATTAAATGAATTAAGTATGAGATTAAAATGAACTAAGTTGTTCTATATTAGCTATTTGGGCTGTTGTGTATACGTGACCGGTACCGACTCTTACAAATCCTCATGATGGGTAAAATTAAAGGCAAGAGGAACGTTGGTAAAAGAAGAAAGTCACGGCTTAGAAACATCCGTGAATGAACAGGTAGGTATAGCTTACAGGTAGGTATTGGTACATGGCGTTTTCGTTTGGAGATAGATATGGCGTTATATGACAAGATGACGGCAAACCTTCAATGGCTCTCCACTGTGATATGATAACAAGAAGAAGAAATATTACCTACTATATCAAACGGCAAATCAAACCGTACCGTGCCATTCTAACTAATAGACAACACATAGCCTGAGTCAGTGGACCTAGACTGTTAAACTATGTGTAAAGACTTTAGTAAGTAGAGGCTGATAAACAGGGACTGAATTTCTTAATGCCAAAGTTGCTTGGAAGCAATCGGCTTTATCTACTTCAACTTTTGATTTGAAAAGAGCAACTGCTGAATTTCTTGCCAGCTCTTCTCAACAGAATCAGCTTTCTAAACCGGTGGTAGATTCTCGACTTGTGACTTGTGATAAGAGCGACAAGTTTGCCTACATGAAATAAAAACTTTTGAATTTTGAATTTAGATATTTCAAAATATTATATGGAGGATATATTTAGTACCTTTACCTTGAGTAGGTGTCCTAGAGCGATCCACTCTGGAGCGATTTTTTTAAATCTCTTAAGGGATGAAAATTGGTGGTAAACTTTGTAGAATTCCCAAAGTTTTTATAAGCGTTTCACCGCAGGCAATCTATTTTCCATTAATCTCTTACTACTGAACGCTTTATACGAAACAGTGGAGTAAATTAAGCCTTTTAATTCCGCGCTGCAGGGCATAAGCCGCCTCTTATTAGAGAGATACCGAAATAATCCGTTCCACTGCGCTAGTATACACTTTGTACCGAGCCAATGGTCCAGCTGTTACTTTAGGATTTAGATGGTATTTTCCCACTGTCTATACAATGTTAGTGAATTAAAGCATTTTATATCCAGTGTTTTGGGAATTCAGAACATTTTAAAACTTGCCATAGTTTGTTGACGATATCGTTCACGTAACACAGCTGTAATTCTTCTTTAGGGACATGTGCTCTAGTTGCGATAATACATATCAGCCTATTGTGCTGGTTTTTTATTTTTTCTTTTTCTTTATCAACTGACAGACAAAGGTTTTTTGCATGGACTTCCACAAGTCACGGTTTTGCACCACATATGTCCAGTGACTCGTGTAATGCCGGCAGTTCATCTGCCGACACTGCACTTTCCGCAAAAATCACTTAGTGCCCGAAGACAAGTCTTCGAACAGTACGTGTGCCAGTGATGACTCATGGATCCAAAACATGGTCATTAACTATGGGCCTATTATAACGGTTTGCGCCTGTTATAATTGTTTTAAAAATGACTAGGATTTTTTCACACAATCGAGCTATGCGGCAGGGCTAAATTCGTAAAGTAAGGCTAGGAACACATGCACAAAATTGGCCAATCAAAACGTCCACTTCATTAGTATCATTTCAAAAGCTGTACGTGAATACAGCCAGCTAGTAGGACCGTGAAAACCGGATGAGAGTGGGCACTAATTGCCGCTTCACAAGCTAGAACTGAATTTGCTCAGTATCGATTTGCTTAAAGCATAAAGCGTGTTTATTCTGAAAGGGATTTCTACCCCGAACTATTTCATATAATGTATCCTGTTTTCGGTGGATGCTTTTGTTTAAATGATTTCAAGTTCAAAACAATCTATTTCGTATACTTAAGTCAAATTGCAGCTCTCCTATGAGAATATACAAGGTGTTTGTTAATGTGTATAACTTACCAGCAACCACCCATGCACTTTGACCCTATAAACACAATGGCGGTGGTAAAAAGTGAAAATTAATTATCAAAAACTTTCATACAAAATTAATTAATTAATTAAGAAAAAAACATTTTGGAAACCCTAACTGGAGACATAACAACAAGTTCAAAACGAGTGTTACCACTCATGCTTTTGATTTTACCCGTTTTCCCTCAAAAAAAAATTCCCTAGAAGTCCTTGAAGAAGAAGAAAAAAGATTTTGACTTTCTTTTGGCAAATAACTTGTAAAATGAAAAACTGAATACTGCTTTAGGTAGCAATTTAAAAAAATACTTATTAACAAAAGTGTTACATTTGAAAAGCCACATTTTTATCTCAAGAATTTACCTAACATTTGGTAGTTACTGTTAGATTCCAAAATTATTAAATGCACTCGCAATTATCATCAATTCCTTTAAAAATAGTTAAGCAAAAATCTTGTATAATACAAGTATTTTGTGTTGTTTTTCCCCAGGTAAAGGCAAAATTCCTAAAGACATAAACACTTTGGTCCCCTACACTATTTCCAAGAATTCTTTGACTCCGCCCCGCGAGTAAAGGCGAGGCTACACACAAGATTTGCGGTTGCGTTTACGCAACGAAAAATTTCATCGCATAGGACATCGTACGAGTAAACTCTTACCATTATTTTACTTTCTAGTGAGACATGGACCGCACTAAATACTACTTCTGCTTGCGTTAAGATGCATCAAGAAAAAACACAAAAGAAAGTACCTACTGCGTATTCATCTCCTCAAAATTGAGATGTAAACATTTACATACTTCCTTCCACGCTTGTTTTTGGAAATTTATCTTTGTATTCTTCCACTGGTTTCTCCCAAAGGACAGGAGGTTCCTGAATCAAGGAAATCAGATAATCGATATCGTAATTAATCATCTTGACATGCACACGCTGGGAAGTGTGGATACCGCTAGAATGTTAGTACATCGTCGCATCGCAGGTTTTATGGTGCACAGAGGACATTTCCACGGTGCGTTGTGGTCGCGACGTCTATGATTTTTACAATGTCCTCAGTGAAGGCGCGCCCTTACGGTGTTTCGACGTATTTAATATTCAAACCACGCCCACGTACGCGGCATCGGTAAAGGAACTAAAACTAGCACTGTACTGCAAGCGATAATAATAATTATTGTATCGTTTTGAAATTGATTTATTATTAAAAATATCACACACATTCATTCGTTCATTCACATACAGTAATTGTTAATCAAAACCACAACACAAATTAACGAGATATTAATTACCTGCAAAGAAAGAGGCGGCAGTCACTTTATGGACTACGTAGGTACGGACTTTAACTTACGGAGTCCGAAAGTAGTCTGGAATATTCTTGCAAAAATACAAGATTTCTAATCGGTTTTCACTCTACTGAACAATACTACAGGTTACAGGTTTAATTGCATGCCGATTAATGGTTAGGTATCGCATCTGGAATATTTTATCGCAACGTTATAGCATAACAAGTAGTACGTTGTAGGCCTACACACATTCATTCATAGTTTTATCGTTGGCAGTTCATCGCCATTGAATCAGCTGTTTTAAAGGGCTGCCACCTATACATTTATGGTGAATTTTTGAAGTCCTCATAACTTGGCCAGGATATGAGCTACACGTCTCATGATATTTTTTCATGTATCTATACACCGACCCCAACTTATGGGTTTCGGTAGGATAGGGACATTAACTAACACCTTGTATAGATTCTACTGAGAATAGTCAGCAAGACTCAGCCTTTCCAGCCAGTCTACTTTCCAAAACGCAAGACGTTACAATACTTACATAAAATGTAGAGGACAAAGGATAATTATTGTTTAATTTTCATACAAAATGGAATTGAAAAATAAAAGTAGTGAATTTCCTTATTCGTTGTGTAAAAATGATTGAATTTTCGTACAATAAAGTACATCACAGTGGATGCCGAAATTCAATTACTTATGCTCATTTTTCATTTGAGTTCAAGAGGGATTCTTCAGAGATACTACCCTGCTTTATATTATTATGATTTTTTGTCAAAGCGGGATCCAATTTATTTATTCACTTTAGCTCAAAATATTCTTCAATAGAACTTGTAACTGTATTTATGATAGGAGTCCTGATACTTCAGGGGTTCCTTCAGGGGTTGTGTTGGATAGTTCATTTATCGAGGAAGGCTTTAGGCTATATAACATCACGCTGCGACCAATAGGAGCGAAGCATCAGTGAAAAATTTTGCAAAAACGGGGAAAATTATCCATATTTAAAATATATTATTTTAAAAACTTCTTAATCGCGATCATAATAACGAAAATTGACGCGGACGAAGTCGCGGGCAACAGCTAGTACAATTTAAACTTTTGAGGCCGCATGAGTTTCGTCTAGTTGCCATGGCAACTCCCCAACGGCAAAATTCGGAATTTCGGCAAATGCGTTTCCAACGCTTTTCCGAGGTGAATATCATTAGTCCATCGAGCCTTCCTTACACCAAATAGACGTTTAGCCTGATTGAGTGCCTTCAAGATAGTAATCGGTACAAGAAATCGGTACAAGAAATCGCACGAAATACGTACCATAATTATTATGATTGAACAAAAACACAATAGAAATACAAAATGTTCGAAGCAAGGTTGCAAGTGTGACCGGTAAATTAAGTTCATACGATTTTTAAGGATTTCATAGAACTTCAGAAACCCTTATAATTTCCTCTAGTCCACGAGACACAGCTAGGTGTAGAATGTGTCCAAAAATCGATTTATATTTACAGCCTCTGTAATTTTATACCATGGACAGGTGATGGACAGATTCCTATTTATTTATTCCGTAAATTTTAAAAACTTTGAAGTCCCAAAATATTTAATTCTTAAAATAAGTAGATATTCTCAAAAATTTAAACATCCAAAATGTGTAAGAAACTGGGTAGGTAAATATAATTATTATAGTTTCAAATTTTTTGATGAAAAATATATTAATAAAATGCTTCATCGGTCTTTCACTTTTTCTTCGCCAACATTCCCTATTCAAAAGGTTTAGTTTTTATTAACTACGAATAAGTATACATTACAGAAATACGCTTGACGACGATCACACTTGATGGAAAGTGTTGATGTGGTCTAAGATGGGACACGTTTCAAGCCTAGATGATGCCTAATCACTTTTGTTAAAATTCTATATAACCATTGGCTTCGTAAGATTTTGATAAAATGATTACTGCACCAATAGTTCCGAGGTAACTATAAAGTCTGAACTGAACATACGCATGAGAGTCCAGCCCTTGTTTTGTAAGTATAATTCCATCCCAAGTAATTCACAGCGCGTCTGAATTATTAATAAGGTCTGATAAGTCAGAATCGCTATCCAATACACTTGAATCACTCGGCCACAATAAAAGGATAAAATTGATTTAAGGCAGAAAGATACTTTTAACACGCAATCTGACCCGAGTACGTACAACACGTGATAAGTTTAGTCAGATCGAGGGAAAAGTTAAAAAGAAAAACTCAAAAATAACTTCAATGGACTTCAACTGTATTGAGCATTATTTGATTCGAGATAAGTTATTTTTTTATATTCATTCCTGATTCATTCCTGATGGAAAAGCATGAAGATAATATCTAAGATGAAATAGGAAGCTACGTTTCCTACGCCAAAAGGACATTCAAACCTTAGCAATTCATATCAGAAACGTTGAACATTAACGAGACTTGTTGTGTTTTTGAATAGACAAATGCGCATACTCTATTAATATTTGGTAGGTGAAGAAAAAATACTCCCACTATGTTATAGATACAGGTAAAAGATAAGTGCCAAAAGTAATAAAAGAGTAGAGTAATAAATGTGAATTGCTTTTTCCTCAGTAGGTATTTCGCAGCTGTAAAAAAATACTCCCAGTAAATCCTTCCCGTAAAAAAAAGGCAATAAAAAATAACTGCAGAAAACGAATAGGGATATTTAAAACGAAAATCCCAGTACTCTTTCGGATAAACGGAATATATCACCGAAGAGCAATGAAAAAAGAATCCATCGTGAGTAACAGTCAATACATTTTATTTTATTTACTATTCTAAGGATGCTTACGGACTATGCAACAAAACTTGGGTATGTTTGGTGCACTACTTCAACAAAAAAATCTTCTCCAATTCAGTAACAACCAACAAACAAAATACAACAACACCAAGTGTTGGCACGATTTTTAAAAGTTAAAAAATTACCTCAGAATAAAGAAGTAGTACTAGTGCAGCGTAAAAGAAGATGTTTTACACAATTTATTGTCAATTGTGTTTTGCGCAAGTTTTTGTGCATATTCATTAAAATTCTTAGTGCATGACCAATGGCTTTACATGCTCTCCGCCGTAGAGGGACCATGAACCATGAACTAGTATTACTTGCTGGGTATTACGTGAATCAATAAGATTTTGAAGGCTCGAAGGCAGGACCTGATGCTCCTGTCCTCGAAATGCTAGGCACCACACAACGAGAGGCGGCTAGAATAGAAACAATACGATAAGGTAAGTAGATAGATTTTCCAGAAGGTTATTTATTGGATGTTTCATTCAAATTATCACCGAATTAGTTCTGCCAACCAGCACATATTTCGTGAGACGTCCCGTATTTCTTGCATAAATCACAATGTCCCGCCGGGACGGACGATGCCCGAATTTTGGTAAATAGATGCACAAGCAAAATTTCTCTCAGCTTACACATTCATATCTCAAATTGGTATTAAAATCAAATGAGTATTTGCGCGAATAAATCTTAAAATAGACTAATGTCCGTAACAAATGGACGCCGAATTTAATTAAAGCCGAACTGCTTAGGTACCTACTTTGTTTAATTAAGATTTTGATCGTGTCTCTTTTTATAAACAAGTCAAATAAAAAAATAATGTACGTAAAATAAGTACAGTTTAATAGTATAACAAAGAAAGCAATGAACAACTTTATTACCCAGGCCAAAAAAAAATTTTTTTTTGTCCCGGGTAAAAAAAGAGAAATTTCGTATTGCTTAAAGTTTGTCATCTTTAATTCCCTTAAGGTGGAAGTAAAAAGTTGCCAACGCTATCACCTTCTAACACCTGTCTCATGAGAATAAAAATAATTTTGGAAAGAAAACTTGCCGAGTATGCTAGCAGCCTACGGGGATTTACTGATTTAGTTGAGATCTGGTGGATCTCGTATTCTGCGTCAACACGGCTTCGATGTATATTTTCCTAACCAAACTCACTTTTGTTCGTACTCGAAGATAAGTTCGAATGAAAACAACAATTCTCGAGATTTATTTCAAAGGTTATCGCTTGAGATATTCCAGTTATAACTCTATCAATGACAACTATAAAATAGATATGAACCACTGTTATAACCACTGTATAACCACTGTTTTTTTTTGATAGCTACAAATAACGTATGCAGGTGTTTACTGTGTGCTGAAAGACTTGACTTCTATTGCTTGTATAGATAGAAATTTCTTTAGATCGATAAAAAAAAAGATACCGGCCGAATTGATAAGCTCCTCCTTTTTGGAAATCGGTTAAAAAATAATGTATAAGAAAGAAATAAACTAAACAGAAGAGTGCAGAGGCGGTTTTAGTAGGTACTAACTGTTGGTAATCTCTAAAAATCTGATACAGATAAATACTTAAAGAGATTTTCCAGACGCCACATCGGCGAATTTTAAAGATGGATGGGCCATATAGTTGACTTGTTGATGCCCGCGGCTTCGCTCGCATGGATTTATTTTTTAAAAATCCCACGAGTCTTTTTTTATTTTCCGGTATAAAAAGTAACCTATGTCACTCTCCCGGTCCTCAACTATACACATTTACACACATTTATAGTTATCTTTATAATACTTAGAAATGCAAAAAGTACCGTAAAGAATCAAAACAATAAAAACAGACACACCTTTCCACTCCGATAAATGCGCTCTAAGACAATTGTAGAACTTTAAAATAAAAAGAAAATGCAAGCTTGTCGAGTGAATTCCTTTCCTAGAGCGCGTTCGGTTCTAGCTATATCACTGTAGCGGGGAATGAACCCGGGTAAATCCCGGCTTACGGTGAAATCCCGCCCGAGCCCCTGCCGCTAGATGGATAGCTACCAGTGTTACATACACAATTGTATTCATTCGGTACAATTTTCGTGTAAGTAGACGACTTTTTTGCGTAGAAAATTAAAACTCTTTTTTTTCAAACGCAAGCTTTTGCAACCGACTTCGTCCGAGTGGATTAGGGAACTCTATAGCCGACTTCTTAAAAAGGAGGAGGTTCTCAATTCGTCGCAATCTTTTTTAAGATATTGCATAGCTTCTATCGCGGGCCTTGAGCGTGGAGACCGAATCCAGAAATTCCGTAACGAAAATAACCTGACACGGGACTAATATCACCGCTAGATGGCGTTGATAAAAAATGCTATGCAATAGCTTTACCGCGGCAGTCCCCGAGAGCCACACGTCTTTTTTTTTACTGTATGTTCCCCGATTACTCGAAGACGCCTGGACCGATTTTGAATTTTTTTTTTTTGTTTCAATGGGTAGGTATACTTCCCAGGTGGTCCCATTGTCATCAGGTCAGGATCTAATGATGGGATTCTGGTGAAATCGAGGGAACTCTTCATAGGCATACATGGATGAAATTCCCTCCTTATTTCTCCTACAAGTAGTAGGGAGTTCCTCCAAATGTCATATCTTTTGGTTCAACGGTTTAGACTACATTGTTGAATGATAATACTAGTCAACACACGCATACAAGATAAATTTTACTGGGGTTTTAAAAACATGTCCAAAACGTTAACTCCGGTTGTAAAACCACCAAAAGCCCCGCCTAAGCATAGAACTACACCCACAAAGGCGAAGGCGAACAAAATGAATGATTAATCAAAATTAAAGCAATTATCTAACCCTTTTCACTTACAGACTACACGAAGGCGTAATGTGCCGTTAACTAAACGGCCTTGCCCTTTCTGTGTACAGACAAATTAGTGAAATTAAACTTCTAGGTAGTAAAGTTCTTGATATTTGTAGTCTGCTCCATGATGCTTCGTAGACTATTAAAGTTTTTTTTTTTTTTTAAAGAAATGCCATGCTCAAGTTGACTAATATTCTCCTATCCCCTCCAAATAAGCGGAAAGCTTGTGCTAGGAGTAGGTACGACAATAGTGCAACAGGTGGGGTTCGAACCTGCAACTTTTCAGTTTTCAGTTTACCTTTAACTGTTTAGCTATTGAGGCTTATGTTAGTTATGCTTATATGTATTGCAAAATAACAATAGTCCATTTGTGTTCATTCATTAATTCATTCATTCCTTTGCGTTATGACTCCTATAGTGTCAAACCATCACAACGTACTTCGCCAATGCCTAAGTTCGCACGATATTTTTTTTTAAATTATGAAAATGTCACATTTGACAACTGTGGGGTTAGTATAAGATTTCAGTCGACTGATCGTATTGGTATTCGATGACATTAGCGTCAAAGTAAAATGAACCTTAACAGTATTGATTTAAAGCCACAAATTCAGTACAACCGATTTCAGTTTGGAGCGTATCCGTATACGTAAAAGTATAAGAATGCATGCACAATTGAACTCTTATTCAATGTGGTTTTGGTTAGTTTTACTTTGACGCTAAAGTCGTCGAATACGAATACGAATACGATCAATCGAATTAAATCTTATACTAATCCTACTGATATCTATATAACGAGACAAAGTATTGCGTACACGCACGATATTCACCCTAAGAACAACAAATTATTACTGTTGTTACTGTTTTTCAAAGTTATAATTTAGGCTTCCAAGTAGCGACAGTGTGACAGGCCTTAATTTCCGTCAATTATAAATGAAACGTTTAAACGACTTTCGGAAATTATAATATAATTATTTCGAGTTGATCAAAAATGGCGCCTTTCGGGTTGTTTCCAAAGAGTTTGTTAAATTTTCCTGTCAGTATCCGAGAAGTAAACCATTAATCAATCTGTCAAAAGAAAAAAGTAATAAATGAGATTGGTACAAAATACTTATAAAATTCAAGGGAGAACTCCTTATGAAACCTACGCAATTTTTGAAAAAAAAAAAAAATGTCTCGCAATACTTTTCATACTTTTACTACTCAAAGCAGTGGTTATATCACTCACTAGTTGTTGTAGAAAAATAGTAATCCTATTAGATGACATATTCAGAAACAATGATATTATAATATGTATTTACTTAGCTACTACTGCAATCAGCGTAGATATTGTTCATTGTTTTCCATTTAGCCGTACCAAATAAACAAGCTATTGTATTAATCTGTAGCGATCTTGGTAAACTCGTGACACGGAAGCGTCTCGTTTGGATAACGTTAGCTAATGGATACGATTTAACGAACCATGTAAACATATTTCGATCTGTTGTTTTAATATCGGGGAAACGAACTATTTAGTATCGGCATCCGAGGTTATCGTTCACTCATTAGTCACTCCTCAGTCCTCACTTGGCGTCGAACAGTCGTCGTACTTGAACGAGTAGATTCATACGTAAAATGACACTTAGGTTTGTGTTAGTTTTGCAAGCGACATGCGTGTTCTTTTCCTAGTTACAGCTCTATGTTTTTTGTGTTTGTGCGAGACTTACGATATGATTATCGGTGATACAGTGCACAGAAAGATGGTCTTCCATCAGAGGGTCAAAGATTTCGCGATACCCTTTAAGAAGAGGATTAAGACGTTGTCGTATAGCGATCCGGAGAAGCGAATTATTAAGGTAACTTTCTAAACCAACACCTTCTTAAACTTGTGAACAAAGGAAAAAGGGTGGCTGTCAGGGGACATTAATGGGCTTTTAATTTCTTTAACGAGGTCAAAAGGCTATCGAATTGTAATTATAAAGCTATCTTTATTTAAAGACATAACTAAGCATAGACAAGATAAAGTCTAGCTTATACGGCTGCGGATCATGAAGTAACGGGTCAAAAATTCACTGAAACAGTTGAAAAGCTAACGATATTAGATAGGTACATTCCCGTGCCTCGGAGAGCACGTTAAACCGTCGGTCCTGATCTTTCTTCAGTAGTGTCTGATCTTCCGCCCATTAGTGTAGTATTATCAAAAGTGAAGGAATAGGAAGGTCACTTTAGTTTGTGCGCTCACTTGCGCACTACAATATCTCCTGCGTAGTGGACATTTCATCTTTGAGCGCCGTTATTGAAACTCTTACGGGAAGACAGTATTTAAATCCAGGGTGGATTTAAATACTGTCTTCCCGTAAGAGTAAATAAATTAATTATTCAATGTAAATAAATTAATTAATAATTATTATTGAAAGAAGGCACTAAACACACTAATTCATAGTTAATGAGGAAGTTTATAGACCCCCATTTAAGGAACAATATTTTTTGGTTTGATTCCAACTGATTGTTTGTATTAAAACAATACATTGTTAATACTTATTCGGCAAACAAACTAACAACACTCATCTATTGCATTAATCATTGGGTAAGTAGGTACCTAACGACCTGAAAAATATATATATAAAATCATGATTTTAACAAAAATAACTTTCAGCTTTATAATTGTTTAATTATTCTGAACGGAATTGATTTGCAACAACCGAACTTTAACATTACCGCTAAATTATGAGAATGACTTGTAAAAACTTTAAATGAATCTACAACAAAATCAAAATGAGAAGACTTATTACCCACCTCAGTTGGTAACTCGGTATGTGTGTACCTACCTATGTACCTACTTACAGTGGTAAGCGCTGTGGTCTTATAACTGGAAGGTCTCGGATTCCATTCCCGGCGGGGCAATTTGGGAATTTATAATTTCTAAATTTTCTCTGGTCTGGTCTGGCGGAAGGCTTTGGCCGTGGCTAGTTACCACCTACCGACAAAGACGTGCCACCAAGCGATTTAGCGTTCCGGCACGGTGACGTGTAGAAACCGATTAGAGATATGGGTTGAATGTACACTTCCTACTACCCTTTCTAAGTTAGCACGCTACCATCTTAGACTGCATCGTCACTTATCATAAGGTGAGATCGCAGTCAAAGACTGTCTTGTCATATATACTATAATTGTCAATAAAAAAACTAAGAGCGTTTCAATATAATATCGATAGTTACTTACCTCCATCTCAGAACACTTAATAGTACAGCATGCAATAACTGCAGCTGCATACCTAACTACCTATTACGTTTTAGTGTGACCTTGGTCTTTATTGATACCTACTGATGTATTTGCGTGCAAATATTGGAATTTTCGCGTTGGTCGTCAAGTAGGTATTTAGGTATTACCTAAACATAATACTTAGGTAATTCCCATATTGTGACTGTGATGTGATTCTTACACAAGCGCTAAGTTGGATGAGAATTGGGTAAGGCATTAGTCATAGGCATTTATTATGACGTAGGGATCGTAGGTATTGAGTATTTTCGTTTCTATTTCTAAAGATGAAGAAAAATTTCTGCACGCTAGTGTAGGGTCATGTGTTCAACAATGAAACACAAAAAATTCAAAGTCTCATGCACCTTTTGTTTTTACAGATAGAAGTCTAATTTTTTACAGGTGTGTAGGTAATTTTATTCGGCATCGGATTTCATTTACAATTTTTTTAATTAATATGTAATCAATCGGCAAAAAATTATAAACTAAAAAATGGGAAATGTTTCATTGTGTCCACAGTGGTGGTACACAATGAAACACCACAAATTCAACAATGAAACATTAATAGTATTGTCTCGACTTTTGTGTAATTTATGGAGTAGGTGAATAAAAAAAAAATGCTTGAGTTAATAATCACAAAAGGATTTATTTTTAATTAACTTTAATCAGGTTACCAGTACTATTACTGGTATTATAAAAAAATTAATGTTAATAAGATTAATTTGTGAATTTGTAGCCACAAAAATTATTAATTTGCCCGGAAAGTACATGATATTATGTATGTACAATTATACGGTACACAATAAAATAAAATGATACACATTGAAATAGTATTTCATTGTGTTACTGTGCAACTGTTTCATTGTGAACTACCTAAGGTTTTTTTTACTAATCTCAATTTTTTATCCACTAAATTGTAACACTTTAAGATATAATTTATTGCACATTAATCTACGAAATGTGTGTAATGCTAATTAATCATGAAATTTATGAAATTTTCAACCATACTTTAGTAAAAAATCTATAAAGAATGCTAAAAAATACTTACTTTTTGTCGAAAAAAACCAAAAGTGCTCCGCAAACACATCTTCTCGCACGCGGCGTCGATGCAAATTGGGCTAGGGCGGGGGGTTCACGAGAGTGTCCTAACGCAATATAATGAACGACATGGCAACGCAGAATTTTAGAAATATCACAGTGTTTTATTGTGTACCACTGTTTCATTGTTGGACATCTGACCCTACCTAAATAGAGTTGTAGAAACTTATGGATTTTCTGCGCAGAATTGAGTTTAGAACTATAAATCTATAAAATAAAAAGAAAAGGTTACTGATTAAGAAAAGATGAATTGATGAAAAGATGAATGATGAATGATTACTGATGAAGAAAAGGTGTCTGATCAACCTAAGTACAGCTCAAATTACTGGACGGATTGAGCTGTGGTTTACATATAGTTGATTTACTTACAGAATGTTTATTTCTGTAAGTAAATCAATATAAAATCGACATTTGACTTTGTCTCCCCTACTAGAGACGTGTTTTTTCGGCGTTTCTGGTACGGAACCCTTCATATGCGAGTCCGATTCGCGTTTGACTGGTTATTTAATTTTTGAATAAATATAAATATCCAAACAGACAAATATTTTGTAGGTAGGTACCTATTAAACTCATGATATCACCAGTTATTGAGAGCTGAGCTCGACTGGTTTAATTGCTATTGTTTAGACAAATAATAACGTTTGTTACAAACATTACAATGCAAATGATGCAATGATGTGTACAGGTAAGGCAATATCCTATATTTCGCTAATCCCAGTATGATTAAATTGTAATCAAATTGTTCGCCGGGAAAATGATTATCCGGTTTACTTACTTTACTGTTCATTTAAACGTTACTCTGCGATGGTGAAATAAGTGAAATTGACACCTAAGTTTTTAACAGGCTTCAAAAAAGCGTTGCTTACCCACAACTTTGTCAAATCTCAGGGCGGTAAACACACAAATATAACTATCAAGGTTAGAAGTCGCGCTACTCTCCATTCCATAATGATAATATCATATTATGTGTGATTTATACATGAGTATATTATACTCATGTATAAATTACAACATATATACACAATTTTATTCCGTACATCACAACACATATACATTTTTAGTCCGTAAAAAATTTCCGCGGCATTTCTAAAAACCTGTTATCTAACCTTCATAAATAAATCTTCTTCTTCATCATCAACAGGTTGCATGGACTTCCACAGGTCTCGGTCTTGCGCTACAGTAGAATAGAATAGAATAATTTTTATTCAAACAATCTCATCTTAGTTCATAAATCCTATTAATATTATAAATACAAAAGTTTGGATGTATGGATTGATGATGGATGGATGTTTGTTACACAATCACGCCGCTAGAACTTGACCGATTTGGCTGAAATTTGGCACCGAGATAGATTACTCAATACCACAGACTACTGCAATACCACATCAACTTTTTATCCCGAAAAAAAAAAGTTCCAGCGGAAACTAAAAAACGCAAACGAAATCGCGGGCATCAACTAGCATGCAATAATCTTTTAGACTGCATCGTCACTTACCACGGTGAGATCGCAGTCAAAAACTACCAACCTTGTCATCCAATAAAAAAATAATAATGGGTTTGCATCTTTTCAGGGTGTCGCTGCTATAGACAACGACTTCTCGCATGCGAGCGCGAATATCACAGAAGGCGGCGTGGGCTACTCGCATGTCACAGTCAGAATGAAGAGCCAGAGGCATCACCCGTTGAACTTCGAGGTGGAGATATATGTGTAGGCAGTCGTTAAGTAGTTCTCAAAGACGTTTTCAAAAGCCGCTAGAGCCGCACAAGCTGCATATCAGTACTGAAAAAGAGGTCAGCAAAATCTCGTCTAACAATTTCCAAACATGTAAATATACATTTCTGATACTGCAAGAGCTGTATCATAACGTCTGACGTCACTATGGTCACTAGTTGGTTATATTATATCGTACCCTTATTGCAAAAACCGATTATCTGCACCAAAATTTGAGCGAAAAGTTTTTGAGTTATAAGCATTTGAAACTTTAACGACTTAAAAATTAGTCATAATGATGTCCATTTTTAAACAATAATAATTTTTATAAACAAGAAACTATTCAAGAAATGTTAAGTAGGTTAATAATTGAAAAAAACTTACTATTTTTTCAACAAAAAGAAGAAAATAACTGGTAAGGAGCTCACTTAGTTAGTTTTTCCTGAATGTAGAAAAACTACCAAATTTTCAAATTTACCGTTCTGGTAGCTCTAATGGCATTTTTTATTTAATCACTTGTTTTGAATAGTAATAATCATCAAGACAAAAATCGTTTTAGTTCAACTTTAGCCAGTACAGGTGTAAAATAAATATCTTTAGTCGCTTTTGGCTGAAGGTAAAGTAGATTTCATTTAACTTTGTACGTACTAACTGCAGCGCCTTATGGTTTTACCCGAGGAGTTCCCGTTCCCGTGGGAAATGGGCAAGCCTACATTATTTCTTATAATCTCAGCTATCTTTAAAAGAAAGTTTCGTTGAAATCGGTCCAGCCGTTCTAGAGATTAGCTCATTTAAATAAAAAAAACTATTTCGTTTTATTATATTAGAATAACTAGCTGTGCCTTGCGGTTTCACCTACATTTGTCCCGTTCCCGTAGGAATTTAGGGCAACACTATAACTGTAAACTTTCCTCTCGAATCTCTCTATCTACTGATGAAAACTGAATTAAAATCCGTTGCGTAGTTTAAAAGATCTACGCGTACATAAAGAGGGCCAGACAGCGGGAATCGATTTTGTTTTATACTATGTAAAGATAACATATACAGCAGAGCTAAGTTTGCCCGCAAGCGTTGCTATATGGGTGCCCCATTGTAGCTTTGAATCCAGGGTTAATCCCAAGAACACTTTGGAGTCCTCAGTTTTCAAAGGTTCATTATTTATCTTTAAATTTTTACTGACAGTTCTCGGGTTAGGTAATAAAAACTCAACACACTTTGTTTTTTTAGTATTTAAAAGTAGATTATTTGCCGTAAACCATTCAGAAACTTGAGATAATGCATTATTTACATCGTCAAAATTGTCTTTTATCCTATCGACTTTAAAATTCAAAGACGTATCATCAGCAAATAGTACAATATCGCAAGTATTGTGGACAAAATGTGGTAAATCATTTATGTAGACCAAAAACATGAATGGACCTAGAATAGAACCCTGGGGTACACCCATTACTGAGGCTGATCCGGATGATTTTACATCATTGACACATACTCTTTGGACTCGTTCACTGAGATAAGACGCAATGAGACTAAGTGCAAAATCTTTAATGCCATAGTGGCTCAGTTTAAGCAAAAGTGTCTCGTGATCAACGCAGTCGAATGCCTTTGACGACAAATCACAGAAAATACCAATGGCACTCTGTGAGTTCTCCCATGCATCGAATATGTGTTGCAACAGCCTTGCGGCTGCATCGGTTGTTGATCGACCCTTTGTAAAACCATACTGCTCAGTGTGTAGGATTTTATTTAAATTAAAGTGTAAAAGCAGTTGGTTGAGCATTATTTTTCCGAATATCTTGCTGAGAGTTGGCAAAATTGAAATTGGCCTGTAGTTATTCGGATCACTTTTGCTTCCCGATTTAAAAAGCGGTATTAGCTTACTACATTTCATAAGGTCTGGAAAAGATCCAGAATCTACTGATTTATTAAAAATTAAAGCAAGATATGGCTCAATAATATCAATTATGTTATGAATTATTTTAACTGATATCCCCCATAGATCTGCTGTTTTCTTATTTTGTAAAGATTTAAATGTTTTGACTATGTCATATGGGGTAACGTGTTCAAACCTAAATAACTTATTGCACTCAGAGACATTGCTCCTTAAAAGACGATAGACTTCTGCTGGCGAGGAATTCAGAGAACTGGTTGAAGAAATTGGAATAGAAAGAAAAGAAAAAGAAAGAAATTGGAATATTTTTGAAAAAGTTCTCAAATGTATTTACAATTACTGTATCGGAGTTAATTACATGATTATCACTTTTAAGCTCCAATTTATTATTATTATGTACCTTATGTTTACTCATTTCATCGCCGATGATGTCCCATGCTGTTTTAATTTTATTATCAGAATTGGCAATTTTTTGTTTTATGTGAAGTGACTTTGCTTGTATGCACACATTTTCAAACAATTTAGAATAGTTTCTTACATATTCAATAAACGCGGGGGAATAATTATATTTTTTCTGCATATAAGTCAAACAGCTTATTTCTACTTTTATAGATTCCGGCAGTTGGCCAGTTACTAAACTTAAGATCTTTAGACAGTCTTTTCTCTATCACCTTAAAGATAGAGTTATATTGTGAGCTTAACAAATCAAAAAACTTTTGATTTGTGAAGATGTTCAAAAACCCTCGTAGCCCAGTTATACAGTAAAAGTGAACTTAAGTTCTTTTACCTGCAATAATTTTAACAAAATATTGAGTTCATTATTCTGCAAAAAGCAACTAATGTTGTTTAGTTCGTTTTTCTTTTTAGATACATCAGCAATTTCTATTATATTAATAAAAGCTGAAACCTGTTAACGCAGGTTAACATGTATTAACAGAATAATATTGACATAATGATAAATCAAGCAACTACATCTGAAAAGTATTATAATACAATACATTGTTTTTGTGGTATAGATTTATAAATCTAAATTATTTAAATGAGTTTAGTTCTTTTTTTAAGAAGGTAATTAAATCATACCTGTAGGTAGTTGCTTTTAACTCTAGCTATCTCCGTAAAAAAGCGTCGTAGCAGATAATGGGTTTTACCTACAGCTTCGCCGTGAGTTGAGGAGTCGATTGATATATTTAACCTAATTTTGGTACAAAAATGCAGATAATCGGTTTTTGCAATAAGGGTACGATATGCTCAAAGATCATAGTAAATACTAAAAGAGTCACTATGATGTCCAAAAATTTCAAAACAAGCAATAAAACACACAGCAGCTAAAATGTCAACTGAAAGTTAAAATACTAATAGATTTGTTGTTTTTTTTCCGCAAACGTCACATTTAAAAATTAATAACATAATACAGAATTATATTATTATGTTAAACGTTAAACGTAAATGAAATCGTAGTGACAATCTGTAAGTGATTCAAAACGGAGTGATTAATTAAATAAATAAATAATAATTAGTGTGTGTAAATAAAGTGATTATGTAAGTGTATCATATATTCTTATTGTACAATTTTGAATGGATAACTATGGATACCATCTATGGATTTTTGAGATACAAATAAATAATAATAGTATAAATACTCAAACTAATCTGATAAGATCTGATTCTGTATATTAAGTAAAGTTAGATACTATAATGAATTTAGTTAGTTTACATTGTATGTTACACCATTACTTATAATATAAGAAACTTTAAGAATTAAATGTATTGTTTCATTTCTAATTGAGATCTTCCAAAAGCTTAGTAATAAAGTGATGTGTATTTTTTTTCTTATTTGGATTTGACTGTATTAATACATTAGTATTAGGTAGGTACATTCAAAAAGTGCTATTTATGTAGTTCATTTTATTTATTTCGTTTTCATGTATGTATACAAAGTAGTAGCGTTAAGTAATGATAAGAATATAACAAGAAAACAAGTTATAATGGGAGATAGAAGAGAACCGGATGGTAAGGAATTAACAGAAACAAAAAGCTTTGATAGAATTAACTGATGAAGGTAAATACAATCGGACGTACAAAGCGAGAACGCTTACGGTGCCAGGTTTTTGCGGAAGTCCGTAATAAATCAGACAGACCGACGTTGGTCAGAGTTTGTGGAACTAGAAATTTATTGGATGAGACAGCATTGTGTGGTATAGAAAATTGAAAACGTACTTTTTACAATCAAAACTTAGAATATAATGTGTCGTATCTTATAACCAACGTATATAGGATACGACGCACACACAACCATGAGCCACGAGCCCTCGTGAATTGCAAGAACTATACATTTAATGACTATCAAGTATCACTAACTATTCTGACATAACAATACACAAGTAACAACTGAAAATAAAAAGCGATTTCAGGAAGTCCCTAATGAGAATTTCCATCCATCCTAAGGCTATTTATACATCGGTGGTCTCATCACATAGGCGAAAGTTGCAGCTATCCCTCGGGATAAACAAAAGGGTTGGGTTTTTGCGGGCCTGTGTTATTAATGTAATAACTGACACTTTGTTTTATGAGAGTTCCCACTTTACTAGTTTGTTTTGCCCTACGCTTATCGGGTGCTGAGAGAGCCTCATGAATTTTATAAAGCCCTTTAATCTTTATGCAGACGTCAAGCAAGTTTGGAAACAGGCATAAATACGTTAAAACCCTTTGCTCGTATATATAGTATTTGTACTTAAAGGTCGGTTTGCTGAAATACTTTAATGAGAGAGATGCCTGGATGCGCCTTCATAGCAATAAGGCCATATCCCTACTAATATTATAAACTAGCGACCCGCTCCGGCTTCGCACGGGTATAAAATATATAGCCTATGTCATTCGCTGATAAAATGATTAAAATCAATCAAAACAATTTGATTTATTCATTACTGCCCGTGGCCTGCACGCGTTTTTAGAACAATTAAAACAATTCTTCTTTCCCTAAACCATGAAGATTTCCTGCTATTTTTTAATATCTAAATTCATACACTACATTCTTACTTATTTACTTTTTACATTTTTACCTATTTATTCTATTTATACAACAATTAATATATTACAGATTGTCTTTATATACAACGTTCACAGCTTTCTTTTGTAAAAAAAATTGAAGTGTCTGTTTGTACTATCAAAAGAACAGCTTTTTACTAACTGCATACGAAAGTAAATACGATACTTATACCTTACTTACTTACTTCGCTGGCTCAGTGACCCAAAGAGGATCTTGGCCTCCGACACCAGAAGCTGCCACTCATGCCTCTCCTGCGCCGCTTCACACCAATTGGGTGCATTGAGGGCTTGCAGGTCCTTCGACACTTCGTCTACCCAGCGATACCTGGGTCGTCCAACGGGGCGTTTTCCTATTGGGCGACCCAAGTATGCTCTCCTAACAACACGATCCCCTGTCATTCTCTCTAGGTGCCCGAGCCAGCGGAGTCTTGCCGATTTATATTCTCCAATAATATTGGGTTCGGCCACTAAATCCTCAATCTCCCGGTTCTTCCTCTATCTCCAGCTGCCATCTTCACGCCTGGTTGGTCCTAGGATCTTCCGAAGGATTTTCCTTTCAGCCACTAAGAGCTTATTCTTCTTATTATCGGGCAACGTATACTTTTTTAACCGACTTTCGAAAAAGGAGGAGGAGTTGTGTTTTTCTACCTCTGCATATCAATGTCTCCGTGATTTCTTAACCGATTTGCGTGAATCTTTTTTTAATCGACATAAAAACTTTGCGAGATGGTCCCATAAAAAGTTCGGGTTCCAACTCCTCAATCCTGATGCTGCAGGGGTACTGCTCCCCTAAACTGTGGGGATTTAGAAACTGTTGATTATGAATAGTTATTGTAGGGACCAAATAAAGACTACATCGTTAATTCCAGGACCCAACTCCTCAATCCTGATGCTGAAGGGGTTCTGCCAACCTAAACTGTGGTGATGTAGGAACGCGGACGAAGTCGCGGGCGTCCGCTAGTTAGACAATATATTTTATAGGCACACTCCCGCCGCCCCAGCCAGCCGGAACCGCCGCAAGCGCTACGTCCCGCAATTTTTAAATCTGTAATATCTTCGAAAATATTCATTTAAATCATATGCTGTACAGGGCCATATAGATTTATATTAAATCAACAATGTATTTAAGGTATTTAATTAGATAAGGATTAATGCTGTATTGGTTAAAATCGCTTCGAAAATTAGCCATTATTTGTCGTAAAAAGTAAATGACAAAAAAACGTTATTGTGGGATATCCATAAGAGGTAGACATATACCATCGCGGAGTTTTCTGTAGACTTTTTCAATGTGTACAATACTTAGTACATTATTTTGATAAATCTCGTAGGGTTCAGCCTGCGTTTGCAATGTAAGCGGAAAAAATGTAATTATTTACGACATCACTTTAGAAACCTCAAAAATAACAGTATTTCTCCACTATTTAATGGATGTTATTATACATATAAACCTTCCTCTTTAATCACTCTATCTATTAAAAAAAACCGCATCGAAATCGGTTGCGTAGTTTTAAAGATTTAAGCGACCAAGGGGAAATAGGGACAGAAAAAGCGACTTTGTTTTATACTATGTAGTGATGCGAAAGTGTGTTTGTTGGTTTGTTGGTTTGTTGGTTTGTTGGTTTGTTGGTTTGTCCTTCAATCACGCAGCAACAGAGCAACGGCTTGCTGTGATTTTTTGCATAGGGGTAATTTACGGGCCGGAGAGTGACATAGGCTACTTTTTATCCCGAAAAATCAAAGAGTTCCCGCAGGATTTAAAAAACTAAATCTACGCGGACGAAGTCGCGGGTATCAGCTAGTAAGACCATAAAAATAAAAACAACAAATAGCATAATACAGCAAATACTAGTAGGTAGTAATTCTATTTTATTGTATTATGCTATTTGTTTTTTTTACTTTTATGGTGTACTATAAAGAATATTGCATTTAATTTTCATTCATGCTCCGTCTTTCCATCCTTGATATTTGAGGAAGTGGTGCAAGTATTTCAGTATATCACAATTAAGCTATGCTAATCATGGTCACCATGGCAGACTTCTTACAGTGTGTCTTTAGGTATGAGATTTTAAAAATTAGTAGAATGATATTTCATTTATTACCTAGGGTTTCATAATATCGTCTTAGCAAAAAATAACTACATATCGTTAAGCTTACCCATCTTCTAGACCATAACAATTTTTTAACATCCGACGCAAAAACGACGAGGTGTTATAAGTTTGACGTGTCTGTGTGTGTATGTGTCTGTCTTTGGCATCGTAGCTACCGAAGGATGAATCGATTTTGATTTTGTATTTTTTTGTTTGAAAGGTGAATTAGTCGGGAGTATTCTTAGCTATGTTTGATAACCATTGGTTCAAGATGGCTGCCACCACAAAATGACAAATCCAAGATGGCCGCCACTACAAAATGGCGAATTACATATTTCACAACTCAGGGGTGTTTTAAATTTTCAATTTACACTTGTTACTTATGGAAGTTATATGAAGGAAAACTAGGTTGCTATGAAAATTGTAGTTTCCTTTATGAAAACATAGGTACTAAGTCACGTAGCAGGCAAGCGGAAAGCTTGAACATATTAAGAGTTAACTGCAATCGCGGCACAAGTAGTCTACGACATCCGATATCACAACGCTCCGGACATTCAGGAATTCCAATAATACAACCTCTCGTACAAAATTTTACCTAACAAAACCCAGAAACTTCAAAAAGCAACTATATGTTAACGATATAAGACTCAAATTTGAAACAATAAACGCAGAAGATAAGTTTGTCAAGTTTCGTACGATATAAAAGGTAACTTGGAAAGAGTTTCTCGTATAGAACGTTTTGTTAAAAGGGTGAGCAGAGAGTGAAACGATGTTGCCTCGATAAACGATACTTTTCTAAGAATAGATGGTAGAATTTAGGAAGCAATTTAATCTGAAACGTTTTTTCCTCGAAATGTGCAAGCTTAGTTAGAAGTTCCATCTAAAATTGTAAGGAAATAATCAGAGAAACTATGAAACAACCCTATAACTGTGTAACTACTTTGGATTAAGTAATATTGAGTCATATCCCATCGGATTATGAGAGTAAGGGAATAGAGAGTTCACGTGTGTTTACGCACATACTTGTATACTATAATATCTCTCGCACAGATGGCAAATCTCTGTTGAGATTGGCCGCCATAGCCGGATGTGGTCGGGAGGGCTTTATTATTTACTAGCTTTAACCCGCGGCTTCGCTCACGTTAGATTCGATTTTTTAACCCCCTATTTAACCCTCTTGGGGTTGAAATTTTCCAAAATCCTTTCTTAGCGGATGTCTGTGTCCTAACAGCTACCTGTATGCCAAATTTCAGCTCGATCGGTCCAGTGGTTAGAGCTGTGCGTTGATAGATCAGTCAGTCAGTCAGTCAGTCAGTCAGTCACCTTTGCCTTTTATATATTTAGATTAAATACGTGTGTTTTTGTTGTTTGGACGAAGAGCTTCACGGACATTTTGCTTGCATGTACTTTTTAGTAGATCGAGCCGCCTTAGAAGGGTTGATTACATTGGAAGCGCCATTAACCTACTTTCTGTGTATTTTTAGCATCGTCAGCGCGTCAGTTTGCTGTGTCAGTTCGTTGAACTTCATAGATAAATATGAACGCAAATGCAGAATAGGTACCTACATTGACTGTAAACCAGATTAATTATTTACCTATGCTGTCTATACATTTTGTAGAAGGTAGGACTTATAAGTCCTATATATCTAAATCTACCTACCTTGATAAATAGTTTGAATAAAAACATCAGTTAGATTTTCGAATTTTAACTGGTTTTTAATGGACAAGCAACAAACTTCGATGAATTGTCTCAGGGTATCATCATAGGTTTAAACAATACGAGTACAAATAATATTTTTTAAAGGCTATATTACACCTCGAAATCTGTTTGAATCTCTTGGAAGTAAATTTTTCTTAGAAGACGCCGGCAAAAATTCTTAAGTCAGACAAAAAAGTTAAGGTGTCTTTCTGACATAAAATTTTCAGTAGTAGCCCGGAGTTGGTAAGTTTGCACCCCCTTACCTCGCAGACCACGTAAAGCCCGTTCTGCACCTGATTTCTCTCCGGAGGTTCGGTGGCCGATCGGATTACTCATTCCATCGGACTATTGAGGCAGAGAGAGAGAGACGTGCTTATGCAGTTTTATGGCCATCAGGGTCATTTTGGGGTATGGGTTTAATGTAAACTACTATACCCTCTTTCAAGTTAGCCCTCTGCCAGCGTAGACTGCAACGTCACTTACCATCAGGTAAGATCACAATTCACAGTCAAGGGATCAAGTCTGGTCATGAATAAACATTATGTAATCACTTCCGCTGTAGAACATTATGTAATCACTTCCGCTGAAGTTAACTCTGACTTCAATTGAAAATCCTATAGATTTCTTATTGTGATATTGATATGGTTCTTGCTTAGCAGCGCTTGGCTTGATCATGACGTATTGGGGTCTAGAGGTCGTTTTAATCAGCCAAAATTGTCGGCAGCGCGCGGACCCCGTCAGAAGTTAATTGCGTAAGACTCCGGCAACCCATCCATCAATCAGGATCCGTCAGGCCGAGCAGAGACTAATTTGCTCGTTTGTTTTACCGCTAAACCCCGTGCGGCTTAGCCTGATAGATGTTTGATTAGACGAGCCCTTTGAACGGCACAATATTGGGGATTCGTTGTTCCTCCTTATATTAACCTTCGTGGAATGTAGGGGCTTCGGTTAAGCTTAGTTGTGGCGATATATTATGATAGGGAACGTTTGCATATAGTTGGTTGTTTGTTTACGAGACATGTCGATATCGCTATTATAGTAACGCTTTTTTCTGTATATAGTTTTTTAAGTATACCTACACAAAATATACGATCACCTTACTGAAGGTCGTTGTCAATGAACTGGCTATTAAAAGCGGGCTTTTCCACACTATTTTACATCTTGGCACTTTCAAAGTATACATACATACAAATCAATAAATCTCTAAAATCTACATCAAAAGACGCATCAAAAAATAATGCCTTTTCAAACAGAGACAGATATACTTCTTTATTCCATGCGAAGAAATTACTTCCTTATTCCACATGTTTTTCTTTTTCCTACCAAACCATCCTACCAAATTGAAAACCATAGATTATATTGACTTTTATTGTATCACACACCTTGTTCAAGCCAGGAATTCATAGCCGATTCCAAGATGGGTCACACGAAACTACGATAGCCCAGATACATTTCCTCCTATAAAGATATCGTTTTGAAATGGCTTCATTAAAACTATCTGAAAGGTACGTGTAATTTAATACGTGGGTAATGGACTTCAAAATAAACGTGTTTATAACTTAATAATATCACCTGTATAACGTTACGTATTAAATTCAGATCGTCGGTATAAAACTTTAATATTATCTTACACGAGTCGCATTTAAGTCAATTTTATTTCCTAAAAATATTTTATGACGTTATAGTCTTTTTTATTCCACCTCTGTTACAATTACAGACAATTTAACATTTTAAGGCTAAAACAACATGGAAAATAAATATTATTTTTATTTACAATGCCGCGTGTTACGATTTATTAATCGTAGCATGCGGCATGCGGCCAATATTACCTATTAGTAATATTAGCAACAGTTAATATTGATTGATAATGAAATCAGTTAAAAAATAATAAGTCCACACAAGTTTGGAGTCTATAAAAACTCAAGGCTCGGGGTCACTCAGCGATGCGCGATGGAGAGAGCTATGCTATGGGTA
Organism: Hipparchia semele; assembly: GCA_933228805.2. Classification (NCBI taxonomy): domain Eukaryota; kingdom Metazoa; phylum Arthropoda; class Insecta; order Lepidoptera; family Nymphalidae; genus Hipparchia; species Hipparchia semele. Next base: position 6,206,538 of record OW121718.1, read on the forward strand.
TCCATGAGAGGTCAAATCAGGAATGAGGAGATTCGTAGGAAAACCAACGTCACTGATATAGCTCAGCAAATTAAAAATGAAGTGGAAATGGGCGGGGTACATAGTTCGAAGAGCTTATGGTCGTTGGGGTTCCAAGGTGCTAGAGTAGCAACCCCGTATCAAGAAACGCAGTGTTAACAGACCCACGGCTCACTAGATGGACTGGACCGACAACATCAAGCCGCCGCGGGAGGAACCGGATACAGGTGGTGTAACACCAAGTTCTGTGGAAGTCCATGCAAGAGACCTTTGTCCAGCAGTGGAAGTCTATCGGTTGACAAAGAAGAAGATAAACTTTTAGCGTTTCCACTTTAGCAGCCTAAATTACTTTTATGTGAGATCGATTCTGTCATCGATAAAAAAGGGCTTTTAAATAATATTCCTCAATGCTTTGCTTTTTAAAAACCAGCCGAGAGGACAAAGAAGTATAAAAAGTAATAAAAAGTTTTCGGCAAGCTTCCGTTGGGTTGGAAGTAATAAAACAGTTACAGCTGAATCTTGGGGCGGTCCTATAACTTCTCAAGTATTTGTTGTTGGAAAGAAACTCTTTCCCTTTTACTGCGGACGAATGGCCGAGAAAACAGTGGACTGTAAATCTTTTGGGGATTAAGATGTTTACACTTTCCTACTAAATTGCTCTGTACACTTCCGAATTAGTTTTTTCAGCACATGATAAGAAGAAACGCATCTATCCTTATTCATGTGTGCGGTAAGTTCCCTTTTCTATCTATTTTAATTACGCCCGTAATTTACGAGGTAAAAAGACGGATTCACTGTGATTTTCAATATCAATTCAATTCAGTAGTCAATTTGAGATTTGAATGTTTTTATAAGAACAGGTTTAAGGTGACATTGTATAATCCTCGATGATATTCTGCTCTAAATAATTAGAAAGAGAAAAACTTGCTTCAGCTGTCCACAAGAGAGATAAGTTACATATTGTTACATTTTTTGTTTTGAAACGAGCAACTGCTGAGTTTCTTGCTGGCTCTTCTCAGCAGAATCAGCAGATAGATTTTCGACTTGTCATAAGAGCTACAAGTTGGCCTACATGAAGTAAATAAATTTGAATTTGACTTCTTGTTTTAAGATAGGTAGGGCAAAAATATGCACCTATTTCAAGTTCCCATCCCGTTTACCGTAACACAGTACCTACTATAAGGTAGATACATCTATGGCGTTGAATGCATAAAGTACCTATCCATTTCCGACAAACCTACCTACCACATTTTCGCCTAGACATACTCACGAGTAATTATAATAATTTACAAGGTTTCCTTTACCATTTGCAGTGCGATCACGAACCACTCTATGAAACTTGACGGAAGGCTTTTCGGTAGGGGAAAGTTCCCTCCCTAGCAACGAGAGTGTCGTACATAGAAATGGTCGCAAATGGTGGCATTGTTATAGAAAAATATTCACAATTACCCATCGTAGAGGCGGTAATTTATGCTGCTCGTAATGCAGGATACATACCATAGACAAACAGCCTAGAGCCCCCGCATACAAGCATATCACCTAATTAAAACATATCTTTGACTTGTATCGTCATCCTCATCACTGAGGATCGCAATCCTTGGCACGGATCCTTCTCGCGCACGATGTTATTCCATTTTGATCTATCCTTATTTGTGGAGATCAGCGTTCAAAGGTAACCCAAGTACATTGCCTTAAGACCTTATAGACCAACGGATAGTGCCATGTCCTCTTGGCCTCTTCCCTTCTATCTTACCCATAACCAAAAAAATTCTAAGTTTATAGCAACGGCGGCTAAAGCGGGCAATCCATTACGCCTGAGACATAATGATCGTAGTTTCTAATTAATAAGATTTAAAAGGTCATCGCATAGCTGCGAAGTAGAATTTAGTATTTTGAAATAAAATTTTAATATGCTGAACCTGTATGATACATTGCCTGTTATGAAAAAAAAATGTTGACAGAACCTAAATATGAAACTGTTATTTATATAACCCCATTTCCTAAGATCGGGTTACACATACATCTATTTGAATAATATCATATTTCCGTATACTAAACATATTACCGAACATGGACACGAAAATGTTAACACCAATGAAGTTTACAAAATTATAGAGCGGGCAACAGCAACTTTATTATTTTCCAATTTTTCATACACTTTTTGAGCTCATGCTAATGATACCTACCTATCTTAAAGTGAGGTATACTAATGCATTTTATTACAGCGATCATATCTCAAAGATGGAGTCCATCCTCGAATGAAGTCAGACTAGGCAAACGGAAAGCAGTCCTCAACAGGTTTAACAATATCTGGAAGGTGGCAGCCATTGTTTGGTTACAAACAGCCGAGCATAGAGTAGGTACATTTTTTAAAGAATATTAGCCAAGATGAACTTGACTTATATTCTCCTCTCCCCTCCAATATTAAAATAAGCGAAACTTTGTGCTAGGAGTGGGTACGACAATAGTGCGACGGGTGAGGTTCGAACCTGCAACCTTTTAGTTTTCAATCCGCACCTGTAACCGTTGGGCTATTGAAGCTTTATTGGTACTACTTAAAAGAGTTCTATCTGTAACGATAGATGTAGGTATATGACATGAGTTTGGATGGATGAAGTGAAGAATGTTGATGGTTTAATCCAGCATAGCGGTACACTGGAAAATCTAATATGAACACCGTTTTGAAATTAAAAATGTAGAATAATGGACCGGTGTTAGAGTCTTGACGTGTCATAACAGCCACAAATTGGCCTCTTGTTGGCCAACATGAAATAAATAATTTTAATTTTTTTTAATAAGTTTTGTTGCTTTATCCCTTCTGTCACAAAACATCGTTCAAATATCTTAAGCTACACGTAACATTTCCCTGACCGTGCAGACTAGTTTTTCTCGGCCAGTATAAATCATTGTAAGCGGTTTCTGTGCTCGAACATATTTACACCTTTTTGCCGTTTCTTGAGAAATGGGACCACGAGGTGGATACAACGCTTCGCTTGCTGAAAGAAAGAAAAATGGTACAACGATATTTTATTGCTCTTTTTGTATCGTTAATTTACCCGAAAAGAGCGTCAATTGTATTTCGTTATGGTTTTTATCTTGGAACTGGTAGTAGATTCATTACAAATGGTCAGACTTTTCGGTAATATATTTTATTTTAACACTCAAAATATGTTTTTAAGAATATGTGCGTTTTGAGCAATTAAGCAAAGTTTAAGACTAACATGTAAGTACATACGTAACGTAAGTTACTGGTGCACTTTCATTCTAAGTAGAATAATAGTGTAACAGTTTGAGTTTTAAATTGGGGAAGAGCTTGTGAAGTTCCAACCTTAATAAAAATATTACCTATGTTTTTATTTGTGACAAAAATGAAAAGAATGTGCCCGGTTGGCAGAATGTGGAAAAATACAGCTTTTATAATTCAATCCACGAAAGGAAAAACATTTAACAGCGTTCCATGGAACAATTTAATTTGCGGTGATGCACGCTGCATGCATAAATCACTCTTGGCCGTTGCGTTGCGGTATTTTTTTTTTTAATTCAATGACAAGATAGTCCTTGACTGCGATCTCACGTAATGGTAAGTGACGATGCAGGCTAAGATGGTAGCGGGCTATCTTGGAACTTCCACCGGCCACCATCATAATCGGCTTCTACACGCTATCGTGCCGGAACGCTAAATCGCTAGGCAGCGACTTTGGCTGTAGGTGGTAACTAGCCACGGCTAAAGCCTCCCTCCCACCAGACCACACCAGAGACAATTCAGAAATTATAAATTTCCAAATTGCTAGCGCCGGGAATCGAACCCGAGATCTCCCAATTATAAGAGGGAGGTCGTCAAAACTTTTATTTGACTAATTCTTGATCCAGTCTAAAAAATCCGGTATATAATCCTAATTACCTTAGCGTAGGGTTAGGTGCTAGGGCATCGACCGTCCCTATTCTATTGGAAGGTATAGGTAGGTAGGTTATTTGAAAAATCATTACTCGTGGGTTTTCCTAACCATTGTCCATATAATTCAGTTTAGTAGGCAAGTAGCTTTTGTTTACGGACATTGGTTGCATACTTATTTATTTACAGTGAATGTGTGAGTGCCAATTACTACTTTCTGTACTGGTACAGATTACTGTTTTTGACAGTTATTTTGATAAATTAAAACGCCCTTTTTCACTCATTTTTTAATAATTTTCTGCGAGCTCGTTGTTCTAACGCGATGATACTCCAATCGGCCTTTAAAGGCTTAACTATTGCGCTTCTAAGCGTTATAGTTCGATGACTTTGTCACTGTTTTATTATTGTAAACACAAAGTCTTTACACGTAAAGACGTTTAGTATTTTGATTTATGCTTCAACAAGGTATTTAAGCTGTTTAATTTAAAATTAATCAGTTGCGTTTATTAGACGTCTAGACAGGTGCGTGTCCTTCCATTAATTAAGTAGGTAAATTAAATACCCTTCTAGTAAAATAACGCGGTGACGCGAAAATGGTGTCTTTCGTTCGTATGTCTCAATGGCATACCTAGTAATTATAGAAGTTTAAATGGCTCTTTGGTCTAGTAGTTAGTATGTTCGTCTACAAATGACGAGTTCCCGGGTTTAACTCCAGGGTCTTCTCATTACAAGCCCGGAGTTAGGAAGTAGGCGGTATGTCACCCCCGTGCCTCGGAGAGCACGTATCTAAAGTCTCGGTACTGCGTATGAGAGTACGGGAATAGAGAGTGCACATACCTCTATAAGTATGTACCTACATATCTAATTTTTATTTAGTTTTATTTTTGTAAGTATTAACATTACTAGAAACTATGTGGATTATAATTAGCAATTATGTGGATTCGTATTCCCGTAAAAATTAGTAGGTAACAAAGTTATACCCCGCAACAATCTTAATGACGTAGAGCTATCTAAAATACCTAGTTTTATTGAGTAGGTACATATACATAACATAGTAAACGTACAATGTGGCTACAAATGCGAGAAAAGCTTTAATTTATTTCGTCTAAAAGAATACGGAAATTTCGTAGATTCCACACACCATAATGTTACTTTGATGCTATTAATAAACGCCCACATATAATTTCAAAATTTGTGCCAGGCCGATAAAAATAAAGTGGTTTCTTTGAAATTACTTTTAATGTCTAACTATTAATACAGGAATAAGCTTGTTACAAGCTCGTGTCTTCGCTGTTTTTTTTTAATAATGCTACCTATCTATCTATTAAAATCACTTTACTGTTCAGTCTTTAGATAGCCGTAGGTAATCAATGAATTATGACGTGATATTGACTTTCTTATACAAAAACTGTTCACATTTCAATATCTGCTCTAAAAATTAAAAATACATCAATTGACTTGGCTTGGATATTAGGCTTGTTGATGCGCGCGACTTCGTTCGCGTGGATTGAGGTTATTTTTGTGCCAAATTTTAGCCAAATCGAACCGATTTGGCTAAAATTCATTCATTGCAGCGTGATTGAGAAACAAACATCCATAAATCCAAACTTTCGCATTTATATAATACTAGCTGATATCCGTGACTTCGTACGCGTGGATCGAGGTTTTTTTGGAGTCCCACGGGAACTATAATTTTTTTCGGAATAAAAAGTGACAAAAAAACTATGTTTTAATTCAAGTTATAGTCTATCTCCATTTTAAATTTCAGCCAAATCGGTCCAGTACTTTTTGAGCCAATTCTTTACAAACATACTAAAATACAAATCTTTCCTCTTTATAATATTAGTATAGATTATTTATAATAGGAAATAGGATACTTGCCTTACCACTTCAAAGTCAAAAATCAAACATGAGGCGATTCGTAAAAGATTCGCATTTGTAATGAGAAGTTTAATGAGGACATCATAAATTTCCAAAAGAAAATTCTATTATTTTTATAAATTTTTCTTATTAGGTCAGGTAGAGTCAAAGTCCCCTGCTAGTCTTTAGGAAAGCTGTAACTTACAACTTGTAACACAAGTAGGTAACTACACGTTTCATTGCCTGATAACTGTTGGTAAGTGTACAGTCATATTTCAACGTCTATAACGATCGTTAGTAATTATTGCCCGTTAATTATAGCACAATTAAGCGACATAAATAATGATAAATGTATAACTACGTGAGATTAGAGTGCTTACGGCGGTATGTATAGTATCAAAGCACATAATATTTTAAAGATATCTTGAAGTACTTACGAGTATCTATGTAGTTAAATACTCTACCGGGGGTGATTAGTTTAGAAGGTGATATACTATGCTTTGCGATGTGAGTACATTGTACCTACTAGTAACATAGGTAGAGAATGCTTAGCAAAATGCTTTACAATAATAAAATTATTGTGTAGCTACTTTTCTACATCGTTTACCCTTGAGAGAGTGGTCGTGGCTGCTGGGAAGATGTGACTTCAGTCGTCATTTGTTTCCTTGTTAAAAATACAAATATGTACCTACCTATACCTAAATATTAGGTATAGGTATACATAATCATTTCTTACCAGTCTTATGGTGGCAAAACTAAATCAAAAAATTACGTAGAGCTAACTAGGTACCTACTGTTAAAAGTTTGAAATACCTACTTATTCATTTAACTAAAAAATCTCTTTTTCCTTCGTTAAAATGGAGTTTCCCGTGTTGAATGATGTGACGGCGGCCGCTGGGGAAATTTTTCAAATTTTCATTGAAATTAAAGTAGGCGAACTGGGAAGGCATTTATCATGTCTGAATATTATTAAGTATCCTACCTACCTCAGATAAAATTAAATTTTACGTGAGTGAAATTAAATGAAAATGTTTTAAATGCGTACCTACTCGTACTTAAAAAAAAATCAAAATCAAAATCAAAATCAAAATTTATTTATTTCATGTAGGCCAACTTGTAGCTCTTATGAAACGTCAAAAATCTACCACCGGTTCGGAATGCAGATTCTGCTGAGAAGAGCCGGCAAGAAACTCAGCAGTTGCTCTTTTCAAAAAAAAATTTTTTTTTTACAATTGTTAAAAAGAACTAGGCTATGCACACAATGTTTCCACACAGAAGTTTCAAAAATGTACGCCTACCGCAACCAAAGACATGTTAACATGGGTAGACACAAAGCAGACCCATTCCCGTTGGCGGCACCCGTTCACGAGCATGACGCATGATCCAGCCATTGCCTCGCTCAACCATATTTGAGGGAACGTAACAACCCGCACCACACGACACCACCACAGAAATGTTTAAGTGAGCATGACATACTTAGGCTACCCATGTTAAGGCATCGAATTAAATATTAATATTAAGATACTCATTTTAAGACATAACTGAGACACAAATAAAGTGGAAACACTGTAGAACAGAATACAATAGAATCATGTTACACAGGATAGTTATTACTGTCTCATGAATGGAGCGAATTATATTCACGCTTTTTTTTATCATTATATAGTCTTCAATTATTGTATAATATGTTTTTTCCATGAGAGCAGATTTAATAGATTTCTTAAACTTGTGTAGATGCAAGTCTAAGATCGACTGTGGAATTCCATTGTAGACTGTCACGCCCATTCTCACAAATATAAATTACAATGTAATAACTTATTACACTATCTATTGGGTAGCTGGATGCCAAGCCGATTGATTCCATGCAACTTTATCATTGAGAAAATCACTAACTTTGTAATAACCACGACTTAACAAATGTTTCTTTACGCATTGTTTAAATCTGTGCAATGGAAAATCCAGTAATTCCTTCGGGACCATATTATATAAGCGTACACTCAACCCCACAAAGGATTTCTGAACTTTGCGCAGGCGACACCACGGCGTTTCTAGTTTATGACGGTTTCTAAGAAGTCGACTGTGTGTATCTCCTCTTTGTTTATGAAGATGAATGTTTTGTCTCACAAGGACAATATTATTATAAATATACTGTGAAGCTACCGTAAGTATACCAATCTCTTTAAATTTTTCACGTAGAGATTGGCGCGATCCGAGATTGTAAATTGAACGGATGGCTCTTTTTTGCAATATAAAAATAGTTTCAATATTAGCTGCTCCGCCCCACAACAAGATTCCATAAGACATCACACTATGGAAGTAGGCGAAGTACACAAGTCTAGCAGTTTCCTCATCGGTAAACTGCCTAATTTTCCTAACAGCATAGGCAGCTGAACTTAGTTTGCCTGCTAGTGTCTCTATGTGAGCGTCCCACTGAAGCTTGTCATCCAAGGTCACCCCCAGAAAAACTGTGGAGTTCTCAATCTTAAGTCCTTCTCCGTTTATTTTTATTGTTTTATAAATTTTTCTTACATTTGGTAAAGCAAATTCTAAACATTTAGTTTTTTTTGCGTTTAAAAGCAAGTTATTAGCAGTAAACCAGAGCGATATTTGTGATAACGTACTGTTTATATCGTCAAAATTTACTTTCTTCCTGTCAGTTTTAAATATAAGAGAAGTATCATCTGCGAACAGCACAATATCCTTACACACTTAGTGTACCTACGTAATTTTACGTAATTCTATTAACTAAGTTCAGCATAAGCTTATGCTCAACTTGGTTAATACAAATACTTAGTTAATAAAAATAAATAATTTTAATTTATTTTAATTTTTATTATTTGTTGTTATAGCGGCAAAATTCTCTGAAATAGGTAGACATTCTCTGCCATCTCTCTACCTATTACGGATCATGAGATACAGCCCGCTGACAGACAAACGGACGGACAGCGGAGGCTGAGTAAGAGGGTCCCGTTGGTTACGTTTCGGATACGGAACCCTAAAAATGTGGCAAAGTTCAAAGCTCACACAAACAAAAGCACGGTCTCGCAGCCACATTTAAAATCACTGACGCAATACAGTTTTCCTTTTGCTTTAGTGCGCTCGCATTGAATTTGAAAACGTGTGTAAACGTAAGAAAGTGAGTGTCGGCGTGCAATAAGTCCCACAAAGGGGAGGTAGTTTACGACCCCGCGACCCTCTACGTTGTTAGGTTAGACCGGGTTGATTCTTTGTCAGCGCAGTGTGTACAAAGTTTTTAGATAAAACTTTCACTTTGTTCTAGTAAAAGTTCCGGAGACATAATGGGGGTATTCGACGATGATCCCGATGGAGTTCTAGCAAGGGAGAACCTGGAGTGAAACCAATTTTAAGCAAGTGAGGACGAAGAATAAAAATTATCCGAGCGCGATATTAATTTGGCAGTTTTTGTATTGAAAATTTTCATAAAAATGACATCTGTGAAATTGGAAAATTTTCAATACAAAACTGTCAAAATATCAAACGCTCGGAAAAGACTTATTTGTACATGTAAGTAACTATAGTTAATAGCTATTATACAAATCTGAAATCGTCCCTTAAGAAAATTAAATTATTAAATTCAGCAGCAGAATTTGCTTTCCGATCAGGTGGTAGGTACTCGTAGTTTTGTGATATTATAGGTAATGTCATTCATAAGATACACAAATTGACCTAAGTGAAATAAATAATTTTGATAGCTATGGCCTACGACACCTTCCTAATCGTAAAGCCATGCGTAGAAAGAACAGTAAGTAGTCTAAAAAAAGTTAGGCTGGAATAATTTAGAAAATGGATCTATTTTTTCGCATATTCTGTTTAAATAAGAATGCAAGGGCATCTTGAGACGTCCCCCCAAGGTTCAGTGCAATTTTACGACCGACTGCCCCTAGCCATCTAGGAGTCCCTTGCACGCACTACGACTAAAACAATGCCGATGAATTATACTTATTCCGACGCTTGTACGATAAAGCATTCACCTAGTGGGGTTACTCAAAAGCTGAAGTGCATTTTTGAAAGGTTTTCACCAAGCAAAAGTGTGTAACGTTATTATATAAATAGAGTAAATACCTAACTCTCTTATTTATTTGTAGAGAAAAAAAAATATTTTTTTCATTCGACGACAAGATAGTCCTTGACTGCGATCTCACCCGATGGTAAGTGATGATCAGTCTAAAATGTTAGCGGACTGACTTGGAAGGGGTATGGCAGCTGTGTACATTCAACCCATACCCTAATCTGTGTCTACACGCCATCGTGCCGGAACGCTAAATCGCTCGTAATTAGCCACGGTCAAAGCCTCCCACTAGATCAGCCCAGAGACCATTCAGAAAGTATAAATTCCAAAATCGCCCCCGCTGGTAATCGAACCCGAGACCTCCCAGTTATAAGACCACAACTCTCACCACTGCGCCAGGCAGGTCTTCGTTCGTGTCTCTAGTAGGTAGAGTAAATAAAATACCTGTCTGTTTTTGCTCAGATTTACAGATTGAATGTGAAAAATCGCAGAAAGGTAACTTTTAGTAGGACAAAGGTCCCTTCTATGGACTTACGCGGGCTTCGGTTTTGTGCTGCCTTTATCCAGCGGCTCCCTGCGACTCGTCTAAATGTCGTCAACCCACAGTCCACAGCTGATATGCAAGTTCACATGGACTTTGTTACCACGATCTAAATTATAGTTCTTGCAATTCACGAGGGCGCGTGGCTTACGGTTGTGTGTGTTTCGTATCTGTGTACCTAAGTGGAAGCGAGATCAGCGAGATCTTGCTAGCGCCTGACCGCTCCCACCTAGGCTCCTGAACAGAGACATACACACTTACGCAACGTGCATGTACACGACGTAACCACAAGTAAAGCTCACGCGCCTTCGTGAATTGAAAGAACTAAGTAGATATACCTATCTCTAGTAGTACTCCTGTAGTAGGTATCTACCTAAACGGTGTTTTTCGTCATATATTCTACTAAAGACCGTAACGTGTTTTGCTGTCAGAAAATCTGGTATATTTATGTCAAGGTCATAAATTATTCACTCTAGTCGTAAAACTGATCGATAAAAGTTACACATTGCGAAAGAAAAACATTAACTTAGGGTTATCTGCATAAAATCTTCATACTTATCCCTAAATACGGAATCCCATTCATCATTTAAGATTTTATCGTTCACATGACGAAGATTTATTGTGGGCCGGCCTATAAACGATAAAAATAAAAACGTAGACCCAATTATGCATCATTTATTGGAGCTCATGCATATAAATCAATGTAATAATAGTGCATACCTACCTATGATAATAACAAGGTGGGATACCGGCTTATGAGGCTTGGCTATGACACCTGACAGCCAATCAAGGTGCTTACCTACCTACAGCCAAGTTTTTAATCAAAGTGCCTAAGCGGTACCAATTACAGACCAATCTATTTTTGCCCGACTACGTCAAAATCAAAAAGAAGGGTTATGATTTTAGCAGACAATCAAGTATGTGATTATTTCCGAATGAAAAAATGAAAATGAAAAACTAAAAAATGATTTTTGAAAATTCGATCCTTAAGAGGGTACATGGAAAATAAGGGTTTCAAGAATCAAACTTGACATGAGCGAAGACGCGGGAAAAAGCTAGAATCAAGACTACAAGGTAAGATTTATTTTTTATTAACAAATAGCACTGCGCCATCTGTTTCAAATGCGCGGAATCTCTTGAATCTAAGATGTTGCATTTCTACCACCATTCATCGTCGTCTACCCTGACCGACACCGCTGACTAGGTTCAGGGAGTTCTGGCTACTTCGTGATGTAGTTTAATTTTCTGTCAATAGGTGACTCTTTTTACTGTATCCTAAAAGCAGTCTGGCACACACTAAGGCCTTGTTCATGTACGTACCCGCCCACGCCACCGCGCATTGTACGCGAACAAGACCTAAACTAGTACGTTATACGTATAAAATATCTTATTTTTATTTATTATTTATTAAAGAAGATTTGACAATATTGTTTTTTTTTTTAGAGTGTCAGCCAAGCTGAACTTGAAGATGTTCTCCTCTCCCCTCCAAATAAGTGAAAACTTGTGTTAGGAGTGAGTACGACAATAGTGCAATGGGTGGGGATCGAACCTGCAACCTTTTAAGTTTTCAGTCCGCACCTGTAACCGTTGGGCTATTGAGGCTTAAATCCTACAAACTGTCCTACAGTTTGTAGGATCTGTGTTTGTAGGTGCGATATTCAGCTGTTATACTACGTCTACGTCCATCCTAAATAATGTAGAGGTTAATATTTTAAAGGAAATAAAAGAAAGTTGTAATTTTCTAAATAATATATTTACTAATGCCAAATCAATCTTAAACACACATCAAAACAGACATAAGTAATATGCACAATCTCACTTAACTAAATTATAAAAGTAGATATACTCTATTTTGTTTTTGGAAAACAATCGTAAGAATTTATTCTCCTTTATATAATACTTTGAAAAAATTATATCATATAAAATATTTACAAAGTTAATTTTAAGGCACTTGTGTGATTTGCCATTATTTTTTTGTATAAGTACAAATAAAACATAACATGAAAGTCCGTCGATTGATGGCACAAAAAATGTTTCAAAAGGTTTCAAACATAAACAATTTTATAAATAAACCGCATAATTCATAAATAGCTGATAGCTCAGAGTAAAACTCAGACTTTAATATAAAAAAATACGTTACGTTACGTAAGTACGTAAAATTTTCTACAAAATTTCAATCTTTAATTTTTTCTGATTTTTGATTATGTCAAAGCCATTGATGTATTATTACTAGTTTATAACAGATCAATGGTTATATATTTTAAATGTTCTTGAATATATTCGAAAATTTGAAGTTTTTTAATATATTAAGTAAGCAAGTATTTAAATTAAGAAATCGAAGCCATATAGAATGCAGCAGTTTATAATTTGTTTATGGTTTCACGAAACGCAAGGTTTTCGTTTTGAAACAACGTAAAATAACTACTAACAGGTAACAGACCCTCACAATATTTGTACGTTATTAGCTTTTAATCACAATATACTATTGATATTTTTGGGTGTATTACCGCATCGCACTTGTCATTAACATTGCTCGGAGTTTCTTTTAAATGTAATTACAATTATTATAGGTCACTTTACACAACATTAAAAATGGTGAACATTTTAATGGAGACTGCGATATCAAGTGCGATGTGCAATTAACCACATGGTTAGACCTTTTTGAATTTTCATCCAAAACTATGGCCTCAAGGTTTTTTGTAAATGCTTTTTCTTATTTTTCAGTTTTGTACAAAATACAGCTAGGAAAAAACGGACTTAAATTAAATTAATAATCTTTTTTTTTGGATTTTTAAATATTTTTCTTTTATTAAAAAATTAATAGCCTTTTTTAATTTGTTTATTATATTTTAACCCCGATTTAATCAATATTCGTAGTTATTGCTATAATTCATTACTCTAGCACCATAAAGTATGGTGAAAGTTTGAAAAAAAAAATCAGATCATAAACAAGAAAATTAATGAACGACTTCACAACATCAAAAACAAGAAGACTATCTATACAGAAAAACTTATACCTTTTAATTTAGTCATCAAAAAAATGAACGAAGAATTGAATTAATGATAAAATTCATAATTATTTTTGCCACTGTAATGAAAGGCACGGAGAAAGTCAAAGTGAAATTGTAGACTTGAGAAGCTTGAGAATATAAGATTCAAATGTTAACACAAAAATGTATAATTACGTTGATATTAACGGTCATATTAAAAACAAGAGACCAACATATTAAGTACTTAAATAATGAAGTAATCATGGACGGAGTGTGTTAACAACTTCAAGCATTTCATAACTGTAATATTTTTTTTGCTGTCTGTATAGTAAGTTATGTGTATTGTGTAAGCTAGTGATTAAATATATATCTTTACGATTAAATTGCCGATATGAATGCCGATTTTTTGAGAAATAACATTGCAACATTTTTAAAACATAAATACTTAATAGTTTTCTTCTTTTTTTCTTTTTTTAAAGTTTGCTTATTCTAATTTAACTTTAATGTTTATACTTTTTTATATACTTCACTAATATTAATCTCAACTTCAGATCTCGCTAAATATTTTTATTTTCACTGAAACGTTAGGTATACCTATTGAGTTGAGAATTCTCTATAAAATATCAATTTAAATAACATCTATTGCACTAGCTATAAAAACAGTATATTATTGAAATATTATTGCTTTTAACAATATTATTATTATTTATGTTAGCTATGTACACAACAACTAACTAAATGTATAAGAAAAAAATTGCCCCAGTTGCGATTGCTATATTAATTTCGAGATATTAGGCATATATTCTTTACCTGTTCCAAAATAGTTACTTAATTTTAATCATCGGCTAAACCCAATTAAAGTACGGTAATTATAATACCTATTTATAAGCTCACGAAAACACTTGGAAACAAAGGTGGGTAAACTAATTTTGAGGACAAGTAAATTCCCATTAAGTATATAGATTCAAATAATAACTTCGCTCCCAAAAATCTAAATGATAAATCGTATGCAAAGCTATCTATGATATTCGGTTTGTTACTACAAGAGATTCTCTCGAGAGATTGCAACAAAGGCTTATAATAATACACTTTCAAATCGATATAAGTAATCTATTTTAATTAATCTTATATAATATAATATTTTGTGGTCCATTTGCATTGCGAAAATAGGGTTTCGTCAGTATCAGCTCTGTACTTCTTGTATATAATATATAGAAATATACAAAATTTTGTATAATTTAAGCTTTTTAAGTAAGCTTCTTGAATCACGGTCAGGTCTTTGGTCAGTCAGCAGAGCAAGAAACCCCTAATTTTCAAACGCCAAAACTATACAGCGTGTCTTTGTACGCTGTATGGTTTCAAGGACTTTCTCTAAGGTTCTTGACAATACTGAAATATATGTATTGTGCATCTGTATAGAATCACAAAAATATTGAATAGAAAGAACCATACTTTTTTTCGATCTAAACTTATTCAATTGATATTGTAAAACACTTACTTGAAACAACCCTGATCAAACGATGCGTAGGGTTAATATAAGATTTAATTCAATTGATACGCAGTACGCTACTCAATCCGTGTATTAAGATTTTTTGAGTTGTGTTTGTTTTTGGTAAACGTATGTGTATGGTTCACTCAAAAACTGTTAGGGCTTCGGTTCCAACATTGCACAAAGATTCCATATCAGAGCCACATAATTATATATGCTTCAGTATCTTCAAAGACTTTATACGCTGTATAATAAGCTACTTCATCAAAAATTACTCAAATAGTATAAACATTAACATAGAAAAGTTAACAATAATTTAATCTCTTCTTTACCATTAAATATACCTAATCAATATTAACAGTTTTTATAGAACCACAAATGTCATTGTACATTATTAAGGCACTTGGGATGCACAATATTCGATTTGTTATAATATGTATAAATATTAAGCACTACAAAGTATATAAAATAATATTATAATGATTACTTTTAAATATGTATAAGTATAAACTAAAAAATAAACACAAATGAATATCATTTACTCATCAATATAATAACTATTTATGTTGACATTTTTACACTATCCAATGTATTGTATAATACACAAAAGTTATTGTGCAATTATTTTCTACGATTTTAGCTGTTGGTAAATACAAAGGTAATAACACCCATTTTTTTTTTAAATATATTTTTGCAAAGTGGATAGTATAAAAGTACCAGGAAGACATTTGAAATATTCGCTCTCAAAAATTACTGCGATAAACATTACTCTTTGGCATAAATGCAATAAAAAATAAGCAATGTTTTGCCAAATTATTCATGATTGAGTATTAATGAGTAAATGAAAAAAATTATATTTCATATTAGACTATCACTCGATCTTATTAGTCCAATTAAAAGAATCTAACGTTTTGCGCAAATCTCCAAAACTCATACTTACATTTAGTTACTGCTATCCTTATTATCCTCATCTCATGATTATCTGAAGAAGTTTCTTCTCAGCTCCCGTGTTCTATCGTTTATGTTATTTGTACTATACTCATTTTATAATTTGCAATGAAAACTGTGGAGACTATATGAAAAAATTAACCACGTTCAGTGCAATAAAGTAATAATAAATAATCATGCATTCAGATAGCAGTCAGCTAAATAAACTTATAAAATTCATTTAAGTCTACCAAATTGAGTCCATATAATTTTTGAAAATCAAATAATTTCTCTGAAACGTGTAAAATAACGGCGCCAAATTTGATTAATGATGAAACTGATACTTTTAAATATTTATAAAAAACTATAATAATAATTAATGTTATATTATCTAGGTCTAGGAAATAACTACACTATTAACACTAAAGATATTTTAAATAAATTTAGCGCCGCGGTAGGTAGGGTAACCTAACAACACTCGTGCTTCAACAACAACACGGTCAAGCGACAACAGAAGTACAATGTTACAATACAGTAAATATAGTCGATGGCGTGTGCCACTAAAGAATAATATAAAATGTTAATAAAGATCATCTTGTTATAAACATAACAGGCATATAAATGTTAATAGTTAGACTATTAAAATACATAGTACATGTTAACGTGAAAGGGCCAACAGCTATAGCTACATGGTGGTCGATGTTCCGATGAGAATGTTACGCGGCGACATAGGTCCGGTGCGGGCGGGCGGCCTCTCCTGTTAGTGCCTCGGCGCCGTTAGCACGCACCTAGCCGGGTTAACGAGAAGAGAGAAAACAGATGTTAGTTCGGTCCAGTGTTCGCTCCGGCCACTCGGAGCCACGATCGCGAGGTCGAACGCTTCAACGCTTTTACGCTGCCCGCGCCGCGCCAAGTGGAATGGTGTTAGCGATTGCGCTTCCGGCTTTGCAGAAGTTCCGATTAGAGGACAGTGGGCTCGAGACTCGTGTGATACCGCGCGAGGGACCGGCACGTACATGCAGCTAAAAAGCGATCAAACTGGATCTCGGATCGATGTCTACGGTGTACGGACATAAAAATAAAGAGTTCGATAAAATCATGTCTGGGGAGGCTATCAGGCATTCGTGCCGCGACATTGACTTGACTGAGGTCCTGTTAATAAATTATATAACGTATACTTAAATTAGTTTACTTAGTTAATGGTTGAAAATGTTAAAATAATTTAGTATGATAATGATAATCTACAGTATATTATTAAATGCCCAATAGTTCCCAAAGGGCAGTGTTCGATGCACTGCAACTGCGTTACGGCCGTATCGAACACTGCCCACAACAAACAAGCATAGGTAATAAATTTATCACTTATGTATAACCATTACACCCCGATGCAAGTATGTAAGTTATTTAATTAACACATTGCTGCAAATTCAATAGTAATTGTATATGATAGCATTCATTTAAAAGTTGTTAATAAGTTTGTGATACGTATCCATAATGTCGTTACATATTTGCATGTTAGTGACTCATATAATATAAATACATAGCTACAAATAAATCTGCAGTGACGATAGCAGTTATGACAGTGCAATCCGTAATTATTATTATGTCAATACGAGTATAAGGGGACTTGGCCTTGTGGAGTTGCATGTTAGTTGTGTGAGGCTACAATTCACCAAATCGACTGCACGTCATCAACTTTATTAACTCATTGTTTTCAAAAATATACTTAAAAACTTTAGTTTGAACCGCCGCGATCCTACCCAAACTATAAATAAAAAACTCTCGTTAAAAATTTCAGACAGTTTATTGCATGTATATCTTCTGAAAATGCATTTAATATTTACAATTAACAATCGAAAAAATACTTTACACAAACATCTTCTCTTATAAATCTCTTTTTTTAAAATATGGATAGCAATCGCATCCAAAATTCATTGCATATAAAGCGTGAGAATACGTAATAGGCATTCGATTGCCATTTAAAAATCCACAAGGACACAAGTGCAAAAATCTTATATTAAAAGACTTTCAAATACGAAAGTAAATAAAATAATACCTAAGGCAAAATATAGAATCAACTAGCTTAAAAATTTCATATAAAAATCTTATATTGACTAAGAAAACTTGTGATGAATATAAAAAAAAATGACACATAAGTCAAAGGATGGGGCATTTTGATTAATACTGGAGCGATGGCACAAATTCAGAAAATGCACTTTCCTTTGACTAATACTGGGCGAAACTTGAGAAAGAAGGATTTCACAACCCGAATGTAGCACCGGTGTAATATTTTGGCTAAGTAGAACACGATAGCTGGGTTACCTTTATTTATAACTTGAACTAAGAACACTTTTATTATCACTGGAATTACAATCCTTCTTCCCTCGAAATATATTTCTAAACAATACTAGAAAGAACGCTATTCGCATAAATTACGCATACGTGACTCTAAAGGCACATGTTGTGATAAAATTACAACAGCAGCATTAAGTGAAGGAAATTATCAAATTTGGTAACGCTGATGTTCAACTTCGAAACACTATAAAATATCTCAAAAATAACACTGTTATAACGCCTCGCATCACAACATGTAACAGGTTTAAAAATCTAAAAAAAAAAAAAAGAAATATAAAAATCACAGTTACAATTATGCAGTGTCACTTCAGATCCGGTATGAAGTAGTGATGGGCATAACTTATCGTTCCTCGTACGAACTAATCGGAAACTTAACTAATAAGTACACAATAAAAACAGTAAAAGTACACAGAGAGAGGACGAAGCGAAGGCACTCACGCATTCTTACCGACGAATATGATTGCTAGCTACTTCTGCGTGTCACACTAGGAAATACAAAGCTTTGAAACGGTCAACTGACGTATCGAGATTCTATTTGGTTGAGATTCAAGTTTGGATAAGTCATTTGTACGTTTCGATAACACCGATATGTGTATGCAAGCGTATTCATGGTAAGGCATGCGTGCACGCGCGCATCTCACCTTGTGAACAAAATGGCGGCGTGAGAGCGTTTTGGCGGGAATTAAGGCGCCGGTAAGGCAGTGCGCTGGTAAGGGTGCTCCCTCACTTGCGCCAGCCGACCCGCCCTCCGCACGAGACCTAGCGGCATAGGACATTTATCATCTGTGTCTGAATAGAGCACTTCAACCAATAGGCGTCCAATGGCATGCCCAGGCTACATTAAAAAAAAAAACATCCAAATAGCTTAAATTAAAATAATGTTAGTAACGTATTCAAGGAATGAAGAGAAAGATTTAAAAAACCGTTTTACTTTTAAACAATCTGCATTCTAAATCGATATAACGACCTGGGTTGCCTTTAAAAATAAATGCTGAAAAGAAATTTAATCTCATAAGTTTTATCATAGATCTCTAGTCATCTTATGATTTGCAAATATTTTATAAAAAAAGATACCTACTGCCAACGTGCGTTCGTATTACTTTAACAACGACTACTTTTGGCAGTATAACTACTATTATGCATACTTATGCCTAAAATTTATGAATAATAGTGAATTGCTTTGGAAAAATAAAATAGAACTTCATATGTCAGTTATTCGTATACCCATTCCAGGTACAACAGAAAGTCTCTCTTAAAAATCTGTTCGGACAAAAAAGATTTGCGAATATAAGAATATGTACCTATAATAAACGGCTGTTTAATTTTTTTTTCATAAAGCTCACTCTTTTCTAAACTAAATCTTTCAAAGATAAAAAATAATACTTAATCCTATGGTATGTTCATAAATATAATAATAATATGGCTAATAAGTTATTTTATTACGATATATTATAATATTATAACAATAATATAACATTTTCGTTCGCGTGATTTCAGTTATTTTCAAATGTTACGTTATTGTTATAAGGTAGATTTGTATTTGTCTAGAATGTAGTTTTTTCGTGTCTACCTTTAAAATGTTTGTAATATTTTTAGTAGTCAGTGTTGTTAATAATTAAAATATTACGTTTGTGTAGTTTATTGTAAAAAAAAACACATTTTTATTTGGTCCCTTTTGCTTGTAATCACTGGATTGATTTGTCTGTTACAAGTGTTAATAAAAAAGAAATAACACTTTTTGTTAATGACAACGGGAAATCTAATGAGGATCAAATCACAATACATGCGCGTGTGTAATAATATTATAATTATGTGTAGACGATCCTAAATAATCAAGTTAAGTATAAACACACTTTTTTATTGTTAATATATTAGTGTTATTACAAGCGAGGGTTATCACAATAATGGTGTTTTGTTCAATGCCCCTATAGAGTGTGGGTACCTAATACAATGTAAATAAATAAATATTGTATAATATATCTGTTTAATCCAAAATCTAATTGTATAAGAAACATCGGTAACTAGAGAAATCTACTGGCAGTCTCAAAAATATTCACCTATTTAAATAATAACCAACTGCCGTCCTATAAAAACACTATTACAACGGTAAAATAAAATTTGCAATAAATATTTGAATTAAAATAAATAAGTAATTAATGTAAATAATCTTTGTTTGTTCGGAAACAAAATATAATTTGTATGACTGTACAAAACGGCTAAAGAGAAAAAACAAGGTTCGTTTTTTTAAATTAAAAACAACGTAGGTACATTAATGTTCGAGTTACTAAACTAAATCGTCCTTAATTAAAAAACTTAAACTACGTTAATAGTTCTTATGATTTTAGGAGAGGCGTTTGAAAATCTGTCAGGGACGGAAGACCCAGTACGCATAAAAATAACCTTGACAAAGTCTATTTTCATATAGTTTAGCAAAAATATTATTTTTTAAAATAAACGCGAGTTCACAATAAGTCACAAACACATACGTCAAATGAAAACGTTTTGGTTCGATCGGCGCATTAAAATAAACGATGTTTAGCACAGCTTTCGGATTTTCTAAAAATGACCGCTAGGGTGTGACGATCGCAATCATTTTTGATTGGATGAATTCTGGCGTGCTAAGACAATACACTGTATCTTCAGATACAGTGTTTTATCGTAACAGCGATAAATACAGTATATTGTCATGGCACGGCAGTATTTATGCCGTTCTGACTGCATAAAAGCATTTTAACCAACAGCGAGAGAGCACCATCCAATCATATGTGATTACAATCATCACACTTTAGCGCAATCATTTTTAGAGAAACACACAGCAGATCAATAAATCGTCAGTGAAATTCTAACAGTGCGTAAGTCATTTTGGCGAGTTTTAACATTTTAATGCCATTCGATGAAGATAATGTGTGACTTTTGTAGGTAATCAAATCAATCTTTTTTATCGCATTAGGTTAAGGTATTTCTTTACTCATTTCATTCCACACACGTATTTCCATTTCCTTCATGTGACAGTCAGTCAGACAGTTTTGACAGTCGAAGCATATCTTCATCGAATGTCATTAAAATGTTAAAACCCGCCAAAATTACTTACTTACACACTGTTAGAATGTCACTGACGAAATGTGAAGAGTGATCACGTTGAAGGAGTAAGTCTGTGGCAAGGTTGTTTTCGCCTAAATGCTGGGCCCTAAATAATGATGCGATGGCCGAAACGATGGAGTTGGAAGCCTGCCGTATCTTATGGTGGTCTGCGTTTGTGGCCAATGTCAAAAGCCAGCAAGTAGGTATCTCGACGCTGCAACCCCATTAAAACATTGCTTTATTACAATTCAAGAAGCTAAAGTGTACAAAATTAGTCTGTTAGTTTTAATAGCCACGTCTACCGATATTTTGTTAATCATTTTGGTTTAGGCTACATATTAACTGGAGGTTATATTAATATTGTTCTTTTATTTGATTTCATTATACGGACTATCTTTGAAACAAAGTTCAACATTTTGTAGGAGTTTTTGAACTATCTATCTAGCTTTATCTATCGAAACTATTTATCTAACTTTAATGGGGTTTGAAGGCAGGTGTTAGACGGGCAAGACAAGCTAAGCTAAAAACAAATTCGAACACTCTTAAATAGGCATGCTCTATAAATGACTCTATAGCGTGCTGTTAGATATCTAAAGGTACTATAACTTACAAACTTAATGCAAAAATCCTAAATCTTCAACTTGTCTTAGCTTAATATTCGTGTATGTACCTACCTAAAAAGATAATGACTACGTTCGAAGTCTATTGGACGTATGTAGGCAACCCGATACCTTTAGCGTTAGTATGTAAGTAACATTCGATAACATCTTAAAGTTTTCGTTCGGAAAAGCCTAAAGGACTTTTACGAACGTTTGCTTTTTTCTCTGTTCACAAGAAGGTGATAAACCAACAATTTTACTCGACTATAAATGTGACATATAAAGAAGTATTTTCGATAAAAAGTACTTCTAGGTGTGTTTTCGTAGTTTTTTAAAACGACATTCAATCTCAACTTTCGTCATTGTCAGTGCCTCTGGAGAGGCAGAGCAAAAACTTAGTATTGTAAATTACTATTAAAAAACGAAAATAAATTTAAATCGAAACTCATGAACATAATGAGGGAAAAAACCCAACGTAAGTGTTTCTGAACATACATTACTATTGGATATGACATAGCCCACATCGCGTAGCGTGCTGCAGATCCCATAGAGTTTTGCATTTTTATTTTTTATGTATGTTCCCCGATTACTAGAAGACGCCTGGACCGATTTGGAAAATTCTTTTTTTGTTTGAAGGGATATACTTTCCAGGTGGTCCCATAGTCATTAGTTCAGGATCTAATGATCTTGAATTCTTCAAATTTTATAGGCACACTTGATATACTTCGTAGTGGCGTTTGAAATGAGTATTTTAAAAAGAATTTTTATTTAGATTATCAAGTTTCTTATTACAACAAATAACATAAAGTTTAGACTAGAAGTATTTACATAAAGCAAAAGATGTTATCGAATGTTTGTTTCATAAAAAGGAATCAGCGGGCGAACAACCCACCCGTATGGTCGGCGGCGGCGTACGCCTCAGTGAGAAGCGGATTGGCCGTCAGCGCCGCGTAGTTGGCGTAGTCCGCGTACGGGGACGCGTAGATCAGCTGGTGGGACGGCTCCCCGGGGGACAGCAGGCCTGCCGCGGCTCCCGCCCCCGTGCCGTTAAGCAGCCCGGCCTGGGACCCCGGGCCTCCGGACATGCGCGGGGACAGTATCAGTGGAGCCCCCAGGGGCGCAGAGGTACGCAGGGCGACGCTGCCCACTCCGCCCCCCGGCGCGAGCAGCCGCTGAGTTTCCGCGGCGACGCGTCTCCATTCTTCGTCAGCTGTGGATCCCCCTTCATTATCAATGTCTAGCAATAAGTGATATATTAGTTATCGTTGATTACTTTTTGACGCTTTTACAATCAGGATTAGGGAGAGTCGAAAATTATAGAAACGCTAAACTAATACCTAAGTAGCAACAGTATCTGCAATTTCATATAAACTCTAATTGTATATGTCGGTGAAAACTAAGTTCTCACCTCCGAGAAATATGTTTTTGCCCGCGGCTTCACTCACGTTAAACCCTCATTTTACCCCTTTAGGGGTTGAATTTTCAAAAATCCTTTCTTAGCGGATACCTACGTCATAATAGCTATCAATATGCTAAATTTCAACCTAATCCGTCCAGAGACAAGCTGTGCGTTGATAGATCAGTCAGTTCTTTTTCTTTAATATATTTAGAAGAAGAAGAAGATAATTCCATCAAAGTTTTTGAATCGTTGTGCAGTATTCTTACAACTTTTTAAAAGTACACTGCGATATCGCGAGCTTTTTCGAACATAAATAAATATACTACAGGATTCTACAGTTTAATTACGCCCATACGTTTCGTTTCAGCTCTCTTAACTTTATTTTCATGGTCTTTGCGATTGTAAAAGCGTCCTCAAATAGCTTACAGAAATGCTGCACCCATAGTTCTAACGTAATGGTTGCAATGAAATCACCCATGTTAATGGTTAACAACCGTAACATGCCACAAATCAATTAAGTTAGTCATCTTAACGTTCGTGTGATGACTCATTGTTGCTGACAAAGGACAGAAATTGTCAATACTGTAACATTATTAATAACAAAGAAGAATACACGGATATTTACATGATAAATAGAAAACAGTAAAAATATAAATGACAAACAACGGATTATTCCAGGACCTATAAGTTATTAACAACCCATTTGTTAGTTATTTTAAAGACCATTAAAATACATAAACATTGGGGGGGCTTACGTCAGCCGCCATCTTGTATAACGAGCTTTTATGAATAACTTTAAAATGGCTGGTGCTATAAAGAAAATTGTAAATTGCTTTTTATTACCAATGAAGTTATTCTCTCCCATTTATTAATGAAACAAATATTATACAAATAAATAAAATTGAAGTAAGTACTTTGTAATTTTGTAATAACTTCCTGGGCTTGTGTTCATTATACATTGGTTATAAAATTTTGACTGTCTATTTGTTTGGCTTAGCCAGTGATAGAAGTTTCTCAGACAGGTAAAGAATAAAGGAGTTTTATGCTAATTTTGTCCTGGAAAATCAAAAAGTTCTCGGAGATTTTTCAAAACCCAATTAGGTTCAGCCAGTGGCAGTTTTCAATGCAATGAAAAACCATATAAACTCTGCATAGTATTTTAAATCGCCGTCACTTTTCTTTTTTGAACTTTACATATTGACGATCTTCCCCGGCGCAGTGGAAAGCATTGTGGTCTTAAAACTGGGAGGTCTCGGGTTCGATTCCCGGCGGAGGTTTGGGAATTGTCTCTGGTCTGGTCTGGTGGGAGGCTTTGGCTGTGGCTATTTACCACCCTACCGTCAAAGAAGTGCCGCCAAGGGATTTAGAGACAGGGAGATAGCGTGTAGAAATCGAATAGGGGTATGGGTTGAATGTACACTGCCATACCCGTTCCAAGTTAGCCCGCTACCATCTTAGACTGCATCGTCGTTTACCATCAGGTGAGATCGCAATAAGGATTATCTTTTCATCGTATAAAAAAAATATATACGGCGCCCTTAATTATTATACTTATTAATAAAAAAAATATGTGCACAGATAAAAAAGATGTGAGTCCTTAATCTAAGTTAGTGACAAAACATGAATGCGACCATACTTATTAGGCACTGACCGTTGACGGGCACAACGGCTTTGGTAGTGGAGTCCCGATATGTGCCGTTTATAATGGCCAGTTCCATTAACTGGCGCTTCTTTAGCTCATCTTCACCGTCTGCTTGCTGGAAACAAATAACATCAAATTCTTACTGATATTCTAAAAGCAACTGTGTTTGTCTGATGGTTTGACCTTCAATCGCGCTGCAACGGATCGACATAATTTTTGCATGGGCATGGTTGAGTACTTTGAGAGTGACATAGGCTAGTTTGTATTCCGAAAAAGCAAAGGATTTCTGCGGTATTTAAAACAACTTAGATTTTTTTTTAAATACCGTTAGCCGCAGAATAAATGGCTTCGTAACATCCGGAAATAAACGGAACATGCGAACGAAGCCGAACTCTTGCAAGAAGAAGCAAGAGTGAATAGGCATCTTCTAGGCAAGCGCGCTCCAACCTAGACCTCATCAGTGCTTTCCAGCATTGACAGCATTGACAGCAATAGAAAAATTCTCGCGAAGAACAGGACAGGGCCCAAGCGAAAAAAGAATAGGTAATTTTAAGTATTTTCAATTATGGTTTGTCATTAACAGCGAATGAATATTTACATTTCAAATATGGTCATGGTTTTCACCTGTGAAACGCATAATAATAATTAATCAAATATACGTTTTGGGCTTTTAATTAGGCACGTTTCCACTTGGATGAAATAACCATCAGCTGACTACTAATATTCGTTAAGGTCCTAAGGGTTTATTTAGCCAGGGGGATGTCAATTATTGGATTACAAAACTGAAGTTTGGATGCAGTTATATTCGCCGAGACTGCAAGCGGTTACAAAGTTGTTTTTTTTTTATATTCAATTAAAATAGAGACAATAATGATCATGGCCTATTATTTAAATAATAAGTCTGATGTTAAATATATAAGGTTGTTTGGAGCAGGAATAATGTTTTTAAAGTTCGCTCTAGCAAACTTACAAATGGGAACGCTTGGCTTCGACAACAAAGATTTTAATGCGTCTTGTAAAAAAGATTCGCTCGTAGACATAATTTATTAGAAGCTGCTGAAGATTGTTTCTATTATTATATGTAATAAATATAGCAGTTGCGCGAATAGAATTCAGAGCACTAAAATTTTTTATTTAATAAGTAAACAAGGAATTAAGTAAACAATATAAATACTTTTTTTAAGATTGCTTTAACATTTTTTAACTTTCAGTCTGCAGAAGTAGAATTTGATTAAAGATAATTAGAAAAATATCAGGCGGGATCCCCATTAGTTGTATCAGAGCATAATTTAATGACCCACTTATGCCCGGTTCCTGTATTATATCTATCTGCAATCTAAGATAAGTTACGAGTAGTAAACAAGAGATAGATTGAACATATTAACCGGCCGTTAAGACTCTTTGCCGGTTCTCCAGACGACGGATAGTACTTTAATCCGTCGATCTCTATTACTATCACGTAAGATTCAATATTTTTTTATAAAACAACTAAACCATTAAACAATATACTTAAGCAAGACCTTAGCTTTTGGCCAGGGTTGGACGAAAAAAAATATTTAAAAAAAATCAAAAACCGCACTGCATTAATAAAAAGTGAAAAGGAAAAAACAATTCTAGTTATCTAGAATTCTGTTAAATAATATTGACTTAAACAGTCGGGACCCATTATTGGGAAGACAAATCGAATGACGTAAGAATGATCAAAATTGGCCCACGCGTATCGTCTCCAGAGCGCCACAAACATACATAGACTGATATACACATTACCCACCCTTGCATCGTGCAGTCGGGTAATAACAGCAGGTCACATCATTAATAAGAAATGTGGATAAACTTACAGGAATTAGAAGACGTTTAACTTCTTCAACAGCTCTGGCCAACTTTATCTTCGCCCTATTCTCTGTGTCTTCGACTGTGAGCAGGACGTGTAAGTCGTCAGCCAGATGCTCCCAATTTGGCTTCCCCCTGTTTGCATCCTCCTGGAATACGCCCAAACAATAAATCATTGGACACGTAATATATAGAAGACATTTATTCCGATTTATATGAACGAAATTATACCGTTAGAAAAAGGACCACCGGTGCCAAGAATGCACAAGTGCTTCAAAAACGCTCGTAAACATGAATTAGGACAAAATATTACTTATTGCAAGATGACTAAAACAACTAGATATAACATTCAGTTTCAAACATACATAAATACAAGTATAGAGCAATATTAATAAGAAATCCTTTAAGAGGATCTTACAAACTTCATGGAATTCATTTGACGTAAGATTCCAAAGAATCCTTAAGTAAAAAGTATTATATAAATAAACCTGACTTGCATTCCAATTGACGCTGCGTGAAATATTAAAAAAATAGATTAATATTAAGATGGTTAGTTTTTCTGTTAAATTATGAAGCATTCATCGATTTCGTAAATAGATTTACCTTTTTCTTATCCCTCATAGAACCTTTGCCCCTGACCATGATTTTGCATCCGGTTTCTTGTTCTAACTGTTTTGCAGTCATGCCTCTGGGTCCGAGAATCCTTCCCACAAAGTTGAACTGTAATAAAAGAAAGAAAACTGTTTATTACCTTAGTCAATATCTTGATTAAAGTACGCGATAAGATAATGAGAAATCAAATAGGCTCGTGATTCCTCAACTACGTCTCACGAAACTACGAAAGTTGTTTGTTGGAATGGGCGTGACGTTCTATAATCACAGATTTTCACAGTCAATTTTAGACTTGCCTTTACCCGAGTTTAAGAAATCTTTTGAATGTTCATGAAAAAAGTATATTGAAGATTTTATAAATGATAAAAAAGCATGGGTATAACTCGCTCCAGAAATTCAGACGGCAATAACTTAAACTGTCATAATATAATAACCTAATATTTTAAAAAGAGCAAGCGCCCAGTTTCTTTTTGGTTCTCGGTTTGAACGGCATTCCGAACCAATAGTAAATTCAGTTGACGATTAAAAAGTGCTTTGCAAAAATTTATTTGAATAGAAAACTATTCTATTCTAATCATTTAACTATAGATGGTGGTACTAGTTGTCGAGATAGAGTAACGTATACCGGAAAATACACAAACATTGATTACAAAACGCCGCCTTGTATTTAGGAATTAACTGCGTAACAGTTGGGTTAACTACCGGCGTTAATGCAGAAATCTAGCTTGAACAAGCACGTATAGTCGTATACACGGGAACATTAGACCGCAAGCTCGTTCCCAGCATCAAAGCAGTGGTCAGTTCGACGCACATGAACCGTGAACGGCTATCATT
The DNA here is from genome assembly GCA_933228805.2 of Hipparchia semele. NCBI lineage: Eukaryota > Metazoa > Arthropoda > Insecta > Lepidoptera > Nymphalidae > Hipparchia > Hipparchia semele. The sequence continues at coordinate 6,234,637 of OW121718.1, forward strand.
CGCCCGTCTACAAAGTAAGAAATGGAACATCTGGAATAGAGCCAAGGAACACACAATATCATAGTAGTTGATTTTCCATACTCTCTCGTTTCGTCCGAACTTTCGGCTGAATTTTGAAATGTTTAGGAGTAAATGGTGGATAAAATAAGCTTCAAGATTTGTCACGCGTGTCACGTTGGATTGTTTCGCGTGACAGCGTGTAAATTGTTTGAATGTATTGCTTATAGTTGAAATATTTTAATAATAACTACTATGTTGCTGTAATAACTAAGTTTTTATTGCAGCACCTGTTCGAGTGCAGTAAACAAGTTAGATGTGGTATGAAATCGATAATTTGTATTCTTAAACGTATACAAATTAGTTAAAAATTATAAAAACTCGAATACATACAATTCTGCTGATTATTTTACATAGTTAATTGTTAATTGTGCTTTGTATAATTTAGTAACCAAAAAAAAAATTTAAACCTAGAATTATAGCAGTACCTAGTATTTAGTATTTTGCAAGACTGAGTTCTGTACAGCAGTTTTATTTTATTTATGGTTTTTTATGTAGGTCGTGTTTGTAGATGCAACTAAAATAACATAGAGTATGTCTCTATTTGATGATTAAGAGGTTATGGCGAAATACGTTAAGAAACTTCTCTTTCATGTTAGATCTGATACAACCCATAAATATCTCGACTTGCTCTGAAAATTTATATTTGCTTGTTCATCGAAAATATAAATCAATCTTAAATTTCAAAAATTTGTTTTTGTTTTATATTGCATAATAATATACATATATTTTATAGGTGTATTTAGGGACTTTGTTGCTATGCTAATATCCGGAACCATTTTTTTCCTCTGGTGCTCTAAAAGTATGTCATTGTGGGTATATTTACATATAAGTATGTTTGTTCTATAATTCTTCATCCAGTCTTGGTATTGAATATAGCTAAATCTAATTGTAATTTTTTTGCGATCTCTATAGGCGGAAATTACCATCGACGGAAAGTGTCTGGCGATATAGATTACCTACATTATTAATTTTTGATGATAATAATCTGTCAAACATATATGAAAATCAGCACTTTTGAGAATATGTGTAAACCGTCGGCGGCCCAATATAGTACGTATATATAACATACCTTCAAAGTATATAGTAATAGGTACTACTCAATCGAGTACACAAGGTCTGAAATCTCGGACCACAAGGCGCAAATTGGGAATTTTGGGAATTTTGGGAATTCGCATAGAAAATCTGTATTTATCGCTAAACTTCTAAACGCCTGTCGCCTGTCAATAACAGTTTCGACTTTACTTTTTCCAAGTGCGAACAAAGCTGAGACGAACAAGACGCCATGTTGAAATAGCGTCGCACTACTTGGCTGTGCGCCCACATACGTTTTCTCACAACCAGTTGATATTTTCATGACAAAAGTGATTACTGTATTTTAGAAAACGCCGGTCATAATGTTCGACGGTATTTAACTACGTCCAAACGATCTTTATGAATAGATAATATAATATAATAAAATATATGACAGATCTTCAAAAAGGAGTCTGGTTTGTCTTTATTTAGGAACTTTGTTACACTTGGTCAGAATTCGCAATGCCAATCTGACTCTTTATTGTATTTTTTTTCTGATTTTTTATAATGTGTGCATTTATATTATATAAAGGCATATCTATTCGCCAAGGGAATAATCTCTTTAAAAAAGGTTATAAAATAAACAGCAAAGCAAGAAATATTAAAATATTTTGAATAGATGACCAATAGTAAAATAAATCTCAGCAAAGGGGTCACACATCGCACGGTCATAGCTGAGTGCTCAGTACCAATTAACACGGTGGTCGCAACAGAATGTAGGTTAGGCATTCTAAATGCTTCCCAGTTGATCATAACTCACTTTGAATTAGTTCTACAACTAGTACAAGACTATATATCCGTTGTGCTCCAACAGTTAAGATTAGTTGCGCGGAAACACTTCCTAAAAATATATGTATACCCCAAGGAATATTCAACTGAGATCTAAATTATTGCTCCGGTTACATTTGTTTATTTCAGCAAAGAACGTTTATTGATTTTTAAATAACATTTTACACGCTTTAGAATAGATCATGCGCAATACGCGGTTTTATGCTTTAAAAAATAATTTTCCATAGGCGTAGATACAAACTGAGACCAAACAAAAAGTACATTTATTCAATTACAACATCCAACAGCGTTTTTCAAGTATTTAATTTTTGATTAATATCGATCCGATATAGAAATAATTTGATTTATAAATGTACACAAATAATAATCATTTCTACATTGGAAACGCCCTCGCCGTCGGCGCATCTAATCGATAAACATCCATTGCATTTCCAGCCCGATCCAGTACTATAAGCTGTAGGTACAGACTATTTATAACTACAGTTTAGCGTTATCATCTAAGTACAATTTGGGTAACTTTGCTGCTGTTAATGTAACAACCGCTAACAGTTTTAAAACCCTTAAATTATGGACCTCAACCACAGCCACGCTTCTAAACCTCAAAGAAATAGCTATGTATCTTGAAGTAAAACCAGCAATTCATTGAATCACTTTGTTCTTGATTTTTATTTCCGCTTTAGTTAATGTGTTAGCTTTTTTCATTTTCATTACTGTCGCGCATATAAGAACTTCTACAGATATTGAAGCTCTGTCAAGTAGTGAATTTAAAAAAATGCTGAAATAGGTTGAAATCTATAAACCGCACTATCACTCTGCTCACACTAAAGATAGTGTTAAAACGAGACAGATTTATGTCAGATCATATTTGTGTCATGTTTTAACTCTAACTTAAGTCCGAGCTGAGTCTGTGCACGCTCTATAGATCTCAGCATAAATATTGAAATTAAGTATGTGAATTACAAAAATATTACCATAAATTAAGGATTGGTAGTCGCTACGCACCAACAGCGACTACCAATGCTAAATCTGACTAGTGAATAATGTAATCAAAATTTTTGAACAATATCTTAAAATTAAATAATTTAAAGAGATGTCAAATATGCTACAAATAAAATAAACTGGGAAACTAAAGGTTTTGAAGAGGAATTTGTATCACTTCTATTAGGAACCTGATTTCGACTTTACAGTATACCTATCCTTATACCTACTTACGTAGTTCATGTTTACAAAATTTCGTAACTTTTTACTTTTCGCTTTCATCAAGACACATTGAACTGTTTGATATTGCAACTTAAATCTTAATACGGTTCATTGTATCATCAACGATGTGATTGTTTGAAGATATGTACCCTTTAAAAGCGCTTGTGTTTTTTCAGCTATTCTCGACTTCATAAAAACATGTGCGATGCACTTACTCAGACTGTTTTGATTTCTCAGATTGGATCTTCTGCAAAGTTATACTCATGGATATATAAAACGTTTTGAAAAGAAAACATCTTTGGATTTATGGGCAGATTTATTGGGTGCTATAATATTACCTACCGCAGTTTCACGCATCAAAATGATATCGTAATCCAGGTTAGGTTTTCATAGAAATGTTCTTATTTTTTGATTACTGACTACTTCTGATAGACTTGATTACTTGGTACTGATTAGGTGCAGGTGTATTAACTGTCGTTAGTGCAATAGATTGATGGGTTAATTTCTTAGTAAGTAATTGCCCTACAATCTGTCATGCAAATATTTAGCACACAATCAATGTTCTGGTTACAAGGTTGTAATAAGGTTCATTTTTCTTCAAAGTATTTAAAGAACAGTTTTGCTGTAGAGGAATTGTACAGATTGGTCACGACGTGCCGTACCGATATGTGCCGTGGGCGATAGTGCCTTTTAAAGTTAAGCTGCGAGTACGTACATGGAGGTCTTATGTCATAATTAATTCAACTTAGCCGTCACATAATGTGCATGTTAACAAATCATGCTATTAAGATGGTTTTCCATGTACTTTATAAGGTAATTGAGTATTAAAAATTGCTAATAAAATCTTTAATTCAGTGGAATCTATATTAGTGAGAACTTTTGACAGAAACATGGAGATTTGAATTTGTTACGTGATGAATGTACATTTTAAAGCAAGCTTTGACGTATGAAATAGGTATATTGTGCTAGCACTGTTTAATGTTTATGCGCAAATAAGGCATACTTACCTGCTGCTACTCCATATCAGTTTTATTTATGCACAAACATAGGTGCGCCAGCAAACCTTTATTTTAATTTATTTATATAATCGCAAGTAGACACATGCCCTTAAGTAGGAACACATGAACTATGTAATAGGTTCAACAGATATTGTACCTACTTCAGATCTGTTAAATATATTATGAAATCAGTTTGAGTAATGGGTTAACACGCTCAAAATCAAAATCAAAATCCATTTATTCGTTGAAATAGGTTTGTAAGTATAAGCTCATTTGCTTTGAGTATATAATAAACTCTATTTGCCTAGTGCAAAAATGAATGATTTCAAAATGACAGGATTTGTATTATGAAATTATTTGAAACATCTGCAAAAATCATTTTTCATTCATCATTTATCAGTAAAATCATAAAACTGCGTACAATTTTTTTTTTTATAGAAAATTTAAAAATTGAAGAAGTTTTATAAAAATTAATAATGTTCATATTAAGAGTATCTACGACGCTGCCAAATTTTTGAAAACCTGAAAAGCGTCTAAAATATTCCCAAACAAAAAGCAGAATGACAAAAACCTATAAAAACGCTTGAAGTCCTAAGTTTTATTTTCTATTGGATTTAGTAATTGTATTATTTAAATATGGGTACACTCAGATATACACAGTGTAGTCTTCTGTTGAGATATCTTTTACCTTCGACATCTAGCTAACCGAACTGACTGCAGCCAGTACCTATGTCAACAGAAAACGTAAAGTCGAGCTCGTTATGTGGTACAAAATAATTTTAATAAACACGATATTTTGAATAACTGTCATAGATATGTTTAATTACTACATGCTCGTATATGACATGATTATCATATGTCAAGTTACAAGAATTTTATTGTTTAGTATGTGGACATTTCTGTTTTTATGGCACTTATAACATAACCAATATTATAAAGGCGAAAGTTTGTACGTGTGTGTGTGTGTTTATCCCGCAAAATTAGAGTTCTCGCGGGAATTGAAAACCCACGATAACGAAGTCATCAAGCGTGCATCATCTAGTTAAAAATATAGGTGTTAGTTACGCCTAAATTGAAGCAAAACATGTAAAAAAACGTTTAACTTAAACTAATATTGCTATTACTTTTGTCTTTTTATTTGAAATAACAAAAACAGGTTCTTTCTCTATTGATAAACCCCATGGAACTATAGAAGCACAAAAAAGTTCAAAGTAAGTCGGTAGACTTTCTTGGTTTTGGCACAAATCGTGTTCATTCACACATTGCGGATGCTTCAGACGCAATGTGCTATGTCCGGCTTCCAAATTTACTAACCTAATTACTGGTTTGGCTGGGAGACAAATGTTGGAGGATGATGAAAAAAAAGTGTATTTATATTGACGGGTAATAAGTAGTTTTATGTCGCCTCTATTTATAGAATGCAACGTCCGTTTTGACAGACAGCTGGCTGGAAGCTTGAGATCTAGCAGACAAGATTCGAGTAAATAATATTTTTTTTATTCAACAAGATAATTCTTGACTGCGATCGACATATTTGAGAACCTGGAGAGAGACAGAAGAATTTTTCCCGGAAAATGAAAGTTCCCATGGGATTTTTAAAAAATAAATACACTCTGACAAACGCATTAACTAGTATAGATATAAAAAAGTTGACTGACTGATTTATCTACGCACAGCTCAAATCACTGTACGGATCGAGCTGTGGTATATAGATAGCTATTATGACATAAGCATCCGCTAAGAAAGGATTTTTGAAAATTCAACCCCTAAAGAGGTAAAATAGGGATTCGAAAAATCGAACTCAACATGAGTGAAGCCGCGGGCAAAAGCTAGTTTGTGTAAAAAAGATATGTGAGCCCAAAATGACAAAGAGAAGCACTCACTAATATATGGAGGTATTAATTTGATGAATCTGTGATAGAGAACATGGGCGGCTTTTTTAAAGGGGCCCATGTCAAACAGTGGATGTGTATTAGCTAATGATGCGAGAGAAGTGTACTTAAGCAGTAAGCTTTTTTTAACCGCATACGTGACGAAATCAACACCTACTTAGCACCCAATATAAAAAAATGAGTGAACACAAATATTTTCAAGTAGCTGAAGCTAGCGACTTCGTCCGCGCAGATATTTCGGTTTTCAAAGAATATCGTCTTTGATTTCGTAGATTAAAAAAAGCTTATGTCCTTTTACTGAATGCAAACAAATACAGATAGCTTTTATAACGTAAGCATCCGCTAAGAAAAGATTTTTGAATATTAAATCCCTAAGTGGGTTAAACAGCGGTTTGAAAAATCTAAATTAATTCATATAAGTATCTAAGCTTAATAAGAGGCAGTTTTTTTGAAATAACAGACACATTTTATTTAATTTGTATAGATAAGCTCAAACTGATATAAGAAGGTTGTTTTTCAGTTCGTTACTAAGTAGATATTATGTTATGTTTTCTTTATTAAGGTCAACGTGAAGCGTTCTACGGACTTATGTGTTTTTAATTTTCCAGAAGCGTTTTTATTGCTACATTACTTGTTACGACATATTACTTGTCCATAGATAATCGCCAGATGGTTTGAGCAAAACAACTAACACGTCAGTTACACAGTTTCATATTATAGTACAAGTGTTAAAGTCGTTAAGTGTCAATTTCCTTTGTTTTTGCTGCTTTATGAGTTGAATACAGGCGGCAAGAGACCGTGGTGAGGGGAAGTTAGTAAAACAGACCTATCTTCATTTCGTCGCAACGCAAAATGTGCAATACGCGGAATGTTCAATACGCAGAATATTCAAAACGCAAAAGGTTCAAAACGCAAAATATTCAAAACTCTAAACGTTCAAAACGCAAAACTTTCAAAAAGGAAAACGTTATGATTTATCGACGTCAATTAAATATTGACAAAAGTGAATTCAAAAATTAACAAAGAATGACATAATCTTGCCGAATTGGTATCAGTTGATATGGATTGCGTCAAAAGAAAACATGTTTAAATGGTGCCTTAGTCAGCAAATATCACGACTTTCCACGCATCAAATATAGGTACCTCTAGTCGATACAATTGTACCTACATCGCGCTAACGAAGTTTAGCTCAACTGAATATATATCAATCAACGAAAATTGAAAACCAAATTAAACATTTAAGCAAAGCAGGCTAAGTTAGTGATTTTACGAATAAAAACATTGCATATACCTAAATGAAAGCAGTTAATTTGCTAGACTAGACAATAACGTTAAGCGCAGAATTGACGCATGGACCTCAGTTGGACGGTCATGAATTTGATCTTTGTTGACCTGTCAGCTGACACACATTAGATAATGTAGGTACATTTATAAAGACTATAGAAGATATAATATAGGCTCTTGTGGGCACATCCCTATGAATGAATCCTTAAATACCTTTAATAAATGCGAAAGTGTTTCTTGGTTTGTCCTTTAATCACGCAGCAACGAATCAACAGACTGACGTGATATTTTTCGTGGGTATAGGTCAAAACCTGGAGAGTTAAATGGATTAATTTTTAACAGATAGTTCACAGATAGTTCCCGCGGCTTTTTAAAAGGCAAAAGCTAGTAGATATACAATAAAGGAAATATTATGTTGAGTTAAGATTTATAAAAATAAAAGCGTCCTTAAAAATTGGTATTTCTTAATGAAAACAGAGTAAAACATGAAGGTAGCTAACTTAAATTAAATTAAATCAACCGCAGAAGCACTCTATCATAAAACCGGAGTTTGTGATACAAAGAGACTTTCATACGACAAAACTCTAAGAAATGTATGAGAATTACGGAGAAATAGATGCCCCATGATTGTAAGATACATCATACGCTTGACCTCTCACCGTTGACACCGACCGACAGATAGATACTAGATAGTATTTGCAGTATTTCTGTGTTACGATGTATAAGGTGAATTTACACTGGTGTATTTAATATTGTATTAATACGAGTTATCAAGATTTGCTTCGTAGACTGCATAATGTTTTACACTTTTTTGACCGAAAATGAGTTAATAAAAAAATTTAAAAATAAGCAATGTTAAGTGCCAAAAACAAATAGTTATCCATACAAACAAATAAGTGAAGTACCTATCAGTGATTTAGATCATAATTTGGATAATCATAATGCACACGTTTTTAAAAATTTTAACTGTCTATTTTTACGGGCTAATCTGACTGAGCCGATTTTAAAACGGTTTAACCGATTAGGATGGGATTAGATTTGGAATTTGGAAAGGCACAGAGTTAGCTTGCATTCTGGAGATGGATACAGGTCACTTTTTATCCCGGAAAATCAAAAAGGTTTCCATGGGATTTTTTTAAACTTAAATCTACGCAGCAAAATCTTGTTTATATTGTAGGGTGGTTCAATTTGCAGCGCCAAATACATTTATTTGCTTTTGACGCTGATACTAATACACTTTTAGCGTTGAATCTCGTGGGATAACAATGTAGCGAAGGTTATGGTCCACGACCCGTCAAGTGCATATACAATCTAATCATCAATTCTGTATGCACGACTTATCGGAACAAATATGCAGGTGATAACACGTATGTATGTAAGAAGTAGTTTGTTCTCACACCAGCGCTCAATGCTACAAGACGGTCGGGTGGTTCGGTGTTTAATTAAAGCAGTTTAGATTAAATTACAATCAAGTAACTAACGCTAGAACTAAAATATACGCTGCGAAAATATGGTTAGAGGGACAGCTGCTATATAATAGTCGGCTAGAGGAGATTTTTTTTGAGAAAGTTATTTTATGTACAAACAATTTATTTCATAGTTAGTATTAAATACTCTTTGCAATTGCGAAAACTTTTGAGTCCTAAAGATATATCTTAGGTATACCTAGTCTACTTCGGTCGTCATCTATATATATAAAATTCAAAGTCCTGACTGACTGACTGAGATATCAATGCACAGCCTAAACTACTGAGGTTAGAAACTTGAAATTTTTACAGTTGGTTCCTTTTATGACGTAGGCGCACACTAAGAAAGGATTATTGGAAATTCCACCCCTAAGGGGTTTAAATAGGGGATGGAAGTTTATATGAAACTCCGTCATTTTTCAAGCTGTTTCCATCAAAGTTGGTATTAGAGCTTTCAGTTAAAAATAAAGAAGTACGTGTGTCACAGTTTTTGAAAATTCCACCCCAAAATCTAATTCCACGCGGACGAAGTCGCGGGGGCAAAAACTAGTATAATATATTTCTTTAAAAAATCCATGTAGGTATTAATATAATACAGCTATCAGTACGCTGATATACTATTATACCTACAATAATAACAGAATCTGACAGGTCGACGAATCGAAAATAATATTCCCTGGCTTAGGATCGCATGTATAGTTTTGGATTTTAGAATGTTTACGTGAATGATGTAATAAAACTGGTATTTAAATCTTGAAATACAGTCGAGTGCTATGAAAATAGGTGCGAATGATTCATCATTTGCCATTTCGTGCAGCACTTCACGATGTATGTGATAAATGTAACGGAAATTAGCGGATTTGCGTAGTGCGTTTACTACCCTAGTTGATGGCTTAATACCTAGAAACCGTTTGACCTTATTTCGGATTTACTTTTAAAGTCCTGATTAAACAGCTGCATATTTTTGCACTGTTGATTGTTTATTATGATTTATATTACACAATTACAACATTTACAACAATGGCAATGTAAATTGTGATTCAATGTCAAAAAGTAAAGTTATTATTTCTTACTATTTAAGAATCTAATTAAATAAAAATTTCAATTAGTATTATTAATGTAATGAAATAATACAATTACTTACTAAATTCGTACTAGCGACAACCCTGCAGCTCCTGTTATTTGTTTTACGTGAATACTATTAGCCGCGACGTCGCCGCCTCTACAATTCTAGCGGAAAGCTGTAACTCCCGGAGGTAAAACTGCTCTTACAATTTGTTAGAACCGACATAATCATGATATGACGCAGTGATAGTCTAGTAGTTAAGGGGTCCGAGGTTCGATCCCAGCCATGCCTCTCTGTCTTCTCGGAGTTATGTGCATTTGAAGCAAGTAAATCGCGAGGAAACCTACATGCCCGAGAGTTCTCTATAATGTTTTCAAAGGTGTGTGAAGTCGGCAATCGCCAGTGTAGTGGAGTATGAAAGTTTTAACATTCTAGAGAACTGTGCAGTGTGCATAGTAGTGAGAGTTGAGATGATGAATGATATACCGAATATTATGTTGATTTTGAAAGACGGCTTTTAGGGTTCCGCAGTAAAACAAGGAAACCTCCTAGTTTCGTCTAGTTTGTCTGTTCATCTGTATCCTATTTTAATCAAAAAATATAAAGGCTGCAAAATTGACATTTGGCACAGTATATAGAATTTTGTTACAGCTCTATAGGTTACAAAATCGCAAATATCGTAGCGTAACATTTACTGCCATATTGAAAAAAAGTTGAAGATAAATCTAATTCAAGCAAAATATAAATCTACCAATCAAACCGCAGACAAAACTACGATGTTACACCAACAGGGAACTGTGCTTCAGCAATAGATTCAACGTGTTTATTTATACACATGTGTTTACAGTGAAATATTATTGCTTGTTTCTAGATTTCCTTCGCAGCCTAAACTGTTTTATCTTCGTACGATTTGGCTTTTACTGACGCTCGCTCTCGTGAATGATAAAGTGCACACCGCTTGGGGAATACTTCACATTACTATTTAAAAACATTTGCTCGCTCGGAAAACGCACCTATTTTGCCTCAGATCAGACCATCTATTTCATAAAACAATGGGACCAGATACCCTCCCTGGCGCACTCCAATTTTTATATTTAACAGGTTCAATGTATTCCACCTTATTCATAATTATCTACCTCTCAACTATAAGTAATATTATAATTTGTACTCATACCGAGTTCAAAGTTATAATAACTTTACTTAAGACGAGGTTCTGGACGAGTTTTAGGTATTTGAGGGGGTGCGCCAGAGGTGAGCGCGCGGTATTAGTCCCGCTCACCGCGGGGGGAATGTAGCGCGAGCGCGAAATATTAGCTTGATAGCGGCAAGAAACGACTCAGTCCGGCTGACAAAACTATATTAGGTCTGTACTGTAACTTATTTTCGTCACTCATATTGTAACTTATATGGCTCGGTTGGTATGGCTACAGTTTATTTTCAGAGAGAGAGTACAGGTTCGATTCCTAGCCAGTAATGTAACATTGTTTTTTTAATTTCCTTATTCATTTTTAGCCTTTTTTTACCATAGTATGTATTTCAATATTACTTACATTTTTTTAAGTACATAATTTGAATAAATAGTGTTTTAAGTTAGGTGTTGTATTTTTTAATTTATTACCTAATTTTTTAATCTATATTCTATATATTAATATATTGATATATTACTAGTTGATGCCCGTGGCTTCGCTCGCGTGGATTAGTTTTTAAAATGAATCCCTATTTCCCTTGTCGAAACATCACGCTTGAACGGCTGGACCGATTTTGATGGGACTTTCACTGGCAGATAGCTGATGGTAGGAGTAATATAGGCTACTTTTTTAACCGATTTTCAAAAAAGGAGTTATATTTTTACCTATGTACCTACTATATCAATATCTCCGTGATTTCTAAACCGATTTTAACGGGACTTTCACTGGTAGATAGCTGATATCATCGGGCATAGTATAGGCTACTTTTTTAACCGACTTTTGAAAAAGGAGAAGAAGGAGTTTTGTTTTTCTACTTCTGTATATCGATATCTCCGTGATTTCTTAACCGATTTGCGTGAATCTTTTTTTAATTGAAACAAAAACCATGCAAGATTTAAAATTAATTAATTAATATCCTTTATTTTTTTTGACGACGTCCCTGGCGCAGTGGTGAGCGCTGTAGTCTTATAACTGGGAGGTCTCGGGTTCGATTCCCGGCGGGGGCAATTTAGGAATTTATAATTTCTAAATTGTCTCTGGTCTGGTCTGGTGGGAGGCTTTGGCCGTGGCTAATTACCACCCTACCTTCAAAGACGTGCCGCCAAGCGATATAGCGTTCCGGCACGATGGCGTGTAGAAACCGACTAGGGTTATGGGTTGAATTTACACTGCTATACCCCTTCCAAGTTAGCCCGCTACCATCTTAGACTGCATCGTCACTTACCATCAGGTGAGATCGCAGTCAAGGGCTATCTTGTTATCGAATAAACAATAAATAAAATGTTCTAATAAATATTTTTCTTACATGTTGTATTTTTTCGCTATTGAGGTGAAAAGTTGGATGTATCACACGATAGCAAAGTTTTTGCTTCTTGTGCCTTTGAATCCCTCACTACTCTTATGATTCTAACTTAGAATCCTTCTCTCGCTCGGGATTCAAACTAGGCACTAGCAACAAAAAAACTTTGCTATCTTGTTGAACAAATAACTATTTCGGGCAAACTATCAATTTTAGAGAAAATTTTTATTTCGTCCCATAGTGCCGCCGCCGCACTATGGGACGAAATAATATAAACCGTCTCATAAATGGTTGGGACGAATGTTATGATTCCAAAGATTTTTCCATGGATTAATATTCTCAGATAATAGGACCTTTATGAATAATGTTGAAAAATAAAAATATTTTAGTTCTAGGTATATAAAATTACTAGTAGGGCGCGTGAGTGCGCGGCTCGCTAAAGCGAACCGCGTGTTTTCTGTTCCCCAAGTAGATCTTCGGATCTTGATCATCTTTTTCCAAAACCACTATTTCATCTTGTACATTTTCTAAGATAGACATCGACGAAATTTGTATGGCCACCATCTTGAATCCGCCATTTTGGTAGTTTTTTTCAGCTCATTGCCAATTGGATAAGGTTTCGAGTGATTTTTGTTTGGGCACCCTCAACCTATCTTCAATACCCTGACCGTGCTCCTCACCCGTCTGCGAAATCCTCAATCATCAACTCCCTCCATATTTTTCATACAAATGAATTTTTATCTTCTATACGAAACCATCAGTTTGGAAAAGAAACCTTATCTTAGTCTTGCATATATTTTGTATGAAAAAAATAAATTCCGCCATTTTGAATTTTTTTCTATTCATTAAGTAGACTTTCGAGTACTGATCATCTTTTTCTAAAAAACTACTCTTCCACTTTTTATACTCTCCAAGATAGGCACCGACGAAATTTATATGACCGCCATCTTAAATCCACCATTTTGGATTTTTTTTCAGCTCCTTGCCAATTGGATGAGGTTTCGAGTGACTTTTGTTCGAGAACCCTCCACCTATCTTCAAACCCTGGCCGTGCTCCTCACCCGTCTCAGAAATCCTCAACCATCAGCTCTCTCCGTATTTTTTCTACAAATGAATTTTTGTCCTCTCTACAAAACCATCAGAAATTTTGAAAAAGGGCCACATAAAGTCTTGCATATATTTTGTATGGAAAAAATAAATTCCGCCATCTTGAATTTTTTTTCTATTCATCAAATAGACCTTTGGGTCTTGATCATCTTTTTCCAAGCAACCACTCTTCCACCATTTATAGTCTCCGAGATAGACACCGACGAAGTTTGTATGGTCGCCATCTTGAATCCACCATTTTGGAGTTTTTTTTCGGCTTTTTGCCAATTGGATGAGGTTTCGAGTGACATTTGGTTGAACACCCCCCCACCTATCTTCAATATCCTGGCCGTGCTCCTCACCCGTCTGCGAAATCCTCAATCATCAGCTATCTCCATATTTTTGTTCCGAATGAATTTTTGCCCTCTATACGAAACCATGAGTAAAAAAAAATTTTTCCATACAAAATTTATAGGAGAGGTGATCAATGAGTCAGTGAATCAGCACGAGTAGCTATATATATATTAACTAGTAGGGTGCGTGGGTGCGCAGCTCGCTAAAGCGAACCGCGGTTTTTCTGTCCACCAAGTAGACCTTCGGGTCTTGATCATCTTTTTCCAAGGAACTACTCTTCCATCTTTCATAGTCTCTGAGATGTACATCGACGAAATTTGTATGAGCGCACCTTGCATCCGCCATTTTGGTATTTTTTTTAGCTTATTGCCAATTGGATGAGGTTTCGAGTGATTTTTGTTTGGGCACCCTCAACCTATCTTCAATACCCTGACCGTGCTCCTCACCCGTCTCCGAAATCCTCAATCATCAGCTCCCTCCATATTTTTCATCCAAATTAATTTTTGTCCTCTATGCGAAACCATCAGCGGAAAGGAACGTATCAAAGTCTTGCATATATTTTGTATATAAAAAAAAAAAATCCGCCATCTTGAATTTTTTTCTATTCATCACGTAGACTAATGGGAACTGATTATCTTTATCAAAGAAACCAGTCCTCCATCTTTTATAGTCTCCGAGATAGACACTGACGAAATTTGTATGGCCATCATCTTGAATCCTCCATTTTGGATTTTTTTTCAGCTCCCTGCCAATTGGATGAGGTTTCGAGTGACTTTTGTTTGAACACTCCTCACCTATCTTCGATACCCCGGCCGTGCTCCTCACCCGTCTCCGAAATCCTCAACCAACAGCTCTCTCCATATTTTTCCTCCAAACGAATTTTTGTCCTATCCTATTTTTGTCCTTTGTCTCTATACGAAACCATCAAAAATTTTGAAAAGGACCCGTATCAAACTTTTGCATATATTTTGTATGGAAAAAAATAAATTCCGCCATCTTGAATTTTTTTTCTATTCATCAAATAGACCTTTGGGTCCTGATCATCTTTTTCCAAGCAACCACTCTTCCACCATTTATAGTCTCCGAGATAGACACCGACGAAGTTTGTATGGTCACCATCTTGAATCCGCCATTTTGGAGTTTTTTTTCGGCTCTTTGCCAATTGGATGAGGTTTCGAGTGACATTTGGTTAAACACCCCCCCACCTATCTTCAATATCCTGGCCTTGCTCCTCACCCGTCTGCGAAATCCTCAATCATCAGCTATCTCCATATTTTTGTTCCGAATGAATTTTTGCCCTCTATACGAAACCATGAGTAAAAAAAAATTTTTCCATACAAAATTTTACAGGAAAGGTGATCAATGAGTCAATCAGTCAGTCAGTGAATCAGTGAATCAGCACGAATAGCTATATATATAGTAACTAGTAGAGCGCGTGGGTGCGCGGCCCGCTGCAGTGGACCGCGGTTTTTCTGCTTTTAGACTTTCAGGGCTTGATCATTTTCTACTAAAAAACCACTCTTCGATTTTTTATTCTTTGTCAAATAGGCACCGACGAAATTTATATGGCCGCCATCTTGATTCCGCTATTTTGGTTTTTTTAGCTCCCTGCCAATTGGATGAGGTTTCACGTGATTTTTGTTTGAGCAACCTCCACCTATCTTCAATACCCTGACCGTTCTCCTCACCCGTCTTCGAAATCCTGAATCATCAGCTTCTTCCATATTTTTTCTAAGAATGAATTTTTGTCCTCTATTTGAAATCATCGGTAATTCTGAAAAAGAACCCTAACAGTCTTGCATATATTTTGTATATGAAAAAAATTAATTCCGCCATCTTGAATTTTTTTCTATTCATCAAGTAGACCTTCAAGTACTGATCATCTTTTTCCAAGAAACTACTCTTCCATCTTTTATAGTCTCCGAGATAGGCACTGACGAAATTTGTATGGCCGCCATCTTGAATTTGCCATTTTGGAGTTTTTGTTCGGCTCTCTGCCAATTGGATGAGGTTTCGAGTGACATTTGGTTGAACACCCCCTACCTATCTTCGATACCCTGGCCGGTGCTCCTCAACCGTCTCCGAAATCCTCAATCATCAGCTCTCTCAATATTTTTCCTCCGAATGAATTTTTGTCCTCTACACGAAACCATGGGTGAAAAAAATTTTTTATTATGTAAATAAGATCATTCTTATTATTTAACTAGTACTTATTTTTAATGAAATAACTAAAATGACAATAATTATTAATAATGAAATAATTTTAAGTAATTAAATTTTTAGTACTTATGGAAAATTAAATAATTTGATTTTTGACATGCTCTCACGAAATAAATATTATCTTTAAAATACTGGCGTTTCATTTTTCTAGTAGCTTATACATTCAATAATACGTGTACAAATTTTCAAATCAAAATGTCAAGAAACAAAAAGTTATTGATTTTCGAGACGGTTTATATGATTTCGTCCCATAGTGCGCCGTCGCCGCACCGCTGCCCGCAAGATTCTCACTTTACTCACTCTTGCAATGTTGATGGTTCCTCAGAATTGAGCTTCAAACGTTTTTTCCGACTGAAAATTAAATATAACTTATTATAATTAATTTTGAAAAAAAAATACTATTGTCCTAAAAAAATGCGTTTAGAAAATGCAAAACAAACACGGTAGGAGAACCGAACCCGTAACTTCTAGCTATCAACTCTCTCCTACACTGACTATTACACCACTGGGGTATTACACCATTATTATTAGATACTTACCTTCTTCTTCGTCAACCCATAGACGTCTACTGCTGAACAAAGGTCTCTTACGTGGACTTCCACAGACCTCGTTCTTGCGCCGCCTGAATCCAGCGGCTCCATGCGACTCGTTTGATGTCGTCGGTCCACCTAGTGGGGGATCTGCCAACATTGAGCTTCCCTGTGTGAGGTCGCTAGTCCAGCACCTTGGAACCCCAACGACTTTCAGCTCTTCGAACTATGTGCCCCGCCCATTTCCACTTTAGTTTCGCGACTCGCAGAGCTATGTCGGTAACTTGGTTCTCCTACGGATCTCCTCATTTCTGATTTGATCTCGCAGGTAATTTGAAAAAACGTAATAATTGTGAAGAAATTACGTAAGTTACCAAGTAATTGAAAATTGATGATGAAATTGATATTTCATGATCCCTTACATAATGCAAAACCTTTACAAAATATTGAGAAAATTAAAAATAGGTAGAGACGTACTTTACAATTTCCATCATCTGCTTTTGATATTTTTTATATAGTGAATTCTTGGATTTTGCTTTTCTTTAGGACCCATTTTCAAAATTAGCCTCTACTACCTAGTACTTATTTATTTAAAACTTCATTTTATGGATTATTTATTTACAATTGACTATAAACAAACTTATAACTAGGTAAACTCTATTTAACTTCACTAAAATATACAAAATAGTCTTCAACATAAAACAAAAACAATTTTACTTATTATAATTAATTTTGAAAAAAAAAAAACACTTGTCCTAAAAAAAAACATAAAACCTTTTTTTAGAAAATGCAAAATGAACGTAGTTGAGATTCGAACCCGCAATTTCTAATTATCAAGTCGCGACCAAACTAACCGAGCCAAATTTCTATTAGAAAGAATGACGAAAATAAGGTACATTATAGTAAAGTTTGATTAGCCGATTTACGTCACATTTACGTACTGTACGATAAAATT
Organism: Hipparchia semele; assembly: GCA_933228805.2. Taxonomy (NCBI): domain Eukaryota; kingdom Metazoa; phylum Arthropoda; class Insecta; order Lepidoptera; family Nymphalidae; genus Hipparchia; species Hipparchia semele. The sequence continues at coordinate 6,252,095 of OW121718.1, forward strand.
AAAAATAGGTAGGTAGACACTTATAACTATCACCATCTGCTTTTGTTGTTTTTATTTTGTTCATTTTCTTTTTCGGACCCATTTTCAAAATTTCTACTACTTAGTACTTATTTATTTACAACTATATTATGGTTTATTTATTAACAATATATTGTATACAAACTTATAACTAGGTACACTCTATTTGACTTCACTAAAATATACAAAATACTCTTCAACATAAAGCAAAAACAATTTTCAATTATTATATTTCGCGATGTTATTTGATAGCCGAGCGAGAGCAGCGCAGCGTAGGTCCAGCTAGCAGCACGCCTCAGCGATCACTGTCTAATTGAGTACGAGTGACAAAGAAGCCGCTACTGGGGATAAAACGGCCAAGACACAAATTGTGATAAAAAAAGATTAAATTATAATAGTCGCTGTAAAAAAAATCTAAAACTGCCATTTTTTGTAGTAAAATATGACAAATAAATTGTACTTAAATTTTACAAAAATTAATGTATGGTAACTGAGAAAAATGGGAATTCATGTATTTGCAGAGGCAACTTTGCAATTTTTTTCTATTGAAAAAAGTTTACGTCATTGTGTTTTGGAAACAGGCATCAGGCCAGAAATATGATCAATTGTAACTCCCTTTTTTTTCATAGTATTATGACCAATAGATTTTGAATAAAACGATCTTCTTTCGGCTCTATTTAGCTGATCAGAGAACCTTAACTTTCCGTTGTGTACCTTATGTAACATCTGTGTCTGTGTAAGATACATTTCAGTGCAAGTGTGTGTCTTCTATCGTGTCACGATCGAATATCAATATCTGTACAATTACAAATAAGATTAAATATAATACTTTAGATTAAATAATAATATTTCTGCAAGTAAGGAAGTAATTCTTGGAAAATGACAGTACGATATCAAATTACGATGTTAAAAATTGATACGATACAAATTTTTCTATTTTGAGACATTGGTGTTGCTAATTTTCGAATTATATAAATCAACTAGCTTTTGCCTCCGCGACTTCGTCCGCGTGGAATTAGATTTTGGGGTGGAATTTTCAAAAACTGTGACACACGTACTTTTTTATTTTTAACTGAAAGCTCAAATACCAACTTTGATGGAAACAGCTTGAAAAATGACGGAGATTCATATAAACTTCCATCCCCTATTTAAACCCCTTAGGGGTGGAATTTCCAATAATCCTTTCTTCTTAGTGTGCGCTTACGTCATAAAAAGAACCAACTGTAAAAATTTTAAGTTTCTAACTTCAATAGTTTAGGCTGTGCGTTGATATCTCAGTCAGTCAATCAGTCAGTTAGGACTTTGAATTTTATATATATAGATGAGATAAGAAGAACGTTACTTTTGGACCTGTTAATTACAACTTTTGATTACAATAAAAAGGGCATAAAACAGACGTGCATCTACTGCAAAAAGTTAACTCGAATCTGATTATGACCTACCTCAAACATCTTACAGTTCTAACTTTAAGTTACATAATGATAATTTCTAGAGACAATAATGATTATTAAACTAAACAACATTAAATACAGACTTAAAAAAGTAATAAAAACGAGGAAATATCTAAACAGTTAATGTAATCAATAAATGGGTGAGGCTTATGAAATATTTGCAAACAATAAAATAAGGATGTCAATTTTAGAATACATTATAAACCTAATGGAAAAAAAAACAGGAAAAATTAATGCACTAGCATACTTGTAAAATCATATTAAGGATTTTTTATCTTGTCACCATACGCACAAATTTTTTGCGACAAAAAAAAAGACACAAAGACACGCAAAGAGAGCTGCGTCGTATTCCTCATTGCTGACGATTGTGACCTCTCTTTTTTAATTTCTAGTCACTCACGGCAGGCAGTAACATAGAGCTTGATAGTCCAAATCATCAATATGTATTTAAAGTATACGAGTAAACACACTCTCTCTGCATCGTCTTTCTCGTTGCTGAGAATCTCGATTATTGTCATGGGCGACCTGATCTCGCCTCTTCCACAAGTTCCACAACTTAATTTTGTCTTCACTCCTCACTGGACAGACGTGCAATACTTATGTGGTCTAATGCATGTGGATTCATCCGTTTGGCTTCTTCCCTATAACTTTACCCGTGACCAAATTTTTTTCTAAATTCTAGGCTAAACGGCGGGCAACGTGACCGAAATAGTCCAAGGTAATCCACAGACCTATTTTTGATAGCCTAGTTTCTTGTCAATCCTCAATAACGTCCACAATATTTTCAGCATCATACTCCAGGAGATCGCTAAAATCATAATCTAACATAACGTTCCTTTTGGCTTTACCGCAGTCGGGTAAAAAGTCTTACAGCATAATGGGAATATTCTTCATAATATTTCGTGCCGAAAAGAACAGCACTAAATGATTTAACAATTTAGTTTAGAGACTGCGAACAACGTAATTAGGATTTTATGCACCTTGTCTTCCCATACAGAATGGGGCAAATAATTAGCAAAAAGTCGCTAGTGTGATCTTACGCTTAGGTACATTATATTTTATCGCCACATCTTTCAAACGAGCAGTATCAACCAGTGAAACCAGTGAGACGAGTTCACAAGTTGCAACAAACTCTCATCTAGTTGATACAGCTATGATTGAACCTGATTTCTATGTGCATGCGACGTTTTATTATAGAAACCGGTGTAGGTACCTCACGCAGTGTACAGTATGATTTTACTTTTTCAATCGGTGACAAGTTTTATGCTTGATTGCGGTCCCAACTCTTGTGATTTATACATATATATGTACAGCCACATATGTATGTATAAATCTGGAAGGAATAGAAGAATAGCAGGTTAGTGAAGATCAACTTTAACATACTGGATGTACCTATAGGAATTAGAAATAGCTTAATAATATAGCTCTATCTATCTATCTCACTACAAGGTAGGATGATGATGATAGCCATAGTGGTACCTCCTAACAGAGTAGACTTGACAAATTCAGATAAGCTTACTTCTTATTTTCATTCGGAATAACTAAAAGTACACACTGTATAATGCAACATAATAATATAATTACAGCTACGCGGCATTGTGCGCTACATTTGGCTCACGTTTGCGTCTATTAAGGGAAATATATCAGTCTTTTATCTAAATAGCACCATTTTTACCGCCAAAATGATGGATTGCACTTGAATGAAGTCCGTGCATTAAAACCTGAGATAGACAATGAATGAGACACATACTTTCATTCATAATATTATGATGCACAGGTGAGTGGTTATTAATGTTTGATCGACGCCAAATAAACACTAGAGGTATTTAAAATATGCGTGCCAACTTAAGTCGACCGTATTATTATATCGCAAGAGAAACAAAATCTGCGTTGATATCGAGCGTTATACTATGCCACCGGTTTGGAATGCCGTTTCTACTGTTCCTTGGTTTAATTGGCAAGAACATAGTTATATACAAGTGAGTTGGAGATAACGCATATTTGAAGCGAAAATAAATTAATTTTTGATTTGTCTTTATCCAAACAACAAACCTGGATCTAGCCTGGAACCTTAAGTTACGCTTGCCAACTGCACTAGAGAATTTGTACGTAGTATCTAGCTGAATATCAAAACTTTCTAGTTTAATGATCTAAACGTGGGAGTACTTGCAAATACCTCAGGATCTTGCTGCAACACTAATAGTCGTGCTAAATTGATTTTGGTTCTATTTCAACACGGCGCGGTCATAAATAAAATATATTGGGCGGAAGAACGAGCATTAGAAGTTAAAACATACGTGAGAAACGAAGCCGCGAGTACAAACAAGTCATTAAGACAAAATTAGGATGACCTACATGTAACCGAACGCTATAAACGCGTTTGTCATAAACTAATATATTTTGGAATTGAATCTAGTGTCCTGATAGATGGAGCTGGAGAATCGAAGCATGCTTAGACAAGTCATCGAGTAAGAAGTTTACATCTACAAATATCCGTATATGTTAAAATATAAATTAGATGAATCATCACCCCGCATTCCACAACAGTGGACATCAAAATGCATAAGTCTTAGTAGTGCTTGAGCTTGAATAAGCTTGAGCTTTAAAGTAAATTAAGCAAGCGCCAAGCCTTGATAGTACAAGCGAACGAAAATCTTTTGAATTGAATGTTTTTTTGTTTATTTTGGTAAAACGCGTCAATAGAAATAAATAAAAATAAGTATAAAGAATACAAATTTATTTTAGGGCAAGTAAATAAAATAAAAATTAAGGCATTTATGATATAAATGAAACCAAGAGTAATGAAGTGTTAAAATGTTTACAAAATGTTTTACTCATAAATTAGCTGTCCAGCTGATACCTGGAATGTCGGCCGTGTGGATAATATACTTTTTTTTAGTCTCTCTATGATTTTCCGTGATAGAAGGTTCTCTGTCTTTCAATTCTGTGCCAAATTTTATCTCTTTAGACGTGGCGTTTCTGTTTAGGCGTTAAAAAGAGCGAATTACTTTCGCGTTTATAATATTGATATGGATAAACCAGTGACTATTTATTTATTTCTTTTGATTGATTTTGACCAAGGAAAAGTCAATAAATAAGTTTTACAATGTCAATAAAATGTAAGCTACGTGTAAAAAGTACACTATAGCAACTAAAACATTTCAGTGGCATTAGTCACGGCCTCCAGAGCGCGAGGCCTTACCATTGTTGCCACAATGTGTTTGACATACGAATATCAGTCACTGTTGGTTCTATTTCTATTCGTATTTGAATTTCGTTAACAGTTTGTTTATCGCCTCGGTTTTTGCGAATTGTATAATCCCAACTCAAAAAAGCGCAGTTTTTTACGTACGTACCAAATTATGTAATGAACCATTCATTAACGGCTAAGACCACATGTTTCACATAAAAGCTGTAATCGCAAGTAGTTCCTGGTATTAAGTGTTTGTACAATAAAATTAATTATTGTAAATTCATTAATCGCATATACAAATATCCCATAGAGGATATATAGTTACCATTTTGATTTTATATTGACATGGAATATCACCATGACTGTTCTTTTAACAGGTATGATAACTCACGATATGTTTAAGCCATAATAAAAATCATATTTTATTTCAAGAGTCCAATACTTCTGTCCATATAAATAATTTAGACAGCGACCGACAGTTAAATTTTATTATTTTAAGACGTTCAAAAATTCAGATGCAATCATTATAACAGTTAAGTAGAATTACCTAAGTACTAACGGATAATTTTATAATTCTTAGTAGAAGTAATATAATATATGAATTATAATATATTCCTTGAAACGGTATATTTGATCTTCAATCAATATCATGTAGGATTCAATTTATCTTAAGATTTATGAACGTATTGTTGAATTCTCACAATTATCTGCATGAAATATTATCATGTGAAGAAAATGTGCATGACTTGTTTGCTTATTTATTATATTGAAAATTCCCTTGAACAAGTTAAATAATGTACGGATATAATTTATTTATTTAAATAGGTGTGGTCTATTTTTAAGTAGGCGTAGTAAAGTGTTCAAATTAATTCATCAAATTAACACCAATCCACGTGGTCCTATAAATCTCTTATTGAATTTTCTCACACTTCATAACTCTGATCTGTCATCACATATAATTAAGTTATATTAACGTTTTATTTATATTCCCTATAAAACCATATCAGTAAAATTTCAAACGTATATGACCCTATAAGGAAACAGACCTGAATCGGATGGCGCCAACCATTCGCTAACAAGAACGCCACGCCGGCCATACAATCTTGAATAGCTACTACTCGCATAGCCACTCGCATTCATTGAAAGTACCACAGAATATATTATAATAAATCTTTAGCCATTTGCTTTGGATAAGAGAATCGCAAGTCTTTTAACGAACCACGTGTAAGAAATTAATTAAAAACGAAATTAATTTGAAGTTAGAAGTGGAAGAGGAAGTGATGCTGCAGGAGTTATATTTTTAGAATAAAAGCTTAATTACATTGAAAGAAAAAATGAACATGGAGTCTGCATGAGACAAAATGGGTCGATTAAGCCTTATGGGGCCTTATGGGTAACCAATCTTTAGTTCGGTGACTTCATACCCAAATAGAGCACACTTCAAATACAGCTTGCTTTTAGATGATATACAGTTACTTAGAGATTACAAGATGATTGATTCACATCCAAATATAAATGGTATAATCAAAATGAAATAGAATAATAATTTCAATAGCGGCAGCATTTGCTGAAAGATTTTATTTTAATTGAAGTAGATAAGAGGTAGAGATATGGCAGCTGTACTTTACAGCGCAATTGGATTCAACCTAGACAACCAAATGGAAATATTCTGAAGTATGTAACTGATAAAAACCATTTCCTAATTTGTATAACCACGATTCTAAAAAGCTTTACTCCTTTCTTTAAACTAACTATAAGCTAACTATAAGCAGTTAGGAATTGTTCGCTGAACGAATTGTTACAGTTTAAAAGCTCAGAGTTTAGTTCAATGACCTCAATTTATGCGTGAGTTGTATAAGACGTATCATTAGCAATTGTAACATTTGATTACAATGAATGGGACTTGGGAGAGATCATTTAAGCCGCAAGCCTCACCCAAGATCTTGTATTCGTAACACGAGATCGCCCTGACATAATAAGTCACCAAATGCAGCAAGCTGCCAACCTTGTCTTTCTATTTATATGACTAACACTAGTTCATTCTGTCCCCCAATGCAATAAAACTTATAACCTGTGACACTTATCTTAATCTAAGGTGTAATGAACCAAAAACCCTTTTAAAAATAACAGCTGGAGAATGTCGTGGCAATTGTAAGATAGCTTTACTTGGACTGGGTGTGACAAGACAAGCTTAAAATTGACAAAGGTTTATTCCAACTTGTCGTGTAGCCTATTAAATGTGTGACGTGCTTTACTGGCTTTGTTATTTTTAATGTTATAACAAACTTTATTTCATTCATTCATTAAAGTCCATTCATAACTTTGTATTGTATTAACAATAAACGTAGTTTTGTATTTTTTTTATTATATTTTTTCTTTCAGTTTATGCTAGCTTTAATTATTCTTGAATGAATTATTTTAAGGTACGTAATACTACGTTTAAGCGAATAAACCACTGCCCCAAAAAATATATATAAAAAGACGTTCAAGGTAACTTTTACGGGGCAAGGGGAGAGTTCGTTATTACCCTTAGTGCCAATTGCACCTTCGCTGAGTAATGTTTAACCTAGGAGGAGTTTGTATTAAAAATCTGTTAAAATATCAAACTTATTATACGTCGGTACCGTTAAATTGAAACACGAGTTTATAGGGGCGTATAATATTTGCTTTAATTGAATCAATTGTAATTTTTTTTGAATTAACGAAATGATCATCAATCAAAAAAAAACAACTTAAAATAAACTTGTAAGTAAACGTAAAAACTTACGAAATCTCCGGAATGCGAGTCGAATTCGCACTTGCCCAGTAGGTACATAATGGACACAGAAACGCTTTCTCAATTGAGTTGAAATGCCACTTTGTTTTTAAGCATATTAAGGAAACCACGTTATAGAACAACTTGGCGTGCACACAGGGTAGGCATAATGCGGAAAAATGATATAAAATGGAGAAAATCGCCAGTTCGAGTTATAAAAACTTAAGGGTAGGCTTTTTATAATTTTTATAATGCCTACCCTTAAGTTTTTTTAAATTCGCACCGAAGATTTTTTCCATTTTGTATCATCTGCCTACCCTGTAGTACATCCTGTGCACGCCACTGACTGAACAAGGTGCTTTGGAAAGATTTTCAAGTAAATTACTATCACTTACATCTGGATGTTCTTTGACTGGCACATATACTTTTTCTGTGAGTGTGGTGACCATGCCTTCTGCTTCTGGTAGAACTAAAGGTTCTTTCTTGACTCCATTTATTTGGAATAAACTTGCTCGTACTTTTGCTATTTCTGTAAAAGAAGAGAGAAAATTTCATGAGTTAAAACACATCTGCCACTATAAATCTGAAAGATTAACCATGTCATATTAGTAACGATAATTTTAGATGCCCGCCCAAATGTTTACTAGGAAAGATAAAAGTTAATGTACTGCTGAGAATTCACATTTATGACAAGTTTATTATGAGTTCGGAGGAAGATTACCGAAACGTGTGCTGTAGTTGCAAGACATGCAAGAATTTGATTTACAGTCGACTATACGAGCTATATACAAAATCGTAGTTGTCCACTAGTACATAATAAAATTGAGTCAAACACCCAAGTATTTGGCAGAAGACTAAGTTCAAAATATAATTATGTATTTAAAACTAGCCAGCCATACTGCATGCATTAGGTACCTTCCTATTTCATTCAATTACTATTTCTTCATTGTTCGGATATAAACTACTGGATCTCTAATATCTGATGTTCTGATTTCATTATAACGGAATCTTATCTTAGTCATGTAATTATTTTTCTAAACAACTTTTGGAAATGTGGATTGTTTTATCTTTTGTGTGCGGACAACGAAATATTTCACATGTTTGTGAAATTTCTATTTAGGTATACCGATTTGGTAAACGCTTTCTCTCTCTCCATATGTAACATCGGTGTTTAAATACAGGATTTCATTTTATCTTCCTCATCCAGATAAGGAGTTGATGAGTCATTGGGTAATATCCGGAGTATCTACTCAATTGTACCGCCATATGTTTTTGTAACATCACTTGCATAAAAAGTGTGTCGGGTCCTTATGCATGTAATACCTATTCAACGCGTGACTAGTCATGTTTTAAACACGAAGAAAATCCTTACAATGAATTTTAATAAAAATTTTAATACATTTGGTTTTACTTGTAATATACATATACCATATAGTACCTAGTTGTGATATTCAAACATTGATGATCAATGCGTGTATTTGTAAATATCATCATCACAATCAGGGAATCTACAATGGCTCACTACTGAACGCAGATCTTCTCTGAGACAAAGGTATAGTCTACCATGCTGGCTCAATGCAAATTGGCAGAATTCACACACCTTTGACAACATTATCGAGAACTCTCAGACGCGCAGGTTTCCTCACGATGTGTTCCTTCGCCGTTGAAGCATATGATATATTTAATTGATTAAACGCACAAAAACTCTGAAAAGTTAGAGGATTGGGATATAAATATACACTAATAGATTCACAAAGTGAAAAATTATAATACTCGTGCATTGACAAAAATAAATGTTTTTGTTCGTCCTCTATGCATTTCAGTATCTTTCATCCGACTGAGCTGAAACTTGGCACCGAGATGGCTTACCTACATCCTGGTGATTCGTGAATACTTTTCATCGAAAAATTGTTATATACAAAAATTAGTATTGTTAAATTAAGTCTGATGTTGATATTTTATATAACTTTACATAGGAATGATTCTTCCATACATGATACAACGTAACACTCGCGAAGACCAAAGTGTTGACTTGGCACAAAAAATCAAAAGAAGATTCTGTTATGATTTAAGTAGAGTATGATAGAACAAAATAATGAAAACTTTTTTTATTCGATGGCGTAATATAGCCCTTGATTGCTTTCTCATCTGATTGTAAGTGACGATGCAGTATGATATTACCATACTAGCGGGCTAACGGGCGAGGTATGGCAGTGTGAAATAAACCCAACCGGTTTCTATACCCATCGTACTGGAACGCAAAATTACTTGACGGCGCGACTAGGGTGGTAATTATAGGTAGCCATGGCCAGTCTCCCACCAGACCCCACCAGAGACAATTCAAAAATTATAAATTTCCGAATTGCCCCGCCTACTGAGCCTTCCTCTTATAAGACACCAGCGCTCATCACTGCGTCAGGGAGGTCGCTTAAACCATTAAAATAGGATGTTAATTAACTTCCGTTGAATAGTAACGTAATACCGAAAACCTCCTCAGGGTTCCGTAACCAAACGGGACCCTATTACTAAGCCTCGCTATCCGTCCTTCCATCTGTCTTTCAGCGGGCTCTCATGAACTATAATCATACTACACCCAACATATAATTTCTATAACAACGAATAATAAAATAAATAAAGTAAAATTAAAGAGGATCTCCATACAATAAGCTTTTGTTTTGTTAGATATTTTCAAACCTCTATTTTACCCCCTTAAGCGTCGAATTTTTCAAAAATTCTTTCTAAGCAGATGTCTACATTTAGCAGAATGTCTACATCCTAATAGCTCAGGCGACATCTCGACCGAAAGCTATCTGTATGCCTTTTTACTTAAAGAGTGAAGAGTTTTTTCACTATAGAGTGGTTTGAGCCGTGCATTGATAGATCAGTCAAGTTAGTCAATTAGTCGTTCATTCAGTCACCTCATCCTTTAACATATATTTAGGTATTAGCTGGTGTTAGGTAAAGCTTAATGGCACGAAACCCTTCGTGTGCGGATCCAACTCGCACTTGCGCTGTTTTTTTTTATTCTTAGAACATCAAACACGACGGACATGTCCGTCCGTCCATATTGAGTCCACCGAGAACTGGCGACAATGTAGTGGAGCTTTCACGCCATATAAGGTCAGCAAAGTGAGTAAACAAGCCATTAACCCGCCTCGCAGCGTTGTGATCTGCAGTGGATTATGTATTTAATTGCTACCTTCCAGTGCATCGAAACCTCTTGCCGCAGAAAACAAGGGGAATATTTCCTCTGAAGTGTTAACGTGTCCCAATTTTATTTCCATCTAGCTTTTTCCCGTGACTTTGTCCATCTACCAGTGCATCGAAATCTTTTGACGTAGAAAACCAAGTAAATATTTCCTCTGAAGTGTTCACATGTCCCAATTTTATTTGCATCTAGCTTTTTCTTGCGATTTTGACCATCTTCTAGTACATCGAAACCTTTTGCAGCAGAAAACCAGGCAAATATTTCCTCTGAAGTCTTTATTTCCAAGTAGCCTTTGCCCGTTAGGTACTTCGTCTGCATGGAGTAAGGTTGTTAAAAATACCCGCGGGAACCCTCTAGTTTGTATTTAATACCCATGCAAAAAACATGTTCATCCGTTGCTGCGTGATTGAAAGACAAACCAACAAACACACTTTCGTATTTATTAGTAATGATTTCATCGATAAATGTCCGTAATTTGCACCACGCGACCTAAATAATTTTTTGCACGATAACTCTTGTGTCAGTTAAGAGTCATCTTAAAAAGTAATAAATTTTTGAGCCATAATAAGGGCATTACTCCTTAATTAAATGCAATAACTATCTGTGATAATATTTCGCTAGTCATATCTACTTTACCTACCTAACACATCGCAGTATACGATCTACAAAATGCAGAGTATACTGAATAAATTTATTGTCTACATAGACTTATATACCTATCGTGTCAAACGCGACTACGAACTCAAAAAGCAAATTATATAAAAAAAAAACTCGACCTGCGTTAAAAAATATCAACTGTAAATTCATATTTTCGATAGGTTTTTTTTTTTACGGACGGAGTATTACCCAACTCTATGTCACTCCCGCAATTAAGACAAATCTAATGACACCTCATAATATGTTAAAATCCGTCAAACCGTTTAGACTACAGAGCGTGCCAAAGAAATCGACGTACACAGGGTATACACACATGCATCTATATACACGCAAACATACAAATGCTTTAAACATTACCCCCCCCCCCTCTTTCGACAGTCCGATAAAGAAGAAAAAAAGTTTTAAAAATCGAACCCGACTACGGAAAATTAGATTTAACATCCGCGATATCAATTTTTAAGAAAAAGTGGGCCGTTATAAGTTTGACATGTGTGTCTGTGTATCTGTGTCTGCCTGTTCCCTCGTTGCTCTCCAACGAATGGACCGATTTTGATGCGGTTTTTTTCTGTTCATGATCGAGATGGATCTTAGCTTTAATTTATGAAGATCTGCTCAGGCGTTTAATGATCATCAGCTCATTTTCCACCTTGATTAGGTGTTACAAACTTTCACAGGTGCGATTGATTGTAAATTTTACTTTTACTTTGGATTATTGGCAAGATATGGTAATCTTGAGCTGATGCTGCAGCCTCAAGTAGTCTGCGGGATACCCAACTCCTTAGAAACTTACAGCGGATATAGTGTGTTTGGGCTCATTAGAACCGTTTCAATGAATAAGTGTTCTAGATAGATGATGATCGAGGATTGAGAAAGAGGATCTGATATTGGAGCAGAAAACTAAGTAACAGGATATAGGATATATCGTCCATAGTCCGGCCATAGATTCACAAGTAGGGGGTGTTATAAGTTTTTAATTTACACTTACGTCCATATAAAATGTAGCCTAGCTATGTCACTCGGATCAAAATAACGAAGCGATGGACGCCTCACTCATCAATCGACTCAGTAGTTTAGGCTCTACGATGGAACATATAGTAAACTAGCTTTTGACGACTTCTTCCGCGTGAAATTAGGTTTTGGGGTGGAATTTTCAAAAACTGTTACACACGTAATTCTTTATTTTTAACTGATAGCTCAAATACCAACTTTGATGGAAATAGCTTGAAAAATGACGGAGTTTCATATAAACTTCCATCCCCTATTTAAATCACTTAGGGGTGGAATTTCCAATAATCCTTTCTTAGTGTGCGCCTACGTCATAAAAGGAACCAACTGTAAAAATTTCGAGTTTCTAACTTCAGTAGTTTAGGCTGTGCGTTGATATCTCAGTCAGTCAGTCAGTCAGTCAGGACTTTGAATTTTATATATATAGATAAATAAATATACACACATACACATATAAACTGTTCAAAACATTACCCCTTCCATTTGGCCCGGTAAGAAAAAACTGGGTTGTCTGAAAAAACCTTCGTTAAAGGTAACTTGTCATAGCGGACGCGACGTTGACGGGTGTCGAAACACTTGTATCAGTCTAAACAATACAAGCGCCTTTTGTTAGCAAATGGGACTTAAAAACAAAAACAAAAGGTGGTATAATAGAGGCTGTATTGACGCAGGTGATCTTGGGCCTGTCCGTCCGTCACTCTATATTTTGTACGTTCTTTTATACATGCTATGATTAATCTTTTACATGACATCTAACGAGTTAGAAATTGATTTTGGTTCTCAACAAACAACCAACCAAAACAAAAAACCTTAAAGTCTTTAGTAGGTAAAATAGTTCTACAGCGATCTTGATTTAAAAAAAAAAACAAGAGATCGAGAAACGTATGTATCGAGAAAGAGATGACGGTAATGCAAGTTTGCTGCGAAATTAGCACGAAGTCAAATCATATTAAGTACATATTGTCTTTATAAGAATAAATAATTAATAAAAATTTCACGAGCATTTTTTGCAATTATTTGCGAGCAAAGTTGCGATTATTTACACAAATAAAGAAAAATGTAACAAAAATTAATTGCTGTTTCTTTGGAAAAAAAATATCTAATTCTGGAGCATATTGGAAAATTTTAGTCGAGAGTATTGTTCAAAAGAAATTTAGATTAAAGATCCAAAAAGCAAAAATAATAGACTACTGGCCCGGTCCAAAAATGGACGGGTCATATGAACCACCAGGTGACCTATATAGGACGATATAAGAGCATAAAATAATACGATTCAGCACTATGCCGTCACTTGTAAGCTGTCCAACTGAGTGCTGGTGAGAATTGAAAAGTGCAGGTAGAGGGAGTACATTTTGGTCATATATTTTTGTACGGCATTTTTACCATCGATAGATCCATGAAAAATAATAAGAAAGCGCGCAGTGCCGTACAAAAATGTGGATCCACAAAGTCGGTAAACTTTTTTGATTTTCTGAAAATTTCCAGGGTAAATTTGGTCATTTGATTCTGTACGGCATCAGCTTCATACTGTTTCAATACAGCTTCTAATCCATTATTCCGCAACGCCGTACAAAAATCATGCGACAATGGAAAAAAATCGAGGGTTGCAACCCCCTCTCTTTTCGTGGTCCAGGGGGTGATTTGATACAACATAAAATTAATTTATTTTGAAAGTATTTTATGCATAGATAATATTTTTTTACATGCCGTACATTTTCGTTGGTCCAAAGTTTTGTAGGGGAAAAAAAACTCAAGGACCTCAACCCCTACAAAACTTTGGACCAACGAAAATGTACGGCATGTAAAAAAATATTATCTATGCATAAAATACTTTCAAAATAAATTAATTTTATTTTGTATCAAATCACCCCCTGGACCACGAAAAGAGAGGGGGTTGCAACCCTCGATTTTTTTCCATTGTCGCATGATTTTTGTACGGCGTTGCGGAATAATGGATTAGAAGCTGTATTGAAACAGTATGAAGCTGATGCCGTACAGAATCAAATGACCAAATTTACCCTGGAAATTTTCAGAAAATCAAAAAAGTTTACCGACTTTGTGGATCCACATTTTTGTACGGCACTGCGCGCTTTCTTATTATTTTTCATGGATCTATCGATGGTAAAAATGCCGTACAAAAATATATGACCAAAATGTACTCCCTCTACCTGCACTTTTCAATTCTCACCAGCACTCAGTTGGACAGCTTACAAGTGACGGCATAGTGCTGAATCGTATTATTTTATGCTCTTATATCGTCCTATATGGGTCACCTGGTGGTTCATATGACCCGTCCATTTTTGGACCGGGCCAGTAGTCTATAAGTATTTAAATATAAATGTTACTTTCCATATAGATTTCATGTTAGGGCGTACCGAAAATTGCATACCTAAGTTCTCAATAAGAACCGTCCAACAATGAATTTATAGTAAGTACTAGTAAGTTGGAAATTATATCGTTTCTTCCCACAAACGAGCAGAAAACCACAATCAGTACAGTTTAATTTTCTGATTACTTATATTACTATAACCGCAGTTGAGCTCACCGACACTGTATCTACTATAAATATTTAAGAATCTACTGGGTCTAACCTTGGGAAAATTGTCTCTAATAGCGATCGCCTTAAAGTTCATAATCTAAAAGATGTCAATTCTCGATCAATACGAGAACATTAGAACAGGTTTTCATTTTCTACTTAAAATAACAGATAGAGCAATAATGCATTTGCTAGATATTAAACTATTGTGTTAATTAGATACCTATTGTTTTTGCAATCATTAGCAAATGATAAAATCAATAGTTCAATTAGAATTAACTGTACAATAAACGAGGGTTAAGAAACTACGATCCAAATTTACCAAAATGGAATAAACTGAACAAGTATTTTACGTTTTAGCCAACCTTAGTTTGCTTCTAATTTGCGATTAAAATCGATATTCACCAGTAAATCACTGTTATATCCAGTAAATATGGAAAAAAAATAATTCCTGGTATATTTAAGAGCAAAAAGTTTGGTAAAATCTGATATCGGATGTATTTGGGCAACGTATCTAATACGCAAAAAGGTTTCAACTCTCAAAACTTGGCAATAGAAAAATTAACTGTAATTTTTTTTAAGTAGATATATAATTAATTTTACAATTTTTTTGTGCGTTGAATCCTTCTTGCATAACTACGTTCAAATAAACCTAAAAGAATATAGGACGTGCATTGTTGTTTGCATATTATGATGTAAATCGCGATGCAAGTTAACTCGGTCTCAAAATCACTTTTAGTTTCAACGTACAACAGCGGAAAATTTAATTAGTTACATCAATTATTACAAGCACTACTCTTGTTTTTTAATTCGTTAGCACGTACAAAACGTAAAAACTAATAACTAACTAGGTTCAGTGAGCGAAGGTGTAGTCTAGACAGAGAAATTATACGGTGGTGCGTTAATTAAACTTGACGGCGACAATTGGAGCAGAAATGAGCAAAATATATTAGTTCACATACCAGAAAATGCAAAATGTTATTATGAATGTCACCAAAATGATAAACGACTAGGTTAGGTTAGATATATGACTTGTAAAGTTAGGTATAACTTTAAAGTTATACCTACTCAGAATTATAATAATAAATAAACGGGAGAAACGGCAGAGGTGTGTGCGAAAACACAAGTGCACTCTCAGTTCCCTCACTCTCATAAAGCGGGACGGAAACCCGTCACAAGAAATCAGATGTAGGAATCGGCTTTACGTTTACGTGCTCCCCAAGGCATAGAGGTTATACTCGTGCAGCGCGTACTTCCTAATTATGCGATAGAACTGCGAGTTTCTTGACAGAAAAACCTAATGCATAGACAGTTTTACATTCGTAAAGTCATACACTTCACTTACAATAATTCTAACTGAAAAATTGGTGAACTCTATTGGTAGCCATGAGAATAATCGCTTGAAAGCTAAGTTCTATGTGAGTACTGTACTCAACCTAAATATTTTAAAAATAAAACTGGCCTAAACAATCACACTGAAAAATTGTTTAAAAGATCCGAAGAGCGTGTAGTACTTAAGACTTCCGACAGCCTATATGTTAAAGATACAGTAATGTATAATTTGACTCCTGACAATACAAAGTGGTGTACACATACGAACAATAAGATACAGCGGGAATTTTCTCACGTCGTGCAGCGATGCGTTAACGCGCCGCTACGGTCAGTTTGCGTGTTGAGTTGCAACCACCGTGACTTGGATCACGCAAACGTCGATAGATTCAAAGGTATATTCATCGGTATCTCAACCCATCGCTAGCCCACTACTGGGCAGAGCGAGCCTATTTTGTAGAAGCTGCACCAATCATTGCTACAGTCTCAATCGTGATGATTGGCTAAAATTGCATTTTTTCTATTTTATTCGTGTTATTAAAATTCGTGAAAGAATAGTGCACATTTCCATTCATAAAAAAATAAAATGTAGTAAATTTTAAAAACAAACGTCATCTATTGGTGTGTGCTTAGCTGACCATTCTCAACCACCTTAAATAGAAAAGCTTTTCGCATGGTGACCCCCAAACTTCAACACGGGGAAAGCACTTAATGATGATAATGATGATTTTCTTGAAGAAATAAGAAAACTCTGTTTATGAGAATCGTCACAATTCAAATCTCCTTCTTAATGTGCCGTCTCCTTGCGAAGGTTGGCAATCATTACGGCGATTTGAACTTTTGAGACCGCTGCTCTAAATAATGCCTTTGTGCTCTTCCCGAACCATTGGCGCAAGTTTTTCAGCCACGATATCCTTCTGCGGCCAGGCCTCCTTCTACCTGCCACTTTCCCCTGCATGATCAGTTGAAGGAGTTCATATTTTCTGGTGTTACGCATCACGTGCCCAAAATACTCCAATTTCCTCTTCTTAACGGTTGTAAGTATCTCTGTGACCTTCCCCATTCTTTGTAACACAGTGCTATTTCGTACGCGGTCTCTCCAAGAAATTCGTAGCATACGTCTGTACACCCACATCTCGAACGCTTCCAGTTTTTTAGACATCGTTTCTGTCAGCGTCCAAGCTTCTACACCATAGAGAAGTACAGAAAAAATATAGCACCGCGCTATGCGTGTTCTGAGAGAGATGCTTAGGTTCCGGTCACAGAGAACTTTTTTCATTCTTGAAAATGCGTTGCGAGCTTGCTCTATTCTGCATCTTATTTCAAGGCTGTGATCTCCTGTGTCGTCAACCATTGTGCCTAGATATTTAAATTTGGTAACCTGTTCAAGACTCTGACCATTTAAGGATAAAGACGTGTTAAGCTCGGGTGTTCGGCTTATTACCATGTACTTCGTCTTTTTGATATTGATATTAATACCATATTCGACACTAACGGAAGCTACTGAATCGACTAACCTTTGAAGGCCCGCAAGACTATCGGCGATTAGTATCGTATCGTCTGCGTATCTAATGTTGTTCAACACTTTACCATTAATTGATATGCCGTCTGGACTGTTATCTAGCGCCTCTGAAAATATGGCTTCAGCATACAAATTAAACAATAAGGGTGACAAAATACAACCTTGTCGCACGCCTCTTTCTATCTCAATGTATGAGGATAATTTCCCGTTAACCCTTATATTTGCACACTGCTTCCAGTATAAGTTTCTTATGAATCGACAGTCGTTAAAGTCTAAGCCAATCTTCTGAAGTACCTCCATCAATTTGACATGTTGAACGCGGTCAAAGGCCTTTTCATAGTCAATAAAACAGACAAACAGATCTTTATTCATATCCCAGCATCTTTGTACCAGCACTTGGTAGCCAAAAAGTGCGTCTCTCGTTCCCAGCCCGTTTCTAAAACCAAACTGGGTATATGATAGTAAGGACTCACATTTTGAGTAAATTCTGTTATGAATTATTTTTAAGAACAGCTTCAAAACGTGACTCATTAGCGATATGGTACGATAATCACTGCATCTTTTGGGATTTCTGATTTTAGGTAGGGTAATGAATGTTGATTTGAGCCAGTCAGATGGAATTGTGCCAGAGTCGTAAATAGCATTGAAGAGGTTAACAAGATAATCTAGATTATGCTCCTCAATCACTTTTATCACCTCGACTGGTATGTCATCGGGACCAACAGCTTTTCTTGCTTTAGCATTTCTGATGGCATGATAGACCTCGCTCCTTGTAATGGCAGGTCCCGTGTCTTTGCAGACGAAATCCACAGGATCAGGTCGAGTGTCTCGAAAGAGCTCGGTGACATAGTGCTCCCAAGTTACTATCATGTCATCAGTGCAAGAGGCATACTTGCCATCTTTGTTAAGAAGAGTTGCTTGTGTGCGGCCTTGATGTTTAGGGGCTATGAGCTCTTTAATCTTCTTATGCATGTTAAAACAGTCAAACTTTTTATCCAATTCTTCTATTTCAGAGCATAGATCACCATACCACTCAAATTCAAATACCTATACTAAAAAGGTATTTACTATATTAGGCTAGTGCTAATAACATCATCATGAGCAATGTTATCAAAACTTAACATGTACGTTGAATCAAGTACAAATATTGAATCTACATTTCAAAACTGGATACCGCGATGGATAGGTAATGCCGAATGCGTAAGCAAATAAAAATACAAATTTTATAGCAAAGCAAATAATATAAAACATGTAGTTTGTTGTAAACTCTGCAATTGATTACAGGACGACATAAATCTCGAAATAAAAAATCAATAAACGTGGATGATTAAAATACAAACAGTAAGTAGGTACTTACTTCATACTTATAAATGATTAATGTGAACAAGTATACGAATACAAATCAATTTATTTAAAAGTGCTCTACAATAAATTAAGAGTTCCACGTATCGAGACGAAGAAGCTTTGATGATTGAATTTTAGTAGTGTCTTAATAAATCTATTAAAACCTTTGATAAAGCTGTACAGTATAAGTTGGTAAGTTACACAATTATTTGATTTCTTTTTATGCAATTCAAAAATTTTGAATAGGTACTCTGAAATTTAAAAGTTGAGGTCGGCCTGACAGTTGTGTTTTAAAAGCTGCATATAAAAGCTCATTTTGCAAATGTATTGCAAGTTTATTATGTTAGCTACTTACATTAGTAATACCTTCGAGTATTACTTACAGGTGTAACGCCGTCTTACGTAATTTTTTTTTTTAGTAGTAGTTACGCAAGTAGATAACATAGCCAATTTAAGATAAATTCTCAAATATTAATAATCTTACAAGTTTTTCATTTACAATCATAAATCAATTAAATGAAAGAGCTCTCTACTTATTTAAATAAAACTTACAGGGGTATAGTCGCCCTAAGAAAATGTATTAAAAATTAATCCTCTATTCTATTTATCATTATTTTTTGTTGGCTTCTGTTCGTCATCGTCTAAAATATACAACTATTAGCCATTTTAGACAAATGTTGTCTCAAGCGTATTTAAACGTGTTATTTCAACAGAATGGTCACTTTCAGTCAATACAAGTGGAGACTTCCTGCCTCCGATGTCAAGCACTGATGTGCATGAATTATGCATAAGATTTAGATGGTTGCAGCTAACAATGACTAGCAAACCTTCAGTAAAAAAAATAACTTCTCGTATCTTTCAAAACTGTTTTATTTATCCACTAGCATTTGCCCGCGGCTTCGCTCACGTTAAGTTCGCTTTTTCTAATCAGTATTTTACCCGCATAGGGGTTGAATTTTCAAAAATCCTTTCTTAGCGGATGCCTACGTCATAATCCTATACGTATGCCTAGCCCGATCCATCTAGTGATTTGAGCTGTGCGTTGATAGATCGGTCAGTCAGTCAGTCAGTCAGTCAGTCAGTCAGTCAATGTGTTTTTTCGTTGATTTGTCCTTCGATCACGCAGTACCGGAACAATGAAGTGTCAGTCAGTCAATGTGTTTTTTCGTTGATTTGTCCTTTGATCACGCAGTACCGGAACAATGAAGTGATTTTTTGCATGGATATAGTTGACGACTTTGAAGAGTGACTAATGCAAGAGACATTGGAACTATACCCGGAAAAATAGAAGGTCCCGCGGGATTTTTAAAACATAACTCTTATAATTGGACGCAGATACGCAATAAAGATATAACCTACAAACCTTTGTCAAATTAAATACGAGTAAGTACATACATAATGTAAAGGAATCAAGTAAACTTTTCAAGTGATAAGTTGTTTGAGTTGACTCTTTATTGCGTATCTGGGTCCAATTATTTAAATTATTAACATACGAAAACTTTTCATTTTTAAAAACGCCTCCAGACGATGTTCGAAAAAATAAATGTGTGTAGGTAAGTATTTCAATCTCTCTCTTTTTGTATCCTCAATGACAATTAAAGGTGGTATTGAAATAGAATCTGTAGTAACCAATAGTGACCTGCGTAAAAAGAGATGAATGAAACGTCAAGAAGCAAAAACGTAGTGATTATAATATTATGCTCTTGGCAAATCACTATTTCGAAACATTATTCATTACCACAACGTGTGGGTCGACAAATATTTTTCTTAGAACTGCAGCAAAATAACCTTTAATGATATCAAATTGTGAATCATTTTTCATTGAGAAAACGTGTAAAACATAATTTTTCGAAGACATGAAAACACTTGCCCCGTTAAACAAGTATTTATTGCAAAACGTTCTACAATCAATTTACATGTTAACATGTTAACGTCAACAGATTTTGATAAATCCTATGAATATCTAATATTCAATGAAAAAGAATATATTCAAAAAATTTGTTCTAACACAATACCTATCTATACCTATTTTAAAAAAGCGTTACTGGGTTTATATTACCTAAGTAATTTTAATTTCAAAATTTTGGGATCGCCAGTTTACACATCTAGTTGTAGCTTTCCAGTTTCAAGGAAATGTTGGTCATTAATTTGTGTAAAGGCTATGTCACTTACAAATAAAATACATAATATTGTACCTAAGTCAGGTATTCACAACAAAGTAAATACAAAAAACAGACGTGGTGGTAATTAATGACATGTTCTAGAACCGGTGGCAGTGGGATTTTTATGTTATGTACACGCGAATGAAGTTTTTGTGCTATTTATCGGAATCTAATTCATTGTCATACATACCTAATACAAGTATGTGCATTTATTTTAACCATTTGCAATCAGGGTTATCAAACGCGATTCTTGGTTGACTACGTCCACAAACTATAACAACCCCCCGATCCAATACTTCCTGCCAACTCTAAACAAGTGCTCTCTGCTCCGCTTGTCATTTCTCAGCCGAATACATCAACAATGGATTATGCATGGATTTAGAAACTATGTACTTTATTCTTAAGGTATTTGTTTAACATGAATGGACATCACAATAATTAAGTACATATTTATTTACTCATACTAATAAAATTGTCATAAACAACGAAACAGAGTTACCTATGATTGTTTGCTTTGTTCTTCAATCACGCATTAACAGAGTAACAGTTCGATTTGATTTTTTGAACGATGACCTAAAGAGTGATATAGGACACTTTTTAAACAAATGTTTCCCTCGGTATTTTTATAAGCCTAATTTCGCACGGACTAAGTTCTAGCCAGAAGCTAGTTTGTAATAAAGTGTACATCATATTAATGTATGCCGCGACCAGTTAAGCTACGCTAAGCAACTGCTAGCTTAGTCAACGCATCTGTGGTTCATCAATAAGAGAGATTCACGAGCAAATGGATAAACACTAGGCATTTGGGCTGCTCAAATGCCTAGTGGAGCAAACGAAAGGGTAAGCCCATATGTGAAATGAGACAAGATTTTCATAAATATTTAAAATTTTCAAAGCATTACCTAATGTCAAATGTATAACAACCACCGTAGAAAATGTGCTTTTGAAGCCGAACCAATAAACACACGTTACGGGTGGCATATTCAGAATGCAGGCCACGCTATAGTTATACTATTTATTCTGTGTACCCTGTCCGCAGTTGACGGTTCTTTTATTACAGCTATAAAATCAGTGGAGTAAACCGGCGATTTTCGCTGATTTACGGCCCAATATTTATTTTTCACGCTTTACTTGCAAAACTACGTAAATAGGAAGTTTAGAAGCAAACATGAAAACAATTTGATTTGATCGGGAAAATAAAATAAAATATTCTGTAAAGTACCCTGTAGCAAAGAATATAACACATCGAGCTTTGGACGGCGATGATCGGCTGGCTTGGGAAAGGGATAATCTGAAATGTAATATTAAGAAATCACTATGTTGTATAGGGCTTTATGTAAAAGTAAAGCTAAAACAAAACGAGATCAAATCAGAAATGAGGAGATCTATAAGAGAACCATAGCTCATAGAGCTGATGCTGAGGTGGCAATGGATGGGTTCATAATAGAAGAAACGATGGTCATTAGGGTCCCAATGTGGATCGATGACATCAAACGGTACCTACTGAAAATACACGTCACCATACCGAATAATATGGAATTCCTTACAAGACACCTATGTGCAGTAATAGACGTGTATCGGTAGAAAATGATTCCTTTCAAGGCAAAGCGCTCTTGCATGCTGAGATCTATAGAGCTTGCTTTGACTCATTGCAGACTCAAGGCAGAGATAAAACGAGACAGATTTATGTCGCAGCATATATTTTGTGTCTCGTTTAAACTCTTATCTTGAGTCCAAGCTAAGTCAGAGCACGCTCTATAGATCTCAGCATCAGTGTATGAGTCTGACTCACACTTGGCCGATTTTATTTTTGTATACAAGTTATTTGAACTATAAAAGAAGCTGTCAGGCGGTTATTGTAATCGTCGTTTGTAATTTTAGTGCGCTATTATTCTAGTTTAGTAGATATTTAAGAATTTACAACCTCCGGTGTAAAATAACTGATTATCTCTTGCCAGATGATAATGTACGATATTATAGAATTCGTAATTTGGTTGATAGATTTTTTTATTCGCTCGAAACAGAAAACACTAATATTTTTATAGCAAAAAGGCTGACGCAACAATGTTAACGCAAAAATTTCCTTCTTATCTCAAACATTTCAAACATGGTTTACTTTACTAATAGCACATTAAAAGTTCTTGATTCATGACATTTTTAACTAAAAACTAGTACTACTGTAGTACACAACAATACTAATAGCTGATGTACGTGATTTCTTTGTCGCTGAATAAGGATTTTTATCCTCTTGGAGATAGTATTTCCAAAAATCGTGAAAAAGGCGTCCCTTAATTTTAACCGAAAGAAAAATACGAATTCTCATACAAACTTTCATCTTCTTTCACCCTTAGGAATCGAATTCCCTAAAGTCCTTTTTTAGTGAATGTCTAATTATTTATTAAAAGAAAGCTTGTGTTTAACACATTTCCACCTATTGGCTCGGCATTGATGTGTTAGTCAAAACTCAGACTATTCTTTGAAACATAGACTCGTCTGCAGATTTCATAATTAAGAGGAGCACTGAACTAAAACGATGGAACAGTTCTTACATTTGGCACATCCATACAATCAAACGCTTGTCATCCAAATCATTAATAACCCTTCATCGGTAGTAACGCCTATCTAAGTCACGTCAGTTTCGCTTTTGATGAATGCATAATAATGAGTCCGTCTCACAATGTATGCAAAGGTAGTCCAGATGTTTATCTCTTAAGGTCCACCTACGCAGATGTTGTGACAATGCACGTACTTGGTGTGTCACTTACTGTGGTGGACAAGTATGGCTTTTTTCCTCTTGACTTGATCATCTTGGTTTGTTACCTAACTTCCATATTAAATAAAATAAAATAAAAAATTTTATTTATTTTTATTTATACTTAATACTTTGGCCAAAAAGTAGACCCTTCTCTAAGTGTACGGACGATCTCAGGTGATTTGCTGGCAGCCGCTGGATACAAGCGGCACAAAATCGCGTTAGATGGCGATTCATTCAAGAGACCTATGTTCAGCACTGGACGCTTAGATTTCTTCTAATGAGCTTGAAAAATAATTAATTGCCTCCATCACTTTAACCTTACCATCTATTCCGTTTTCTGAGTCTTAGTTTTATCTACAAACTACAAAATTCCATTTCAATCGTCTGAAATAACCTTGTTTCCTTTTATTTTGTTTTCTGTTTTCGTCTTTTTAAGCCCATTTCCTCTTACATTTTAAGCATCGATGTCTAAAATAACAACAAAACTAGCAGCACACACTTTAAATTCAGAATACGTTGCTTAGAAAGCCGGAACATATCATAGATTATCTTGCATATAAATCTGCAGCTAAGTATCTCTATCTGAATATACAAGTTGAAGTTATGGATTCTCCTAACTATTAATGTAATTAATATCACCAGTCATAATAGCTTTCAGCAACATGATAGCAATCTTAATTTAATTTTCAACAAAATGTTATTGGTAACACTATAAGCTCTAGGTTGTGGACGTACTTTTTTACCTACTAAAATTAAAACAGTAACTAAACTGTTTTGATTTTAAAGCGTAAATTAATTAATCAAAGGGTATATATAAATTCTGCAACAGTTTAACTGTATATGATAATTATATATTATGCGTTTCTATTTAATAAAATCTTTTTATAAAAACTAATTCCAAACTAATTTAATTGCTTAAGACGAAAGCAACACTAACTAAACTTAGTTTAGCTTATCTCGCCGTTTTTTCATACTTGGCCATAGCGGGTTGTATGGACTAAAGCTAAGCTAAGTTAGTTTAGTTCACGGTGTAGCTTGCGCTTTAATCTTTGTTTACAAATGTAAAAGCGGCGTGTAAGTGTTGGCATTAGCGCTCATTGCATTACATATTTACAATTTACAAGTGACGTTCGCTGACATACTCTTACCAATCGTTATTATAATTATTCAACTAAACTAGACACATCTTAGGAACCATTTTGTCGTATTTAATAGTTGAATTCATTTACAGACGCTGACTTACGAACGCAAAATAATTATTATGTTAATCTAAACATTATCCTTGGCAGAAATATTTCTGCAACTAAACCAGATTTATGGGGACACTTTTTATACTGATGTATTTCAAGTTGTTTACTCATTATACCCATGTACATATATCATTAACCACACACGGTCTCTAAGTTTTCATCTAGGACACTGTAATGAGTCTTGTAAGAAACTTCTTCAGAACCCAATGTCCCATTGATATAATTTATTGGGATAAAACCAGTACTTAATGAACAATTTTCTGTGATGTTTTAGAAAAAAAATGTAAGTTTCAAAAGTAAGTTTCAAGGTCAAATTTAGAATAGGAGGGTAATTTAACTCCCTTTTGGAGCATATGTCGGAGCATGTTTGTTTGCTGTGATAGTACTACACCTACAAGCGATGATGATACAGTCTTGTTTTCTATATCACCTAGGTCACGTAGGGTTCACTTAACTGTACAATGGTACGTTGTACATATTATGCTTTGCTTTCTCAAATAATACTCTTCTTTTATAAAACTCGAAAATATTTTATGTAAGAGTTACGTTTTGGATAATCCAGAATGCCACGGATTTTTAACAGGCTTCAAAGAAGGAGAAGGTTCTCAATTCATCGGTATCTTTTTTTTATTTTTATTGTTATCACTTGTTATGTTCCCCGATTATTCGAAGACGCCTGGACCGATTTGGAAAATTCTTTTTTCGTTGTAGCATAGTGCGGGTGACAGCTCAGAGGAACATAACTTAATTTGTACCATATTGTTGGAATTATAAGGTTCAAATTCACACCAATAAAATACTACTACTACTAATATATATATATTACTATCGAAATAAAAATATCGAATATAAAAATAATACTATCGAAACTATTATTTTTCAGAATATCTGTTTCCGTAATTCAAACCTTATGGTTGCAGCAATATGGTACAAAATAACTTAATAAGTTATATTCTACTGACCTATCACCCGCACTATGCAATAAAAAAAACTGTAATATAGAGATAGTGCACGGCGGAATAAGCCATATTGTGAGGCAAGTTCTAAATGCTAGGATAAATATAACCATAAGAGATCCAAGGACTTATCGTCCAAGTAAGTACCTCCAATACAATTTTTTTCCTTACATTTAATAGTTGTTTGACTATATTTAACGATTACACCTTGCCGGCTAATCGATAATCACATGAAATAAGCTTCAAATGATTACATCATTGACGAAGACGACAAGGTGACGAATAACTTGATGAATTTACTTGCTAGCTTTATTGCAGTATTGTCCCGCTAGCTTGATAATATACCTACTGGGAATATGTATTTCATAAATGATCCATTCTTAGGAAAAATACCTTGTGTGGGTGTAGCCTGATGTAGGTATGAAACTTAGCGGACATAATTATGCCTATTTAGGTACAAATTAAGGAAAAAAAATTGAAACCCCTTCGAAGCTAGCCCGTTACAATCTTAGACTGCATATATTTTAGGTTCCATGTCGAATTTTTCTTGATTAAGGCCCTGTCAGCTCTAAAAACAGGGATTTTAAAGCAGTAAATCTTACAAACGGTAGCATATTTATGACGTTTACGTAAAAAAAAAATATATATAATTTTCAAGACCTTTAAGCAGCAATTGTAAGATTTTAAACTATGATTTAAATACAGTAGACGCATAAAAAAATCTTTAAATATAAATTCAACTTTAAAGCAGTTTATAATTGAAAATTTTAAAAAACACTAAAATGATAATACCACAAAATTTCTAAATCTAAACCACAATAGATTTTTTTTTTATTTAACGCAAATATAACAGAAAAATAAAACCATGTATGTACATCTTAGCTCAGTTGGTTTGAAAATCAGCAAGAATCATTTAAAAGTGAAAAAGGGCTCTACACTTTGACTTAATTTTGATTTATGGTATAAGTGTCAAGGCTTGGTATTGTTCTAAAAGTGTTTTGTAGGGCTGAGTAAAGCGGACCTCCCACGGACCAAGCCATCTAATTGATTACACACTGTTGTCCAAGAGACAAGAAAGGTCAAAGGCTGTACGTCAATCAACCTTTTTGTCAAATTCGTCATGAGTATGTACTATGTGTACTAGTTTTTAAAGTACATATACACATAATACAATTTATTAATGACCTCGGACTTCGTAGGATCATTTATCAAATATTTACGGTGTGATCTACATAACAATTTTTTCATACATTTAACTCTTTAAGAATCTGTAAGGAATCGTTTGTTATATTATCCAGTACCTCATAATAAATGACTTTAATATAATCTTTATTCAAGGACTAGCTTATGTGGTCAAAGGTATAAACTATCTCCATTCCTTTTCAGCCAAATATGTCCAGTTATTTTTCGCGTGAAAGAGTAACAATACACACTTATAAAGTTTCACCTTTATAATATTAGTGTGATATCTATACTATTATAATAAAGAGAGAGCGCGAATTTTGTGAGTTTGTATGTATGTCCGGAGCAAACTTTGGAACCACCGCACCTATTACAATAATTCTTTTACCATTTCAAAGGTACATTATTCCAGATGGTTATAGGCTATAATTATGTTAATAAATGTATTATGGCTAGATAATATTATGTGCAAATTTGTTAAAGAAGTCGGAATTTTTTTTGACTCTTAAACGTTTTCAAGGCGTGCGCTGGGTCATACACTGTTATTGGATGAAAATGATGTATGGGTGAATTGATCCTCTTAAAGAGTTCTAAAAAAAAGTCCGCGATAGCATAAGTTTATATTCTAAGGATAACTTACAGTAACCATTTCTATCTTTCAAATTTTGGTTAAAAATAATGAATTATTTTCGAAGCTTCTTTAATCGATGTGATGTCAATCTATATCTAAATAAATATGTTTATTATCGTAAGTATTTAATTTAGAACATATTTGCCCTTTACACTATACAATTTAAATAAATATCTTAGGAGTTATCGGAAAATTAATTTTTCCGCGCGACAAAATAATAAAATGATGCCGGCTGGCGCGGCGGGGCACGGTGGCGGGTATCGGTGCGGGATATTCGTGTGGTTCCTGTGGTGATCTTATTGACAATCGTCTCCTATAAGAAGCTCACAAGAACAAATATTTAATTTTCAACCCGGACGAAGTCGGCGCGGGCTTCTAGTTAAAATATAAACTTACATTGGGTGGGATGTGACCAGCGCTACTTGTTAAGCAACGTTGGCCAAACTCAGTAACTGGATATGTGACAGATTTTGGAGTTTCAACTCCTTCATGCTTTTAGGAGCACAAATCTTCACACGTTTATTATTACTAACTTACCAAATAATAATCGTTATACGGTATAACCTAAAGGTTACATAACCTAAAGGTATAATAGGGCCTTATACGTTTAGGTTATGTATCCTTAAGTTGAGTCGTGCCTATGGGGAAGAATCTGAAAGCCCATCGCATTATTTTCTCAGAAATCTCCGTTATGTGATTAAAGGGAGGGAGTCACGGCTCTCAACAATGAGAAATACGACGCAGAGATATGACTTTATTACAAAATGACCAGATCGTGTGTAAGTAGGTACTTAATCATCCCACACACTATAAGAATCATTACGAAACCAAAGCATAACACATATTCTTTGAACCTCAAGTTCTCCTCAAGAATAGGTAAGTGGTATCTCACCACCTACGTTTAACTTAATATTGAAGGTGAATCAATCGCCCACGTGGCGGCAAAAACTAGTCATCAGTACCCACTTGGTACAAAGGTAGCCGATTCGTCGTTCTGTTGTTGTAACGCCCATAATAACATATATGGACTTTTAAACGCTGCAAGTGTAGGTGGCACAGACGGCCCATACCTTTATAAAGGCAAAGATAATTTAGATCTTGGTTTTTAAACTACACCACGTTGATTAGATACGAATAAAAGTTATAAGTAAGTACTTCAGTAAAAAAACCTTCGCAGTTTGACTCCCGGGTGGTACCAACCTATAACTCAATGAAATAACGAAGATTACAATTCAGTGAAGAAAAATACTGCTACAAAACAATTTAATCATCATAATATTATTATAATTATTATAATTATTATCAAATATCACAATGTAGAACTGTAGAACCATGATATTTCAAAAAGATAACAACTTATTTAAAAGCACGTAAAGTCAAAAGGTAAAGAACTTCAGTTTCTTATAATGAAGCAGTACCTACGTGTAATTACGAAAACGAGTGCCCTCACTCAGGATAAGGGCTGTTTATACTCAAGGGCTTTTAAGTCGAAAGCTATTTTTAACGAACGATTACACATTATTGAAAATACTCATGTCCTTAACTTTAAAGTTAACTAAATAGAGGTTATTTTCACGCAACGCAATACTAAAAATAGAATAATGGTAAATGCGCTTTGTGCAGCAATCAATAAAATAACCTATTAGTTTCGCAGGTATCTACTAAGTGAAACATATACTTAATTACATTTCTTGTATAAATAGACAATAAAATTGATACTACCTATTTAAGTTGTCGACCTATAAAATAACCGAAGATTGGATTTCCTATAACACAATGAAAACAATCCGCAATCATATGAAATACCGATACCTCTAAAGCAACGGTTCGTTGCCGCAAAAGGCTATATTTCACACAACGTATGACCTATTGTATGTTACTCTATGACAAATTGTACCGGCTGAATACACACATACATACTTTGTTACAAATCTAAATAGCACAGCATTTAGGTAAAAGCAAAACCTACATGTTGATATGATGCAAATCAACTCTTATAACTGTGCAGAAAAGCTGCATCAATGCATTATTACCAATATCAACAGTAAAAGTGTATCAGCAAATCAGAGGTGATCAAGATCGTCAGATTGTAGCAATCAATCAAGTTTAAGACAATCTTACGGCAGATCATATCTGTTCTATCTGTTTCTGTACTACATCTTCAAAAATAATATACCAACAGCGTAATTGCAAGCCCATGAATCAAAATATACTCGTAAAACTGGATAACTGCTATTCGTAGGAGTAACTTGTAACCTAATGATAATGCATACAATCTCATAAAGTAGCATGATTCTTGTCTTAAGTGCCCGGTTCGCCTCCAGACCTTCCATTATAATAAGCCTCGCATTGTTTTCAGAGCAAAATGCCATATAGATTATGTCACTCTTGGTCGTATCTCGATGAGGATAAAGGGATCAACATGAGGCCAGGTTTTGTTTTCTAGGATGTTAAATGCAACAATGTCGACGAACAAGCTTTTAGTTTCAGTGTTATAATAATTATACCAAATGTTTGTACAAAAGAAAATGTTCCTCTCTCATTTTTTATTAGCATTATAAATATAAACTGACGTGACACACTATTTGAATCATGACATTACAATAATAAATTGGGAATTTATTATAATATGGCAAATTTTAATGCATATCCATTCATTATTTAAGTTCCAAAAATTCTTATTTATATTTATATGAATGTCAATATAACAACATAAAACATAAAATTACTAGTACCTATAATATAAAAATAAAATATTTTTCGTATTTCATCGCCCGGTACACTACTTTATTTTTTGTATTTTAAAATCGTTTGTACAATTAGTGAAATAAATTGCGGCATTGTTTTAGTTCAGCCCAAGCACAAAGGGCGGTTGATCCTTGATGCGAACACCGACCATGCTTCTGTAATTTGAGATGTCTGCAACCACTCCAACTACGAACACTTGAGAGTAGCTATAAACAATCAATCTCCTAAAATAGATCCTATTACGAAAGCAATTGAATTCAATGTCGAAGTAAAAGCACCAACAAAGCTCTACATTATAGAAGTGTGATTTAGATTTTGAGATATTAAAGTAAGATTCGAATATATGCCTCTATTGTAATGGCAACAATGACGGCCTTTCTTACACGAGACAGCTTATTATAATAAATTATATTTATGGTAACAAAACAAAGGTAGAGTCAATAATGAAATTAAAGAATTCAGAACTAAAAAACCATACTTATACATTTCCTTCTTACCTTTCTCAGATAGTCAAACACTAACATGTACATAACTTAAACACCTATCATACAGACATAATACAAAATAAATCGTAAGCTGTACAGTGTACACGCTGCATGAGAAAAACAAAAAAGAAACTAACGGTCTTTCTTTTGTTTAGTCACTGCGGAAATTATGTAAGACGGGAATCGCTGCAAGAAACGTAATAAATAGTCAATTTATATTATCAACTTCTTGCAATGGAAGAATAGTTATCAATAGGCACATAATACCGATATTTTACAATATTTACACTACAATAAAGTTCTATGTGCTAATTAAAGCGATAAAAAATTTATCGTCACACAAACTTTTTCATTTGGATCTCAATTTCGATTTATAAGCTCTGAGAAATTTCGGTATTGCATTTTCTC
This sequence comes from Hipparchia semele, assembly GCA_933228805.2. Lineage (NCBI taxonomy): Eukaryota > Metazoa > Arthropoda > Insecta > Lepidoptera > Nymphalidae > Hipparchia > Hipparchia semele. Next base: position 6,283,690 of record OW121718.1, read on the forward strand.
TGCAATGATGTAGACACGGATTTTAGGTCACTTGATTAACGACTGTTTTCCTGGTGTTGCTTCATTAAATGTTAAGTATATTCGGGGAATATTAATACTCATAGTTGACGTCTTGCCCTAGTTTTATTTAGTCACTTTAATACAGCCTTCCAATGGCAATAACAGAGTTACAATTATGATATTTCATTAATTTAGCCTTATGTGTATTTATAATTTTATGCATGGTTTCCGTAATTAAATACATGTTTTATCAATAAATGTGGACCAAGCGATGAGGAAGGGGTTACATCCTGATTTGTAGCAAAAATGCGATAAGGCCAGATTTATTCACTAAGAAAAAGAAGAAGAGAAGAAAGATATGGCACTAATGCAAGTTGGCGATGAAGTGAGCAACAAGATGATATTACCTTTATCGTTCTAAGAAAGAACATGATAATGGACAACAAAAAATCATGACGATTTTGGTAATCTGTGACTTATCAAAAATCAAATAAATCCAATTATGTCCTTTAAATGCGTTTAGAAATGAAAATCTCTCAATACATAGCTTAAAGATATTTGTGTATTGCAAATACATGAAGTTTGCAACAGATTAGACATGAATGTCGTTATTGTTAATGATTCATATTACATTTCTATACCGTGTTTGTGATTTTTTTTAAGGATAGCAAGAAATAATAATAGCATGAGTAATACCACTAATTCCAGTTGAAGAATGTTGTAAAAAATAGGATCTCTTTTGTAATTCTATAGTGAACCTGCTAGTGGGGCCGGAGGATATTATTACACCTGTTGATGACACTTACAGACAAGTTGTTTGTAGTTGTTTTTGGGACATTTTTTATGGATTAAAAACTTTTTTATACAACTAACACTTTCACTTCACAATTTAGTGGCTGATACGTCCTATTCGATCTAAGTTTCTGGAATCTATGAAAACATTCGTTGTAAGGTTCGTAATTAACTTTTTACAAGGATGACTGATATTTTACCAAGAATTTCTTAAGGCCTTCGTTAACTTGAGTCCGTTATTACCCGTCGGCATTTCACAAAAGTAATTCCATTATGTTTCATCTTGAATACTTAAAATGTCTGGTAATTCCTAGATGTTAGTTACTTTATTACTAATCTCATAGTTAATAAGACTTCATCCTTGTGTTAACCAGTTTATTGCATCTCTTGTACTCCAATAAGTAAAAAATACTTTCTTTAGACAATTATTATTTATTTGTAACGTAATCAATGTCTGGTTTTTATCCATTGCCATGGTAGATAATTATAAACATAATGGACATGATTCGTATATCCAAAGACATAATATTAAACAGAAGCCACCAAACTAACTCTCTCATTTCCCGGGATAAAAAGTGGCCTGTATCCCATTCCAGAATATTCTCATCTATCTCTGGGCATCATTTCAGCCAAATCGGTTCAGTTCTTGCGACGTAATTGAATAAAAAAATATTAATATGATTATACTCCCTATACAATGAGTCATATATGCCAAAGCTACATGCCAAGTTCTATGCTTTCTTCCGGACGCGACCGTAGGTATTTCCTATTTTCTTGAGCTAAGAATCCGTACTATTGTTATTTTTGCTAATGTTCATGACACACACATCATCTACATCTAGACGTAGTAACGAACTTTGAAAGTAAATCTGAGCCCTAAATATCCCTAAAATAAACTTTTTGAGGAATTGCAAGTTAACAACTACAGCTTTGTAAAAGATGCTTAATTTGATTTTTATTATGTAATTAATATTAAGGTTTTAACTTACTCCAAAAATGGAAATCTTTCATTGAGGGTTATCGATTGAGCTTTCTCATAATCTAAATTGTTACGTAACAACCATATTAATTCCTGAGTCATAGTTGTTCCTGAGAAAAGAACAAGTAAAAAGTTTAAAAGTATAAAAATCTTTTGAAAGATTTAGGTATACTTATTTATTGCATTGCGACTATTTTTTTTAATAAGTGTGTTTAATTCTTTCTCTTACCTGATTTTGGGAAGGTTACAACAAAAATATCGTCATCTCTCAGTGCAAAGTTATAAATTTTTGAGATTTCTAATAAAAATCCAGTCTGGAGAAGGATTTTATTTGGACCAATGCGAAAAAAATCTTGCGTGGAAGCTACAAATAAAATAAAATCAAAAAAATCAAATCAAAATTTATTTATTTCATGTAGGCCAACTTGTACTCTTATGACACGTCATAAATCTACCACCACAATAAAATAGGGTTATCATCCATCTCCCAATGATCTATCAAAAGCATTTTATTAATCTTTAAGGTAGGCTCACATACACTACACTATCTGTATGGTTGATATATGGTTGATATGAGTGAGTTTGAACTATTAGCGATTATCATCTAATAGTCCGCTAGCTTACATGTTACGATTACGATAACGACGACGTTTTAAGTAATCAATTATAACGTCAAAACGACTATATTTGAAAAAACTACAAAACCTTTACAAAAACTGGAACGTCGTGGAACTAATTCACAAACTATGGGATTTTGCTGATTATGAAATGTTACAAACACCGCAACTTGTCACAATCGCAAGTTCAAGGCAAAATCTAAAAAGGCTGCATTTCTGTTATTATCCTTTTGAATCCAGAAACGACGTTGTAAAGTTCAAATTCATTCGCGCGCGCAGTTCCGTATCGCTACAATAAACGTTTCAAAACTGCAATCACAAATTGTTACGTGGCACGGACGGCAACAACCTGATTGTACCGTTAAGTGAGACGCGCAGAACTGACCTAGTGCCGGGAAAGTTATCAGGGACGACCGAGTTCCGCATTGAGGTACGATACACAGTCTTAACTTTTAAATTGGACATGTGACCCTTAATGAGACGTGATTCTCCTTATGTACAACGGATCATCAAATGACGATAAAATCTTCAAGTGATGTCATGTCGCTAAATAGAACAGGACATCCCAATAAACATTTACTGCAACAACCTGGAGACCTTAGATATTCTTACGAGATATTTCGTTGGAAGACCAAGCGTGTCATATCATTCTTTCTTAATGAACATTAATTTGTTGCAAGTGGAACTGATTCAATTGCTATCACCATTTTAGAGGTGGCATTGACCTTTATCGAAACAATTTGTATCAGTTAGCTAGAGACATGAGCATTCAGACGGTGAACTCATTATTTTTGTAAATCGCACATACAGAATTGATAAAGACTATTGAGGAAATAAGAAGATATTGACTGATAACCTTAGAATTAATTTTATCTGCTTCTGCGGCGCAGTCGTCGTAGACGCAGATAGCGCGAGCAAGTTGCGAGAAGGTATGGCAGTTTTAAGTTATATTATAAGTGAATGAATGCAAAAAATATTATGGCAGCTTTAAGTTCCGTAAGTAAATGAATGCAAAAATGATAATGCAAACGGGATTGTTGAAAGTGCGACTGAATTTAGGCCTTCCGAAAGACAGGAATAGCAGGGCAGGGAGTTCCCAATGTGCGTAGATTAAGTATATTTATAGTTGCGTGCGGGGTCGATGTTCCGTGCCCGTCTCCCACGCCGCACGCCGCCGGGACAAGCATCCAGGAGTTAGAATATTGAATTCGCTAAACTTTCCTTTCTAGTGATACTACCTACTAGCTGATCCGCCACGGCCACGCACATGTGGTATTTTATACTGTTTTTACCCTACTGAAGCAGAGGATAATGTTTTTCGGGTGTGTGTGTTTGGATCAACCAAGCTGTCGCCTAGCAGGGAGAAGTGGCGAATGCTCGTGAGGTGCCTGAAACACATCTGCCGCTTAACTTCGTGTTACTTCGTGACGAACACTTTGAAAGTCTCGAAGAAGAAGTAAGGATCTACTGCAGAAAAACAATTCTACAAAATCCTACATATTTTTATCGTTTTAATTTTATTTGAAACAAAAACAATATTGAGTTCAGTTACAATATCTCGTATATTAGATATTGTATGTACCTATATTGGTTTTAATTTTTCGGGTATGTTGAACCAATAAATAATTGGAACTGTCATAATTATTATGACGGAGATTTCACAGTCAAATAAAGGACTATGCAATTCGTGGTCTAGGCTACTTTATATCCTAGGTAAATAAGGGTTTTAAAGCACCCTAAGTATCGTTAAGATGGCCAAGGGCAAAAGCTACTTGATTCGGCTTTTAACGTTATTCATTGTGAGGTCATTTTATTCCCGAAAATAATAGAGTTCCCCCGAGAATCAAAAAACCTTAATCCTCGCGGATGAAGTCGCGGTCATCATCTAGTAAATACATAAATTAGCTTGAAGTGATATTATGACACATATTTTACACTATATTAATAATTTTTGATAATATTAAATCACAGACACTAAAATAGCAATTAGGAACCGGACTTAAAAGTTAATTTAGATTAATAAAGTTAAGGATCACCACGTTTGTTAAAGTTATGATGCATATCCGGTTAATAACTCAAAAAAGGTATAACGTTTTATTTATAACCTATTTAAATTAAATTAGTCAATGAACAAAAATATTATACTGTCTCGATTTGTTTCAAGGTAAACTAGATTTTCAACAGGGAATCAAGTCGAATATTTGTTCCAAATACATAATAATAATTATCTTCTAAATATACTTTGTAAAAGTTTATTTCAATAAAAAAATATTCTATTCAATTCTATTCTATATAAAAGGAAAAGGTGACTGACTAACTGACTGATCTCTCAACGCACAGCTCAAGCTACTGGACGGATCAGGCTGATTTGGCATACCTACAGATAGCTATTATGACGTAGGCATCCGCTAAAAAAAGATTATTGAAAATTCAACCCCTAAGGATGTAAAATAGGGGTTTAAAAAATCGAACTTAACGTGAGCGAAGCTGCGGGCAATAATAGTAAAATGTAAAGAAGTGCAAATTGCAGGTACCTATTGAGAATTCGTGAATCGATATTATAGTTATATTATTGATACACATTAAGACAATGGATTTTTTATTATATAGGTTATAGAAACAGGATTTTCAAAGTGTAAAATTATAAGCGCCATTTTCGTTGAATGTACACTAGCGAATTACTGCTATCGCATCTAACATAATGGTAACTGATGATGCCGCCTAAGATGGAGCGCGCTTTCTAAGATGCCTTCAGTATTCACTCTTGATTTGAAGGTTCCCAAGTTATAGTCAGCTGGATATATTGTAGCCATTTAAAAAAATTAAGCAATGAATATAACAAATGATACCTTGAATTGATTCAGAAGTGTTACAAAGCTTGAATTCAGGTAAGTGGACTTGTTAATACAACGACAGTTCGTGAGTTGCCTATTACGGAGATGGCGGCGCTTACGACCCTTGTCCAAAAGTAGGTTACATCACTTGTGTGGAGCCTGTGGACGTGTAAAGCTACACCCGCCATGACTCATTACATTTATATCATGTAAAACTATTTCACATACAAACTTACAGAAATAAATAATAATGTCCTACCGACCGAATGGCCACGGTGCGGCGGCCAGTGTCTATAGAGATTAGCCATCTGCGCGGGATATATTATAGTAATATTATAATAATAATAATTATCTGCGCAAAAACAGGTGCACTCTCTATTCCCTTACTCTCATAATCCAATGGGACGGAAATCCGACACGACCGGAGAGAGATCAGGCGCAGGACCGACAACTTTAGGTGTTCTCCGAGGTACGGCGTTGACTCACAGCCAACTTCCTAACTCCGGGCTAGTACTGAGAATTTCTTGACTGAAAAACCCAATACACCCGCCCGACCCGGGAATCAAACTCGGGACTTCATAATCTGCAGTCGAGGCAGTTACAGAGCAGAAATAAATACAGGATGTAAGGACGTGCTACCAAAAACTTTGTGGAGAGGTTGCATTTAACGCCTTTAACGAAATTTATCAAAAACACTATAAGTAGTGTTTTCATTCATTAGTCGAAAATACATAATGGGTTACTAATACTGTAATTTTTGAGGACGCAATGTGTCGCGAACAACGCGAGCAAAATGCTCTGGTATTAACGCGCATGATCAGTCTACCAATATGATAATTACTTATATAAAATCTAACTAAAAATTCTGAAGATTGGTTTCTTTAACAAAATTTAACAAGTTAACATAACATCCCACTCAGTAAATGGCATACTCCTAAAAACTATTCTAAGAACGAAAGACAATTGTTATAAAAATAAAGAAGACAAGATCCTGTTGTTTTAAACAAACAACAGACGTAAGTAATACGCGTTTTTTCAGAAAACTTTTATTTTTTAGACAAAAATAAATCTGAACTTACTAATTACTCTTTGGACCGAGTCCCACCAAGATAAACAGCTAACTCCAGCCAAAAATATACAAGATGGCGACGAGTTCATAATAAAACAATTTAATGGGCCAGCGCGCTTTCCGCGGTGACGAAATCTGCTGCCGCGCATCTAAATTGTATATAACTCTCGGAAAATGTTACATCAAGAGGAAAATGTTTGTGAGATGAAGGTATCAGTAAAAAATCTTAAACTAACCACACAGTGTGGTTAGTTTAAGATTTTTTACTACAATTTCGAGCTCCGTAAAGTTTCCTCACAAACTACTCACTGCGTGAATAGTTTATGTCAGTTTGGTACCACGAGTCTGTCAAGCAGGCATAATGAGTAAACTATTCGACAATACGAAGGTCAAAAGCCTGACATTTGTTGTCTCTCTTACACATTTGCAGAAAAAGCGAGACAGGTATACGCTGCCATCTTATCCAATTTGACATTTTTTGCATCGTTTTGTGACGTCATTGACGGCATCACAGTGGCAGCATAGACTATATATATGCTGGGAAGTGTCAGTACATCATACAATCTATGGTATGGTTGTCTATGGTAATTTGACATAAGACCTAAGAGTTGATGTAAGTACAGTGTACACTATCAATATTATTAACAATGCTAGATTGTAACTGATTGATAGTGATATTGTTTTGTTTGGCAATAATATTATTCTTTTGATTAAAGAGTGATAGAAAATGAAGCCGTTAGGTAAAACAATGGGTGCCTAAATGATGCACAACGTTAGCACTACTGATATTACCGATGTGGATGAAAAAATCTGCATGTTCTTCAAGACCGCATTAATACCGCTAATATTATATAATTACACACCAATTTTAGTGTCAATAGGTACAGTAAATATATTGATAGTGTAAACCCAGCCTACAGTCAAAGCAGAACAAAGTCTGTGATGTTTATGACTGCGCCGTAAGTACCTAGAGAAGTATCATAGACTTTGATATTTCCTTTTAACTACCACACGAAAGAGATGCAGTATAGAAAAGTGAAACAAGATGGAATGAGACACAGTCACAATTTATTGTCTTTCACAGCGTGCCCACTTTCTAGAGGATACCTACCTACTTAATCTATGACCTAAGTCATTAAACCACAAACAGATTTAAGTGTCTGTGGCTCCCTAAATATCAACAAAAAGTTCTTTAAGATAACGGAATACAAAACCGAAAAATGTTATATATATTTAGTGGTAATTTGTAATCAAGGAACATAATACTCTGGTCTGACGAGTTTGTAATAGTTTTGTAAGTGGTGTTTGTAAACAGTTTGTGTTTGAATTCAAAATTCGCCACCAATTATTTTCGCACTAATCCAGTATCTACTGTCAACCAAGTAACTTCATAACCCTAGCTTGTTTAAAACTGTCCAGGCTTACGCAAACAGACCAACTGAATTGGAATGGAAAAATTAAAATCAAGCATCATCTTGTAAACTAATAGGTATGTAATTGTACTATTTTATGACCTAATCCTCTCATTTCGAGAGGAGACCCTAAACTTCGTTTGATTCTGTGACTCTGACCCACGGCTGTCTAGTTGTGTAGCTCAACACATCCTGTGTTGAGAAATGACTGGTTTAAAGAATGTGTGGTAAAGAAAATAAACTATTTTATTTGTTGAAGTAAGCATACTTACTTAATTTTATTATTAGACCTATAAAATATTAAGATTTCCTACACTAAAGAACAATGTTATGTTGTTTTGATATATTGTGATGTCATTCTCCGTACCCTACTAATTTTTTTATAATTGTGAAAGTGTTATTATTGTTTGTTGATTTGTCCTTCAATTACGCTGCAAAAGAGCTACGGATTGATGTAATTTTTGCATGTGTACAGTTGAGGACCTGGAGAGTGACAAAGGCTAAACTTTTTATCCTGGAAAATCATAGTTCTGTGAGATTTGAAAAACTAAATCCTCACGGATGAAGTTGCTGGTATCAGCTTGTTACTAATGATTAAATAGCTTATGGGATATGATTTTTTCTTTTTTTCCAGTATAACCTGCGCAACTAGTGCCTATAGTACCTACTTACACTATTATACCAGAAGAATGGGTATACATTTGTATCTCTCTATTCAGCTCTTAGGCTGGAATAGCCCTTAGGCCCTTAGGCTGGAAAAAGCAGAGCAGTCACCAGGTCTTCTGCATCTTCACTGCTTGTTATACCACTCAGGGGCACAGCACATTCCTACCTATACCTACTTTATAATCATTTTAGTGCAAGTATCCAGCGTTATAATGGGATCGAATGTAATTTTTACTTTGAGAATTCATGTCAGAGAATCTAATGTAATTTGTTATGGTTGCTTAATAAATAAAATAAATTATTTATATTCTGTAATAGACCCATTCTTGTTTTATATTTATACTAATTACTACATGAATAAATAAAATTTACAAACCATTTCTATTCATTTATATGTACATTCAAGTTATTTTAATCTATACCTACATACAAAGTCTACTTAATTATATTATACAGGTAAATTGATGCTGAACAAAGGCATTTATTTTGAAATGGCAGTCTATCAATAATAAATAAACTGTCTTAAACATTTAAGTTTAAATTTTTGTGCCTGTTGGTCATGGTTAAAAAAGGTCAAAAGGCTGAACCGATTTTGATAATGCTGTTTTGGCAGATGCACTGCAAGAAAAGTATGGATGCTATACAGTTTAATTGCTAATGCAGACTATCTATAAGTATTATATGAAAGTTTCTACTAGTACTAGGCTACTTTTCATACAAGAAAGGTTCCTAAAAACTATATAAATCCATATGAATGAAGTCAAGACCCTATATCTACTTAGTGAATACAACATATGATTTAATTATTTATTATCATTGACATTAGTCAATCATGTTAGTATATTAGTACTAACATGTTTATTACAGAGAATCCTGCTAATAATGTAAATGCGAAATTATGGATGGATGTTTGTTACTCAATCACGCCGCAACGGCTGAACCGATTTGGCTGAAATTTAGCACAGAAATAGATTAGTCTGGATAACACATAGGCTACTTTTTATCCCGGAAAATAAGAGTTCCCGGCGGAATTAAAAATGCGAACGAAGTCGCGGGCTTCAGCTAGTGTTTCAAATATATTATTTCTTTTTAATAGATAAATAAGCTAAGTAGGTATGCTATAAATTATACATTTTAGGACAGAATTGGGCAGTTAAAATGAAAATTGAAACAATAAAGATTATATTTATTTTTACATTTGGTTTGGTAATTATTGTCTTATACATAATATATAACCTACCTATCTTTTTATGAAAATCTTGATAATATTTAAGTATGATTCGAGCTCCACCTAGCACCTGCATACTTGGTATTAGGTGACAGCTTATATTGGTCTATAGTGATCCTGTAATAAGTAACATGGTGCAACCTGCATTTTTCTTCTTTATCAACCGACAGACGTCCACAGCTGGACAAAGGTCTCTTGCATGGACTTCCACGGGTTTCGGTCTTGCGCCACCTGGATCCAGCGGCTCCCTGCGACTCGATTGATATCGTCGGTTCACCTAGTGGGGGGTCCGCCAACACTGCGCTCCCCGGTGCGGGGTCGCCACTCCAGCTCCTAGGGACCCCATCGACCATCAGCTCTTCGAACTATGTGCTCCGCCCATTTCCACTTTAGATTCGTTTCGCTGAGCTATGTCGGCGACTTTGGCTCTTTTACGGATCTCCTCATTTTTGATTCGATCTCCCAGGGATACTCCGAGCATAGCTCTCTCCATCGCCCGCTGAATAACCCTGATAGCCCAGTCATATTAGGGCTTTCACCTCGGAATGAAAGATAATAAGATGCAAATTGGTATGAACCTTTGTTTTGCCATTCTAAATGTTGTCTCAAAAGTCACAATCGTTATCGTGTCCGCGTCTCAAGATATTCAAGGTCAAAGGTCACAAAAATCGGTTTTTCGCGAATATCTGGCTTCCTATCGGTTAAATGAGATTTGCATTTATTATAAAAGTTGTAGGCTATAAAATTCCCTACAACTTTTGTTTAAACTTTTTTTTCATACGACCAACCGTTTTGAAGGTAGAGCGCGAAGAGTGCACATCGTACAGTCATATACGGCCTAATGCAAGGTCAAGCGTGAGTTATGGTTATCAGTACGTTATAAAGTCAATTATTTACTTGGAAATTATAATTATTAAACAATGCCTATTATTTATGTACTAACTATTAATTATTTATATTTAATTAAAGTAAGTAACTTGATTATTTATATATAATTATTCATATTTAACTATTTAAGGATAAAATATTATTAATTCTGGATTATATATTTTAGTTTTATTTTAAGTTAAAATGATAGTAAGAGTATATATTTTACACATATTTTTATTTATTATTAAATACGGCATAATATACATTTATCAAAATGTGAGTTCAAATATCAAAAGTATCTTTGTTGATTTTAATTGTAATGAAATTGGAAATGGAAGCTAATTATCTTCTTCTTGTTCGTCGTCTTCTTCTTCTTGTCGCTCAAAAATGTTCGATTCATTGTCATCATCCTCATTATCTGTCATGTTCATCTCCAAACCTTCCAGAATATCGGGATCATATGTATTTTCTTCATCGGGATTACTTGGATACAGTGAAGCGTTGAGGCAAGCTTGTCCGTTGCACTGGCCGCAAGCTAAAGAACATTGTAGCCCTGATTTTCTGCATCCACAGCGGGAACCACAACCATTTTTGTATTGAGAAATTTACGCGTTTTAAAGAAAAGATATATAATGTCGTGTTAACTTAAAATAAAACTAAAATATATAATCCAGAATTAATAATATTTTATACTTAAATAGTTAAATATGAATAATTATATATAAATAATCAAGTTACTTACTTTAATTAAATATAAATAATTAATAGTTAGTACATAAATAATAGGCATTGTTTAATAATTATAATTTCCAAGTAAATAATTGACTTTATAACGTACTGATAACCATAACTCACGCTTGACCTTGCATTAGGCCGTATATGACTGTACGATGTGCACTCTTCGCGCTCTACCTTCAAAACGGTCGGTCGTATGAAAAAAAAGTTTAAACAAAAGTTGTAGGGAATTTTATAGCCTACAACTTTTATAATAAATGCAAATCTCATTTAACTGATAGGAAGCCAGATATTCGCGAAAAACCGATTTTTGTGACCTTTGACCTTGAATATCTTGAGACGCGGACACGATAACGATTGTGACTTTTGAGACAACATTTAGAATGACAAAACAAAGGTTCATACCAATTTGCAGCTTATTATCTTTCATTCCGAGGTTGACCCCTTTTTTTACCTAATATGACTGGGCTATGAGGCTTCTTGTGAGGCCCATAGTTAGGGACCATGTATCTTCAGGCACTGAGGAATTATTAATTATTATTATTGTAATAAGTAAGTAACAATTTATTAATCTGTGGAACTATCCTGATTAATCCTGAATGAACTGGCTGAGCGATTTATATAGTTACTCAACGGAACTGGCTACGGCTTAGGTACTTATCTTCGTCACCACTCACCAGTGGTACCTTTTGTGAACCTATTAGGTTGTGAGAGTTAGAGATAGTGCTAGATTCTCTTGACGATTCTAAATCTCTTTGTAAAGTTTATTTAAATTAAAAACTATGTTATTCCATTGAATAAGCACTTCTCGGGATCCGTTGGGAGTTTTTGCACAAAATGCTTCATCTGAGATTCTTTTCGTCTTCGTGACACTCTGGCCAGAGAGGTGGTGGTCATCAACGAAGTGACGTCTTTAGCGGCAGATGTGAATCGCCTCACGAGCTTTCGCCACTTCTCCCTTCTGGCCGACAGCCTCGTACACTTGTGCAATTGACCGCCCATCGTAGACTTTATTTGATGGGTCCATCGCATAGGTGATTTTCTTCGTCTTCTGGTGCCCTACACTTTGTCCGAGAAGCACAACACTATTAACGCCTCTAAGTCAAACTTTTCTCCTCCTCTTCCCGGCGGTTAGCTTTCACAGCCTCTGTGATCATTATTCACGTCTTCGTGGGTCCTAGAACTCTTCAAATTAATTATTTTTCAACATTTCGTTCGTATATCACCAAGCTCTCACGGAATATTTTCGGTGAGTTGCAATTCGAGTATCGTATCGTGTCACAACTCGAAAATGACGTCATTTTCGGGTTGTGAGATGTCAAACATGTAACTCATACTGCCAAATAGCAATACTTTCCGTATCTTTGTTCGAAGACGTGTTTATTTCTCGATGGTGACGTCACACGTCCGTAACGTGTAAGCTCATACTCGGAAACACTCGATCACTTTTAGTTCCGCCGCTCGCCGCTTGGGGCGCTGGCTGTAGATGTATGAAGAAGCTCGAAATCGAAGATTCGATGAAGTATACTATCAAAACTTAAACTAACCACACAGTCCTACATGTTAACCTAAATAACAGTAACAAACTTTTATAATGTATCAAGTAGGTAATGTATAACGCCTGATTTCGATTGTCATTTAGATAGTTTATTTATTATTTATAAGTACTTATAGATTGTCATAATCAGTCAATATGCATCCATTGTTGATACATAATATGTCGCTAAAATATAAATACATAATATCTTATCTTTACGGCTATTATTGTTTAGAATTCCGATCTCTCTGGTATAGTTTAACTGAAAGTTAGACAAACAAATATCTTGCGGATTGCTTCCGCTAGCTACGTATTAATATAATAACGAATGAAATCGAATAGTTGATTATATACTTTTACTTTTATGTACAAAATCTTATATTATAACTATAATATACTTTTACTTTTATGTACAAAATCTTATATTAATATATATATAGCTACTCGTGCTGATTCACTGACTGACTGACTCACTCATTGATCACCTCTCCTGTAAAATTTTGTATGGAAAAAATTTTTTTCACTCACGGTTTCGTATGGAGGACAAAAATTCATTCGGAGGAAAAATATGGAGAGAGCTGATGATTGAGGATTTCGGAGACGGGTGAGGAGCACCGGCCAGGGTATCGAAGATAGGAGGGGGGTGTTCAAGCAAATGTCACTCGAAACCTCATCCAATTGGCAGAGAGCCGAAAAAAAACTCCAAAATGGCGGATTCAAGATGGCGGCCATACAAATTTCGTCGGTGTCTATCTCGGAAACTATAAAAGATGGAAGAGTGGTTTCTTGGAAAAGGATGATCAAGACTCGAAGGTCTACTTGATGAAAAGAAAAAAAATTCAAAATGGCGGACTTAAATTTTTTCCATACAAAATATATGCAAAAAATTTCAAAATTTCTGATGGTTTCGTATAGAGGACAAAAATTCATTTGGAGGAAAAATATGGAGAGAACTGATGGTTGAGGATTTCGCAGACGGGTGAGGAGCACGGCCAGGATATCGAAGATAGGTGGGGGGTGTTCAAACAAAAGTCACTCAAAACCTTATCCAATTGGCAGAGAGCCGAAAAAAACTTCCAAAATGGTGGATTCAAGATGGCGGCCATACAAATTTCGTCGGTGTCTATCCCGGAGACTATAAATTATAGAAGAGTGGTTTCTTGGAAAAAGATGATCAGGACCCGATGATCTACGTGATGAATAGAAAACAATTCAAGATGGCGGATATTTTTTTTCATATAAAATGTATGCAAGACTTTGATACGTTCCATTTCGCTGATGGTTTCGTATAGAGGACAAAAATTCATTTGGATGAAAAATATGGAGAGAGCTGATGATTGAGGATTTCCGAGACGGGTGAGGAGCACGGTCAGGGTATTGAAGATAGGTTGAGGGTGGCCAAACAAAAATCACTCGAAACCTCATCCAATTGGCAATGAGCTGAAAAAAAAAACCAAAATGGCGGATTCAAGGTGGTAGCCATACAAATTTCGTCGATATATATCTCAGAGACTATGAAAGATGGAAGAGTAGTTCCTTGGACAAAGATGATCAAGACCCAAAGGTCTACTTGGTGGGCAGAAAAACCGCGGTTCGCTTTAGCGAGCCGCGCACCCACGCGCCCTACTAGTTATAACTATAACTATTGAATCTTGTAATTTTCATTAAACTTTCTTTTTTATAGACCTCGTTACGTACGTCTATATCGTTGTTTGTAAATCAGGTTTGCCTCATAAGAACTTCCTATATCTTCAATCTTAGAAGTGAAGGAAGCGAAGGCAAGATTTATAGGCACCTTTCGCTACCATTCAAGGATTAGATTTCTTGTAAATGTTCGTATCTCAGAATTACTAATAAAAACTCAAGTTTGATCGCGTAACGAAGCAAAGCAACGAAGCAAAATGATTCTGGGAATCTTACGATGTGACATCAATGATTTTTTTTTAATAATAATAATTTTACAATTATAAGAAACTAACTGCATGGACTACCTGTCTGCATGGATTTAGGATTTTGAAAATCATCTGTCTTACATGTTTTTTTTGGTTTGTGATTTTTTATATTTTTTTCAAAAAGCGCTTAATCAATTTCGACATTTAGGTATATGGGACCACCTCTGAAGTATGACCTACCAAACAAAAAAGAATCAGCAAAATAAAAAATTATACAGTCGAACTGGGAACCTCCTTCTTTTTGAAGTAGGTTAAAAAGAAACTACTCCCGATTCCAAATTGACGACTCTTTAAAATATCTAATGATACTAATACGCGAAATGTACATTTTTCGTCATTCCAATACGAGGAAGCACACACAAAAGCGGCACCGATAAATAATGAATACGAATAAACCAATAACCGGAACGTTATCACAGAGTATTTGTACTAATAACCGTGTGTTTCCTCTAACCCAGCAGGGCGTTGGGCACGAATCTGGATTGTTTACGCGCGGTGGTGCAGGCGCGGCGGAAGCGCCGGAACTTCGCGTCATTGGCTCGGAATACGACAGGGATGTCTCATGTCACCCGAGTTTTTTAAATCGGAGAATTGCTCCCTCGGAAATTAAACAAAATTAGACAATGTACCTACACATTGTCTAATTTTGTTTAATTAATTTATCACAGGAAAAAATAAATTATAAGCTCGCAATTAAAGTGGATGCATATTTTTGTAGCATCAAGTGATTTTTACTCAGCAAGAACTATTATTATTTGAGGTAAGCGATAGAGATAGATTACCAAATAAAAATTTCCAATTGCCAAATGAACTCAAACTGTCGAATTTTGATGTTTTGACAAAATTATAAGTGACTTTTTGCTCAAGCCGCCGTACAACATTAAAAAATGCGGTTACGAACACAAATGTCATAAACGTACCTACATATTTCTATGAACCGATTACTCATTCAACGACTCGCAAAACACGATGTACGTCTGGCTAACGGCTTTTACGAGAACTATAAAAACTTTTACTATCAAAATTTTAATTAAGTATTACGAGTAGTCAAACGTAACGAAAATCAAAATCTTAAAAAAAATATTCAAGGTTCAGCCCTAATGCAGAATAATGTAGCTAATGAAGTAGTCAATCTCGAAATACAACAATAGGCATCCCTGTATCAAGAAATCAATACGTTAGCCCGCAATGCTATCGTAAGGATACAAATCAATTACTTATAAGTTATTACATCTAAATTTTAAATTATAAATATATAGTAATTACATCTAAGTTTGCATTTCTTCCGACATTAGGTTCACCAGGTTTATATTTTCAATTTTTCATATCCCAATATTCTGTTTCGAACTTCGCCTCTGATAACTCAGTACTTGATAAATTAAAAGAAACAAGTGATCGTTCTTCACTTGTTTCTTAACAATTATTACTAGAGTTACATCTATGCCCACTTCTCTCTACGAACTACTACGGGTCATTGATTTGGGACTAGCACCAAATGCTATTAGGCACTCCCATCCTGGGCATCTTGATTATTACTACGACAACCCCGCCTTGCATTGTTTTGGATTTTAATGACGTCTATTACCTACTACTAGAGGAAGCATCAATCTATGAGGCAAGCACATAAATCTCGGCTCTAAAGACAATTACACAATGACTATTCAGCTAAAGTAAGCATTGGAGCAGGGAATCTTTTCGTAATTACAAACGTAATAATTCTAAAATTATATAATGACATTTTAATTACTCACGACACTGATTGGCTACATGGTTGATGATGACGTACCTGCAACATGAAAAAGATTATCATTGTTTGTTAGTTTGATTGCTTTTAATAATCGAACAATTTATTGTAGCGAATCCCAACATAAGCGTGTTGAAATTCAAAAGTCTCTATTTTAGTATCATCCGCCAAGCACTCTTCCAGATGTTTTAAAAGATCTATCACTTTAGTATGAAAAATGTTAGATTTATATAAACATAGCCCTCATTTAATTTAGGTCAGCTGAATTTCATACTTCATACTATTATGATTAAGGTTGAAATTCCTTTGAAACTAAAACTATTTTATCGTTCAAGGAAATTAAACTGACTCCTATGTGCAATTAATAACTGAATTCCATGAGGACGTTTGATGTTTTTATGCATAGATTAATTTATAAATACATATTTTGGTTTATAATTGTAAAAAAAAATTTAAGTAAAATGCGGTCATTGTAATGGGAACCTTAGAATAGATACAGCGTTGAACTGAACCAATGAATACAAATAGTTTTGCAGATAAAAATAAAAGAAAAGAACACCGATGATAATCACTGTGAAGTTTAGAAAGCAAAAACGATAAAACCAGAAAAAAGGCCATTACTACTCAAGTTAAGAGTAAAACGATCGTAAAATAGGGGAGCGTTATCGTTCTCACAGTACTCAATAGAACGCAACGTTAATAATATCAAATGAAATGCAGGAGAGGTCGATATTGCTATGCGGGTTTTTCGTTTTTTAACTCTTTTGAACGTTTTTAATCAGTTAAGAATAACATTCTTTTCTCTGAAATCTTGTCACACATAATAAAACAATTATAAGTTTTGTTCGATATAAAGATAAGATAGACATACTTTATAACAACCAAAAGGACTGCAAAAATAACAGTAGTAGATGAGTAGGTATCTAAAACACAGAGATACTCTGAAGCTGTTAAAAAAATTTGCTATAAAAATTCTGAATTACAAGTTTCTGGCCGCGATCCAGATGCAACATTTTTATAAGATTCGCCGTTTTTCCTACAATTCTTGTGGCTAATTTATGAACAAAATAGTCGCATAAAATTTTTATTTTTGCCTCCTCTAAATGATATAAATGACATACTTAATAATTAAGATTAATAAGTTAGAAAAAATTGATGAAAGTTCATAAATAAATTGGTTCGTTAATTATGTAGTTGGTTTTTGTTACTGCTTGCTTGATATTATCAATTTTGGAATGTTCAATGAATAATGACAAAATCGATAGAAAGAAACACGTAGATCGTTTTTATGCTACTGGTTCAACAAAAAAAACTGTTTTATAGTTAGACGACGTGGGGGATTACTTAACACACAAAAATTATACAGGAGTAAAAAGTTGGGTATCCCAGTTTGTTTGATCGAACTAAGAACAGATAAGCATAAAGAATGGTAGTAGGCCTATTCTGTTGACGTAATACTATTTCATAGACAGATATTTCAACGTTCAGAAGTACAGCAGTGTATTTACAAACGAAGCAAAGTAGGTAGAAATAATTAAATTAACACATGTCGTCGCATCGTGGGCGAGCGAGCAAGAGATTGGTATAAGAGTAATGTTAGAATGTGATAGTAGCATATGAAACGGACAAGTAGGAGTGGGATGATAACAATCTGTCAGCTTCATAGAGAAGAGAGACAACACCGTATGACCGTACTGTAGCTAACTTCTCTTCGATGAGTCACTGAACCAAGCATAACATTTTTAGACATAGTCTAAACTTCTAAAGCTATATTATGTATTTTTTATGAGGAATGCAATTTTGAATATCACATATGTAATACCAGAATTCAGGCAGTCCGTAAGAGCGGCAGTTTATAGCTTGAGGAATCCAGAGTTCTGATGCCTTGGGGACTGGGGTCTTAAAGTGATCGAATATCGCAATATCGACTCAGCGCAAGGAATCCCCGCGTAAGACGTTGTGTTGACAATTTCATGCGAGTCGTTAGATTAGAACTTAGAAGCCTCTACACGCAAGCGCAAAAAATTATGACTAATATATCTCCACAATGTGACGTCTCGGTTGAGGCAACCATGACAAATATTTTAAATGCAATGATTTTATGGTTGAAACTCCAAAGTAGCAGCATAACGATAACAAGTATTTCACGTAAGCAAGTCATAAATTTTCGTTAAGGAAATACTTAAATAAATATCAACTTACAATTGACTAATTTATGGCGTTTAGTTAAATCGGGCACCGGGCTTGCACAATCGCATGAATGAATCTGTAAACATTGTGCGTTCACCAAATTGCTTAACGCAAAATGAATGGGACCCTTAAGCTCATACATACAGAGCCGACGGCTGACCGGCGCCGGCGCATCCCACACGTGTGGCGCAACAGAAGCACTTTCAACATTGACTGTTTGCTGGGCTACTCAGCAACAGCCTATTGATTTATTGAAAACGAATATTTAGGAGAGCAGAAACTCAAAGGAGTAGATGACATAGTTAGAGAGCAGGCAAGACATGGATTGGAAAGCTCTGATTCAAAGTTAACGGTGTAGGAAACATTAGGAGGAAATCTGTTTGCCTCAGATTTCTCAAAGGTGTATTAAGTTTGCCGATCCGCACTTGGCCAGCGTGGTGGACTAGGGAATAAACCTTTCTCTATCAAGAGGTGATCTGTGCCCTCAATAGGGGATCTATGATGGGTTGAGATGACTAAAAATTAATAAATTAACACTCCGGATCTGGGTGAAAAATATTGCCAACATAATGGCCAATATAATCTCTTTTAGTGACTGCCACTGTCGTCATCTTGATGATACATCCCACATCGGATGTTGCAATATTTCAGACCAAAATAATTTGTTATGAAATAGATTATCGAATTGAAACTATGATTGTGATCAGTAGGTTTTAATATCGCCACCTAAAAGCATTTGTAGAAAGTTGAAGAACTAGACTGGCCCCGATTGGGCGAATAACGACACCGTTCGAAATCACTCTTGTTTTGATTTTCACTCGGCGGAAGCAATACAGAAAGCTTAATATGTGAACGCAGTGAGGTCGTTGACCGGTATATGTTTACAATTAATATGAAGAAAAGATTTGCATAAAGTTTTAAATACATAAATAAAAAATGTTTTTAGACAATATAGGACAAGTTAAGTCTCAACCAGTTCCAATGAGTTTTTTTCAGGTTAAAAATATAAAATCGAGGAAAAATCTAATCAAAATCAATTCGCAATAGCTCGAGAAACAAGGTAGATCAGAATTTAACGTGGATATATTAGAGAACAAAAGCTATACTAAGATTGTAAATAAAGTTAATTTCGCAGCATGTTATCACAAAACAAATATCTAGTAAGTATATATTTATGTAGATGTACAAGCATAAACATTCAATAAAATAACAAGTTAGGCATGCGTCCGCGCAGTGTACGGATCGCGATTAGTTTGAAGCGTGAAGGCCGGGTAGCTAGAGCGATATCGCGGGAACAAAAGGTAAACAATATAAATAAACCAATTTCCACTGTATTATATCACAAACGCAACAACTACTTAATTCGTGACGTATCGCGTGGTTGTGATAAAAATATAGTTAGCGTGGTGTGTGTGATTAACCCGTCTCGTGTTGATGCAGATATTTTTAAGTCGGAAATTAATAAAAATTTGGATTACAACAACTATTCATGATAATTACTTACTATAAAAGATAACGGCCGATTTGATAACTCCTTTTTCGAAGTAAAAAATTAAGCGAAAATAAAAGAGTTTTAGTAGCAAGCTTTCATTAGAAAGGTTGCTACAGAAGCAATAAAGAAGAAGAGTAATAGCTTCTTCAGAAGAGTAATAAAGAAATAGCTAAGTACAAAGTTATTAAAGAAAGAGTTGTCCTCTATCAAGATGGACTAATTCAGAAAATAGAAGAATATTATAATATCTCATGTAGAGGCCACAATCATAACGGCAACGAATAACTTAAGTAGGTCAAATAAAAATGCAGATTGTAAGTCGTGACTATAATAATTTTTTTCAGTCAATAAAGCACCAACCTAGAGTAGGTATATAGATACTGGCACAATTCTAATAAAAACCTACAACAACGGTCAGTTACCGTTATATTCTATGTATTTTATTAGTTTTTCAGTTAAGTGTTGGCCTTTGTAGGTAAACGTCACAATTAACATCGTTGGTTACTCCATGTCTATTGTCTCGTGAACGATGAATTACGAATTAATGTGCAGCAATTTATACATTTCAATGATGCTCCATTCTGCTGTTAGTGGTGTGGATACTACAAATGAATACTTGATGAAGAAAACATTGACTTTTTTGGATAGGAATCAAAAAGGTGACGCACACGCATATTGGATAGGATTTAAAAAGGAGATGCACATGCAAAAACAAGAAGGATTAATGATTGATTGACGTTAAAATTCTTCAGCTAAACCTTATTGAAAAATCAGTCCTTAGTAGTTTTGTGCATGTGTCTTTTTAACATAGTTTAATGTAAGCAGATTTAAAATTAGATGCATCAAAAATGCGATATTAGATTAGTAATAAATTTTTCATTCGCATTTCTAATTAGCTCATTAAAACATTTAGTAATTCATTGAAATATAATGCTCACAACGTACTCATTAGTCGTATAGATAAGCTGATCATGACGACAGGTAGACCTCGGTTTGTACAGAACCATGAACGAAACGACAGGACGAGAATAATTAATTTGCCTATTATGTTTACTTTTGCTGCTTTACTACACAGTTATTAGTTATCAAGTTAAAAATATTAATTTATTGCCACAATTAAAAATCTCATTAACTTTTATCTAGTAATGAATTGCTATCACAAACCCGATGTAAACGTAATACTTTAAAATGAAAATGTTAAAGTACCTACCCAATATGACATTCAATTTCATCACAAAAATATAATGATGCGTGATTTCCCCTCAAAGAAGATCATGCTAACAAAACAGCAGACTTAAGTCGATCATTTATTTCGAAACGAAATCAATTGTTGTATTTGATTATATAACTAAAAACAGCTATTAATGTCCTAGAACTTCTAGATGCTAAATTATTATAATTTTACTTTATAATTATTTTGGCGCCACATAAGTTACATCATTAAAATTTATAGCCAAAGATATGGTCATAGCTGGCCAGTATAACTGTTTCAAAAACGTATTAATCAAAATCAATGTTTTTATATCGAATTAGTATTGGGCTCGTTCTGCTTGATGAGATTAAGTATAAAACGGTGCTTATATTGACGAAACAGAGTCATTATTAAACGGTGTCTAATGCCTATAATACAAAAGAACCCAAATAAATAATCGAAGTCGCAGTAATTCATAATGTAAGTCACATGAGTTGGACATTGAAACATAAGCCTTAGTCAGATCAAGGTTGGAGACATAAATCTATCCATAAGAAATCCGTGTCTAATATCAATGGTCGTCATTAATGAAATAAAACCTTTTTTGTCTTATTTAGCTTTTGTTTTATGTAGGTCAATAGTTTTACATCGTTAGTTTCGGCGCGTTTGAGGTGCAATTCTTAATTTGTTTCATACGACGTTCTTGAGAAGACAATTTTAACTCAGCATTCACAAAAGCCAGGTTATTAAATTATTTAGTATTATTGTGTTGTGAGGTGCTTTTGAAATCAGTGGACGCCTGAGTAGAGAATGTCAATTAAATTCATAATTTACTCTACTTATTATGCCATGAATGAATTGGTTTAATTAAAGTTCGGAAAGTACGAAAAAACGTAGGTTTTAACCTACGTTTTTAAAATCTCGTTTCAAGTTACGATAAAATTTACAAATGTAGGTAGGATACACTCCGCTAAGCTCTGATTATGGATAAACTAATTGCCGTCTTCCTTTTTCATAGTCCTTTGCCCATATAACCTCGAGTACTTCCAATATCCGTTTCTCATCACGCCCATGATTACTTTACTAATCAAGATAAAGATATCGACAGATACATCCGTTTTAGTTATCACAAATTATCTGTACTAGGTGCATAGATAATCGTTTAGCTTGACGTCTAATATTGACTAAGAACAACTGTAGACTAGCAATGTTAAAAAGTTAATAATTACTTTTCACGCTTATTATATTAAGAGAGTCCAAACTACATTAGATAATATATCCTAAACAAGAATTTGTGCGAACCTAAGTGCTCCCTATTTTTCATAGTCAAATGGAACGGCAATCCATCAGGATCGGAGATCAGGTGCAGGACCGACAGTTTTACATGCTCTTCAATGCATGAAAGATATCACACAGTCATGTTCCCAACTCCAGCATCTGAGAGTAGACCATATTAATAACATAATTTCCTGCCTCGCAGCCTAAAATGGTAGCCTTGAGACCAAAGCCAAGTTAAGCTAAGATATTACGGATCCCAGGGGATGTTTTCAACCGATAATAAGGTACTAATTTTAAAGAAAATTGGCAACAAACACTAACAATGATAAGAAAACCATGATAGATAATGGTCGTGGTTAAGAACTAGTTATAACAAACTTTGACTAGCCTTCTCTCATAATTTGTGGTTAGTGCTACTGAGTAACAATGATTTAACTTTTCATTGAAATGTTCTTTACCGGATTTTGTCATCTTCACTTTCTAAGTATCTAACGTAACCGACTTATGAAACGTGAGGGTCTAATTTAAAATCTCATGGAGGTCAAAATAGATAAGTTATTTAAATGAACAATTAATTTTAAGTTTCATGTCATGTCACTTAATTTTGTCAAGTCCACCCAATTTACCACTTTTGGTCGTAGGCAGCATGCTCCCACGTTTTGACACCGACCTTTCAATGAACACGGCCATCTTGTTATTGGTAGGTATTTAATATGCAATAATATAAATTCTTTAGAAAATAGGATTGCTCGTGGTTTCTCATAGTACCAGTCCATGAGGTATGCTAGAGGTAGATGAGGGACGTGTGGTCTAGTTACGATAGCGCATATCAAAATTAAATAATCAGATAAGGTTTACCCCGTTCGGTAACTGGATGGATAACTGACGCAGGCTTTGGCGTTTCTGCTCTCTCCATCCCTCGGAACGAGTTTAGCCATCGGTCCCGATTATTATCACTAACAGCTTACATTACTCGCTAAACCTAAGTATACATTTCGCTTTCAGTAGATTTCTATGCAGTACGATCTGGGAACTACCGCATTATCCTAAGAAAACTCCTACCGTTATAATAAGAACAAGGGAAAGGTGTCACGGCCCTCAGCAATAAGGAATACGGAGAGAGGTAGATACTCAGGTATTTGGAACTAAAACATGGTTTTATTTTACACAAAACAAAGGTATAATAAAGGAGGTGTTTTATTTTCTTCTCACATAAGAAATGTTTGAAGAGGTCTGTCATCAATTTAAATTCATAGGACGGAGTTAGTTAGGCACGCACTCCCATTAGCACGTCTTGGATATGACAAACTTGCGATGGTGTTACGACTTTTACGTGTTACTTTCTCTATCTCTGTAATAAAAACATCCAATCAACAACAAAATAAGTTTTGAAGTATGAGTTTCTCTATATGTTCTCAAAAGTGTGTGAAGACTGCCAAATCTTTTTTATTACAAGATATGCTTCTTGCGCTTGGTTGCAATCAATAATGGAAAGCATTGATGATGTCTAGGTTGGAATGCGCTTGCATAGAAAATGCTCATTTCTGAAGATTTACTTGATCAGCGTGATGGACTATGGCATAAACCCCGCTCATTGGAGAAACCTGTGCCCAGTGGTGGATCAGCGATGGGTTGCGATGAATGAAATGCATGTACTATGAGTAACTTTTAATAAATCATAAAACATGCGTAGGAGACCAAATATTGAAAGGTTTTAGGCATGTAAGTTGGGTAGGCGGAGGCCTTAGTCACACCCACAATACAGGTTAACTTCGCTGGCTGAAGCTATCGATTTTCTTTACAAATTATAGTTCTGCCTACGCGCACTTAGTGTTCGAAACAAGCACAAGTGACGGTCACTTTCATTACTATTCAGCAGAGCGTCGTAACATGTGCTTATTTAATACGCCAACTAAGTTAACAAGTTTATATATCGTTAATGAATGTAACAACTCAGAAGGATCTCGAAGAAATAATTGAGAACTGAGAAAGAATTGATTCTAATTGCGTTTTGTAGGCATTGTTTGTAAGCTTGCGTTGCAAACCAGATTTTACTGAAGGCAGATAGATACCTCTCATTAGTTGAATGATCACGTCGTCTAAGATCAAGAGTAGATACATAAAGCAGTGGTGTCGTGGGAACGGCCGAAGAATAGGTGCCTACATGAACCAGTTTGCCAAGAGATGTAGTTCGCGTTATCGAGGTCGGTACGATAATGACTCGCATGTCAATATTTGCCATCTGACGCATCCCCAGAGATTACTTTAAAAAATATCTAGTCTGCTAACATCATACATTAGAACCTTATTAGAACAGAGCTCAAAACAAAAGGGTTAAGGGATGGATATTTGGTTATTATGTCTTTCAGATGTAAATGTAACGCAACACATACTGGAATTGAATACAACTAAAAATTTGCAAAATTTTGAATTTGAATCCTAAAAACAAATATAAAAAAAAAATTATAACGAACCGGAACAAAAAACGATGAAAAGTACGATACGTACGCTATTTTGTATGATGTACGATATTTCGTCGATATACAGTTAGAATTTCCCATTTGTATGATTTTATGAAACTTTTGTATTTGGTCCTAAAATATATATAAATAAATATGAAGAAACAGAACAAAAAGTATGATATCTCGTACATTTCAACAGTAAAATATGACTTGCCACATTTGCACCGTAATTTGATTTACTTCAATAGGGACAAAGAGTTAGCGATTTATTGCTTCTTAATAATCTCTGGAATGGCCAATAACAAAGCCTGTAGGAACAGGAATCTTGTCTTGACTTGCGTCATCGGCTATCTTTTCCTGATCCATATTAGGCAACGGCAGTCAATCCAGTGGACACATTATTTTTCAAACCGATGACTGTTTTGAATGAGACGTATTAATTAAGCAACCCACTGCGCATTATGTCGTGTCGGAGCGACTGGAACAGCCTTGGCTCCTACACCTCCACGCAACCCACGAGTTACCCTCATTTGGTCATTCATGTGGGCGCAAACACCTAATCACAAGCTAAGCAACCTTATAATGACCCTCCTAAGAGTCACTTTAGATACAGGGTTGCGGAATAAAAGGTAAACAGCGCCTACCTACGCGTCAAACACATGATAATCGCAATGTTATTACAATCCTATTAGCAGTTGTTTGATTTGATTTCAATACGAGCTTAGTCCAAGATGTCAAACAATCTTAAAGACATTAGCTGTTGTCCAAGGTTTCTGCTATTTAAAAGCTTTTATTTGATTAGCATGATAGTTTGTATATAATGTTTGCAAAAATATAAATCCAATCTAGAATCTTTATAAAAGAAATGCAAAGGTTTATGGATTTGATTAAAACTCTAGAGTTTTTTTAAACTGATGGTAAACAATCTCGTTTATAAGATGCAGTTTAAGAAGAAAGGTAAGAAGGAACACATGTCCAAAGGCTAATAAACTCTTTTATCTTTTATCACACTGAGCCATGTAAAACATTTCATGCAACAAAGATAAAAGTTATCAGTAAATCTGGTACAATATTTATATCGCTTGTATAATATACTTATAGTGATAGTACAATGATACAATAGGTGTTATCATTTGATGGGCCAATTTGTGTCGATTTCGATTATGGATGAGTGACTACTTAAAATTAAATAATACCTTTGAATGCCGCTCATATGGCGTACCGCACTATATTTTATGCCTCATGAGAAGACTCAGCGGACCCTTCGGAGTAAATAAAAGATGAGAAGATCCGTAGGAGATCCAGAGTAACTGACATAGCATTGCGCCAAACGGAAGTGGCAATGGGCCAGATCAAAAAACCTATAGACTTGTACCGGGAAACAGAGCTTTGGAAGACTCCTTACTAAGTGAACGGACGATCTGAAGTGAATCTCTGGGTGCAGCTTGACACAAGTGACATAAAGTCGTGTTCTGTCGCGATCTTTGCAAGAGAACTATGTCCAGCAGTCTACAGATTGAGACTCCGAAGAACATAACTGCATCATAAGTAGGTATAGAAATCAATCCTAGTTTTATATTAGTTTTAGCCAGGTAAAGATTAGTGTCAAAGGTATAAATGAATACTGGGCCATAATGTAGTGCTTCAAACATTTGCTCTTATATGCTACTATTTATAGCATTGACTCTTGTCACGCCTTGTGGCAGCAAGCCTTAATCCTATGTTCTTGGAAAATCGAGAATTTTGTTGGCAAGTTCATCATTGCTTCTGTGTACCTTTTGTCTCATGCCGATCAAATTCTGATTTATTATTGCGGCGTAACGTGATATGCCTCAGCGGTCGCCTGTCAGAGGGCCGTCGATATTTTCGTCAAGTCCTCACAGATTTCGCTGGACCGACATCGTGCCAAATAAACCATAACATAATCTAACGGCAGGTACAAGAGCTTGTAACCAGCTATAAGGAGGTGCTTGAGAAGAGCTGAAGGTTTCAAGACAGTCTTGTCTCCCTATAAATTTTGTCGAAGGCTCGAAGAGTATATTCTATTTTAAAATCAGGTGTGCTAAGCGGAAACCAAGCGGCCAGTCACTCTGTTAAAAACATAATCAGAAAAGGCATATGAGCTAATGTCACATCAAACCCTCAACATGGTAATACTGAACATGTAATTGCCAAAAATAGAGAAAATTGTTGCTAATAAAAATTTCAAAATATGAGGAAGGAAGAAGTTCGGACCTCAATAAAATACGAAAAGGTCTTTAGGCCAGACCACCTGCGGCCATCCAATGTAACTACACAAATAATGTCCTGACGAGTCCACAATGCTTCCAGACATTTGCAGATAAAAAGTTTTATGGCTACGGTAATAAGAGCGAAAACCACGTCATTCGCTTTGGTTGTGCTCTGACAACGCAACGCAACGGCGGCAAAATGGAAAAAGCAGGCTAACATAACTAATCGGCTTTCAATCCAACTGCACCTCAGTTTTACTACAAGCTCTTGGCTTTTTGGGGTATTGGCAATGTCGTAACTTCCAAGCCCAGACCGCGGTGAAATCGGCTAAATCATCATTAATTTGAATTTAAACCTTTCAATAATCTCATCATCCTATCCAACGCCTATTATAAAAGAATAAAATAGTGCTTAATGCACAGCTGTTTATGTCAAATGTTTATAAAGATGATGTCAATTTAATAGTAACTTACCTCCACGCAATTCATGTATTGTAGTAACAATTCATAATTGTTTTTTATGAATGACATACCTAATAAATACTTCCATGATTAAAAATTAACGTATTTACTGATGATTCATTAAGAGGGCTTGTAATGCATGATTACTGGTTGAATTATGATTCCCAGCAACTTTGGGGGTTTGTCAAGTTAAGAGACACTGTTTTTAGGGTTTTTATGAAGACTTATAATGTTATTGTTCTTTAAAATTCGTCTAGCATCCCATCAAAGCTGAACGTAAATCGTTACGGTACCTATTATGACAAGTTGTATTGAGGTGTCAGGCCAACAGTCCTTGCCTCGGTATGAGACGTGACTTGATTTAATGATTCCCACTCGCATATTTTATTGCTTTCGGTGTTAAACTAGCTATAACACTTCACCACAAAAATATGACTACACTGGGATCAAGTAATGTTGAGAAAACGTTAAGTAGGTTGGTTACTTAAACCTAAGTTTGTTGCCACTCGACACTGATAAGACAACAACTTATCCCGCGGCTACCTATGGCGCGGTGATGTCACAGAGATAATAGGTAACAGACGGGGCATAGTAAGTATTTCTTCTTCTTTATCAACCGATAGACGTCCACTCATAGATTTCCTCATTTCCTGCATGGGCTTCCACAAAACTTAGTCTTGCGCCGCCAGTACACAGCGGCTAACTGCGACTGGTCTGAAGTGATGGGGGGTTGCCAATAATGCGCTAAATCCCTACTAATATTATAAATGCGTAAGTGTGTTTGGTTATTGATTTGTCCTTCAATCATGCAGCAACGGGGCAACGTGATATTTTCTAATGGTGCCATTGAGATATTCGAGAGTAACAGACTAGTTTCATCCCGGAAAAACAAAGGTTTCCAGGGGATTTAAAAAAATCCACTCAGTCGGACGCAGACCGAAGTCGCGGGCAAAACCTTGTACCTATCTACTTTAATAAAGTGTGAGTTACTACACAGTACACACACATAGGCAGGTATAGGTATCTACTATCCGCAAAAACTTTCCTGAAAGTTCTATGTAACATCGTCCTGCCGTCCAGACGGGTCAATCTTAATCATTTAGCACTACAAAATTATTATAGTTCTTGCAATTCGTGAGGGCACGTGAGCTTCACTTGTGGTAACGTCGTGTACATGCACATTGCGTAAGTGTGCGTGCCTGTCAGGAACCTAGGTGGGAGTGGTCAGGCGCGAGCAAGCTCTCGCTCACACTTATACGGGTACAATATACGCAAAACCATGAGCCACGCGCCCTCATGAATTGTAAGAACTATACTTACTATACAGTTAGATTATAATGTATAGAAGGACCTAGGTAGATAAGTACGTTATTATCATCATTAAACACTAATTTGTTATTTTAAAATCTTATAAACATGCCTATGCATTATAAAGATTATTATTCAAATTGTGTGATCAGGTGTGCCAAGAATTAAAATCGGTTTTACTGTTAATGAAGAACCGGACCTGTTTTAATGAAAACAAGTGTTAATGTTTACTTATTATTAGGTAGGCATAATCACGCGACTAATTAAAACGTAAATTAGTGATTTATGAGAATTAGGTAGTTATATCTCTTACAAGCGGAACACTTACAAACTATTTAAAAAATATAATTTGAATGTAAAAAGATTTACAGCATAGGTAGGTAATTAATTTTTGAATTTTTCTTTGCAAACCAGACATATAAGACATTATTTTCAGCATGCCTACGTTATTTTTAGAGTCAAACTTCGTAGTTCATTTGTATGGGGTGCGGAGTAGTATTGATACTTTCGGTTCAATACCTAGGAAAGCTCCCGAAAGCTGTACCACTCCATCGATAGATAACATCTGAAAGAGAATAGTATAGAGTCTATACTACGTTTGCTTACTTACGGTACTTTCCCTATAACTCGATACTTTTATCTCATCACTAGATTTCATACGTCAGACAGCAAACTATAGTCTATAATATTCTCTTTCTGAGTTATCTCTCTCGATGGAGTGGTACACCTTTCTGAAGCTTTTCTAGGTCTCGAACCAAAAGTGTCGATACTACTCAGGTATTGATCCTTTTTTCGAATCCCTAAGCATCATGCAAACTTGATCGCATGTGGCCTCCCCACAGGTAAAATTCATTCATGTTTCTTTGGGTCGAATGGTAATATCTCAAGATTTCCTGCATATAAATGAAAAAATTAAAAAACTACATTAAAATAAGTATTCGAGTTTGCAACCAAGTTTTGGAGAGGTCGTCATTATATTACACATCAATTGATGTCCTATCTATTTACTCAATTATAATTATTATCTGTCATCGAAGTTTGCTTATTCAATTAAATAATCTAATTGCAAATTAAACGTGGAGGCAGTAGATATAAAATATGCAGTAGTTCAAGATAAGACGTAAGCAGGTAGGTGCTACCAGTTAGGTGTGGTAATAAACGGTGCTATAGGCGACGCAAAGCTGTGCAGTCTGCGTTGCGTTGCGTAGAAATCTCGTATGTAGGTACCTACTACGGTATGACTGAAAACGTAATTGTACGGGAGCCGGTGACACTAAAAGCCGTCATATGGAATCGAAAATCTTTATGGGAAGTAGTAGTTAACAATTATACGATTAAATTAGGCCTGGTATGCGTTAATTTAAATATGTAGCCGAAAAAATTTTGAAAAAAGTAATTTTTTTTTAATGCTAAACTGTTTTACCATCATCGCGAATACTGATTATTCGCAGTGTATTCGATAGACATTTTTAAAAATATTTTTTTTTTCATTTTTTCAGCTTTTTAAAATAACGCATGCCAAGCTTATTTTGTAGTATAAAAGCTCCTTGATAAATAAAGAGAAAAAAGCTTATTTGGTTCGTCTAATTTTTAACTATTTATATACAAAAAAAAAATCATCACGCTGCACGCATGATGGAGCTTTCAATGTTACCGGCTCCCGGTTTATAAGCTAAGACTTACCTACCAGTCAGTGTTGCCAACCCTACATCTTTTAGCGTAGCTCTCTATTTTAGGAATTTTCTGCGAATCTATGAGTTTCAGTCCCTGTTCAACGTACATTACTACTTATACGTATGTCTATAGTATTAAATCTCATCATGTGCATAACTTATACTATTATCAAGCCAAGCCTATTTTACATGATGTTAAGAGTTAAAACCAATACTGAACAGTGGACACAGGCTTTCCATTGAACCACTAACTAAATGGTTTAAAAAAACCTTAATAAACTAACACCGCTAAGAATTTTTTGATCCTTCCAATTTCATACATAGGTATCTACTATATCTACGTACTTTTCATGAACAATATCTATACAAATAAATAAAATTGAAGTGTTTGGTTATAAATCAAAATAACAGCTTTTTACTAAATGCATATGAAAATAAATAGGTACCTACGGCACTTACAATTTTTTTTTTTACTTTTGTCTGTCTGTCTGTTTGTTTGTTTTGGCTAATCTGAAGAAACTTAGTCCGACTTTGGAAAAAGGAGGAGTTATGTTTTTCTACCTATTTATATATCGATATCTCCGTGATTTCTAAACCGATTTGCGTGAATCTATTTTTAATCAATACTAACTAAAACTTTGCGAGATGGTTCCATACAAACTTCAGGTTCTAACTCTTCAATCATGATGCTGCAGGGGTACTGCCTCCCTATTACTGTGGAGATTTATGAACTGTCGAATATGAATAATTATTGTAGGTAGGTACAACGTTAAATTCCAGGATCCCAACTCCTCAATCCTGATGCTGCAAGGATTCTGCCCACCTAAACTATCTGGATTTAGGAACTGTTGATTGTGAATTGAAGAAACGGACGAAGTCGCGGGCGTCCGCTAGTTGCAGAATAAATATCATGAGGATAATAAAAAGAACAAGTAATTATCCACCTAACCAGGGCACATTGGGAACCCTTTAGGTAGCTAGGTTTAGCTTTGGTTGTAAGTTATTTACCAGTAGATAAGTACCTACCTCATTTCTATAATGGTATATAATACCTACCCAGCCTACCCAAACCAACCTTTTTGTCAATTTTAGTCTACTTTTATCAAAATTAGGGTTGGCAACACTGTACGGTACCCACACGAAGTGGCGACATTCCATTACTCGAGCGACATGTAGTACGGCCCTTCAAACAGGTTGAGCGCAGGACCAGCCATCCTTCTCTTTACGCGCCCCCATTTCAATGCCTACAATCTCAATTTACTAGATTTGCTCCAATCTATTGGAATATCTGCGAGTCGAACAGCAAGCACGCTCTAAACCACGTTCAATTTACAAGTAGGTAAGTAGGTAAGTATATCTAAAGCGACAATCTAACAGATGCTGACCGCAAATCGCGACCGCAGAGACGTTCTGCTTTACTTCACTTTTCGAAATGCAGGATCG
Organism: Hipparchia semele; assembly: GCA_933228805.2. NCBI lineage: Eukaryota > Metazoa > Arthropoda > Insecta > Lepidoptera > Nymphalidae > Hipparchia > Hipparchia semele. Next base: position 6,315,856 of record OW121718.1, read on the forward strand.
CGTTACAAACGTCACTGGACCATAACTCGGCGGGACGAAGACAAAAATAAACTTTAATATCGTGTGCGTTTGACGACGCATCCAATTAATAGCGGAGCCGGTGACAAGAAACCGCAATAGATATGATTAGCACATGTATCTGCCAATGTTACACGATAACTTTGGTTTAGACAAAAATGACATACCTTCGTCCAGAAGTCTCTCCATGTGCATGAAAACATTCGGGAAGGCAGCCAGTTGCTTTCTGTCTTTGAGCAACTGTGCTAAGTAGTCCGCTATACTTTGTGTCGAAGGATTGGTATTATCACACATTTTGATTACTATTTATACAACTTATGACACGTTAATGTTTATAATGAGCACGATCAAATTGGTAATTGTACTTTAGTATTGTTATTTTGTGAGAAATCTATGTTAGAAAAGTTAACTTCACTACCACACACATCGAAGTTTCGGTCACCACTAAATGACGAAGTTGACCGAACTGAAGTTGTGGGCGAATACAGCGCTGCGCATGCGCTCTTGTCGGGTGGATTTTTTCTATGCTCGTGCGGCTTCTGTCCACAGTGTAGGCGTAATAATAACTTATAGTGGTCTCACTCTCACTAGTGCTCAAGGGACATTGCTTTCTCTCTCTCATTAAATACGACATTAGTTAGCGCCATCTAGTTAACCTACTTACAACTACCACCACAAGAGGTAGCAAGAAATACCTAACTGCTTATTTTATCAATGACGTACATACCTTCATTCTAAAGTTTACTTTACAATTCTGCGACCTGGGTGCTAAAAGGGCCAATATCTTAAGTCATTATTTTAGGTAATGATCATTTAAACAATAGACCAGATGTAATAGTTAAAGTAATAGTTAGCACCTTACATTGGCCTTTTTTTACGTCGTATATTTTGAAAGACTATCAATAAAAATACTACCTACGCCCTTTTAACACAAACAATTTTCATACTTTTTCAATAATATGGCTTTAAAATATCATTTCTTAAAAAATCGTACTTTGGCCGTTTTAGCACCAGATTACAGAATTATAGCAAAACTTAATAATATAAGGCATCAAACCAAGAAATATCACACACAAACACACACACACACACTAGAACAGAAATTTTCAAACTGATAGAGTTTCGGTGTCTTTATTAGAAAATCCATGAAATTTATTTTAATTTATCGTGTGATTATAAGTGTCGTAATTCAGAAATTAAAAAAATAATAATATAAGTAAACCAAAGGTTTTTATTTCACTATGTTTTAAAGTTGTGAATCGCGTTTTTTCTGAAAAACACAAAACTATCAATAACTCAAAAACTTATTGGAGGTCAAATGGAGTGAAATAGTCTTATGGACCAAACTCCTAAAATAAAGATTTTTAAAAAAACTCAAAAACGAGCCATTTTTGCCCTTAAGTATCAAGTAGTAAGTAGTTTTAGTATACTGAATATGTAATTTTAACATGCATAAGTGATGTTGGATGAATTTAAGAAAATGTTTAAAAACTATGCGCCTACGAAGACTTCGCTTTTAATTTAAATGAAATATAAATGGAAGTGGATAATTAATTAAGAAATAAATGATTTTAAAGAAGGTTCCGAAAAATCTTCATTTGCTCATTTTGAGGACCATTAGGCATAAATATAGGGGGAGCAAAGTTCACATTGCAGCACCACAGCGTAACGAGTTCATGACTTATAATAGCCCCTCATGGTTTCGAAATTAGGCTGGTCATCCCGGTTTTTATAGCAGAGTACCGCCATAATGATAATAACTTATCCAATCACATAATTTCCAAGATAAGGTTTCATCCAGTAAGAGAGCCCGCAGACTTACAATTTCAAGTTGGAAAAATAAATCGCAGAGTATTATACTTTAGGCATCGTGGCTTGTAATGCAATCTAAATATATAAAAGGCAAAGGTGACTGACTGACTGACTGATTTATCAACGCACATCCCTAACCACTGGAGCGATCGAGCTGGGCATACAGGTAGCTATTAGGACGTAGGCATCCGCTAAGAAAGGATTTTTCAAAATTCAACCCCGAAGGAGGTAAAATAGGAGTTTAAAAAATCGAACCTTACGTGAGTGAAGCCGCGGGTAAAAGCTAGTGAAGAATAAAATACATACATAGTGATTTAGTTGGATAAGATGTGCCGGCCACCATAAGTCACTATGCCCATTTAGTTGTCCAACATGAAATTGTAAACCTGCGGTGCAAATATGGCACGCAGTTGCGATGAAATTGTAGCGGACAAAACCCCATCAAATTCCTATTTAATGATTCCTAGGTTAATGAAACCTAATACATCCATCCAAACCACTAGTCTTTAAAAAAAACCCCTTCAAATGAAAAGCGAATGTCTATTGTTTAAGTAAATGGAAACGAACAGTAAGTAAGTAGGTGTAGGTACCTATTAGTCAGTGTCCTCTCCTAATGGCAGATGACAGAATAATAATGATTTCATAGATTCTTCTTCTTCTTCTTCTTCAACTTATTTCATAGATTGGTATTAAATTATTTATTGAATAAGCGTTCACAAAATATAAGCGTCACCATGTTTTGTAATGTTTAGAAGAAAAAAAAAAATATTTTTTCCCCTCCAAAAGGAAGTAGTGGGCGATGTGGAATTGGTTTCCATATTGTTATGGTCTGACAATTTACGAAAGGCGTAGCTTCGAATGATTACGCAATTGTGTCATATTATGTTCCTTTGTCTGCACATGTTTTATTGAACCTACTGTGACTTGAAAGGGAATAGAATTCCTACAGTGATTTACCAGCGTCTGCATAGTCCTCTGAGTTACATAAAATGGAATTCTTTTCATTTTGATCTAAGTACAATTTTTTATATATATTAGAGGCACACGCATGATGACTATCACATCTGATGGAAGGTGATGATGTGGTCTAAGGTGTAACGCGTTTGCCTAGAAGATGCCTATTCACTCTTGTTTTAAGGATCTTGGAAGAGCCTATTCACTCTTGTTTTAAGGAGATCTTGGAAGAGCGTTCCAGACCCTAGCCGTGCGGATCAGGAATGGAGACTTAAAGCGTTTAGTGCGCGTAGATGGAATATCAACGACGTAGGGATGGAATCCTAAAAACATATGGGCTGAATATCTCTACGGACTAACATGCTAGGATGTACCCACTAGGTAGATATTCGTTATCCATTCATTGATGTTAAAGCCTAGACTTATCTACTTAAGAATCAGACTAAAGATACCAAAAATGAGCACTAATGCCGTGGCAACTTTGCTAAAGACAAAAAGATAGTCAAAAAAGAATAAAAGAAAATGTAAGTAGCTACAGTAGCTGTGGCTCTTATTAAGACGAGAATCTACCACCGGTTCGGAAAGTAGATTCTTGTAGAGTTCCAGGAGTATTTTACATTACAATTCATAAAATCATAGTCAGTCTAGAATAATACGAGGTCTCGTAAGTAACTACATTTAGGTACCACTGACATAATTCGTTTTAAACTCACTATATTATTCGATCAATTAAAATCACCCGAGTTGGTTTCGTTTTATCAATTTCGTTAAAAGGATAAATGGACAATTGACCTCTATCCGATGCCCTGATGGGATCCATCGAATTAAGCGGATTAAATGGTGTTCCACGCTCTATTTCCGAAATAGCTGTTATCTAAACTTTTACTACATTTAATTTGCTTTTGATAAAAGTTTTATTGGTATAGTTGAAGCTATTTTAATCCCGCTATCCAACTAATATTATACGTACATAAATGCAATGATATTTAGTACTAGCTGTGCCCGCGACTTCGTTCGCGTGGAATAGTGACTTTTTGGGGCGCGGCTCTCAGCGCGCTTTATATAGCCACGGACGCTCAGGCGCGAGGCGTGTAGTACGTACTCTGTACGTTAAAAATGTTCGCTATGATTCTTTAAATTGACATAACTTTTTTATTTATGAACCGATTGACATGAAATAAACACTAAATGTTAAGTGAAGCTTACTACAATACATTAGTGAAAACCGTATCTAAATCGAATAAGCCGTTTCTGATATTAGCGTGCACAAACACACAGACAAACAGACAAACAGACAAAAAAAAATTAATTACAATTTCGGGTTCAACATCGATATAATAACAACCCCTGCTACTTTTTTTTTATATATTTCCACTGTACAGACACCACTTTTCTACAATTTTATTATACGAGTATGTATAGATAAAATGTCATTGCCTAAATGCGAAAAGTGAGGATCAATGGATGGATGGATGTTTGTTATTTCTTAAAGAGTTAACGCCGCAACTAAAAAACTAGTTTAGCTGAAATTTGAAATTGAGATAGCTCATACCCAGGATTAACACATATACAACATTTTATCCCGGAAAATTAGAGAGTTCCTGCAGGAATTAAAAACCTTAACCCACGCGGTCGGGGACCGAGTCGCGGGCATCAGCTAGTTTTAAATAAAGGTGGATGTATTTAATTATTTACACATATGTTTGCACTGGATGGATAGCTAGCTATTAGTTACCTACTTAAGAAAGTATATTGAGTGGAGGATGCTGCAGGAATGAGCAGCAGTACGCAAACTTTCCCAGTTATTCGCAGAATAATTATTAAGATTACATTGTAGAAAAACTACTGACATAAAGGACAATACAGAAATAGATTCAATCTCGGAGACCGTTAAAGGCTACCTTATCTTTTTTTTTCTTCTTCGATGACAAAACAGTCCTTGACTGCAATCTCACCTGATGGTAAGTGACTATGCAGTCTAAAGATTGAAGCGGGCTAACTTGGAAGGGGTATAGCAGTGTAGATTCAACCCATACCTCTAGGTGATTTGGTTTCTACACGCCATCGTGCCAGAACGCTAAATGGCTTGGCGGCAAGTCTTTGACGGTAGGGTGGTAACTAGCCACGGCCAAAGCCTCCCACCAGACAAATGTGCAGGAAAATCATTAAGTTTCCACTGGATTTTTAAGAACTTACCTAAGCCGCGCGGACGAAGTCGCGGGCATTATCTTACTAACTATAGGTAAATCTATACTATTATAATAGAGAGCGCGAATTTTGTGAGTTTGTATGTATGTCCGGAGCAAACTTTGGAACCACCGCACCTATTTCAAAAATTCTTTCACTATTTCAAAGGCACATTATTCCAGATGGTTATAGGCTATATATTATGCACATAAATATATTATGGCTAGATATTATGTGCAAATTTGTTAAAGAAGTCGGAAAAATTTTTGACTCTCAAAGGTTTTCAAGGCGTGCGCTGGGTCATATATTGTTATTGGATGAAAATGATGTATGGGTGAATTGTTCCTCTTAAAAAGTTCTAAAAAAAGTCCGCGATAGCATATGTCTAGCTTCTAAGGATAACTTACAGTAACCATTTCTATCTTTCAAATTTTGATTAAAAATAATGAATTATTTTCGACCTTCTTTAACCGATATGATGTCAATCTATATCTAAATAAATATGTTTATTATCGCAAGTGTTTAATTTAGAACATATTTGCCCTTTACACTATACAATTTAAATAAATATCTTAGGATTTATCGGAAAATTAATATTTCCGCGCGAAAAAATAATAAAATGGTGCCGGCCGGCGCGGGCGGTGCACGGGGGCGGGTTTCGGCGCGGCAGATTCCTGTGATTCCTGTGGTGATCTTATTTAAAATCGTCTCCTATTAGAAGCTCTGTGCGATCAGGACCCGTAAAAACAAATATTTAAATTTTCAACCCGGACGAAGTCGGCGCGGGCTTCTAGTTATAAAATAATTATGTTATCCCGGACTCTTGAGCAATACAACCTTGTAATTAAGCAGCTAATACATTTTAATACCGCTCCATAATCCATACCTACGTGGATCGGCGTATCTACCTACATAACGACCTTATAGTTATTGTAATCGGTAGCTACACGTCTGCGATGGCTCAAACAATATTCAAGTTAATTATAGACACTTCAAAGATCTTGCCTACTTAAGGTATAAATTGCCTGATTATAAAAGCAAATAACTCAACGTTTTTATGTTAGAACTCTAGGCTAGTTGTCTTATACGCCCTTGTAGCGTTGGACAAGACAATTAAACCATAGATTTACTATTATCCTAGTCCTACTGACGGTCAATACCTACTTTGTTCTCATAGGTTTTCAGTAGGTACCTCATCATTATCTTAACCGATAGACATCGACTGCTGAACATAAGTCTCTTGAAATGATAGCCACATATCACGATCATGTGCCGCTTGTATCTAACGGCTGGCAGCAACTCGCCTTTGATCGTCCGTCCAGCTAGGTCTACGATATCGAGTGCTGAACATAACTCTCTTGAAATGATAGCAACATAGCACGATCTTGTGCCGCCTGTATCCAACGGCTGGCAGCGACTCGCCTTTGATCGATAGGTCTACGTGTCCTCGGTGTGGCTCGCTTTTTTTGGACTCCAACGCCCATCGGTTCTATAAATCATTGCCACTTCAGCTTTGCTTCACGATAAGCTACGGAAACTCCACTCGTAAACAAGTTACGTAAAGTAACTCACGCTCTCCTACAGATTTTCACATTCGTGATTTGAATTTTGATCCCGCAGTTAGAGTTGCCAGGTCTTGAAACCGAAAAGACGTACAGACTAGCCAGTTTAGCTGTGCATTGAGGTGAAAAGGCCGGACACCCTTTATTATTTAGTCTTAGTTATTAATAACACGACAATTTTTTTTAAAGTTAAACAAAACTTTTTTATACTGTACCATAAAATCTTCTTAAATATAACGGAACAACAATAAATGAATCAGTTTTCTTTATTATTAATGAATTAAAAATATAAAAAAATAGTCAAATTTAAAAAGTCTAACTAAAGCCGGACAGGCCGGACACCGTCTTATTTGGCTGCACACGCAACCAAAAAGCCTGGCTGTCCGGCTTTATCCTGACGCATAACAACGATATCCGCAGGGATACTCCGAACATAGCTCTCTCCATCGTCCGCTAATCGACCGCCTTCTAATGACGACCATAGTAAGCGACCATGTCTACGACTATGCTTCTGTACCTCCTACCTACCTACTTAGATGTAACAGAGGAAAACAAAGATTTAACTTGATTAAGTTTCATTGACCGAAGACGGCAACCGGACGGCTTCTAAATTAGTCTACAACTTTTCTTCCGCTACTCGCTAATTAAACTCACATCATCTAGCAGTTGCTTATCTTCGTAGACTTTATTTAGAAATTATTTCTAATCCTACTTCTTACTAATATTATAAATGCGAAAGTTTGGATGTATGGATGTTTGGGTGTATGGAAGTTTGGGTCTGTGTTACTCAATCACGCCACAACGATTGAACTTATTTGGCTGTTTGGCACAGAGATAGATTATTGCCTGGAATAACACATAGGCTACTTTTTATCCCGGAAAATAAAAGAGTTCCCGCGGGAATTGAAAACCTCAATCGTAAGAAGTCGCGGGCATCAGCTAGTTTAAAATATTATTGTTATTACTTATCCGATTAGAGGTGTGGTTTTAATTTACATTACCATACCCCTTTTAAGTTAGGCAGCTTACAGCTACCGTTTTACAACGCATCGATGCATCGTTACTTACCATCATTTGAGATAGGTCAAGGACTTACCATCGAATAAAAAAATTACATTTATTTTACCAGTAGGTAATAATCACTTAATATTCCGATTAAAAAATGCGAGAGAGTAGTTTGGGTAAGTACCTACCTAAACCTCTAATTTTCAAATGTTCATTAAAAAAATTTATATTTTAATTGCTCTAAAATACCTGTTCTGCATATCATTAAGTTCTGTTCTGTTAGTTAGTGGAATTATTATTCCACTAACTAGCCTAAATAGCATAGATCACGCGATTTGCATAAGGCGCCACGTTTCAGTGTAGACAAGTTAACTTAGAGTTAGAATCCTAATCACAGCAAAACTCATGTCATTAGCCCCAAAGATGCCTTAATTACTAATTTTCCTCGCTGCGATAAATGCGATTTCTAAGTAAACTATGTACCTAAGCAATTACTTCCACAGACTTCAAAGCGATTCAAAGAACTGTGAAATACCTAAAGTGCTTAAAATCGTTCTATGCCATTGAAGTAGGTCTATCTAATACTAGAATAGACACCACAAGTACCTAAACTTCATGCACCAGGCAGAATTGCTCTACGATGTACTTGTCTTCTTTACGATATACCTACTTTCTTCTTCTTTGTCAACCAATTAGACGTACACTGCAAAGATAGTAAGAAGTAGAAGTAGGGACTTTCACACGCTTTGGTCTTGTGCCGCCTATATCCAGCGGCTCTCTGACACTCGTTTGATGTGTGTCCATGTAGTGATGGGTCTGCTCCAAAGTGGCTTCAATTTTCCTCGCTGCGATTAATGTGATTTCTTAGTAAACTATGTATGTTATTTATTCGTAGTATGTATGTACCTAAGTAACATTATGGACAATTAATTACTATCCATAACGTTCTCAAATATGTGTGAAGTCGAGCACCGCACTTGGCTGGATATACAAATGGCTTGGCTGGTTAAATTATGGCCTAAACTAAAAAATGTGGACCTCCCATACAAAATTGACGATCCGCTGATTGATTTATTATGAGAGGTCCACTTTTTTTTTTCATATTTCGACCTTTGGTTCTTGGCTCACAGGAACGACAGGGTTTTTGTTAAATATTGTATATGAACAGCGGGCAAACGAGAAAGGTCACCTGATGTTACACTTAACATCAGCCGTGATTACCGCCGCCCATGAACACTTGTTGTACCAGAGGCACCACCGTTACAATGCAATACGATAAAATTACTGCACCGTTGCATCGCTGATAATTTGTACGCATATTCCATTGGCTAGCAAATAACGTGTGTAGCAGAAGTAGATAATGTGATAATTAGGCAAATGTTGCAAATAACTTGTCTCTTCTAGCGTAAATACGAAAATAGGTAAGTATATAATATGTTTTATAACAGCATTTTTCACTAGCACAGGCACTGGTCTACCATAAAAGTATCGGTCCGTTCGGCCTCGAACCACCTACGGCAGCCCGCTCCAAGCTTAATTATTATCTAAACGTTTTAGAACCCGATTATACGAAGATGGTAATAAAATGGTGCCGCTAACGTGTCCTGATCAGAAAAACAACTTCGGATCAGTACGCAGTTGGCAAACTTTCACCGTTCTGTCGAAAGAGAAAAACTAAGATTATTTAATAAAAAAATACGGTAAAGCACTATTTTTACTTACGCGCGACTTCGTCCGCGTAGATTTAGTTTTAAAAAAAATTCGGGAACCCTTTGATTTTCCGCGATAAAATGTAGCCTTTGTGACTCTCCGGGTCCTTAACCATACCGGAAATCACGTCGATGCGTTGCTCCGTTGCTGCGTATTGAAGGACAAACAAACAAGCAAGCACTCTATCGCATTTATAATATTAGAAGAAGTTATTGAGCTCATTCGTAAACCTAAATCTAAGATGGGTACAAAAACGAGTCACAATTTTATAATGATTAGGGCATATAAATCAAACCTGAAAGTGTTTTTACGCTCCTTATGTAGGCTGTGGACTGCGGTGCCGTGTGCACATTTTGCGTCTTAGATCTTGTGTGTCCGCCTTTCTGCCTACGGATCGAAGTGGAAAACATTGCGTCATCACTTCATCAGGCTTTGTGCAAAAAGCATTTCATGTTTGGTCGAGTCATCGAAACTTGATCGAGCATTAGGTATGTTTGAGAAGTTTTCCAAAACCGCCAAAAAGGAAGCCGAACTCATCACTAGGCTTTCATGACTTTGTAAGCTATTCCTGCAAGTTTTCTCCCTTTCACATTACATTCAATATTGCAAAAATTCTTCTGTGCGATAGTGTTGTTTTAGTCAATGCTCTGAACAAGTTCCATTGGCAGGGTGAGACCTTTGATTATAAACTCTCGGTGAGACCACTTTAAAGCCTTACTTCATTACATTACATTACGATGCGCCTATACTTACTTGTTCATTATAGTTTTTGTTTCCCACGAAACCTACTAGTTTTTTTGATCAATGATGCTAACAGACGCCCACTAGATTTTCATTATCACATTATTTTTACATTGCAGTTCCCTTTGTTGCTACTTAGATGTGAAAAGAAATCGTACAAACATAAGAATATTTGGTAAAAGATAAAAATTGAAAAAATGCGTGAGTAGCTTCCATAAAGTTTTTTAAATATATCTTTGGATACATTTATATAGCTGAAAATTACCTTTATTTTGTAAAGAATCAGATTTTCTTAATTTTTGTTTCAAGTAGTTATTCCGTATTTCTGCTTAGAAATCTATGTTATGCTCCTTTTAAATGTTTAGGGTATTACGACTTTTGATACCTACCTCTATGTTGTATTTAAATACACGTTGTTTCAACACTTTGAGAAACAAAACAAACTTCGTTCAGATATTTCAGAATAATTTAATTTGACTAGGATTTAACTATTTTTTCTTCCAGCAAATGTTGACGATGATAAGACAAATTTGAATATATACAAGTTCAGACGCAAAATAGACAAACCTGATATATTTATCAATCCAGCATCAGTCGGACGCTTTTCAGATGCACAATCGCATAATATAATGATTGAAGTTGACGAGAACAAGCGTCAGAAAACATATGCTATACTTCAAGAACCCCGGTCCGACTTTCACAGCAATAGGCTCCGTTATATACTCTTAATCTACACGAACCCTATGTGGAATCTATTCATTTTAACAACCATCTTCTTTGCGTACTTCTTAGAAACATGTCTCTTTACATTTAAAAAACCTCACCAAAGGCCCTTCTGGTTAATCATGCTTGTGATCTTTTTGAATACCGTGTTCACTTTTGACGTTGCCATTGTTTTCGGTTTGAAGTTTTTTGAACGATGGCGAAAGATATTGAATCTAGTGGAACCAGATATAAAACGTGTAATACTAGATGCTGTTCTAGCATTACCCTATTCCTTTATATATTTAATGAAACCTCAGGAATATACACCCTTTAGTTATCACGCGATTGCCCCTATAATGGCCACTGTACGTGTGTACAGAATAATTGAGTACTCCTATAGTAAATCTTCGCAAGCTGGTACAAATCAATGGACAACGTTTTTGGCACAATACCTAATACTGTTCTTACTGTCGGTGCATACTTGGACTTGTATGTGGTACTTGTTTGCGCATAAACACTTCAATATTCACGAAATACGATCATCTTGGTCTGTCGCTACTGTGAAGCTTCCTACTGAGACGACGTTTGATTGGTATTTTGTCGGAGCTTATTGGTCTGTATTGTTTTTTACGACAAATGCACTTGGAGATATATATCCAGTTACCACATATGAAAGAATAATTGCTGGCTTAGCTGTGTTGCTAGGATTTCTGCTAACAACAGTAGTTTTTGTTGGTTCTTTGACATCACTGTTCATAACTATAACCACTAGACGAGCAGAATATGTACGACAATTGAAAAAAATACAAAATCACTTGATGTTGATTAAAATGGACCCTGAAACAACAAAGCGAATTATGAGGTATTTTCTTTATAGAAACGTATGTTTCATAATATTTTCAATTGTTTCTATTATGGAACAAGAACTTGCTTTGCATAAGTTGAAATCAACTTTTCTTTTTTTCAAGATATTACGAAGATCTTTGGTATCAGAAATCTGGCGTGTTTAAACCCAAACTAATGAAACTTTTACCAGCTCCTCTGCAAATGGAAATTTATTATGACCTTAACGCGGTGCCTCTGTACAGTTCTTTGATATTCAGAAAACTTCCGGAAGCATTCCTTAGAAGATTATCTGTCACAATGACGCACCAGTTTTATTTACCTGGCGACATTGTTTATAATCATAATCAAAACAAGACTATTATGGTAATAATATATTTCTGCATTGTTAAATATTTACACATTGCTCATTGAGATGCTATTAATAAATGCCAATACAATACTACACAGCGATCTTAATATGTCTTTTGTTTGTATTGAAAAAAGATTTGCGTCACGAGCGGTGTGTTAGAACTATTATCCGATGAGGATGACGAAAGCCCGATGATATCTTTTGCTAAAGGCACGTGTTTTGGGGAAATCTCACTGGTATATAACATTCCAGGTACAAGAGTTTTACTATATAAAAATATATTAAAATCTTATTTGCCAGGAATTATCAAAAAACTTCATTTACAGCCCGGTGTACAGTTAAAGCAGCGACATATGTGGAATGTCAAGTTCTTAGCAAGACCGACTTTATTAGGTTGATGATAACTTATCCTGATTTAGTTGCCAAGATACGGAAGGAAATTCACGAAAGAATTCATCGAAGTTTTTGTAGAAAACAAAAGCAGAGAAACGACAATCAGCTATCGTTAAATATTTATGCTTCTAAAGACAGAAAGAAGAGCAGCATTAAATGCTTAAAGGACAAACTGCGTTATATCCAAGGCAAACGTTTAAATATTTTTGTAACTTTTGATGTATCAGTAAGTTACATCAATTAAGTAGACTTATTTTTTGCAGGTTTAAGTGATGTAGACAACTTTACTAGAGACGATGAACTTGATGAAAATTGTTTAGATCTCTACATTTTATCGGAACATGTCAAAAAGCGAATCATGATGTTTACCTGTTTAACTTCAAAGTTTCCTTGGATCCTGGAATCAGATTGTTACCTCGTTAAATATTGGCAATTATACATGCTGTGCATAGTTTTCTACGTATGCCTCCTTTACCCTTATTTTATAGGTTTCGAAAGAGAATTTCCAGGAGGGGTATTCTTCTATGCAGAAATCGTGATTACCATTTCTTTAATCTTAAATGTATTCGTCACTATGGGTACTGCTGTAAAGACGAAAAAAATATATATCAAAACATTTTTAAGTATATTAAATTACCGAATGTATACCCTCGGATTTTACATGGATGTATTTGCTATAATTCCTTTTGAATACATCGTCACAATACATACAAATGCATCATACTTGGACAATTACAGGAACCATCTTTTTTATTTGTGTAAAGGCACTAAACTTTGCTTAGTTTGGAGATTATCGAGCTTTTTTGAGGAATTAGAAAGAAAGTTACTTGCAAATACAATAATAGTTAAGGTACCTTTTCAAATTTCTTTCTACATAATATATCAAATCATTTCCATTAGACTTAAGTATATAAAATTCAATTATTTTTATAGATTGTCAAGTATTGTGTCTATATTGGATTTATATGCTATTGGTCTGGCGTTATTTTATATATGGAATCATGTTTCGTAATTAGATGTTCCCAAAATTCGTGGTTCGCCAGTGCTTTGACCTGGGAAGATCAAAGAAGCGGCGTGACAACCAGCAAGTATGTACTAGACTTGCGTATTAAAATGTTTATGTCTTCTAAAATTATCTTGACGGACTCGAGTTCAATCTCCTAGGATTAATTATAAACTTTTTTTTTTCAGAACAAAATATCACATACTGACCGCGACATATTTCGCTACTACTACTTTATTATCGGTTGGCTATGGTGATTTTACTCCTGGTGATCAATTTGATATGGGTTTTATAGCTTTTCTTAGTTTATATGGGGTTTTGCTGACTGGATACTGTGTATCTGAGTTTTCAGCAGTTGTTACTCATTGGTCTAGGTATGTACCTAAAGTGAAAAATTGAAAAAATAACAAAGCTTAGGTACTTAGTGAAAATATTCACAACGCTTATGATATTTTTTTAGGACCAAGACAGCTTTTTTGGAAATAATCATAACCATTGACAGATTTATGAAAGAAAACAATATGCATCCGGCAATAAAATCAAGAATCATGTCTTTTTACGAGTTACAGTGGCAATATAATTCGGTAAAAAACTAACATTTAATTTTAATATTCCATACCATCTGATAATCTCGAATGCCACATTAACCTGGGCGCGTGGACGAAAAGAACAGTAGTGGAATATCGAGATAGTGTTTTTAAAATCAAACTTACGTACCAACTACCAACATCTAGAGTTCTCTTCAAATGGCTCAAGACCACACGAGGAATCGATTAAGTTCTTCATAATAAACAAACTACCGTATTGTTATTTGCAGAAATATTAAACTTATTTCTCAAAATATAAATAACTTTTTATAGGGTGTTGAACTTACTGGTGAAAATTGGCTCGAAAGAACTGTAGTGCCTTCGGAGTTACGTAAGAAAGTACTTCATCAGGCGCGATTCAAGACACTGACTTCAATTAAGTTCTTTCAAGTGAAAAATAAAGCTTACATACATACGCTAACAGAAAGTAAGTATTTATGAATGGGACTGCTATCTTGAATAATGTAATTATTAGGGTGTAAAACGTTTTACACGCACGATCTAATTGTGTCAATAACTAATGCTCAACGTCTGCCAAAATAATTACCGCTAGTTCCAAAACGGATCTTACGTGTTTTAACAGATTCTTTACAGGCTTCTTTAATAAAGTCTCACATTTTGTTATTAAATTTATTTATCAAGCCATTTGCAGAGTTATTTATTTAGTCTGTTTGAGTATTTATGATGAATGTTCAGCAGCACGAAATCTGCTGATACGCAGATGCAACTGTTACCTATTTTTGGCAAATCTCTGCTTTACTAACTGCCGACATCAGTTACCTGTCTAAACCAATATTTACAGACTTAGAATACCTAGATATTGAACAAAGAAGTTTGGTCTGTATTCTGATTTTACAGAATAAAAATGTAATTTAGTATACAGTATGAACAAACTACAAAGAGATATTGGAATATCAACATACATTACTAGATTACTGGATTGAATAACCTACTTTCATTCTGTAGATTTTAAGTAAGAAAGGATATTATTTTCATTCACCGAAATCAGAGGGTTGAGAGGGGCCAAAATGTTACTTTTTCCACTAAGTAAATTACTAAAATGAACTAATATGTTTATCAGCTGCCAGAGACATAATCCTGCCACCAGGAGAGATAGTATACTACGGAGGAACTGTTACCAGGGACTTGTACATAATTGAGAGCGGTTATTGTTTGGTGACTTCTAAGGAGATGAGAGAAACTAAAAGGGAGCGTGTCATTGGCCCCGGCAACCATCTGGGTTTATTGGTATTGTTGTACGGCGTGCCGGCTGTCAGCACTGTAATTACTCTGACACATTGCAAAGTAAGTGATCATTTATTCGATGCGCATTAACATCTGTTAGATGAGATCGTTGCGTGTGAGAGTAATGAGTCTAGGTTAAAGTAAAAGGGCCTTGTATGAATATTTTACTTCTCACTTCGGTTGCTAAAAGATTTGTAGAATAAGTAAGTACATACGGGTTAAAGCTAGAAGCTAGCCTAGCTGTGAAGAGACCTGAAAATAAGGGGAGGTTGAAAGAGGTCGGGCTAAAAATTAAGAGATGAATCCTGTTTATTAAAAAATATTGTGTATTAAATGATAGTCATAACTTGTAAAACATACTCATTAAAATATAGTACATAATAATATATGAAATTTTTTTTTTCTGGTGGGAGGCTTTGGCCGTGGCTAGTTACCACCCTACCGTCAAAGACGTGTCGCTATTGAGTATTTAGTCGCCAAGCGATTTAGCGTTCCGGCACGATGGCGTATAGAAACCGATTAGGGCTATGGGTTGAATTTACACTGCTATACCCCTTCCAAGTTAGCCCGCTACCATCTTAGACTGCATCGTCACTTACCACCAGGTGAGATCGCAGTCAAGGGCTATCTTGTCATTGAAAAAAAAAAAAAAAAAAAAAAAAATGAGTAAGCAGAAGATCGTCGCCTCTCTATTAAAGTAAAGTTAATACATAATCTATTGCAGCTAATAAGTATCAGCCACTTCGCGTACACGTCAGCTTTGAATTTGTTCCCGGACATGAGAGAGCATGTCGGGTTACTTTTACCGGATGAGTTAAAGAAAATAGAGCAAATAGCTAAATCTCAAAACACTGACGCCTATTTGAAACATTACAATCTTCTGACGGATACTCATCATAAGAAACGGATAACTAATATACTGCAAGACTTTTTCAATGGTAATAATTAATCTTGAACTATCAGTAGATATAAAATAAAGATTTTAGTCTTATTTCGTGGTAAAGACTTACATATTAATTATAACGTATAAGGATGAATGTTTATATTGATAAATCGAAATACAGGCAACGGCTATCTTGTCATAGAATAATAAAAAAGAACACCGAAATATTAACAACTAGTAAAGTTAGGTTTTTACAGTCATCCGCAAACTCTATTTTATACCGGGCAAAAAGGTAACAAAAAGCATCACTCTCCAAGTCTTCAACTATACCTTTAATCACGTGGATTCGTTGTAACGTGATTGAAGGACAAACCACCAAACAGACACTCTTTTATATTCATAAAATTAGTGAAGATAAGGATTCATTTTAGGATAAGGATATTTTTGACTCGTTTAGTAAGTATCTACATTCTAATTAGGATCAGAATAAAGCTAAGATACTGTACATATTGAAACAATGACGTTGTTTTTCGAATTAGATTCCTTCATAAACGTCCTGGAGGATTACAGAAAAAAGAAGGAGAACTACATTAAATCATACAAACAGTTCAAAGTGTTTAACAATTTGTCTCCGTATCTGCTGATGCCGATTGCGATCAAGCCAGATGGCGTATTTCTTAAAATCTGGGCCATCTTAAGAGTTTGTGCGGCTTATCTACTCAGTTTGCTGATTCCAGTAAGTCATTGGACATGACCAATATTTTCTTTTGAACAGTTGAAAAAATTCTATAAATATTTCATCATAACATTAATAGAGTCTGAAGGGTGCATTGTTCAAAAAACCGATAGACGTTGGGGTTCCAATGTGAAGGAATAGCGATATCTTATGGAAAGCCACAATAGCCAAATGATTAAAGATGTGGTCTGAAAACTGAAAAGCCGATGGTTCACCTCCCACCTTCCCACACTTTACACTTATGTCGTACCTAGTCCCAATATAAGCTTAACGCTTATTTGAAGGGGAGCGTAGAATTTTAGTCAAGTTCGGCATGGCTTCTTTTTAATAGAAGTGCTTTTTAAAAGAAAAATGACTCAGTTGATCCCTTCATTTTTAGATCAGAACGCAGTGATTTTCTAAAGCCAGATTGGCTTTAGAAAATTTCAAAATCTAATCAAGTACTTTTTCCAGATTGTCATAGCAACTGCTCCAACGTGCAAGCTTTTCAATAAAGCAGTGGTATTTTTAGAGTGTTTTTGCTACGTAGATTTATATTTAATGCTACATGTTGCCTTCTACGGGCCCAAAAATCAGCTGATCTATCACCCGTACTTGACAGCAAGAAATTATTTGAGAGTAAGTTAAGTAGATCGTTTTCTTTTTTTCTTTAACCTATACGTATTACTCGTTTAATAGTACTTAACAATACGCTCATAAAATAGATCAAAGACGTAAGTAATTACAAAAAACTCAAAATTGACTTTTTGATGTCATAAGTTTCAAAAGTGGATGTTCAATTGTGATTTTTTTTCCTTGGATAGAACATCCATTATATTAATACTAATAACATCGAAAAGTCAATTTTGAGTTTTTGCAATTAAGTACGTCTTTGTTCTATTGTATGAGTGAATTAATAAAATTAACTTAAGTACCTAATGTCCGTAAAACTGATGGCATGCGTTTATAGACACAAATTTTTCTAGCTTTATCTACAGAGTTAACATTACATTTAATTTTCGTTAAATTAATTAGTAAGTTTCGGATAAATCGTTGAGCCGTTTTGTTTACGTTACATTCAAATTGCATTGCGATTTGCATAAAACAGGTCAAATACCACAAATAGCACGAGCGGTTTTACAATCTAGGTCAACAAGTACCTACTTACTCCTGATTTATTTGAGATTTCTAAAACACACACAAATTGTTTATTATTTTTTTCAGATTTGACTCTTCTTGTATTTTTGTAACCGTACTGATTCAAATATTTTTCTAAAAAGTTAATTAGATACCTGCAAAATTATACCTACTTCTGCAAGTATCGATCCACTGTCTCTACTTATTACTTTGAAGCTATTTGATCTCATTCTTCTTTTTTCATGTTCAATTTATCCACGTTCAAGTCTTATTAATATTTTAATTCATTTTAGTTTACATTTCATTTAGATTACATTTTTATACCATGATGTTTGTTAACCTTGTTTGACGATTTAAATTTCAGACGACATTCCTAGTAGATCTTCTCACATGCTTCCCTTGGTACGCCGTATGGAAGATTCTAGTACCAAACCACGACGAAGGTCATACCCCAGAGGACCATCATCTTAACATCCACATGTACCATTGTATCCTTAGAATGGTTAATGTTCTGCAAATCTATAAACTTTATGCGGCATTTTGGGCGGAGTCGATCGCTGCATTGAAAAGGGTTTGTATTTATTTGTCAATTCTATTTATATCCATTGCGAAATACGTTTTTAGGTTTCCGCAGCCAAAGGTTGCTAACGAGGTCCTATTACTAAGCCTCCGCTGTCCTTCCGTTCGTCTGTCTGTCTGTCTGTCAACAGGCTGTTTCTCATGAACCTTATAGATAGAAACACGCAATTTTCACAGAATGTGTATTTCTGTTGCCGCTATAACAACGAATAATAAAAAGATAAAAATTAAAGAGAGTCTTCTCCATACAATAAACTTTTGTTTTTGAGTTTTATTCTCCGGGGACGACGAAATGATGACGATGACTCAAATTGTAGAAATCAGAAGCATTGTAGACTTATGGAAGAAGAATAGTTAAGTTCTTACCCTTCGTTTGATTTCTGTGAAGTCAAATACATTTCACTTTTTGATTTTAGGCATATCTGATGAGCGTTGTTCAATTCTTTCTCCTAACCCTCTTTTTCTTAAATCTTTACACATCGATATTACTAACAATGACGTGTAGATATGTTATCGCTTCTGATTACGATGATTTTGTCACAAAGCTTGAGAAATTGTCCTTAGCTGGGCCGTACATGAAAACGACGTTTAACTCAAGAGGAAATATGATTTGTAAAGCAGGTATGTCTAATGCTGACATCTATAGAGCGTACTCTGACTTAGCTCGGACTTAAGATAGAGTTAAAACGAGACACATAAATATGCTTTGATATAAATCTGTCGCGTTTTAACTCTGTCTTGAGTCTGAACAGAGTGAGTGTGCGGTTTTGTAGATTTCAGCCTTACTTTGATACATAAGTTATCTACGGTAAAGCCCAAAGGATGGGTTATGATTTTAGATGTCTATGTATCTACATATTTGTCTATTACATGGTACATAATATTAAGGCTAAACAGCTGGGCCGATTTTGATGAATGAGGTGTCAATCGATTCGGATAACATAGGCTGTAGCCTTTTCTACGAACAAAGGGCGCCTTCAATTTATGCGTTTCCGATCGCGGTACCGGCACCGGGCTATAGCCGCACCGCGCGCTTTGTATGAAAAAAACGAACGTCCGTGCGCAGTACGACTAACGCACCGCTTCGGCACCGCAGCAGGCCGTCAAGAAACGCATAAATTGAAGGCGCCCAAAATCAATATGCGAGATGTTACAAACAATTTTCGCTAGTCAGTTTTTAGGGTTACGTACCCAAAGGTTGCCAATGGGACTAAGCCTCAGCTGTCCGTCCGTCCGTCCGTCTGTCTGTCTGCGAGCTATATCTCATGAACCGTAATAGGTAGATACCTCTTCATCACAGAATGTGTATAATAACTATTGCCGCTAATAAAAAAAAAAAAAAAAGGGGTAGTCCCCATACAAGATAAAGGGGTAGTCCCCATTTCTTCGGCGTTTTTGCTCGACCTCAAAAATCATTGTTACGATGATGGTACGAAATCCTTCGTGTGCGAGTCCAACTCGAACTTGACTGGTTTTTACTTTTATCCTTGTTTCTCAGGTCTTTATAATAATTGACTTTGTTACCAGGTTCTTGGATAGACTGTGGGATAATATTAACAGACAACTATCTATCTCCAGCCAAAGTATATTTGCTGGCTTACTATTGGTCGGCTGCGAGTTTCACTGGCTCAGGCTTTGGTGATATCACGGCCCAAGACACCTCCCACATGATACTCACAATTTGCATCAACATACATGGAGTTTTGTTTTTTGGGTGGGTGATATTTTTCGTCATTCGTAATCCTAAAATGGAATTGCGCTTATTAGAATTTCGAAAACACGTTCGAACCACGCACCATGTTTTAGAAAGACGCCTTCGATAATCTTTTTAGGAATCTGTATTAGCTCATCTACCAAAAAATTATTAATGTTTTCAATTTGGTTAATAGCCCTTGAATAGTGGGTAATATTTAATGGGTAATGATACGAAACTATTTTCAGGTACGTGTATGCACGTATAGCATCGTTAAAAGCGATGGCCGATCAAGTGGTCACTACATTCCAGGAGAATTTGAAGCATTTAGAGCTATTTTTGAATCGGGAAAAGGTGCCGTATCAGTTGAAAAAGTCTGTCATGGACTACTGGAAATATCAATGGAAAAGAACCGGTGGCTGGTCGGTAAGATAATATTATTATGTTGTACCCAATCTTTCACTTAAAAGACTGATAGGTATCGTTTAAACAATTACGCTGAAATACTTTGTTAAAACCAGTCTCTTCCATATTAAGCATCAAAAAATTTTGGGAAAACTACATGCCAATTTAAACGAAGACGCAGTTTTGTATATGTACGAAAAAACCTTAAGAGAAATACCGTTATTTGAAGATGTGGAGTATTCGTTCTTTAGAGCTTTCGCAAAAAAACTTATGGAGCGATATTTTCAAAAAGGCTACATGGTGATGAGATCTAATGAGGTCATAAGTAACATGTATATTATATACCGCGGTAAAGTGAGTGAGTTTCTCGTTTTAAATTCTGGTTTTATATGAGTCATGATACTTTAACGTTTCACTTAAATCTCATTTTTAAAGGTGGATATTATCAGCAATTTTAACGAAGTCGAAGCCTGTATGGGCCCGGGAGGGATTTTTGGAAATATTCGCGGTGCATCAAAATATTTAACCATGTCAAATGTGGTGGCTTCTAGAAACACAGATTTGCTTTATATCGATGGAGCGGATTTCTATTCACTGTTAAAGGTAATTTATAAATAGATTCCAGGTCATCAGGGTGATTCACGATCTATTTGTATTTGTTGAATTTGGTTGTCCTTTATCGTTTTATCGTTTTTTAGAGTTATCCAACAGTGTTGAAGAAAGTAAAATACTCGGTGGAATCAACAACGAAAGATTACGTTTTGCCAACGGTCATGTCTGAAAAATCCAGCATGGAAGTAAGTTCTATCCCATACTTTACTAGTTACTATGAAGTTCAAACAAGTCACAACACTTAAAGAAAAGGCAAAAGGGCCTTTTGACACGGAGGTTTATTTCGGACTTTTACCGCATAAAACCCCACGGTTCCTCTCATCGCCTGGTGACTATGGCTAAGGGAGCAGATTAGTTCCGCAGCCCAGCCAGCAGTGCCTTTCAGGCAATTCTCCGGGACTGATAAAACGGCTCAACACACCATCAGAGTTGCATCAGGAAGGGCCTAACCTCTGAGAAGAGATCTGCGCTCAGTAGTGAGCCGTTGATTGATCGCTGATGATAATGATGATGATTAGTAAAAAATTAATTCTTTTTCACCAGTTAGAGACATATCCCTTAACGTATGAAGCCGATGAAGAGGAGGAAGAGGAAATTGATCCCAACGTGTTCCTAGATGTAAGTGTCATCGTTCTATAATAATATTATGATACAAAAAAGTTTGCTGACTATCTTACCGTAAAACTATTATTAATTCATTTCAGAGTCCTGATAAAAGCGTTGCCGAATCTCATGGATCAAGATCCATAACATCAGGCGATTATGCTGACTACATTTCAGCTATTTGGCTTTTATTTAAACCTCACCGGTACCTTACAAAAATATAATTCTCCTTAATATCTTCCTATTGAATACGTCACTGTACAGTGTACACTGTTGTAACACCTTTGTTTTCAAAGTTTCCCTTGAAAACAAAGCGCCTTTTAAAAAACTACCACGTCCACAAGGATGAATCTCAATAAATGTACTGAAAACGAGATATGAATTGTTTGTCATGGTATGAGTTCTAGCGAGCAGAGAGTCCTGAGTTAACTTGAAAGTTACAGTTGCCATTTACTGTTTTTAGGTGGTTCCGTAGCAGCGTGTTACCAGATTCCAATTGGCTCATTTTTGTTGGTTTGTTATTTTAATTTGTTCAATATAATATATGTAGTTATATCTAACAGTAAAAAGATACCCATAGGCACCTCAGAGTACTTAATGGTAGAGTACCCTTAATATCAGTTTGGACATAATATTATCGCCAATGTTGATAGATTTGGAACTTCGAATCACGATGACGTCAGAGCTTTGGTTTCCTTCGCTGATTCAATGAATTTCCTTTATAACAAAGCCTTTAAGCACCAGAGTCCTATTGTAACGATTCACGTCCATGGGCCTGCGCCCTACACCACTTATACTTGGGTGAAATCCCACGGATATCCCCCGTCACTTTATCCCCTCGTTCTTAACTTTATTTCAAAAAAGTAATTTTGGTGTGAAATATTGTCAGTCCTTAACACCTTTGAAGCAGGAATGAATAATCATCTTAGGACACATCATCACTTCTTATCAGGTATGAAAGTAATCAAGCGTGTTCCTATACTGTATAAGTAGATATAGCTTTGACAACACTGGCTAGGTAGGTACCTATATTGTGTTTCCTACTTTATCATAGCTTGAATAATTTACTTACAGATTATTTAATTATGGTTCTCTCGTACGTGGAATTTATGATTCTTGTTTATCAAATGGCGTTTCTGTCCAATGCTTACTTCTTCTATATGTGCGTCGTGTTCGACGTAATCTTCGTGTACAAAGCCTTCCTTGACATACATTGTGGCTACATGAACAGATACGGGGATTATGTGTTGAAACCGAAGAAAGTGCGCAAAATGTATGTAGCCAACGCCGTACGTACCTAACACTTTTGTAAAACCGATGCTCGTTGGGTTCTAAGAGTGCTGCGCTGGAAAGCGCAGTGTTCTCAGACCTCACTAGACCAACCAACGATATCAGACGGGACGCAGGACATCGTTTGGATACAGGTGGCACAAGACCGAGGCATCCTGTAGTGCATATTAAGATCCGTCTATGTCCAGCGAACTTCTATCGGTTGATAAAGAAGTTGAAGGTATTCCTCCGGATGATTTTTTTGTAGTAGGTAAGACCGTATTGTCTATGTCCCTTTCCTGCATCTTATAAATATTTTGGCTATTTTAGTTTAACAATTATACCTAATACCTAACTAGAACTGACAATTGTGAATCTTATGAAAGGGATCATGGAACTATGTTTAGAGCAGTTAGTCAATTTATTCAGAATTTGTTTGTAATTTTCTAGAGCACTAAGCGTAATTTAATTCACTAAGCGTTTGTCACAACAAAGTTCAAATCTGGGTATCCTCATGGCTGCTCCTGTTTCCACGGTACGCGGTCAAATGCAAAAAAATTTTTTTGTCAAAAGGTACATGGAAAATTAATTTGCAGGTACTTTTCTAAGGTCTATCTACGTAGAAGAGACTTTTTAGCCAACCTACCAATATCATACTTAGCATTTGCGATATACTTACGTCCGTCGGTACAACACGCCCTGTTCTGCTATTTGCGAACCCCACAGCTGTTCAGGATTTCTTATCTATTCACCTATAGACAGCACAGGAAAATAAATATCGGATCGGCCAACCTATTCCTGAAATTGACGTAAGTATGAACGTCCCAGTATACGAAATACTGTAATAGATATAGAATATTGTTTAGAATAGACCAGTGAATATTCTAGTGGTTCCTATTTGGGGTTGCGGGTTCGATGCCGGGCACTCACTTTTCGAAGTTTTGCACGTTTAAGCAATTAAGTGATATTTAATTATAAATTAATAATAATGCTTCAACGGAGAAGGAAAACATCTTGAGGAAACTTCTATCTGAAAGTTTTTCATATTCAAAGGTGTGTTAAATCTGCCAATTTACATTGCGCAAGCGTAGCCCAAACCTATAACTACCTAATTCCTCTCTGAGAGAAGATTTTTAGAATTACGTCCTCAATTGTTTCCCTTCGACATGATTGTTATCAAGCGCCTAATTTCAATAATATAATACCTACTTACCTACTTGCCATTGCTGTGGTAATCAATGTTCTTTTTCTTCCAGAACCATTGCAATATGGGCGTCACTATTATCACACGTGAATGCATGTTTATTTTTCAAATTGTCCTGCCTCACGCCAGTTCAATGCACGTCAGCTAATTGGATATCTAAAGATGAGTTGAATTTGCGGGGAAACTACGCGGAAGTAAGGTTTTCCGGAATCCGATATTATTATTAGGTAGGCGAATTTAAGAGATTTTCTGAGGAACCTGCGCGGGTGGGAGGAAAATTTACGCGAATTGTCTTTCCTGGAAGAAAGACCAAGAAGAACCAAGAAGTTACTTTAGCTTCAGGAACCGTATCTAATTTTATTGCTAGTTTAGCAATCACTATCACCTCCTCATTGGAGGATGCTATTGCCTATTGGTATAAAGCAAGAATACCATAAATTCAACCAATCCCCACGATGGAGATTGTAGCGATGATGGCTGAAGGCTGCAGCTTTTCCGCTATCGATCAGCTATGTTAATAGCTATCTACTCTACAAGTATACAGGTAGGTACCCCAATAATACTTACTCATGTTTTATTTTCAGAAAAACTTCTTTCCACTTTACATAGCTTCTCTGTGGTATATTATCAATTTGCTCACCATAACAGGAACGGGCGATGTTTCCGCACAGAACGATTTTGAAGTTATTGAAACCGTGTTTATAACTATCGTTATAAAATTTTGTACAGGTAAGTTATGCCTAGATAATTTTTACGGTTTTTTGGCTCCCCTGTTATCCTGTAAAATTTACTTTTATCGTTTACGCCTTTATTCGGTTGGGCCGTCGAATTACTTCTCCCTTATGACTAAGTAGGTATGAGTAATAAGCAAAAATTCGCTTTCTGACCAACGAAAATTGGTTCGCACATGGTTCAGACCGTTATCGACTTCCCTTATAAGGGGAGATACATTATTATTGGTCGAAGATTACAAATCATACCTTATCCACATGAAATATCACAAATTCAAAATTTATATCGGGAATGGCAACTTCTGACTTTTATGAAAATGCAGACTCTACGGTTCGGAGAGCAGATTCTGCTGAGAAGAGCAGGCAATAAACTCAACTGCCATTTACAAATTGTTACAATATTATGTAGCTTACACACTCTTTTATAGGTCTTCTAATATCAGAAATGTCAGCAATGATCACTGCACATTCATCATCACGTATCGCGTACGATTACGGCATTAACGAGTTGCGAGACGGTTTGCGTGACACCGACCTGAGTGATCATCAGATGAACAAGATGTGGGACTATGTGTGTGAGCTGTGGAATAGACAACAGGGGAAACAGGTTCTCATTGTGATTTCTTTACCTGCCTTTGACCACAGCGCTTGAGTATCTACCCGCACACTCGGTCTAGTGGTTAGCATGTTTGACTGCAGATGACCAGGCCTCGGGTTCGATTCCCGGGTTAGGCCAAAAAATGTATTGGGGTTTTCTGTCAAGAAAAAAGTACTAGCCCGGAGTTAGGAAGTTGGCGATGAGTCAACCTCGGAGAGCACGTAAAACCGTCGGTCCTGTTCCTGATCTCTCTGGTCGTGTCGGATTTTCCGTCCCATAGCACTATGAGAGTGAGGGAATAGAGAATATACAATGAGGTGTCAATCGTTTCCTTATTAGGTAAGTTATGTATTTTCTTTAAAATAAATAGGTGCAAGGATACATTTCAATCGCATAACTATATGAAACAAAATGGTGATATTTAAAAATAAGAGATGCGCCCTTTTCGAAATAGTCTATTCTCAATATATAAGTACCAATTTTCATGCAGATGCCTAAACTAGTGTACAGATTACCATTCCAACTTCGCTGTCAAGTCATGCAAGCAGTTTACGGAAGTCATATAAGAGAGTCCCTTATATTTAGTAAGACAGATGACGACTTTAAACGAATGTTATCCATGTGGCTGAAGCATTGCGTGTTTTTCCCCGGGAACTACATCGTTCAGCGCGGCGACGCGGATCAGTCCATTTACTTCATACATAGAGGAGAGGTGAGAAAACATAATCATGTTACGTGGCTATTCGATAACCAGTAGTGTTAGTATAAGATTTAATTCGATTGACCGTATTCGTATTCGAACACATTAGCGTCAAAGTAAAATTAACCTTAAGTGTATTGGCTTAAAGTCACTTATTCAGTACAACCGATTTTAATTTGGAGCATATCAAATGCATGCACGAAATTGAGCACTTTTGATCGCGAATCACGATCCAGTGTGTCGATTCTCTAAAAATGATTGCATCATTGTACTGATCGCAATGACCTTTGATTGGTTGGTACCACTATTGGTTAAAATGCATTGATGCAGCAAGAACGGCATAATTTCAACCAATCAGAGGCCGCAATCATTTTTAAAGAATCGACATGCTGATCGACTATGTACAGGCTGTCATAAGTGTCATATAAAACTGCATAAACCGATCCCAAAGAACAGTTTATGTAATGTTCCCTATGAAAAACACCGAATTTATATCTACTGTTATATTTTAAACAATTTGTTATTAAATTGGTTGTTTGTGCTGTGTTGCAGGTTGAAGTGTTAACAGTCCACCAAAACCTTACAGAATCTATTTATGACATCCTAGGTCCAGAAGATAGTTTTGGTGTAGCTCAGGTATGTAACAAAAAAAAAATTTTTTTACGGAAAATTATTAAATTTAATTATTTAGGTACGGGAAATAGTCTCAATATGAAATACTAAAGCCCTAGTCACACACGTGCCGTAACGTCGCGATTAGTTTAAGAAGAACCGTCATAAATTCAGCCAATCAGAGGTGATTGCGAACGTCCCACTGACGTAATCAATTTTAGACAATTCCACAGCAGCTTTAACTTCAAAATATTTTTAATAAGAAGTGTTCGTGTAAAATCAACATTAAAGAATGGCCATAGACATGTTAATCTCTATGACTCGGACGCGCCGTTCTTCGTCATCTGTCACATAGACAAGCGGTACAATCGCTAACTGTCACTGTCAGAAATGACACATATTGACATCAAGCGACAGGAAAAAGCGCGGTTACGGCTCCTAACCTGGCTCTTGGTGAAGACTGCAACGCAAAAACTACATATATGAAACATGTCACATCGCAAAGCGCGATCAGTACGACTCGGCTGTGAACGCGTGTAATTTAGGAGACCCGTTGAAGAGGCCGCTGTCGCCGCGCTTTTCGAGTGACCAGGGCCTTATCTATAAAAATAAATAAAACTGAAGCATCTGTGATATAGGTAGTTAAATATCACAGACAGATACTTCAGTTTTATTGGATGGCGTAATTATTGAGGCAGTTGCCTCACGAGATTATATGAAAATGACTCGAATATGGCATAGGCATCAGCTAGTTCTAAATGTATACAACAACCGCCGAGTTTCTTGATGGTTCTTCTCGGTTAGAACGGCATTCCGAATTTTAGATAGATTCATTTGCCGATTCGAAAGCACTTTGTAAAAATTTATTTGAATAAAAAACTATTCTATTCTATTCATAAACTCATTTCAGGGTCTATTTGTGGGTGTCACACATCACTTTTCCTTTAGAGCACGTACCGTAGTCGACGTTGTGTATTTAAAGCTGGACGAATGGAAATATTTGCTGGATTTCTATCCACGGTCCGCTAAAATAATTCAGAGGAAAGTTGAAAATGTCTTCTTAGCCATTTAGTAGTATTTAGCGAATAGATTATTAATTTTATATTGTAAAAGTAAAATAAACATTTAAATTGTACAAAATAGTTTTATTAGAAGTATAATTTAACCAATAATAATTATTTAACAATCTTTTGGAAATCAGACAGCAGAACTCCGAATATTAGATGTGCCTTAATGTTCCAAGAGAATATAATCACTTCGAATGTCTTCAGAGCTCACAGTACACTGAATTATGTGCTCTAAAGTTAAAGCGTAAAAATTGAAATTTGAAAGACACAATATCAATTTAGTAACTAATTGTAATTAAAAAAAAGACGTGTGGCACTCGGGGACTGCCGCGGTAAAGCTATTGCATAGCATTTTTTATCAACGCCATCTAGCGGTGAGAGGATTCCCGTGTCAGGTTATTTTCGTTACGGAATTTCTGGATTCGGTCTCCACGGTCAAGGCCCGCGATAGAAGCTATACAATAGCTTAATAAAAACAGAATTAACTTAATATAACGATCCGTTTATCCTTAGCTTATTTGAGACGAAAACAGTTTGTTTATCTTTTTAAGGAAAAATAGATTATACAATGGTATATATCACATAGTTTCTTTTACCTTAAAGAGCAAGGCCTTTGCAAGCGCTTTCAAAGAATTTAGAACCGCGACTTCCTCTTTCTTTTCCTCGAAACTCTCTGTGAAACTCCCGGTATGGGTGTGCCTAGAGTTTGCTCAAAATCTTCATCAGAATTTTCTACTGTTTCTTCAACACTGCTCAATCTTTGAGTCGTCCTTTGAGTGGTCCTCTGGCTTTCTTCTAGGTGTTGCGTTTGTGACAATCTGTAACGTATTTAATAATTATTATAGACGAGCTGCGCACCGCGGTATTACCCGCGGTGTATAAGATTGTGATAATAATAAGGTTGAATGGTTGAAGAAGGGTTTTTCAAAATCCCGCGGGAACTATAATTTTTTTCAGGATAAAAAGTAGCCTATGTATATCCAAGGTATAATCTGTCTCCATTTTAAATTTCAGCCAAATCGGTCCAGTAGTTTTTGCGTGATAAAGTAACAAACATACACACACACATACACACACACACACACATAAACTTTCGCCTTTATAATATTAGTAGGATTGTATATAGTTATTATAGATTGTGTAAAGTTCTTGCAATTCACGAGGGCGCGTGAACTTTACTTGTGGTTACGTCGTGTACATGCACATTGCGTAAGTGTGCGTGCCTGTCAAGAGCCTAGGTGGGAGCGGGCAGGCGCGAGCAAGCTCTCGCTCACACTTATACAGATACAACACACACACAACCATGAGCCACGCGCCCTCGTGAATTACAAGAACTATATCACATTGAGTTGGTGCATTCGTACTAGATATGGATATGGGAAATATACATAGTTTATAGATTAATTTTGTTAGTATGTATTTAAAAAAAAAATGTCAGGTTCTCCTCTCCCCTCCAAATAAGCGAAAAGCTTATGTTAAGCATGTGTTCGACAATAGCGTAACAGATGGGCATCAAACCTTAACCTAACTGATTTCAGACCTCTTTAACTATTGGGCTATTGGGGTTCATAGCTTTGGTGGTATAGTGTTCCTATACAGTTCTGACATCAACATGATATGAATATGCACCCTTCTGACGTAACACTGCGTTTGTTAGTGACAAGCTTCAGGAGCCCAACGTTACTTTGTTAGGTTCTTTGAGCTTTATTCCCTATCTTCAAGCTTTATATGTATTATCTGCACTGGTAGCATGGGCGGGAGAAATTGTATCCCCGGGAAAAGGATAAAATGTTTATCCCCTCGCTTAGTCTTATCCACCCATCGAGCATGGGCACAGCGGTGGAAGAATATTGACAGTGGATAAAATGGGAGAAAATTTATCCCCGCAATTATTGCCATTATAAGAAAATCATGGAAGTAGGAGGTACAAATATCACAATACTTCAAAATTTATGTCAATTTGGTCTCAAAAAGTCATTATTTTTATCTATACTCGTGATTTTGACAGTTAATAGGTGATTCGTAGGTGGTTTTTGTTTTCGTTTGACCCTTTCTAAAGTCAAAAAAGGACAAGTTTATCTCTTTCATTTGTTCCCATGCTCTAGCCGGGGGAAGTTGCTCCACTTGTAATGTCAAATAGGGATATACTTCTCCTTTCCCCTGTCGCCATGCTCTAGCATAGGGAGAAGGCAATTGTATCCTCTGTCAGTGGATAAAATGTTTATCTCCTGCCCATGCTGCCAGTGCTGGTATAGAATCAATTAGAAAGTTAAATTACCCGCCACAGTTCAGCGCCTCCAGTTGACTCTCGTGGAAGTCAGCTTTGCAGCACGGCCATTTTTTTATTCTCTGCAAGTACTCATTCAAACACCGCAAGTGAATCGCTTCTCCGCATGGAGGACAATTATAACCCTGGAATTACAAACAAATAACATTTTCAGTTATTTTTTTTTTATTCTATGATAAGATAGCCCTTGACTGCGATCTCACCTGATGGTAAGCGATGATGCAGTCTAAGATGGTAGCGGGCTAACTTGGAAGGGGTATGGCAGTGTAGATTCCACCCATACCCCTAATCGGTTTCTACACGCCATCCTGGTGGAACGCTGAATAGCTTGGCGGCACGTCTTTGACGGTAGGGTGGTAACCAGCCGCGGCCAAAGCCTCCCACCAGACAAGATTAATGATGATTAGTCAAGATATTCAGTCAGTGACTCCGTTTACCTGTGTCGTTTTTAGTACATTTGCCAGAAAAGAGACTATTATTTTACCGCCAAGATTTGTAATTTTATATATAGTTCTTTCATATTACGAGAGTGTGTGGCTCATGGTGCGTGTCGTATCTGTACAAGTGTGAGCTAGAGCATGCTCGCGCCTGGCCGCTCCCACCTAGGCTTCTGACAGGCACGCGCACAATGTGCATGTACACGACGTAACCACAAGTAAAGCTCACGCGCCCTCGTGAAATGCAAGAACTATGCCATAGATGTACAGTAAACAAAAATGGACGCAAATCGCTGGGGGCAGTTATGTATAGTATTTAAATTTGCAATGGGCAAGTCTATAAACGTTTTTCAATATATTTCACATCAAATACAATAAAATATGATCACCAGTGCAATGGTACATACCTATATCACGCTTAGAGACCCAGCTTGTAAGTATAATAGAATAGAATAGAAGGAATACATTACCACAAATTATTATTATGGCACAGCTTCTATAAGTATCCAGTAGCACAGGTTATCAAGAGCCAGTTTACGTTTATCATTCCCTCTCTCTCTCGCACATTCAATATAATATTTTCAATTATTGTAATATCAGTATGCTTTTGACCTAAGGTTCATAACTATTTTGTACTTGACAGTAAAATTATAGATGTATGAGACTTACTTTTTATCATACTATACCTAGGTTTTGATAGAGAAAAATGGCGACAAAATTTACTAGTTGCTTTCGCCATTTTTTTAAATATAAACTAGGCATAAGACATTAGAAATATGTATAAAATATTATAAATATGTATATGGGTCGTTCTACTTTTCTACCGACAATGAAACGACGTTTTTCTGTTTTTTTGGTTTTTTGAACTATCTATAATTGTGTTTTATGTGTGGGATTTAAAAAAAAACTGCATCTGTGTTTTCATTAGTACTAATTAAAGTTTCCTTCCTAGCTAATATTGATTCTTTTTTAATGTTGGTTTTTGAAAAAATAATGTGACAAAGTGGTCTTTTTCTGTAGAGACCACATTTCAGTTTACCACTCTGTCACGGCATTATACGGAAAACGAACGTATAAAATATGCTGGTATAGAACATGAAAAATGACATAATATTAATAGATAAGAAAAATATGTTCGTTTATTCGAACCGAATAAAAAACCGTTTATATTAATACTCCAACGAGATGCCATAATAAGAAGAAAGACAGACTATTGTCGGTAGAAAAGTAGAACGACCCATATGTGTAATATTAGAAATATGTATAAAATATTATATTTATTATTATTTTATAGTTAAGTATATTAATGAAAATCTTTGTTTAAAAATATACTGAGACTTTCACAATTATTGAAAATATTAGAATGTGCGAGAGAGAAAGATGTAAAAGGTAAACTGGCTCTAAAAATTATTATCTAAGTAACTTTATTCAAGCAAAATTTACCATAATGTTGCCTGTGATTTCATCCACTTTTAATACAAATATCTTAACCCTTGAGTAAAGAGAAATACAACACAAAGGGGGCAAAAGAACAAATAAACACACCCTGAAAACTATCTCTTTGCAAAGGCAACACTCTTGAATAGTGTCCGGCATATTCTCACGCAGGTAGTGTTGAAATTCATGGATGGCACGAATCCCCAGTGCATAGTTTGAATTAATCTCTGCCAGATAATGCATCCTGCACCAGGTTTTCAGCAAT
The DNA here is from genome assembly GCA_933228805.2 of Hipparchia semele. Lineage (NCBI taxonomy): Eukaryota > Metazoa > Arthropoda > Insecta > Lepidoptera > Nymphalidae > Hipparchia > Hipparchia semele. The sequence continues at coordinate 6,348,207 of OW121718.1, forward strand.
TTCTAAAATACAGAAAAATAATAATTTATATCACATCACACTATCACATCACATCACACTATCACATCACATCACACTAATATTATAAAGGCGAAAGTTTGTACGTGTATATGTGTGTGTGTGTGTATGTTTGTTACTCCTTTACGCCATAATGCATGAACCGATATGGCTGAAATTTGGCATGGAGATAGCTCATTCCCAGGATTGAAACAAAGGCTACTTTTTATCCCGAAAAATTAAAGAGTTCCTGCGGGAATCAAAAAACCTTTATCCACGCGGACGAAGTCGCAGGCATCATCTAGTTTATCATAAGAATGAAATGATCTACTAATAATTTCCTAGTAATATAATGAATGCAAAAGTTTGGATGTATGGATGGATGTTTGTTACTCAACCACACAGCAATGATTGAACCAATTTGGCTGAAATTTGGCATAGAGGTAAATCATAGTCTGGAATAACAAATAGGCTACTTTTTATCCCGGAAAATAAGAAAATTCCAACTGGAATTCAAAACCTCAATCCATGTGAACAAAGTCGCGGGCATCAAACTAGTAATTATTATAAATGAAAATGTCTGTTATTTTTTCATTGTTCTTGATTGGAAACCAATTTTTTTTTATATAAAGAATATAAACTAAAGTTAAACATGACTAGTTTCCCCCTTCTTTCCTAAATAAAGTTTAGGAATTTGTTATAAGTAGTGGGCATGACAATAGTAACCAGGTGATATTTGAACCGTAGACCTTAAGGCTCTAATCTATAGACCACATTTTTTATATCAGCACATATTTGTGTCTCATTTTATCTTGAGTCTGAGCTAAGTCAGAGACACTTTGTAAATCTCAGCTCAGATTCTCAGTCTACACTCTGCAACAGCACTATGGAAGCTCCATATTGATGAATGTAAAGACTAATATTAACAGAATCCTACAGGATCAAAGAAAACCTTATCTATTTGGATTAAGCTTGTACAAATTAAATGTTACTTACTTGTGCATCAGTTTTAGATAGCTTTTTATTTGACATTTTATCAACCAAATTCAAGGCATACTGTGATGTTATTTGTCTACTTTCCGTTGTCATAATCTGCTCTATGAGAATTCTAAAGAAATCCAGCTCATTTGGTGAGAAAACATTCTGAGATTTGGTGGCACCGTCAATTCCAAGGGAGAGGAAGACAATATTTTTTTCTGATGTTACCTCGTCAATGACAATTTTAATTATTTGTTGGAATGGTCTTATTTTGTCATTTATCTCTTTAATTAGATCTTCCATAGGTTTTCTTTCTCCATCTGAAATATTTTGAAATTTAAATTCTTCTTTATTTCATGTAGGCCAACATGTGTCTTAGTCAAAACTCTGATGTGGGTTTAGAAAGCAGATTTTGGTAAGAGTTCAGAGTTAACACGATCCTGTTTTTAAAAATACTATTACAATGCTGTTTTGAAGTATGTACAACTTCATAAATCTGTCCTTTTTTTAGTGTACTTAATTTGTAATATTTTGAAAAATGTAATGCTGATTAATTAGCAGTTTTTATGATATGTAGTCCTGAGCAAAAATGATGTTTCTGAGGAGGTTAAATTATTTATAGCTAGGTATTTACTTAAAATAATATTGTACTTTCCTTCCAAGGAATGAACCCGGGTTACCTCTTAAAAACAGCACTAAGTAATTGTTGAAATTACTTATTTATTTCACAATTTTAAGGACAATACTCTTGTCGAAATCAACATAATCTTTTGGAATAAGTACGGTATGTCTATAGTATGTTGCAAATCAGAAATCACCAAGTAGATACGTTTTATATCAAACTGATTGATATTCTTACCGGGAAATGTCTCATCTATAATGTTTTGAGAATTCGAGTAAGTGAGTACTCCCTGACTTGCAACGGTGCGTAAAAAAAACCTATGCTGTGCACCGTAACTCATTTTGAACACTGATCTCTTTTCGTTTTATCACATAAAAATTAAAATAAATAATAAATAACATTAACTTTCAGTTCAATTTTCACGTTCATTTTCACCACAATTTTTTTTAAAGTTTGAAGTTTGAAAATCGAACTAGAGATGTGTCAGGTTGACTCGAGTACCGACTCGGATACTTAATAAGTACTCACATACTCGACTACTCAGATGATAGTTTCGGATACAGGGTATTCGAATACTGGTTCTTAGTACGTCTAACTTACTTATTCGAATACTACTTCCGAGCACTTTATATCAAAAAATCGGAAGTGTGTAACTTTTTTATTAAATTGGAGAACAAGAAGGTAGGATACAAGGAGTGTAAAAAAAAATTCTACTAATTTTGGAAGTACAACTAATTTACTGAAGCATTTAAAAAAAACATACTTTAATTTATACTACTTTCATTGAAAAAATAGTACGAAAATTAATCGAGTCCTATTAAGTTTTCGAATACTTGTAAAAGTATTCGAGTATCTGTCCGAGTTCTCCGACTCGAGTATTGAGTCGAATCTTTTTTTACCAGTACCAGAATACTCGAGTACCAAAAAAAGTTGACTCGGCACATCACTAGTTGGAATGTCTCAGTGGGGACTAGGGTAGGTAGGTAGGTACAGGGCCCCAAGTCTGCTATTTTACATGTCATTGTCATTGATCCGCAATACAATTACAATACAATTATCATTGGTCCAAAATTTCGTAGTCTACTAAATTCACAATGGTCGTTCGATTTCTTATAATTGGATTGTAATTTAATGATACCTCGGTATTGGAATTAGCTTAAAAAGCGTTTCCCGAAATGAGTTTAAAAAAAAACTACATATTAAAAACGTTTATTTAAGCTAGATTTAAAGCTAGATGTGTCAGTGGCAAACCATCGGAAAACAATTGTGACGCCATTGAATTAGTAGACTACCAAAATTGCTAAAAGTAGCAATTGGGATGTCATTGATAGGCAATGTAACTACAATTGCAATAGCAGACTTGGGCCCCAGGTACCAACTACGGGACTACGGGCCCACAGATTACTAAGGCCCTTCACTATTTTTGACATTCCGAGCGACTTGAAAACAAAAGTTGCCAATTAAGAACTGTCAATCTTGCATTTTCCCATAGGTAGGTAGGTACCTACCTACCATAATCCTACCATGGAGTTAGAAATCTGGTAGAAAACCTAATTTAGACATTAGTATTTAATACCTACCTCAGTCTGTGGCCCCAGTACATAGGTACTCTACCTTTCCGATTGTGAATAATTCAGAAACGGAAACGGATTTATAGTGAGTAAATAAAGGTTTTCTATATCTTTTATTTTTTAACCATCAGCTGTTAGGTATCATAAGGGTAGCATCTAGTCGCAAACATATAAGAGTTACTCTTATATGTTTGTGCATCTAGTTGATCTAAGGAGGTGGTAGGTAAGTACTATCCGTACAGTTAAAGAATGGTTTTAGAAATGGCGGCTCATTATGCCGGTACTGTCAGCATACACGGGATCTATAGCGAGCAACAATCTGCTAATAATCAATAAATTATAATATACTAGTAAATAATATAAACGATATATATATTTTTTAATTCAAATAATGTAATCATTTTTGGTTTTATTTAAGAACTAGATGATGCCCGCGACTTCGTCCGCGCGGATAAAGGTTTTTTGATTCCCGCGGGAACTCTTTAATTTTCCGGGATAAAAAGTAGCCTATGTTTTAATCCTGGGAATGAGCTATCTCCATTCCAAATTTCAGCCAAATGGGTTCATGCGTTGTGGCGCAAATTAGTAACAAACATACACACGTACACACACACATACACGTACAAACTTTCACCTTTATAATATTAGTGTGTTGTGATTAAAATAATTTTGTAAAATTATGTTGTACGCGCTGTTGATTACCAATAAATAAATAAATAAAGACGGTCATTTTATCAGTTTATTGTTGTTGTCCGTACCGGCGAGTGTGAGTATAGATAGCGACAGTGTGCGAGTGAGAGGTGAACAGAAGCGACGCCATTTTCAATCACATTCTTTAATTGTACGAGTAGTACCTACTTGCTGTCCCTTCGGATAATTTAAATTAAGCTTTCTGAACAACCATATGCCTTTCTTATATAATTCCGTCTACAAAAATGCGCTCGAATATTACGTCAGTGAACATCGCGCGTCGCCGGCGGTTCCTTTGACGCGAGTGTCAACCAATCACGTTCGAGGACAAACCGCCGTCCAGAACAAAGATGGAATGGAGTGGCGTTAGTACTATTTTCGTATAAAATCTCATCAAAATTTTATACAGATGGGACGTGAAAACCAGACTTTTGCATTTATATAAAATAATATAATTGCGGTTGAGCGTGTAATGAATATAAATCAAAGAATATTCACTTATTATGCATGTACGCAACGGATACACGTACAAACATATTTTTGCCATAGTTAATTGAATCACTTAAAGTAAAATAAAACAAAATTTAAAAATATAATGTATTTATTAGTATAGGTCACAGAATAAAGACTTGGTAAAAGTCGCCGCAAAGATATTATACTTATGGCATTATTTTTTGTTTATGAGAAAGCTGAATATTACAGTTTGTACAAAAATTTAATGGATTGTAATTCTTTTCGATTAAGTACAATTTTTATTTGTATAACTTTTTCAGTGTTTATAATATCTATAGTAGGGATGTTGCGGATACAGTTTTTTTAAAGTTGCGGATGCGGATGCGTATATCCGCAGCATCCCTAATCTGTATGTACGTAATACATACGACGTATACATACAAACATACATACATAGTTAAATACATACAAACAAACATAGGTACAGTACACAGTTTTCGCAACTAGCGACATCCGCATCCGCATGACCATCCGCATTGATTATTGCGGATGCAGATACGGATGTCCAACTCAATGCGGAATATCCGCAACTTACCTAATCTATAGGTACCTCGGAGGAAAAAAAATTTTGTGTTTTAGATGGAGACGCCTTGACATCTAATTTCTTTGCAAAAAAATCTGTCAATTACGGTGCGGGGCGAGGTAGCACACATAAACAATTTCTTACTACAGGTGCATTTTTCAATCACGTCGCTATGCACGCACACGACAAAACTACCAAACACAACCTTAAAGTATACGCACACAACCAAATTCACACACAGGGACGTTCTATCCTTACACGAAACAATCATGTCATTTATGTAAGCAATTTTGGGCTGCGACACTATCGATTATCGACTTTCGATAAGTTCTAAATGAATTAATGAATGAATGAAGTTCAACTAATTAAAAAAAGTTTTTAATGAATTGTATAAGATGAGAATATAAATCTAAATCGAATGTTCTGAATCTAATATATAGGATACTTTTTATCCTAATAAACAATAAGGTTCATCCGCGATAAGGGATGAAAGTTTTTGAAAAATACTATTTTATTCAATTTTGGTTAAGATCTAATAAATATTATCGGAGATAGAGGACATACCTTCTCGCGGATAGTAGCAAGTTACTCTAAACTACGCCACGCGGACGAAGTCACGGAAATCAGCTAGTAAATAAATAAATTTAAGAAATGCCACATACAATTTTGTAGTCGAGTTTATAGTTTTTAAACTTTTATCCATGTTTTATCAATGGATAGTAGACATTTGTTGGAACACTAACTGGTTCTATAAGAAAATTAAAAAATACATGATGTACCTATACCATACACACCGAAAATATCAATATCGATATAATTTCTGCTTCCAGCCCTAATTTTCTTGCAGTGTGACCAACTTCTTTAAAATAAAATCCTCATTTTTGAACAAAAAACTACCTTAAAAATACTGTTAATGATAAGCTTATCCAACTTTATGAATGGGTACAATACCTATTACAATTTAATTTTTCATAAACCGAGGTGGCACGAGGGCATTTAATTGTGGCGATTGAATATTAATAAGGCTTATTAATCACAAATCTGTGTATGTTTGTAATGATTTTTGCGCATGCAATTATATCGGTTACTTATATTATACTAGCGGCCCGTCCCGGCTTCGCAAGGGTGGATATTTATTTTTTAAACATTTTGGCATAAACGTACAGTAAATGCAGGACATACTTACCTAAATAATAATATATTTAGCAATAGTGTATCGCTGGCTCCCTTTGGGTATGGGACTTGATGATTGAAAACAAAATGATAACAGAATAAATTACATCAATGAACTCGTAATATCTTTCGAATGGAATGTCCGATTTTAATAAACTAAAAAGTAATTTGCAGGTATTTAAACAGCCTTGCTTGAAAAAACATTTATTTTGGTAAGGATTAAGGCAAAGGTATAAATAACTTGGTCTGATTTTGGTCGGATTTCTATTAAATTTTAAAATGTTAAAAAGTAGTTATAGTGACATAGCTACAATAGTAGCTCAGTTTACTAGTAAGAGTTTACTACAGATAATGATATATTTTTACTATGCAAGACCAACAAAATCTCAGTCACACGACAAGAAAATATTATAAAATGTTGACGAATATTCTACTTAACTCAGTTTTGACGAAATGTATGACTCGTCCTTTTCAAAATAACCGATTAAATTGTTTGCCTAAAGTTTATAAATTAATATAAACATAAACCCCCAACCTTTCCTATTCGATCGTAATTTTAATTGTATGTAATCAAATTATTATGCAGTTCATGATAAAGGGCTCCAATCGAGTAATAAGTAGATTGGTTAATTTTTTTAAATTTCCCGAAATTATTTCTTGTACGATTCTGTAGCAACATTTTCGGATCAACAGTATTTTTAAGTTTTCTCCTTAAATAGTGCATTAATTGGATAAAAGAATATATCAGGAGAAAAGTAATGTTATCCTTTCATAAACTGGATATTTTTGGTATTTTTTTTAGAAGGAAAATCACTCATAGTCGGCATATTATACCGGAGCTCATCCTCCGCTAACCATACGTTGTTGACAGGCGCGTGACGCGAGTCAAACAGTTTTATATAACGGGTATGACCGCTGGGCATACCCGTCAAATAAAAACTTACAGAGGGGTACGCATCCTATGGCCACTCCAGAGCTTAATCCTCCTAGATAGGTACGTAATACGTACGACGTATACATACAAACATAGTTATATATCTAAATACATACAAACATATATACATAGTAAAATACATACATAATCATAATTCATATGCGGATAAAAAGTTTTACTTCGAAAAAAATAACACGACTCCATTCTTTTTGTAATGCAGTTATACGATATTTTTGTAGCACATTTTTTATCATGGCAAAATTAAACAGTACCCAGCTTATGCTGTAAATTAAATAAGAAAACGATATACTTACAAGTAAAATGTTATTCCATCTCTTTTTGATGGCTTTCCGAACGTTTTTTGCATGATTTGACTGCACACGACGGCTTTTTTAACGATCAAAAACACGAGCGATACGTTGAAGTGCGTGCGGCCGACTGATAACAAAGACAAGAGACTTTGCAAATTCTATTGTCTTTTTGGGCGCGTTTTTTTCTTCTAAGGGCCTATCCTTATATATCTAGTTCTTAATGTCGCAGATACAAGGCGACGCTCAATTACGTGGTACACGAGCTTTTTAATTGCAATCCTGTTTGTGATGGCATCTAATCTTTTTAATGTTTCTTATTTTTTCATTTCCGCTTGAACGAATACCCACTTACTTGAATAGGCACCGTTATTCTCTTTAGGTTAAGGCACATAAGTAAATCTATTTATTCTTTAAAATGTTAGGTAGGTACCTACTATAAATTCTTTTACTAGCGTAGCGTTTATATAGCGTAGAATTGTGTCAAGAATTAGGTACCTGCATTTTTGCGCTATATCTACAGCCAGGCCGATCCTTTGCGCAAAGAATGATCCAGGCCTTCTGTCACCTTATGAGGCTCGATTGAGACCACGGGGACATGTCTTGTAAGATTGTTTACACAGAGTCCATGGTCCCAGGACCAGGTCCATACCACCAGACACCATACTTAGGTCCAGTAATCCAGAATTATGATAAACTAGCTGATACCTGCGACTTCGTTCGCGTGGATTGAGGTTTTTCTGTTTCCGCTGAAAATCTTTAATTTTCCGGGATAAAAAGTAGCCTATGTCCTATTCCAGACCATAATCTATCTCTGTGCCAAATTTCAACCAAATCGGTTCAGTCGTTGCGACGTGATTGAGTAATAGGATAACTAATATTGACTTAAACAGTCAGGACCCATTAAAAATCTGGATCGGTTCAAATCTTCCCATTTAATGGCAATTATATTTTATGGGAATTATTGGGAGGTATTTTTATACATACTACTGTAGGTAGGTACCTAACTGACGGAGGCAACTTGAGAAGACTTAAATAAATATTTACGTTTGGCTTTCGTTCAAATGATCGTAATTTATGAGCCTCATTTTTTATTTTCTAAATTGTGTACTTAGATCAAACGATATTACTCTTACGTAGGATTTAATACCTACTCAAAATATTATAGGCGGGCGGCGGTCGTACGCTGAATCTAAATTTCAAGCCTTCAAAAGTTTTAATGGTCCCAATTTGACTCCAAAGTCAAAACCACTCAATACTTTGTAAAAAATTTAACAATGCAATTGAAATCAAAAACGACTTCACAGTTTCGATGGTCTAGTTAGTATAATAAATACTAAATAAGTAGGTAAGTATAGATCGGAATATGCATTCATTAAACTTCATCCTTCGCTGGTCTACTGCTGGGCACAGTGTTTCGTCTCGAATGAAAAGGTTTTAAGCCTTAATGATTAAGGCATAAAACCTTCTCCCATAACTTTAAGCTCAACATCTGTCACAATACAACTGAATGCAGATAATATTGCAATTTATTTAGAGAGACGTAAATACGTAGATATACCTACCTATACATTAGTTTTCAAGACACAGATTTTCCTAGTGTAAAAATCAATGGCAAAACAAACTGATAAGTATATTATTTTATTATTAAGCTATCGCATAGCTTCTATCGCGGGCCTTGAGCGTGGAGACCGAATCCAGAAATTCCGTAACGAAAATAACCTGACACGGGACTCCTCTCACCGCTAGATGGCGTTGATAAAAAATGCTATGCAATAGCTTTACCGCGGCAGTCCCCGAGTGCCACACGTCTTTTTGTTTATTTGACTATGGAAAAGCGGAAGGGTTTTTATTTTACACGCCTAACTAGTTATATTATGTATTTTTATAAATGAGGTGTCAATCCATTTCTTTATCAGGTCCAGGTGACATAGTAGAGATTTATGCAAATAAACAAATGCTTCAAATGCAAATATTAAAGTTAATATAAGCTGTCTTAGCTGTCTTTTCTAAATGCTGGCTTTTCAAGTCTTTCTCTAAGGAGCAAATCTTGTGCCAATATAAATTCAGGGTAGTCAAAAAATGTAATCGGGGACGTCTAATAGAGCGATTTGTATGTGCTTCTTGAAAGTTACAGAATTGGACCTTTTCACATAAAACGATTAGAAGAGCATTGTTGTAATTTGGCCTTTCTCCAAATGTAGCGCTTTTGCGTTTTCTTTTACATTTTTACCGTTTAAAAATTGAAAACCATCTCTTTTAAAGGAAAAGTATGTACTTTTACTAAATATTACACATTTTTAAAGAAAAATTAGATTTAACCATCATTACCTACTTATTAAAAAATATTTTTATTAGTAATTTATTTAAGTTAATAAGAACACTTGTAATTTTTTATCATTAGTGTTGAGTCAGTTTGACTCTAAATCCTATAGGCTTGCAAAATTAAACTGGTTTTGTCCTATTGAGGTCTTAAAGATGCTACTTTCATTTTAAAGATTTCTTCACTAAATCTTCACACATGAATAACCTAATGTAACCGCCGCTTGCGACGCGCCGTACTTAAAGCGAGTGTAGGTGTTCGCGATACATTGCGTGTTCAAAAATGTCACTATTAATTAGTAGCCCATAGTTTCCAGGATGAGTGACATTTGTAATTTAATTATAGGCATTAAGTCTAACCTATTCACAAAGTTTTCGTTTGGGTTTTCCTTCTTCTTTCAACTTATAGACGTCCACAGCTGGACATAGGTCTCTTGCATGGACCTCCTCTCGGTCTCGGTCTTCGGGTTTTTCCTTACACTGCGTTTTAATACGATACACTTTAACAAATACCTATATACAACTCTTAAGCTCAAGTTAAGCACTATACGTACCTACATTATAATACCAAACATAAATCGTTAGCTAAAAGCAGTCTCTTTACACTGAATTACGAGTGTTCCCTAAACTTTTAACTGCATTCAACTGGCTTAATATGAAACGACCTGCGCGCATTAGAGGTATTACTTCCGAGATTTATGAGTGAAATTTGCTAAACCTTAATAAGGAGGTACCATATTATTGTTAGAGACAATACACTGTAACATACTGAGATCATTTAAAAAATTTAAAAAAAAATCAAAATTTATTTATTTCTTGTAGGCTAACTTGTAGCTCTTATGACACGTCATAAATCTACCACCGGTTCGGAATGCAGATTCTGCTGAGAAGAGCCGGCAAGAAACTCAGCAGTTGCTCTTTTCAAAAAAATTTTTTTTTACAAAGCTATGCTATGTATACAGTGCTTCCACAATAAAGCTTCATAAATGCAAAAATGCATACGCAGGTACACCAATCCAACGCATGTCAAGATGGGCAGTCAAAGCAGACCCATTCCCGTTGGTGGCACCCGTTCACGAGCATGACGCATGATCCAGCCATTGCTTCGCTCAACCATATTTGAAGGAACGTAACAACCCGCACCACACGACACCACCACAGAAACTTTAAAGAGAGCATGACATACTTAGGCTACCCATGTTAAGGCATCGAATTGATTGAATATTAATATTAAACTACTCATTTTAAGACATGACTGAGACACAAATAAAGTGGAAACGATAGGATGTCCGATGTGATCATCATCATCAGCCACCCTTTAACTGCTCACTATTAAGTGCAGTAGGGTTAGTATAGAATTTGATTAGATTGATCCAAATTTCAATAATCTAGGTCCTGCATCGGTACCGGCTTTGCGAGTTTTACCAGTAGGTACATATGTCAGGGTACTTAGTACTTAGGTAGGTATTATAAAAGCGAGGACGGGCCCGTTGGGTTTTAGTGGGTATTTTGGCAGTGCCAACGAGTCCCACATACCCGCCTGTTGTCAAGATGGGCGGGATGCGTAAAGGCATTTCCCAACGTTAAAAAAAAAGGTATTATTTTTATAGGTAGGTAAAATGTATTTCCTTTGTTTTAGTTTGTGATCAATATAATAGATACTGATTACTGTGATTTATTTACTACGAATTCTAACTTATACTTTAATAAAGAAATCTGTTTTACGAAGGTTTCCATTTTATAAAGAAAAGATTTATATTGTCCTTTCAAACCATATCTTTCTAAATGTCGCTTAGATCTACTGCGTCGCTTAATCACAGGAACGGTTTATCTGAAATGCTGTTTTTGAGGTACGGTGGTATCTTTTCGCTAAAATGGACTTTAAATGGACTTTGAAGAAAAATTTCTTTTAATGAGACAATTTTTGAAAGGTAACAGAATCTGCAACCGCGTTAGGGACAGAGCCTTTAGGAATTTACGGTTCTTACAGCCTAAATCACTGCGATTGACCCCAACTACATAGGTCATTTACTCAGAGAGTACATAAAGTCGTCGGTCCTGCGCCTGATCTCTCTCCGGTCGTGTCGGATTTCCGTCCCATCGGACTATAAGACTGAGGGAAAAGAGAGTGCGCATGTGTTTTCTCACGCACCTGTGCACTTTAAAATCTCCTGCGCAGATGGCTAATCTTCGTCGGGATTGGCTGCCGTGGCGAGATACAGTCGGAAGGATAATTAGTAGGTACCTTTTAGGTAGGTGGTCTCATTTAAAGTTGTTAATCCATCATTACAGGACGCACTTACAGGACACTCGGACACACTACAGCACTTTAAAAAAAAAAAAAAACGTTAAACAAACTGAAGTTGACTAATATCCTCCTATGCCCTCCAAATAAGCGGAAAGCTTATGCAAGAAGTAGGTACGACAATAGTGCAAAGGGTGGGATTAGGACTTGCGACCTTTCAGTTTTTCAGTCTCACTTTTAACCGTTGGATTATTGAGATTTTGGTCGCACTTATGCTGCGTCCCTTAGTTGTATTCTCCTACCGACTTTTAATACACTCTTTTGTTATAAGGTAACTTATTCTCAAAAATACCTTTAAACTCTTTTTCATTCGTGCGAATGAAAAAGATGATACCTACCTACTACTAGAGTTATGCCTATATTTGATCTGCTTCGAGTAGTTAGGTATGCAATCGATGCATGCCGTAGTCAGATTGTTCCAAATATGACTGCAACATAGGCATATAACTTCGAGAGCTCACGTTTTTTGTAAGCATACTAAGTAAGTATGTTTTTTTATACTGAATTCCACTTTGAAATCGAACAGTAGATAAGTGCTTGCGAAGCCCAAAAAAATCCTACTATCCTACTAATATTATAAATGCGAAAGTTTGGATGTTTGTTACTCAATCACGCCGCAACGATTTGGCTGAAATTTGGAATAACACTCTAAAATCTACTTGGGTGAGTTTGTACTTGTCTGCCTGTCTATCTGTCTGATGTGTCTGAGTGTCTGTTAAAGGCTTATAACTTGTGAATTATGATAGAATAGCTTATTGGAGGGGGGCGCCTATAGAGATAAATAGGAGGCAAATGGGGTCAAAAATTCACTTTACTGATTCGCTTGCTCGCTATTTGCTTCTAAGGAATCATCGAAAATAACTTTTTAAACAGCGCAAAACTATTTTTTGTTTAATTTTAATTCAAATATTGATAATTTAGGAGACTATCAAAGTAGCTGTTTTTAGACTTCTTTTATCCTGGGGTCTATCTCAAAAAACGGCCTAACATCAAAAGATGAAACTTATGTATTATTTCAGTCATATCCTATAGGTAAATAGTTACCTACTAAGATCAGCTCTAGCACCCGAGATCAGTTCGTAGCCAACCACTAGTTTTAGAAACAGTAAAACAAAACATCACTTAGTTATTACGTACTCAGGTACCTATTTACCTGTTATGTGCATACAGGAAATAACTCGTTTCAAACATTATCTAAGCACCGAGTGCTTTGAAAACTTTTAATGGACTCGATTACGCTTCTCATTCGAGTGAACCAGTTCAGCGATTCGAAAGAGAAAATCTTACATTTACCAGTAGGGTTAGTTAGTATACGATTAAATTCGATTGATCGTAATTGTATTCAAAGTAAAATGAACCTTAACTGTATTGATTGATGTTGATTTGTCCTTCAATCACGCAGCAACAAAACTATAGGTGATAGTTGAGGACCTGGAGTGTAACATGGGCTACTTTTTATACTTGAAAAAAGAGTTCCCGCGGGATTTAGCAAACAAGTCCACGCAGACGAAGTCGCGGGCATCAGCTAATCATGATTTAAAAAAGAATTTCTTACCATATTACGACTTCCAAAAATGAGGTTGAATTAAAACTTTTGCTTAGAATGCAGTTAAACTTTTAATAGGCAATTAGAGGTGCAACGAAAAGCCGGATTTTACAGAATCAATATGTCGGTGTAAAGGGGTTACTTGAAATTGAAAGAATTTTAATAGCATCTACCTTTAATGTAAAATGAAGGTACACAGGTACATTTATATGTGTGTGTGTGGGGGGGAGGGGGTTTTGTTACCAATACCCCCACACACACACACATAGGTACACATAGGAATTCTAACTTACTAGGACGTAACTTCGTTAGGACTTAGGTTTCTAAAAATCTTAGGTGGAACTCTCTACCTACCAACTGTACACCGTTTTCCGGGGATATAAAGAATAATATGTTCTTTTCTCAAAGCTAATCTATCTTAGTGCCAATGGTTAGCTTAGCGACTTAACTGTGAAGAAGTAACTTCTTCATGGTTCAGACTTTCATCAACGTCTTCAGGTTACTCTTATTTTGCCAAGACTTGATTTACCAAATGAGAAAATAATATAAAAAAGTAAAGCACTGAGCTGAATACGAATAGTCACAAAGCCTTTTTCAGGCACCGATAGCGACTGGAATCTAGTTAGTATTTAGATTGCAGAGTAGTTGGGTTCGGAAGCTTGCATTAGCGATTCTGTTTCAAGCGTGATTGCATCAGGGATGCAAAAGGAAAAATTGCGTAGTTTCAGAGAAAAAGGATTGAATATCGAAACAAGCGAATAACAAAATAACTTCGCAAATACGTAGACAGCTACAAAATCCGGCTAAGTGCGGAATAGACTCCCACAAAATGGGTTCAGTACTAACATTTATTATAGACTAGCTGTGCCCGCGACTTCGTTCGCGTGGAGTAGTGACTTTTCGGGGCGCGGCTCTCAGCGCGCTTCATAATATAGCCACGGACGCTCAGGCGCGAGGCGTGTAGTACGTACTCTGTACGTTAAAAATGTTCGCCGTGATTCTTTAAATTGACATAACTTTTTTATTTATGAACCGATTGACATGAAATAAACACTAAATGTTAAGTGAAGCTTACTATAATATATTAGTGAAAACCGTATCTAAATCGAATAAGCCGTTTCTGATATTAGCGTGCACAAATACACAGACAAACAGACAAACAAAAAATTAATTACAATTTCGGGTTCGGCATCGATATAATAACAACCCCTGCTACTTTTTTTTTATATATTTCCATTGTACAGACACCACTTTTCTACAATTTTATTATATGTATAGATTCTTCACAAATTCTCAACCCATCGATCCCAGGTCTCATATCTCTGGCTTTGCGTATTTGTATCACATGCTTCAACGCTGAAGGAAAGCATCGTGAAGAAACCTGAGGCTGAAATCTATAGACTGCACTTTCACTCCGCTCAGATTCAGGACAAAGATAGAACGAGACAGATTTATGGCAGCGCATATTTGTGTCTCTTTTTAACTCTTGAGTCCAAGCTAAGTCAGAGCACGCTCTATAGATCTCAGCATGAGAGTTCTTCATAATGTTCTAAAAGATGTGTGAAGTTTCATGCCAATTTACATTGGGCCAGAATGGCTTGAACTAGAGATGAAACGGATAGTGGTTTGGCCGGATACCGGATACCGAATATTCGGCCAACTTTAAAGCCGAATAGCCGAATATCCGGCCGAACATAGTTGAGTCAAACATACCCGATCGCTTCACTCGCACTCGTGTAACGAATCGTCTCGTTACACGAGTAAAGCGATCGGGTGGACTCGGGTGATTTCGGGCCCTTTCGTTTATGTGTGAAATTAGCGCTTTACTGTTTGGTGTTTTACTCACCATAATTTGCACTTAGTGCAGTTTAAGTGTTAATTTTTTGTTCTTTTATTAAAAATTCATGATTCTCTATGTTAAATAAAGATTAAAGTGCCTTCAATCTTTATGTGGTATCAGAGGCGTAACTATACCGTTTGAGGCCCGTGGCAAATTCATCGGATGGGGCCCTCCCTCCCCCAATATAAAGAAGCTCACCCAATGAGATAGTATTTTTTATTTTTTCATAAATCACTACGTGAAGTAGGTACATACAAACGCAATTACAATTACTTGATTTTCTAATAACCTTTAAGTCGGAGCGTATTGTATTTATACTAAGTGCGTTCTTAGCACCTACGCGACATTTTCGCGAGCGAAGCGAGCGCGAAATTTTTTATGATTGCATTACGGCACTTAGTAGTCCATTCTTGGCATTTACAATAGCAACATAAAAATGTCATTTTCGCGAGCTAAGCGAGCGTGAAATTTTTTATGATTGCATTACGGTACTTAGTAGTCCATTCTTGGCACCTACAATAGCAACGTAAAAGCGACGAAATTTTTTGTGATTACATTACGGCACTTAGTAGTCTATTCTTGGTACCTACAATAGCAACATAAAAGTGACATTTTCGCGAGCGAAGCGAGCGCGAATTTTTTTATGAATACATTACGGCACTTAGTAGTTCATTCTTGGCACCTACAATAGCAACGTAAAAGCGACATTTTCACGAACGAAGTGAGCGCGAAATTTTTTATTCTGCACTACACCATATCTAGTCTTGTACTTTTGGCGCTTGAGACACTACGCTTGTATGCGCCGCACACTCGGCATCGTAGGTAAAGTCGGCCCTACCAACTATTTAGTTATTGTTATTGGGGTTATTTTAAAATGTGTTTGTGGACCTAATGACATTTAGGTATTACAAATATGTATCTTTTTAATTTCTGTAAGACATAAATAAAAATTTTGGCCCCAAATTCGCCGCCCCTAAAATCTGCTGCCCTAGGCTCCAGTCAAATCAGCCATTTGGTAAATTTACCACTGTGCGTAACCTTTCTTGTCCCAAAGAGTTTAGTTTATATCAATTTTTATTTTGAAAATGATCGCTCGGCACTAGCCGTAGTCACAGGAATGGCTATAAATGTTATGATCATCTTGAGCTTCCGGCCCTCTCTGACCAGGGGCCCCTGCCGGCTGGGGCCCGTGGCATTTTGCCGTCATGCCACCCTGTAGTTACGCCTCTGTGCGGTATGTATTTATTTGAAATCCGGTATCAGGCTGGATACTCGTTTAATATCCGGTATTCGGCCGGATTTAAAATTTGAGCCGGATAGGCCGGATACCGGATAGTTACCGGATATCCGTTTCATCTCTAGCTTGAACCCTTTTCGGAGAGGAGACCTGCGCTCAGTAGCAAGCTGTTGATGGGTTGCTGCTGACGATGATGATCATGATTATAGTCATGTGGGGGATGTTTAGTGTTTGAGAAACCGCTCAACGCTGCTGTACCTAACCACCTAGTACCTAACCACGTCCTAATTCCACTGTAACGAATAATTGAACGTCTGCATTCTAAGCTTCAACCTTGGCTCAACTTACGTAAAGTCTCGATTAAGCATAGTAGGCAAAATATATCTGAGCCCTGTTATTGTTCAGTATTTGATATTCACGGAGCGTTAACAATTTACGCCGAGGCAGTTCAAAACTTCTAATGGAGCAATTTGTAGGTGTATTGGAAACTACTGATTCGCGGAATGTTGGATTAAGTTGCGGCTCGAATAATCCTTTATGGTTACCTATTGTAAATAAATAATAGGGGTTAAAGTATCTTCTTCTTCGGCTAGTAGGATACCACTATAACTTATAGGTGGGGTATGCTTTTTTTTATTAATTGAGAAGATAGTCCTTCTTGCCTGATGGTAAGTGACGATCAAGTCTAAAATGGTAGCGGGCTAACTTGGAACGGATATGGCAGTGTAGATTCAACCCGTACCCCCTAATCGGTTTCTACACTCCATCGTGCCGGTACGCTAAATCGCTTGGCGGCACGTCTTTGTCAGTAGGGTGGTAACTAGCCACGGCTAAAGCCTCCCACCAGACAGACTGCTATCCAGCTTAGGTACTCTTGCCCACTTTGCCCGATGTTGTACATCAAACTCAAAATTTATTTATTTGATGTAGGTCAATTTATGGCTCTAGTGACAAGTCAAGACTCTACCATCGGTTCGAAAAGCAGATTCCGCTGAAAAGAGACGATTTTTTCAATTTATTGGGATATCAATCAGCGCTTCCGAAATCTGGCCACTCTTTCTTTGACAGATGCGAGTAAATATATAATAGGGGTTAAAATTAACTATAATTACTATTTTAACAAAAAAAAAAAAAACAGAATATGAAACGAAACTACTTGGTCTTTTCTTTATCAATATTAGAAGAAATCAACAACGTCTGCTAGTTATAAACTAACCTCACAAGAATATGATACTTCAGATTTCGATAATTCCTGATCTTAAACAATAAAACACTTGCTGGCGCATTGCCATTTAACGTTTTAAAATCTGTAGAAAATGTCTTTTTCACTATTTAATTCAACAAGACTCGTATTTGCACGGATGCCAAAGTGTATGAAGTAGGTTCAATCTCTTTTCTAGTATATTATGTACTAGCTTTTGCCCGCGACTTCGTCCGCATGAGTTAAGTAGGTAACTGTTTTTCTGGGGTAAAAGGCTCTTCTTGCCCTCAAATATGCTATGACATATATAAAAAGTTCATCGAAATCAGTCAATCCGTATTCGAGATATCATCAAAAAAGCTGTTCCATACAAACAACAATGTATCAGAACACTAAATTTTGTTTTTCTAATAAAGATAAGGCCGATTTTGTCTGCACAAATCGGAACAAATATCGAGTTTTTAGAACTACAACCATTTATCTTTACTAGGTACCTATTTATTCTTATTAGGTATTTATTCTGTTTCTAGACGTATAGAAAGTAGAAACAGAATAAATACCTGAAAGATACGTAAAAGATAAATGGCTGTAGTTCTAAAAACTCGATATTTGTTCTTTGGTGTAGCTAACTAAGCTAAACTAACAGAAGTAATAACGTTATTTCTGTCGATATAATCCAAATAGTCCGTAACCATTTCCCCGAGTAAATACTTAGCTGCAATGCTCCAAGCGGTTTCCTTGAGCGCCACAACTAGGATACCTACTTGGATGACAACGTCTTGTGAATTTGAACTATGTGGAGACTTGGAACTTGGAACTCTGTTTGAAACGTACCTATATTATTTATTAATACGATGTCTTCGCCGCGGCTAGTATAATTATTCTTGTTAAAATAAAGCTAACAAAAGCGATGCATCTCATATAAAATGATTATATGAAATACTCATGAAGTGTGATTTTTTAGGTAGTGCACTGTGGGTCTATATCGTTAATAGAACATATTTCCATTAATAGATTTGTACCTTTTTTGAAATATTTTTTTTACCATATCTGAACATAAAATAAGCAAATCATGGTCATACTATTTGACGAAATTAAAATACGCACTCAGAGGTCAACGACTGCCGCGCGCGCCTAATGTATCAACAGCTGATAGATTACAATTTCTGTTTGACATATTCTGTTTTTGCAATTCACAAAGGCGCGTGGCTCATGGTTGTCTGTGTGTCGTATCTGTATAAGTGTGAGCGAGAGCTTGCTTGCGCCTGACCGCTCCCATCTAGGCTCCTGACAGGCACACACTTACGCAATGTGCATGTACACGACGTAACCACAAGTAAAGCTCACGCACCCTCGTGAATTGAAAGAACTGTACTTAAATTAAAGATATACTACGACTGTATCACTGAATACTTACTACTTGTACTATGAACACTACTTGTTTAGATACATTTCTTCCCTTCTAGATACTCAATATGCTTATCAAAGATGAAATTGACCACTGTGAAATGTACATAGAGGTTGGACAAACTAAATCAATTTGCGACCGGCCGGCGGCGACTAATTGCTTTACTTTGCAACAAGATATCTACCTCAATTAAAAATTGCTAGTGTTAGCTGTTATGTCTAAAAATATTATAATACTATAAATATTTCATTTTCACAATGAATGGACACAAAACAACAAAAACAGAGAGTATCGTTCAAAAACCTACAGAAATTGTATGCACGATGAAGAACCTTAAATAACAGTCATGTTTGCTGACCACTAAATTATTAATCTATTACAAGAACGTTTGACAACACTACAATAAATTCACGGCTTAAAATATATTTACGTGTCATTACAATCATATAGTAAAATAAATAAATAAATATCACCTACATCTATCTAAAAGATTTTATCCTAATATTCTACTTTTTCAAGAATCAAACCAGCAAGTTGTGAAAATGGTTTATTAACCATTTTCACAAACTATTCTCACATTATATTCACTAATTATTCAACACTAGATGATGCCTGCGACTTCGTCTGCGTGGATTAAGGGTTTTTAACTCCCGCGTGAACTCTTTAATTTTCCGAGATAAAATGTAGCCTATGCGTTAGTCCTGGGTGTGAGCTATCTCCATTCCAAATAACAATCAAATCGTTACATTCGTTGTATATAAATGTTATGTTGTATGTAGGAATATGTATTAGGTGTTGCTAAGCATCAGGGCCTTCGACGCTGACATAACTTGTCAAGACACTGTCGAAGTTCCGAGGCGGTGATTGACAAACGACCAAGCTTTGGTCGCGTCGCTTGTTATGTTATATTGTTCGAAAGGTTTTATATGATTCATTATGAATCCTTTTGGTTAATAACCGGTTAAATTCATTCTCTAAGATTCGGTTCCTCATCCAATTACAAACTTGAGACAATGTTCTTCGACAAAAACAACCACGATCTGATGCATCCTTTGAGTATTTAACCAACGATGCATCGAAAAATACGCCGTAATATAATAGAGTCATAGTTCGATGCATCAATGTGTATGTCTCAAGTGTGTCTCAAGTAGAATAAAATTATCTGTATTTGATTTTAACTATTTTTACGGTTCCGTACACAAAGGGTGTCAATGAGACCGTATTACTAAGCTTCTGCTGTCCCTCCGTATGGACGGATGGCCGTATGTCGTGGTTATTTTTTACATGTTTATTACACGACAAACATCATACATATTACGTAGTGTATTAATTGAATGCCGTGGTATCATTATACCGATATCGTGGCTGTTAATAGTTATAAACAGAGGCTGCGCAAACAAAACCAATTTGCATGTGATCGGCGTTGGCCTGCACTAATTAATTTACTTTGCAACAACAATTATGATACTATCTATCTCCAATATATACTACCCTTTTGATGGTAGGACACTCTAGAACTTGCTTATCAAATATATAATATATTTTTACTTCATAAGTAGACATTTATACATATATAACAGTTTTAGACAAGTCTATATACGCTGTAGCACAGTGGAAATTATATTAAAAGAAAATATATTGCACAACGGAATTTATTAGGTGGAGTGCATCGAGAATAGCATATTTGTATGCTATATCTATATGCGTTATAGGAAAATTATTTTCGCCTTCAAAATAAATCTTAGCCGAGTATTGACTTACACAGTTTTCAGCATGAAGTTAGAATACAATGCAATTATAAGTAATAAGTACCAAGGTAACTTCAATTGATTTTTTTAAGATATCTGTGGCTGTTTCGTTATACAAAGTAGGTACAATAGATAATGACAACATTAATTTGAGCATTTTGAATATGATTATTGTTATCAAATCCTTTTGAATCGCGCCGAACTGCTCAAGCAAAAGTAATTCAAACAAAGTAGATAAAAGTTGCGGCGATAAAAAGCAATTAGGAGAAAAATTTGCATTCTTTCAAATTAATTACTCTCGTAACAAAAGTTTTATGAAAGGCTATAAGGGAAGTAATTCGCACATTTTTTCGAAAGGTTTGATGAAAAATATTTTTTTGAAAATTTTAATATTTCGCATCCTTTTTATTTTTCACCGTCTTATCTCAGCTCGTCACCAGCCAGCCGTCTACAGAGCACAGATCTCCTTTCGAATAAGTAGGGTTTAGAATCTAAACCCTTAGTAAGACCTAAACTTTAGTTCATAGAATACCTCGGCCTGAGGCAAAATGGCAGACATCATTCACCTTCAGAGGTTCTCAAGAACATTATGGAAACATCTCAGACATGCAGGTTTTTTCACGTATTTTTCCTTCACCAAATATTTAATTGCACTATCGTGAAATGTAAGAGATGCGTGTTTGGGATCAAACCCTGGACCGCTTACACTATATACGGTATCATGATTATTTATTGCGTAAATTTTACATAAACTGACCTCTTGTAAGGACTTTCACATTAACAGTCTTGCACCCTTTGTATCCAACTGTTCCATGGGACTCGCTTGATGTCCCGTGCTTTTACATAGCGGGAGACCTGTCAAGACTACTTCTTACATGGGTATACATGGTGTTTAACTATAGTTATATATAATGAATATTTTTTACTAAATTATAAGTAATTTCACCTTCACCGCCTGGGTAAAGATTTTATTTTTTATTTTTATTCGATGACAAGATAGCCCTTGACTGCGATCTCACCTGATGGTAAGTGACGATGCACTCTAAGATGGTAGCGGGCTAACTTGGAAAGGGTATAGCAGTGTAAATTCAACCCATACCCCTAATCGGTTTCTACACGCCATCGTGCCGGAACGCTAAATCGCTTGGCGGCACGTCTTTGACGGTAGGGTGGTAACTAGCTACGGCCAAAGCCTCCCACCAGACCAGACCAGAGACAATTTAGAAATTATAAATTTCTTAATTGCCCCCGCCGGGAATCGAACCCGAGACCTCCCAGTTATAAGATCACAGCGCTCACCACTGCGCCAGGGAGGTATACCTACCTACTTCGACCACCCGTTAGGCCAGATCTTTTTCTACGCACATAAAAATTGTGTATCTAACTTTCTTCGGTGGCATTGATGTATAATTGAAAGAAAACGCAGTAATATAATAAGTCTATATTCGGTGGTGTTTCCACTGAACTTCAACTTTTAAAGAAAAATTAACAAGAAGAGATAGGAGAAAAATAAACTCTACTATTTTCTTTGTCTGATGTTTTATTTACGGAAAACAAAAGTTTATCGTGCCTAAAAACTGAAACTTTTCTATTACATGAGTAATTGCACCGCTACCGCTTTTCCTCAGAAGCGTGTTCCGTTAATTGAAACTCAGTAAACCACTAAAGCAATTTATGACAGCTAATAAATGGCTCAGTGTAAAGAGACTGGGTTGTTTGCCAACTCGCTTATACTCTATGTTACATGTTTCAAGAACATGATTACTTTCTCGACTCTCGTAACCATCTCACAACACACAAGCTGATTGATTTTGCGCTTATATTTTCAACCTTAACTCAAATCTTTAGGTTAGGTTTATTCTCCAATGAACAGTTTGCTCACTTACAGAGAACTTAAGACTAAAATTAATATAAAAGTACAATCATATGAAAAAACAAAAAATGGTGACTCCTAATAATAAAAGACCAATTCCTAGACACAAGTATATTGATTTGAAAATGCATTCTAAGCTTCTTTTTAAAAGTTACAAATGACTTTTCAGAAACAATCTCTTGAGGCAGACTATTATATTTATTTATTTTGGTAGACCCTCTATTTAATAATGACAATCAGTAGAAATAATTTATTTTGGAAAACACTAGGCCGAAGAATAACAAAGAACAATCTGAGAAGATAAACAAGTAAAGCTAGCTAGTAAATAGACTCTTGACAAATTGTTTCTTTTATCAACTTCATTGGTCTTTGGAGGAAAAAATATTGGTCGGAAAATCGTCCCGGAAATCGCCGTTGGGAGGCAATATTTTAAGTGTCAAAGTATATTACCGTTCGCCACAGCACATCAAACATTTAACACTTCATTAGATTAACGATAATGTTATGTGCTTTTGTAAAGCTTTAGATAAGTATCTTCTTTTTCTTTAGTCTAAATACCTAATTACTACTAACAATACTAACATAGAATTACAAAATTTTGTTACTAACACACTAACTTAGTTACTAATTAAATTTAAATTATTTTTGTTGTAATGCTATGGAATTTATTCTGAATTAAATGATTATTTATTTATTTATTTTATTTTATTTATTTTATAAACCGAAAGACATCCACTGCTAAACATAGCTCTCTTGTACAATGTCTTAGGCTGAAATCTATCCGCTCTCTCACTCAGCACTGACTCAAGACAAAGTTAAAATGAGACAGATTTATGCTAGAGCATATTTTTGTCTCGTTTTAACCTCTACCTTGAGGCTGAGCTGAGTCAGAGCACGCTCTATAAATCTCAGAATGAGTCTTGCGGCGCCTGTATCCAGCGGCTTCCTGCTTAGGTAAGTACTGCCTCGTTGGCCTAATTCGACTGCAGATGACGAGGTCCCGGGTTTGATTCCCGGGTCAGACTTTTCTGGGTTTTTCTGTCAAGAAATTCTCAGTACTAGCCCGGAGTTAGGAATTTGGCGGTGAGTCACTCCCGTGCCTCAGAGAGCACGTAAAGCTGTCGGTCCTGCGCCTGATCTTCTCCGTTCGTGTCGGATTTCCGTTATAGTCGTACCTATACGTACCTGTACCTTACTCCTGACGTAAGTATTCCATTATTGCACGACGTACTTATATTGACTTGAAGTATATTGACTATCTAAGTGCACTATTACGTCAATCTAGATTCATAATATTAGGTATTTTTATCCGACTATAAAAAGAACGTGTTCTTAATTAAACCTGTTTGTCATTATCTAGGATTTTTACTAACTTACAATTTACATACATAATATATGAACAATTAGAGTCTAGGTAATTTTTTTTTAAAAGAACATTAGCCAAGCTGAACTTGACTTACCTATATTCTCCTCTCCCCTCTAAATAAGCTTATGCTAGGAGTGGGTACGACAATAGTAAGGGTGCGAGTGAGGCTCGAACCTGCGACTTTTCAGTTTTCAGTCCGCACCTTTAACCGTTGGGCTATTGAGGCTAATTAGTATCTAGGTACATCTAATTGATCAACAATATTAGGCGAACAATTAAGATATAGCACGTAATAATTAGCTACCTAATCAATCATTCATTAAACAGCTTTATTGTAATTAGCGCCACTAATACCAAGTAAACATATCTATTATTGAATACATCTATACCATGTCTATACCTAATACAGTATGATGACTGCTGAAACAATAGATGTCTGAATTGGATATTTGACAGGTCTCGGCAAAATATTGTAAAATTTACTTAGGTTTATTTTATACCTTCTACAATTATTTTAATGCAAAAAACATATTGTATAGATAATTATTGTCAGCCTATAAGCTACAGCGTTCATTCGCTGATAAACTACCATGATCTAATATATTTTATCGTTATAACTGTCAAATCAAGACCAAACTGTCAGATTTACATTTTTAAGATGTACATTTCTTGCTTATTTTGCCATAAAAACCCAAAACTTTAAGTTATAATACTATTAAAATGTTGGGTTTTTTTTTGTCAAGAATTTCTCCGTACCAGCCAGAAATTGGACAATGTTATAAATCTACATGCCTCGGAGGTTAGGCCATAGTCCACCTTAATACTTTGTTAAGTCTTTAGTTTTATCAAACTCAATTCGCTTATATCACTTACTCAATTCGATATATTATACCTAATTATAAAATATCTATCTAAGTTCTAAAAAAGAGTTTTAAAAGGATAATAAATTGGCGATCCGCCATTAATAACGGTTCAGAAATGCCAGTAATGTTCGAATTCATAATTTGATTCTGCTGGCGTAGTGTTTGATTTGATGCCAGCGTGTTCTAATTTCCATCAACATTTTATTCGTTAGCCAATGCTCTTTAGTTTTTGGTTTGCTTGGTCCATTCTCGGACAAAAAAGGTTAGAAGTAAGTAATTGTACCTGCTAGCTTTGCCCACTACTTAATCCGCGTGGAATTCGATTTTTAAAAAATCCCGCGAGAACTTTCTGTGTGTCCGGGCTAAGGGTTTTGAGAGTGACATAGACCTTTTATCCCAGAAAAACAAAGGGTTCCCGTGTGGATGAAGTTACGGGCAAAAGTATGACAGTCACAAAAAAAAGATTCATCACGACATGATCCAGTAAACATTATATTTATAGCGCTAAATACGTATTGTATGGAATACGTATGAATGAAACCAAAATATCGGCTACCATTCGGTATTTCAAACAGATATTAATTCAAACTGTTTAATGAAAGCATTGAACATGATGTACGCGTCTCGTTATAATAGAAATAGCCTTTATAAGCATATAAATTGGCGATCGTCCATACTGTGGTTCAAAAACGGCTGTAATTGGAGTCACCATAATTTGATTTTGCTAACGTAGTGTTTGTCGATGCCAGAGCGCTGAAATTGAATAAAAGCAGGGGTCGGCGTATAACCGAGTCATATCTCATCAGGGCTGGCCAATAGAAGATTTCTATTGCTTATTGATTGCTTTCAATTCACGAGGGCGCGTGAGCTTTACTTGTGGTTACGTCGTGTACCTACATCCACATTGCGTAAGTGTGCGTGCTTGTCGAAGCCTAGGTAGGACGTGCACTGCTGGACAAATGTCTCTTGAATGGACTTCCACAGGTCTTGGTTTTGCGCCGCCGGTATCCAACGGCTTCCTGCGACCCATCTGAAAGTACCTACTTATCATTTCTTTGAGGTTGGACTTTTAAAAATCCCTTATTTACACGTATGCACCTCTAGGGCACTCACGGAATATTTCCATTAAAAATTTCAAATAAACAGTTCCATCGGATTAAGCTATACCTTTGTTTACGAGTCAGTTAGTCAGATAGTTTTGTTAATTTTTATCGTTTTTCTTAGGTATATTATTTCAATATCGATAGCGAAAAAGCTAACAAGATATAAATAAAAAGTTTTCAAAAACTCAACCTGATTGCCTCCTCCGGCTATGTACAATTCTCTTTTGCGGAAATTGAAAATTTGAGTTTCCAGTTAATTGAAAGTCGTCTTTCGAAGTATAATATCCAAACAATAGCCTCATTCAATAGCCTCAATAGCCCAACGGTTAAAGGTACGGACTGAAAAACTGAAAGGTCGTATAGGTTCGAACCCCATCCGATACATTATTGTCGTACCCACTCCTAGCACAAGCTTTCCACTTATTTGGAGAAGATAGGACGATATTCTTTAAAAAATACTAGAAGCCCGCGCCGACTTCGTCCGGGTTTAAAATTTAAATATTTGTTTTTACGGGACTGATCGCACAGAGCTTCTTATAGGAGACGATTGTAAATAAGATCACCACAGGAACCAGAGAATCTCCCACGCCGAAACCCGCCCCCGTGCACCGCCCCGCCCGTCGGCCGACATCATTTTATTATTTTGTCGCGCGGAAATAATAATTTTCCGATAACTCCTATGATATTTATTTAAATTGTATAGTGTAAAGGACAAATATGTTCTAAATTAAATACTTACGATAATAAACATATTTATTTAGATATAGATTGACATCACATCGGTTAAAGAAGCTTCGAAAATAATTCATTATTTTTAATCAAAATTTGAACGATAGAAATGGTTATTGTAAGTTATTCTTAGAAGATATACATATGCTATTGCGGACTTTTTTTTAAAACTCTTTAAGAGGAACAATTCACCCATACATCATTTTCATCCAATCTTCTTCTTCTTCTTCAACTAATGGACGTCCACTGCTGGACATAAGTCTCCTGCATGGACCTCCACAAGCCTCGGTCTTGCGCCGCCTGAATCCAGCGGCTCCCTGCGACTCGCTTGATGTCGTCTGTCCACCTAGTGGGGGGTCTGCCAACACTGCGCTTCCCGGTGCGAGGTCGCCACTCCAGCACCTTGGGACCCCATCGACCATCAGCTCTTCGA
Source organism: Hipparchia semele (assembly GCA_933228805.2). Taxonomy (NCBI): domain Eukaryota; kingdom Metazoa; phylum Arthropoda; class Insecta; order Lepidoptera; family Nymphalidae; genus Hipparchia; species Hipparchia semele. Next base: position 6,375,490 of record OW121718.1, read on the forward strand.
ACTATGTGCCCCGCCCATTTCCACTTCAGTTTCGCAACCCGCAGAGCTATGTCGGTGACTTTGGTTCTCCTACGGATCTCCTCATTTCTGATTTGATCTTGCAGGGATACTCCGAGCATAGCTCTCTCCATCGCCCGCTGAGTGATCCTGAGCCTTCTTATGAGGCCCATAGTTAGCGACCATGTTTCGGATCCGTAAGTAATCACTGGCAACACGCACTGTTCGAAGACTTTAGTCTTCAGGCACTGAGGAATTTTGGACGAAAAGACATCTCTAAGCTTCCCGAACGCTGCCCAGCCGAGTTGGATTCGGCGGTTGATCTCTTTCTCGAAATTGGACCTACCTAGCTGGACTGTGTGTCCCAGGTATATACAAGGTGTTTGTTAATGTGTATAACTTACCAGCAACCACCCATGCACTTTGACCCTATAAACACAATGGCGGTGGTAAAAAGTAAAAATTAATTATCAAAAACTTTCATACAAAAATAATTAATTAATTAAGAAAAAAACATTTTGGAAACCCTAACTAGACATAATAACAACACGCCACATAAATCCCTTTCAATTCCTGATTCCCTAGTACCAAACAAGTTCGATGTTTAGAAAGAGTCGTAAATTCTTACCGAGTACCGCGCACTTTATGTCACGTGATGCCTTTTCGGAATAGGTAGGTAAGCGCGAAATCACTGACCTTTGCTGACGACTGACAAGTCGACCACTTTGCCTCGTTACTACGTACACTACGTCAGTAGTGGTGATGACCGGATAACGAGGTCTAGGTTCGAATCCCGGGTCGGTTCAAAATTACACACGCCTTGCCTTATTGGGTTTCTGACAAGAAATTATCAGTATCGGCCTGGAGTTAAATTACAAAGTTGGCGTTGTGTCACTCCCGTTCCTCGGAGAACATGTTATCAATGATAAATTTTAAGATTAATTAAAGCCCACCAACCGCAGCTGCAGCAGCTTGGAGGTATGGATGTACTTGGATTGGAGGGTCTAATTAGGTTCATCTCTAAATAACTTGCGAGTGGCACAGGTCTCCCTTCCAGATTGATTTAGTTTAGACTCAAGAAGCTCAAACAGAGCCGCCCCTAGTTTCCTAACTCTAGGCCGGTACTGGGGGTTTCTTGGCAGAAACTCAACTCTAAAAATGTTATGACCGACTACGCAGGATTCGAATTCAGACCGCAGCAGATTTGCAACCGAACATGTAAACCACACACTCAACACAACACTCACAATGATTATGTCATAAATACTCCATTCCACAGTTCACTTAACAGAGACGCAATCGATAGTTGATTATACCGCAACCGTTCACGTGCAACTGCGTTGTAAATTGTAATCCCAAAAAATTAAAGCCGCAAGACGAGTGTTGCCAGTCATGATTTTGATTTTACCCGTTTTTCTTAAAAAAAAATCCTTTTTTTTATTCAATGACAAGATAGCCCTTGACTGCGATCTCACCTGATGGTAAGTGACGATGCAGTCTAAGATGGTAGCGGGCTAACTTGGAAGGGGTTTAGCAGTGTAAATTCAACCCATACCCCTAATCGATTTCTACACGCCATCGTGCCGGAACGCTAAATCGCTTGGCGGCACGTCTTTGACAGTAGGGTGGTAACTAGCCACGGCCAAAGCTTCCCACCAGACCAGACCAGAGACAATTTAAAAATTATAAATTCCTAAATTGCCCCCGCCGGGAATCGAACCCGAGACCTCCCAGTTATAAGACTACAGCGGTCACCACTGCGCCAGGGAGGTCATCGAATCCCTAGTCCTAAAACAATATTTTGACTTTCTTTTGGCAAATAACTTGTAAAATGAAAAACTGAATACTGTTTTAGGTAGCAATTTAAAAAATACTTATTAACAAAAGTGTTACATTTGAAAAGCCACATTTTCATCTCAAGAACGTACCTAACATTTGGTAGTTACTGTTAGATTCCAAAATTATTAAATGCACTCGCAATTATCACCAATTCCTTTAAAAATAGTTAAGCAAAAATCTTGCATAATACAAGTATTTTGTGTTGATTTTCCCGAGGTAAAGGCAAAATTTCTAAAGACAAACACTATCAAAAAATATTATTTTCTAAGTCTCCTTATTTTCATGGTGCCCTAGTATTCCACGTAATTTTACGATACACTAATATTACTTTGACGCGCCGTGCGAGTAAAGGCGAGGCTACAAACAAGACTTGCGGTTGCGTTTACGCAACGAAAAATTTCATCGCATAGGACATCGTACGAGAAAACTCTGTCCATTAGTTTAGTTTCTAATGAGACATGGACCACACTAAGTACTTTAGTAGAAATTTATCTTTGTATTCTTCCATTGGTTTCTCCCAAAGGACAGGACGTTCCTAATTCAAGAAAATCAGATAATCGTTATCGTAATTAATCATCTTGACATGCACACGCTGGGAAGTGTGGATACCGATAGAATGGTACAGGTTTTTACGGTGCACAGCGGACATTTCCACGGTGCGTTGTGCGACGTCTATGATTTTTACAATGCTGCGACTTCGCACCCCAATGTGTGCTCGCCCTTACCGGCGGGCGGTGTTTCGAAAACACGTACCGGCGCGCCGGTACGTGTTTGGCTGCGCCGCGGCGCCGCCAAAGAAAAGCCGCCAGAGACGCCGCCCGCCGCTAGCTAGAGCGGCACCTGCGGCGAGCACCGGTGAAAATCACCGGTGATTTGCCATTCTCCGGAGATTCACCGGAGATCTCCGGTGAATTCGAATACAGATTTAGCATCAATTAAAATGTTTTTAACTGTTAATGTTCTAGTACAATGCAATGGAATTTTAAGCGCATCGATATTGTGTGAACTCAAAATGATATTAGATGTATTGTAAAGGTTTTAAATAAAAAAAAATATTAAGAAAAAAATATTTTACTTTATTATGATAATTATTATTTAAGGAGGTAGGAAATAATGATAAAGTAATTGTATTTGAATAAATGTTATTAAATAATTAACAATGTTGATCAACAAACTTCTTTTTATTTAAATAATAAAATTACTTGAGTTATGATTCAATAATAATCGGTTAAACACCGATTACTTTCACCGGAGACTCACCGGTGATTCTCCGGTGAAAAATCACTTCTCCGGTGCAAATCACTACGCCAAATACCGCTCGCTTTCAACTTCTAATGCTAGTACTATGCTTGCACTGTACTGCAAGCGATAATAATAATTATTGTATCGTCTTGCAATTGATTTATTATTAAAAATTTCACACACATTCATTCGTTCATTCACATACAGTCATTGTTAATCAAAACCACAACGCGAGATATTAATTACCTGCAAATAAAGAGGCGGCAGTCACTTTATGGATTACGTAGGTACGGACTTTAACTTATGGAGTCCGAAAGTAGTCGGGAATATTCTTGCAAAAATACGAGATTTCTAATCGGTTTTCACTCTACTGAACAATACTACAGGTTACAGGTTTAATTGCATGCCGATTAATGATTAGGTATCGCATCTGGAATATTTTATCGCAACGTTATAGCATAGCAAGTAGTACGTTGTAGGCCGAGACTAGGATACCAGCGCAGTAGTAGAATAGAAGTACTTTTAAGATTTTTCATTCATATTTTTATCGTTGGCAGTTCATCGCCATTGAATCAGCTGTTTTAAAGGGCTGCCACCGATACATTTATGGTGAATTTTTGAAGTCCTCATAACTTGGCCAGGATATGAGCTACACGTCTCATGATATTTTTTCATGTATCTATACACCGACCCCAACTTATGGGTTTCGGTAGGATAGGGACATTAACTAACACCTTGTATACTCGTCTACAATTTCGAGTGCAGAGTTCTCCACGATTACTGGGTGGAGCGGAGCATGAGCATTAGACATGATTTTCGTCTTGCTCATGTTCATTTTAAGGCCCACCTGTTGAGAAACCCTGCTGAGGTCATTGAGCATTGTATTGAGGTCTCCCAGAGTCTCTGCCATAATGACTATGTCATCGGCAAATCGAAGGTGAGTGATGTACTCGCCGTTTATGTTGATGCCAAGTCCGTTCCAATCCAGAAGCTTAAAGACGTCCTCCAACGCAGCGGTAAAGAGCTTCGGGGAGATTACGTCTCCCTGCCGCACTCCACGCTGCAATTGGATTGGCCTTGTAGTCTGGTCCTGTATACGTACTGACATAGTGGCGTTTTCGTACAAACACTTCAACACTTGAATGTACCGGTAGTCAATACGGCATCTCTGCAGCGACCTCAATACAGCCCAGGTTTCCACCGAATCGAAGGCTTTCTCATAGTCCACAAACGCTAAGCAAAGTGGCCTGTTATACTCTTCCGTCTTCTGTATAACCTGCCGCAGCGTATGAATGTGGTCTATGGTGCTAAAGCCTTTTCGGAAACCGGCTTGTTCGGGAGGCTGGAAGTCGTCGAACCTACGGGCGAGACGATTCGTAATGACTCTCGAGAACAACTTATAAACATGACTCAGCAGCGAGATGGGTCTATAATTCTTCAACAAGGTGTTATCACCTTTTTTGAAGAACAGAACCACCACGCTCCTGTGCCATGCTTCCGGCGTTGTACCCTCGTGAATGACGGAATTGAACAATCGCTGAAAGATCTTTAAAACCGGTTTTCCACCCGCTTTCAGGAGTTCCGCCGTGATTCCGTCATCACCTGGCGCCTTGTTGTTCTTGAGTTGTTTGAGAGCCATACTAATCTCGTATAGGCTGACGTCCGGGATATCTTCGGTATAGTGTCGGGTCAGTTTGGCTCTAGGGTCTTTGGCCAAATCTTCAACAGGTTTCTGTGTCGTGGTATATAACTGTCCATAGAACTTCTCGACCACTCCCAAAACCTCAGGACGAGAAGAAACGAGACGACCGTCGTCAGTTTTCAGCCGCGTCAGCTGGCTCTGTCCGATAGACAGATCTCTCGCGAACACTTTGGAGCCTCGGTTCCGCTCGATGGTATCTTTAATACACTCGGTATTAAAGATACGAAGGTCGCGGGTTTGAGCCTTAGAGATCTGCCTATTAATTTGCCGATAGGCATCCGCGTCTGCCGACGACTGAAGTCTCATCTCTTGTCTCTCTTCCATTAGTTTGAGTGTGTGGTCAGAGAACTTTTTGGTTCTTTTCCTGCAATGGGTCTTAAAGAACTTAGACCCCACAGTATGGACAGTTTCCACAAACCTGTTGTTAAGATCGTCCACAGAAACGCAATCTGCTAGGCAATCGAATCGGTTCTGCAGTTCGAGTTGGAAGTTTTCGGGGTTTTGGATATGAACACGAGTAGGTCGGAGAGTTGACTTCACCAGTCTGGCCCGTTCCAGCTTCACGTTGATATTCAATGTGCCTCTTACCATACGGTGATCGCTGCCGGTTTTTACCCTATTGATCACAGAGACATCATTGAATATATGCCGCTTGGTCGACATGATGAAGTCTATCTCATTTCTCGTGGAACCATCGGGACTCATCCATGTCCATTTTCTGTGTGGCCGCTTCTTGAAGAAGGAGTTCATCATAAAGAGGCCCTTCTTCTCCATGAAGTCGGCCAACATTTGGCCCCTATGGTTCCTTCGCCCATGCCCAAATTGCCCCAACCTCGTCTCTGCACCGCTTCGTTCACCTAACCTTGCGTTGAAATCCCCCATCACAACATTGTAGTGAGTAGTGGAGGCGTGTATGGCTTTTGATATATCCTCATACAAAACCTCCACCTCCTCGTCAGTGTGTGCAGTTGTCGGTGCGTAAACCTGTATAACCTTCAGCGAGTACCGTTTGGTTATTCTGAGTATAAGGTACGCTACCCTGCTCGACACACTTGTGACTTCGACAATGTTGTTAACGAGGGACTTGTGGACGATAAACCCAACACCACCCTGGGACTGCTGGTCGCCCTCCCGGTAGTAAAACAAGTTGCCGGAATTGAGGATTATCGAGTCCTCCCCCTCTCTTCGGACTTCAGACAAACCTATAACATTCCAGCGCAACTTGTTCACTGCTTCTTCCAGCTCGATGATCTTCTCGTCGGTCCTCAAAGTGCGTGCATTGTATGTCGCCAGGTCCAGTCGTCGGGGTTGGCAGCGGAATCCCATCCGGAGATTCTTAGCACCCCCTGCCCCGCCATTACCACGACCGCTGCCAGGGTCGGGAATAACGGGGCCGCCGGGAACTAGGGGCCTTGGCCTTGTGTTGTGCACCATACAAGGTTTTGCCCGTAATGACCGCGCTGGGCAGGCGTGTTGGTCATCGCAGGGCTAGACTGATCGCACCGGTGTCGCTGCTGCCCGACACCGGCCTGTGTCATTTGTTCAGTCTAGCCAGTGCGAAATGGTTATACCGCCATTTGTCGGTCGTCAGAGCCTCGTTAGTAGACCAGCAGGAGGCACCACGGGCAGGTGAGGTTGACAGTTGGAGCGCTAGATGGAAGTGCGCTCCCTTACCCCCCATCATCCAATAGCAGTATATAACCCAGCGCACGCCTTGAAAACGTTTAAGTGTCAAAAAAATTTCCGACTTCCTTAACAAATTTGCACATAATATCTAGCCATAATACTTTATGTGCATAATATATAGCCTATAACCATCTGGAATAATGTACCTTTGAATTGGTAAAAGAATTTTTGAAATAGGTGCGGTGGTTCCAAAGTTTGCTCCGGACATACATACAAACTCACAAAATTCGCGCTCCCTCTTTATTATAATAGTATAGATATACCTACGTAAAAATATGTTTTATATACAGGCTTTTATTTAAAGTAACTTTCACGTGTAATTAGGTTTTAAGTTACTTAGGTTTCCTTTGTTTTCCTCGGATAAAAAGTTTCCTTTGTCACTCTACAAATATCTATATTTTCTCGAAAATAGATATTGAAAACTACTAACTTTAAAAGTCAAAAACAAAGCTTCGATATACTAATAAGATAAATTTAATAACGTAGTTTCTCAAGTCATACTTAACATTAATTAGGTAAGCTTAGATCTTAATAAAGCTAACCCCTAAATGACCTTTCTTGCTTCTGCGAAAGTTTGCGGTTTCATATATGGAACTTTAATAAGTAGGTATTTACTGACAAATATTTGCAGTAGAAATATGAGCTCATATTAACCAGGCTTTCTCATACATATAATACTTATATTCTCTAAGGATCTAGAATCGCTTTCAATGTTAATGCAGCTGTGAAACGAATACAAAAACATGTTTTTTGGCAAATCGAAGATGACATATACTTAAACAGATTTTAATTATACAGATAATGGAATCATCAGTAGGGCATAGATTGTGAGAGAATACTTTTTTTTATATGAGCACAGTGGGTCACTTGATGTTAAGTGATTACCGCCGCCCATGAACACTTGTGGCACCAGAGGCACCACCAATGCATTGCCATCTTTTCAGAAAGTAGGTCCGTTCTTTGAATGAACCTCATGTTGTAATTAAGTGGGAACAACGTTGAAGGGAGTTGGTTCCACAGTTTGGTAGTGCAAGGGAAAAAAGTGCAATTTTACCCAGGTGGTGAGGGTAAAATTGCATTCGGTGGCGTGCGGTGCGGTTGTAGAAGATAGGGTGGAATAAGGTCAAATAGCTCTTCGGAATACTTGCCGTTCTTGGACCCGCGGTTGTTAATTAATTAATGTAATCTATATATATAAAATTCAAAGTCCTGACTGACTGACTGACTCACTGACTGACTGACTGAGATATCAACGCACAGCCTAAACTACTGAAGTTAGAAACTTGAAATTTTTACAGTTGGTTCCTTTTATGACGTAGGCGCACACTAAGAAAGGATTATTGGAAATTACACCCCTAAGGGGTTTAAATAGGGGATGGAAGTTTATATGAAACTCCGTCATTTTTCAAGCTGTTTCCATCAAAGTTGGTATTTGAGCTTTCAGTTAAAAATAAAGAAGTACGTGTGTCACAGTTTTTGAAAATTCCACCCGGAATCTAATTCCACGCGGACGAAGTCGCGGGGGCAAAAGCTAGTTATGTTATATTAATCATCGTAATAAGAGAGCAAGGAATTTTTTAATTTATTTTTATAGATAAGTAGACAGTTGAGATGAAATATTGCATTATTTTATATAATATATTATTAATATTGAATTAATAACTGTGTTGAAGTTCATAAAACCTTACCCCAGGTTTGGCTATTGTCTCCGCGAAGCAACAGTTTTTAATTGCGGCGGGTATCTTGTTGCAAAGTAAATCAATTAGTTCCCGGTATCGCCGGTAGCTCACAAATTGATTTAGTTTGCCCGGCCTTTGTGGGTAAACATTGTGTTCCAACTTGCAGTTAGTTCTATTTTCAAATCTGCATTTCTAAAGCGGAAGCAACGAACGTAGACTGTGATTATACAATACTATACATATACCTATCTACCTATTTTTTATACCTATGCGTTTGGCCAAAAAATGTGCGTAAAGGTTGTGCGTGTATTTTTAACCGACTTCAAAAAAGGAAGGGGTTCTCAATTCGTCTCTCTTTTTTATGTATATTCCCAGATTACTTAAAGATGTCTGAACTGATTTAGAAAATTTTTCTTTTTTTTTGAAAGGGTATTCTTCTCAGGCAGTCCCATGGTAATCAGGTCACCATCTGATGATGGAGTCCTGGAGAAATCGAGGGAACTCTTCAAATTTTATAGGCGAACTTGACACACTTTGTAGTTGCGTTTGAAGTAGATTTATTTATATTAATGATAAAGAAGAAACACTGATGCAGTCGCAGGCAAGAGCCAGTATTAAAATACATAACTAGCATCAATTCAAGTGATACAAATAGAAGTTAACGTACGTAAGTTAACTTCTATTTCTTTTTTTTTATTCGATAACAAGGTAGCCCTTGACTGCGATCTCACCTGACGGTAAGTGACGATACAGATAACGATGCCAAGATGGTAGCAGGCTAACTTGGAAAGGTAAGCAGTGTAAATTCAACCCTAATCTGTCTCTACACGCCATCGTGCCGGAACGCTAAATCGCTTGGCAGCACGTCTTTGATGGTAGAGTACGTATCATTTACGTATAGAAGATAACGTAACTTGCTCCGTGAACTGCGTTTTTAATATTCCTCGGAATGTACGGCAAGGGAATAAGTGTTCCTTCAAAAATGCGACATTATTTTCTTCGGGTAATAACAATACAAACGAAATAGCGTCGTTACGATAATGTGAAGGGCAGTGTGTACAAACTTTGTATTGTGACAGTAGGTTATCTCGACAGTATTCGTATATAAAATTATTTCACAATATCATATAATAACACTTAATGCGACAATCAGTTCTTTTCGGCATTGTGTTACGCCTCTTTTGTTGTATATCCAAAACAAAATTGTCGCTCACAAAGGATAACATCGTCGACTGTAATGTTTACCTTTATGTTCACGATTATAGCAACCCCTTGATGCTACGAACTTGTAACTGTTATTTCCTTTACGGGTCACTGAAACGGCTGAAATTTCAAGCTGTTTCTCTAAAGTTGTAAAAGCCATTTATTTAAAAAAAATTCTAGTTGGGAACCTAAACTTGAGTGGCGGTAGTATTATTATTAGTATAGTATATATATTATTAGTTTTCACTTATTTTCGTAGCTTATGGTCTTTTTTTATCGTTTGATTTTTATTCTACAGATCCGTTGCTACGTGATTGAAGGCTAGGATAGGGTAAAGACAAATATTTTTAAGTATCTAGATTCTAGATGACGAAAATCATACTTAGTGTACTGTACTGATTTTAAATAGACAACCTGAAAATAGATAGAGTTTTGATCAATCCAAAGTTCATTGATACACTAATAAATCAATTGAGAAGTAGTCAACGAAACTTCTGTTTAGAGTTTCGAACCCAAAGGGTAACCAACGGTAGATACCCTATTACTAAGCCTCCACTGTCCGTCCGTCCGTTCATCCGTCTGTCAGCGAGCTGTATCTCAGGATCCATAATAGGTAGACAGTTGAAATTTTCAGAGAATGTGTATTTCTGTTGCCGCTATAACAACAAATAATAAATCAAAACCCCCCCTACTAGAAACGTGTTTTTTCGAAGTTTTTTTGGTACGGAACTCTTCGTATGCGAGTCCGAATAGGATTTGACTGGTTATTGCCCATCTTGACATGCGTTGGATTGGTGTATCTACGTATGCATTTTTTGCATTTTTAAAGGTTTGTTGTGGAATCACTGTATATATAGCATAGCTTTGTAAAAAAAAATTTTTTTTGAAAAGAGCAACTGCCGAGTTTCTTACCGGCTCTTCTCAGCAGAATCTGCATTCCGAACCGGTGGTAGATTTATGACGTGTCATAAGAGCTACAAGTTAGCCTACATGAAATAAATTAATTTTGAATTTGAATTTGAATTTATTTAATAAAAGTAACAATAAAACTAAGTAAGTATAATATAATTTTAAGATTCATCATAAAGACATTCTGCAAGCGCTTATCTTCTAGATATTTCAAATTATGAACATATGAGTGTGAAACTCCGTAGGAACCTTGTAGGAACATTACTAACTCAGATATTTTTCAGATCGAATTTCTTTGTTCTCTTCCACAAGAAATGATAAGAAATCTTAACGTCGTTTATCCACCTATACGAGAGAAATTACATTTCTGGCTGGAGTATCCACTGGCCACAATTTACAGCTGCTGATACGGGTCGAGTCTGGCGTAGGATCGATTGTGAGATCAGCTTCTTAGAAGAGACAAATTGCGGTGCACGTTGATTAGTTAGTTTCGAATCGAGGACTTATAAACTATCTTAACTCTTGCCCGTAACCTAGATTACGTAAAGTTATTTTAATACTAATTAAACTGTACCTTGAATAGGTGCGACAGTGGAACCATCCAAATAGGTGTTTGTTGAAATCAGCTTGTCGATTCTCTAAAAATGATTGTATCAGATCGCAATGGCTTCTTATTGGCTGAATTTATGGCATTCTTGTTGCATCATTTTAACCGATAGAGGGTATCAATGTGATCACTGTGACAAAATTTAAAAATACTGGTAGATGCGTCTTTTTGTTCTGATGCCGAATATGTGTCTAACTCAATTTCGAAAAAAGTGTCAGATACGTGTTTTTTCCTTATGATGGCAGTGTAGCAATTTGCGATGCAGCTTCCTCATTCGAGTAGCTGGCACTTATTTTGAGAGAAACGTACAACCGCGCTAGACTTAACTATTTCGTCCATGAGTAAACAAATGTTCGCGTGACAGAGGTGCAATAATAGAATTTTATACTATATTATCCTTTTATTTAAAAGAATTCCAACTCTCGCAAAATCTCCGCAAAGTGCATGGTTAATAAGAATTTATTAACTGAGAAAATTATGAAGTTTTACCGTAAAATGCGAGCGAAAATTATCATGCAATTTATCGCACCCGTGCCTTAATGCATTCTCTGATTAATTTATTAGGGTCCGCGGTGTTGCAAAATTGATGACTATAACGAGATGAGCGTTATTTTATTTTACGCTCGTATTTTATTACGGCGGTGTGGAAAGTGTTATTTTTTTTTGTAATTTTTACATAATTTATTGAAACCTGTTCGCGCATTGACGGCTTGTTGTGTTGTAGGAATATTTATTGGCTCGATTGATGCAGCTTTTTATCAGTAATTTCCCGGATGGCTGCATCGTTTCAACTCCATTGGAATGCAAAGCACGTCGTGAACGAAATTTGTTTCATTTATTTATTAGCAAAACTGACCGTTTCATACGACTTTATATGCTTTAAAATGTAGAGAACCTAAAAGAAGCATAACTTTGTTTCGGGAAGTGAGTCCAGGAATTTTGCTCCTGCTTTTGATCTTCGAGTATTTCATTATATATTTATCTATGGATCATATATGCCGTCACCTGCGGGAATACTTCCATTTCAGGCGTTCATAATTTAAGTTATCACGTCGATTCAGTTGTCACTTTGAATTTACGTAGGTCGTAGGACGACGATGGAATAAAAAAAGCACCAAATATTTGGCATTTCTCTTTTGTCGTCACCCTTTTTTTGGTATATTGCAACAGACAACATGTCAAACAACTCCCAGAGAGCTCGAGATTGCTTTATGGTGGAGTCTCATAATACTACATTTTCCTGAGGATTCTATCGTTTATCGGTTTTTATTTATATATTTATTAAAATCAACAGCGTTACAGATAATATAGTTTTACAGTTAAGACTTAATACTAAAATAAGGCCAAATACAGTTAAAATTTTGGTTGCGCATTTATAAATATTTATAACAGTAGATTTGAGGACACCAAATAAAATATGCAAGCTATACTACTTTACAAGATAGAAGTCAGTTAATTCGCTTATACTTAGTAGGTAATTCATAACATGTAAGCGTGTAGGTGCATGTGTGTGTTTTCTTCAAGTATTGACACTTCCTCAATTGCCATACTGATCTCAATTTTAATATTCATGCCATTTTTAGATATTCCATTCATGGTTTTCTTCGCCGCCCATTGTATGACTGAACTTAACAGCTAAAGAACATAGTTGCTAAACTATGATTTAGGTCATAATTTAGCAACTATGTTCTTCAATGCCGGTTTAACGCTTCCTTTATTCAAACTATCTGTAATGGTGTCTGGCAACGTTGTTATTTGTCAAAAATCCTTTAAATTTTTTTTTTGATTATTTACAACGTTGCTACGTAAATAAACCAGGGAATACTTACAGACAGACTGAATATTTCCTATATATTCGGCCGTAAATATGAAGTAAACCATAAAGTGCGTGTCAAAACACTTAGAGTTCCAAAAAATCCTTATACCTATCTGTATTATAGAATAAAAGACAAACGTTCAGACAGTTGGATTGGACGAAATTATAAGGGATCCTTATAATTTCGTCCTACTGCAATTAATGGACAGGTGTTACAAAAGTAATAACCACTGTTACAACGATGTGCACGTTTTTATTTACGGTGTTATGAGAATCGTAACTTTTTTTTGTGAATATTACGCGTTTTTTGTTTTCGTTATTGACAGCACGTTATGTCCTAGGAATATTTATTGGCTCGTTTTTATGCTTTTTGTTGTCGATAGTTCCCCTGGAGCTTTTCAGCTTCGCCGCATTACATGCACGTCACGCAACATGTAGCTTTAAAGGTAAAATGACCATTAGTTGAATTGCTTTCACGATTTTATTGAAGTCCAATAAAAAAATATTTTTACACGGATTGATACATTTAAATTCAACAGGCCTTCGCTGTGAGGCTTCGGTCTTATTGAATTTGTCTGTGACAATAAATTCTGATCTACGATAAAGGTATGTAAACATACATTTTCCTACAGACCTCTTTAAAAATTATATATATCCCAGGTCAGGATCTGATGATTGGATCCTGGATAAATCGAAGGAACTCTTCAAATTTTTATAGGTACAATTGATATACTTTGTAGGGGCGTTTAAAGTCGGTTTTGTAAAAAGAATTTGAACGTTTATATTATTGCAAAACAACATCGTTCCGAAATATAATTTCTTAAGCTGACTGAAAACTAAGTTTTCTCAAGTAGGAATAGCATCGTCACTGTTCCGTGGTTTCTCGGGCTTTGGACCCTTGTAAAGCTTAATACGTATTTGTGGTTATCGAAATGTTTGGGGTGAACTGTTTTCTTGAACTACTTAAGTAAACTGAATGTTACAAACATAACGTCCCTATTCGGTAGGTACATTATGCCTATTGCGAGTGTAATTATTTATCAGTAATAATATTATGCAAAGTGAACAATAGTAGAATTAAATAGTTAGCTTTTTAAACCACATAATGCCTTTACTGCCGGTTCAACTGCTGAGTTACTTGCCGGTTCATAACAGAATTTGCTTATTAATCTGATGAAGATAATAATAGATGAAGTATCTATACTTGATTTATTAGTAGGTATTTAAACAGCTACAGGTTGGCAGTTGACAGTACAAGGTATAGGTTGCAATTGCCGAGTTTATTGCTGGCTCTTCTCGGCAGGAACGGCATTCCGAACCAGTGGTAGATTCCTTGAAAATTCAAAAGTACTTGTAAAAGTTTATTTGAATAAAAAATATTCTATTTCTATTTCTATTTCAAATTAAGTTGATCCGACGAGTATCCAACTGACTCTGACTCTGACAAAGAAAAAAATATATAAGCTTTGTTCTTTTTCTTTCCCCTAAACTGTTGTAGTTTTAAAATGATATTGCCTTCAGAATATTTACTGTACTAAAGTTTAACTTTGAAAACAGTACGAAGCGTAGGTAACTCTACTCAGGACTATTTAAACTCAGTCAAGATTAAAAAAGTTTTTGTTGCAAAAGTTTGTAGTTCCTTCTGTTAAATTAAATTTAAATTGTGTATAGTTTTGGGTCCTTAGTACACAAAAATACCATTTGAATAGATTTTTATTTACGTGCAACTCAGTCAAATAGCAATCAATAAACCAGTTTGACCCTAGTTTAATGTCCTTGATTAATGAATCTGTACTTAATATAATAAAGTGGAAGAGTTTGTTTGTTTGAACGCGCTAATCTCTGGAACTATCAGTCGGATTTGAAAAATTATTCTTGTATCTGATAGCCCAATTTTTGAGGAAGGTTATAGGCTTCAGGTTATTCAATATCTCGGTACGACTCTTAGAAGCCGAGCAAAAAGAAAAAATAGCGCGGGCGAACAATGCGATGCGGTAAATCGGTGGTCGAGAGTGGCCACCCGATGAGAACCGAACCGAAGGCTATTTATTAATCCGGAAGATCAAAGCGTTCCCACGGGATTATTAAAAACTAAATCCACGCGGACGAAGTCGCGGGCAACAGCTAGTCTTTGATATAGTTCTTGCAAGTCACGAGGGCGCGTGCGTTTTACTTGTGGTTACGTCGTGTACATGCACGTTGCTTAAGTGTGTATGCCTGTCAGGAGCCTAGGTGGGAGCGGTCAGGCGTGAGTAAGCTCTCGTTCACACTTATACAGATACGACACGCACACAACCATGAGCCATGCGCCCTCGTGAATTGTAAGAACTATACCATATTATTCATTAATTAAAAACTTTTTCTGACAATTTGATAAAAAACATCGTTGTTAAGTTACTTACCTATTTTTTAATCGATTACAGATAGATGGAAAGCATTACGTCCGTTTTTTGTATATTCCATGCAGAAAACGCACGTAATTCTTTCCAATCTAAAAATTCAGGGGTAGGTTATATTCAGGAAACATCTGTGGTAATTCTTCACGTTTAATTGAATAAAGCCTCTTTGTATTTTTCTGCTTCATAAGGTACCTATTATGAGTAAAATCTTTATAATCTTCCAATTTATTCCTACCATTCACGGAAGCGGTTTATGATACTTTTCAGAATTCCCTTGCGAATAATATTACCGTAAGGAGTTTGCGCCGTTTTTGTAACAATTATTATAAAACCTATTATAAACATTATAAATGATAAGGTATTGGAAGAATAGGAAGTCGGAAATTGTGTATTTTTAATTTTCCGGCTGTCTTCACGAGCACTGAGAAGGCGGCTTCCGCTGGCGTTGCAAATGTGTTTTGAGTTTGTATTAAAAATATATCTGATAGGTGAATTCCGGACAAAGGAATTTCTGTAACATCGCTGGATTATCCTTTTTAATATTGTAAATGCGAAGTTTGTTTGTTGGTTTGTATCCACGCGGACGAAGTCGCGGGCATCAGTTATGCAAAAATATGGAATATTAGCCATGACTAATATTATCAGAGAGTAAGGATAGTTTATAATAGTGCTAATAATAATTTCTATCCCCTCTATGAAAGTGCGGAAAATGCACATAATATATGCACGTTAGTGCAATGGATGGGCTTTGAACCACAGACTTCTCAGACAGAGGTTTTTCACTCCGCATTTATTTATCTAGTTAAACATACTTTATATAATTTTATTATACTAAGACTGTTCGAGTTGTGTTTGACGCAGAGATATTTATACAGAACTTGTTATACTAGGAAAAACACTTTCAGATAAATTGGAGAGATTTGAAAATTTCAAATTTCCATTAGTTAGTTCAGGTTTGTATAGCCCGAGGCTACAATCACGTAGAGGCTTTGAAGTTTCGAAAACTTTATTTACGAGATCGATGTACTTTTGATTTTGGGAGCGTAAAAGAAAATACTTTTTTGTGTGTAGCCGATTTGGAGGCTTGCGTCCGCTAGTCAAACATAAAAATTTTATTGTCTAGGTACTAGACAACGCCTGCGACTTCGTCTGCGTGGATTAAATTTTTTTTAATTACCGCGGGTATTCTTTAGTATTCCAGGATAAATTTAGCCTATGTGTTAACCCTGTGTATGAACTATCTCCATTTCAAATTTTAGACAAATAGGTTCTTTGGTTCTGGCGCGAAGGAGTAACAAACATACACACACAAACACTTACACTCATACAAACTTTCGCTTTTAAAATAGAATGATGATTGTGGTGTGGTGAATATACAGCCAATTTATTTTAATTTATGAGTTTATTTTCAAAGGTACATTTTCAGTGGAAAAACTGTGTTTCTTCACAAAGAAACTGCTCCAAGAATTATTATTCTCATTTCGCAATAGAGAAGTTTTAATAAGAAAACTTCCCGATGTTCTCCGGCCACAATGCTCGTAAAGTTATTGTACTAGTGAATAATTTTGATCTTTCCCTCCAATCGATTTGTGGTCACGAATTAAAACTTTTCCGCTTCCTCGGCTTAATTAATTTCATCGACAACTATGAAGAACATTTAGAAGTAATTTAACTTTCTGTAGTACAACTTTGTGTATTACAAACGGTAGTATTTTAATATACCTATTTAATATTACTAATGAGTACTACATGTGACCGTATTAGGGATATTGCAACCGTAATGGTTGAAAATGAAACCTTAGATGGTACGCACTTGCCTAGAAGGTGCTTATACCCTCTTGATTTCAAATTTTTGCGGTGCGTATTATGAACGAGGAAGCAAAGCGCTGATTGTGGATTTTCGACTTACATAACTCATAGCGATGATTCGTCGTAGTAAACAAATTGCTTTAATATTATTTCCTGTAAGGAAATAGCTATTGATGACCCCAAAGATTTATGGCCCTAAGTATGAATATTCATACAAAGAATCTCAAAGTGCCGGAATCATAGAAGGTAAACGATCCATTTAATAAAGAGAAAAGGTTTTATCGAATGATAAAGAAAAATATACTTATTAGAGTAATTTTATTTATTTTTATTACGAATGATAAAGATAAATATACTCGACGAGTCATTTTCTTTGAAATCAGTCAAAAATGAGATACTTCAAGATCCTTTGAAAAATTCTATCGGGTAGTAGGTAATAGGCGGACCGCTAGTTATTGAATAAATATTCATACTCAATGATTACACATTACTTACAGATTGATTAGTTTGAGACAGGTACCAGTAACTTGGGGTGACCTTGCGCCTGCCAGGAAAACTTTGGTCTAAATCCGAATAACTTTCAAAGTAAAATTAAATGTCAATGGTGTGTCAAGTTTGATAGGTCACTATGCTACTGTCACTTATCACTTGTACATCTAGCGTGTATGATTACACCGATATGGCATGATAGAAATATTTGGCGCAAAGTCACCGCGACTTACGGTATTAAAAACCATTCAAGTGAAAAGCAGCCCACGAAAAATGGAATAAATGAAACATAAAATCAAACATAATTTACGGGCATTACTTTAAAAGCGTAATGATATTAAATCGACGGAACGTGAAAACTGCAGCGATGGAAATAGCGCTTGCAATTTTCCTGACGTCATATTTTTACGGACAATAACTGTCTCATTAATATAATTGAACATTTTGCTTCCGGAATTTAACAAAACCACCGATTTTATGAAACATCAATTTAAATAAACGCCGAAAATATCTGGTTACGGATAATCGAGCAACTATGTTTACAAGAATTTTATGTAATAAAAGTTGCAAAAGTAAATTATTACCGAAAAATATTTTTTCGTTAAAAATTTTACTTTTATTTCAATCATATTTTTTTTTATTGAATTGAAAAAAGAGCTCATTTATTTACTTTTTAAGAGAACTTTTTGATCCCAAAATCAATAAAATGTAAATGCTAAGTACATAAATCCTGCGACTGCATTGTCATTCAGAAAAATATTATAGTATTCGAAAAAGATATAAGTAATCTTTTTATGATCAATTCAAATATCATACTGGTGATATTGAACTGTTAACATAATAATATTTAAGCTACGATAAAGCTGATTGTTATTTCATTTGTGGTGTTATTCGGGTTACTGGAAAATCCCGAAAGGGAGAATATTTCCAGCTGCAATTATATTTATCTAGGTATTAAGTTAAATGCGATAATCTTATTATTATAGCCTATTTATACGACGTTACTCGTAAATATTTATTTTGTTTACAGTAATAAGTGGTCACTATAATATTATCAGCGGAAGGTCCACCACAGTTACAGTTTGACAGCTACGGTGTAAACATTACTTCTTTTTGGCTTTGACATAGTCGGGTAAAAAAGAGTAAAATGAGTGCCTTTATGGCAGGCGTAAAACAAAATGCCCACTTACTACAAGGAAATTCCGGGCGTTGTG
This sequence comes from Hipparchia semele, assembly GCA_933228805.2. NCBI lineage: Eukaryota > Metazoa > Arthropoda > Insecta > Lepidoptera > Nymphalidae > Hipparchia > Hipparchia semele. Next base: position 6,394,081 of record OW121718.1, read on the forward strand.
CCACTAATACTGCCGTCTTCGTCGTCAAACAGAGACGATGCTATAATACCTACCACAGGATATCTAAATCTTGCAGCCACCGGGAAATGACTGGGAAATTGCTCCATTATGCCTGCGGATCGTGAGCTGCATTCCTAACACTTCTTCCCTTGTAATTTACATGCCTTTAAGCTCTGAACAATACAGCATTAAAGTTTGGCACTCTGAAGAGGGAATCATTAATGTTCTATTGATTATGCTGTAACTTGTAATGACTTATTTAACGTTTTCGTCACTAAGACGATTCTATTAGGTAAGGTTTCTTCGCATATTTTTATAATGTTTGTTCAAAGTGCATTCTGCCGTCTGTAATTTTTTATTTATTATGCGATAGGCTTGCGCTTGACGACAATGATGGAAAGCATTGATGAGGTCTAGGTTGCCTAGAAATTATACTTGAGAGTATGACATATACTTAACACTTATATATATTTTTAACTATCATCTTATTTCATATTAATTATTCATTTTGTATTATTTTGTTTATAGGTACTTAGTTTCCTGAATGAAACGAACTATTATCATTCCCATTCTTTTGGCTTTGGCTTGGTTGGGTAACAAAGGAAAATAGGGAGACGTTTAAATTCCGTTTGCATTTGAGATCAATGCCAATGCGATGATTCAAGCCTTTATCCATTAATAGGCGCAGTGAAGAGGTGCGCACGTGGTGAGAGCGACGGGCACGATCAAAGGGGTCGAGCCGTGAGCGCTCTCAAAGTGTAAGCGTACAGTCATACTAGCGACATAATATCGGCTGACATAATATAAACGTAAATTCTTTTTACAAAACCGACTTTTTACACAAACACCAACACAAAGTATATCAATTACGCACACATATGCAATAAAGAGTCAACCCATAGTAAAAATTCTTTTTACAAAACCGACTTCAAACGCCAACACAAAGTATGTATATCAATTGGACACACATATGCAATAAAGAGTCAACCCACACAACTTATCAATTGAAAAGTTAACTTTATTCCTTTACATTATATACGTATATGTATTTAATTTGACAAAGGCTTCTGTGTTGAAACGTGACACGTCGAACATTTCTGACACACCACTAGATTATTTTAATGTACTTTGAACCTAAATTCCTTACTAAATTCTAAACAGTACTGTACATACCAAGAAGTCGGTTAACAAATAACAAGAAACACAACACCACTGACACCAATTTACCTAATTTTTGTTTTTCTTATGTTTTGTCGTATCTGCAGGAAAGTGGTTAGACAAAAAGTTGTAAAACAAAGTCGCCACTGTGACCTAGCGCTAAACGGACCACTCCAGTAGCACCTAATCCTCTACAAGAGTCACTTTAGGAGGTTTCAAGGGCTATTTATATTATACCTACCGAGAAACACGTCTGAATCGCTGTTAATGAATCCCCCGTACCTACTTAATTAGATAGCTGTCGTAAATAACATTGTTAGTAAAACGCTTCATATTAAAACTTATCCACGGAAGATAAAAATAATAATGTAAAAAAATCTTTTTAAAAAACCGACCTCAAACGCCACTTACAAGTATAAAATAATTTTAGTTTGTACACGTATATTGAAGTCCGGCGGGCTTGAATAGAAACGATGAAACCGATGCGTGACGCTAAAAAAAGAAACCCGTCGAAATGAGAATCTCCGCCGCGGCCGCTAGGCTTACGTGGCTCCCAACGAATTGCTTGAGATTATCGGTACAATAATTAGTGGGAGGTTTTTCGACATCGCGTTTCCGGTTGCGGGGTTGCCATTTGAACATCTTTGAACTAAGTTTCGCGACTCAGTGAATTGTGTCGGTAGCTCTACCGACATAATTAATTCAGTCGATTCTCTTCCGGATATCTTCTGTTCGGATTTGATCCCGCAGGAATACTCAATATCAGGCTTCAAGTCTGTCCAAATCTTTTAATATCGATCTCGGACCCAAATGCAACTTCCGTCGACACATTGGTCTCGTGGCTTCAGGGAAATAACATCAAGGACAGGTGCAACCAGGTGACAAAAGACATATCAAGATAACATGAGAAAATGGGTAGACAAAACTTTCTCGATGCGCGCATGTTAGCCCTGCAGAAGTCGTAGCTGAAATATGTATGCAATTATCAAGAGAAGAGTCGTAGTGAAGAGCTTTAGTGCTAAAACTATTACGAGACATTTCAAAAGAGTTAATTAGATCATCAGTCTAGTAAGAGAAGTGCTGGCTAGTTTTGGCGCAAAGAAGTAACTTGGCTATTGAGCGCGGATATGAAAATGGCAGTATTTTTGACACCATTCCACGAAGGCTGTATTTCATTTAAGTGTGAAATTAATTGAATTAATAAAGAATCGTGGAATTTAAAATGTTTTACCTAGTACCTAGGTAGAACATTGGAGTCTCTCTTTGACTATTTGTGAATCTAGTACCTAGGTAGGTAGGTTTATTATGGGACACGTAAACAAAAGCATTATCGGACTATAGCCGCAGGCAGCAATATTGCAGTCAGTAATATAAAATATCGTATCATCAAAAATGCAAGAGTACGGTCGAAACAATTTCGTCGTTTTATCGGAATAAAATTTATTTTAACTTCCCATAATAAATATTAATTATTACATAATATTTGCCAATGACCTATGTAAGTGCATAAAAAATACTAATAAAAACCCACTTATGCTGACTAGTTTGTTGCGTAAAACCTATCAAGGCTACTGTGAAACAAAACCTAGTAACCCGGCAATAAATTGTACACAATTTTTACAGACGAGTTCATCTGTAATCTGTAACTAAAAATAGCAGAAAAAACATAAAGACAAACTTGTATCGATGCATCTTTTTCATTTTGCGAACTAACTTTCCTTCTAATCTCCCTTTCTAAATCCAACTGTCCGCACCATGAAATCTATCATTGATTTTCCGCTTTGGAAAATTAGCTACTTACAAGGTTTTAACTTTGAAGCAGCCAAGCGAAGCTTTTAAAATATAATTTGCTACTTACAAGGTTTTAACTGTGAAGCAGCCAAGCAGAGCTTTTAAAATATAATATATTTTTTACTTACATTAAGTGTCACTTGATTTTACCATGAGTGAAAAATAAAACTGTAAAATAAAATTTACGGGCACTACATTAAAAACGTAATGGTATTAAATCGTCAGTACGTGAAAACTGCAACGCTGGGGCTTGCAATATCCCCTTTCATATTTTTACGTCTCATTAATATAATTGAACATTTTCCTTCCGGAATTTTACATTAAACATCAATTTGAATGAATGCCCAAAATGCTTCCGCAACGAGTTATGAACAAGCCTTTGTAATACATATTTAATCGTTTTACCTAGATTTTAACATCGATAATATGATATTGGTACGAATTCCGTAATGGTAGTTAGGTACCTATCCACGTTGACGTATTTTATTCATAACGATACGCTTTTAGTGATTAGGAAGGACCTAACTATTTACACAATTATGCTAATTTAAAGATAAAGAATAGAATAGGAATTTTAGTTTCGTCTGACATAACAATCGCCAATTGTTTTTGATTGAAATCGAACAATCAATTTCGATTTAGTTGTCTTCATAAAAAAAAACGATTTTCGCACTGCATGTGGTCGTTTCTCCAGATGTTGAAGAAACCTACGAACAATACAATACCAACTCGCAATTTTTTCGCTCCAAAACCATTAGCATACTCAGGAGATATTGACTCAACAATTGCCTTGTCTATCTGCCTGATCGATCAAAAGCGTGTCTACCTGTCCTTTTAACCGTTTTACCATTGAACCGATTTTGATGCAGTTTGGCACAGAAATATCCGTAGCTTGAGTCTATCTTTTCATCCCAGTAAATCTATCTAAATCTAACTTCAAGTGATGGGATTGCGGGCGTCAAGCGTGGTAATAAATAATCCTTACTAATTCTTACTAATATTATATATTATGTGAAAATGTATTTGTTTCTTGGTTTGTCTTTCAATCATGCCATGACAAAGCATTGGATCGACGATATTTTTTGTATGAGTATAGTTGAGGACCGGAAGAGTACCTACATAGGCTACTTTTTATTCCGGAAAATTAAAGAGTTCCCGCGGGGTTTTAAAACTAAACCTACGAAGTTTTGAAAAGAATGTTTTGAATTTAGAAATTGAAAAATTATAAACTATTTTAATTAAAATCTCATATTGCTCCATTAGTTTTCTACTATTATGAACATTGGCGTTAATAATAGTCTGCATACCAAAGAAAAGTTTAAGAGGATTTCATTATTTCGAGTTGAGTTGTCTCGCATTCCAATAACTCAAACAGCTTTGAGCAACTTTTACTTAGCTGGAGTCTCTCTTTGACTATTTATGAACGGAACTATACACTTGTTTAAAGGATTCCTAATAGTAATTATTTTCACCTTAACAATTAATGCATAATTTTCACCTAACCTACTTCATTCCAATACAGGTTTGTTAGTGCTTGTTTCCATTGAAAGCGAGAGTGCGAATGTGAGAAAAGTGGCATACTAATTTATTTTATAGTTCGAAGAGCTGGTGGTCGATGGGGTCCCAAGGTGCTGGAGTGGTGACCCCGCACCGGAAAGCGCACTGTTGGCAGACCCCCCACGAGTTGCAGGGAGCCACTGGATTCAGGCGGAGCAAAACCGAGGCCTGTGGAGGTCCATGCAAGAGACCTATGTCCAGCAGCAGAAGTTGATAAAGAAGAAGAAGAAGAATTTATTTCATATGGTTAGGTAATATCCATCCATACTAAGTCCGATAAAATGTTTTCACGGCTCCACTGATTTTGGCGAAATTTTAAAATGATATAACTTGCATTCTGGAGACGAAAGAGGATATTTTAATCCCGAAAAGTTAAAGAATTTCCACTGGATTTTTAAAAACCTAAATCGACGCAGAGTTAAAGTACTAAGTTTAAATTTTTCAGAGCGCTCCCGCAACCGCGTTACTTAATATTATCAGCTTATGAAATTTGGTCTGTGAGAAAAAAATTCGCTTCTCATACTAACTCACTCTCTCACTCACTCACTTATGAGTCTGTGTCTGAAATCTATAGACCACACTCTCACTCAGCTCAGACTCAAGACAGAGTTAAAACGAGACAGATTTATGTCAGAGCATATTTTTGTCTCGTTTTAACCACTATCTTGAGTCCGAGCTGAGTCAAAGCACGCTCTATAGATCTCAGCATCAGAGTTTGACAAATCTTAGAAGAGGAAAACTTTATTTAAATTTGGAATGCCTCAATATATACGCTTTGAACTATTCCTAAAATGTACATCGTTCTTATTATGAAGTCCATGAGATTTAAAGTTTCAGTACACAAACTCTTAAAATTTTAATAATCCCAAAGGTCAAGTTTACTTTTAAATTCATTTAAAAGCATAAAAAAGTTCTTTATAAGCTTGATGCAAAGCAATAAAAGTTTAAAACTTTTAAGCTTTAAAAACTTTTCTTTTCGGAGATCTTTTAATTAGGGGTGACCAGCGAGGGCTAACCTAAACTTTATACGAAACGAACGAAATATTAGGTACGAAAGATAGGGGCAGAGCTATTGATATCGAAACGATTTTTTATTGCAGAATAAAGCCATCCGATTAATTTATAAATAAAACCGGCTAAATGCGAGTCGAACATGCACACGAAGGGTTCCTTACCATCATAAAAGCGATTGTTGAAATCGAGCGAAAAACACCGAAAAATCACTTTTCTTGAAATGTGACCCCCCTTTATTTATTATTACCTGGCTGCGGCACGCAAAGAAGGGTACAGTGTTTGTCAGTCTATGTATGTATGTGGTGCTCTGGAGACCAAACACGATTCGTGTTAATCTTTGGAGTGTCACTAAAGACATGATAGTAATCAAAATTCAATATGGCGACCACCAGACGTCATATTGTGAAAAAGAAAAAATGATAATCGACAAGCTATATTGAGAGGGGTATCATTGAATAGGTATTTGAAAATCATTGTTAGGTTTCTTCTTTCATTTTGAATGATCATTTACGATCTATGTCAATTTAAAGTTGTAAATTTTCAGTTGATTTCCTTTAAAGCAGTTGGGTTTTATAATCTCTTTTAATCTCTGATTGTAATCTTTATCACCGTTACTCGCACACTTTCTTGTTTTTATTGTAATCCATCTTGCGTCCTAAATCTGAAAAGTATTAAGATGCTAGCCCTAAACCAGTTTCATTATTATGATCTAAACTTTCCCTATCGAAAGCATAATACAAAAGAAATTTATTTCAGCAAAGTTACTTTTATGTATCTCATTTCCTTTGTCTTCAGTTATCGTATACTTTAAATGTGTTTTCCCAAAACTGAAACAAACAAACGGGAAAAAATTGTTCTCCCAAGAAAACTCCTTGAGACTTTGACATTCACAAAATTGCGTCGAAGGCCGAAGTTGGGCAGACAGTCTATGATTTCGTTTAAACCTCTAACTTGAATCCTCTCAACTCTTTTCCTGAAACATGATTTTACTAGCTTTCCATGATTTCGTTCGCGTGGAGTTTTCAAAAATTCCACGTGAACCCTTTGCTTTTTTCACGGTCTCCTGCATGTCCCGGCAGAAGCCTCTTGAAATACAATAAAATCATCGTAATCATCGACTTCCTTTTCTCTAAGAGAATTTTCTTCCAAAATAATTATTTTCTTTTTGATATAAATCTATATTTATAAAATTCAAAGTCCTGACTGACTTACTGACTGAGATATCAACGCACAGCCTAAACTACTGAAGTTAGAAACTTAAAATTTTTACAGTTGGTTCCTTTTAGGACTTAGGCACTCACTAAGGAAGGATTTTTGGAAATTCAACCCCTAAGGGGGTAAAATAGGGATTTGAAAAATCGAACTTAACGTGAGCAAAGCCGCGAGCAAAAGCTAGTAAGATAATATTAGTATAAGACAAAAACTATGCAGTCTAGAATTACCTAAACTATTCGAAATTTCGAATAGATAGCATTAATGGTTAGCTCAGCTTTAATAGGCCTAATATTAATTTATCTATACTGAAACAAGTAGCTGAAATATATGGACAGACATATGAACCAGACGTATCTTACGGGTTTTATATTTAGGATTTTGTACTAAAATATTGTACTTACGAAATCCTAAATATTATGGAGGTAAAGAAAGTCAGGCATGCATAGTAACTTTATTAAATGCACTGTTAGTTGTCAGAAGCAAAGTTAAGTTTTTCATTTAAAATTTATTAATGCTAAGGAAAATGAGTTGCTGTAAAATATGCATACCGCAGGCTACGCTTTGCAGGAGAAGTATTGCACAACGCAAAAGAAAGTATAGCTTTACCACAGAATATCTAATAGTACCTAGATTATACGACTCATCTCTAAAATGGAGAAGGAAAATCTACGACCTACGTGTATGTGTGTGTTAATTAACGTTTTTGCTGTTTCGACCATCATAAGCATCATAAAGTTTTTCATGGGGAAGATTTTTAAGCATAAAAATCTTGACTTGAATCTGACTTCGTAGAGTCTCAATACTGCAATGGTTAGGGCATGCGATGCAAACCGGAAGGTTAACGGCTCAAATCACAGAAATATATCGAGATAGAACAGTTGCCACCACTGTTTTACCTGAACTGTGATGTATTTTGCAGTTTTACTGAATAATTTTCGGATTCAAGCCTTTCTGGACAAAACTAAGCGATCCGTGTTGTTTGAAAAAATTATGTTACTGAAAACAACCATCGTGAAACGAAATGCTTCTTTTTTAAGATAAACTTACGAGCTTTTCTAGTGCTAGTAATAAATAATTAGGAATAGTGTAATAAACTATTTTCACGTACTTTTATTTCATTTGATAACTTTTGTATACCTACTACCTATATTTTAAATTGATGAAATGCGTACCCATCCACTTTTTTATTATATTATCTTGATATTTTTCCGTGTGTATGCTTGGGCATACACAAATAGCGAAGGCAAATAAATCGGCCATTTTGAATTTATAAAAATTCAAAATGGCCGCTTTATTTGCCTTCACTATTTGTGTATGCCCAAGCCCTTACAGTCCTTTGATTTCTCCCTGTGGTATTATGAGGAGTTATTCGCTCGCCGCCAGTTAGGAAAACGTCTTATACGTACTGATATGCCGGGCCACTCCCACCAAAACAGATTACTTACTACGTTTCCAGGATATAAGGCTTATTTTTATTCGCTTCCAAGCTTTAATATTAAAACTTTCTGCTTACTAACCACCCTACATGTAAAGAAGATTGAAATGAAACGCTTATTTACTTTCTTTTATACACACGTACCTACCTACATACGTTAAATATAAATGACGTTATTACGTACAAGTGTAACTCAACACATCTGTGTTGAGCTAAGCTTTTCCTGTAATAAAAACCGACATTGAAATGATTGTCAATGTCGGTTTTTATTACAGGAAAAGCTTTTAATTTTTTTTTTTAGAATAGGTTATTACGAATTTTAAGATTATTATGAATTTTAAGATTATTATGAATAGTTTGTTCAGACTCAGCTCGTCCTAATACAAAATAGGAGCGAATGCTTGACCATTCTATACCATCTCATTTTGTGTTACCAATTATGTCAAATTATCTCTTATCTCAAATTAGCTATTAAGATCGAGTTAAAATAAAAGTTTATCGTACAGCGACCTTCTTTAATTTTAACTTTATTCATAATATTTGTTGTTATAGCGGCAATAGAAATACACAATGAAAAACAAGTATCCCGCTGACGGATAGACGAACGGACGGACAGCGGAGGCTTAATAATAGGGTCTCATTGTCACCCCTCAAAAATTGATCTCCATATAAAGGAATTCGCGGGCAAACGCTAGTCAGTAATATTACCGAGCAGTGAGAAGGAAGTTTAAAAGACAAATCCAATCTGACGGTAGTGCAAGCAAGTCGGCAATCGGCATGCGAGCGCATCACAACTGAAACAATGAATAAAGTTTGAGAGGCTCCAGGGATTAATGGCGACTCAGGTACCTACTCGGAGACGGCGTCCGCGGGATACTGCGGGGTACGATAATTTAACCACAGCATGAATACATGCCACTGCATGCAATACAAACACAAAGTCTTTGAATTTACAGAATGATACAACTACATGAGAAAATACATAGTATAAAAACTCTAACCCGAAAATCTTACTAATATTATAAAAAAGATATGTTTGTTTGTTGGTTTGCTCTATCTAGTTGCTCGCGCCTGTCCGCTCCCACCTAAGCTCCTGACAGACACTCACACTTACGCAATATGCATGAACACGACGTAACCACAAGTAAAGCTGACCGCCCTCGTGAATTGCAAGAACTATACATCATATTAAATATTAAAAGTGTCAACTATGAAACGACATTTTTTTTTTCAATAAAAACATAAATCAGCTAGGTAGTAAAAATGTAATTAATGAATACCTACATTTTATCTATAAAATTTCCATATCAAAATAGTCTATAACATTATTATTTTACCACTGAATAGTATTATGGAATTATCGAAATCATGTTAGCCGATGCTCGTTTTAATTTTGATTGAATTAAAATGAAAACTTGTTAAAATACATTCCATTATAATATTTTTGCTTCATAATCGTAGCATACCGAATGTCTATAATAAACGTTTACATAATTATTATTTATTCAGCTCCCCTTTAGCTCGTAGAGAATTGATAAAATGTGCACCCGACCTTATGTAAGTCAAACTTTGGAGATCAAGCTGGTACTGAAGTCAATATGATGTATGTTACCAATCTTTCATAACCGGGTTACAGTTTTTCTTTTCTTTTACCATTTTTGCTCGGAGCGCTAAAAACGAGCACAAAAATCATGCACTTTTCCCTCAAAGTCATCAAAGAGCCATTTCTCCATGTCCACACCGAGCAAAGCTTTCAAGCTATCCTCTTTGGCATCTGTGAGACTACAAGACATGCAAATAACTACCAAAGAAGTGATACGAATGCAGCTCACGATTTGCAAGCATAATGGAGCAATTTCCTAGTCACTTCTCGGACTCCAAGTGTCCGAGGTATTGTGGAGTTTCGCTTTGACGCGTTCCGTCATCAAAGATAAACGTCGCTTTGCGGTATTGCCCACTAAACCTTGTTACAAGCTAAACTTGTCGATAACGTGCCTTGTGCCGATAGCCGTGTAGCCGCCGCGATTGTCCTATCATCGTCCCTGTCTTGACAATGTCCGGACATTGTGTGACTTCATCATCTCATTTTATTGCCGACACACTACTGGACTCTGGGTCCAAAAATTCGCAACGATCCGCAGCCCTATGGTGTGATTGAAAGACAAACCAACAAACAAACATAGTTTCGCATTAGTAAGGATTTAGATGCCACAAAACTCACCTTCAGTATATATGTATCAACTACAACTTAGAGTTTTAAAATCTATTGTACCTTTAAATATTAAAATTTTGGGAAAAGCTAATGAAAATTATATCCTAGGTCCTGAACTATGCAAATGCAAATAAATCTGTCTTTTACTCCGATGCTGAGTGATTCAACGATAAACCAACATACCAACAAACACACTTTTAAAGATTTTATAATGCTTTTCAGGACTAAATAAATTCTTTCTTTGGTACGATACAATACAGTGATTCAGTGTAAGAGAAAAACCATTACACAGATACCATCTATCAAGAGATTTTTGTAATACTCCTGTCACATTTGCCACGCTAGAGGGCCCGTCTGCTCAGACCTCGTGTAGACAGCCGGAAAATTAGAAAACAAACATTGACTTCCCAACTTCCTGATACTTTGTTTTTCACATACGCACGATAAGAATAACAAAGCTTCAGCTACCTACCTATTAAAATGCTTTCCTTTCAGACGAGTGTAGCGAAACGTGCTGTTTAGTAAAATAAAAATTGTAGGTCGAGTTGAGTGTAAATTTTCGCCGTGCCTCGGAGAGCACGTAAAGCCGTCGGTTCTGCGCTTGATCTCTCTCCGTGTTGTATGTGCCTGAAAAAAAAAGAATTTATTGATAAATTCTTTTCGGGGTCGCGAGAATAAAACTAGTACTTAATATTTTTTTCTTAGAATCTTTTAGGCTTTTCCTAAAATATTTTTTTAACAAAGGACAAAAAGCTTATTAGTTATTAGTAAGACAAGATTGGCTTTGAAAGACAAGTCATTAATTATTATGAACCTAAGTATCAACCTATTAAGCGTTTAAATTCATTCATATAATTTTGTATAGGTAATTTGGTAGCAATTTATTCAAAGATAATGAAAAAGGGAGATACAAATAGACTTACTTAATTCAATTAAACGTGAAGAATTACCGCAAGCGTTCCCAGTACATACACTGGGGGCTTAGGAGACAAATTTCTCTGGAAATAAATGCAATTCAAACTCAGACAAATTGTCCCTTTGTGGAAGAAGCAGTTTACTAGATTTGTCCACCAGTTAGGGATGGCAAAATGTTTCGCCTTTTATTACAGTGGCCCGTTCCGAGGAACAGGACGAAATTGGCTATAATGGGTCTATTTGTATAATAATACAAATTTTGAAGACCTCTCTGGCGTATGGTGAAAGGTCTGATCTTATTATTCTTAACTGGGAGGAGTAAGAAACATACACACACATATAAACTTTCACCTTTATAATATTAGTGTGATTAGAGCTTGTAAAGCACATTCTTGAGAGTACAGCAATTTGTTTGCACCTGTTAACTTGAATATTGAATTTCTCATGTTTTCAGCGGAAACTTTTATATTTCATAAACTTACTAGAGGAAGAGAGGTATGCTGAGTGTTATTTCGAAACCTTTGCTTTCATATTTTTCAGTTGATAATATATTTATGAGTACTGATTGAAAATCAATATTTCTATATCTGTAGAAAGATTAGATTTATAATAATAGTATCTTCTACATGATATAATGCCAAAATGAAGGCGGACTAGTATGTTTATAGATCATTAAACGTACCTGCTAAAATGTTCAAAACGTAATAAATTTTATATCATTTTAATTGAAAAGGAATTTTCCCCGTATCACTTCCTTTTACTTTTTATTTGGAAGTTTCAAAAATATCTAGCTCTCTGTGAAAAAAACATCAAAGCACTGTGATGAATATGAATTTACAGTCTGATATATGGAAATCCCTTATTTTTCTGCCACCATTTTTTGTTATATAAAAGAGCGATTAATAATCTCAAGATAAAAGAAATGAATATTCATACACCCAAGTTCAAAGCGACGTTAATGATATTCAAAATTCATTTCTTAAAGAAAAGGAAAATGTGATTTATAAAAGGCAAAGAAGGAAATAAAATAAAAATTATGAGTACCGACATACAAGCTCATAAAAGGTAGGAAAAGGTTACCCGTGTTTCTTTTTAAATACGTAGATGGGTCGTTCTACTTTTCTACCGACAATAGTCTGTCTTTCTTCTTATTATGGCATCTCGTTGGAGTATTAATATAAACGATTTTTTATTCGGTTCGAATAAACGTCCATATTTTTCTTATCTATTAATATTATGTCATTTTTCATGTTCTCTAACCAGCATATTTTATACGTTCGTTTTCCGTATAATGCCGTGACAGAGTGGTAAACTGAAATGTTGTCTCCACAGAAAAAGGCCACTCTGTCACATTATTTTTTCAAAAACCAACATTAAAAAAGAATCAATATTAGCTAGGAAGGAAACTTTAATTAGTACTAATGAAAACACAGATGCAGTTTTTTTTAAATCCCACACATAAAACACAATTATAAATAGTTCAAAAACCAAAAAAACAGAAAAACGTCGTTTCATTGTCGGTAGAAAAGTAGAACGACCCAGATACTCGTTAAGTAGTTTTATAGCCATTCTCAAAATGTTGAGAATAAAAGAAATAAATAATATTTACTTGAAAGTTCTCCTAGTCGACAAAGACTTAGATTATTATTTTATAGATAGCTTTTGCCCGCGACTTCGTCCGCGTGACTTAGGTTACTGTTTTTCCGGGGTAAAAGGTCACTTTCCTTGCCATCAAAAAACCCGTTCAATACAAAATGTATGAGAAAATGAAATTATTATATATTATATATATTATTTTAATAGTTATTCTGCTATTCGGAACGGAGACAAATACAACAAATTAAAAACCATGAAAATCGGTCCAGCCGTTCTAGAGTTATAAGTGTTCGAACAAACCCGACTTTGTTTGATATTGTAGCTAAATTCGCCCTAAATTTACACAATCTATACATCTCTTGATCTAAATAATTTAAGTTAACAGTTCTACAGTTCTCGTCCTTAATTAATAATTATGTTAAAGATTATTTAATTAAGCCCGTCACAAGCAAATGTTGGCGAGACTTTTGAAGAAGTATTTATTATTCACTTCGCATTCTAAACGTTGGGAAATCCAATGTATTTAACAATGTCCGAGGACGGTCCAAGGTTTTGTGTCCAGGAAGAAGTAATGGTTAGCATAAAATCACAGAGTCAAAATCGTACAGTTAGTCAATCAATCGGAGCCGACAGCACTAGGTATTGAATTTAAGACACTTCAAAACTCATTCCATTCCATACAATATAAAATGTAATAGCCCTCCCACTATACAAGAAGTATTATAAGTGCACTGAGTAAAGGCAGTGGCCAAAAACCTGACTTGGATGGTAGCTCTAATCCAAGACAAATAGAGTAGAATCACTAACATGCTTGGCAAGCTTGGCGTTAAAATTACCAATTAGCTGTGACCTTAGGCCTGTTGTGCACTTTAATAAGCTGTAGATGATAATGATGCCAAGTTGTATATTTTTATTTATTTTTCAAGTTTATTTATAGATTTGTTTTCTAACTAGTGTACTTAGTGTATTAATTTTCATGACACATAAGGTAAAAGTACCCAATTGACATATTTATCTCTTATAGAAGTTTTTCATTTTTTAAGCTAGGTCATTGTACTAACTGTACGATTGCTAAAGACGTCCTTCATGTGGCAACACACGGTGTAAGCGACAGGTTAGTGGTTTGGAGACGCGTGTGAAACGACATACCGTATACCCTTACCATAGCCTTCGTCAAAAGACTGCTGCTCTTTGGGCAAAGGAATCCTGATTATAAGAATATTCAATAGTTTATTTCCTATTCATATCTGTATGACATACATAAGCCCGCAACTTAGATTTAGATTCTACTAGATGATACCCGCGACTTCGTTCGCGTGGATTAAGGTTTTTTATTCGCGCGGGAACTCTCTTGTTTCCCGGGATAAAAAAGTAGCCCTTGTCTGTGCGAAATTTCAACCAAATCGGTTCAGTCGTTGCGACGTGATTGAGTAACAAACATACAAACTTTCGCATTTATAATATTATAAATAGGATAATAGGATAGGATTAATTTCGTGGAAATCTCTGGATACTTCGAGATTAAGAGTATGCTATCTCTATTATTCTGATTAAAATTATGTTCTCTCTATCACCCTCTGAGTGATCCTGAGCCTTCTTGTGAGACTCATAGCAACCGATAATTATATTTAAAAAAAATTAAAATATTACAACACGTGCGATAATCCTGAATTGTACATAGCGGTTTTACCTTCATTCATTAATAAATCATACAACCACAAAATTAAATGAATTCAGTTTACACTATTATAATAATTAAGTGTTATTTATTTGCGTGGCAAAAGTTTAATTGAATCATTTAAATATTTATCGGATTATAGATATTGTCCGAAAAATAAACAGATTCAACAGAAATTCATTATACTCAATAATAACTAACTTATTATTTTGCAAAAATAATTATACTTTTAATTTTTTGTGATTATAACAATATTCTCTCAATATTCTATCAATATTCTAGATGATTTCCGCTAAGTACTACTAAACCTGTTTTAGAAAACTACCCCAAGACTACTGCTAACTGCAACATAGGAATAGTTTCTACATCGTATGGAAAAACTCGATATATATTTGGCATTTGCGATTTTCGTCTACAGAACAGTGCTTAGTCGAACTGCTGTTTACTATTTATTAACTATGGTCGATGCAACCTGGGTGAAAATATAGAACAGAAAAAATAGAAAAGTTTTTAATCCAAATAAACTTTTACAAAGTGCTTATTAATATTCAAGTGAATCTGCCACTGGTTCGGAATGACGTTCCAACCGAGAAGAACCAGCAAGAAGCTCGGCGGTTGCTCTTTAAAGAAATACCCATAGACAATATATAGATTATAGGTATAATATAGCTGTGTAAATCCCTTGAAACGGTAAAGGAGTGGGCAGACTGGCTACTTTTAGCGACAGCAATAGGTGTTTTTATTACCCGACTGCGGCACGCAAAAGAGGGTAATGTGTTTATCAGTCTATGTACGTATCTATATATATAAAATTCAAAGTCCTGACTGACTGACTGACTGACTGAGATATCAACGCACAGCCTAAACTACTGAAGTTAGAAACTTGAAATTTTTACAGTTGGTTCCTTTTATGACGTAGGCGCACACTAAGAAAGGATTATTGGAAATTCCACCCCTAAGGGGTTTAAATAGGGGATGGAAGTTTATATGAAACTCCGTCATTTTCAAGCTGTTTCCATCAAAGTTGGTATTAAAGCTTTCAGTTAAAAATAAAGAAGTACGTGTGTCACAGTTTTTGAAAATTCCACCCCAATACCTAATTCCACGCGAACAAAGTCGCGGGGGCAAAAGCTAGTGTCACTAAAGACATGACAATCAACAAGTAATCAAAATTCAATATGGCAACCGGGTTTTTGATTTTTTAAATTCAATATTTCATGGCTTTATGCGTCCGCGTTTGTTGTGTGCCCACGTTAGCGCTACAAGCCATAAAAACGACAATCGCTGCTACTAGAAGTAGCCAGTATGCCCTCTCCCTAAGTGGAAGCAGTCACGAGTAAAAATAAGTTAATATTAAACAATTGGTGTGTATTGAAAGGGACCGACCCGAGGGCATAGAGAAGGGGGTGAAGCGCACTCCAATACTAATCGCCTACAGAGCCTCTCCAAGAGGCTTCGAGGGTTCTTTCGACTAATCACTATTGCCCGAGAAACACGTTCCAATAGCGGATAATGAATTCCCTCTAATTGGATTAGCGTATTTAGGCAAGTGGCTCAACAACCAAAATTATTTGTTTTACGCCCAACCAAAGAATAAAGTTTGTTTGAACATGTATTTTCATGAAAAACAAAAAATTTAAAACATCCACGTCATTTGAGTCTACTACCGGATCATATTATACGGTAACTAGCTTTTGCTCGCGGCCTTGCTCACGTTTAGTTTGATTTTTCAAACCCCTGTTTTACCCCCTTAGGGGTTGAATTTTCAAAAATCCTTCCTTAGTGTGCGCCTACGTCATAAAAGGAACCAACTGTAAAAATTTCAAGTTTCTAACTTCAGTAGTTTAGGCTGTGCGTTGATATCTCAGTCAGTCAGTCAGTCAGGACTTTGAATTTTATGTATATAGATATTCTGTTACCCAGTTTGCTGCTTCATTATTAGATCCTTCTTCCCGATTCTCGATCATTGTCTATCTAACACCTTTCTAACACTTATCTAACACTGAGGCCATACACGCACGCACGCACGCATGCACGCACACACACAAAGGTAATAGAATAATTTTTCATTTATTTTCAAAAGTCTTACAAAAGTTAAAAAATTAAATTAAGAAAAACTAAATCACGGATCAAAATATGAGCGAAGCGAAATAATAACTGTACTCCAAGTCAGTAAGAGAGATTGTTTAGCTACGGTGAATAAAACGAAAATTATTCAGAAATACTAAGTGAGAAATTTCGCGTAAAACTTGCACTGTAAATATAATATCCAATCTAATTATTTCAAGCTGAGTTCATTGTAACTCAAACAGCTGTAAGCAACTTGTGTTTTATAGAGACTGCAGTTCTCCATAGCAATTATCGTAAAGTAAGTTGGAAAAACAGTATATTTTATGAAAGAAACTTTATTTGCGAGTTTTTGGCTCTATGAAGTTATGACTTCTTTGAAATATTACGTCTAAACGTATCATGGATTCAGTATTATTTCAGGAATAGTACAGCAACAGCATTCCGAACAAAAGCATTTCGTACAAGTTTATTTGAATAAAAACTCTTCTACTCTATTTTATAAAGCAAAATGGCCTCCACCTGGCCGATATAATATAGTTACAAAGAAGACCAGCTTTTCGAGGTTGTAAGGGCTAAAATAATTGTCGTTTTGAGGGTCAATTTGATTGCTGTAATAAAACGAACCAACCAACCAACAAATCCAACTCGGCTGGATAAAGTGCAAGAAGTTTAGAGATAGAGAGATGCTTAAACAGCTTACGTCCAAAGTCTCCCGATGCCTGAACAATGAACATCAAGATCTTCAACCTACGTGTTATATTGTTATAATTGACATAAGGCACTAACATGTGGTCGCAAACTGTGGGTCTTTTATATTATAAGCCCCTATTTAGCTCTGATTTACGCAAGTGGACTATGGTGACAGTTGTATGCTCGGAGTTTGAATATACTTGATCAAATCAGAATTGAGGAGATCCATAAAATACCCAGAGAATAAGAGATTGCCGTTGGGGTCTCGAGGCACTGCAACGCCGAACACTCCATGTCTCGACAACATAAGTCAAATTAGCGCGACGAATACAGGCAGCCCCTAGAAAATAAGCTTAAGTCTATGTTATGGGCATTCAACCTAAGACATCCCACTTATGAGAAAGCAGCATAAAACAGAGTGTTGGAAGTTAATCAAAGTATTTTTCAGAAAAGAAAAATTATTGGTTTTTATACTAAGGATCGTAGTAAACTTTCCTTGGAAAGCGAAGAATATACAGAATTTAATACGAGCACAACAAATTTCGAATACTTACAACAAAACATAAATCCAGAATGCATACGATAAGTATTTCCCGCGATTTCGTCCGTATGGGCGTAGTCACAGAAAAGTTAGTGTAGGTTCGTTTAAAAATCCCGCGGGAATCTATTATTTTTCTGGAATATCCCTTCTGTTCTTCTTTTCTGGATCAGGCTCACTACTGAACGGGTCTGCTCTCAAAATAAGAACGGTTTAACTTCATTAAAAATATACATTTTTAACTACATAACCTATTGCATAAAAGAGGTCTCGGATAAACTCAATCCTGGTAAAGGGTGCGCGTCATTTAATCCCGCTGATCTCATGTTTCTCTCTGCACCGTCATATTTGAATTGCATTTCGGGATAGATACCAACGGGGTGAACGGACTATGTATTACCCACTGGTAATACATAGTCCGTTCTTGTTTGTAGACCTAAAGTTTGTGGAAACGCAACCCACAAATTTCCCCAATTGAGGGGAGTTGTGAGCCATTAACCACATAATGGTAGGGATCCATCCAACCTGAAAAAATTGAGTTTCTCTCTGGGACAGAACTTTGGACACTTAAATTGAATTGAACATGTAACTATTTTCAACTACTCTATTGCATAAATTGGATCCCGGAAAATCGCAGTCCCGATGAAGGGCGAACGGCGTTTAATACTGCTGATCCAATGTTTGCTTTCTGCGCCATCATATTTGAATTTAATTTAGGAATATGTACCCATGGGGAGAAGCAAACAAGAACGGACTATTGCCAGAGAACTAAAGTTTGTGGAAGAGCTAACCACAAATTTCCCCAATTCAGAGAAGTTGTGAGGCATTAATCACATAATGATAGGGGTTTTATCAGAATGTCGTATAATCCAATGTGATAAAATTGAGTTTCTCTCTGAGACAGAACGTTTTATACTTAAATTGATGTTGAACAATTATCTTTTTTAACTACTCTATTGCATAAATGGTATTTGATGGGATGGGATGGGAGTAACCCAAACCCGACAAAGGCCGAATGTCATTTAATCCCGCAGATCCCATATTTGCTCTCTGCGTCATCATATTTTAATTGAATTTTGGAATAGATACCCATAGGAAGAAGCAAATAAGAAAAGACTATTACCTACTGGTAACACTCTTGGTAACACTCTAACACCTACTGGTAACACTCTAACATTGGCTAGTGAGCCAATGTTTGTGAAAGAGCAAACCACAAATTTCGAGGAGTATCGTGAGTCACCATCTCAATCGATTTAAATAACTATTATTTTAGACAATACAGTATTATAAAGTCGACATCTCCTGAGGATGCTCCGGTGTCGGGGTAAAACATGCGTCGAGAATAGTAGGTATAAGTCTTGTGTGGTGGAGCATGTGAGTGGTGGTGGCATTGCTTGCTTGGGAACTTTGCTTTCTTGCTTGGTTGGAGAGGTAAGCGGTGCTTAGCTTATAACTGCATGTTTGACCATACAGATTTTTTCTGTTGGCGGATTATAGCAAAGTAATTCTAACCTTTTCTTGCTAACTATTATTTTCCTTAGAATATCCTAATATCTGAAGTGCGACTTAGTAGTTAATGACATAAAGTCTATAATGTTGTAAAAGTGGTACGAGAGGGCCGGCATATCATTACACGAAGGATGTCGTTACTAACGAGCTGCGAGCAAATAACTCCTCATACTCGTATTATACCACAGGGAGGAATCAGAGGGCCAGAAGAACTCCGCTTTTATCTAGCTACATACTTGCGCAAGTGCACTTAACCAACTATCATTGCAGTTATAGTTCTTTCAGCTCACAAGAGCTTTACGTGTGGTTATGTCGTGTACATGCACATTGCGTAAGTATGCGTGCCTGTCCGGAAACTAAGTTGAAGCGGTCAGGCGCGAGTAAGCTCTCTCTCCCACTTATATAGATACGACACACACACAACCATGAGCCACGCGCCCTCGTGAATTGCAAGAACTATATCAATCTACATACTTTTCAAAAGCCCAACATTACAATGAAGCTCTTTTTAAACCAGAGATGCCATATTACTTTTACTTGCCAACCAAAGTACACATGACAGTAACTATTTATCAACAAGCTGATGCCCGCGACTTCGTTCGTGTGGATTTAGTTTGAGAGTTTCCGCGAAAATTTAACCATTGAAGCTCTTTAAATCCGGAATAAATTTTTTTTAGTGTTATAGCCTAAGTCCTCAACTGTATACAAACAAAAAAATCGTACCCATCCGTAGCTCTATTACAGCGTGATTAAAAGAAAAACCAACAAACATACACACTTTCACATCTTATTTTTTACTAAGATTATAAAGGAGATAATTCCCGCGGGATTTTTAAAAACTTAATCCATGTGGACAAGCTTATAATATAAGTAAGATCAAAGTTTTAAGCTAGTACACTTGCGTGGTTCAAGCGCGCCTCCTTGGATGGAGTGTGGTTGGTGTGCATATTTACCGGCAACTCGCTTTTCCTGATATTAATAAATAAAGCTTAGATTAAAAACAACAGCAAATTAGACGTAGTTTGAAAGAAACTTTTGAAATATTATAAAATTCCGCTCGTTATACTCGCTTCGCATTTTAACTTCCTCAATTCTGAACTGACTTGTTAGTAAATATAGTTCACCATTTTTGTAGTGAATACTTCTTAAGGCGCATTGAGCGATTTTTGGTAGGGGAAAATCTTATAGGTTCGTGGCACCGATATCCTAAAGTTAATATAATTTTCAGTGGCTATAAGTATGACGAGCTTAATTTACTGAGTGCAAGTATATATTTGATGTTATATTGGAAACTTTGACATCATTTGGGTATTTACAGTTTGTATACACTTCCATAGACCAAGTATGGCATTAGTCATGCACAGGAGGCGGGGCTCAAGCGTAGTATAATTATACGTGTTATCAATATTGATCGATTATACGATTATCGACAAGCGCAAACCTAACTCGTAATAAAAAACGCGTCAAATGTCGAAGTTTAGAAAAGTGTCCACATTTTTTTGTCGAAAATTAGCACTTTCATAACTCTTTGCCGGAAAGATAAATTTTTGCTGATGCAACTCTTTTATTCAACTTAGAACGAAAATTATGGTAAACCGTTACACGCAAAATATTTACATTAAGACTGCAATTGAATATATATACAATACTTGTCTATCTAAATATAAGTATACGTTTAACAGTACTCATACATATACGAAATTCGGTAAGTAAAAAATTGTACAAACAAAATAACTCGTTCGCATTTTAATTTAAACAGCTCTACGATTTCAAATACAAAATTGAATTAGAAACATTAAAGTCTTTATCTGAAGTTAAAGCGAATGTCACAAAGTGACTTCAATAAGACATGTCAAGTAACAGAATACTTGAATATCAATGTCGTGAAGCAATGAAATCATGGATGAGGGAATAAAAGAATTTATATCTAGTGTTGCACGTAGCTCGATGAACCGATGGAAGATGGGGTCTCAAATTGCTCGACAATCGACCCCACACCGGAAAACGTAATCCTGGTCTAGATAGATGAACATAAGCGAGTGGATAAGAGCTACTAAATATATCAGTGATACAACATAGTGTTCTGTGACGATTCTTGCAAAAGATCGACCGTTTAAACGATTTTCAAGACGATTTACATTATATTCAATGACAAGTGACTTAACAGCCTTTGAGTTCGTAACGATGCAGAAGATAGAAGTTGGTTATTTGAAGGGGTAAACTAATACCTCTAATTAGTTTTTGAGCGCATCGTATTAGAACGCTTAATATCTTACTTAGAGGCACCGCTAAAACCTCCTGCCAGACTATTACTGAGCCAATTTAGAAATCATAAGAGTCTCAAATTGCTCTGAATCGAGCTCGAATCTACAGGCCATTTTGTCTGGGTAAGATAAATTTAGGTATCTACAAGACACAATTGAAAATAATTGGCTAGTTTCGACCTCGTTTATAAAATTATTTCGTTAAATAAATACCTAGCATCATTCATTAAATTATAATGTACAACTGAGTAACTGTCATCAGTATGATGTTCAAATATAGAAAGCGTTAGCCTGGCAATAGACGTCCGATTTTGTTTCCGATTGTCTGATCAGGCAACCGGATCGTATTTACTCGATACACATCCGATTTTTCCGTCAGGCTTTTTCTGAACTCAGTCGTTCCCGAGCTATCATCCCGAGTGCTTGCGTTTGGAGTAAAGCAGAAGAAAAGAAGATGGATGACGAGTTAATAGAAATAGAAATATTTTTTATTCAAATAAACTTTTACAAGTACTTTTGAATCGTCAATGAATCTACCACTGGTTCAGAATGTCGTTCCTGCCAAGAAGAGCTAGCAATAAACTCGGCGGTCATAAACTCGGCGTTCATGGAGCGCCTCATTCTAAAATATTAAATCAAAGCTTAAAAATCGACTAAAATGTATGAAAATGTAAGAAAAGTAAAAGAAACACTCTCTTTTTGGGTAATATTTTCTGTAACTTACTATTTTTTTTATCACCTAAACTTTATATTAAAATCAAGTTTATATCTTCAAGTATATAAATACATTTACAATTTGTCGGAATCTGGAACTTTTTTTTTCGAGTGTATGAGGGGCGGATTTTGGGCCTTATCAACCCACCTCCTTTTAAAGAGAGGAAAGAGAAAGAAGAAAAAACGTCGCTATTTTGGATTCATCCAATCAATTTGACAAGACTTACTGAGAGTCATTTCTATTTAAAACATCCAAAATAATTCATAATAATAATAATTTTATTATTATGAATTAATAATAATAATTTTAATAATAATAATAATTTTAATAATAATTTTAATAATAATAATAATTTTATTATTATGAATTATTTTATTTTATTATTTTTTTTCATAATTTTCGCCCAATATTTTCAAAACGCTTTAGCTATAAAACGATTTTACGGCCCTAAAAAAATCCCAATAAGCAAAATTCTGCCCTAAATTTGGGGCTAAAAGCCCTAAGTTGGGAACCCTGACTGGCAAAATCGGAAGGAGTAACCGGATGTCTATTTTGTCTCATACTAGAAGTATGTAGACCGCGCCTTCAGACAATCGGACCGACAGTAAAATCGGAAACGCCTCGCGCCCGTTTCCGACTCGGACGTCCGATCCGGCCACCGGATCGGACGTGTATTGACTGTTCATACAAAGTAATGGCTTCAACGCCTTCCGGTTGCCTGATCAGGCTACCGGATCAGACAATCGGATGAAAAAACCTGACGTGTATTGCCTGGCTTACTTATAAGTCTTGAATGCCCTGTAAGATAGAAACAAAGCTTTACTATAAATTCAAAAACTATAATTTTGAGAATTTAAAATCCTTCAATCAGTATTCCGAACCGGTGCAGTGGTAGATTCTCGACTTGTCATAAGAGCCACAAGTTGGTAAATAATTTTGAATTTTTAGACACGTCTCTTGAAAATAGGGATTTGAGATAAAACAGTGTTGTAGTAATTGAGCGTTATTTTAAATGTATTATAACAGTTTCATCCCACAATTAGGTAGAATACCGGAATACCAAGTCCAGTATTATAACAAGTCTATTATCCCAGATTTCGTAATGCCACGTGAGACTATTGTTCGTGAGTTTGGGCACTTCGGAACAAACTTCCACGCTCAAGTGTTTGCGCTCCAGGCTCTTTGGTATATTGTTATTCATAGCCCTTTATCACTGATATACAATACCCTAGATACCACGCGGGAAAAGTGACTGGACGCTTAGTGTAGTTTTAAAATGTGACACCGGAGGTAATGCAAAATTATGTACATACTCTTTTTTTTTATTCTATGACAAGATACCCCTTGACTGCGATCTCACCTGATGGTAAGTGACGATGCAGTCTAAGATGGTAGCGGGCTAACTTGGAAGGGGTTGGTAGTTGGTTGGGGGGGGGGGGGGGGGTCCTATTTATTTCTAGTAGATTCTACTGCTGGTTTAATCTTGTCGTTTGGCTAGTCATACTTTAACAGATTCACCTCAACGCACTCTTATCAATTAAGTATGTAAAAACTGAAGAATTCTTACTTTTATAAATAATTGTAAGAAGACAGATAAAAGTAAGAGCGATTACAAGCATGCGCGCAGCATCGTTGCGATGCACCTATGAGGCCGCTTCAGCGTCAAACATTGAAAAAAATCTAGAGTGTAGATTTTTCGACGTCGCATTGCAATATGTGGCTGTACCCTTGGCTGTACCACATAACATACCGTGTACCATTGCGACTATATTATACATCGATGGCAGCGCCGAAGCACAAAAGAGGTGGGTAAACTTTCATTTTATTTCATTTATATGAAGTTCAAATAGTTGGTTATCTACACTCCAAATTCAAATATGTACCTCTTTATGTACCTACACTAAATTGGTCAAAAAAAATAACAAATCATATGAAAAAAAAAACATCAAATTTGCATGTTTCTTGAATTTTTGCCATTTTCCACTGTGGCTTTTATCAAAATTTTGAATTTTCATGATTTCATTCGTTTGCATGGAAGCACAATATAATCCAAACAATCCGATAAAATGTGCTGAAACAAAAGTTACGATGCTCAGGACAAGATGTATATCTTTAGTTATCTGTATATCAGTTCCCAATATAAACGTTGTACATTGCGAAAGAGTACTCCATACTCTTATCTTACGCTTAATATCATTTGGAGCGAGTAAATTACTCGTCAAGCCCCTTTTGTCTCTTTACTAGAAGACGAAGTTATAGGTATGAGATAAGTTACGATAATAATTAAAGGTTTGTTGATTTTTTTTTATTTACCAAAAAATCATACCGATACTGAATGAATAAAGGGTAAACCAACAAAAACAAACACTCAAACACATTTTCGCATTTATAAAATTATCCAGGATTAGATTAATGCAATAAAAGTTTATTTGAATAATAAATTATTCTATTCTATTCTTATAATAAGAATCATCGTCGCAAGTCTGTCGACTGCTGCATTGCAACTGGACAAATTATAATTGCAGTGTTGTTGAAGTTATGTCAATCGTGTTAAACTCATACTATAATATTACTATTATCACGTACCAATTTCAGTTAAATTGCTATTTCGTTTTATTATGTAACTGACCAAATCTAATTTTAGGATAAACTAGTTTTGCCGAACAACTACATCGTAGCGTGTAGGAAGAACTTTAGTGATCCAATTTTGTATTATTAAATAGCAAGGGACTAAAGCTTTAAAATAGAGACCACATAACAGAAGAGAAGTATAGGAAGGCAACCATCCCACAGTTCCGACGATATCATCAAGCGTGTGGGGAAGACTTGAATGCACCTGGCACAATATCGAATGCAATGGCGTGCACATAAGGAGGCCTATCTGCAACGATAGAAGAAGTGAAGGGCTAGCAAAGAAAATAATAGAAAGCATTAAATAGGCTACGCCAGAAAATTGTCTTCGATGTCCTTTCATTAAGCTCCTCCTACTCGACCTTCGTTTCTTTTCGGATGTCAACGGCTTGCTTCGAATACCATCTCTACCAACTCCACTCGGCGTTATATATCATCTTTTCATTGAGCTTTTCGCTTTCCGCTTTCCTTAAATACTTCAGAGTAAGGCAGACTAAACTACATAGATTAAATGTACCTATTTGAATTTTATTTAATGGTTATGTTATTTGACCTACTTATATTTTAAATGCGAAAGTTTGTGAGGACGAATGAATGTATGGATGGATGAATGATGGCGGATGAGCTCGCGGATATCATCTAGTTAAACAAATTCGAAAAACTCGTGTTTAGCAAGCAAGAAAAAAGGCCTATTGCAATAATAGACATAGGCGATTGATTTAGACGCAATATTTTGTGTGTGCAATTTAAGTAACAATATGGTTTTGATAATAACCTGCAACATCTGTAGGTACGCCTTTTGATTATTACAGAATGTAATGGTCTAAATATCAAAGTTCACACGTGAACTCTAAAGGAAAGCGATTCGGGAAAGGTCTTAGGAGCAATTTTACTTAAGTACTCCTATGGGTCAAGTTATATCGGTCGTGTGCATCAGTTGTTTCTTGTAAGTTACTTCTGTAGTAGAAAGTTCTGATTTATTTTTAAATAACTACTTTAATACAAGAGTTATTTAACATAATATTTTTATTTCACTGGAGTAAAAAGTGCTTTCGCTAGTAAATAAATTAATTAATTAGTAAATTTATGCGGAGTAGGGAAGGAACGGGAAGTCATTTTAATTTGGATGGGCTTGTTTGAAATCTCTTTGAAACAGAAGTAATTTTCTTAAATGTATTTGATATAAATACTTATTTTAAAAGTATGAATTATATTATTGAACCTATATAATATTATTTTACACATTAATACTAATTTTTATTTTGCAAACTTATTGAAAAATCTTATTAAGATGCGATTGATTTGGTGTTTAAAGTGATCTAATCCAACAGATATTGTAAGATGGTGTTAAATAAAACCAGCCAAGTGCAAGTCGGACTAACACAAAAAAGGTTTCGTACCATCTTACAAGATTTAACATTATGACCTTTTTTAAATTTTAATTATTCACAGACAGACGGACGGGCCAACAGACAGTAAAGGCTTAGTAATAGAGTCCCGTTGCCACCTTTTGAGTACGGAACCCTAAAAATAACCTTTTTCTCAGTTTTCAGTCGGCTCTTCTCAGAGTAGGGCTATGAGAAGCTTTAGTATAAAGCTGTCACAAATAAAAAAATAATCCTGTAGCTCCACTGCCAAACGATAGCCGTGAATGAAAGAGATAGATGCATAATTAAATAGAAGAGCAGTTCCGCTATTGTTTCGCTTTTTTCCGCTTATATTTCGCATGTCAAAATTCAATGTCACTCTTTGATTATTTTGTATTCAAATCATTATGACTCATTCGAAAAAGGTTTTTTTTAATCGTGCAGTCAACGTAAGTTTTGAAAATTAACATGAAAAATTTAGGACAATATGGACAACAATAGTTTTCATAGTCGTTTAGATAAAATATAGACAACAGACATGCGCAATCACGAATTGCTCCATCGACAAATAAAGTTTAACAAACATACCAGTCTTATTTTTATTATGTATTTTAAAAACATCAAGTTAAAGTCTTATTTTGAATGTGCTTCGTTTTATTGTGTGCAATAGTGAGCCACCACGAAGATGCATATTGTACAGAACTCACATACGTGCAATCGATGCACACAAATGCGAAATGCACTTATATACGGAACCGCGCCGAGTCGTACTAAGTTGTTTTTCGTGTGTGTACGTAAAGCCCTGTGTACACAATTTCGTGAAAGCAAGGCAAAAGAGGAAAAGCGTTGGTAGTAAACGCGGGCGAAACACCGGCCGGGTTTTCAGTGACAGTTGTCAGTACATTCTGGGACGCGGGAAGAGATGGTGGTTCCGTCGCTTACGAATTTCACTTCTCGATCTCCCGATTTCCCGCGCATTTTACGTCCACGTGGTTAACTTGATATGACTTGACGCTTATCTATAATGCTAAACTAAAAAATAAATGTGACTTAAAATGCTTACGTGGATGTTTTTAACAGTAATTATAAACTTATGATTGTGTTGTGTATTTTGAATGGTTGTCTTCGTTCGCTTGAGGAAGTAAGTTTCCTGATCTTATAGTACTTTACTATGAAACATTTTTTGTAAGTTTACAACATTTTCATTTAGTACGGGAATCAATGAGGATTTATTACGAGTGTTTGTTAAGTAAAAGAGGAAAACTTTTGCAATTAGATGTTATAACCTTCGATCACAGAAAATTTTTTCTTCTATGATCGAAGGTTATAACATATAATAATAAAGCATATAACTGTAAGCAGCGTCAGCATAGTGGTTAGGACTGTGATGTCCTATTCGGAAGGTCGCAGGTTTGAACCCGGGCACGCACCTCTGACTTTTCGGAGTTGTGTGTTTAAGCAATTAAATATCATATACTTCAATGGTGTAGGAGAAACCTGCACACCTGAGAGAGTTCAATGTTCGAATATTTGGCACAAACTCTAATTTTTCAGTTTTATTTAAATGTATTTATTTAAACAACGTGATATGTACAATTGTACATAGAGAGTTAATGTGGTACATGAATTAAGTAAAACAAAAGCTGATCTTATCACTAACAGTGATCTCTACCAGACATCTTGTACCGATATACAGATGTGTGTGATAGAGTTATGTGTGTTTTAAACTATCAAATAAATCTTACATTCTTTAGCGGCGAACCAAACATCGCGAGGAAAACTGCACGCCTGAGAATTCTCAATAATGCAAAGATTCGCGAAGTTTGCCAATCCACACTGCCAGCGTAGTTGACTTACTATTGCAGCAATAGCAAAGATACTAGAATTACCCATATTACTACTGGTAGTAAGATTGGTAGCAACATAGGCAATATACGAACCCTTTTCATAGTGAAGGGGCCCGTGCTCGTGGGACGGCTATGGATTGTTAATCCTTTCTAATATTATAAATGCGAAAGTTTGTTTGTTTGTTCTTCAATCACGCTGCAACGGAGCAATGGATCGACGGGATTTTTTGCGTGGGAATAGTTCGGATCCTGGAGAAATCCACGCGAACGAAGTCGCGGGCATCAGCTAGTGAGTTTTTTTTACTTTATGTATACTGAAAAAAAAAACTGCTCGCTGCATGCACCTATTATTAGTATTCTGTCGCTGTTAAAATGCGAATATCTTGTTGCTTTGTTTTATAGTATTGTATAAATATGTAAATACTTGCACACAGTTATTATTAATTAGTTAATTATTTATTTACCATTAACATAATTATATGATAATAATTATTATCAATAAAAAGATAATTGTCTGCTATGGTAGTCTTTCTTGGTAATTAAGAAAAACCTTGCCTAAGTATGGACTACACGTTCACCTATATTATAATTTTGTGAAATTAGAACGAAATTAGAATAGGTACCATGAAATAAAACAACAGCTGTTAATAATGATTGTTTTCCGTGTGATATTATTTTTATGGATTTGAGTTTGTGTATTTATGACACTCATATGAGATATTGATTAATAGGTAATCATTTCAAAATATATCTAGGTAGGTATAAGTCAATCTACAAATCGATGCAATCATAAACTATAGAGAAAAGTATATTAAAAATTTTATCAAGTACATTTTTATGCAATATTGCTGGCTCATAATATTGTTCATAATATAAACTAAACAACCACGAAAACACCAAAGATATAACAGTTGGTAGGTATATTATATACATGATCAATGTATATCCGATATTATGTATAAACATAAGATATATAGTTATAAGCAAGTATGTATTATATCCAGACCTAAGAGTATATCAGGTAACCTGTATGTTCGAGAACTTGAAGCTCAACAAAGCCTCAATATCTACTTGAAATATTTTACGTACACCTAACAAGCGCAGGGATTACTTTCAAAGAGAAACACGCTAGCTCCGCCATCTACGTTGCGGTATGATTCTCAAAGGGTTATGTAGTTTTAAGGTATCGTATTCTAGGCAAGGTAAGGACGAGAATGGCCCTTTAAGTCAAGTTAATGCAAAAATAACTAGGCTGTTTCGCTAAGCAAAAAGTGCGAGTTTTTGCTTAGTAAAAAGCCTGGCTTATTGGATTTAAAATTTTCAAAAAGCTTTTAACACATCATTTTTATGTCACTGTTTCTTTATCCTTCTGCCAGAGCTAGCTTAGCTGATTATATACGGCGGTTGGTTGTGATGAATGAAAGAATAAAAGGGCTTCTTTACCCGTGTAAACTTTAACCGACGAATAAGTATAACTTTCAGACATATTCACAATATAACTGTCAAAACTTGGTTTTCAGGCTTCCGTACCCGAAAGGTAACCAACGGGACCCTATTACTAAGCTGGCCGTCCATCTATCTGTCAACGGGCTGTATTTCGTGATCCGTAATAGGTAGACAGTTGCAGAGAATATGTATTTCTATAAGAAGAAAAAAAAGACGTGTGGCACTCGGGGACTGCCGCGGTAAAGCTATTGCATAGCATTTTTTATCAACGCTATCTAGCGGTTCACCGCTAGACGGCGTTGATAAAAAATGCGCCATCTAGCGGCTCAGCGTAGAGGAGTCCCGGGTCAGGTTATTTTCGTTACGGAATTTCTGGATTCGGTCTCCACGCTGGCCCGCGATAGAAGCTATGCAATAGCTTAAAAATAAATTAAAAATTAACACATTGAGTGCCAGATATATTTTCAGGTCGTTATTGGTTCCCACCATACAAATGGTCATCTACGTAACACTACGTACTCGGCACCCCGCTTGTGCCGCACAACAAAATGTTGCCGCTTGTAATGTGTGGTGCCGGAATACGTAGTACTACGTAGATGACCATTTCATCTTCTATCCCTTTCCCAGCTAGATCACGCCACCCGATCGAATTATTGCATCATCCTTAGTGTTTTGATCTCAATTTGAACAATTTTTGATCTCATAATAATACTGTAATTTGAGTTGAGTTTAGAATCCTGTTTAGAATAGTTTAAAAATAATAAAGTTACTTTTTTTCCATGTCATGTTTTATTTGAGATGCCAACGAACCTAATAACGTCCTTTCCAGGAGGCCTAATAATGCAAATACCCATTTAAATTGTAAGAAAGTGCTACGTTGTATTACGTATTTGGCCCCTGCATTACTATACCCCTACGCAATATTGCGTAGCTGGCATTCAATGTGTTAAAGGAGGCTTATACTAGAAACACATAGTTCGAAGAGCTGCTGGTCGATGGGGTCCCAAAAGGCTGGAGTGGCGACCCCGCACCGGGAAGCGCAGTGTTGGCAGACCCCCCCACTAGGTGGGCCGACGACTTCAAACGAGTCGCAGGGAGCCGCTGGATTCAGGCAGCGCAATACCGAGGCCTGTGGAGGTCCATGCAGGAGACCTATGTCCAGCAGTGGACGTCTATAAGTTGACAAAGTAGAAGATACTAGAAACGTGTTTTTTTCGGCGTTTTTTGGTACGGAACCCTTCGTATCGCGTGTCCGATTCGCATTTGACCGGTTATTATATAACTTGGCGATAGTGAAATAGGCCTTAAGTCGAATTAAAAAATTATACATACATAAGGCCATAATAATAGTCAATACGTATTATTGATTTCCTATCTCCCCTTTGTGTATCAAATACGTGGGTAAAATTTCAGGGGAAATCTAGTTATACACGGAAATCTAATAATAAATAATAGTTGAAATTCTAGTCAAACTCGCAATGTTTAGATTTTCGTTGCGCCCACATCCTCGGTAAATTATAATAGTTTAAATAGTCCCAAAATAAATAACAAATTATTTATTATTATAATAAAAGAGCTGGCTCAATTTTTTGCACAACGGATAAGCCTGGCTGTCCAACACGGAAATGCAGCCAGTATTTTTGGCACCATTCCACGTCGATATGATTTTTATAATAGTAATTAAATTAATTTAGCAATCAGTTTACAATTATTGTAACATTAAAAAAATATTATATAATAATCATTTTAAACTTATGGACTTCGACGGTTGAAGTAAGGTCCCTTGCGTGGACTTCCATATCCAGTATCCAGCGGCTTCCTGTGACTCATATTATGTCGTCGATGCACCAAGTAGGGGTTCTGCCAATACTAAGCTTTGTCTGGTGGGAGGCTTTGGCCGTGGCTGGTTACAACTCTACCGTCAAAGACGTGCCTCCAAGCGATTTAGCGTTCCGGCACGATGGCGTGTAGAAACCGATTAGAGGTATTTCCTTTCAAGTTAGCCCGCTCCCATCTTAGACTGCATCGTCACTTACCATCATATCACTTACCATCAGGTGAGATCGAGATGAGTCAAAAGCTATCTTGTCACCGAATAAAAAAAAAGCTTCCCGGTGTGGGGCAGCCTCCACAGCACGCTAGGACCCCGATGACCGTCAGCTCTTCGAACTAAGCGCCCCGCCCATTTCCACTTCAGATTCGCGACTCGCCGAACTAATTTATATCATAGGAATAATAATAGAACGAGTATAAAAGCCTTAATAATAAGAAGGAAGGAAATTCTGCAGGAGGTAATGAAATAAAGATTTATGACATCCGCTGCACAGCGCGCGCCGCTCTCGCGGAGCACGCCGGGCCCCATTTGCTCGCTTTATAAGAAAAGTAAGCGTATTTAGCTGGAAGTATTTTTAAATTGACAATCCCATATTTTATTTAGCTAACATAGCTGAGCCGCCCTGGCTTCGCACGGGTGGGATTTTCAATAGCTTTTCGATAAACTAAATCACACTTTATGTTATAAAAGCGAAAGTTTGTGCGCGTGTTTGTGTTTGTGTGTGTGTGTGTGTGTGTGTGTGTGTGTGTGTGTGTGTGTTTCTTTCACGCAAAAACTACTGGACGGATTTAAGTGTAAAAGGGCTTTAGTGCAACATATATTTTGAGCTAGACGATGCCTGCAAATTCGTCCGCGATATGGACTAAGGTTTTTGATTCCCGCGGGAACCCTTTAATTTTCCGGGATAAAAAGTACCTATCCCATAATATAGTAGGTCTCCCGGGTGCAAGATATATCTCTGTTCCTGTCAACGTCGGGTCAGCGGCTATGCCGTGAAAATTTATTAACCTGCTAGCTTTTGTCCGCGACTTCGTCCGCGTTAGGTTATGTTTTGAAAATCCCACGGGAACCCTACATGGGCGTCCATTTTAAACAAGGTATACCTACTAATACTTTTATTTATAAACAAGCTATAATTAAAAAAAATTAAATACACGACTCCCCAGTCAAAAAACGAACTAAAAAGTTAAATACCACAGTCATTTACCTTTGGAATCTTATTCACATTTTTAAATGATATTTTTTTGTGAATCACTGTATATTGAACTATAGATATATTTTCTCAATCTACACATCATTGTCTAGATGATAATTGTATAAGTACCTACATAATCCTATTTTCGAATTTCTTTGTTCAACTTTAGTTTTTAAAGCGGGACCATGGTCACCCCATCAATTTTTTTTTTTTAATTTACTAGCCTACGTCACCCGGCATAAGCTTAGTATTTTAACGATATCTCATTCAACAAAATCGGTTCAGCCGTATAGAAGTTATGGTGGAATATACAAACTCACATACGTACATACCTGAAAAAAATATACTATATATATAGCCTCGTTGGTCTAGTGGTTAGCAAGTTCAACTGCAGACGACGAGGTCCCGGGTTCGATTCCCGGGTCGGGCCATAAAATGTATTGGGGTTTTCTATCAAGAAATTCTCAGTACTAGCCCGGAGAAAATTAGCGGTGAGTTACCCCCGTGCCTCGGAGAGCACGTAATTCCATCGGTCCTGCACCTGATCTCTCTCCGGTCGTGTCGGATTTCCATCCCATCGGACTTGGAGAGTAAGGGAATAGAGAATGTACCTGTGTTTGCGCACACACTTGTGCACTATAATATCTCCTGCGCAGATGGCAAATCTCTGTGGAGATTGGCCGCCGTGGCCGGGTTCTGTTGGGAGGATACTATATACCTACTCCTTTTTTCAGGCAGTCGTATAAAGGATAATTTGCAATTCGCATCACAATATTTGTAGCGGTTTTGGGTGAACTGCGATTATACGGTACCGTTGCATCGTTTAATTTGTCGTAACCACAATATTAACAACTCCGGCTGAACTGCGGTAGTTCGGTAAACTGGATTTCATGATTGAATCACGTTTAATGTTTGTATTTAGGAATAATTATGTAACCGTAAATGGATTGAGTTCTATTTAATATTACGCGTTTCATGAAAGCTTAAACTTTTGGCGACCTCCCTAGCACAGTTGTGAGCGCTGTGGTCTTTTAACTGGGAGGTCTCGATTTCGATTCTCGGCGGGGACAATTTGGGAATTTATAATTTTTGAATTGTCTCTGGTCTGGTCTGGTAGGAGGCTTTGGCCGTGGCTAGTTACCACCTTTATTTTACCACCGATATAACTTGAAAAATGACGGACTTTCATACAAACTTTGACCCTTATTTCACCCCTCTGGGGGTGGAATTTCAAAAAATCTTTTCTTACTGAGTGCTGACGTCATAAAAGGAACCTACTGTCATAATTTCAAGCTTCTTATTCTAGCGGTTTAGGCTAAGCGTTGATATATAGGTATGTCAATCAGTCAGTCAGGACTTTTAATTTTATATATAGGTACATATAACTTGATAATTGTATGAAATAGTACGTATATAAATAATAAAAACCTATATACGAAAGCTATTCGGCTCTCTTCAAAGCGAAAACACTGTTGGTAGTAAAAATGTCATTCGCACGTGCATTTGAGCCATTCTACACATGACCACACGCCGCCTACCTGCCCGTAGTTCTTATTGACATGAAAATAAAAGTCATAATTCCGTGAAAGAGTTTCCCGATTTCCCCACTGTACCCACAAAACAAGAATGCCTTTGTTTGAATGAACAAAGAGTATGCATTTAACGTGAGCGCTTAGTTATGTACGTGCTAAATTTTCTGTGACAACAATGTGTTATCAAAGTTGTGCAGTATTGGCTGTCATATAAATCAGCTTAGTTTAGCATTTAATGCGTTTATTGTGGGGGAAAACTGCAGTGCAGAAGAACTTTGCTAAACACCCACTTCACGATTAAAAGCATTTTAGTTTCTTCCGTCGTTCGAAATCTTCAAACTAAATTAAATGAACAATCATAAATTATTTAGAACTCTAGATAAGTAATCTGATTTGTTGAACTTGAAAGCCCACCCAGAAAAAAAATCGGTCAAAACTTTTATAAAGCGAGAAACCTTCACTTAGATAAGTTTAGATACATTGCTTTTGCTATGTATGTCATATGGAATAGACACAGTAACACATTCAAGCAATAGTGCTTATGTTCAAAGCGTGGACGCAGGTGGTGGGAAAGTCAACTTTTTGTACATTAGTTTGTCTGGTGGGAGGCTTTGGCCGTGGCTAGTTACCTACCACCCTACCGTCAAAGACGTGCCGCCAAGCGATTTAGCGTTCCGGCACGATGGCGTGTAGAAACCGATAACGGGTATCGGCTGAATTTACACTGCTATACCCCTTCCAAGTTAGCCCGCTACCATCTTAGACTGCATCGTCACTTACCATCAAGTGAGATCGCAGTCAAGGGCTATCTTGTCATCGAATAAAAAAAAAATAGTTACATTTTGTGCATTATTATTATGCTATTGAGCTCTACTTCAATTCCATTATGGTTTATTTTACGTTGATGATAAGGCCAGCTAATTCGAATAGGGTCAATCAAATTAAATCTATAGTTAGTTAGTTTAGTATAGACTAACCCTACAGATAACTGATTGAGTTGTACGCACAAAAATATATCGAGAATGCGAAATAGAACAGCTATCACCATTGTTTCACAAGGATTAATGTGTGCATATTTCTGAACAAAATCATTCCGTCTGTGTTGTTTTTTGTCGAAAATAAACACTCTTTATTAAAAGAAATGCCTCCTAAAATTAATTCCAAAGCTTTTTATTTCTTTAATTAGGAATTGAGTACCTCATACAGTATTTAATTGTTTTGTTTATTTTTATTTTTATACGTTTTATTTATTTTTATATTTATATCTTAATACGCGAACAGGGGCTTACCAACAACGCTTATAGTAGTATTATTTCTTCATGTATCAATCCGACTCGCACTTGGCCGGTTTTTTCTTGCACATGCACGGAATCTTGTGTTGATGTGGATATGGGTGGTTTCCTAGATAATATGTATAGCAGAAATGCCAAAGCTCTGGTAGACAAGGGTATCAATAAATAGTTAATATAATTTAAACAATTTTCACCCCTTAATGCCAATTAAAAGTTTTCTTAGAAAATAAAGCTCATTAAAAATTGCCGCTGAAAATTACTGCAATCAATAACTCAGGTCCGCAGTGCAATTTCATAAACTTATGAGGAGTTATATATTTCTCGCGAGGAAATAAGTTTGTGTTGCCGATATAACAGGAAAACTAATGGAAAATGTAGAGATACTTTAGAAAAATTGCAATCCACGTTGCCGGTAATTGAAGAGCATGGGTAAGAATGTAATACTTACCTGGTGGATGCCTGGCGAAGAAAAATAGTGAATTTATGTGAAACTTAGCTTTTGCCCGCGATTTTGGCGGCATTGTCTAAATCCCACAAGAACTCTTTGTTATTTTTTCCAGGATAAAAGTGTCACCTTGCTACTACTTGATACTTTTAGCCTATGTCACTCTCCAGATCAGCTTTACTCATACAATAAATCTTGTCGAAACATATTGCTCTGTTGCTGCATGACTGAAGGACGAACCAACAAACAAAAACACTTTCCCGTCGTTATTAATATTGTAAATTATGCCAAAGTGTTTGTCCTTCAAAATTTATCCCGGAAAAAATATTTAAAAAAACAAATGACTCACTGGAAATCTAATAGATGCTATCAGATTTTAAATCATAAAAATCGAAGTAAGCCTATGGCAATTTTCATGATATTACTCTGAAGTTTATTTGATGGACGAAAAATGGTGCATAAAAATATTATTTAAAATTAAAACTGCCATTTGATTTGAACGATTTTAAAGGTCACCATTTTATCCCTCTTTGAAAATGTTTTAGTTTTTTTTAAAGGATATTAGCCAAGATGACGTGGGCTAAATAATATCCTCCTATCCCCTCCAAATAAGCGGAAAGCTTCTGGCAGAAGTAGGTACGACAATAGAGCAAGGGGAGGGGTTCGAACCTGAGAGCTTTCAGTTTTCAGTCCGCACCTTTAACCGTTGGGTTATTGAGGCTATCATGACGTCATGCATCAAAATCAAAATAAAAACCAGATTATGACGGCTGACAGCTGTTGTAACTTGCATGGATTTTGACGTGATATTTCATTCTAACCAATGGACGTGTGCAATTTACAAATATAAATAACCCACACATAATTGGGCTTTAGTCTATTAATAATAATATGATTTAGTGTCGATAAGGAGTACACATGCATATTATATTCCCTTTGTACAACCAAAGTAGTGTGCGTGCCTGTCAGGAGCCTAGGTGGGAGCGGTCAGGCGCAAGCAAACTCTCGCTCACACTTACGCAGATACGACACACACACAACAGCTATGAGCCACGCGCCGTCGTGAATTGCAAGAACTATAGAATAGTAGGTTTTTATGTGATATCGTACGGTACGTAAAGTTATTACACCGTGATAAGTTATAGCTAATGATACAGCAACTAGTCTAGACCCGAGCTTATTAAGAAAAGGTCGATTCCTAAATTGACCAATTCTCTACTTTCTCTCCTTTATTAAACTTTTTTCTTGTACTGACGGCCTGAATTACAAATAGTGCTTCAATATTTTGTTATGTAAGAAAGTAAGCAAGAAATCTTTATTAGAGAAGCTCGGTGTAGTACATTACATTGGAATCCTGACTTACTAGTAGGAAAGCCCGTTGATTAGTGCCAGTGATATTTCAAACAAACTTTTAAAGCTATCAGGATTAATTACAACCATACATTAAATTGAAGTGGGTTGGCATGTAGTACCAGAGCCACCACCAGTGCGTTGCCGACTCTTCAGGAATTTATTGATCCGCCGCTTGAATAGCCCCATATTGTAATTAAGTGGGAACACCGTCGAAGGGAGATGATTCCACAATTTGGTAGTACGTGGAAAAAAGATCTGGCGCAACGAATGGTCGAAGTGATTCAGTCACCCAGGTGGTGAGGGTGAAATTACGTTCGGTGGGGTCCGGTGCGGTTGTAGAAGTTAGAGGGTGGAATAAGATCAAATAGCTCTTCAGAACACTCCCCGTTAAATAGCCGATAGAACACGCAAAGAGAGCTTACGTCTCTGCGGTGTACCAAGCTTTCCAGCGAGCGAAATTGATATAATAAATAATTAATATGATTGGCTTATGTGGGACTTTGACCTAGTTGCTGTGGAAGACTATCGGATTGAAATGACGACCCTTTTTTGTTTCTTAAAAAAAATAAGATATTATGCCTATCTATGGCTGACTCGTAAATTTAATTATTTTTTGTGAAATATTATGCAAAATGTCTAGATATTAACGAGAAAATTCAAAATTATGTCTATTTTTGAGCGTACTACCTATATCAAGTAATGGGGTAATCACTCGAGAAGTTTGGCCTGCCAACCTTTCACCGCGCAATAAAAAATATTGTATAGCAAGGAAAAATGGAACTCTTTGTCAGTAGGTAAGTGCCTAGCATGAGAAGAAAGTTATGTTACAAAGAGAACAATATAAACATTTCGCAACGTAGTGAAAAATATTTCAAAAAGGGTAATCGAGTCTACCGGGGACCGAAGGGCCGGCAGCTACCGTGTCCAAAGAATTAGTTTGACCATTCAAAGGGGAAATGTTGCCAGCTATTTGGGAAATATGCCCCGCTTTGGTGATAGGTATTGATGACGTTTTAGATTCAATTTAGTTTTTTTTAATTTTTGTAGTTATGTAAGTACCTACTGTATACAATGATATTCCATACAATAAAATGTCATTCACTGTATAGGTAACCCTTACCTATCAATCCCTACTAATATTATAAATGCGAAGGTGTGTTTGTTTGTTGGTTTATTGGCTTGTTGAGTATAGTTGAGGACCGAGAGAGTGACATATGCTACATTTTATCCTGGAAAATCTTTTTTTTTAATTGGAAGACAAGATAGCCCTTGACTGCAATCTACAGTCTAAGATGGTAGCGGGCTAACTTGGAAGGGGTATGGCAGTGTATATTCAACTCATACCCCTAAGAGAGATACTCTATCCCTAATGAAAGCCGCAGGCATCAACTAGTTATAATTATTTATTGAAGTGTGTGTGTTTGTTGGTTTGTCCTCCGTGGTGCGGTTTGGCGTAGGTCAGAATAAAGTTAATAACATTTTTATAGCTAAAACATAGAGTTGCGGGTAAAAGTAGTAAAAGTTATTATAGGTTCTAACTATAAGTTTGCTCACTAAAATACACATTTAAATAAGCTTCTAGACGTGATAATGGAAGCGTTATGTCCGAATGCTTGC
This sequence comes from Hipparchia semele, assembly GCA_933228805.2. Taxonomy (NCBI): domain Eukaryota; kingdom Metazoa; phylum Arthropoda; class Insecta; order Lepidoptera; family Nymphalidae; genus Hipparchia; species Hipparchia semele. Next base: position 6,432,997 of record OW121718.1, read on the forward strand.
AATATTTTGAAGTTAGTTTCAGTCAACAATGCAGGCTGTGTCTAAATTTATCATGCACAGACAGTCTCTCCTCCCACCGAAGATTTGAGCTAACCCCTTTTAGGATTTAAATCTTCTAATTTAAATACACAAAGATCATTGAGAGCAAACTACAGAAGTCTTTTTTTAATGCGAGAGTAGGCTCTTGGCAACAATCAATGATGGAAAGCACTGAAAAAGTCTTGGTTGAAGCGCCTTATAGTTCTTGCAATCCACGATGGCATGTAGCTCAGGGTTGTGTGTGTGTCGTATCTGTATAAGTGTGAGCGAGAGCTTGCTCGTGCCTGATCGCTCCCACCTAAGCTCCTGACAGGCACGCACAGTTACGCAATATGCATGTACACGACGTAACCACAAGTAAAGCTTACGCGCCCTCGTGAATTTAAAGAACTATACCTAGAAGAAGGCACAGAAATAAACTTGGCAACTCACTTTAAAAAGTTTAAATAAATAAAATTTACAGAAATAAAATTTTATACTTCATTAGGTATTTGTGAATTATTAATAACTGCCTCTTATTATTGTTTTGATTAGCTATTTATTTCAGCTACATCATTACCCAAACAGCCATTTTAATAATGTTTGTTTATCTGACTAGTTTTCTGTACAATCTAATATTTGGAACGTTTAAAAAAAAAGACTTTTAATGGGGGTAACTACTACGGGTAACTACGACTTAATTGCTAAACCTAGCTTCAATAAACTTCATGAAAGCCACAAAGATGGCTTGAAACACAGAGAAGGATATAAACTACTTTTTATCCTGGGCAATCAAAGAATTTCCACGAGATTTAAAAACACTAATCCGCGCGGACGATGTCGACGATATCAGCTAGTTTCATACAAAATTGTTGTCTCGTTTTTCTTTATCGTTACGTATTTTGTAACTTGGAAAACCACTTTACGGAAGGCAATCCTTGTAAATTAATAATGCAAATTGAATCGGAATCGAAACAATCGACGCGCTCAAGATCATTAAACTTTATACCGTGTCAACTCGGTTAACGCGGGGGAACAGGTATTGCTTTAAAACGGCTAAATTAAACTCCTTTGACACTCCACCACATAATAACGCACGCTTCACGCACACTTGCGACACGCTGCTTGACCAAACATTTTTATTGGTTACCAACTTATTTTATCCGAGAAATATAATGTATAACTGTATAAGCATTTAGGGGTGGTGAGTATCAAAATCCCTATTAATATCCCTAATATCCCTACGAATGTTATATACGTGAGTCTGAAAAGTTCAATCATGCAGAGACTGAGCAAACTTTATGTGCATGAGTACAGTTAAGGAGCTCGAGAGAGACTTAGGCTACACTTTATCTTGGAAAAATAAACAACTCTCGCAAGACAACTCCATGTTGATGAATTCGCAGGCGATACCTAATACTTATCGTCATAATTAACAGAACTTAATTAAATTAAGTTCTGGTGGCCGATAAAAGGCAAGATAAATTGTCCTATCTAACCGTATCAAGTGCTTGTCTGTAAGGTACGGTTTGGGTATAAAGGGCTTCTCCGCAATTTTAAGGCATTATTTATACATACTATTTGTAGGCGTACATTTCACAGCAGTGTGCCCCTAAACAGTGTTAACGTCAGAATGTTGCAAACCAAAAAGTCGCTTGTGTTTCCTTTCTCTAACACCGCGCGTCCTTTGGGAGGGGAGTTTGGAGCGTCGGGCAAAGTTAGCTATTCCAGAGTTTTGGATTGTTGGCTTGGCCAATGCGATTCGGAGGGAACTTGCATTGGGATTGAATCGGACATGGCGCGCGCTATCGCGGCATTGAATCATCGATATTTCCATACGTAGAGCGAATTTTAACTTTAAAATTTGTTTTGAGCTGTCCGTTGAATTTAGATAGATGGAAAGATATTCTGTATCTATCCGTAAATAAAATACAGTATAATACTTTCAGAGTTGAAATGAATGAAATGAGTACAATTTACTGTACACCACATTAGATAGAAATATAAAAAATAAAATAGTCTTAAAATAAATCATATGAGAGCACAAATGGCGGCATTATAGCTAAAAGTACATCTACATTATAGGATAAGTAGACGAAGCCACAGCAAGATACGCTAATTTTGAGGGGGAACGTAAAATATGTTCACTGATATGATTCCATAATCTATAAACAAAGTAAGCTTAAAATAAAACCGCTTAAATAAAATTTTGATATAAACTTATAAATTGAAATGAAATATTAATTTAATATTTGAGTGAGTAATTTCAAGTTAATGATTTCAATAGTCCAGTATTATCAAAAACACTCAAAAATTTACATTACTAGCTTACAACACAGGAACACTTTTCTGAGATGAGAAGTGTCTCCAGGATATAAATCTCTAATAAGTTTTAGCTCAATGAGATGAAAGATACGGCTACATATAACGGACGAATTTTGTTTGATAAAGAATTTTAATTTTTAAAAAAACATCCAGCTGATGTCCACATCTTCGTCCGCGTGGATTTAGGTTAAGATTTTATTTCTTTGTACAAAGAGTACCATCCCTCTTCTACCCCAGTTTCAATCACAATTTCAAAAAATCCGCCCTTAGCGCACCTGTAAAGCGTTGGAAAAATATTTTCTTCTAGGTCGATATCTGCCCGAAACAGGTGTGACTAATCTAGAAATTATTGATCTAGATTTATTTATTTACTTACTACACAGTAATAATACATATTATAAAGAAGATTATTACAGTAGCAAATCCAAGTACACCAAACAGCCGGGAAGTGGAACTTGGATCGAAATCGAAACAATCTCGAAAGCAATCAAGATGCCCAAGATCATGAAACTTCATTCTGTATCCTCGGTAAACGTGGGCGCTTGGGGGTGTTACTAAATTGGACTCCTCTGAAATTTGGCTTCATTTTGACGGGGTCTGTGATAAGGGGAGGTTGTGGAGGAGGACAAAGTTAGCAATGTCAGATTTTGCACTATTGACGCAATCAGTGTGAGTTGCAGCAAATCCGCATTTGATTGAACTGGACCCTACGCTGACGTTACCACGATCTACAAAGTTATTGACATCATTTATTTGAAGCGGGATTTTAACAACGAAAGTAATATGCTTTCTTCTTCTTCACAGAAGTAGGAGCTATGTTGGTCTTTTTGCAGTTTCTGTATCACTTTGTAGTCGATCTATTGTGATCACCACTATTTACAGTACCCGTCTAATTCTAGTTGCGAGGAACAGTAACATCTTTGTGGCTGGGGTATTTATCGCTTCCTCTGGGTACATAACGTGTTTCTCAAGGTAGAGTCTGCATTTATGGCTTAGAGCAGGAAACTAACAAAGAAAGTGCAAAGGCATTTCTGAGAGCCTGCACACATCTATTTTATTTTCTGCTAACAGACTTAAAGGCTCAATTACCTGTGATAATGCAGACAACATAGGACTATGCAAAATAGAACAACAACTATTTCATTCTGTGCTACAGTTTCGTGGCAGAAATGTTCTAAGAGCCTGAATTATTAGCTTTTATGCTGCCGCCCTAGCCATATTACAAACGTGTTCTCTTTCCATGATCGTTAACGCTGTAGAGCAAAGTTTTTTTATCACTTTTCCCTTCTGAAAGGATAGGACGTGTGATAAAAATACTTTGGGAGCCTCTGTTGTAGCGTTAGCGAAAACGATCATGGAAAGAGAATAGATATGACACGGTTGTAATAATATGGCTAGGGCGGCTGATCCTCTTCGCAGTTTAATTTATTGATCATAATGGAAATTACATTAAGTGCCACATACACCAACGCTAAGGAACGTTTAACCCAGGAATTTTGATGTTGGCAGATTGTTAATACAAAAACTGAGAAACATCACTTACTTACTTAGTTCTAGGTTAAACGTAACTTCGGCAATGGTAAAATTGGCACTCGTACAAAGTTTGTAAGAGTTTGAAAAAAGCAAAAGATTTAAAATGAAATTAGTTTGGACTGGGTGTTAGATAAATAGGGTTCAATAAAATTGGCCTCCTCTGAAATTAAGCAACCTACTGACGCCGTCCTTTGGGAGAGAAGCCAGTGCTGTGTGACAAAGTTAGTAATTACTCCCGGGTTCGCATTGTTGGCTCGGCCACTGTGACTTGGAGTGAATTCGCTTCGGGATTGAATCGGACATTACGCTGTGCTATCGTCGAATTGTATCATTGGCATTTGCGTTCGTGAGAGACCTTCGACGACCTTCCTAGCGCAGTGGTGAGCGCTGTGGTCTTCTAGCTGGGAGGTCTCGGGTTCAATTCCCGGCGGGGCAATTTGGGAACTTATTAATTCTGAATTGTGTCTCGTCTAGTTTGGTGGGAGGCTTTGGCCGTGGCTAATTACCACCCTACCGTCAAAAACATGCTGCTAAGCGATTTAGCGTTCTGGCACGATGGCGTGCAGAAACCGATTCGGAGTGTGGGTTGAATCTACACTGCCATACCCTTAGACTGCATTGTCACTTACCATCAGATGAGATCGCAGTCAAGGACTTTCTTGTCATCGAATAAAAAAAAACTTCTTTAAAATTGTTCAAAAGTTTTCCGTTTTAAGTTTCCAACATAGCTTCGCTCGTGGGACCTTAAAAATTGTAGTAATTTCGTTTATCCTATCCCAGGGGATTTTGAAAAATTCTGAAAATGGTTGCCAAAGTAGTCTCTAATAATATAGTTACATTAAATTGGAAACTGCAACTTTAAAGCGAATATATTAGGTATTCCTCTTTTTCCCCGTGGGAATTTCGAAACTTATGGCCTTATTTTTGGTCAACATTATGGGATTTAAGTTCATAGTAACGATAATTTTTCGCGTGGATTAAGATTTTTCATTCCCGCGGGAACTCTCTTATTTCCCGGATTAAAAAGCCTGTGTGTTATTCCAGACTTTAGGGATAGATTATAATCTATCCCTGTGCCAAATTTCAGCCAAAACGACTCAGTCGTTGCGACGTGATTCAGTAACAAACATCCATACATCCAAACTTTCATATTTATAATATTAATAGGATAAAAATTTACAACTACTTAAGGCAATTTCACCAAGGGAAATCAATATTATTAATCAGAATGGAAATGCAAATGATGCTGAAAATGAAACGATCCCGAAATCAATCAAGATGATCAAAATCATTAAACACAGTGGGCTCAGTAAACGTGGGAAACTGAGGGCGTTACATAAGTAGGGCTAAATTGGTTTCCCTCGAAAATCAGCCGCATTCTGACGCCGTCCTTTGGGAGGGGAGGTCGGGGAAGCGGGATAAAGTTAGCAATTCCCGAGTTTGCATTGTTGGCTCGACCGCTGTGACTCGGTGGGAATTCGAATGGGTATTGAATTGAACCTAACGCTTTCCCTGTCGCTCTATTGAATCATCGGAATTTGCTTATACGGGCGTTCTTAGAATTTTTGTTTATTCGAAAATAGTTTGAGCGTGGTTCGGTTTAATGCTATAATAATAGTGTCACATATTTGGAAAAAATACGAATCTCATCAGAGAAGTTTTTATTTTTTGTTTGTTTTAAAAACCTAATGTATCTGCTGCAACTAACAACTTAAGGCTAGGGACAGATGTATGGTAAGGGTTAGAGGAGGCCAGAGGGAAAACAGATGCAAATTAGGCGGGAAGTGATACTGTTTTTTAAAAAAAAGATAAAAAAATGGATATTGTTACTTAGTTTTTGAAATTGTATATTTTAAACCAAATGTTAATATAATTTGTGTTAATATATATATCTACTACAACACCGATATCTCTATAAAAAAAAGTCTATACTTTCTAAACGCTAGACTCCCCTGTAAAATTCATCTTTTTATAGATTATCTACCTTAGATATTACGATAGCATAATGTCATAGCAAATATTACAGTATAGCACTACATAATCGCTCAGCATTCATTTGTATGGACACTTTCACCCTAACCTAGGTAGAAGAGGTAAACTATGTATTGGATTATGATTTTGGCGTATCGTACTACATATAGCAGAATCTATACTAATATTATAAAGCTGAAGAGTTTGTTTGTTTGAACTACTGGTTCGAATTGAAAAATTCTTTTTTTGTTGGATAGTACATTTATCGAGGAAGGTTTTAGGCTATATAACATCACGCTGCAACCAATAGGAGCGAAGAATCAATGAAAAATCGCAATCATAATAACAAAAATTGACGCGGACGAAGTCGCGGGTAACAGCTAGTAAAATATATAGGTGCTTTAAGATGCTATATTAAGATACGAAGCCATGTTTGCTATTTCTCTCTGGATGATATTTTAATGGAAACAAAATTTTAGATGTGGTGAAACAATTTGAAATATTTTAAGTTTATATCTAGTCATGCGAAAACATTCGAACGAAGTGTAGGCAAAATTAACAATTCATGTCCTCAATATATTTTCTGGTGGAAGTAAGAAGGCATAGCAAGGCAAGGCAAAATTAAACTAAGACAATCATGCGAAAAAATTATTTATTAAAAAAACTGTTAGTTTAGGATTTATTCGATCGATCGTATTCGTGTTCGATGACATTAGCACAAAAGTTAACAACTAGCTTTTGGCCGTTTTCACGATTGACAAATAAAATTAGTAACTATCTAAATTATGCTAGGTACAAATATATACAGATTATTATAAAAAACCTATAAAAATAATAAAACGTTTGTCAGGTTTAAGAACAAAAAAAAATTTTTGGAAAACTATTTTAAGAAATCAAGTATCTCCCTTTAAAGTAGGATCCTATTATAACATTATCTTAAATCTATGAAAGCCATTTTCGTAGCGAAGTGGAAAATGGAAATCGATTCATAGAATAATCCATATATTTATACAGACTTGTCTGAAGCAGTGCTATCTAAGACGGGCTCAAGCCTTCAGCCAGGGTTTATTCAGTCTCGCTTCTGTACTGTTCACGTAAAAACCATAATGGAATACATCAAACTGGCTTTAGATATTAAGAGAAGTGTTCAAAATTTAACTTTATTTATTACGAATTTCTTTATTTTCAACTCTATTGAACTCCTTAGTGAATGATTGGTTTTAATAAAAGTTTAGTTAGTGTGTTAAAATAAAGTGTTTATAATTATATTTTGACATAAAATTCCTTTTCCTATCATTATTCTGTACTATTTTTAACAATGCTTGTAAAAAAAGCAAGATTGACTTAATTTAGTTATTAATTATGTGTACGGCCGATCCAAGTAATTATTACCTTACAGTCACGCGTACTACCATGCAAATTAGCCACCACCATCTTAAAATGCTTAGTCACTTACCATCAGATGAGATCGCAGTCAAAAGCTATCTTGTTAACTAATAAATAGCATTTTCGTAATCTCTCTCCTTTTTTATCATTTTTGTATGGAACCCTAAGTGGGGCCCTAAACCCAAAAATTCAACTCGCTCCTTTTATGGGGTGGCGTGCAATCGCGAGGCAATGGGCACATACATTGTTGCATCGAAGCATTGTTCCTGCACCTGCGAGCTCCCATTCCTCTTGTTCGGAACTAGAACATACGGACCGTGCGTCTTTTCACTGCAATTGTATTGCATTGCATTGTCTCGTTTCATTTATTCCGCGCTATAGTTTGGTGACAGCTTCTCCTTTCTTAGCTTATTTGTCGGAGATTATTTTGTTTTTCGTATCTCCACCTGTGCTTCTCAGATAGAGCATTGTTTGCTATTCCGAGATAAGTTTTCTTACTTGGAGAAATATTATGTTAACATAATTAACGTACAAATATATTGTGATTTGGAGTGTTTTCTTCTTTCCTTTCATTAGTATTGTTATATTTATTATTTTGAACTAAGTTTGTTTGTTGGTTTGTTGGTTATTTGTCAAGGTTAATGCTACGTAGATGTTAAACCTAAGGTAAGCTTAGGTTATCAGACTCTGCTTTCACTGCAATATGTGAAAAAATCTTTTTTCTCTATACCACGTGTTATTGTGAAATGCAAGTGCACGGGGAGTTAAAAGTAATCTATCACGCCGATATTACGTTATACGTTCTTGTATTTTAATATTTTCTTTGGTATTTGCTCTATGCTATAGCTCAGTTTTCTATAAGTTCAAAACATATTACACCACTTACCTCGTATTTTTACTTTTGCATCATTAGTTGCCTGGAATAGATAGCTAGATAAGGCTGCCAAATTATGTTTTTTTTATTGTTCTCTATGTTATTAAAACTTTTATCTGTCTATTGGTCAAGACTTATCTTCGGAACGGTGGAATTGGTTTTGATTGGAATTTCAAGACCATGTAGAGGAAGTGAAGCTTCTTTTTACGAGTATTTCTAAAAAACAAAAAGTTTCATAAAAAAGTCGTATAATATTTTTATTAGCTTTTAGAGGTTGTTTAAAATCCGATACGATTCAGGTATCGGATTTTAAAAAACCTTTGAAAGCTAGTAAAATATACGACGTAACGACTTTTTTATGCACAAAAAACATCAGTCGTATTTTCCTTTTACGTAACGTCCAGTGAACGGGGTGTATCGAACACCAAGGGGTGCAAAGATGTGGTCACACGGGATTTATGACCATCCTCTCATCAATCATTCTGATATTGTGTGGACTCAACTTGGGATCCAAAGCATTTATACTGTTGACAAGCTTACGTGGATCACACTGAAGGACAAACTTCAGGCGGAGATTAAACTAAAGCAGTAATATTATTGTTAAATTGATTTCATAAAACATTTTTTAATCTCCAGTAAACGGGGTGTTTTAAACATGAAGGGACAGAAAGATGTGGTCACACGGGGTTTATGATCCCATCAATCATTTTGATATTGTGTGAACTCAACTTGGGTTCCAAGCATTTATACTGTTGACAAGCTTACGTGGATTACACTGACCCGCTGAAGGACGAACTTCAGGCGGAGATTAAACTAAAACAGTAATATTATCGTTTAATTAATCTTATAGATCGCTCTTTGTATGGCGAAAGTTTGATGTTATGGAGCCAGTCTGGCTGTACCTTGAAATACAGGGTGTAAGAGACACCCTAACGAAAACTCAAAGCAGGGATTCGGTACATAATTCTGAATCGCTTTGCATTAGAATTTTTCAGTCATTTCATGAGTTTGATTTTTTTTCATGTTTTTAATTAATTACAATATGAAATTGCGTATGTAACTCATATCAACTTGAATTTAATTGAAAAATTAAGAAATAACAATATTTTACACAAAAAAGCATTAAACTCGAAAGATTAATAAAATTCAAAAGCTGTATTTAATTTAATCGCTTAAGAATATATTTTCTGCTCTCGTTGTGAATCGATGATCCAAATGTTCCACTTTCAAATGAAGCGGTACACTGATTTGAATCTCTGGACCGATCCAGATACAAATGATACGATACGCTTTTGCTATTTCTACAATAAATAGAACTCAATGCAAGACACAATTTTAATTCGGCTGCCTCTTTGGTGGAACAAAGTCCAGCAGCCAGTTAAACCCACATAAGCTTGTTAACAGTATAAATGCTGCAACTCACAGTTTGATGCGTCACGCTATATCGGAATGATTGATGACAGCACGGTCGTAAATCCCGCGCGGCCACAGCTTTGTACCGCTCGCCATATGTTCTGGTTAGTTTGTGAAGTCGACCGGACATAATATTATACACGGGATATATCGGACATGTTTCAGTTATTATTATGAAAAGGTACCTACAGTTTTTCGATCTATCTAAGTAATCTCTCATGAGGTCCAAATTACGAAAACATATTTTCTATAAAGGATAGTCTCAATGAATTGAATGGTGTGAATTTAAACCTTATGTTTGCAAAAATACGGTGCGAAATAAGTTACGTTTTACTGACCTGTCATCCGCATCATTCAAAAAGCTTTAATAAAATTGAGGTTCACGGATATAACAATGTTGCGGATGAGAAATTAATGAAGAAAATAAAAAACTCTGACATCAGAAATTTAAATGGATTTAACCTCAATGGAACAGCTAAAGTAGATGTAGACAGGCGTGGTATTCTAGTACAAGTTGAGAGACTCGAAGAAAATGGAGTAGCCCAGAGAGGCAGTGGTATGTCCTTGGACTTGGCTAGCGTGGTGGATTTTGGCCTAAATCCTTCTCCTTACGAGAGGAAACCCGTGCCTAGAAGTGAGCTGGCAATGAGTTGAGATGTTGGTGATGTAGTAATAATTATAGTAATACTGGCGTGGTACTCTAGAAAATGTAAATGCAGAGAGAATTCAGGGACTCGAGCTATAAAACTAGTAACTTTGTAACTTTATAAAGGATCTGTTAGCTCACAGTGGACTCGGTATTTCGGCCAGCGGATAACCTTTCGTTCGCTCTCCTTATAAACTGAACCTCAAAGCGAATTCTTGCGAAACACGCAAATTCTTTTCGAAACAACGGATATTTTGCAAAGTCTGCTTTGGACAGAACATTATGTAGCGCAGCTTTTGGATTATCAGATGACCTATTTACCAAGCGGGATATAATGCAGATTGAAGGTATGTCTAGGTATTTCTAGTTAACCGTATACACTTAAAAATACGTAGGTTAATAATAGGTAGAAATATTTAGGAACAGCGACCAATCTCAACGGATATTGAGACTAACTATGCAGTAAATATTATAGTGCACAAGTGTGTAAAGTTTACATAAATATTTTTTGGTGTGCAAGTTTTGTGGAAATATTTCAACTTTATTAAATTAAAATTTCAACTTTATTAAACATATGGGTACTTTCACAAAGATTAATAGTATATCGAAATAGTCGCTGATACTATCTATGGTTTTAGCTATTTATTGTACATATCTAAAGATAATAAATGCCTTCGTGACAGAAACTTGGTTGCTTCGAATCAATAGTTGGTCATACAAATATGATGACATCGACCTGAATACTTGGTAATCAGGAGTCAACTATGGCAAATAAATATGCTGGAAGTTTTTCATTTAAGAATATTTAATCGCATTTCTTTTATATGAGATTTCTGCAGACGAAGAATTAACTTAACCGAAAGTTCGTAAAAATTCAAATCGGAACGCAATATCTTGCTCTCAAATTCGTGTTCTTTAAATTTACTGAACCAAATTAAAATTTCAAAGAGTACGTATTTATTTTTAACAAAAAAAATCATCCAAATATTCACGTATTTCACAGATTTACTTCCGGACAAACGTAGAATACGAAATAAAGAGAGGAGAACAGGATTAACCTAAATCCACGTAAAGTCACTCGCAAAAATTTAAATTATTTCGTAGTGTTCGTCGTGTAACATTGAAGTGTGGAACACACTTCCAGTATCCGTGTTTCCTGCCACCTATAATTTGAGTACTATTAATACAGCAGTAAATAGGCATCTTCTAGGCAAGCGCGATCCAACCCTAGACCTCATCAGTGCTATCCAGTATTAATTTTCGTCAAGCGCAAGCCTATTTAGAATAATATAAACGTAAAAATTCTTAAAAATTCGTAAAAGTATATCAATTGTGCCTATAAAATTTGAAGAGTTCCCTCGATATCTCCAAGATCCCATCATCAGATCCTGACCTGATGACAATGGGACAACCTGGAAAGTATATCCTTAAAAAAAAAAAACGAATTTTCCAAATCGGTCCAGGCGTCTTCGAGTAATCGAGGAACATATATTAAAAAAAAAATAGATTCCGACGAATTGAGAACCTCCTCCTTTTTTGAAAGTTGGTTCAAATAAATAAATGTTACTTTCGTAACTATTTGCATCTCATCAGAAAGCGTCGTGCAAACGCTTGTTACAATAGTGGAAAACAAATAAATCCTTACAAGGTATAGCTTTACCACTAAACATTCTATTGTCGTATTGTTAAAGCGTTGACCTTCTAGAAAAGAAAAATAATAATTTTATTATACTTAGTTGTTGGATTATTTAAATATTGCCCGCGGTTTTGCTCACGTTAAGTTCGATTTACAAACCCGTATTTTACCTCTTTAAGGGTTGAAATTACAAAAATCCTTAGTGGAAACCTACATCATAATAGCTACATGTGAGCTACATGCTAAATTTCAGCCCGATCCATCCAGTGATTTGAGCTGTGCGTTGATAGATCAGTCAGTCAGTCAGTCATACCTTTTATGAAGCGACTTCCAAAAAAGCAGAAGGTTCTCAATTCGTCGGAATCTTTTTTTTTATTTCATTTTTTATGTATGTTCTCCGATTACTCGAAGACGCCTGGACCGATTTGGAAAATTCTTTTTTTGTTTGCAGGGGTATACATCTCAGGTGATCCCATTGTCATCAGGTCAGAATCTGAGGATGGGATCCTCGAGAAATCGAGGGCACTCTTCAAATTTTATGGGCACAATTGATATACTTCGTAGTGGCGTTTGAAGTCGGTTTTGTAAAAAGCATTTTTACGTTTATTGAACGAGCGAAGCGAGTTCTCTGAGTCAACTAGGGCGCTTGTCTGTACTGGACAGAGAAGTGTGTACGTCCAAATGTCTGTCAGAGCCCTATAACTTCTGAATTACTGAACGTAATTACTTCAAATTTAAATATAATATGTAAACTGATGGCCTTCAGCCGAACATTGTATAAAAAATTATAAAAAGCTTTATTTCAGGGGGGCTCTCATAGAAGCGTGTTTGAAGTAAAATTTTGTTTGTTGCGTTACATAGACTTGCAATATATCTTTTTAAAGACGACTTTGATCAGAGTACAAAAATATTTTTTTTTTAATTTTTCCCTTAAAATTGACGAAATGGGAGGCTTTCAAAGTGGAGATTTTAATTTGAGCCATATGTCAAGAATTACTGAATATTAGAACGTGAAACTTGGTTGAAAATTCAGTTATATCCTGTACTTGAACGACAAATACTAAAATTGATAAATGTTATAAAGAAACGAAATTATTTAATTTTAAATGCTAATAGCTTCACAATAATTATATAATTAATAAAATATTTTATGTCATTCATTTAGGTACTAATTTTATGTTATAATTTTCTGACTCGTTAATTAATTTATTCAATCATGCTGTGTACACATATTAAGGGTTGTTACTTGGTCCTCGATAAGCTGTATGTATTTATATTTTGTGTAATTTTTAGTCTCAACCTGTTTTGTGTGCCTCTTTTAATAAATAAATAAATAAATAAATAATGCTAATAGATGGCGCTGTGTCAGTGAAACAGTTTTATGTCAACTATTATTTTTTTTATTGCGTCTAATGTTAAAAGTTAATTATTACAATATATAATTAAAACTTTTGGGAATTATGGGATATCGCGAGGTCTCAGTTCGGGGCGAACCACTAGTATATTTAAGAAGAAGAAGATTACTGGAATTGCTATGAGTTACCTTATATTCTAAAGAAGTGTTTAGATATAACTAATGTGAGTGAAGTGTATTCTACAGAAATTTTTAATTAATATGATTAGAGATTCTAAAATATCTCAAAATATAAGTGTGTTTCTAATATAAATAGCTGATAAAGATTGTGTACAAAATACACAGCGAGAATGACGTGCTTTCAGATCCGTTAAAGGCTGAGATAGAAATAGAGAAATTCAAATAAACGCTACCACATGCAATAGGAACGAAATGGATTTAGATTTGTTTTACGGAATGCGAACACAAATTGTTTGATATCCAGTGTGGGATATGTAAAGAAAAATAATATCTCGATTATTTATTGGTATTTGATTGAATTTTCATTTTTTTACGTTCCTTAGCAAGGCAAGAAATCCATTTAAACTTCTGTTCAGTCTTCAGTTAAGGTAAATTAATAAAAAATATTATTTCATATTTTTATTTAATCTAAATATTAAAAAGACAAAGGTGACCGACTTACTGATTGACTGACTGATCTATCAACGTACAGCTCTGACCACTGGACGGACCGGGCTGTTTGGCATATAGATAGCTATTATGACCCAGGCTAAGAAAGAATTTTTGAAAATTAAACCCCTAACTAAAAAAAAAAAAAAAATATAATTTAGCGCAATATTAAAGTTCCCGCAGAACTTGTTGAACCTTTTGTATTAGGTTTCGTAAATTAAGAGCTTCAATTAGGAACAGTCTAGAATTGTTACCAGAACCCAGGAAAATAGTTTGTTGAACATAGTTCAGAGGTCAAATTTCTATATTTAAAATTATACGCGACTATAAAGTCTATAAATTCTTATGTAATCAATTATTAAAACCTGCCAATTACCAAATTTTGCCAGCATAATTTTTTTCGAAATTACGAACGATTTTTACTTGTTTTATTTTATTTTATTTAAGTAGGTATATTTATACACTTCGAGTATCAGTAAAATATCCTCCTTACTAATATTATAAATTCGAAAGAGTGTCTGGTTGTTGGTTTGTCATTCAATCACGCATTAACGGAGCAACAACGGATCGAAGTGATTTCCGCATGGGTATAGTTGATGACTTGGAGAATGACTTAAGTTAATATACCTAACCTAAACTTACTCCACGTAGACGAAGTCGCGGGCTAAAGCTAGTAAAATCATATTGCGACTTGTGAGAGTATTTAATTCCTTAATTCCTAAAGTAGGTAGGTATAGTTCTTGCAACTCACGAGGGTGCGTGGCTCATGGTTGTGTGTGTGTCGTATCTGTAAAAGTGTGAGCGTGAGCTTGCTCGAGCCTGACCTCTCCCACCTAGGCTCCTGACAGGCACGTACACTTACGCAATGTGCATGTACACGACGTAACCACAAGTAAAGCGCCCTCGTGAATTGAAAGAACTACCTATACTTCGATACCTTTATCGGTGATTAAATTTTAAGTCATTAAAGCATATTAACTACCTTCGTTTTAACCACCATGATGAAAAATTTAGAAAATGCGCTCGCTTTTAATATTAATAATACAGAGACGTTTGAGAAAAAATTCCATTGAAAAAGCGTTAGTTAGCGGGCTGAGCGTCGCGTCGTTATAAAAGGACGTGGGCTTGACAGAAGTGACATCGTACAGAGAAAAAAATGATGCTATTTTCTTTTCTCTTGTCACGAGTTGGTTTTGAATTTCTTTTAAGTTTGAAAATGTATTCACACCTTTGATTACTGACATTATATTGACCGGGCGAATATAGTTTAACGCAAATAGAGATAGATAGATAGATAGATAGATATTAGATAAATGGCAGATTTCAGTATAATATCAGAGTCAGACTTATAAAAAACCTGCGGGAATCCCCTGTTTTTCCGTGATAAAAGGTTCCGTATAATAATTGAGGAGGAGTGTATGTCACACTCCTCCTCAATTATTATACCCATGCAATCACTCGATCGACGTAATTTTTTGCATGGGCATCGACGTGGCTTCGTTGCTGCGTGATTGAAGAATAAACCAACAAACACACGCATTTTATAATATTAGTAAGGGTAATATTAGGGAGAAAAAAAACTTAATGTTTGGAAATATTCAACTTACTAAAGTAGTAGGTACAGTGGCCCACCGGTAATCCGACAAACGTTTTGCAGGCCAGTGTCGAACTATCGAATTTGTTGGATTGCAGACTTATACTGCGTAAGACCCTTATATAGTCCGGAATTTTGTACAAAAGAGTACCTTGTAATGCTACAAATAAAAAAAAGTAGAGATTTATACAATTATACATATATACACCTACATATCGATATATAATCATGGGGTCTGCTCGATGCATGGGGGCATAAAATCCAAAATTTAAATAACTATAGTGTGAGCTACAATGGCTGGAATGGGTGTAAAAGTTCAAACGAACAGGAGTCATGTATCAAACAGAATGAAAATAATTATAGTGAAAAGCCGCTTTATACTCGTATGACACAGAGGGAAAAATGTTTGTACAAAAGGAAAAACACGTTGCATTGTAAGGTAAGCGCTAAGCGCGAGTTGTGGGAAATGCGGTGCCTAACAAACGGGCGGGATACTTACAGAAGTGACAACTGGCAACGGATCTTAAAACTGCGCTTGTCTATAAATACCTATTAATGCATTGGATAAAATCGGGCGTTTCTTTGCGGAAGTTCAAGATTAACAAGAAAAGGTTAGAGTTATTTTGCTATAATCCGCCAACCGCCAACAGAAAAAATCTGTACAGATTTTTTCTGTTGGCGGATTATAGCAATGGTCAAACATGCAGCTAAAAGCTAAGTACCGCTTACCTTCCCAACTAAGCAAAAAAGTCAAGTTTCCAAGCAAGCAATGTCACCACCACTCACATCCACCACCACACAAGACTTATATACCTACTACCTACTCTAGACGCACGTTTCGCCTCGACACCGGAGCATCCTTAGGAGATATCGACTTTACAATGCTGTATTCTTTAGACAATATGATGATGTCTAGAGAATGTGGCTCTTATGACGGTAAGTTAGGTTCTCCTAGGGACCTTCTTAGACCTCATTTGACCCCGTCGGGATACTCTACATAGCTACAGAACGCTTATTCGTAACATAAACCGTTAGCCATTGCCTAATGCATTTTATAAACAGGATTATGGAAGATATATGTGACAATGATATCGTAAATTGGCTTAACGTGCTTGCCTACGCCTATCACGGATAACCAAATATTTATTGGCAATAAATATTCTCCACAAAGATCCCTTGTATCAATAAGCGTTATATTCTCTTGTTGATATTCTGATTATATTCAAAACAGATCGAATTTGCCGAAGACATAATTATCTGTTATACACAATATGTTGTGTGGGCATCGAACTATAACTCCTAGAAGAGAAGTGTCTTACAAAGTTTCGCTTCAAACGTAGGCTCAAAAAAACAAACAATGAATGCGTGAGTATGTACTGGTACTTGTACTTACGTTTTTGATGGTTATTGCAATGCGTATCACAATAACCATCAAAAACAGCGGATCGGCTTTTAAAGGCTCAGTTATAAAAAATTACTAAAAACCTATTGCGCTTCTAAACGTTAGAGTTCGATGACTTTAATGTAAAATTTAACGTAAACTAACTTACTATATATGTACGTAATAATATTAGGTATAAATGCGAAAGAGTATTTTATTTGTCGCTTTGTCCTTCTATCAAGCAACAACTGAGTAACGGATTTTTTGTATGGCTGTCCCGGAAAAACTGAGGGATCCCACGGGGTTTTTAAAAATCAAACTGAAAGCGTACGAAGTCGCGGACAAGAGCTAGTCGTTTTATAATAACATTATTATTAAAATTGGTAGTATTTATTTGAGAATAGCAGTCATTTCATACTATCTATGTTACATTACATCTTGTGATAAAATGTTATACAGGTATCCCAAATTTTTAACCAAATAATTAGGCACTTAATTATAATTTAATGCTAATTTTAAATTATGACACTTAATTCCAAAGCAATTCAAATGAGATTAAACTATTATAATATAATGACGCAGTAAATTTTAATAGGTTAATAATTAGGTCCGATTTTATGTAGTTCACGCTATTATTATACAGATCACGTAATATTTCACGGCACATATTTGGGTTTAGTCGATAATATGCTTAATTAAATTAAGTTGGTAAATTAGGTATTGGTACGCTATGGTTGCGCTTTTTTGGTATGCAGGGTTCTCTTTTGTTATAAAATAGTACTATAATATATGATCAAACGAACTTGCAAAGTGAAGTTCGATCGATATTATATGAGTACGCTTCATTCGAAGATATATATATAACAAGTAGTCCTTTTACCTTACAGGCAACGTTTCGCACATTTATAAGTAGATAGTTTAAGATTTTTATTTCTTGTAGGTAGGCTCTGTGACAAGACCTCATTCTTTAGAGTAAGATTATAACCACAAGAACCAAAATTTTCTTTATAAGGGTTCGGGTGGGAGGGAGTCTATATCTTCGAATGAAGCGTACTCATATAATATCGATCGAACTTCACTTTGCAAGTTCGTTTGATCATATATTATATTTCGTCGCTTCATTCTTCAGATATATATATAACAAGTAGATGTTTAGAGAGGAAAATTTTGTAAAAGTGAAAAAATAAGTCCAGCTGAATAAATCATATTAATCCTAAAACAGATTAATTAAAAATAATAATAATAGTCTGTAATGAAAATCAGACAGTCAGCAGTCTATCTAATAGTAAATTTATATTGTGGCTGTTTTAACAGACGATCTAATGCCTGTTTTCACGTTTTATGTAGGCAGTTCCTAAGTACAATGCCCTTAACCAAAAACATTTCCACTTTTAGATGATTTATAAAAGTTCGTGAAAATGAATTTGACAGAAAGCGTCACCTAATTTGACTTAGGTAGCTTATAAGGGAATGTTGGTAAAACAATCGTGGCTGGATCTAACGTATGAGATTAATCTCATGTGAGATATCAACTGATCCTTTGGAAATAAAACGTTTAGGTACCTACATAAACGTTTTATATTATTTTTTATTTTTAGCCAGCAAACGAGCAGGCGGAACACCCGATGTTAAGTGATTACCGCCGCTCATAAACATTTGTAGCACCAGAGCACAACCAAAGCATTGCCGGTTTTCTAGGAATTTGCTATTAACTAAGAAAGTTCATGGTTTACATGAGCCTATATCTGAAGCTTTAATGACATCGGCAATAGATATTAAGTTCATTTATCTCTTACTTAATATTTGGAATCGTAATCAATGATAATACGCAGTTAGCACTTTTTCAAGTGGGCAAGGCCAATAAAATGATCAACTTCTTATTGCATTCAAAGTATATACTCTTATTTAGATATTAGAATACCTATTTGCAAATTAATTAAGCACTACATTTGAATCTCAATTTCCACGTATTACCCACTTGGGAAACATAGGCTTGTTTTTGAAAACATCTATATTTTTGAAGGCCCTTAACGTTCATTATTTGAAATAAGGCAATTATTTCAAATTATGGAAAAAACTGAACGGTGATTAATATGAGGAACCTCTGCTTAAATAATTGGTTTACTAGAATGTTTATCATTTAACAAACTCAAATAGGTATCATACGGATGTAAATATTTAGTATGCAACTAATGTTTTAAAAGGTTTAGATTCCAAATATATTTTTAGTTTATATGTGGTTTGGTATCGCCGTGTACTAGTTCCCATAGTTTAAAGATTGAAATTTACCTACTGGAACTATTCGGCAAGGATGCAAGATATTGCAATATTTGCTGAAGGATGTACTCGCTGCCAGGTGAAAACCTTGTCAGATAATACACTCACCATCGGGCCAAAACACTGGTAAAAAATTTCTTTAAAATTAGAGGAAAGATTCCGCAAGAGATTCTACATACATATAATAATATACATTATAATACAATGCTCATAACCTGGATGGCCCACTTTGGAGGTGCTAAAATGGTGCGGACCTGTCAACACAAAGGGCGAACTATTGTTTTTAAGAAGGAATAGTTTTTTGGGGCGGTTTACAATTAGGTACTATCATAATCACGGCAAGTTATAAATAAACTAATACATTCTTGATTTGAGTTTTCAAATTGAATTCAATGTCGTAAACCGAAAAAGGAAAAACACAGTTACCAACTTGGGAACTAGAACTGAACTTGGTTACACGTGGAATACAGCTTGATTTAATCACTTTACACTGACTTTAATGTAAAGAAAAAAAAAACTGTATATCTTATTTTATTGTAAAAACATCCGCGTTATGAGAGAATTTCTTTTCAAAGAAATGTAGGAAAGTATTAATTGCATTTTGTGTTTACTCACGAAGCAATTTTCGGGCTTTGCCTACCCTTATAACAATAAATCTACGAGGATATGTAATGGAGTGTAATTCCCAGCGAATATCGATATTTTTGCAATTATAATTAAATTATAATATTAATAGCAATAAATTATAATATTTCACATTTTCCTCACTAAACCTAAATTTTTCGAGAAATATTATTTAAGATTGGGTATGGTAGGTACTCCACCAATTTTTGCTTTTGTAGACAACTGCCACGCATAGTGTGTATAGTGTTCTAAGAAAAAAATAAATAAATAAAATATATGGCAATGATCACACTTGTCAGCAAAAAACTAAGCTGAAGAATGAATACTGCAAGTATTTTAATAATACAATTGAGGAGTTAGCGAACAAAAGGTCACAATTCCATTTTTGACTTAAGTCAGTTCTTTGTTTTTTTTTTTTTTCACACTTGCAATACTTAATTGCATCAAATAAACTGGTAATTGTGTTCCCATATAAATATTTAAACATGAATTGCCATAGCAATCTCCTTAGAGAAATAATTAGGTGCAGTAGGTACAAAATTTTTTGACATTCGAGACTAAATGACTTCGTATTTAATAAGAACAATAATTAAAATTTATTTTTAAACCTCTATAAATTATTATTTTCCTGCATGAGAAAATGTGACATTTCCAAACTAATGCCAACAAAAGGTTATAATTCCAGAAACTTCCAACAAAACGTTACTTTTCCAAATTTTGAATATATTACAAATCGTCCAAATTAAATCTTATATTTGGACGTTTTCTAAAATGTAATCAGTACCTAATTTATATGATAATTAGTTGATTACGTTCATCATGATTCCAAGAACAACCGATTATTTCTCCCAGCAAGAGGAAGAAGCATAGAAATCAGTTTAGATGTGAAGTTTCTTGTTTTTTTTTTTTTTTTATAATTTATAATATAAAATGTACATGATAATTTTTATCACGTGTCTTAGATTAGATAAAATATTCATTATTTGAATAAAATCGACTATGAGCAACAAAACCAAAACGTATTTGGATTAATCCTACCAAACGTATTTGGATTAATCCTTCCTTTAAAGGTCCATCTTCAAAGATGGGTTCCCTTCAGTTCGCTTAGTCTGACAATTCAGCTGACGTCTTTGGATTCAGTTGCTTTAGCCGTAAACAACGGTGATGGCGTCACGACACCGCATGCTTCGGTTTTCTCCGATGAAAGTTAGCGATTCACGGAGTTCACAACCAATAACATGTACATGTAGAATGCGCCAAACACGCCAGAGACCACGAAAAGGAATCATTTCATATTTGGCTATCGGTCAATATCGCGTATTGACTCGAGGCTCTAAAAAACATTTACAGCCTAATATCCCGTATTAGATCATGTTATATTTTGCTGTTGGTCAATATCCCGTATTGACTCGAAGCTTTATAAAACGTTTATACAGATACATTTACACAATACTCCAGATTTTCATATTATCACTGTTCGTGTTAGGCGGGTATGGAGAAAAATCTTTTAGAAGGTAGTTAATAAGTACAAACCTTCACTAAACAATTCACAGTAATGGCGTTTTGCAGCCTTTTAGAAAGAAATCTGCAGTCATTCTGCATCATTGAAATCATTGCTACCCGCGTCTTGTGGGTACGAATAAAAACATTCTTAAGGTATTCGTATGAACGCAAACCTTCACTACACCATTTATAATAATGATGTTTTATCTTTCAAGCCACTTACGCTCTCTGCAGAGTATTTAATTGTCACTGCACTTGAAGAAATATTATTTTAAAAATTAAAAAATGTTACTATTTGCGTGGACGTGCGCGCTCGAAAAGCAAATGAAGTTTGGAGCGCGATGGTCATACGAATGTACAATTAAAGATTCGAAAACAAACAGGTGTTTAGTTTTCTTGGCATCAACTGACCTTTACATTTTAGGTAAGGGCGACCCGCGCTCGACCATTGGCTTGATTTTTAGCGTCTCGCTTGTCCTGCTTGTTAACTCGCAGTTAACCCGCAGGAAAGCCTACTAGACACTTTATGCACATCAAAAATCACACACGCGCTCAACCATTGGGTTGATTTTTAGCGTCTCGCTTGTCCTGCTTGTTAACTCGCAGTTAACCCGCAGGAAAGCCTACTAGACACTTTAAGCACATCAAATAATCACACACGCGCTCAACCATTGGGTTGATTTTTAGCGTCTCGCTTGTCTTGCTTGTTAACTCGCAGTTAACCCGCAGGAAAGCCTACTAGACACTTTATGCACATCAAATAATCACACACGCGCTCAACCATTGGGTTGATTTTTTAGCGTCTCGCTTGTCCTGCTTGTTAACTCGCAGTTAACCCGCAGGAAAGCCTACTAGACACTTTATGCACATCAAATAATCACACACGCGCTCAACCATTGGGTTGATTTTTAGCGTCTCGCTTGTCCTTCGTGTTAACTCGCAGTTAACCCCCAGGAAAGCCTCCTAGACACTTTATGCACATTAAATAATCACACACGCGCTCAACCATTGGGTTGATTTTTAGTATCTCGCTTGTCCTTCGTGTTAACTCGCAGTTAACCCCCAGGAAAGCCTACTAGACACTTTACTAGGCACATCAAAGAATCACACACTGTAACGTATTGTTAAAGTGCTTACCCACATTTTCTTCGGAATCCGACGATGAGTACATGATTATGCGTCGATGATTTTCTCATTTATTTACTTATTTAATTTTTTATTTTTTATTTTTTCACTGTAATATTTTTATTTTTCCTCAGCACTTCGAGCTTCGTATAGAAGCGTGCGCTCGTTGCCTCGCACGGAAAAAGAATGAGGTCTTGTCACAGAGCCTACCTACAAGAAATAAAAATCTTAAACTATCTACTTATAAATGTGCGAAACGTTGCCTGTAAGGTAAAAGGACTACTTGTTATATATATATCTGAAGAATGAAGCGACGAAATATAATAATAGTTTACCTGCATTAGCCACCCTAGTCATATTATAAACGTGTCGTCTCTTTTTACAATCGCTCACGCTAAAGCAGGGGCTCCCCAAGTTCCTTGGCACGTCCTATCCCTTCAGAAGGGAAGCGTGGGAAAAACTGCTTAAGTGTGAGCGATCGTAGAAAGGGACGACACGTCTGTAATATGGCTAGGGCAGCAGACGAATCGACGAGGCATGTGAAATTCTATGCAAGAGACCTATATCTAGCAGTGAATGTCAAATCAGAAAAACAGAATTACATATAGTATATCGACTCGCAAATCTGAAGTGACAATGCTCGAAGAACCAATGGGCTTTGGAGTTCCAATTACTGAAAGGCGAGCCCAAATCAAGAAGCGTAGTGTTGGTAACCGCTGGATGCAAGCGGCACAGCATCGGGGGACCAACAAATTCCTAAAAAGCCGGCAACGCATTGGTGGTGCCGCCGGTGCTACAAATGTTCATGGGCGGCGGTAATCACTTAACATCAGATGACTCGCTTGCTCGTTTGCTCGCTAAAAAAAAAAATCGTGTTCTGTGGCGAACATTTCAAGAGACCTATGTTCAACAGTCGACGACTATCAATTGAGATGATAATGTTGAGGTATTAATCATTTTTCAAATTAGCAAACGTTCAGTTTTAAATTAGCAAATGAACAATAATAATGACGGTTCCTCGTCGGGAAAGACTTAATTATCCGGCTAACAAATAAGATAAATGAGTTGTCAGCTGCCACACACGAGATGAATGCCCAACACAAACGCTCGTAGGGGTGTGCTTTTGAATATATCTTTTGAAATTATTAAAAAGTACCTACCCACGATAATATATTTTCCAAGATGATTGAGCTTTTTAACCGACTTCTAACAAGCAGGAAGTTCTCAATTCGGTCGGTATCTTTTTCCTAAGGTTCCGTAGTAAAAAAAATACGGTGGTAAAGTAGGTAATTTTCGTAATTATGAATGCTGTTTTTATTTTACAACAAAAACATTTATTACTTTTGCTATGAGTTAGGTCATACACAAATACAGGTAGATCATGTTCAAAATATTGTAGGTATTATTTAAATTGATTAAAAATGGTTTTCCATCCGACTGTAATCTTTTATGAATTTGATAAAAAATATGTTTCGGTATTGTATCTACACGCAGCATGACTCGCTGATTAAAATTGAAAAATAATGGCAAAATTTTCAACAGTATTGGAACTTTATATGTACCGGAACTGTGAGATTAAATTTTTATGTTTTCACCTATACGCTATTGTCTTTTTGTAGGGGATTTTTTTCATAGTAAAATAGCCACACAAAAACATATTGTAATAAAATTAAAGGTAAACGGTAGAATATCCATATTTAATTTGTAATCAATAATTTAATAAATAAAGTTTCAAATAAAGGAGAAAATATAGTTATATCTAATTTAATTGAATAGCAGTCACTATAAAGTGAAAATGCTGTATGTAAATAGCTCTGATTTTTTCCAACATAGGTGTTTTAAAAGTTTTAATAAATTGAGAACATAAATAACTACATGATTATGACACAATGTATAACATACATAATATATCGACATATTTTCGACAGGGTTCTAATTCTACCATCGCTGGTGAAGATTTATTTGTTACGTCCTGATTTTAATGATGAAGCATTACTGATGTATAAATTCAATTATTTCAACAAAATTAAACACCGAAAACCGTTTAATAAAGCACGGAACGGTAAACGCAATGCGACTTAATCCAACAATGGCATATAAATTATCCTTGTTTCACATATAATCAAATATGCAATTACCGAATGTAATTAGTATTTAATGTGAGGTTTAGACTGCGGTTGGGATTCCCATAATTAATGAACATTTGGGTTGCAAATCTGTGGACCTTTGGCTGACTGGGGTGAATGTGGACACAGATAAGATTTCAAATGAATGGCCGTACTTACACTTTTAACTGCCGACAATGTTGGTGGTTAAAGGAATAATAATTATAAACCATATTATACTCACCTACTGATATTTAACAATTTAATATCATCAGCAACCCATCTAGCCTCAATAGCCCAACGGCTAAAGGTGCGGACTGAAAACGCGGTGAAAGGTCGCAGATTCGAAACTCACCCGTCGCACTATTGTCGCACCCACTCCAAGCACAAGTTTTCCGCTTATTTGGAGGGGATAGGAGCATATTGTCAACTTCAGTTTGGCTAATGTTGTTTTTTTAGTTCGTTGAATCATATCACACTAATAATGACTAATATAATAAAAACGAAAGTTTTGTGTGTGTGTATTTGTTACTCCTTCACGCCACGGCGAATGAACAAATTTGACTGAAATTTGGAATGGAGATAGCTCATACTCAAAATTAACACAAAGACTACATTTTATCCCGAAAAATTAAAGAGTTTGTGCGGGAATTAAAAAACCTTAATCTACGTGGACGAAGTCGCGGGTAGGTATCAGCTAGTATTTTGATAAATTCTCAATTATAGGTATCCAAATCTGTTCAATTTTATATGCTTGCAGGACCAATGCTGTTACATAATCTCATTTCTTAAATAACTTACTGTGTAACTTACGATAAAATGTCTCGACTTACCTTCTGGAAGAATTATTATGTTCGGTAATAGCTTAAAAGTTTCAATGAGGGGGCGCTCGTAAATCCTTGTTTCTTGGTCATATTGTCAGTTTTTATGTTGTTTTCAAAAATAACGATAAAATAAAACGAAAGAACTTCTCAGAAAAGCTTACTCGTTATGAGATTTTTTGATACTTTCATTTACAAGGATAAAGTTAAAACTGTAATCCTATTACATAATATATGTCATATATGTATTGATCTTGTTGTTTGTACGTATGAAATCAAAATCGGCTCAGCAGTTTAGGTGCCACGTTTAGTTTAGGTGAAATATACGTAAATACAAACCTAGCATAGGTAAAGGGAAATATTAGTCATGTTTAACATGGCAAATAATCATTACTAATTCTTACTAATATTGTAAGTGCGAAAGTGTGTTTTTTTATTGAGCTACGGAACGAAGTGTTTTTTGCATGGGTACGGCTTGAGGATGTGGAGAGTGACATAGGTTACTTTTTATCTCAGAAAATTAAATAGTTCCCGCGGGAATAAAAAATAAATCCATGCGAACGAAGCCGCGGGGATCAGCTAGTCTAAATACACAAAAGGAAAAGGTGACTGCCTGACTGATCTATCAACGCATAGCTCGAACCACTGGACAGATCGGGTTGTTTGGCATACAGATAGCTATTATGACGTACGCATCGGTTAAGAAAGGATTTTTCAAAATTCAACCCTTAAGGGGTTAACTAGGGGTTTGAAAATTTTATTTATTTACGAAGCTGCGGGTAAAAGCAAGTCATTTTATAAGAAAAAAGTACCCATACTTAATGATATACTGACGAGGCCATGTTAAAAACTGGGCATTCATCATTCATTGACATAATTACCTATTTTTTAAATGGGCGTTTTAGTCTTTTGTAATGAACGTATTTGAAAGGCTTTCAAATCCGTTATCACATAAAGTATGTGACGGGAAAGTCGGTTAGTGTGGGCAATTTATCATCCACGCTTAGTCGCTGGTGACACATGGAAAAATGTTGTCACGAGTTATGACAGTGGACTTTGATAACTGATACCCACTCTCTTTTTTGACCAGTGGACTGTATTTTTAATAGCTTTTTATTTACAACTGCTTTTTATCCGGCTCCGAAATGGAAGGTTATCAATTTGTATTTATGTTTGTTCGACCGTAGCGCAAAACGACTGAGCTGATTTTGAGGAATACCTCGTCAATCGATTATAATGTATACGGACGACGGATGCAATATAGAATTTTCGATACTTGGTTTATATTTTTTTTTTATTAGGGGTATGATGTCAAACAAAAAACTAATATGACTAAACTAATTTGCAGTAGTACCTACTTACCTTTTTAATTAATTAGTAATAAAACTGCGTTAGTAGACCCCCACTCATTGGTAGGTTCCCCGCTAGGACGACGGACGAACGCAGGCGAGCCACTGACAGCACTGGATACATATGGTACAAGATCGTGCGCTGTGGTGATTCCTTCAAGACACAATATATGACCAGCTGTGGACGTCTATCGGTTTAAATAATGGTAAAGACTAACTACTGTTTCAATGAAAATTATGAACGATGACTATAAGTTTTTAAAGCTTCAGTTAAATTTATTGCCACAAAATTAAAACTTCATCAAAGAAAGCTCTTATTCAGTGGGAACGCTTCCTGCGAATGGGAAGCCAAAAACTTTCCCACGCTTAATTAGTAATTCCTTGGACGAAACTACTTGATTGTAAGATACTAGTCGATTGGTTAGTGCGCTGATGGAATACTTAATCGATTATATTGTGTTACTATCGTCATTAATGCGGGTTAAAATATTAGGATTTAGGGGTATGGGTTGAATGTACACTAGGTACACTGTACATATTTTTATTTTAACGATTACTGACTAACGATTAGGATGTTGTAATATGTCGGGGGGTTTTAAATTTTTAATTTACACTTGTATTTAATAAAATTGTAGCGCATTACGAGATGAGTTGACCTATTAAAAATACATGTCGAGGACTTTATCTGCATTTCTTCTGAATTATGAATTCAGCTTCAAAAAGGCTACTCATAAATGAGTGATCCATTGACTTTTTCTATAGCACTAGCTGAAAAACCCTTTGATATTCCAGGCTAAAAAGTATCTTGTGTTGACTCTACGATGCAAGCTATCTCTATGGCAAACATCAATATTGGTTCAGCGCTAGAGCCATGATAAGATGAAAAATAGACAATCAGTCGTTAAGGATTATTAGTAAATTCTTAAAAGATTACCGAATTTTGGAGGAGTTAATCGAAAAAGCCACACACCACACATGCTTGTTGACACGAAGAACAATCAATACGGTCATACCATTGGTTCATACGAATTATGAGTTGATGTGAAGGCAAACGACAATGGCTGGGCCGTTGTTGCTCGATTTATTTGACAATTTATGGCCACGGAACCTGACTCGATCTGGATTTATTAAGGTACCCCCGGCAATTTATTAGTCTTTGTAATGGAGCAAAAGAAACCGTTCTTGTAACAAATTTAATTGGCTAGAAGTTTAGACTGCGTAAAGTTTGTTTAGCTTTTGAGAAACGCTCTCAATTTTTTTTTAATTTTTTTTTTTATTGTGCCAAGAACACTAGCTGCATGTCCGCGCTGGACAGCCAGGCTGTACCTTTGCGTTGCGAAAAAAAAACAGCCATCATGTCATCAGATGAGGCAATTAACCCCGGTGAAATATCTCGTATTTTTTTTAAAATCTCAATAATCTACTAATCAATGAAATAATTATTTTGATTTGTGGCTTTCTTTAAGTAACAGCATAATTGCGATAAAATTATAGGAGTATGTACCACGCTATTTGTTTTAGTTGGAATTGTCGATATTTCGATCCATGGACCACGACGGTCACGACGGGACCGCGGTGTTGCGAGACATCAAGTTGAAGCTGTCTTGACCATTTAGAAATTATAAATTCCCAAATTGCCCCCGTCGGGAATCGAACCTCCCAGTTATAAGACCATAGCGCTCACCAAGCGCCAAGGAGGTCGTCAATAGTCGCGGGCATCATCTAGTAAATTATATTTGTATGGTGAACATTAGTTGATTAAATCTTATTAATAACGCACAGGAATTATTATTTACGACTGGGGACTACTAATAAACTAATTTTCATTAACAAACAAAAACGAAATTGTCTTTAAATCAGATTAAGTACTACTGAAAACTTTTTAAAAGTAATGTGTTCATTAATTTTAAAAAGTTTTCAGTAGTACTTTCAGTTTGAATTGTTATTCAGAAAGTTAATTACATTTAAACAATTAAAAACTTTGGTTTTTGTAATAAAAATTAACCTATAATAAGTTTTCACAATACTGAATGAAGATTGTAACTTTATTATGTGAGATAAAAGCTTTTTGTTAATTTAAACAAAGTTATAAAATAGATTACCTAATAATTTGGTTCATAATACCTACTTCGCTCCTAAGTTTAAATAAAAAGAAGTCAAATGTTCCATGGAGTTTTAATCATAGTTTACGAAACAAAGTTTTAATTAGATTTCCGCCTAGAGTTATCGCTTGCACAGCTTAATCCTTAAATTAGGAAAGAATTAAGGTGCTGGCGGATAATTTAAAATTTCTTGTTGAAAAATATTTGTTTTTACTCTATGGTAATAGTGTATGTAGGGAGTTATTTATGTATACGTATAATTAATGAGAGACTTTGTTAATTACTATTTCAGTATGAACCTATATACTATATAATACCAGCTAAATCAATGACATTTTATAAATCAAAGCCAAAGTATATTAAGCGTATAGCAGGCCTAAAGAAGTCTATGAAGAAGCAATGAATGTAATTTGTTTTATTTGGGCATTTGGGTATATTTTTTGAATTGCATAAACTTTTTTATTTTATCCCGGAAAATCAGAGAATTCCTGCGGGTTTTTTAATGACCTAACTTCACGCGAACACAGTCGCGGGTAAAGACTAGATGTTATAAAAATAAGAAGCGCATAAATATAGATATACATATACTATACGTTTACTACACGTTGGCTGCTACCTCGCGTCGCGCTTCACCGCACCGCGCCTCAAGTCAGACCCGCTTAGTACAGATAGCAACGTACTGCTCGCGATTATAACTACCGAGTTTTATCAAACGTTTTGAATTGTTTTTTTTTTTTCACGTTTTAATTTGTTATTTATTGTTGTTTGCTTACTATTGTTCACGTATCGTTTTCTACGATGAGTAAAAAGGAAAAGTTTTGAATAGCGCAGACTATTTGTTACTTTAATTAATGTCTTTCTTTGAAGCGGAGAAAAATAAGAAATTAAAAATCACGTCTTTCGACATTTAAGACATCATGAAAAGCATTGCCAGAAAAGAAAACTTCCGTCGCAGTCGGGGTTAAAGTGAAAAATACAATTATTATTTTCTTTTCAACGGTACGGTAGGTATAACGTCATTTTGTAACGATCGACGACGGCCAACATGAAGTGAACATACATTATTTATCCCGTGTTTAGATATGCATATAATATTACGTAAACTATGCGTTTAGCAAATAAAACGTTTCAGTGATTTATGATAATAGAATTTTGTGGATCAACTCTGGATAATTTACATTGATCCCACTTCGTTTGTGTACCATCAATACCGATACGGGAGCAATTAGTTCCCCCGGGGGGGAAGCGGACAGGTCCGGGGAAGCTCGTCTGCCCCCCGGACCCCGGGGTAACGTGGAGGTGCTCGCACGGGGGATATTTATTTCTTGGTCGGTGTTTACTGATTCAATACAGATCAAATGAGCATGCGGCCTTCTACGGTCCGCATCGATTTGTGGTCTCGCATTGATTGATTTCTGTATAGCCTTTAATTACAGCCGTAATCGAGTTATGTGGGTATTTGCCGGTAATTAATCCAGGATTATATTATTTGTATAACACTATTTGGACGTGAACTGGATCATGAGTTATTATTTTCGAAGCTCCATTTCCATTGGTCGGTCATAGTAAAAACTCATGTCAGCAATGTCACTCTGACCTATTTTCGGCCACGATGACCATTTTTAAAGGTATAGTTCTTGTAATTCACAAGGGCGCGTGAGCTTTACTTGTGGTTACGTTATCGTGTAGGTACATGCACATTGCGTAAGTGTGCGTGCAAGAGGCCTTTGTTCAGTAGTATCACCTATGATATATCATGAAGAAGAAGATGAGAAATAATTGTATACACATTCGACTTCAATAACTAGCTGTGTAACCCAACAAACATAACATTTTTACATTTAATTTTAAACGTTCTCTTAGGATCCAATTAACTCGATGACTTTCGCAAATAAAACCTAGAATAATACTTAAAAGAGCAGAAAATTAATTTTTCAGAGTAATGTTTATTTAACCTTTTCGTGTTCAAATAAAAACCGGCGTAAATGAATGCCCACGTGCGAAACAAAAGCGTTACGCCAAATTAACCGGACGCTTTAGATGATGAACTGAGTTTGTTCAATTTTTTTCTATACCAACATACGTTTTTAGGGTTCTATTTTTTATTCGTTTTTTTTTATTTTAGGGCCACTTTATTCTCAAGTTAGCCTGCTACCATTTTAGACTTTTGACAATTTTTTTTAAGCTATTGCATAGCTTCTATCACGGGCCAGCGTGGAGACCGAATCCAGAAATTCCGTAACGAAAATAACCTGACACGGGACTCCTCTACGGTGAGCCGCTAGATGGCGCATTTTTTATCAACGCCATCTAGCGGTGAACCGCTAGATGGCGTTGATAAAAAATGCTATGCAATAGCTTTACCGCGGCAGTCCCCGAGTGCCACACGTTTTTTTTTTTATATGAATAGCGGGCAAACGAGCTGGCGGGTCTTCTGATGTAATGTGATTGTCCGCCGCCCATGAATACTTGTAGTACCAGAGGCACCACCGATGCGTTGCCGGCATTTAAACTACCTATCTACTATCTACCTATACCTATCGACTATCAGGTGAGATCGCACTCAAGGACTATATTTTATCATCGAATGAAAATAAAAAAAAATATAGCAGTGCCAGATCTATACGATGCCTTGCGGTTCGATGGTGGACAGGTGAAGGAGCAAAGTTGAAAATACAATTTCATTGTTTCAGAAACATCATCGACAAACACATGCTTTCACCGTCGACAAAGGCGGCCTGCTGGCTGACGACGTTTTTGAGCGTCTTTGTCACAGGTAATTTATTTACTGTAACCATTAGAGTAAATAATATGACAAGGGATAGTTTAAAAAAAAACACTTTCGCATCTCTGTATATTTAAAAGAAAGTCGTGTTAGTTACACTATTTAACTATTTATATCTCAAGAACGGCTGAACCGATTTGGCTGAAAATTGGTGGGGAGGTAGCTTAGAACCAGGAGACGGACTTTTTATCCCGTATACTATAAAACAAAGTCGGGTTTGTTCGATCACTTACTCTAGAACGTCTAGACCGATTTTCATGGTTTTTTGGTTGTTGTATTTGTCCCGTCCCGAATAGTGTATCGGAAAAATTCATGAGAAAAAAAATTATGAAAATACTTCACTTTCTCATATATTTTGCATTGAACGGATTTTTTGATGGCAAGGAAAGCAACCTCGTACCCCGGAAAAACAGTAGGTAACGAAGTCGCGGGCAAAAGCTAGTTTATAATATAAGTATAAATGCATAAATATTAGTATAAAGTACAGAGGATAATGGTAATTATTTTCATTCAAAACTCTTGTAGGTGAAATGCCAATTCAAGCAGAAGTGGAGCCAGAGTTTTTACAGGCGTTAGAAAACCATACGGTGACGCAGGGCCGGGACGTGCACTTTACATGTGTGGTCAACCATCTCTCTAATTATAGGGTAAGTAAAGTATATAAACTACTAAGTACTACTAAGTAAGTAAAGTATATAAACTAAAAAAAAAAAAACTGCCTGATTGGCCTATGGTTAGCATGTTTGACTGTGGACGACGAAGTTCCAAGTTCGATTCCCGGGCCAGTCTAAAAAATGAATTGGGTTATATTGTCAAGATATTCTCAGTAATAGCTCGGAATTAGGAATTTGGTAGTAGGTAGATATGTCACCCTCGTGCCTCGGAGAGCACGTAAAGCTGTCGGTTCTGCGCCTGATCTCTCTCCGATCGAGTCTGTTTTCTTTTTGATAATGAGAGTGAAGGAATACAGAGTTCACCTGTGTTTGCACACTCACTTGAGTACTCAACCTAACAAAATATGGATCATTGTACCTAACTAATGACCTTATTTAATAAATTTCATTTCATTTCATTTCATTTAATATCTTCCACACAGATGGCGCTGTGGAGTTTCGCCACCATGGCCGGAATCAATCGGGAACACATTATTATAATTATTTACTCTATATATAATTGTTCACTTTCATCCCCACGTACAAAATCAATACATAGAAGGCCAAAAAATTATATGATACAGATAAATAAACTTACATAAACTATACACGAATCAATACTTGTAGCGGATGGAGGATTACGTCCCGGTAGGAGAGACCAAACGGCCGAGGGTCAAGGCGACAGGCTGAGAAACCGACAGACTATCCTAGCCGAGTCTAGTAGTACCGCTTTCTGCATCTTGGTTGCGAGCGAACAGCCACGGATTTCCAGTCACCTTAGATGGTGATCGAGGCTGACTGGGATCAAACCATTCGCAGATATGACGATTGGGATGATTTCAGTGGACTTCACATGCCACATGCTGGACATTATTACATTCGACAATAATAAATTAAGGAAACAGATACTGTACACTTTATGTTATTCATAAAAATATTTTTTTGCCTCAAAATACAATCAAATATTTAATACTAAAAAATTCTTTGAAACTATGATTTTACGCCAAATCATAAAAATATAGCTTAGTTTTAATAAATCAACTTATATAAATGTGACTCTCAACTGCTCCGGTTCATCAAATCCAAATTGTTACCAGTTTCATTTGAACTTGAAGTCCCTACAAAATTTTCTTCTATTTCCAACGGAGTTTTATCCTTCGTTTCAGGCAAATATAAATACAACAGAGTTGTAATAATAGATGATAAAATAGCAAAACATAAAAAACAACCTGCTAACGTTAAAGTTTTGAATAAAAAAAGGCTTGATTTAATTGTGATAATCATGATGGTAGCGGCAACCACACCTACCATGATTGCGGCTGATCTTTGATATCTTATAGGGATTAATTCCCCACATACGGATGTTAAAAGGACCATTGGACCACTGCTTATACCTATGGAATAAACACCTAATAATGATATTGTTATAAAATTGTGCTCAGGGATAAATTTTTGATGGATTAGATACAAATACAGACTAAGTATATACATACAAATGATGGCAAATAATGAAGTGCTAAGTAAATATGTTCTTCTTTTAAAGAACTGTGAAAAAATACAACCACAATAAATACTAAAAACAGTTATACCATCTAAAATTAACATTCCTCTGTAAGCAGCTGATTCATCTTCTGTTATCTTTTTAAGTAATTCTATAGCATACATACTACAAACTAACTTGCCTGATAAATGATACTGTAATACTATTAAAGTTGCCAATGAAACAGGCTTATAAAATGCTTTACTTGAAAATGTTTCGTACAAAGTTAAAAAATACTCTTTCGAAAATATTGACTTTATATTGGACTGTTCTTGGAGTTTAAAGGAACGTAGAATATTTTCAAGTTCTTTTTCTGCCTCCTCTGATGTTCCTTTTAACCATCTATGCGATTTCATACATTCTACTGTTTTCCCATTTTGTGCTAACCAATAAGGTGATTCCGGCCATATAAAAACTGTTAAGGAATAAATGTTGCATACAAATGCTAAAATTGCAATATTTTTCCAATTCAGGAATGTTCCAATAACATTGGATACCCACATCCCCCAATATGAAGAAGCAGACTTAATAGTCATGAATATTCCTCGATATTTTGGCGATACATATTCACTTATTGTTAAAGGGCCAATCGCATGCAAGCATCCCAGTACAATGCCTAAAACGATTTCACCGATCAAAAGTTGCGTTAAATTTTCACACAAATAAAAAACTAGAAATCCAACGAAGCAACTCAAGTAAACAAATATGAAAGTTTTCTTTCTGCCCGCAAATTGTGAAATCATCGGCAAAAGAACTACCCACGGTAGTGCTCCAAACGAAACAATAGACGCTGAAACAAGAAAACAAAAATTAATGTTATAGGTCGCCACTCGCTAAGCAATACAATACAATATGGGGTCATTCAAGGGGCGAACCAATAAGTTCCTGAAAAGCTGACAGCGCATCGGAAGTGTCTCTGGTACTACAAGTGTTAATGGGCGGTGGTATCACTTTACATCAGGTGACCCGCCAGCTCGTTTGCCCACTATTCATATAAAAAAAGCAATAGGTGGACAAAGCCTTGTATTGGTCATTGGTCGAAGCACAAGGTCAAGGCTCCTAATTTACGGTGACACCGCTATTCTAACCGCTAACCTTTATCACCGTTTATGGTAATAGCG
Organism: Hipparchia semele; assembly: GCA_933228805.2. Lineage (NCBI taxonomy): Eukaryota > Metazoa > Arthropoda > Insecta > Lepidoptera > Nymphalidae > Hipparchia > Hipparchia semele. The sequence goes on from OW121718.1 coordinate 6,467,802, forward strand.
GGTCAGGAGACTGACGTTAACGAGACGATGTTGTTGATAAAGGAAAAGAAATAAGATTGACAAGTTTGCACTTACTAATCCACGATGCCATTCCATCATCAATGTCCGATGGCGATTTTAATTCTTTCCTTAATTGTGCAATAAGCACAGTGGGTGCTCCAATATGTAAGCCAGATAAAAAATAGAGTGTCCAAATTGTACTACTAAACAGCAACTGTAAAATTAGGATTATTTTTTGTAGATTACATTTAATCGAGCAAAATATAAAATTATATCAAACAGTTCACTAAAGGTTCTGACGAGCAGCGAAAATAACTAACTATCTATTGTATAATATTACTACGAATAATAACTTAAATAAAAATTAAACACTATGTCAGCACTAAGGACTCAAATCCCGACAGTTTTTGGTTCAAGTACTCATAAGATTTAAATACTTAAATAAAATCTGTCACTGTGTCCATAGGTCACGTTACATAATTTAATGAGATGAAATAAAATTCAAAATTAAATTACTGAAATTCAATTAGTTACAAGTGTTACACCTATTATAAAGTACTTAACGTCAGGTAGTTACGTTCCTTACGTATAAATAAAAATTGAGAATTGCCTAAAGTGATTTTAGTTCGTATTTTCAAATACATATATTTTAATAAAAGTTAGCGTGAAAACGGCTTCAACAACAACAGTCTATCTTATCTACAATAAATTACCTACATAATAAAAGATCATAATATGTTTTATTACATTAATATAACTAGTGGTTCGCCCCGAACTGAGACCTCGCGGTATCCCATAATTCCCAAAAGATAGTTTTAATTATATATTGTAATAAATAATAATTAACTTTTAACATTAGACGCAATAAAAAATAATAATAGTTGACGCAAAACTGTTTTACTGATACAGCGCCATCTATTAGCATTATTGTGAAGCTATTAGCATTAAAAATTAAATAATTTCGTTTCTTTACAATATTTATCTAATTTTAGTATTTGTTGTTCAAGTACAGGATATAACTGAATTTTCAACAAAGTTTCAGGTTCTAATATGCAATACTTTTTGACATATGGCTCAAATTAAAATCTCCACTTTGAAAGCCCCCCAGTTCGTCAATTTTAAGGGAAAAATTAAAAAATATATATTTTTGTACTCTGTTCAAAGTCGTCTTTAAAAAGATATATCGCAAGTCTATGTAACGCAGCAAACAAAATTTTACTTCAAACACGCTTCTATGAGAGCCCCCCTGAAATAAAGCTTTTTATATTTTTTTATACAATGTTCGGCTGAAGGCCATCAGTTTACATATTATATTTAAATTTGAAGTAATTACGTTCAGTAATTCAGAAGTTATAGGGCTCTGACAGACATTTGGACGTACACACTTCTCTGTCCAGTACAGACAAGCGCCCTAGTTGACTGAGAGAACTCGCTTCGCTCGTTCAATTATACCATTAGATATATTAGATATTGTTAAGGATGTAGGTACCTGTCTTAGGAAAGGTGTCCACGATGATTTTGAATTATTGTTGCCGCCAGCTTCGGCTTCATCAGTATTTACACCTTCGTAATATCGTTCGTCTTTATTCAATTTCATTGTAACAATTAAAAAAAATACGAGTACTTCCAACAAACACACCTACATAACTACCGATTGATTTATTATTTATCAATTGAACTGTCTTTAACTGAATCAGGTTCATTGTTTTTAAATTGCTAATTGATAAGTAACTATCAATAACACAAGAAACCGGTTTTAGAAGATAAACGTTGTAACGCATGTTAACTATACCGGCACAGAACATGAGTTAAAACATTTCAAATAAATAATCCTTTTGGCTATGTACCTACTAGTTGCCTCGACGTATCGTTGACGTGTCGGTCAGAGATTTGACCATATCATCTGTCATTTTAATTTTAACAGTATCTTTGTTATTTGGTAATTATATAAAAAGGCTTGTCCTGACTGACTGACTGACTGACGATCAACGCACAGCCTAAACCACTGAAGTTAGAAACTTGAAATTTTGACAGTAGGTTCCTTTTATGACGTAGGCGAGCACTAAGAAAGGATTTTTCGAAATTCGCCCCCCAAGGGGGTAAAAAAGGGGGTTAAAGTTTGTATGAAACTCCGTCATTTTTCGAGTTATACTCATGAAATTCGGTATTTAGGCTTTAAATTAAAAACAAAAAAGTACGTGTTTCACACTTTTAAAAAATTCTACCCCCTAAGGGGTTAAATAGGGGTTGAATGTTTGTATGATAGTCCTTCGTTCTTCAAGTTATTTTTCAAGTTATGTTTATGAAACTTGATATTTTGGCTCTTGATCAAAAATAAAGAATTACGTATTTTACATATTTCGAAAATTCTCCCCCCAAGGGGGTAAAAAGGGGGGTTAAAGTTTGTATGAAACTCCGTTATTTTTCAAGCTATACCCATAAAATTCGGTACTTAGGCTTTAAATTGAAAACAAAAAAGTAGGTGTTTCACAGTTTTTAAAAATTCTACCCCCTAAGGGATTAAATAGGGGTTGAATGTTTGTATGATAGTCCTTCGTTCTTCAAGTTATTTTTCAAGTTATGTTTATGAAACTTGATATTTTGGCTCTTGATCAAAAATAAAGAATTACGTATTTTAAATTTTTTGAAAATTCTCTCCCCAAGGGGGTAAAAAGGGGAGTTTCAATATTCATAGTTAAGACAGGACAACGTCTGTCGGGTCCGCTAGTTTGGTAATATAATATGCAAAACCAGTCAAATTACTATGTATTGTCTAGCTGTTTTCACTATATTTTTTCACCAGGTGACACGTATTTGTATAGGTAATGCATGGATAGCCAATATTGTGATTACTCCTGATAGAGTTCTTAATACTCTTACGAACTAATTAATTTTAATTCTTTTTTATAATACATTAAATAATATTCTTTTAGTTTTAACGTCATTACCAAAATTAGAACTATTACTAAAGCTCCACCGTGAAACTTTAAAGCCTATTCTAAGAATTTCATTCTGCACTATGGCTTTACGGTGAATATGTGATTACAGGCTAAAGAAGATATTGCTAAGTGTTCAGATAAATCCAGACGGAGACTCATAATTGTTAAAATGAGCCGCAAGAGTGTTAATACTACTCCTTAAGTCAGGAATTATTAAAAAATGATAGAGTCGATTCTGTTCACCTCGTTGATTGCTTTTTGTGCACTATTAATTGTGTAAATAATTGTCAATTAGTACCTATAGACTACCAGCTCGCTTGCAAATCGATTGGGAATCGCAGCATTTCAGTAATTTACCTCTCAATAAAAGATTTTTCGATTGTATCCTCTCTGATTATTCTGCAAAATTCAAGCCAATTGTCGAAAATATTCGAGAGCGTAATTTTCACTGAAAAGGAATGAGTTATAAAATTCAAAAGGCGTGTAAAAATTTATTGTATCTGCCCAAAATATTGTGGAATTTTAATCTTTTGAACAATTTATATAGGTATTTTACTAATTTTTACGAGCCATTTATCGGATGCAGATGAAAATAACTTTCATCATATTTATAAAAATTCATACCCTCCATAGAGAGCCCTTTTAGACAAACTTTAGTTCTCATAGATAGCTTGAGGTATTCAGTTGAAATAATATACTTAATAATTATATTGCTTATAATATTTATTAATAAACATTTCAAGTATATAATTAAGTGTAATAGAAATATGTACTTACTTAGCCTTTCAAAACGTATTTCCGATTGATTAATTGTATCCAAAAGCTAAATTAATAATACTTCGTGAGGAAATTAGGGTGTAGAAAGAGATTAGAGATAGGTACATGCCGCAATTGATTCTTTATTTAGGTATATAGAAGATAGAATATACAGAAGAGCTTTAAACATCAAAATGATAAAAGTATGTTTTATAATAAGAATAATAAAGTGCCAATATAAAAATAATTAGAAATATTATCTGTCTGGGACACTCACGTGACAAAGGCCGGATCTTAAACTTGTGCGGCAACATTATGATCTTATTATTGTCACTCATAAAACAATAAATATTATACGTGTACTTACTAAAGTAAGTAAATAATAATACTTCTTCTTAAAAAAAATCAAAATAGAAGTTTGATGACAAAACATGAACTCAAACTATCAGGATTTGTGACTAAGATTTATTCAGCTTGTGTCTTGTCGTGTTCTTGCATTTTTATTAAACCGATGTTGTTATCAGCTTAGTTTGTTGTTTTCACAAAATTTTCTTCTATATAAATGTGACTCTCAATTGCTCCGGTTCATCAAATCCAAATTGTTACCAGTTTCATTTGAACTTGTACTCCCTACAAAATTTTCTTCTATTTCCAACGGAGTTTTATCCTTCGTTTCAGGCAAATATAAATACAAAAGAGTTGTAATAATAGATGATAAAATAGCAAAACATAAAAAACAACCTGCTAAGGTTAAAGTTTTGAATAAAAAAAGGCTTGATTTAATTGTGATGATCATGACGGTAGCGGCAACCACACCTACCATGATCGCGGCTGATCTTTGATATCTTATAGGAATTAATTCACCACATACGGATGTTAAAAGAACTATTGGACCACTGCTTATACCTACGGAATAAACACCTAGTAAGGATACTGTTACAAAATTATATTCAGGGATTAATTTTTGATAGATTAGATACAAATATAGACTAAGTATATACATACAGATTATAGCAAATAATGAAGTACTAAGTAAATAAGTTCTTCTTTTAAAGAACTGTGAAAAAATACAACCACAATAAATACTAAAAACAGTTATACCATCTAAAATTAACATTCCTCTGTAAGCAGCTGATTCATCTTCTGTTATCTTTTTAAGTAATTCTATAGCATACATACTACAAACTAACTTACCTGATAAATGGTACTGTAATACTATTAAAGTTGCCAATGAAACAGGCTTATAAAATGCTTTACTTGAAAATGTTTTGTACAAAGTTAAAAAATACTCTTTCGAGAATGTTGACCTTATATTGGACTGTTCTTTGGGTTTAAAGGAACGTAGAATATTTTCGAGTTCTTTTTCCGCCTCTTCTGACGTTCCTTTTAACCATCTATGTGATTTCATACATTCTACTGTTTTTCCATTTTGTGCTAACCAATAAGGTGATTCCGGCCATATAAAAACTGTTAAGGTATAAATGTTGCACACAAATGCTAAAATTGCAATATTTTTCCAGTTCAGGAATGTCCCAATAACATTGGAAACCCACATCCCCCAATATGAAGAAGCAGTTTTAATAGTCATGATTATTCCTCGATATTTTGGTGATACATATTCATTTATTGTTAAAGGGCCAATCACATGTAAGCATCCCAATACAATACCTAAAACGACTTCACCTATTAAAAGTTGTGTTAAATTTTTACATAAGTAAAGAACTAGAAACCCAACAAAGCAACTTAGGTAAATAAATATGAAAGTTTTCTTTCTGCCCGCAAATTGTGAAATCATCGGTAAAAGAATTACCCACGGTAGTGCTCCGAACGTAACAATGGATGCTGAAAAGGAAATGAAGGCTGTGTGATATATTTATGAATCAAAAACTTATTTGTTAAGATTTTGTCAGTTAAAATTATTTGTCATCCCTAAAAACATATACTATGAATGAATCAAGAGTCCATTAAACTTTCATTAGCCAAAGAAATGCTAGAAAAAAGAATAAAAATATTGAATAATACATTTGAGTTTAAGGTGATAAAAAATGTAAATAATTCTAAGATTTTAATTTATTATAAGTTTTGACTAGACGCTCAAATGGTTCGGAACGCCACTGCTCTTTGTCTGAACCTATTATGATTCAATCCAAATTAGCAATTACTATCCGCTTTTAACTTCGTACTTTGTTGTCAGATTTTTATTTAATGAATTCACAAAATTCAATATACTTTTTATTTAGTTTATTCGGTTTTGTTACTTACTAATCCACGATGCCATTTCATCGTCAATATCCGATGGTGATATTGATTCTTTCCGTAACTGTGCAATAAGTACAGTGGGTGCTCCGATATGTAAGCCATATAAAAAATAGAGTGTCCAAATTGTACTACTAAACAGCAACTGAAAATAATTTTTTAGTTACCATATTGTTCGTATTAATTTCATCCTTGTAATAATGATAATAATCTTTGTACTATTATGTATAAATGTGAAAGTTTGAAACTTTGTTACATTTAAAATTTCAACCAAATCGGTTCAGTTATTATGGCATGAAAGAGTAACAAATATCCAAACATCCAATCCTTCACATTTATTATATTACTAGCTGATGCCCGCGACTTCGTACGCGTGGATTGAGGTTTTTTTAATTCCCGTGAGAATTCTCTTATCCCTAAGCAATGGTGCTAACTTGACGGCAAAATGTTACATCACAGAAAAATACGAGAACATTTTAGCGAGCATTCTATCGAGCGTTCTGGCGACAATTGACGAGCGTCTAATAGAGCGTTCGCTAGAATTCTTAAGATGTTCGTAGCAATATTTGGCTCTATGCTTGGCTCGGCTCGTTGTTCAGTTCGACAAAAATAAAAACGGCGAATGCTCGATGTTCTGTTACAAGTGAATGCTCAAGTCTATCAGCACCTTATGGCCTCCCTAAAAGAAGACCTGCGCTCACTAGTGAGCCGTAGATGGGTTCCTGCTGCTGATGTTGTTGAGATTTGTGTGATTTTACTAAGCCAGTGCTCTTGGGCCTTCTTTTGGTCATTCTTCTTCATTTTTACTTCGAAACAAATTACGTAAAGATCCTTGCAATACTATTAGGGAGTTACCTGCCTAAGAAGCGGTGTCCAAGATGATTTCAGATTATTTTCACTAGCTTCAGCTTCATTTTCATCAGTATTCACGCCTTCATAATATCTTTGCTCGTCTTTATAAGATCCCATAATCACAATAAGTATTTTTAATCTATTATATACACTTTTATAATGTCGATAAAATTGCGTCTTTATCTAAGTAATATTTGTTATTAATTTTTAAAGAATATTAAAATAAATAGATGACTAATTTAAAAGGGAAACACTGTAAGACTTGTTTACGAAACCAGCACAGCTTATAAAATAGTATGTTTAATATGGAATATCCTTTTGTTGATTTTTTTAGGGTTCTGTATACAAAGCATACGTCCCGTACCCCGTTCCACATAATTTTATTAGGTGGAGGTTATTAAAAAATTAGTGACCTCCTTAATGATAAAGTTACATGGTATCAATCGGCTTAGCATCGGGCTGTCCACAAGATAGTCTAATAACTTATTACATTGTAATACTATGTTTTGTTGTGAAAAGAGCAACTGCTGAGTTTTTTGCCGGCTCTACTCGACAGAACCTGCATTCCAAACCGGTGGTAGAGTCTTGACGTGTCATAAGAACTACTATTTGACCTACAAGAAATAAATAATTTTCAATATTGAATTATTTTAAAGGGTGCTAACGGGTTCCTATTACTAAACCTCTGACTAAACCTCTGATATCTGTCCGTCCACCAGTCCGTCTGTCTGTCAGCGGACCGTCTTATAAACCGATTACGTATCTACAGTCCTACATACTTAAAATATTCACAAAATGTGTATTTCTATTGCCGCTATTGCAGCAAATAATACATAATCACACTAATATTATAAAGGTGAAAGTTTGAATGTGTGTGTTTGTTTGTATGTGTATGTTTGCGTATGTTTGTTATTCTTTCACGTCACAACGAATGAACCAATTTGGCTGAAATTTGGAATGGTGATAGCTCATGCCCAGCATTAGCACATAGGCTACATTTTATCTCAGTAAATTAAAGACCTTAACCACGCGGACGACGTCGCGTAAAAAATCAAATAAAAGAATACAATCGCTGTTACAATGATAAGAAAACCTTCGCGTGTGAGTCCGACTCGCGCTTGGCTAGTTTTTTACTCCGTACCAGTTTGTCCTGATATATTCGGAATTTTAATGTTATTGGCCGAGAGACCTTGGGAAATTAAGATCATCTTGATAAAAGTTGATTTTTTTTGGCAATCCTTTTGATTTGCATAATTTTGGTAAATTAAATCTACCAGCTGATTCATGAATCAGTGGGCACTTCTGGTCGCGTAACACATTTATTGTCGAAACCCTTCTCATTTATAGAAAAGTGTCATAGTTTTGAGGTTATGGTATTGAGTTTATAAATATTAATTATTATACATATAACTATTTCTAATAAAATAAGAGCCATACTAATAAATTAATGTGAAAATGATTGCAATCTCTCTAAATATTTGAAATTTGGCTGAAATTAAATCTAACGGGAGCGAAGCTCCTCAGCAAAAGCTTGTTTTCATATAAGGTTCTGCTAATCTGTGAAGTTAAGGACATCAGCATATTATGAAAATGTTGTCTTCAGGTCTGCATAATCTTGCTGAGTTTCAAACTATTCTCAATATTACAAGTATCTTCTATATTGATAATCTACATAATATTAACTTATTATTAGTCTCAGGTATGCAGGTTTCCTGACGATATTATCTTAACCGCTGAAACATCGTTGATATTTAATTGATTGATATGATGATTAAATTAATGTCCTAGTGAGCTCTATATTTTCGAAATCCACAAGAAAGTGTAGCTACACTGAGAATTACAAGTGTACACAGCATCGGTGGATTCGGGTGAATGGTGAAGTCATACAAGCAATAAATAATTCGATGATAATAAAAATTAACTAAGTAGGTACCTGATAATCTTTCATACACTTGCTATAGTCGATTTTTATCTAGCTAATAGATGTTTTGAAACCTCTAACTAATTCGTGGTTGTTACCCACTAACATACAAATGTAGATATGATGTCATTTTATAATAATTATTATTACGTTATGTTCAATTTCATAACGCGTTCACAGTTAAAATAATAATAATATAATTAAAATTTTAATCTACTTTTGCAAATAGCAAAGTTTATTTCGTGTCACGGAAATTACAAGCTTTTTCACCGCGACACAGTCATAAAGTTATTAATGTGGCGTAATTAATATGTCTTGTGGTGCAATTATACGTCGCTCGTCTGCCTAATAGCTTAGGTAAGTACAAGAAGGCTTCTTTTGTAGCTTACCTGCTCAAAATAGCCGTTTTGTCTTATCTTTTAATGAATTCATATATAAATGTTGCCAACATGTAATTTTATTTTACGAATATAGACATCTAAGAATACATTGTTAGGCATCTCGTGGACTTTGCTGTTAGCATCTGCTGGATCTCCAGACCAATAAGTTAAAGACATCGCATAAACATAACAATACATAGTACAAGGATAAAAGCTTAAAAACTGTAATCGAATATGGAATATTTAATGTAATGTGTAAAATGTAGCCTATCTTACGTCTCTTTCACAAAAACTAGCCTCTAGTTTAAGTGTATGGTGGAACATTACTATATATATAGCTACTCGTGCTGATTCACTGATTGACTCACTGACTCACTGACTCACTGACTCATTGATCACCTCTCCTGTAAAATTTTGTATGGAAAAATTTTTTTTCACTCACGGTTTCGTATAGAGGAGAAAAATTCATTCGGAACAAAAATATGGAGAGAGCTGATGATTGAGGATTTCGGAGACGGGTGAGGAGCACCGGCCAGGGTATCGAAGATAGGTGGGGGGTGTTCAACCAAATGTCACTCGAAACTTCATCCAATTGGCAGAGAGCCGAAAAAAAATTCCAAAATGGCGGATTCAAGATGGCGGCCATACAAATTTCGCCGGTGTCTATCTCGGAGACTATAAGAGATGGAAGAGTGGTTTCTTGGAAAAAGGTGATCAGGACCCGAAGGTCTACTTGATGTATTAAAAAAAATTCAAGATGGCGGATTTTTTATTTTTTCATACAAAATATATGCAAGACTTTAATACGGTTCTTTTTCAAAATTTCTGATGGTTTCGTATAGGGGATAAAAATTCATTTGGTGAAAAAATATGGAGAGACCTGATGGTTGAGGATTTCGGAGACGGGTGAGGAGCACGGCCAGGGTATCGAAGATAAGTGGGGAGTGTTCAAACAAAAGTCACTCGAAACCTCATCCAATTGGCAGGAAGCTGAAAAAAATCTCCAAAATGGCGGATTCAAGATGGCGGCCATACAAATTTCGTCGGTGTCTATATCGGAGACTATAAAAGATGGAAGAGTAATTTCTTGGAAAAAGGTGATCAGGACCCGAAGGTCTACTTGATGAATAAAAAAAAATTCAAGATGGCGGATTTACAAAATATATGCAAGACTTTGATACGTTCCTTTCCGCTGATGGTTTCGTATAGAGGATAAAAATTCATTTGGAGGAAAAATATGGAGAGAGCTGATGGTTGAGGATTTCGGAGACGGGTGAGGAGCTCGGCCAGGGTATCGAAGATAGGTGGGGAGTGTTCAAACAAAAGTTGCTCCAAACCTCATCCAATTGGCAGAGAGCTGAAAAAAACTTTGAATTGGCGCATTCAAGATGGCGGCCATACAAATTTCGTCGGTGTCTATCTAGGAGACTATAAAAGATGAAAGAATGGTTTCTTTGAAAAAGATGATCAGAATGCGAAGGTCTACTTGATGATGAGAAAAAAATTCAAGATGGCGGATTTTTTTTTTCATAAAAAATATATTATGCAAGACTACGATAGGGTTCCTTTTCAAATGGTTTCGTATCGAGGACATAAATTCATTTGGAGGAAAAATATTGAGAGAGCTGATGATTGAGGATTTCGGAGACGGGTGAGGAGCACCGGCCAGGGTATCGAAGATAGGTGGGAGGCGTTCAAACAAATGTCACTCAAAACCTCATCCAATTGGCAGAGAGCTGAAAAAAACTTGCAAAATGGCGGATTCAAGATGGCGGCCATACAGATTTCGAAAAAGATGATAAAGACCCGAAGATCTACTTGGTGAACAGAAAAACCGCGGTTCGCTTTAGCGAGCCGCGCACCCACGCGCCCTACTAGTATATTATATGAATACATACATATGTACATACATATATAGACTGCTAATGCTTTGAATTTTGAATTCTTTTTAAAGGTTACCGACGGGATCCCATTACTAAGGCTCTGCTGTCCGTCCGTCCACCAGTCCATCAGTCTGAACCTGTCAGGATTACATATAGGCGACATTCTATCTCGGTAAAGTAAACAGTTCTCGCGGGAATTAAAAAACCTTAATCCAGCATATGAAGTCGCGGGCATCAGCTAGTTGTGCATATGAGCTGGTGTATGGCGAGCCCGATTGTCTGGCTTATTTGTAGGCTTACTAGTCTGTTCAATAAGTCTTGTTCATGGCAACGTAGTGCGTGAAACCGTGGTGTAGAGATAGGTACATGCCGCAATTGATTCTTTATTTAGGTATACCTAAATAAAGAATCAATTGCGACTAGAAGATAGAATATACAATAGAGCTTTAAACTTCAAAATGATAAAAGTATGTTTTATAATAAGAACAATAAAGTGCCAATATAAAAATAATTAGGAATATTATCTGTCTGGGACACTCACGTGACAAAGGCCGGATCTTAAACTTGCGCGACAACATTATGATCTTATTATTGTCACTCATAAAATAATTAATACGTGTACTTACTAAAGTAAGTAAATAATATTCCTTCTTCTTAAAAACAAATTCAAAATAGAAGTTTGATGACAAAACATGAACTCAAACTATCAGGATTTGTGACTAAGATTTATTCAGCTTGTGTCTTGTCGTGTTCTTGCATTTTTATTAAACCGATGTTGTTACCAGCTTAGTTTGTTGTTTTCACAAAATTTTCTTCTATATAAATGTGACTCTCAATTGCTCCGGTTCATCAAATCCAAATTGTTACCAGTTTCATTTGAACTTGTACTCCCTACAAAATTTTCTTCTATTTCCAACGGAGTTTTATCCTTCGTTTCAGGCAAATATAAATACAAAAGAGTTGTAATAATAGATGATAAAATAGCAAAACATAAAAAACAACCTGCTAAGGTTAAAGATTTGAATAAAAAAAGGCTTGTTTTAATTGTGATAATCATGATGGTAGCGGCCACCATACCTACCATGATAGCGGCTGATCTTTGATATCTTATAGGAATTAATTCACCACATACGGATGTTAAAAGGACTATTGGACCACTGCTTATACCTACGGAATAAACACCTAATAATGATATTGTTATAAAATTGTGCTCAGGGATAAATTTTTGATGGATTAGATACAAATATAGACTAAGTATATACATACAAATGATGGCAAATAAAGAAGTGCTAAGTAAATATGTTCTTCTTTTAAAGAACTGTGAAAAAATGCAACCACAATAAATACTAAAAACAGTTATACCATCTAAAATTAACATTCCTCTGTAAGCAGCTGATTCATCTTCTGTTATCTTTTTAAGTAATTCTAGAGCATACATACTACAAACTAACTTACCTGATAAATGGTACTGTAATGCTATTAGAGTTGCCAACGAAACCGGCTTATAAAATGCTTTACTTGAAAATGTTTTGTACAAAGTTAAAAAATACTCTTTCGAGAATATTGACTTTCTATTGGACTGTTCTTTGGGTTTAAAAGAACGTAGAATATTTTCGAGTTCTTTTTCTGCCTCCTCTGACGTTCCTTTTAACCATCTATGCGATTTCATACATTCTGCTGTTTTTCCATTTTGTGCTAACCAATAAGGTGATTCCGGCCATATAAAAACTGTTAAGGTATAAATGTTGCACACAAATGCTAAAATTGCAATATTTTTCCAATTCAGGAACGTTCCAATAACATTAGAAACCCACATCCCCCAATATGAAGAAGCAGTTTTAATAGTCATGATTATTCCTCGATATTTTGGTGATACATATTCATTTATTGTTAAAGGGCCAATCGCATGTAAGCATCCTAATACAATACCTAAAACGACTTCACCTATTAAAAGTTGTGTTAAATTTTTACATAAGTAAAGAACTAAAAACCCAACAAAGCAACTTAGGTATATAAATATGAAAGTTTTCTTTCTGCCGGCAAATTGTGAAATTATCGGTAAAAGAATAGCCCATGGTAGTGCTCCAAACGTAACAATGGACGCTGAAAAGGAAATGAAAGCGGTGATATATATTTATGAATCAAAAACTTATTTGTTAAGATATAGATTTTGTCAGTTAAAATTATGGTCATCCTTAAAAACATATACTATGAATGAATCAAGTGTCCATTAAACTTTCATTAGCCAAAGAAATGCTAGAAAAAAGAATAAAAATATTGAATAATAGATTTGAGTTTTAGGTGATGAAAAATGTAAATAATTGTAAGAATTAACTTTATTATAAGTTTTGACTAGAAGCTCAAATGGTTCGGAACGCCACTGCTCTTTGTCTGAATCTATTATGATTCAATCCAAATCAGCAATTATTATCCGCTTTTAATTTCGTACTTTGTTGTCAGATTTTTATTTAATGAATTCACAAAGTTAAATATACTTTTTAGTTTATTTAGTTTTGTTACTTACTAATCCACGATGCCATTTCATCGTCAATATCCGATGGTGATATTGATTCTTTCCGTAACTGTGCAATAAGCACAGTGGGTGATCCGATATGTAATCCATATAAAAAATAGAGTGTCCAAATTGTACTACTCAGCAGTAACTGAAAATAATTTTTTAGTTACTATGTTGTTCGTTTTATTTTCATCCTTGTAATAAAGATAATAATCTTTATAATGTTATGTATAAATGTGAAAGTTTGAAAGTTTGGAGGTTTGTTACGTTTAAGATTTCTACCAAATCGGTTCAGTCATTATGGCATGAAAGAGTAACAAATATCCAAACATCCAATCTTTTGTGAATAAATGATCTATCTGTCTGTCTATCTATCTTTCACATTTATTATATTAGCAGATACCCGCGATTTCGTTCGCGTGGATTAAGGTTTTTTTAATCTCGCAGGAACTTTCTTATTTCCCGGGATAAAAAGCTTATGTTCAGTTCAGTCTTTGTTTCGTGATTGAGTAACAAACATCCAAACATCCACACTTTCTCATTTATAATACTCGTCTTAGTAGGATAGTAGGATTAATATTAACAGGATTACTAAAAGGCCTCGACTTCGTCGGCGTGGATTCAGGTTTTTTTTTTAAATTCCCGCGGAAACTCTTTAATTTTTCGGGATAAAAAGTAGCCTATGTGTTATTCCAGACTATAGTCTATCTCTGTGCCAAACAGTCAAATCGGTTTAGTTGTTGCGGCGTGATTAACAAACATCTATTCATGGCCTCCCTAAGAGAAGACCTGCGCTCAGTAGTGAGCTGTTATTTTTTTTTTTTTTAATTTATTTAAACAACAAAAATACACAAAAATATTACTCATTACTATCTCGCCAAACTGGTGGGCCAGTTTGTTGGCGAGGTGGCGCTCTTATTAATATTCAACATATTATCATGCTAACTTACTTGCTAACAAATATAAATATAAGAATAAGAAAAATCAAACAAACATTACTAATGGTATCACTAGCATAAACAAAAGAAAAGAAAATCATACAAAAAAAAAGAAAAGAAAAAGTTAACAATCATAAATACACAAGAATTATTTCATTATCCATTCATTCATTCATTCAGTCAGTGAAGGAGTCCATAAGTAAGTGTTCCTATAACTTTTTCTTAAGGACTCCTTCACTGACCTTTGGGGTGCTGCGGCTGATATTGATGATAGTGAGATTGTGTGATTTTAGTAAACGGGTGGTCTTGGGTCTTCTCTTGGTCATTCTTACTTCGAAACAAATTACTTAAACATCCTTGTAATATAGAGTATTAAATATTAGAGAGTTACCTGCCTAAAAAGCAGTATCCAAGATGACTTCAGATTATTTTCACCAGCTTCGGCTTCATTGTCATCAGTATTCACTCCTTCATATCTTTGCTCGTCTTTATAAGATCCCATAATCACAATATATATTATATTGTGGTATTTTTAAATCTATAATATACACTTTTATAGTGTCGATCGAAACTGCGTGTTTATCTTAGTAATATTCCTTATTAATTTTTAAAGAATATCAAAATAAATAGGTGACTAATTTTAAAAGGGAAGCAATGTAAGACTTGTTTACTAATGCAGCACAGCTTATAAAATAATTTATGTTTGTATAAAATATTCTTTTGTTAAATTTTTGTTTAGGGTTCCGTACCCAAAGCGTACGTCCCGTACACCATTCCACAGTAAAAACACATATTTTATTAGGTGGCGGTTACTGTTATACAAAATTAGTAACTTTCTTAATGATAAAGTTGCATGGTATCAATCGGCTTGGCATCCAGCTGCCCACAAGATAGTCTAATAACTTATTACATTGTAATAAGTTATTAGACGATGTTTTGTTATGAAAAGAGCAACTGCTGAGTTTCTTGTCGGCTCTTCTCAGCAGAATCTGCATTTCGAACCGGTGGTAGAGTTTCAACGTGTCATAAAAGCTACAAATTGGCCTACAAGAAATAAATAATTTTGAATATTGAATTATTTTAAAGGGTGCGAACGGGATCCTATTACTAAGCCTCTAATTAAGTACTAATTTTAAGTATGTAGGTCCATACCTACATACTTAAAATTTTCACAGCAGAGAATTTTAAGTATGTAGGTATGTACCTACATACTTAAAATTTTCACAAAATTTGTATTTCTATTATACATAATCACACTAATATTATAAAAGTGAAAGTTTCTATGTGTGTGTTTGTGTATGTTTGTTATTCTTTCACGTCACAACGAATGAACCAATTTGGCTGAAATTTGGAATGGAGATAGCTCATACCCAGGATTAAAGTAAACTAAATAACTTAATCCACGCGGACGAAGTCGCGGGCATCATCTAGTAAAAAATCAAATAATAGAATATAATCGCCGTTACAATGATAAGAAAACCTTCGTGTGTAAGTCCGACTCACACTTGGCTAGTTTTTTTACTCCGTACCAGTTTGTCCTGATATATTCAGAATTTTAATGCTATTGGCCGAGAGACCTTGAAATTATGATCATGTTTCTGATAAAAGTTAATTTTTTTTGACAATCCTTTTGATTTGCATAACTTTGCTAAATTAAATCTACCAGCTGATACATGAATCAGTGTGCACTTCTGGTTAGAGGTTCGCACCGGAGCGGAATTTCGAGCACCGGTAAAAATCACCGGTGATTTGCCAATTCACCGGAGATCTCCGGTGAATTCGAACATAGACTTAGCATCAATTAAAATGTTTTTAACTGTGACTGTTCTAGTACAATGCAATGTAATTTTAAGCGCGTTTGATATCTTGTGAACTACAAATGATATTAGATGTAGGTATTGTAAAGGTTTTTAACAAAAAAATATTTTAAAAATATCAAGAAAAAAAATATTTTACTTTATTATGATAATTATTATTTAAGTAGGGAGGAAATAATCATAAAGTAATTGTATTTGAATAAATGTTATTAAATAATAAACAATGTTGATCAGCAAACTTCTATTTATTTAAATAAAATTACTTGAGTTATGATTCAGTAATAACCGGTGCAACACCTGTTTTTTTTCCGGTGTTTTACCGATTACTTTCACCGGAGAATCACCGGTGATTCTCCGGTGATCACTGCTCCGGTGCAAACCACTACTTCTGGTCGCGTAACACATTTCCTGTCGAAACCCTTCTAATTTATGGAAAACTGTCATAGTTTTGAGGTATTGAGTTTATAAATATTATTATAAATATATTTATTTCTAACTAACTGTGCCCGCGACTTCGTTCGCGTGGAATAGTGACTTTTCGGGCAGCATATTTTGAATTACATATACCGTCGACGCTCAGGCGCGAGGCGTGTAGTACGTAGGTACTCTGTACGTTAAAAATGTTCGCCGTGATTCTTTAAATTGACATAACTTTTTTATTTATGAACCGATTGACATGAAATAAACACTAAATGTTAAGTGAAGCTTACTACAATATATTAGTGAAAACTGTATCTAAATCGAATAAGCCGTTTCTGATATTAGCGTGCACAAACACACAGACAAACATACAAACAGACAAAAAAAAATTAATTACAATTTCGGGTTGGGCATCGATATAATAACAACCCCTACTACTTTTTTTTTATATATTTCCATTGTACAGACACCACTTTTCTACAATTTTATTATATGTATAGATAAAATAAGAGCCATAAATTAATGTGAAAATTATTGCAATCTCTCCTAAATATTTGAAATTTGGCTGAAAATTAAATCTAACGTGAGCAAAACTCCTCAGCAAAAGCTTGTTTTCATATAAGGTTCTGCTAATCTGTGAAGTTAAGGACATCAGCATATTATGAAAATGTTGTCTTCAGGTCTGCATAATCTTGCTGAGTTTCAAACTATTCTCAATATTACAAGTGGTATATTCTATACTGAATCTACATAATATTAACTTATTATTAGTCTCAGGTATGCAGGTTTCTTGACGAAATTATCTAAACCGCTGAAACACCATTGATATTTAATTGATTGATATGATGATTAAATTAATGTGCTAGTGAGCTCTATATTTTCGAAATCCACCCGAAAGTGTAGCTACACTGAGAATTACAAGTGTACACAGCATCGGTGGATTCGGGTGGATGGTGGAGTCATACAAGCAATAAATAATTCGATGATAATAAAAATTAACTAATTAGGTACCTGATAATCTTTCATACACTTGCTATAGTCGATTTTTATTTAGCTAATAGATGTTTTGAAACCTCTAACTAATTCGTGGTTGTTACCCACTAACATACAAATGTAGATATGATGTCATTTAATAATAATTATTATTACGTTATGTTCAATTTCATAACGCGTTCACAGTTAAAATAATAATAATATAATTAAAATTTTAATCTACTTTTGCAAATAGCAAAGTTTATTTCATGTCACGGAAATTACAAGCTTTTTCACCGCGACACAGTCATAAAGTTATTAATGTGGTGTAATTAATATGTCTTGTGGTGCAATTTAACGTCGCTCGTCTGCCTAATAGCTTAGGTAAGTACACGAAGGCTTCTTTTGTAGCTTACCTGCTCAAAATAGCCGTTTTATCTTATCTTTTAATGAATTCATATATAAATGTTGCCAACATGTAATTTTATTTTACAAATATAGACATCTAAGAATATTTTGTTGGGCACATCGT
The DNA here is from genome assembly GCA_933228805.2 of Hipparchia semele. Classification (NCBI taxonomy): domain Eukaryota; kingdom Metazoa; phylum Arthropoda; class Insecta; order Lepidoptera; family Nymphalidae; genus Hipparchia; species Hipparchia semele. The sequence goes on from OW121718.1 coordinate 6,485,983, forward strand.
GGACTTTGCTGTTAGTATCTGCTGGATCTCCAGACCAATAAGTTTAAAGACATCGCATAAACATAACAATACATAGTACAAGGATAAAAGCTTAAAAACTGTAACCGAATATGGAATATTTAATGTAATGTGTAAAATGTAGCCTATCTTACGTCTCTTTCACAAAAACTAGCCTATAGTTTAAGTGTATGGTAGAACATATATTATATGAATAGATACATACATATGTACATACATATAAAGACTGCTAATGCTTTTAATTTTGAATTCTTTTTAAAGGTTGCCAACGGGATCCTATTACTAAGGCTCTGCTGTCCGTCCGTCCACCAGTCCATCTGTCTGAACCTATCAGGATTACATATAGGCGACATTCTATCTCGTTAAAGTAAACAGTTCTCGCGGGAATTAAAAAACCTTAATCCAGCGTATGAAGTCGCGGGTATCAGCTAGTTGTGCATATGAGCTGGTGTATGGCTAGCGCGAGTGTCTGGTGTATTTATAGGCTTACTGGTCTGGTCAATAAGTCGTGTTCATGGCAGCGTAGTGCGTGAGAACCCTTATATTATACTAGCTTTAACCCGCGGCTTCGCTCACGTTAGGTTCGATTTTTAAAACCCCTATTTTACCTCCTTCGGGGTTGAATTTTGAAAAATCCTTTCTTAGCGGATGCCTACATCCTAATAGCTACCTGCGTGCCAAATTTCAGCTCGATCGGTCCAGTGGTTAGAGCTGTGCGTTGATAGACCAGTCAGTCAGTCAGTCAGTCAGTCAGTCAGTCAGTCAGTCACCTTTGCCTTTTATATATGTACGCCTATATATTATAATATCTCAGCATAAGCTGAGATATATAATATATAGGCGTACTCTGACTCAGCTCAGACTCAAGGTAGAGGATAAAACGAGACACAAACATGCTGTTGGGGATGCATTGCTTTGACATAAATCTATCTCGTTTTCACCCTGTCTTGAGTCTGAGCCGAATGAGAGTGCGGCCTATAGATTTCAGGCTTAAGCTTCTAATCAAGTCCTGCTCTGAATACGATAAGGTAAAGCAAAATAAACAAGCGAGAAGTTTTAAATTAAATAAAGCCTTTTACACAATCATGGTGGAAACCGGATTATCAAATTGTTATTCGTTTCTAAACTCGGCACCAGTCAGGTGTAAAATAGATTTACAAAAATTCTCCTCTCAGGTATAATTTAATAAATAAAAAAAACCTGTAAGAGGGGTAACGAGGGACGACCCGTAATTAAAATTCCCCGTATTTAAAATTCTTTATGCATAGTTTTAGGGTTTCGCACCTCATTTTTCTGTTTCATGTGAGGCTTTGGACGGAAATATGTAGCTACCAGCCTGCCGTTAAAAACGTGGTGCTAAGCGATTTAGCGTTCCGGTACGATGGCATGTAAAAGCCGATTAGGTATCCGTATAATTTACCCTACTTCACGCCGTCCAAGTTAGCCCGCTACCATTTCAGATTGCATTAACACTTATCAACAAATATAAAATATACATTTACGCTTTGAGTACTTTGCTTAATGGAAAAACCGCTATCTTACATATGCAATCCGAGCGTATGCAGAAATAAAATTTAACTTACATAAAATATACATGCTAATTTTTAAATATTAATACTTATTACACAAGTATTAATAACATAGTTCGAAGAGCTGATGGTCGATGGGGTCCCAAGGTGCTGGAGTGGCGACCCCGCACCGGGAAGCGCAGTGTTGGCAGACCCCCCACTAGGTGGACCGACGACATCAAACGAGTTGCAGGGAGACGCTGGATTCAGGCGGCGCAAGACCGAGATCTGTGGAGGTCCATGCAAGAGACTTATGTCCAGCAGTGGGCGTCCATAAGTTGAAGAAGAAGAAGACACAAATATATAGTTACAGCAGAGACATAATATTTAATACATTAAATACGTATATGAATAAACTTATTATATTATATATATTATAAATACTGTCATACATACATATTACCTACTTACATATTATTTCATTACATATTTTTTTTAATATTATAATCTATAATGTGTAAATAATAATACTCGTATATGGATGGATTTAGCCCAGATTTAAAAGCAAAAGTTAAATTGTTACTTATGTTTATGACGCATGAAAGAGAAATAGTAAAGCAAGAAGTTATGCATTATCCAATTTGTAGTGGATTAGTTTGATAATTTCTTTGAAATATTAAAATGTTTAAATGAAAAAAATATCCCAACTAAGCATTAAACTATTGTAGAAGCTAGCAAGAAGTACTTTAACTAACCCGATCTAGTTCTATTAAAGCCTCGAGCGAAAGATTTAAAAGCGTTTAGTGGAAACTAACTCGGCGGTTTGTTCAACTAATGAATATGGTAAAAGTTTTGTAATTTCCACTAACTTTGTTTGAATTTTCTTTGTTTTCTTTTCTCAACATTAGGTTTTGCACGCGACTTCGTCCGCATGGAGTTAAAAATCCCGCGGGAAACATCTATTTTTCCTGGACGAAGAGTAGTCTATGTTACTCTCCAAATCTTCAACTATACTCTTGCAAAAAATCAGGTCGATCTGTCGCACCCTTACTGCGTGATGGAACGACAAACAAACAATAAATTTTCGCATCTATATAATCTAAGGATAAAAAACTATAATGTTATAAAATAATATTATACGGGAGGATAGGATTCCTGGAAAACTTCTAACATTGTTTGATTAACGAAAACAGGTTACAACATTAAGTAGAGGGTTAACAAACTAGGTACCTAAGTAAATAACTATTTTAAATAGTGGTTTTTGTTGTTGTTTGAGATTACATTAAAAGCTCTAAGGGCCGAAAATGCTTGAATTTCAGAGGATTGATAAAAGCGTCCCTAATTGGTTCTTAAAGGTCAGACCAGAAATATAACAATTGTTAGAGGAGGATAGATTTTTATAATGCTGACAGTGCCTTCCTATTCGTCAAAAAAGCGATTTGAATATTTTTTTATTTTGCGTAATACAAGGATGATTTAAAAATAAGAAAAAAAGGAAAACCCAAAAGAACAGCTGAAAAATCCAAAAAATTTAAATATTTGTATAAGAATTTTCAATCGACGTGGACGTAATAATTGAGAACCTGGGAAATGACATAGGCTATTCTTATAGGCTTATACCGGAAAATACCGGAAAATAAAAGAGTTCCCGCGGCATTTTAAAAAATAATTACACGCGGAAGAAGTCGTGGGCATCAGCTAGTTGTAACTAAAATAGGTTCTTGGAGAACGAATATTCTGTAGCTATAGGTACGTGATGTCGTAAAATTCTTTGTCTAAAGATTAAATTATTACCTATACAAATAAAGTAATTATTACTTCTGTCGCGAAACGTCATATAAAGAGAACGCGTTCATAGCATCGCGATGTAGCAAAACCGTCTGCTACAAACGTTAGCTCCAGAGCTAGTTGGAAATAATTCTCGCAAACAATGAAATTGTTACTAATTTATTTCCCAGCCGCAACAAAGCGAGATGTCACATGAAAAATACGTGGATGCGGTTGGATGGGACATTCCTCGGATGAAACACGTAACATTTTATGTGTCACACCCCCAGTTTTACGTTCACCATCGTTACGTAGTTATGGTTTGGTCACTTAGAAATCACCAACTTCTTTTTTACGCATTATTTAACGCAGTGATGTGCCAACATTTTAAAACAAAAGATAGAGCATATTAAATTCTCTTATATTTGCTCTCCTCTATATTTCCTCGTAGGAAACTTTGCACTTATTTACCGCCTTACCAGAACAAGTGTAAATTATAAAATGCATTATTGTAAAACAAGCTTTTAGTAGCTGTTAATTAAGAAACCAAAAGTTAAAAAAAAAAAAAAAAAAAATTATTTACTGTAGACCAACTTGAAGCTCTTATGACACGTCAAGACTCTATTACCGGTTCGAAATCCAAAATGGCGTCTATCAGGTAGGTTCAAAAAAGAAATCATAGCGCAAGCAGTCCATCGTTAGTCATATAGATTAAAGATAGAGGTCAGTGGTTGGAGCGCTAGAGGGAGGAGCACAAACTTAGTCAGGACAAAAAAAAAACTGTTAGCATAGTTGGTAATTTCTAAGAAGTCAGAGCTCACGTTTAAGTCACATTACGTTTCGCCTCTCACAGTGAACAATACAAACGATTTAAAACTTGGAGGAGCGCCGAGGAAATTGCGAGCAATTTATGACATTAATCTAGACATTAAATGAAATTTTACACTCGTATGCAATCTTGGGGAGTGTTTTGTTTTTCTTCTCTGAATCTAACTGTGCTATTCATCATTTAGAAAATTATTTTAGAGAAATACTACTACCTACTACTATTTAAATACTCTTTTAATTGATAATATTATTATCATCGAAGTCTAACGCTTAGAAACGCAATAGTCGGCGCTGTGATAACCCTTTTTAGTTAGCCTTCAAAGGCCGACTACGCATTATCGTCGCGATAGTACGACGAGCTCACAGAAAATGATTAAAAAATGACGCACGTGAAAGGTGTCATAATTCATCGCAATAACCATCAAAAGCGTAATTATCAGTACCAGACCAGAAAATTACATGGCACTCACACATTCATTGCTTGTTTTGAGCCTACGACAGCTTTACAGGTTAACATAGGTATTTAGTCAACCCCTCGGGCATTAACCCAGTTCCTATATTTAGGGCCGAGTTCACCAACGTAAAATAAGTCTTATCTGAGCATAAATTAGATATTTTGGCAGATTTTCAATAGAAAAACTGTCAGAACGTCCAGTTCATTCCTCGGTTAAACGTGACCTGATGTTGGTGAAATCAGTACTTGGATAATAACACCTATCGGTAATCTAATGCTTATAGGTGCGGACTGAAAACTAAAAGGTCGGTTTAATCCCACTAAATACACTTCTATTCTACTTACGTAGCCGCGATACCTTTTTTATTATTATTAGCGTGCGCTCAGTGGCAAAATTGGCGAGTATGATTTTGAGCCGACGTGTAGTCAAAATTACTGTAGGTATAGAATAGAATAGAAATCTTTTTTATTCAAATAAACTTTTACAATTGCTTTTGAATTATCGATGAATCTACCACTGGTTTGGAATGACTTTCCTGCCGAGAAGAGCCAGCAAAAAAATCGGCGGTTGCTCTTTTAAAAAAAAAAAATTTTACAATAGGTATCAAAACCATGCTATGTATACAGTGTTTCCACAAAGAAGTTTCAAAAATACATACCTACACACAATCCAAGAAGTACATGTTAAGACGGGCAGACAGAAAGTAGACCCATTCCCGTTGGTGGCACCCGTTCACGAGCATGACGCATATAATTACACAGATTCTCGGAATTAAAATACTTTTACAAATTTTATTACAGTTTCAGTTTTTCCTTTTAACAAACTTCAACAAAAATTAACATTGTACAGCATAGGTAGTAATTAGCCACTTAAAAGCTCCCACTTCAAAAAAACATTTTATTACACATTTGACGGTTTTATTTTCCGCATTAAATAAAACTTCGAGTAGGTATGCTTATGTTTTCAGTATATTTACAACGACCGACCTTAAATTATAAAATTCCTGCATTTTTATTTAAGAGCAGAACTGGAAACACAAAGGGAAAAAGTATAATTGAAGGCACTCTGCAAGCTACTCACAAATAACGTTATCTCCTCTCAGCTAGAAAGAAAGATGACCTAATTTGACTATTCTGGGCAATAATTTATAGTAGCAAGTTAAAGTGACTGTGACAAGTTCTAGATTTAACAGATTTGATTTCGAATTCGAAAGACGGTGTTCTCGGATTTTATATTGAGGATTTTTTATTAAGATTGACGCAATTGAAATAAAATCCCGATATAGTTCTTTCATCTCACGAGGGCGCGTAAGTTTTACTTGATGGTTACGTCGTATACATGCACACTGTGTAAGTGTGTGTGCCTGTCAGGAGCCTAGGTGGGAGCGGTCAGGCGCGAGCAAGCTCTCAATCCCACTTATATAGATACGACACACACACAACCATGAGCCACGAGCTGTCATGAATTGCAAGAACTATAGAACACTAGCTTTTGCCTCCGCGACTTCGTCCGCGTGGAATTAGGTATTGGGGTGGAATTTTCAAAAACTGTGACACACGTACTTTTTTATTTTTAACTGAAAGCTCAAATACCAACTTTGATGGAAACAGCTTGAAAAATGACGGAGTTTCATATAAACTTCCATCCCCTATTTAAACCCCTTAAGGGTGGAATTTCCAATAATCCTTTCTTAGTGTGCGTCTACGTCATAAATGGAACCAACTGTAAAAATTTCAAGTTTCTAACTTCAGTAGTTTAGGCTGTGCGTTGATATCTCAGTCAGTCAGTCAGGACTTTGAATTTTATATATATAGATATAGATTAATAATTTTGAAAAACCAATGTAGTGAAAAATAACTGAAGTATGAACCTACTCGTAGTTGCATTGTATGAGTATGCTAGAAAAGCTCACTCGTGCCAACATACGTCCTAACTATTTTTATTTGCATAGTCCACAGCTATAACGTTTTATTCAGGTTACACGTGAGAATCGAGTGGAATTTGGTATCTATTCAAAAGCTTGGGCTTAGCAAAGCTTTAAAGTTTACATAGATTTTTTTCCTACAATCCGCGAGGCATAAGCTCAGAATTGAATTTGTGCGAACCCGCAGTCGTGGTCATAGTGCAGACTAGAATCAAATATAAAAGAATAGACTGATGTGACAACCTCCCTGGCGCAGTGGTGAGCACTATGGTCTTACAACTGGGAGGTCTCGGGTTCGATTCCCGGCGGTAACAAATTAATTAATAATTTCTAAATTGTCTCTGGTCTGATCTGGTGGGCCGCTTTGGCCATGACTTGTTATACCCCTTCCAAGTTAGCTCGCTACCATCTTAAACTGCATTGTCACTTACCACCAGGTGAGATCGCAGTCAAGGGCTATCTTCTCATCGAATAATAAAAAAAAAAACTAGAATAGAAAACTTTAAATTTAAATTTTCTTTCCAGGTTGCGTGGATAAAATCAGACTCAAAAGCGATACTCGCAATCCACACAAATATGGTGGCCTTAAACCCTCGGCTGTCAGTCACATACAATAACCACAACACTTGGAAGTTGCATGTTAGCAACGTTCAAGCAAATGATTCTGGCACTTACATGTGCCAAGTCAATACAGACCCTATGAAGAGTCAGGTAAGGTACAAAATCGTATAACGCAAACGTAAAACTTATATGCTTACCTTAAAATGTGTTATTAATAGCTGATGCCCGCGACTTCGTCCGCGTGGATTTAGTTTTCAAAAATCACGCGAGAACTCTTCGATTTTTCGAAAAGCCTATGTCACTCTCTGTTGCAGCGTGATTGAAGGACGAACCAATAAACCAACAAAAAACACACTTTCACTTTTATAATATTAGGAAGTTAACTAAGTAGATAATTATTGCGATCCTTGTCTCTCACTTACATTAAGTTCTCTCGTACAGGTTGCCTGAAAGAGATCACTAGTAGTGATAAGGTCACCTTTTGTGTTACACTGTTTATTTACTTATGTATTTTGTTCTTGTTTTTCATGCAGTAAAGTTGTATAAATAAATGAAATATTGGTCCACCATGCTGACAACTTGGCAGGGTTCAGGTACCTTTGTGATCATTATGGATAACTCCCAAGTATGCAGGTTTCTTCAAGACGTTTTGCTTCACCGTTAAATCAAGTGATATTAAATTGCTTAAAACACACATAACTTGGAGAAGTTTGATACGCATGCCTGGGATTTGAACCCCATACCGCCTGAAAAGGCGTCTGACGTCTTAACCAGGTACTTGACTATCCCAGCAGTATAAAAAACTAAAACGCTGGCTTATAACAAAAGCAATTTCCAGAGAAAAATAACAAATTAATACTGTCGCCCTATATCAAACTAAATGGAGTTAGGGGGGGTATAAAAAAGTAATTGCCACGGCTTTGTGCCCCCACGCCATTTGTGATCTGTTATTGACGGTTTATAGAATACGTCGTTTAAGGTTAGCGATTGATTTCCCATTGATTTGTGAGGATATTAAATTAATACGAGATAACTGAAGGACGGCCGTTATGACGGAATTAATCTCTTGCGCAGTTTATACTCATCGAAGATTTTCACTGTTATTATTTTGTGTTATTTCTCCCAGACTATTACCGAAAATCTAATTTTTACAATATCCAATAGAAAAAGTATCCGCGAAAAATAAGTTCTCACTTACGATAAAATAAACGGAAATATACATTTTCCTTTAAACTACTTTAAATCTTATACCTACTTGTGAGAAATTATTTTGACAACCGATAGCATAATATCTATAATCTATTTTTCCCTATCTGTCTTAAATGGCAAATAATTGGCACAAAACCTTCCGCAGAAACGCGTAACCGACGAACGTAGCTGGGCGCGTATTTCTTAAGTTTGGTTTTTCACTTGTAACACGGTTTCATTTTCAGTGCGTCCAACATATAAGAACGCCCTATGCGCTGTGCTAAGCGCGTCGTTTACGCCTTTCTACCAGAAACCATTTGTTTACCTTTAAAGATATCTAAAAAAATAGATTGCTAATATTATAAATGCGAAAGTTTTGATGTATGGATGGATGTCTGTTACTCAATCACGCCGCAACGACAGAACAGATTTGGCTGAACTTTGACACAGAGATAGATCATAGTCCGGAATAATACATAGGCTACTTTATATCCCGAAAAATAAGGGTTTTTTAATTCCCGCGGGAATTAAAAAACCCCAATCCGCGAATGAAGCCGCGGGCATCAGCAAGTAGATTACAATTTATTATGGATCGAAATTCTCAATACTGATTTGTAACTTCATCCAGATGGGTCACCTATCAGTGGTGATCCGGCCAGACATAGTGGACAGCGTCACAGAGGGCAGTTCTGCGCGGGAAGGGGGCAGCGTGAGGTTGACGTGCAGCGCCACGGGAGTACCGCCCCCCACTGTCGTGTGGAGGAGAGAGCACAACCGACCGATCGTCTTCAGACACGACGGCGGCAGAGAGAGAAAAGGTTTGTACAACAATTATTTATTTATTTTATTTATTTATTTACATAAGGTTTACATATAATACTTATAGCTAGCATCAAAAAAACTAGCCGGTTTTGTAGAATATGCTAACAAAGAGTTAAACCTAGGTACGTTGACAGAACATTAATGCGAGTAACATTTTAATGAAATAAATTATCATAATTGACTTAAAAAGTAAGATTTCAGTAGTCATTAGTAGTAGTAGTCATTTTAGTATCACTTATATCTACACATCTTTTTTTTTAAATATACAGGTGGCCGGTCAATTGACGTCGAAAAAAAAATTTTTGGCCCAGTATGTTTTGGGGTATCCGAATCACCCCCCTTTTATGTTTACTAGCGCTTGACTACGATCTCATCTGATGGTAGGTGAAGATACCTTTTCAGTCTTAATTTAAAGATACCTAAGTTAAAAAACAGAAGCCGGAAGGACATTCCAAGTTTTTCTGAATAGAATTATCTGCTGCTAGTGGCGCAAGACCGAGACGTGTGGAAGTCGATGCAAGAGATAAAGAAACCTATGACCAGCAGTGGACGTCTATCAGTAGATAAAGAAGAAAAAAATCTAAGGTTCACTCAGGAGACGATGGAGAGAGCTCTAATGGAAGTATATTTGTGAGATCAAATTGGAAATATGCTACAGGCCTGACCGATTTGTTCTTAAGACCCAGCTGAAGCGATGCGTTCCTTGCATACTTGCTATAAATTTAACTTCTCATCACCTGAAGTAAATATTTAACCATAAAGTATTATACAGACCGCCATAGACTGCAATAGACCGCTTGGTGAAGACGGTTTTATAATAACTTAGTAAAGAAAATGAGCAGATATTTCTATGTAGTATAAAGCACCACTGAGGGTATTCTTTGTATCTATTTTAGTCGGGCCGGCTGTCATAAAATCGTTCTTAGAAATAACTTTATTAAACTGAGCTTTAAAGAAAGCTACTATCTTGAAATGACTGATAAATTAGTGAAACCCTCTGGCCACTAGCATAGACTTGATAAAATAAGAAAATTATTCAACATTTGTAAATTGGCTCTTCAACGCAGCAAAAGGTAAAATAGTTTAGAAAATCATATTCATGTGACAGTTTAAAAGGTATATTTGATATCTTCTTGTTCATCAATCGATAGACGCCTACTGTTGAATATAGGTCCCTTGCATAGACTTCCACATGACTCGGTCTTGCACCGCCTGTATCCAATGGCTCCATGCGACTCGTCTGATTTCGTCGGTTCATCTAGGTATATGGAGTCATTATGTTTGATCTTGGAGTATAAAACCAACTGTTTGATACATGAATTGATAGAGAAACTAGTCAAATAAAAATACTTACGATTTTTCCAATATCATCGTAAGACTAGTTTAAAAATCTATATATCTAATTTATATTTAAGAGTTCACAATGGTTAAAGCTTCTATAAAAGAAAAATTAATTGAGAAATTACTCACATTTCGTGAGGAATTATTCAATTAATTAAGAATTTTAACACAATTAGTTTCATAAAACTAAAAGCCACAAATTATCCTCACGCGTCTTAAAAGGAAAATTTTTAATTAGGACTTTCTACTTACCTCGGAACTCGGACGAATATTAAAGTGATAAGTTAATTTAAAAATATGGTAACGACTATAGTTTCTGACGGCACTCTGCAAAAATCTGAAGTAATTCTAGTCGTGAATGCAGTCAAACTCTTATTAAAATATGAAAGTTCCGAGGATGGCTCATTACGTTATAGCGGTGTTGGGATAGTTCGGAAAAGTGCACGGTTATTACCGTTTACTACAGCTTTGTTGTTGTTATAATGTTGCCTCCGATAGGATTCATAACTTTTTCTTTATAAGCTTGCTTCTTATGAGTATTATGGCTTACTAAAGCTAACATTCCATTAGCACTTTTAATATTCCATACAGCCTATTTGTTCATATTATATCTGTTATCTATGCGGCTCGCGAAGTTTACATAATAGTTAATCTTAGTAACAGTGACTAGTAGATGTGTACTAGGTTTTATAATTATAAAAAATTTATAGAAGCAATGTACCTATAAGAAAAGGAGCTGTTTGTTGGTAAACTAAGTTATGAATGAGTTCATAAGAAGTATCTTTAGGTGCCTAGGTTTTTTTTCTTCTTTAGAGGTGCATCAAGGTGACTTTTTTTTCTATTTATAATTTTAACAGGATAAAAATCATAACAACCTCTATGTATGTATATTCCCAAAATATCCAGATTAAAATTACATCATACATGAGTACTCAAATTCAGTAAAAAAGTATAACGACACTCTACAATCACTGAAAAGTATTTTCCAAATTTTGCAGAACTTATAAGCTGTAAAAAATAGTTCTGCATATTTTTTCTTGCAAATATTCAAAAATTTCTGATATACATAAATATGTATGTCAAAAATTTTGTACACAAGTTTTAATATTAACATTCGTTATTTACCATGCTTCCTGAATTGTCTGTGGTATTATTATACACTGAAAATAGCAGAATATTGTTTACGTGCAACAAGATCCGACATTGGAATTAAATTTTGAATAATTAAAATTTATGTACAAATCCGTACAATGCTAAAATAACATTATTCCGAACGATCAGTTGGTTCAGTAACGTGAAATATCCATTTGTTTGGCAGTTTGCTGACCCAAATTATAAGCAAATTGTTTGCTCGATTGTTGGCTGTCGACATTGATGTATTGTTTAACAATGGTTTAAGTATTCTAATAGCAAAATTGTTTGCAAGAAACAAAAAATAGACACAGACCCACGTAGTTGAGAACCTCCTTTTTTTAATTCGATTAAAAAGTTTATTTTGCTATAATCCGCTGTAACCTGGTAATTCCTTATTACGAGTATACAGCATTCCTTATTGAACAACACTAAATTATTACACAGAACTAGTAGCACTTCCGGTAGTTCTGTTTTTTCCTTTTTATGTAAGTCCTTGACTGCGACCTCACCTGATGAAAATTTAAAGTGACAACAGTACCAACTTTAGAAGAGTTCACTCAGAGAAATTGCATCAGAGAAGTTATAATTCTAGAATTTGGTTGGAAATTCAGTTTTCCAATTCGGTGAAATTCGATCGGGAAAGGTATCATTCTCTTTCTTACCTAAAAGAGAAAATCAGAGAGAACATTAGGCTCTACGAGAATTACATTTGAAAATGCAACAACCAACGCACATAACATACGCACCACATAGATCATTCAAAACGCTTGGTTGGTGGTGTGAGGTTAGATGAAGTATATTGGTGGTACGTAGGTACTGTTGCATCTTTGACCACACATTTATCTGGGTTATAAAAAAAGCTTGTTATTCCTTGTACATTATGACGGAAATCCGCAAAAGGATGCCTGTTCCAATCCAACATGCAAATTGTATGTAACGAAGCGGCAGCGTTATTCCACTCAAAGATTTTAAATCTCCCTTTTAAAAGGGGAAATGTGGAAAAAACGCGTTGACAATTTGACATAAATAGCTTTCTTTTCGTATTTGCCTTTGGTATTTGCGGTTAGCAGACAATCATTTTTCTATTTCATTACAAAATGGTTTTCCATTTCGAAGCTCAACATTCTAAACTAATTTACAGTTTAAACAGTAACATTGCTTTTTATATTTTCGCAATGTACCTAGTTTCTTGAGAAATGTATTTTTATTTTTATTTATATTTACCTACTACGCTTTCTTTTTCTTCTCCTCTTTATAAACCAATAGAAGTCCACTACTGGACATAGGTCTCTGGCATGGACTTCCACAGGTCACGGTCTTGCGCCGATTGTATCCAGCGGCTCATTTCGACTCGTCTAATATTGTTGATTCACCTAGGGAGTAGGGCCCAGCACCTTGGAGGCTAGCACTGCGCTTTTTGGTTCGCAATTCCATCACCTTGGGACCCTTGGGATTGCACATATCACACCATGATTGTGTGGAGTAGCTATTGTTTTTGTTGAGTTATTTATTCATAATACGAGTACATTATTGCTGAAATATAATAATTTATCACACCTCGTAACTTAAATTGACTTCAACAAACAAGATTCCGACACTTTTACGGCGGGCCGTTCGCGGGATGAGAATAAAAAAGGACAAGTGCGCATTCCCCACTGAATTTTTATGAAACATATTTTGTTTTTGTTTCTTTTGAGACTGTATACGTCGGGCTCCAGTCCTGCGGGCAACAGGAGTAATGGCAAAGTTTCGGTACTGATTTTCTAAAGGCAGTTACAGTATACAGTTTACGGAAAGTTGCTAATGAATTTCCATTTTTACTTCGGCTTTCTTTTGTAAGAGTAAAAATTGCCCGTGGCTAGGCCCCGGTGGCTGAGAGCTTTATAAATGTACGTTTTTATTATAAAACCGATGACAGGAAATAAAATCATATAACACATTTTATGACCAAAAAAGAAGGTTTCCAATTCGCCGGAATCTTTTTTTTTATGTATGTTCCCCGATTACTCGAAGACGCCTGTACCGATTTGGAAAATTCCTTTTTTTTTGAAAAGATATACTTCTCAGGTGGTTCCATTGTCATCAGGATGATGATGGGCTCCCGGAGAAATAGAGCGAAGTCTTCAAATATAGGCACAATTGATATACTTTGTAGTGGCATTTGAAGTCGGTTTTGTAAAAAGAATTTTTACGTTTAAATTATTTTAATTCTAACAAATCTGTCTCACGTATGTGTTATTTATTTTTTGATAATCAAAACCAATTCTAAACTTCCCTAAGTCACCTCATTATAGTTTCAAAGATTTTCGAAGACAGATTAAGAAAAACCCGACATAGATACGTGTCAAATAGTTCCAACCATTTTGCGCGATTTTATTAGGTACAGAAGATTATATTATCGTTTGCTCATGGCTCCACTATTATGATCGGATCACTGCTCTCATATCATAACAACAATAATTATCTTCTGCCTATACCAGATCCGTATTATAGCTGAGCCGTTAAACAAACAATTGGCCAATGACTTCGTTCTGCAAACAACCGCATGCCAAATGAAAATTTCACCTAACCATACCCAGCAGATATTATCATTTGTTGCCTTAATGCAAATGTTGCGTTTCAAAATTGCTTGTACAATGTAATTGGCTTGTACGTACAAGTTTGTTTGGCGCACGAACGGCGAATATATTTGATTTGATCTTTAATTAAGTACGTGTAAATTTAAAAAAGAGACGAGGGCCTAGTGTTTAAGACTCTGCCTTTTCGGAGAGTCCAAATTCAAATTTATTTATTTCATGTAGCCAAATTGTGGCTCCTATAATAAGTCGAAAATCTACTACCGGTTCGGACAGCTGATTCCGGGGATCGATCCGTTCAAGCGAGTGATATTTAATTAAGTACTTAAAATGCATATAACTCCAAAAAGTCAGAGATGCAGTGAAGAAAAACATCGTTAGGACACCTATACCTGAGAGTTCTCCAATGTTCTCAAAGATGAGACTTTGTGAAGACTGTCAATTCTCATTTAGCCAGCGTGGTGGACTATGACCTAAAACTTTCGAACTCGAGGAGACCTATTGTATAATATTGGGCCGGCGATGGGTTAGGCTGAAGTCACATCTGTCAGCAGCGATTCGCATTTTTGTGTATGATTTCAGTCAGACTTAATCATCATTAATCTTGAGCTTATTTGTGCATCTAAATGTAACAATAAATTAAAAAAAACGCAATTAAATATCACTTGCTATAACGGTAAAGGGAAATATTGTGAAGAAACCTTCATGGCTCACAGATCTCCGTTATGTTAAATTGATAAAGTTAAACTAACATTAGTGCCTCAGATTTTAGTTCAATCTTGCACCGTCGAACTGAAGAGATTTCAAATTAAATGACACTTCGTTGTTTTACCGGTGCATCCGCCTGTGCTTCTGTTCGGATTTAGGTATTTTATATCTCTTCTTTATCCCGGGAAAAAAGTATCTTATCTTCGTCTTTACAGATATTATCCTGGGTGTTTTGAACAAGGAAATGGAATTAAATAAACGAAACTTTAAACAACGAATGAAGATGTTTTGACAGATTACCGGTACAAAAACTGTCAAAACATTAATTTGATTTGTCGTCGTTTTAAATTGTACCTTGATTGAGTCGTAATAAATGTAAATGTTCTTAGCAGGAAGAAGTATTATACAAAACATTTAGTTCCATGCACTTTTACGCGTATTTCGTTTTCCTCCAAAAATAAAAAAAAAACACGCAGCACTGAATATATTAAAACGCTTCCATTCAGATATTGTTCCGCCAGTTACGAGTGCTTTCTTTTGAAAGGAAAGAATTTTTCATTTCACCCCTTTATTAAAGCATATTATTTTGATAATAGTTTTCTAGAAAAGCTAGACTTTAATGCCCGTGAATACCTAGTTAACACGAAAAGCGTAGCGAGGCGTGAAAAATAAAAATGTGCAGCTGGCTTTGTACTTGGAACGCGTCGATTCAAAGTGGCTCTTTATCATTACAATATGTACTAAGATTATATTGCAAATGTTTTATAAACCACGTTTTCTTCTATAACAATACGTAATCGATCGGAATGGGGAATAGTTATAGGGTGTGTGTGTGTGTATGTGTGTGTGTGTGTGTGTGTGTGTGTGTGTGTGTGTGTGTGTGTGTGTGTGTGTCTTTGGTATCGTAGCAGCAGTTGATTTTGTTTTTTTTTTTGTTTGAAAGTTGAATTAGTCGGGAGTGTTCTTAGCTATGTTTCATGAAAATAGGTCCAAGATGGCCGCCACCACAAAATGGCGTATTACATATTTTTATTTTAACTATTACTGACTAGCATACTCTGCATAAACGGCTATCGGCGACACCTAAAACATCTAATTCCACCTTCACCATAATTGACACAATTCCTTTAAGAGAAGGCTCAGTATGAGGCTTTATAAGCCCGAGCGACTCGGCTGTCTTTTAAAAATCTTATTAAAACTTTAATAAACATTTTATCTCTATCGTCGTCATAGCAATAAAAAAAACACCTGCAGAAAACTCGACAATTCGCCGAAACAAGTAGGTACGCCCGGTAACAATTTGTCCCTCTCACCTCACGGCAACTTTACTCCGAAATATATTGCAGATTGTTTTGCTTCGTACCTATTTACAGCTAGAAGAGTTGAAGAGTTGTTAGTACTTTAAAATAACAATCCCGTATGAAACTAGACTGTAGGTAGTACTATTAAATGGTTGGGTATATAGTTCTTGTTGTTTTGCAGGGATTTCATGACATTCATTTTATTTTGGGTTACAGGATACAGTGGTGGATACCGTGTTCCTCTTATACTTCTAGGCTAATGAGATTTTCATCAAAAACTTTGGCTACATTTTGATACGAGTTTGGCATTATATAAAAATTATTGCCTAATTTTTATACCTATTTTATTGCCTAATTAATTATCATAACACCAAATATTACAAACCAGCTTTTGCTCACGTTAAGATCGATTTTTCAAACCACTATTTTACCCGTTTTGGGGTCTAAGTAATTTTCAAAAATTATTTCGTTAGCGGATGCCTACGTCATAATAGAGCTGAAATCGTGCGTTGATAGATCAGGCTGTCAGTCAGTCAGTCGGTCGGTCAGTCAGTCAGTCAATCACCTTTGTTTTTTAAATATATAGATTCTTTTGATCGCGATTTCGTCCGTGAAAAATAAGGTTGCAAATCCCGCGGGAGCCCTTTATTTTTCTTGGATAAAAAGTAGCATATATAACTCTCCAGGTCCTTAACTATACCCATGAAAATATCACGGCAATCTGTTGCTCCGTTGTTGCATGATAGATGGTAAAAACAACAAGGTTCTCGGCGTCAATTTCGCTACACAGCAATGTTGTCCGTGAACGTCAGAGATGCCGATCTAACAAAACAGTAATATCCTTGTTTGTTTTGCGTTTAAGCTTTTATTTCTACGTAGATTGAATCTTTAATTAAAAACGAGCGAATAAACATCCCTCCTCGTTGTTTTTATTACGCTGCATCTTCAATACTCCACCTCGGTTTTATCATTCGACTCTGTAAAACGAGGGCCTTTAATTTTTGTTACCGGACGAAATGTTGGGTCCTTATATGGATTTAAAACTTAGTTTTGCCTGTATAAAATCGGTAGGTTTCTAAAAATCTCGGCTCCATTTGCTTTTCCGAAATAAGTTGCGGTCTTTAATTATACCTATGAAAAGTTAACGTCAGGCCGTTGTTCATTTGTACCGAAGTTTAGGTATTTTAACAGACTTTTATCTCAAAATCGGTGCATATTAATATAATATTAACGGATAATATAATATTATAGTGTGGTAAAGAATGAAGACTTACTAGTCTGTAAACTTAATCGAAATCTCAAGGCAGAGGCGTAACTATAGGGTGGCATGACGGCAAAATGCCACGGGCCCCAGCCGGAAGGGGCCCCGGTCAGAGAGAGCCAGAAGCACAAGATGATCCTAAGATTTATAGTCATTCCAGTGACTACGGCTAGCCGAATCAATCAATCAAGTTTATATCAATTTTAATTTCAAAATTAAAATTGATATAAACGAAATTCTTTGGGACAAGAAAGGTTACAGACAGTGGCGGATTTACCAAAAGGCTGAGTTGACCGGAGCCCAGGGCAGCAGATTTTAGGGGCAGTAAATTTGGGGCCAAAATTTTTATTTATGTCTTACAGAAATTAAAAAGATACATATGTATTTGTAAAGGTACCTAAATGTCATTAAGTTCATAAACATATGTTTTAAAATTTTATAAAATATCTAATTAATTACCGAATATAGGTACCCCAATAACAATGACTAAATAGTTGGTAGGGCCGACTTTAACTACGATGTCGGATGTGCGGCGCATATTTAAAGCGCAGGGTCTCAAGCGCCAAAAGTACAGGACTAAATGGCGCAGTGCAAAATAAAAAACGTTGTGGCAAGTGCCGTAATGCAAATAAAAAATTTGGCGCTCGCTTCTCTCTCCAAAATGTCACTTTTACGTTTCTATTGTACTCGTAGGTGCCCAAGTATGGACTACTAAATGCCGTAAAGCAATCATAAAAATTTTAGCGCTCGCTTCGCTCGCGAAAATGTCACTTTTACTTTTCTATTGTAGGTGCCAAGTATAGAGTACTAAGTGCCGTAATGCAATAATAAAAAATTTCGCACTCGCTTCGCTCGCGAAAATGTCGCTTTTACATTTCTATTGCAGATTCTAAAAATGGACTACTAAGTGCCGTAATGCAATTATAAAAAATTTCGCGCTCGCTTCGCTCGCGAAAATGTCGCTTTTACTTTTCTATTGTAGGTGCCAAGTATGGACTACTAAGTGCCGTAATGCAATCATAAAAATTTCGCACTCGCTTCGCTCGCGAAAATGTCGCTTTTACATTTCTATTGTAGTTGCCAAGTATGGACTTCTAAGTGCCGTAATTCAATGATAAAAAATTTCGAGCTCGCTTCGCTCGCGAAAATGACATTTTTGGTTAATATGTCATTAATAGAATTCTATTCTATTCTAACACTTTTGCTGAACAAAAAGCCAGAAAAAAGGAATTTTAATCTTTGTTTGATACTAATACAAAAATTGTGGCATACAGTTCAATGTGCTCTGAATTAAAGGTTATTAGAAAATCAAGTAATTATAAATGCGTTTGTATGTACCTACTTCACGTAGTGATTTATTATAAAATAAAAAAATGCTATCTCATTAGTTGAACTTCTTTATATTGGGGAAGGGAGGGCCCCATCCGATGAATTTGCCACGGGCCTCAAACGGCATAGTTACGCCTCTGTCTCAAGGTGTGTATTGATTTATTTATTGACAGACTATCCTTTGTTTTAAATTTCTTTAAACTTTGCATTAAATATAACATGTTATTAATACCGGTTGTTAGAAGCTACTCGATATTTACCTAAATTATATTTTTGTAGAGTTACAATTAAAGCATACCAAGCAACAAGAGAAGAACAGATATTTTAAATAATTTCGCACTAAAAGCCCTACAAATGGAATACAAAAGTCACATCTACTGCGAATCTGTTTTCAGTAGGTTTTTTGTCGTACGCTTTTATCGCTGGTTTTAGAGGACTTTCCCGTAAATATTTATATCACTCAGCGCAACTAGCAGTGCGGCGGCATAGAGTGTTCGCCTGTGGGTTTAATAATATACCTACTAAAAATATCAAGGTAATTTTAATAGTGGAAATCTTGGCGAACGTTTTCTTATTTTCATTGCATATCTGGTAACAAGATACTCGTAACATAAATTGATATAGCAAGGATATATCATCATTTTATGGTGGCGATTTTTGATCTACCTACGACAAAAACATACATAGTACAGAAGAATAATATAATGTACATAGCTTAGCAACAGAGATATGAGCATAAAATTATTACCTATCCCAATTAAAACAAAAAAAAACCTGAGTTAAGAGTGATTCGAAAAAAGTTTCAATCTTTTTTCTATCATAGAAAGTTTTGATTAAAGACTCAAAAAGCATTTATTCAAATGTAAAGCGCCTTATCTAGCTTGCAAGTCGTATAGCCTACTAAAACTTGCATGGTTCCTGATTATTTCCCTTAAATCGACAAAGTGTTACTCACTTTCAAGGGTACATAGCCCTACAGATTGTAGCCCGTATGTATTCCCTACAGATTGAAATTTCCTTTTCGGCCGAAGTGCCGAAAGCCTGAGCAGCCTTTTCAATTCAATCTATTTTGCATCGGCGTCGACATCGTATGAAGCATTACACCTAGACTCATCTTCGCCCACCTCCCTTGCACTTATTCCTAAGCACCTCTTTTCCCAATCGATTTTATTTACGCAAGAGAAAGCAAGCTTAATACATATATCGTCGGAGACAATAGGGCGGCTTTAAACGAGGTATAAAAGCTTTGAGTTACTCTTCGTTCCTTTTAGTAGGATTTCTTTGAAATGAATCGAATAATTTGCGGAGTTTATGCTCATCGTTAGGATTTTATTTGCGAAATACTTTGTTAAGAGTGTAAATAATGATCGCCGCCATTCGATCGTGCGCTTTCAGATGTTTTCTATTTGTGCTTCCAAAATAAAACAAGATATCATTTGGTTATTTTTACGTGTAGAATTTTTACGAATAAAAATAAAATTCAAAGCGCGTTCTGTTGCTTTGCGAGTCTTTGAGCTTAACATAATCCCCACCAATGTTAGGTAGCTATAATAGCGACAGTGTTATTGTTTGTTAGTTTATTGGTTTCTTGGTTTGCCTTTCGATCACAATGGTCCAACAACCAACGGATTGACGTGATATTTTGCATGAGTATTGTTGAGGGCTTGGAGAGTGACAGGGTTCATTTTTCTAAAAGATCAAAGGATAGAGTTATGTTTTTTAAAAATCCTGTGGGAACCCTTTGTTTTACCGGTTACAATTTTTTATTAATAACAGCTGTAGACTGAACAACAGCCGACGGTAAGTGAATGAATGCAGGCTAAAATGTTTTTTTTTTTTAATCTTAAATTTTAGGGGACTTTTGTCCGACACGGACACCCGTTAGCGAGCTAACTTGGAAGGGGGTAAGGTAGTTTTAGTTTCTAGGTTATATCTATTGATTCAAATTATGATTCATCATAATGTCTTCAAGTTTGATAAATTAAAACTAACTCTATAGGTAGCAACATATCTACAAATGATCTGAGCGAGTGAGTGTCTTCTAGGCAAAGAAACCATTAAACGCGCTCTATCCTACCATCTGGTGTGTCTATAAACCTGCCTGTTTAAAAAACAAAATGATTCGCATTCCCTAAATATCTTTAACCTAAAAATTTACTATACCAGTTTAAAAATTGTACGTGGATTTTCCAAAGTGAATGAAGTCGGCATTTTCAGTGGGAAGTCGCAATTACCATTATTGCGGTAATTTGGCGATGCTCGTCTTGCAACGCGGCGGCTTTCTTACATTGAATTTAATTCGCTACCTTTTACAGAATTTAATACAGGTTTTCTCTAAAAGCATTACAGTAAACGTTTAGTTATAATATCCGCTCGGAATTACTTTTTCGCTATTATTGCGCTAAATAGGTATTAATTTAATTTTTTTAAGTTATATTAACTATATTAATAGTGTGCTCAACTGCCTAACACAACTCAACTACGTAGTCGGTCTAATGGTTAGCCTGTTCGACTACTGATGACGAAGTCCCGGGTTTGGTTCCCGGGTTTACCCGTAAAGAAATTCTCAGTACGAGCACGAGCTCGGAGTTAGGACGTAGGTGTTGTATCACCCCCGTGCCTTGGAGAGCACGTAAAGCCATTGGTCCTGCACCTGGTCTGTCTCTGGTCGTGTCGAATTTCCGTCCCATTGAGCTACATGGATAAGTGTATAAGCGTACATGTATAAGCGTAAGGGAATACAGAGTGCATGTTTGTTTGCGCACACACCTTTGCACTATAACATCTTCCGCGTAGATGGTTAATCTCCGTGCAGATTAGATTCGGGAGAACATTTCCTCGGTATAGACTATAGTGCGTTCAAGTAATTTGAGAGAAAGGCTATAGTCTGCCACCTTGACAAATTGGTAGTATTCCCAAACCTTTGAGGAAATTATATATTTGGAGAAATACCAGGTATGCAGGTTTCTTCACCTTCACCGTTAAAGCAAGTGATATTGAATTCCTTGAAAAGCATGTGATTCAGAAAAGTGTGAGATGCATGCCGGGAATCGAATCCCGGACGCTTCGAACAGGAGACCCAAATCCCTCTATCATTATACGACAATTATTACTACCTTAAGAACGATACAAAGTTCCGCAGAAAATTGAGCCAGCGTTTTGCGGCAGGAAGTCGCAATTACCATTATTGTGGTAATTTGGCCGTGCTCGTATTGTACCCGTTCTTTGGTCGAATTTAAGTCGCTAGTTTTGGTAAAATTAAGGCGCCTGTTAAGTATAACATATATATTTACTTATGCTCAGATCTATATATAGAGCGTGCTCTGACTCAGCTTAGACTCAAGATAGAGGTTAAAACGAGACACAAATATGTCGCGTTTCAACTCTGTCTTGAGACTGAGCTGAGTGAGATTGCGGTCTACAGATTTCAGTCTAGAACTAGCTTTTGCTCGCGACTTCGTCTGCGTGTAGGTAGGTTTTTAAAACTCTAGCGGTAACCCTCTGATATTCGGGGAAAAACTAGCCTATTTTAAACGAACGAGATTGGCAAAGGTGTTGTAATACGCCAGCAAGACAGTCATTTGAAAAGTGTTTGTTGCGAGCTTTACTTAATTTATTTTAGTGGTATATGAGGTTTATGGGCCATTTTACACCTCTTCCTTGCATCGTAATACAGGATATGTCAAGTCTGTGGTTTTATAGCACGATAAAAGTTGATCGTCAAAGCTTTAAAATAAGCCTACATTGACGTTTTTAGAAAGAAAGGTGTATTACTTATAAATACTTACCTAGTTATAAAATTACACAATCAAAAATCCGCAATTTTCGGGACACCTGAAAATAAAGCTTTTTCAGTTGTTCTTTTGGATTTTCCCCATTTTTTTTTTTGTTTTTAAACCACCCTGTCTTAAGGCAAACAAAATAAAAAAAAAATTCAATCGGTTAATCTGTATAAAAATCGGTTTTAGATAAATAATTAAGGGTGTTCAACGTTAGCGCTGATACGTGTCGGTAGCCTAATTTCCCGCATTTAATTAAAGGAACAAATTAAATCCACGTTCAAATAAAGACGGGGTATTCGAACAGAAAGTAAACAAGCAATTTACAATTTGCATTTACATTAAGGCAACCAATAATATCTGCTACATTTAGATAGGTAGATGAAATTTCCATTCAGTATGTGGCAGTTTACAAAGAGGTGTTATTATCAGTCAATTGTTTGCTTAGCGGTACGATTTCGGAGTTGCTTATCACACATCGCTACATGAATATCAACATTTCTTTTGTAGATCTAAGTTAATCAGTTTTATTTATATTTGTACAGATCTTGCAATTCACGAGGGCGCGTGGCTCATGGTTGTGTGTGTGTCGTATCTGTTTAAGTGTGAGCGACAGCTTGCTCGTGCTCAACCACTCCCACCTAAGCTCCTGACAGGCATGCACACTTACGCAATGTAAACGACGTAACCACAAGTAAAGCTAACGGGCCCTCGTGAATTGCAAGAACTATACATAATATTAAGTACTAGCTTCTAGTCAAGTCAATGCAAAGAAACACATTGTTCAATTGCTCCAGTGCGACGTAATTGCAAAACAAATCAACAAAACAACAAAATAAGCTTGCATTCGCATTTATAATATTAGTAGGATTAAAGTGAGGATGTTATAAACTTCGACTGAGCTAGCACTCACGCTGTGACAAGAGTTGACTATCTGCCATGAATGGCCTTTGAAGGCAAGCATGAGCACCGCGGCGCTAAATGTTTGCCTTGTACACGCCGTGTACACTTGCCTGCGAACTGTTATGCAAATCCGATCTTTGTGTCATAACAATGAAGAAGGAATTCAAAGGCGGTTTCCGTTTGTATCTATTACACGAATGTACGATTCCGCTTTTAATGTGCAATGTGCATAATCTGCTGTATTGTGCATTTAGGATTGCTACTGTGAGGGTGGGTGATGGGTCAGTTGTTAGTTGGGTGTCATTTTGGTATCATCAGCTAGTACACAATATTGTGGCCCTATGACCTGTTGTATTTCCGTGGCATAAAACCCATCTAGCTGATGCCCATTAGTACTTCGTCCTCGTGGATTTAGTCTTCAAAATTCCCGAAATCTTTGATTTTCTGATGTAAAAAGTAGCCTATATCACTCTCGTCTTCCACGATAACCATACAAAAAGTTATTTCAATCCGTTGCTCTTTTGCCGCGTGATTGAAGGACAAACCAACAATCAAACATACTTTCACATTTATAATATTAGCAAGGATGTTGCATAGGTCCGATGTAAATCATATCGTACCTAAGTTAGGATTAGGATGGGTAATGGGTATCCCTATTTATTTGTTTATGGTTTGTTATTGGTGTGTTGTTGTTGAATCTTCAATAACGCAGCAACAGAGTTGAGTATATCAGTTACAATACTCGTTCGATTTTGAGTTTGACTCTTACACAATTTCCTTACTGTTACTTTCGCTGTTTCTGTGTATTTTTCAGAAATCTTGGATTATTCTCAGTATTCTCTATTTAAAGGAGGAACGAATTTTGCTTAAAGCGTCTATAAATGTCTACTTTAAAGTGCAAGTGCAGACGCCAGGGCGCTAAGTGTTTGCTTTGTACATTTACTTGCCAGCGTGTTGTTATGCAAATCCAGAGCTTGTGCGACAATGAAGAAGGAATTCAAAGGCGGTCCGCAATCGTATCGCACGAGTATAGGTGACATTTAGAATGCGACTAGCTGATTCCCGCGACTTCGTCCGCGTGGAAAAAATTTAGAGTGACTTGCTACTATCCGCAAGAAGTTATGTCCTCTATCTCCGATAATGTTTAGTAGTATCTTCACCAAAATTGGAAAAAATATTTCTAATAGTACACAATTTATAATAATAAAAAAGAATTATCGAATTCGGTTTGACGAAGATTTGACGAAGTTAGTGGAGCAATATCAACAAAAACATTCATCCCCTATCCCGTATAAACCTTATTGTTTATCAGAATAAAAATTATCCTATATATTTCATGTTGTTGAGCGTGTCCCCCTTAAGTTTTCTCCCAAGCTTAGTAATGTCATTGGACAGTAAAGATGTTGTCTTTTAAAAGAGAGGACCATTATTTTAATAATATAATAATTTTCTAGTTGAAAGGATTCACTCCGCAAAATCATTTAAATAAATAGCGACTCTCGTTACCGCACAATAAAGTGCCATTCAGGTTTTATAAAATTCAAGAAAAAGTATTGTAGTTTCTGAAAATATTTATACTCAGAGTCTACAGTAACATGTACTAAGGTAACCGAGAAAGGCTTTTCCGAAGAAAAGCTAATTTTATAAGTTAGGTAACGTGCGAACGTCACCGCAGTAACAATAACGTTTTATTGGTCGTTTACTCCTCGTTTGAACACTCCGCATTTTTAATAAAAACGAGATATACCTACTCGTAGTTTTTCCGAGACTAGGAATGGATGCGCGAGGTCTTGGTATTTTCAATTTCAGAAATTAAATAGCTCTAAACAGTTGCTGACGAAGGCGCTCGTAAAAGGTTTATGGTAAAAACTATTTCTCAGGGAAAAGGTCGCCCGTCTATTTTCAGGATATGAAACTAATTGTTACTGGGTTTTAATGTTAAAACCCCATAAAAAGGTTTACTCAGTCGCACATGTATATTTGTAATAGCTAATGCCCGAGACTTCGTTCGTGTGGATAGAGGTTTTTTAATTTCTGCGGGAACGCTATTATTTTCTGAAATTTGGCCCAAAGGTAGATTATAATTTGGAATAACACATAGGCTACTTTTTATCCCGGAAAATTAAAGAGTTCCCGCGGGATCAAAAAACCTTAATCCACGCGGACGAAGTCGCGGGCATCATCTAGTATGGTATAAGGAATTTCACAGAATACTAATACCTACTGGAATGTGTGTTATAAAAGACGTTATGAGCATCTGCCAGAACAGTATCAGTTAGAAGGATTAACTTTAATCGTGACATAAGGCCTTTAGCACATTTCCACGCCGTGAAACCATAACCATCGGCTCTGGCTCAGTTGCTTGTATGCTGCGAGGGTTCCGGCTTGACTTGTCTATTACATGACATGCAGAACTGCATATTATTATTAACCAACATCGACCTAAGCCAAGATTCCCCGATGACGCTGAATCGGCCAATTAGGCCTGTAAGCAGGGCAGAGATTCTCTTTCAAACACGATTTCACTTTATTTATTTCGCGGAGAAGGTGTGTAGGGGAATCGTCGAAATTGCATGATAAAGAGATATTTTCATAATCAACTTATAGGTAGGTCGCTTCCATAATACAACGAACAAGCCATGCCGGAGCTTCAGCGGTTCCGCTATATTTATTTCGCGGAAATCTGCTAAAAGCCCAGAACAACAAACATGCTATATTCTGTGCTCCATTGTAATCCACTGCAAAGGGTGTAGAATGGGCCATAAACCTCATATAACAATAAAAATAAATTAGATAAAAGCTCGCAATGAAACTTTGCCCGTTACTCTGCCGACGTAAAACACGAAATTTCATGAGATTGTCCGATTTAATTAATACAAATACCCCTAGAAATCGTCTGAGCTCATTAACTTTAAAACTACTTGCTTGTACAATGTATGTAGCGCGCTCTTACTCTAAAGCTAATCCTTTTTAGCCTGTATCTAACTTAGTAGACTTAGCGTAAATCTTAATTAAACATCTAACATTAATATGTGAGTCACGGACTCTTTATTTTATCACGTTTGTAAAAAAGCTTTTATGTCAGATTTTTAAAGAATATTAGCTATAGCTATAGCTGTAATATATGACTTATTTTCCCCCCTCCGATCCAAAATAGTGCAATGGGTGTGGATTGAACCGTCGACCCTTCAGTTTTCAGACCGCACTTTTAACCGTTGGGCTATAAAGGCTCATTTATATTATAACAACAAAGTAAATAAGCTACTTCGTACGTAGAGTACATTTTAAGTCTCGTATCAAAGTATTTCTTAGCTTGTGGAATATTAATAAGCTTCTGCTGTGAGTATTTACACAATATGCCGGTCGAGAAAACCCTCGAAAACCCTATTAAAAAAGAGAAATTCTCTACTTTTATTATAATTATGTATTCTTTAGTTTTCACAGAAAATTCATAAAAAAACTCACTTGGTGATAGCTTAGTGGTTAAAATCTCAGCTTCTTTTTTAGTTTTTCCGGGGTTCGATTCCCAGGCTCTATCTTTTTGGAGGTTGTTATACTATGCGTTTTAAGTTTCATACTCATTATTTCATTGAGGCGAAAAAAGACATCAAAAACATTCTCAAGGTGTGTGAACTTTACCAACACGTTCGGTTTATAATAGCTTAAAGCCTGCTCAATGCTCATTCTGAAAGGAGTTCCGTGCTGAGAAGTGGGCCAGCGATGGGTGCAGTGATGATGATATGAATTGATGATGCGATGAAGTGATGAAGTGATGATTTGATGATGATGAAATAAGTAAAACTTGTTTTTATTCCTTGTCTGCAACAATTTTCAGTGTTTTCTATCGTTCTTGCTTATCGCTCCTCACATAGTGCAATGATACAACTCGCACTATATAAACTTTTATCTATTGACGGCTGTTAAATACAGGTTCTCTGTTGCGGGGAAAGACGATATTTTCAATTCTTTTCTTTATTACAAAACGGAAATAACAATTTTTCTTTTGAAAATGCCGTCTCTATTTTGTTCACCTATCTTTTCTAGACCAGACTTATTCCGCTCCCCCAACACGTACATTTGTTATTATTCTAGCTTGGGAAAACCTTATTTTATAATTCAGTCTTAAATCAACTGGATTATTATCTTTTAAAATGTATGGCTCGTATAAGTCATACTTATTTCAGAGAGTTTTGTAAAAAATATTCTTCGTCTTTGTTAATAAAGGGTTTTAAATTTTTCAATTCAGTTTCGAACGATAAAGTATTTAATAATAATTCTTGATTACCTACTCTTTATATAGTCATTTAGCAGTTGGCAAAAGTTACATAAAAAAAATTAAGCTTTAACGAACATTTTACTTGCGCATACAGGCATAAATTTAAAGACCTAATATATGTTTGGGTTTTGTTTATGTGTCAATTACTATACTTAATCATAATGAAAAACGTTGGGGCAGTTATTTCAAAATTAAAATTATACAGTCCGATTTTATTCATATTACACATTATATAAATAAAGACTTGAAGATTGAAAATCAATGTAAGAAAATAGCAGACAGTAACACAAAATGAAACAGTCTGCCATAATACATTTAATGTGATGGAGGCTGTTTTGATCTTTGATTGAGCCATTAAGCTGATTGCCGTACTTTAAGAAATTCAGTACTAAAAGTTGGCAAAGTGTTTTAATTAACGTCTTAACTCGTTGCCGGCAAGGGAAATAGTATGAAGTTTACGAATTAACTAAAATATCCGCCTCGAAGCCGGCAATAAATTATGCGTCTTGTAATGTAAAGTTACGAGACTTTGTAGCGTAAATATTTACTTTAATATTTTATTGAGACTCATTTATTTTTTGAGGTTGTCAAACTTAAGTGTACGATATTTTTCTCGACTTGAGTTGACTTGATGACTTTTATTACCAGAAACTGATTTTCAAACCTGTGGTAGAGTTGACTTGTCGTAAAAGACACAGGTTGGTATAGGTATATTAAATACATTGTTGCTTGAACATGACTTTGGTCATGAAGATGGGCCGGTCTGGGTAGGCACCGCTGGCTGGGTTGCAGTTTAATGCCAAAGCAACCCTGTGCCCAACCAACAGACGTTGAGGTGGAACACCGTGGGGTTTTAATCGGTTAGAGTCCGATAGGTATAGCTTCCGCACCGCCCGGCGTGCGGTGGTATCCATGATGGATCTTCCCCCGTAAAAAAAAAAGGTATATTAAATACAAAATTCGGAAAACAGGTGCACAATGATACAACTATAATTATCTTGTTGTGTTATGTTAACAGTGTAATCTTGTTTAGTTGTAATTTAACTAATAAGCTTCTTTATTTCATTTTAATCATGAATTTAGAATTTTTAAAAACCATTTTGTTTAACTCACTCTTCCTTCACAACCAATTTTAATTAAGTAAACAGCGTGATAATCCTGAAGGGGTACTAAATAACGTAATATGAAACCATTGTTTCTCAAATTCCACCTCAAATCCCTGACAGGGGTACACTGTACACATTTTATGACATTAAGCTACATTATGATAAGCCTGTATACATTCGACGTGACAGGAATGTAATATTGTATAATATTACCGTCTTACGATCAAATTTAATACCATACCTACCACAATATACCGCGGAGTATAATAATATCGTATGCCGAGAATGCTTCGAGAATGTGATGTCTGTCAGGACTCGGCATTGTAACACATCTTTCCAATTTTCTATAGTTTCCCAAATCGTTAATTATGAAGGCAATTGTTTAATATAAAGATTAATTAGTTAGGTTTGTACATACCTATGTAAACAGATCCTTTTGTTCCCAGCATATTGAAAATGAAAATGAAAAATATTTATTTGGCAAAACAACATTAACAATGAACATAATAATATACATTGAGACCCACACTAGGTATTCTTGTATCGTGGGACCCAATTCACCACCATTAACAATTATTAAAGTTGTCGCTCGGATAACATGACAAACTAAGATAACAATTAATCTTCAATTAATATTATAACAAGATAAGTAGGTATGACATAATTTTTATAAATCAACAGGATACAAAAGCATCAGTAGAAATAAGAAAGTATGTATATTTATATTGTTTAAAATAATGTAATATTATACATTAAAACATATTTGGTATAATTAATGATTAAACGAACTTACCTGTAAGTGAAGTTCTATCATAATTATACGAAGGCTTCGTACGAAGAGATTATTTATACTAGGTAGTACGCAATGGCTAGTGGTCACCGTTCACTTTATTGAGATTTATATATATTTTTTAAAAATAGGGTAGGTTGATATAACTACTTGCTCCCGCATAGCGTCCTTACTCATTTAGTTTAGAGTTTAGCTAACCCTCCGCCTCATATTTTACGATTAAGGGTAAACGCATAACGTGAGGGTGGGAGGGTTATAATCTCTTCGTACGAAGCCTTCGTATAATTATGATAGAACTTCACTTACAGGTAAGTTCGTTTAATCATTAATTATACTTCATTGGCTTCGTACTCGAGATTATTTATACTAGGTAGACTTTTAGAGATACGATTCGTAAAGTATGAGTTTAATAGATTTTTTTTTTTTTTTTTTTAAGTATTTTAATGTTGTAAATCATTTATCATTATTATAACAAAACCATAAATATTCCTCTATTTGAAAACAAAGACTCGTTATTTGAATTAAATAACACAATTTATTTTCTTATGGAATCATTCTTAGTGCCCCGGTAAAACATTTATTTTGGGCAATAATAGGCCGTTTAGAACACAGAACACTATTACTTGGTTTAGAAAGTAAGCATGGGAATGGGAACATGAGCTCCAACCTTCAGTTTTCATAATTTTATCTATTGAAACACCTTCCTGCAGCCGATGTGGCAACATGCCGGGTGCTATGAGCAGAATTTGGAAGTATCAATAAAATTCCGCTTTGGTTCCAGGTATTCTTTATCTTACGTGACAAAGTTTGTGAACCAACTAATTTAGAAAAATTAATAAATAATAATTAATTCTGTATTTTCTCAAAGTAATTTAGTAATTTTAAGCATATTTTTTGAGGATAAAATATCTTATTTCTCTTTTTTTAAAAACGGAATGAATAACAAGGTTTGGTAGATTTAATAAAATCTGGGATTTTAATTTTGACACTGATTTTATAAACTTTACATTTAAAATGTTTGCACTCTTTGTACAGTAACGAGTGCCAAAACCGTAACAATTTATTTTTTATTGACATTGTTTCAAGATTTAGGATTAAAAAGTTAGCTACATAACTTAAGACCAACGATAAATAATTAATCAGCCTCGTCTTACTTTGGTGGCGAAGGTCTAGAACACACTTAAAAAATCTTTTAGCATCTTCATTCTCCGAATTATTATTATTTTTTTTTTTTTTCAAATCAAATCAAATATCATTTATTTATAGAAAAATATCATTACATATACAAATGGATTTTGCCAACAGCTAAGCTAAAATCGTTAGATTTTGTGTTCTAGCTGCTGGTTTTTATTAATCAACAATAATATTAATCATTATTAATCAACACTATAGCTGACCGATATGAAAATGTTTCATATTGTACCCTGAATATAGGTATATTCAAATAATAAGTAAAAATAAAAGTTAAAAAAGCTATCATATGATGGGATTGATACTTCATACTACATATTCAAATTACTCTCATTACAATAAATGAAGCACTTTTTGTAGCACCCTTCATTATATTGTATATAATTAGTGTTCTCTGACCGGGAGCTCATAACGATATCCAAAGGTAAATCTAGAATACTTCTCCGAATCATCGCCTCGCGGATAAGACTCCCGCCACCGGAGAAATTGAGTTGCACACGGAGAGGCGACTGCAATCATTTGATAAATTCATACCTGTGTCAACCTTAAACATAAACGTTAACACAAACACACATTTCTGACACCAAAATGTAATAAGCAATAGCTACAATGGCTGGATAGGTCAGTATGGAAATAATTTTACTTAACAATTTAAAATTATAACAAACGGAGGAAACGCCTAAAGGTAAAGGTTAGAGTATGAAATATTAAAAACATTTACTGACACATCTAGATCTCTGAGACGCCATGGGCCCATGAGACGTATCTCTAACTTTTATTATTCAATCAACTTGCAAATAAACCTGTGTTTGGAGAGCCAAACATGAGTATAATTTAATATTATGTCAATTACATTTATCGTCACTTCATGAGTTCTCTGCTCCACAGGTAATACTCCGCCCAGCCGTTGAGATATCAGAGAAAATTTCCAGGCCATAGTTTATCAATTTTAATTTTGCACACTGGCTGCTCATGAGTACACTTCCATCATTTAAACTTACGTTTTAATGTAAGTATAGTTATGAAATTAAAATTTGTAATTATTAAAAACTTGAGTAATAATTATTTCTATCAATAAATTTTCTGTCTTCTTTACATAATATATCCTAAAGAATTGCAAGTTTTAGATGGATTAAAATTACTTTTCTAATCTCTAAATATGTAACAAGAAATGACGACCGACCGATCCATCAACGCACAGGTCAAACCACTGGATGGATCGGCCAAATCCCGGTATACAGATAGCCACCATTACACAGGCATCCGTCAAGGATTTTTGAAAATTGATTTCAAAGGGATTTCAGGATTTTTAGGGGTTTGTAAAATCGCACTTAACATGAGCAAAGCCGTAGGCAAAAGCTAGTTATTTCTAATAAAACCCCGATTATTTTATTAAGAAAGTTTCTGGTTTGTTAAAAGTTTTGATAACATTTTATGATCATAGTCGTCTCCAATAAGACAAATTTAAAATATATCATCAAAGTACATATATCTACATAAATATAGTAGACATGTCTGTATGTTTTCAATAATTTTACTACCAGCATTAAAGCTATAAAAATAGCTTTAGTGATCGCAAAAAACAGCAATATTTAAGCTGAAAGGTAAGACCTTAAATTCATAAATAAACACTACACCAAGCGGATGTATGGATATTTAACCTGAAATAATCGTTACTATTATTATTATTATAAATAGAGTCATCAAACTGAAATCTAAGATACTTTTAGATATCCTCATGCATGTTAAATAAAAAGTATGCGTCTTTTGCATGCACATAAACCTCTTACATCATATGATATTCATTTTAGTAAAGTTCTTACGTTTTCCAGCTGAAACGTACTCTTATCTAAAGATTTTCCATTTTTTCTAGATTGTACACGATTGCTAGGAGGAATACCTCCTAAAAAATAGTTTTTATTGGTGTACGTTTAAAATGAATTTCATCCTTTCGATGGCTCCTAAGTATAGTGAGTCATCTGCAAAAATCAAATTTTACAGGAGAGCGTGTCAAAGATAAAAAGTTTATAACTTTTTTATTATTCGTACTAGCATTATGATTTTTTTTTTGTTTGTATTTTGATAACTATTAGGTTCATTAGGTATTTAAATAATTAACCTAATTTATTAAGGTTCTGATATATTGTAGTTGACTCAGTATACATCAAACGTAATGTAGCCTTTTTTGAGCTAACTACCACTTACACTAGTATACAATGGATGTAGCTAAAAGCGATATTTTTAGATAAAAAAGTAATATACTTAACCAAACATAAAAATAATGGATTTGATTATAATTTTATAGATTTTTAGAATAAAAAACTAAGATATAAAGGATAATAAGGTAGTTGACCCAATTTAGGGCAAACGTTATGACCAAAAGTGTGCGTAGTATACGGGTGTATGTGTAAATAAAATAAGCTATGTTTTCATAATGGTTTTAATAAGTAACAAAAATACAAACCATCAAATTTTAAATCTTCATAGGAGTCAGTTATAAGGTCAGAATCAACATAACGCAGTAATATTTTTAATTTTAAAACAAAACAAAGTTACTTAAAAACAAAAAGTATTCAGAATACGAAAACTAATCCTTTTCTTAACAAATTATTTAACAAAATCCTGAGTAAATCTTTCATAAAAACAAATTATAAAAAAATATTGCATACTTATATCTTTTCTTATTCAAAATAGTCATAATTTATAATACTAGAATTTTCATGCAGAAATTTTCTATTCCAGGAACTTTGGAAACTAGATTACTTAAATCACAATCACATTATTTAAATTAAAAAAAAACAAATTTCAAGTATCATAAATGTAAAAATAAAAAACATAAATGATCATTTTCATAGATAATTAACATAATAAAAGTCAATAATATACTTTGCTTTAACACGAAACTTTTCTAACTTAATGAGTAGACTTTTTTCATATTTTTTTATAATTAAATCCTTTTTATAACTAATCTTGAGTACCTCTCTTATAAAAACAAATTAAAAAATACAATGCTTATATATTTTCTTAATCAAAACAACCATATATTATTCACTTTTTTAACAAATCTTTAGAACTCTCATAAAAATAAGTAAAAAAAAACAACGCTTTTATCTTTGACTAGCTTTAACCCGCGGCTTCGCTCACGTTAGGTTTGATTTTTTAACCCCCTATTTAACCCTCTTGGGGTTGAAATTTTCCAAAATCCTTTCTTAGCGGATGTCTACGTCGTAACAGCTACCTGTATGCCAAATTTCAGCTCGATCGGTCCAGTGGTTAGAGCTGTGCGTTGATAGATCAGTCAGTCAGTCAGTCAGTCAGTCAGTCAGTCAGTCAGTCAGTCAGTCAGTCAGTCAGTCACCTTTGCCTTTTATATATTTAGATTAATTAAAACAGACATTTATTATAATACTAACTACTAGTTAATGTATCCATGTAGATATTTTCTATACCAGATAAGTAATAGGAATTAGATTAATTTACAAACAGTCTTCAATCAATTCAGTCTTCTAAAAAAAATCCCTAAAAAATCTCTTAGAATAATGTTTTTATCGTAAATGTAAAAATAAAGAAATAAAGAACTTGTACCTTTCCGCCCGCACCACCCCGCTGCGCCCGCTCAACGTATACAGGAATCTTGTAGTCACCTCAGTATACGACGAATACAAATCGTAAACAGCTCAACTTGACTCAGTATACGTTAGATTATCTTTGTATCTATTTGAGTTTTTTGAAGTTTTGTGACCTAGGCAGGTAGATAAGGTCTTATAATGATCAAATTCATCAAAAACTCAAAATACCTAAAAGTGCTAGTTGACTCACTATACTTAGGAGCCATCGCTTTGATGTACTCGTATGAAAAACCCATAGTCATTAGTGGTCATAGATTTTAAATAACCAAGATAGCTATCTTGCCAGCAGCCTTAACCATATTTAAAAAAAAGCGACGTTTGAAGCTCGATCGCTGCTATGAATTCTGCGACTTACAGGAGCAGCCTCGCAGACGCTGCGCTGTGTCAAAGTCAGAGCTTTTGTGAGTCCTCTTTTCAGGTTCCGACCCTTCGATTCAGGCTCTGACCCTTCGAGATAAAATTCCTTGCAGAATTTATATTTTGTGTTGTACGAGAGCTTCGTATTTTAAATCATCGTGCTGAGGGTCTAAGATCTGCTCCTTTTATTTAAGGATTTGCTAAATTCAACCTTTCTAGTCATTTCAAACTAGTCAATATTTGAGCTTTGTAGCTGTTCTAGAAGTGCTTTCATTACTGAACATAAGATTTCCTTGTAAAAGAGTCAGTATGGAGACTATCGGAAAACATCCGAGCTGCGACGGCGTGGATAATAACAACATTATGGCTTCTAAACAACTAAAAACTGGAGGCGAATTTCTATTGCTTTATTTGCTATATAATATATGAACTCGCAGCTTTAATTTTTGCGTTGAATATTGGCGGATTCATCAACTTGGAATTGTCAGTAGTTAAACATCTTTCATTTAGCTCTTTACACTATTTGTTTCTATACCAAGAATATCCATTAACTCAATATCAAGAATAATATATAATATATAATATATAATCTTCTAATGTGGGTACACCCAATAATTTTTCAGAAGAACCAGAATCCGGAGGATATTTTGACGCAGCTTTCTTGATTGGAAAGAACTGCACTCAATGTATCGGGGATTAAAGGGTTCAGTTCCGACTCCTGTTGTTTTGAGACTCCGTGTGAGATTGGCGTGACTTCATTATTGTAAAATACATGTAAAAAACGGACGTAAGAAAAAATAGTCTGTAAACAATAAACTTCGAGCTATTTTTAACACTTCTGTCGTATTGTCCGCATACTGAGTCTCATAGTTGAAACAGGAGTCTGTTATGTGAATCATGTCCAGTATGAAGCAGTCCCAATGCAAATACAAGTACTGCCCACTAACTGACTTATGAACAGTAAGAAACAGTCCCAAGCAAAAGCAAGAACTGTCCACAATACTGTGTATTTTGTAAGAAAAACACTTTCACTCAGATTTATCCGCCATCACATGTAACTCCCTTAAGTGAATCATGTCCAGTATGAAGCAATCCCAATGCAAAAGCAAGTATTGCCCACTAACTGACTTATGAACAGTAAGAAACAGTCCCAAGCAAAAGCAAGAACTGTCCACAATACTGTGTGTTTTGTAAGAAAACATTTTCACTCAGATTTATTTGCCATCACATGTAACCCCCTTAAGTGAATCATGTCCAGTACGAAGCAGTCCCAATGCAAAAGCAAGTACTGCCCACTAACTGACATATGAACAGTGAGAAACAGCCCCAAGCAAAAGCAAGAACTGTCCACAACACTGTGTTTTGTAAGAAAACATCTTCACTCAGGTTTATTAGCTGTTACGAGTAAAATAAACAGTAAGAAACAGTCCCAATGCAAACGCAAGTACTGTCCACACTACCGTGTGTTTCGTAAGAAAAACACCCTCACTCTGATTTAGTAGCTATCACGATTAAAATAAACAGTAAGAAATAGCCCCAATGCAAAAGCAAGAACTATCCACAATACCGTGTCCCTGCTAAGGGTTAATTATATCATGTAATATCTTCGATCACAGAAGAACTAATAGCGATCTTATTTATAATAAGAAACAATCAAAACGACACTTTGTTGAGCACCAATAATGGTTTATGGACACAATTACGTAATACCGCACCTTACCTTGATAATCCAACGGTGAATTTGTAGGTACCTATATAAAATTGACGTTGAATCAAAACTCACAATTACCCGAGTATTAATTATTGTTTTAAACTTTATATTTTTCCACATTTATCGCTCTTACATTTAGGCATTATAAAAATACTTTTAAATTTACTATTTCACAGTTTAAATATCACTTTTAATAACACTTTCAAAATTAAACTAGGCGAGAGCGTGGTGGAACGGTTGCGCACTAGAAAGCGAATGAGTAAGGACGCTATGCGGGAGCAAGTAGTTATATCAACCTACCCTATTTTTAAAAAATATATATAAATCTCAATAAAGTGAACGGTGACCACTAGCCATTGCGTACTACCTAATATAAATAATCTCGAGTACGAAGCCAATGAAGTATAATATCGAGTGAAATGCTAATAAAAGCAAAGCTGCTGCTTAAATAGGAATTTAAAACAAAATAGCGAGGAAAATAAAATATCTACAGTGTAATTACTAGTAGGTACATAATACAAAGAGACTCTAGTTGTACAGAAGAGATTTGGGAATAAATCAAGAGCAAACGTAAATGAAACGTACGCTATGTTCAACGGGACTGCACCGGACTTTATAAATTAGTCACAGATGCATCGTGCAACTGCGAACTATTAAGGTTCAATCTGGTTTTCTAAATTCCAATCCGGTTTAAAATGTTTATAAAAAAGAACGATCGTACTTCTATCTCTCGCTATATCTGATTCGTAATCCTACTTGCTCTGGTTCATGACTCTTTAATCACGTTTTAGTGGAGTGATGGAAGTGAACTTATGTCATTATCATCTGGGCTCATCTCAGCTCATCGCTGTTTCATTACTGGACACAGTCTCCGCAAAAAAAAAATACCACTGCCACTGAATTGGGTCAACATCGGTTAAGCAGCTTAATCAATTAATTATAATATTATTATGCAATATCGTAGGTATAGTACTTATGTAAAAATATGAGGTAATTTTTACATTTCTGATTCTTGAATATATTTCACCCTTACGACTTGTTTTCCCCGTAAAGTCTCATTTCTTTGTTGGAATTCATTGTTAGTGACATTTTAATTCAAAAAAGAGGCAGTTTCATCCCGACGCTAAGTTGTACGTGATCAAAATAACACAATGACTTTACGCGATTTGTGTTTCGCAGAATTTTATTTTCAAACTAGCTGATGTTCAAAACTTCGTCGTAGATTTGTGTTTTGAAAAAAAAAAACTCTGTAAACTTTAGGTACAATATGTATTATCCGCTTTAGAGTGTGTTAACACAATCTAAATGATTAACTAATCATTTATTAGTATAATCCACTCGACCTTTTAAATTATCACCCGGCACCTATCAGCGATACTATGGATCACATACAAAATGTCCGAATAATTATTACCAATGTATGTCCTATACAACTCTGATCTTGTGTAACCCAGACCTCGTGCAAGATCTCCAAACCCAAAAATTCCGCCAACGTCACAACTCGAATAATTTCCCCAAAGTATTGTTTTATACATTACTATATTGATGCTCGTGAGTTCACTCGCGTGGATAGGGTTGCCAGGTCGCCAAACCTAATAGCCGGACAGACCAGCCAGTTTGGCCGGACATTTGGGTAAAAAAGCCGGACACCCTATATTATTGAGGATTTTGTCTCAGTATTAATAGGTACGACAAAAAAATTGTATGTAAAATCGCTAGGCCACGCTCGGCGCTCGCTTGTTTGCGAAATGTGAAAAGTCTAACAAAAGCCGGACAAGACGGACACCGTTTATTTTGGCCGGACACGCAATCAAAAAGCCTACCTATGTCCGGCTTTATCCGGACGCCTGGCAACGCTACGCGTGGATTTAGTTTTTAAAAATCGGCGTGCTCGAAGGACAAACCAACAAGCAAACACACTTTCGCATTTATATTTATATAATATTATTATCACCATTATTATTAATTACTTATTATTACGAACCAGTAGTAGTTTCAATTGAGGATTCGAAAGCACTTTGTTTTCAAAAGTTTATTTGAATAAGAAGTTATTCTATTCTATTTACACAGGATTTGCCACGATCAAACCTGCTGAGGAGTGATGAGTGACGTGGCCTCAGTCGGAATGCGTTTACAATATCTTTGTATTCTGTTCTTCGGTTCTTTGAAATACTTTTCCGCCTATTGCCACTTCAGTTCCACGACTCGAAGAGTTATGCCGGTAACTTTTTCGATCCCGTAGATATACTCCGAGCATTCCTTTCTTCATTATCAACTAAGTGAATCTGAATCTTTTTTATAAAGTGCATAGTTAGAGTAATGTTTTGAATTCATAAACCATCCACAGGAACCGAGGGGTTTATGACGAGTTTCGAGACGAAATGTCGTCTCGAAATTTCTCGAACGCAGTTGGCTTTGGCGGTTTACCTCTTTATCAAAACTGGTAATACCCAGTCGGACCGTAATAATTACAGATCAGAATATTTTTATATCTCTAAACTCAAGAGCAGTCTATTGACTTGGGACTTCCAATTTGCTCTTTATGAGTCCTTTAAATTCTATTCAGGTCTAAAAGAAAAAGTAATTAACGTTGTTTCCTGCCGCGGCATTAAATGAATCAAATTGTTGGAAAGAAAATCCTTTATAAATTGCGATGTTCAACTTAAAGGTAAATTTTATTATGTAATTACAAAGAACAATTTAAAAGTAATTTCATTTAGTTTTCCTTGTTTTACCATTGATTTTGATTGCGATTTCAGAATCAAATAAAAACAGATAGAGTAATTTTAATAGTCCTCGGAAACGAGTAACGTTACTCGGCGATGGTGATACTAACACTGAGAGGATTAAAAAACCAGCCAAGTGTGAGTCGAACCCGCACACGAAGGGTTCCGTACCATGGTAAAAGAATTAACACCAGCTATTATTAAGTTCGAGCAAAATCACAATTTTATTGTGCTATTACAGTTCATCGATATAGCCCACTGACAGAAAGACTGAGGAACGGACGGACAGCAGATAGGAACGGATTTAGTAATAGGGTCCCATTAGCACCCCTTGGGCACAGAACCCTAAAAGTTATACGATCAATAATTTTAAACCTGACATTACATAACTTTACATATATTCAAATAAGTAATAGTAGAACAAAATGAAAGACCGTAGATTCGACTCGCACCCAAAAATGCGCGATACTGTTATTATGGACTAAATAATGGTTGAATAAATTGTAGAGCTACCTCCGAGTTCTTACTGATTTTTCTCGGGCATTTCGAGCTAGTCGCTAATTCATTTGACTTTTAACTATACAAAGCACTTGTAAAAGTTTATTTGAATACAGAATTTTCTAGTACCGGCACCAAAGGTCGAATCTAAAAGAACGCGAAACCAACTAAAGCGAAATATGAATTTGTTAACACGTTAAGTAGATAACAAACTGGGTCTGTTTTTACACTAGTTTTTGCTTCCGTCCATCCGTCCATCATTCTGTCATCGAGGCGAAACTTTCGCACATTTGATGCGCACTGGAAAAACAGACGCGAAGTTTTGCGGGCCGTGATACGAACGATGTTTTAATTACAGCGCTGCCCGAAAATTACTGTGTCGCGTTTTTTGGGGCTTTACGGAA
Source organism: Hipparchia semele (assembly GCA_933228805.2). Taxonomy (NCBI): domain Eukaryota; kingdom Metazoa; phylum Arthropoda; class Insecta; order Lepidoptera; family Nymphalidae; genus Hipparchia; species Hipparchia semele. Next base: position 6,526,074 of record OW121718.1, read on the forward strand.
CAGGGAATGGTATTGGCATATGATTGTGTAAGCGTTACATAGTTATATATGATATTATGTTAACTTTTGCCCACAAATACGTTCGCGTTTTTAGGTTTTTGAAAACCCCGCGGGAACTTTCTGTTTTTTCCGGGATAAAAGGTAGCCTATCCAAATCCTCCCTTATATCCATGCAAAAAATCACGTCAATCTTTCTTTTTTTATTATTTGATGACAAGATAGTCCTTGACTACGATCTCACCAGATGGTAAATGACGATACAGTCTAAGATGGTAGCGGGCTAACTTGGAACTGTTGCTCCGTTGCTGCGTGATTGACCGACAAACCAACAAGCAAACACACTTTCGCAATTTTAATATTATCAAGAAAGAATATTATTGTGGATAAGTGGAAATTAAAAAATATTTTGCTACTCGAGCCGCAGACGAGGCTACTTTCAGGCAACTAACCGAAAACATTGTTATATACGAGCTTCTTAAGCTCCTTTCCGTTCTTACAAATAGCTACATTGGCTTGTGATGTTCGTGTCGCTCATAGTTTTACAAGCGTGCAAAAACTCGCTAATACGCGCTGAAAGCACGCCCAAATAGACTTCTAGCCCAAATGGAAATATATTTATAGCTAAGAGGCGAGCGAAGTTTACGCGACCTTATCGTGGCCCGGCATCGCGGTTATGGCATTATTAAAGTAGACCGCTCGTATCCACCGACGCTGAAAAATACGTGAGCGATTTACACAATTTTTCGCCGTTAAAGAATAGCTTTCCACAAATTTAAGGTCGGCACTGACGGTCGTGAATAAATTATGTTAATGAACGGTTTGGCAGCGCATCCGAGAGTTGATTTGGGTTTGAATTGTGCCACTTTTTCGACAGTTGAGTAGTTAATAAACCATGCCGAAAGCAAGAAAATCGTCTTCTTCTTCTTTATCAACCGATAGACGTCCACTGCTGGAGGTCTCTTGCATGCAGCTCCACAGGTCTCGGTCTTACGCCGCCTGAATCCAGCGCTCCCTGCGACTCGTTTGATGTCGTCGGTCCACCTAGTAGGGTCTGCCAACACTACGCTTCCCGGTGCGGGGTCGACCATCAGGTCTTGAACTATGTGTTCCGCCCATTTCCACTATAGTATCGCAACTCGCTGAGTTATGTCGGTGACTTTAGTTCTCCTACGGATCTCCTCATTTCTGATTTCATCTCGCAGGGATACTCCGAGCATAGCTCTCTCCATCAACCGCTGAGTGATCCTGAGCCTTCTTATGAGGCCCATAGTTAGCGATAAAGAAAATGGTCACCCTTGTTCTATTAAATAGTGTAACAAAAACGTAAAGTCTCCCAGTCGTAAGATCATAGCGCTCACCATTGTGCCAGGGAAGTCATCAAACATCCTAAACTTGATGTATACCTACCAATATTATAATATCGCCTATAACATACTGATCATAATATTGTAAAACCTTATAATCAATTGGAATTTAAGTTATTGGCGGTCTTTTGCTGGTAATTATGTGACCGTTACGTTACACCTTAATTTTTAACCGACGAAAAAAAAGGAGGACGTTCTCAATTAATCGCGTATATTTTTTTTCCATATAAAATGAGCCTCTCACAAAATGCTCAATCTGACGGCCGCGTATAAATTATGTTAATGAACAGTTTGGAAGCGCATCCATTCATCTTCACGATCGCGTGGAGGCATTTCATAATTTACGTGTCTAATAATTACCCAATATTTTAAGGAGCTATTATAGTGTGGCATTATTGTTTGCTAAAACAGAAGTCTCAAATAAAAAGCAGTCATAAATGATAGATACTTTAATAAATAAAAATAAATAAAATAACTTTATTACCAAAAACTATTAAATAAATACAAATTTTGTCGTTGGTAACTTTATAATTATGTTTAACTTTATAATTATGTCGTTGGTAACTTTATAATTATGTTTAGGAGTGGTACCTACGGCTAGGCAGTAATGGTTGCAACATCGTTTTTATTTACTCGTAACTTATATCATCGTTTTTATTTACTCGTAACTTATTTTATTTTGTTTGACAAGCCGCAAGCAGATATTAATGCATAAATATGAAAATATAAACTAGTAGACTTACAACTCAAAGAAACAAAATGAATATCAAGAACTGGCATTACAAAAGATTTTGAGACATACAGATTACGTAGCGTAACAAAAATACAGAGCATAAGAAAATAGAAATAGGAATAGTGATACAGCGATGCAAGTACCTACATAGTCGCTAGATTATCCCAAGAAAATAGACGAAGAAGTGGTTAGCCGTTAGACAATATTGCAATAGATGGGGTCCAGCCGATGACAGGATTTCAGTACGCTCCTTCTGCCTTGAGCTATTAAGAATATAATTGGGTTTTAATTTAATTTTTCGTAAAACATCTGACAAATAATTATAACATTTTTGTGTTTTAAAAATATTTGTATGTACCTACGTAAATTATTTACGTACGGGAGGTTGAATCAATCGAACGTCTAGTGGTCCAAGGTAAAGTAGAGGGCACAAGGGGACGGGACAGATCGCCAATGAGATGGACGGACCAAGTGAGGGCTGCGGTGGATGTCCCGTTGCACGAATGCTCAAGAAAAGCAGCTGTTAGGGAGGAGTGGAGGCGTATAGTGAAGCGTGCCACAACACCAAAATGACGACCACGACCACTCTGACAAGAGTGTAACGACTGAGAAGAGATGTAAATTATTATGAAAAAGGGCGACTACTTAAAAAACTACTCATGTCATCTTATTACACTTAATATTAGGTAGGTCTAATATTAAGTGTAATATATAACTCAAACCTAACCTGTAAAAGTTATGCATTGTCTGATAGTTGTCTATTATTCAGTCACAGGCCAAGTATTATTCTAGGCTGCAATTACACTTGAAAGTTTTACTCACGTAAGTCGCTTTCATGAGTAACTTACGAAATGTAAACTAAACTGTAAGTCTACTTGACTTACAGGATAGTTTACATTTTACAGTTTTCAAATTGTTTGACAATTTTAGTTACGTAAATTACTTAGGTAAGCTACTTACGTAAAAACTTGCTAGTGTAATTCTAGCCTAAAGTAAGTTTTCTGTATTATAATGGCCGACGTCTCATTTTATGAGTATTTAATCGAGCAGTAATATCTTATTTTTCTTTGATATTTATCACAATCAAATATTGTTTATTATACAGTAACTCGATACGAGTATATAAGAATAATCGCACACGTAAAGGTTTGTTAAACAAACGTGACGTGAGAGCGTATCGTGCTATATGCCCTCGGGAATTGACTCAAGGCTTTTGTCTAAGGTCATTTTCGCAAAAATATAAAACTAGACGAGTTATTCACTAGCAGAACTTCTCGAATACGACGCGAAATTTCCGGCACTCATATTGGACTCGTTCGTCTAGTGGTACCACGTAAAGTCGTCGGTCTTGCGCCTGAATTCTCTCCGGTCGTGTTGGATCTTCCGTCCCATCGGACTATGAGAGTGAGGGAATACAGAGTGCACCTGTGTTTGCGCACAAACTTGTGCACTATGACCAGATGGCAAATCTTTGTGGAGTTTGGGCGCCGTGGCCGAATTTGTTTGGGAGAACATTTGGGTCACTTTAATTTCTAAATAAAATTTTCTTTTCAAGTTAGACGAAGAAACTGATAATAGAATTGTGTCGGGAAATTTTTCGGTTAACGAAAAGACATTATAACTTACTGCTGAGTTACTAGCCAGCTCTTCTCAGCACAATCTGCATTCCGAACCGGTGGTAGAGTCTCGACGTGTCATGAGAGCTACAAGTTTGCCTACATGAAATAAAAAATTTTGAATTTTTTTGGAACTATATTTAACTAGCTTTTGCCCCCGCGACTTCGTCCGCGTGGAATTAGGTTTTGGGATGGAATTTTCAAAAACTGTGACACACGCACTTCTTTATTTTTAACTGAAAGCTCAAATACCAACTTTGATGGAAACAGCTTAAAAAATGACGGAGCTTTATATAAACTTTCATCCCCTATTTAAAGCCCTTAGGGGTGTAATTTCCAATAATCCTTTCTTATTGTGCGCCTACGTCATAAAAGGAACCAATTGTAAAAATTTCAAGTTTCTCACTTCAGTAGTTTAGGCTGTGCGTTGATATCTCAGTCAGTCAGTCAGTCAGTCAGGACTTTGAATTTTATATATATAGATAAAATTGCTCTTCACATTAAATATTTAAATTTAAATCTGTGGAACAGTTACCTCAACCGTTAGAATATTGTAAGCTATGTTTAATTTAGCGTAAAAGTAGCCACGCTGCCACGGAAATCAACCTAAATCAACGGATGCGCCGCCAAACCATCATTAGCATAATTTATTGCAGCCAACAGTGCGGACTTTAGGCTTAATACACACCTGCTGCTTTCCAAAAAAACATAAAAGTCATCTCATTTGTTGGATAATGCAAAATTATCGTCGATCCAAATCGAAGCACTGGCAATATCTTTACTGATATTACTAATGCGAAAGTGTGTTTTTTGTTGGTTTGTCCTACAATCACGCAGCAACGGAGCAACGGATTGACATGATTTTTGACATGGGTGTAGTACAGAACTAGAAAGAGACTGATAAGTCGCAGTAAAACAGCGTAGGTCTAATTTGTTTGTTTTTTGACCGATTTATTTTCTGTTTTTAGAAATATTATTCTTACATGTTACATTTTCGATTGTAATTAATGAATATCCACATTTCGACAACAGTAAAATACCCAATTCTTTTGAAGTACTAGTTGTTTTATTGGTCGGTTTGTGGTTTTACCGATAATGACTGTGCGCCCATGAAATGCGACTGTAAAGTGGTCAATAGAAGCGACAAGGTAACACTTTGCGACAGCGTGACCGCAGTTTTGTGGTTGCAATGCACTCCTGAGTTTTTTTTTAATATTCCGCTAGTGGAAATGCTTTTTACGCATTCCTTTGGAGAGTCGTGCAGCCATAGAAGATGAGTTTACGGCTGTCGGAAGGATATGTGGGACTCCTGGTTCCCCAGCCTACGCTCTAAAATCACCAGCGCAGCGGTCCCAACTAACTATCGCTATTTATTTCGCGATACCATTCACACTAGTCAAACATTCTTAAATATATTGAAACCTTATAATTTTTTTTTAAATCTTGTTTTTTCACCTTAACCTAAATCTTTTTTCTATTTAATTTTTTTTTTAAATCTCCTGAGTTAAGCCTTAATTTTATAGGTAGGTAGTCAATGTTCAGCGTAAGGTCGTGTAGCACTGCCGCGTATTTTTTATGATCGTTGGGATAGGTACGGTCTACTTTAATAACGTCATAACAACGATGCCAGTCCTCGATAAGGCAGCTTAAACACAGGTCACTTCGAAGGTGTAGTGCTATTCCGATTTACGCGTAGGGCGCCCATTACGTCATTAAAAAAACTGAAACTACTATTACAAAGTATTACTTATAAGCATTAAACTCATAACATTTTGAATAAATATTCAATTGGAAAGACCGATTTTCTAACTAAATTCGTTCGTTAAACTTCGTTCGTTCGTTCGTGGCTGTGTGATTGAAGGAATAATCAATAAACTTGTAAACAAACATCGTATTTATATTAGTAGGAATTTGACAACATGTTATGCTGATCGCATATTTCCTAAGAGCTGCATGCCACGCGTGCCGCACGCGACGAATGAAGCTAAGTACGGTCGGTACCACAGTTACCACAAATACCACATACTCGTATTATGTACCCTGCGCCGATGCGTTGATAAATGCAAATGACACGAACGAATACAAAGCATATTCGTTCGGCACGTGTAAGTCATGTGACTTGTGACTGACCGTTCGTATCCTTACTAATATTATAAATGCTAAAGTGTGTTTTTATTGGTTTGTTGATTTGTCCTTCAATCACGCCGCTACTCAGCAACGGATTGACGGAAATTTTTGCATGGGTATAGTTGAGGACCTGGAGAGGCACATAGGCTACTTTTTATCCCGGAAATCAGTTTAGTTTAGGAAATTAGTTTTTAAATCCTGCGGAATCAAAGCGTTTCCGCAGGATTTAAAAACTAACTCCACGTGAACTATATGTAGGTATAAGAGTTTATAAAATTATATAAAAGAATTTGTATTTACATTTCATTCGGCACATCTCTTGCGTATTTTCAGTAAGCTGTGCGATCTTTTGTCAAAGCCAAAAGTCACATATCTCAGACCTGATGACAAAAGTCCTATAGCCTATTGCCAGTGATAACTTATGGATCCGAAACCTGGTCACTAACTATGAACCTCATAAGAAGACTCTCGGTCAATGACCGAGCGACGGAGAGAACTGTGGTCGGAGTATCTCTGCGAGATCCAATAATATGTGAGGCGATTCGTAGGAGAACGATATTTACCGACATAGCTCAACGAGTCGCGATGGAATAGGTGGGGCACATAGTATAAACAACCAATGGTCGTTGGGGTCCAAAGATGCTGAAGTCGTGGACGATCTTGCAGCAAAAAGGTCAGCGTTGGCACAACCTACAAACTAGATCGACGACATCGGGTTAATTAAAGGGGGCCGCTTGATATAAGCGGCTTTTGATTGAGGTACGTGGAGGATATACAACAAGTTCCACGAGATTACCTAGCAAATATGAGGCTTTATTGGCGCTGCATTTTGCCAATATTCGCTTCTGCTCTTCAAATTCCTAATTATTACGCGGTCCACTAAATAATACCTTCCTCAATTTTGCGCTCGGTTTTCCTATTAACATCGAATGCATACCTACATCATAGTAATTACACTGCTTTTAATATGCTCTTTGAAATGATGCCAAACCAAAACTCAACTTCTCTAGGATAATAAAAAACTTTGATGCGACGTAAGATAACATAAATATATAAACAAGTCACAATTAAATGACGAATCGAAAACTAATATTTGTATTTGCCTAATATTTTATTGGCTCACAAAAATATATTATTTTATTTAAAAGATACTTATTATATCAGTAGGTAGTTTGATGCCCACGTTTGTCATAACGGTTCAGGTTCTACAAATATAACTTTTTAACCAACTTCAAAAAAGGACTACGTTCTCAATTCGTCGCAATCTGTATTTTTAATTTTTTATGTATGCTCCCTGTACTGCTGCGAAAGGGAACTTTCCAGGTGGATCCATGATCATCAGGTCAGGCTCTGATGATGGGACTCTGGAGAAATCGAGGGAACTCTTCAATTTTTATAGGCATACTTTGGAGTGGCGTTTGAAGTTGGGCTTTTTAAAAAGAATTTTTATATTTATATTATCGTAATACCTACCGTATCTACGTATATATCTACCGTAGATAATAGATATTAATAACGTTATCTTAACTTTCACAATTTATTAGTTGTCCACCCATCAGGAATATATCAAGTTAATTTTATTTAATTAGTTAGAATTTCAATATCATCCCACACTTCGCAGTAAGTTGGCAATTGTGTTATAATTCTCTTCAATGGAGAACTTAACTAGTTTATTACTGAAATACAAAGCATTTACTTAATACTACTTGATGCCCGCGATTTTTTTCGCGTGGATTGAGGTTTTTTAATTCCCGCGGGAACTGTCTTATTTTCCAAGATAAAAAGCAGCCTATGTGTTATTCCAGTCTATATCTGTGCCTTTCAGCAAAATCGGTTCAGTCGTTGCGGCGTGACTGAGTAACAAACATCCATCGATTCGCATTTATAATATTAATAGGATGAAGCCGAATAAGTCCTTAGAATAATATCGATAATCAGAATACATTAAAAAAAAGACGTGTGGCACTCGGGGACTGCCGCGGTAAAGCTATTGCATAGCATTCTTTATCAACGCCATCTAGCGGTGAGAAGAGTCCCGTGTCAGGTTATTTTCGTTACGGAATTTCTGGATTCGGTCTCCACGCTCAAGGCCCGCGATAGAAGCTATGCAATAGCTTAAAAACTTTAAATGTATATTATGCATTTACACGTAGGCGTAGTGTAGTACCTATAATAAAGATCTATCGAAAGGAAAACATCACACTGCGTAGCATAATACTTAATTCGGTCGTACTACTTGTCTGCGTCTCGGAAAACTAAACACCAACGTAGCATGCTACGAACAAAGTACGTAGCATGCTACGTTCACATGGCGTAGACGAGGGCTTAAGAGTGCTCTCTACATATATCACGTGATCATGCGTGCGATACTTATCTACTGCTATTTTATCTACATTTACGAGTGGAACATACAGAGTGAAGATATCCGCTAGATCCGAGAATTTCTGAAAAGTTAGAGGCGTGCCTGGGATTTGAAAAAGAGGACGACTCTAATGCTGAGATCTTTAAAGCGTGCTCTGTCACAGCTCAGACTTAAAATAGAGTTTAAAACGCGACATAAATGTGTTCTGACATAAATCTGTCTCGTTTAACTCTGTCTTGAGTCTGAGCTGAGGGAGAGTGCGGTCTATAGATTTCAGCTTTAGCCATTGTGTTATGAACATTGTACTAAACTATTCACCCAGTTGTCTATTACTTTGACGGTATTCTGTCTCAAAAATTCATCAACGCTGGTGACAAGTGTAAAGTCATACAGGGGTAAAGGTAACTCATAAAGGTTCAGATTGTGCTCGGCCTAAGCGTAGATGCAGATTTACATCAAGACACGCAGAACGTTCAATTCTCAAAATGATCAACGCGAAAAATATTCAATTTTTGCGTATTAGAGCTTCTAATTCGATAACAATAATAAATAGCTGCAAGAAATGTCAACTCAGCTTGATATTTAAATTTAATTTTGTTTATTTGTAATTTAAGGTACGAAGATAAAATATAAAAGCTATCATTTAATATAAATCTTAAATTAATGAGTTAGAGTAAGGTAAATACTGAAAGCCTACAGGCTGGTTGTACATAGTAGAATTGGCAAAGTAAAATTATTACCTCTAGAATTAAGTCGCTACCTACCTATTAGTTTTAAATTTAAATCCTCTATTTTATGAACTGTCCTCTTATTCTATCCGCGGTTCTATTAAAATATTAAAAGAACATTTCAGTACTCAACCAACCGTCTCTGAAAGATCGTAATTTTTGTTCCTTCATTTTATCGAAGCACTTTTACCCGTTCATTTTTAAAATACGATGTTCGACAAATTCACTTAATGCCGCGTTAAATGAACCGTGTTAGCATAATAAAAGATTTATACTTGAAAAGCGATTTCAAAACGGACTAGCTAAATTCCTATTGAAAGTTAAAGCCGCTTTTGACGTCACAAAACTTTATCTTTACAGACGCAATGTCGCATGTCTTTCGGTCTTCTATCGGGTATACCTACTTTGAAACGTGCGTTCAAAGACTTCACAACCTTGTTTTTTCACCGTTCTACCACAGAACAGCGAGAAGTCGGAAGCGTTGGAATCCTTACGTGGTTGAAATACAACCCACTCACACGAAACGCTTTAGTTCTTTTCTGAAAGCCGCTAGGGTGTCGAACGCTATTCCAACGTATAACTTAAGGCAAAAGTAAATAAACATTTTCTAGGCAAGCGTGCTCAAACCAAGACCTCTTCAATGCTTTCCATCACTGATTGCCTCTCACAAAAAAAAAATCTTTAGTCGCCAAATACGACTTTTACGACTCGACCGTTCTATAATTACATTTTGAAGTTAGAAAAGCACTACTTAGAAACAAAACGTCGATTGTCTAAATACTGCTCGGTTTAAATGAACACAGTGGGATCTTCCGCCGAGTTTGTACTTACTTTCATCATTAAGAGAAGCGTTTTCATTTTCCACTAAATTTCTCCTTTAAAGTCCCGCAATAATTAGGAATAAGGAGTAAACGTACTGTAAATTAAACTGGAATTTGTTTTCCGGGAGTAATTTTTGAACATGAAGTAGATACCTACCTTTTAGTACGATATTTTTGTCTCTTAATTAGGTCGACCGGCGGCAACGGCAGAACGAAATTTTTCAGTACAAAAACAAAATACGGTACGAGTGTATTCCCTTGTATCAATAAATGAGTCTGAATAATAAAGGTATCATTTACCCTATTAAATATTCTAGTCCTTTATTTTTGTATCAAGGGTTAAAAAATAGCTATATTTTTCAAGCAAAAAAATTTTGTTGCCTTTCGTGATGGAAACAGGGATAAAAGTTTAAAAACTGTTAGTAACCCGACTACGGAAACTTGCTGTTATATTGATTTCATTCTTATAAAATGTATCTGTCACCTGGATTGTTATATCGAATCGATTATGAATCAAGATCGGTTGAACATTGGTAAATGGTCACATACATACATACAGACTGCTAAACTCATAACCGTTTCTTTTGGCTTCACATGGATGGGTAAAAAATTAATTTATTTGTTCAAGTATTCTAATTTTGTTCATATAAAATGTATCTGTCACACAGACCGTTATAAAGAATCGAAACACACCTTATTCATCAAAATCAACTCGGTAGAGAAGGCGTTACGGTTGAACATTTTTCAGTTGGAAATCTGATTTACTGAATGAGAGGTAATTTCAGGTATTCATTGACAAGTGCTCACTTGACCTTATATGGCTGTCAAATCCGGCATTCCTCAGGAATCTGTTCTAGCGCAAGCCTGTCTTGAAATAAAAAAATTAATGGCAATTTAGTATGAATACTAGCCATCAATAATCGACTGCCCCATTTCAAAACCTAGTAAGTGTGAGTGACAAAATTTCACAGGAGACCAAAAAAACATATGACATTTGTTTTACATGGAGGTGACATCGAGGTAGCGAGGTAAACCGCGACCGCGAGGTATCGCAGTGAGGCATCTTTGGCATGTTTTTACCCTTACTAGATTTTGAAATGGGGCAGCTGTACTCCCAATCTAAAAGCGCTCCTGTTCTGTGAAGTAAAACGACACGGGCGTTCTAACAAAACTTGACTCTAGTTTCCTTTGTTTGATACAAAATACCTTTGTTCCAGTGGTCGAAACTCACAAAGGCGAGGTTCTTGAGTTGTCTCATGTGCAAAGGAACGACATGGGCGCGTACTACTGCATTGCGAGCAACGGCGTACCGCCCACCGTCAGTCGCCGATATCACGTGCAAGTGCATTGTAAGTCTACCTTTTGAGAACAAACTGATGGGATACGATTTATTCCTTTAATTCATGCGAGCTGGGAGGAATAATTAAGAGAAATTTCACCAAAGAGCATACCATACAAACGGAGTTCTTTTTTTTATTATTTTTATTTTATTTATTTCAGGGCGACCAACAGGTTACAATAAATTAAAAACTAAAAAACTACAAGATGAAAAAATTATTATGAAGTAATGTACACCTACTTACAGGTAGCCACAACATGCTTAAAGTTTAGTACCTACTACTTGAGAAATGTTGAGCAAACAAATACACTACGAACAATTAAATTGAAGTACCTACATAAAAATTACATAAAAATTAAGAAGAGGAAGAATATGAAGATAGAAAGTGACTTGACAATTTTTTCTTAAATTTAGAAAAACTATCGCCTGATATATCAATATCAACGACCTTGCTAATGTTGTTATAGGCTGTTAACATCCTCTTAACAGGCGCAGAAATACCTAGATTAGTTTTAGAAATATCAGCTTTGAATGGCAAAAAGTTTTTTACACGACTGTTAGGTCTGGGTACTCTAAAAGAGATTTTATGTAGTAAGCTCGATGCATCCACAGACTCATCAAATAGTTTGTGCAAAAAACATAAGTCTAAAAGTTGAGTTCTTCTGAATATATAACAGTAAAAGGTGACTGACTGACTGATCTATCAACGCACAGCTAGACGGATCAGACTGCAATTTGGCATACAGATAGCTAATACGATGTAGGCGTCCGCTAAGAAAGGAAAAGAAGGAAGGAAAGGTTTGAAAATTCAACCCCAAAGGGAACAAAATAGGGGTTTGAAAAATCGGAATTAACGTGAGCGAAGCCGCAGGCAAAAGCTAGTTTAATATAAACACCATGTTTTAATAGAAGTAGGTACTTTGATTGGTTGGGAATGTGCTTGATACTAATGTTTATGTCTGCAGTTTGTATAATGAGTCGGTATCGGCCGATAAAAAAGTTTCATGGGCTACACGATCGCCTTCAAACTGAACTGTCGGCGAACTATCGGCCGACTGCTATCTCAGTATGGCGCTCTTCTACGCGCGCACATTACCGATTGTTCAGTAGGCCGATAGTTCAGTTTGTTGAGGGCTGATCAGAGTATCCACTAATCCATTTGTTTATTCACAGTTATCCCTCAAGTAAAAGTGACGAACCAACTAGTCGGAGCTCCTCTTGGCAGCGACGTGGAACTTCAGTGCTATATAGAAGCTTCTCCTAAAGCTATGAACTCCTGGTCACGTGAGGATTGTATGTACCTTTTATCTTATTCATACAAGGTAATAATAATAAAAAATAATGTCCTCCCGACCGAATCCAGTTAGCGCGGCAGATATTATAGTGCACAAGTGTGCTCGCAGACACAGGTACGCTCTCTATTCCCTCACTCTCATAGTCCAATGGGACGAAAATCCGACACGACTGGAGAGAGGTCAGGCGCAGGACCGATAGCTTTACGTGCTTTCCGAGGCACGGAGGTGACTCACCGCCAACTTCTTTACTCCGGGCTCTTACTCTACTTAATGTCTACTGAAAATTTCTTTAACAGAAAAACCCAATACATTTTTTTTAAGCCCGACCCGGAAATCGAACCCGGGACCTCGTCATCCCTAGTCCCGCATTCTGTCCAATAGACCAACGATGCAGTTAACTACCCTAGGTTAATAGGTATCATCGGCAACTGATAGATGTCTTGTCTTGTAGAGCTTTCCACACACGCGTTATTGCGAGGCTTGTATCGGTCCAACTAGTGGGGGGAGGGTCTGCCAGTATTACATTTCTCGATGCATAGTTTTCACTGCAGCACGGTGGAACCTCAATGTTTGTTTGTTTCGGAGGGTTTGCTCTATAATTTAACTTATGTACTTTGTGTGCGTAGGTATTACTAGAATCAAACAATACTAGTACTATCTGAGTGTCTGGTGGAAGGCTTTGGCCGTGGCTAGTTACCACCCTGCCGCCAAAGACGTGCCGCCAAGCGATTTAGTAGTAGAAACCGATTAATGTGTTGAATATACACTGCCATACCCCTTCCAAGTTAGCCTGCTACCATCTTAGACTGCATCGTCATCAGGTGAGATCGCAGTCTAGGACTTCATTGTCATCCAATAAAAAAAATTGTACTATCTGAACGGTATTACGCCGTCAGAACAAATCAAAAGAACCGAACATGAAAATAATGGAATAATTTGAAATGCAACGATACGACTATGTATTGTGTACCCACCAAAGATTTATTAACATGAACCGGGAAGAAATCAGATAACCGAGAATAGATGGCTTCTTGTACGAGGACACAAGATTATATGAGAGTGGAGCGATTAATCACGAAACAAAGCAAAATCTATGTAATTAATGATATCTTCCTCGAGCAACACATGGAGCGCGGAATAGCATTATTAAATATTCGCTCAGAGTAAACTTGGAACATCGCCAAATAATGAGCAGAGTTAAGGCATCCACGCACTACAAACGATGATCCCTGTACTATGCTGAGATCTATAGAGCGTTAACTCAAAATAAAGGTTAAAACGAGACAAAAATGTGTTCAGTAGGGCTGACATGCGCGCGACGAGAAAATTTTGTCTACCCATTTACTCGTGAAATCTTATACAAATTCGCAAGTAAATTGCTAGACAAAATTTTCTCGTGGCGCGCATGTTAGCCCTACTTATATTTAAATCTGTAACTTTTTAACTCTGTCTTGAGTCTGAGTTGAAAGAGAGCGCGGTCTATAGATTTCAGCCTCTCACACACCGCCAACAAAGGTACTTTAGAAAAAGCAGACACTGGCCTAATTGATAACCTCCTCCTTTTTGGAAGTCGGTTGAAAAGGATAATACGTCAGAATTACGAAGCTCAACAAGCAAGGGCTAGAATTGCGAAAAGTTCATTTTTAGGGTTCCATACCCAAAAGGTGCCAACGGAACCGTATTACTAAGCCTCCGCTGTCTATCCGTCCGTCCGTCTATCTGTCAACGGGATGTATCTCATGAACCGTAATAGGTAGATACTTGAAATTTTCACAGAATGTGTATAACAACAAATACCTCACCACCTGGGTGCCTTGAGCAATTCGACCATCTGTTGTGCTAGATCTTTTTTTCCATGTACTTTGAAACTGTGGAACCAACTTCCTACGACGGTTCCCACTAAATTACAACATGAAGTTATTCAAGGGGCGGGCCAACAAATTCCTGAAAAGCCGGCAACGCATTGTTGGTGCCTCAGGTGCTACAAATGTTCATGGGCGGCGGTAATCACTTAACATCAGGTGACCCGCCGGCTCATTTGCTCGCTAAAAATATATTAAAAAAAAAATTAAAAGGGGCTTCCCTTAGTAGGGACGTGATTTTTCCGGCGTTTTTTGGTACGGAACCCTTCTAAGCGAGTCCGACTCGCATTTGACCGGTTATCTCTCTATAATATTAAACAGCATAAAATTTTGCAGCGCTAGTGAGCGACAAATTGCTGGAAAATCCGAAACTCCGCATCACAGAGACGGCGGTGAACGAGTATTCCTTATGGATGAACCTGACGATAAAGTCGCTTGCACCGAGCGATTACGGGACCTACGTGTGCGCCTCTGTCAATGCGCTGGGGAAGATGGAGAGCCAAGTCAGCTTACACAGTGAGTACATGTCTATATATACAGAATTCAAAGTCCTGACTGACTGATTGACTGACTGAGATATCAACGCACAGCCTAAACTACTGAAGTTAGAAACTTGAAATTTTTACAGTTGGTTCCTTTTATGACGTAGGCGCACACTAAGAAAGGATTATTGGAAATTCCACCCCTAAGGGGCTTAAATAGAGGATGGAAGTTTATATGAAAATCCGTCATTTTTCAAGCTATTTACATCAAAGTTGGTATTTGAGCTTTCAGTTAAAAATAAAGAAGTACGTGTGTCACAGTTTTTGAAAATTCCACCCCAAAACCTAATTCCACGCGGACGAAGTCGCGGGGGCAAAAGCTAGTTTAATACAGCGCCAATTTATAACTGCTTGAACGCTGCCAAATTGCGCACAGTGGTAGGTACTCTTTTATGACATATCGCTCATTTGCGACAAGGGTGACATAATTCAAAATTCACCAATTTATATACTTTTTGCTATAAAAACAACATTACGCTAAGCACAAAAAAATAAGAGCGAGATAGATTGTGACTTAATGCTCTGTCGCTTTGTTGGCCGCTGTGTTGTTTCGAGACCGCAGCATCCACAAAACATTACGAACATTCTAACGAGAGAATTCTCTCATCGTCGATTTTGAATTATGTCACCCTTGTCGCAAATGAGCGATATGAAATCATTTGCTAAATATTCATTCGACACGTTAAAACTTTGATCCTGGTTTTTTTTTTCAAAGAAGCTAATTATTTTCAGTAGCCACGTTTCTGGCAAAAAATTGTTAATTTAAGGCTGTTTTCATATTGTGCATTTTTGATTATCTATACTTCAGAAGTATAGATAGTCAAAAATGAAGTATTACTTCTTCATTTATAACATTCAAGTATGATATATCATTGATGATTGAATCTGAATGACTAAATCAATCATCATCAACGACGATGAATGAATCATCGGACTAAAACGCTTAGAAGTGCAATAGTCAAAGCAATGATAAACTAAGTATTACATATACACACACACTACGCACAGTACCAAACCAGGAATGCACACTGCACTCAAATATTCATTAGTTGTTTTTGAGCCTACGTTTGGAGCAGAACTTTGTTAGAAACTTCTGCTCTAAACGTTATAGTTGGATGTTTCATCATAATATTATGTTTGTTTATGTTTGTTTAGGGCTAGAGCTCAGCATGAATGGCTACGCGGATGAGCCCATGGTATCAGGCGCAGCGTGGCAACGAGCAAGGAACCTACCGACGCGCACTCGTCCCGCCAAGTCGCACGCACAACAGTACTTAACACAACACCTACCACCACAGTTGTGTGCGTTGTTGTTAACAACACTACAATACGTTCGTACTATTTAAACTGCCAGAATTATACATATACATATAAGTTGACATTGCCACTTCTACTAAGCGACTCACTGAGCTATTTTGGTAACTTTTATTCTCTAACGGATCTGCTCATCTCTAATTTAATCTCGCAGGGATACTCCGTACATAGCTCTCTTCATCGCCCGCTTAGTGACCCTGAACCTTCTTATGATTTCCATAGTTTTGGATCCTAAAGTTACTTTCATCAGCTACATTTAATCTCTTCCAAACATTTATGCGACAGTTACTCAGGCATGACAGGTACTCGACTTACGCATACTACCAATTGTACAATGGTAATTGTGGTAATGTACTACTGTAGTGTACAACACTGAAACGCACACCACAGTTGTGTGCGTTTTGGTAGTACGTGTATACTTTTAAAGTCAGGATTTTATAAAACATCATTTTCATTAGCTACATGGCATACTATCTATCCCAAACAACTATGCAACGAATACTGATGTATTAGGACCCCATCAATAAAAACTGTCCCCCCTATCTCATGCACACTATAGTCCTCAACATAACATCTAGCACCTAATTTATATGTGTTGTTGTCAACAACACAACAATATTGAATTTTATAAACTGCCAAGATTGCATTCATCTTAATTTTCATCGACTGTGGCTTCAGTGTTTCATATTGTTTATTTATTGAATCAATATTACCATTAATTAAATCACGCGTAAATGTAAACTGTTTATACTTAGTAATATCTAGTTATATATTTAATTGTTATGTAAATACTTATCTTCTTTACTGCTAGATACTTTGATAATAAAGTAAAAGACGAATATAGTAACACATTTTTAATGAAACCGGCGATATAATTTTACTGGTTTTTGTATGTAACTATCTGATAGCTTTTTGTATTTTACTATTTTATCTGCCGCACTGAGTGACATTAACTTATTAAGTTAGTATTTTAAAAAATATTATACATCGATATTATAATATATTTTGAAGTATATGTAATAAAACAAAAACTATATATATTATTATATTATATAAACTGTTTCTGCAAATATTTTCATTAAAGATGATTTTAATTATTTATTTATTAGAGGGATAATAATTATATCTGTTCTATTTCTAATTTATTTACGTAGTAAAATATGCTAATGTGCAATATTATTAATTTTCATACTGTGCTTTCTTTTTTGAACTATATCGACACTATATTTAATGTAAATAATTTATTATTTATAAGTAGGTAAAATAAATAAATACATAAATTGTCATAAATTTCATCTAAATATAGATTTTCCATCCAACGTACATAAAATGCGAATATGTATGTGTTTAATGTAACTCTAGTGGAACGTACCTATATAATATTCAATTTAAACTATTAATTAAATAAAATGTAAAATTTAAAAATATTGAGTACAGATTAATATAAGTCCACTAAGATATTTCTGAGTTTCAATTTAAATATATTATACATATAAAGAAGAACGTACAGACCTACATGACAACATAATAAACAAAATAAATAAATAAATCCTCCAATTTTCGAGGCAATACGATGTTACCAGTGGAACTCTGTCTGGAACTCTCTAAAAGTACTTTCAGAGTTTAACAGTTTTATCGTAATGATATCTTGATGTATCTAGTGAATGTTTGGCTTCAGAACTTTCTGGTTGTTTCAAAACTTAACTCGAAATCTTGTGCTAATAAGTATGTTACGTTGACTTTGACAATAAATGTGTAATTTACAAACTGGTGTAAAGTTAAAATAAAATTCCGAAAAGAGATTTTGTTTTTCTTAAAACCTATTTTTACCACATAAAGTCATGCATGGACTGTGCGTTCCAGAGTACACGTGTACTCTAGGTACTCATGCACACCATAGTCCTCAATACAACATTTACCATCCCATTTGTACCTATGTGTTGTTGCCAACAACAGAACAATATTGCACTAAACGGCCAAGAATATATTCACCTTCATTTTAATCGGCTGTGGCTTCATGTTGCTCATTATTTAATTGGTATTGCCATTTATTAAATTATGAATCATCGTTATATTGAATACGCATACAAATGGATACGCGCATACGCGTACCTCCTACCCGTCGGATTAACACCGTTTAACGTATAGCGCATGAAAGTTAGTAGAAATAATTCACCTCAACCTGCATGGTGGACCTTTTTTTAAATATAGTTCTTGACTATGATCTCACCTGATAGTAAGTGAAGATGTAGCCTAAGATGATGCGCGCTTGCCTAGAAGATGACTATCCACCCTTGATTTAAAGATACCCAAGTTATAATTGGAAAAACGGAAGACGCGGCACTCCAGAATACAGGTCTAAATACTGCCTAGAAACATATTGTAAAGATAAAACTATTTTTATTTAATGTTATTTTAAAAGTTAAAGATGTGGAAAAAAATCACAAGCTTCTGAATTAAAAAATTGTACAATTTAGTTATTTTGTGATATAAGATACATACTCGTACATTTCGATACGTACCACGATAAATGTTTCAACTGGAACTGTCGTTATTCTGATCCTGTGGCATGGAACGTGGTCATGGAGGGATGCGAAGACAGTAAGTAATTTTTATAATCCTGTTAAAATTATAAATGCGAAAGTTTGGATGTATGGATGTTTGTTACTCAATCACGCGGCAACGATTGAACCGATTTGACTGAAAGGCACAGAGATAGATTCTGGAATAACACATAGACTACTTTTTATGCTAAAACCACAGCCCTTCTTTGGGTCTGCTGTATTTCTAGTAATAAAGCCAAAATCTTTAACTGTTGTTCATGCAGAACAATATTTACCATTATTTTCAGTTTTATTGTGTGCCATTCGCAAGAATCGGCAACACTTGGTCGGAATGGGATTTTAATGTCCCGGCCAATATTCCCGTAGGTTAAGCGTTGTCCAAAAGAAAGCTGGGACAATGACGAATGGCCGGCAGCCGCTAATGCATTTTTCGTGTTGCACTTGAATTAATGCGTCGACGTTTTATTCCAAAGGTCCTTTATAGAGCCAACTAAAGGGAGGTTTAGAAAAGAAATTGGACGTTATTTGTCTCTCCTGATAAGGAGGAATTATCTACTGCGTCTGAATTAAAATGTTTCTTTTAACTTCAACGTAAATTAATGTTACTAATATTTTTAACATATAAAATTCAAAGTCTTGACTGACTGATTGGTTGACTTATCAACAATAGCCTAAGCCACTGGAGTTAGAAGCCTGTTTTGACAGTAGATCCTTTTATGACGTAAGTATCCACTAAGAAAGGATTTTATGAAATTACATCCCCAAGGGGTTAAAAATGAGGGTATAAATTTGGTATAAATTAATTAAAAAAGTAGACAAAAGTGGAAAATGGAAAGTGTTTGTTTGATGGGTTGTCCTTCAATCACGCATCAATGGAGCAATGGAACGACATGATTTTTTTTGCATGGATATAAATGAGGTGCTTTAAAGTAACATAGGCTACTTTTTATCAAGTTCAGTCAAGTTCAGCTTGGCTGATGTTCATTTTTTTTTTAATGTACATACAATATTATGTCAATCCGATATTCGTAGATATCGTGCACGCAATAATAAAACTCAAAGAAGAGTATTATCCGAGTAATTTATGCAGGATACTCAGTAAACGTCTCGGTCGGACGTTGCCGTAATTTTTTCTGTATTCACTCTGTATCCGGGGCGAATTTCGGACTGGATGATTTTTCAGAGGGAAACATCGATTGTGCAACGCGGTCACGTAGTTTTTTAGCGTCACTCCCGCTAGAGATGCGCTGAAGTTTAATAATGTCATAGGCTACCGACGCGACGCTACGGGCTTCCTTATATTGTCCGCTTCAATTTCGGTTACTTCATTCGATCTACGTCCCATAGCTTTGCTTCTTTATTTCAATCTTCCAATGGAGCTTTTTCCAATTTTTGCAGCTTTAAGTACAATGATCAGAGTAGTGATAGCAGTGGTTTGGACTGCGGCCTATTTGGAGTACGTCTATTGGTTGAGATGATAACGAAAATGTTATAAAACAAAATGACCGCTTGTTATATAATGTGAGAAACATCGCTACGACAAAAGCTAAGATAGAAATTTCTTTATTACTACCTAAATGAATTAATTGACACTTTGAGTATATAACCAACTAATTGACAGACTTTTTGCAAAGAAATTAGACTTCATTTCCACTCCAGTCGGTTATATACTCAAAGAACTAACAAGACTTTGGTCACCTTAGTTTCTTTGGCGAATTACTTCGTTTCAAATCTCCAAGTATCTGAGTTTCGAGTAGTACGACTACGTCTCTCCTTTTAACAATTGTACTTCTAGGAAAAAAGATCCACTAGTTCAACCGTTGAACTTTTGAACTAATCAGTTGTATTGTTAGTTGGAATGTATAATAAAATTATGAAACTGATATAATCGAATCAACGAAATATTTTTATTAACCACATAACAACTCATCTAACGAGTCGCAAAGCTGAAGTGGGAATGAACGGGTCATCGTCTAGAGAAGAAGTCGTTCTAGATGGTCGTTGGGGACCCAAACTCGAGTGCTAGGAAGCTTGAGGCTAGAGTAGAGAGAGGAAAATGCACTGTTGGCAGACCCCCTATTAGGGAGCCGACGACTTTAGACGAGTCGCAGAGAGCCGCTAGATACAGGCGGCGCAAGACCGAGACAGGTGGGAATTTAAGCAAGTGACACATGTCGGTATGTCTATCGGTAGAAGAAGAATAAGAAGAACATTACAATTCTCGGTAGGTATGATTCTACGGGTATCCTTAAAAACGATAACATAAACTGGAACAGAGAAGTTAATTATCATTTTACGCTAATAAGGGAAAGATAAAATCCTAAGGTCCATAAATGAAAGAAATAAAGTAAAATTTATTTTATAAATTGTACCACACATCACCCAAGAGGTATACCTAGATTAGGTTATCTAGATTACGTCCTAAATGGGGTCCTAAATTAATACAACGAGGAAACAAACCTGTAAAAACTTACGAAGACTTTTCTTGTGATGTTTCACTTTTGTTAATGTTTAATTTTTTTATTTTATTAGGCACATTAATTACTTTTTGCCCTAGGGACCATGCTCTAATTACATTACGCAAAGGAGGTGGGTTGATAAGGCAACAAAATCAGCCCCTCATACACTCGAAAAAAAAAGTTCCAGATTTCGACAAATTGTAAATGTATTTATATACTTGAAGATATAAACTTTATTGTAATATAAAGTTTAGGTGATAAAAAAAATAGTAAGTTACAGAAAATATTACCCAAAAAGAGAGTGTTTCTTGTACTTTTCTTACATTTTCATACATTTTAGTCGTTTTTTAAGCTTTGATTTAATATTTTAGAATGAAGCGCTCCATGAACCATGGTAAACGTAACTGATAATGATGCTCCTTTTTATAAGCTTTCATATGAGTATTAATTTATTTTGGTTCATGGAGCGCCTCATTCTAAAATATTAAATCAAAGCTTAAAAAACGACTAAAATGTATGAAAATGTAAGAAAAGTACAAGAAACACTCTCTTTTTGGGTAATATTTTCTGTAACTTACTATTTTTTTTATCACCTAAACTTTATATTAAAATAAAGTTTATATCTTCAAGTATATAAATACATTTACAATTTGTCGGAATCTGGAACTTTTTTTTTCGAGTGTATGAGGGGCGGATTTTGGGCCTTATCAACCTACCTCCTTTTGTCGTGTTTTGGTGCCTCCCGGGTCTATGTCAAAGGTCGGCCGTGTATCTCGTCCTACTCTTGTTAAATTGTGATGAATTTTTTGTATGGGTCATAAAGTTACCTATTACTTGTACGAATTACGTGAGCTCTTTTACCCGTATTAAACTAGCAAGTGGCGGAACACGTCACGTTTGAAGACTCTATCTAAATGGAGAGAGGATTTCAAGGGAGCTTCTGGTCACAAGCGGCACAGGACCATGTTCTGTGGTGATCCTTGCGACTTGAATGTAGCTGTGGAGGTCTTTCGGTTGAAACTAGTGAGAATCAATCTTTAGTATAATTTAAGATAGTACGAGTGATCACCATGCCTGGGAATCATGAAAATACTTAGGTATTATCTGTCTCATTGGTCTAGTGGTTAGCAAGTTCGACTGGGGATGATGAGGTCCCGGGTTCAATTCCCGAGTCGGAGGCCAAGATCTTCTTTAGGTCACTGAACCAGCGAAGTAAGTATTATCTACCACTGAATAGTAAAAGAAGAAGTCTGTGTTACCTACTTAGGTAGCAACAAAAAACGCAAACCATAAAAATATTGAGTTTCCACTAGAAATTGCCAACAAAACGGTAGGGACTGAGGAATTTGCGCTTACAGAACCCATTTCACGTAGGAATTCAATAAGCTTCATTGCGGAGACCGGGCGGCCGCGGCTGGTTATGATGCTGTTAAAGAGCGAAGCGGCAACGCATGACGCTAAACATACGTGACTGTTTTATGCGATCGTATCTTCAAGATGAAACAACGGCCTAAAAGATTCAGACAGGCCCTCTCACGAAGGATTTACTTGTTGCTTTACTGACAGATACCTTACAGCGCCTATTTATTTATGGGATATAATAAGTCGAGCCGCAGAATTTTTTTTTTGGCCACAAAACCTAGCTTCTAATTTAATAACTTAGCCACGGGAAAATGATTAAGCTTCTAATGTACTAACTCGCCTTCTTCACAATGGCCACAAAATATTCCAAAGAAAGCATCAAATAAAGAGCCACTATTTTTATTACTTGTCCCCTTGATTTATATCTGGCCATCTAATTTACTAACTTAGCCACGATAACAATTTTTTCTTTAAACTAAAGTTAGGTTAGGTTAGGGTTATACATTTGAGCCGGTGCGCTCCGGTAACATGGTTAGTAATTTCTCTATGGGATATTGCTAGCCATGGCTAATTGACCTGGCAGGAGAGGGTTCCTCCACGTGTCCCTCTAGGCAGTAGAGGGCACATTCGATGGAACTGGGGTGTGAAGCCTCGGGGAATGGGGCGGAAACGCCGGTAGTGAGGAAGAAAACCTCGGTAAAAAATAACCGAAGAGGGCGGGAACGCCCACTTGTTGCCGGGATTTCAGTGGCACTGAGAGGAAGAAAACCTCTTGAAAAAATAACCGAAGAGAGCGGGAACGCTCCCTAATCCCAAGGTGTGGCGCCCGCTGATGGGATGCATGGCTGATAGGTGATCAGTCGCTAGGGCGCCCTACACAAAAGAAAAAAAAAATCATGGAAAAAGCGCCGTACAAAGAAACTACCCGGGAGGGTCCCACCGGCGTTGCTGGTGGAGAATCCCTTGGTGCACTGGACAGCCAGTGCATCGGCCCCGACGTATACGGGGGGGCCAACCGTCGCTTTATGGGGGTAGGGAATGGAATGGGGGAAATAGAAGGAAATGTGCAAGGGGGTTTTTTAGATAGTGCGAGGATGGAAGAAGGAGGAGAGGAGTTGGGGTCCATGGGACCGTGCGGGGAGGCGTTGTCAGGGTCGAACTGCAGCCTCATGTATATAGAGAGGAGAATGCGATCTGGCTCAGAGTCCTCTGCGGCTGCATCCGATCCTGGCCACCTGTGTGAGAGTCAAGGCGTTAAAAGGCCACGACTTTATGAAGGCGATTCAGTGACAACCGATGAGGAAATGTCCACACCACTGGAGATAAGACGCAGGCGGCGTCCGCCTGCAACGGAAAAATCTGTAGGATCTGGAAATGCCAGGGCGGTCTTAGCCCGAAAAAAGCGCGAGGAAGTCGCTAATCAGGCAGAGGAGGAGCTGCTTAGGGCCTCCCTTGTTGCTCAATACAAGCGGGAAACAAGACGGGACATGAGTGTTTCAGAGTCATCGGCGGAAACACAGACTGGCCCAATAGATGGGATGAATGTATTCCAAATAAAAAAACAGGTGGAAGACAATGTGCAAAACATTTTAAAAGTGGCCACCAAGTCCGGCCATCTAAAGGGCACTGAAGGACGCTGCGGCCTCTATTACAGAGGCTGTGGAAGTCCTTAGCTCACGCACTATCTCGGATGAGACGCGGCAGTTGCAGGCTGATAACGCACGCCTGCAAGCTGAAATGGCCAGCCTCCGTAAGGAAATGGACATTATGAAAAATGACGTGGAGAATGTGCGGAAGCAGGGTTCCGCGCCGTCTCCTCCGGAAGAGACCCAGAGACTGCCCTCTGAAGCGCAGCCTCCAAGAAGCAAGAGAACAAAGGGGCGTAAAGATGCCAACTCGGCTGCATCTCCTATGGAGGAGATATGTCGTACGGTGATGGTCCAGGTCGGAGAAATGTTGAATGCCCGCCTGGCCTCTTTTGAGGATAGACTTCTCCCGGAGAAACAACTTCGCCCTCCTCTGGCGGCAGACAAACGGAAGGTGCCAGTCAAAGGTGCGGTATACAAGAATCCCGCGCCTAAGCAAACTCCGGGCCCTAGCCGGTCCGCCGAAGAAAAGGGCCCGGCTGCAGACAGCGAGACGCAGCCCACTCCGCCTTCTGCTTCCAACGAAGGCCAATGGGAGAAAGTTGGGGGGAAAAAGAAGAAGAAGCAGAACAGGACACAGGCACAGTCAAAGCCTCAACCACGACGGCAAGAGCAGCAACAATCAAAGCCACCGCAACAGCCTACGAGGAGGACACAGCGACTGCGTCCTCCTCGTTCTGCAGCGGTGGTTATGACGCTGCAGCCTGGAGCTGAGGAAAAAGGAGCTACCTATGCCAAAGTGCTACAGATGGCCAAGGATAGAATCTCCCTTTCTGAACTCGGCATTGCTGCTGTGAAGTTTAAAGTAGCCGCAACGGGAGGTCGAATCCTGGAACTTGCGGGAGCTGATGGTGGTGAGAAGGCGGATTCCCTCGCCCAGAAGTTAAGGGAGGTTATTGGAGAAGAATTTGTACGAGTCTCCAGACCCACTAAATGCGTCGATATGCGTATTTCAGGCCTGGATGATTCCATTACTAGTGGTGACGTGGTGGCTGCTGTGGCACGCATTGGAGGCTGTAACGTGGAACAGGTGCGTGCCGGAGAGGTCAGTCATAATTTCTCGGGCCTTGGAACGGTGTGGCTGCGTTGCCCAGTCACTGCTGCTAAAAAGGTGGTGGATGGTGGCAGGCTTATGGTAGGCTGGGTTTCGGCCCACGTTAAATTACTCAATGAGAGGCCCCAGCGGTGTTACCGCTGCCTTGAAAGAGTGCTAAATGCACTGCCGAGGTTGACCGCAGTGATACTTGCTATCGCTGCGGACAGATTGGACATAAAGCCAAAGGGTGTTCTGCCACACCGCACTGCACTGTATGTGCGACGGCTGGTAGACCAGCGGGACATCGGGGTGACAGTGGAGCTTGTAAGCAGCCTAAAAAACCCAGTAAAGGCAAAAAGAGTGGCATAGCTGACGATGGCCCCCGGGTCTCCTCGCAACCTAACGACCCGTCCGCAAGTACAGAAGCTCGGGCTGAGGAGGTTCCTATGTCCGTCGGATAATGGAGCTTAAGTTTCTTCAGGCGAATATCAACCACTCTGCAAGAGCTCAGGACCTCTTGTTCCAGAGTATGGCAGAGTGGTTGATACACGTGGCTGTGGTTTCAGAGCCTTATTATGTTCCTTCGGGTGACGATTGGGCCGGCGACCAAGATGGCAATCACAACCCGGATCGCTACTGGATCTCCGGCACTCGAACGAGTAGTGAGGGGCCGGGGATACGTCTCGGCATTAGTGGGAGAAGTAACAGTGATAGGGGTCTACTTCTCACCTAACCGCACACTGGCGGAATTTGAGCTATTTCTAATAGAGCTCGGAGCTCTAATCGGCCGGAATCGCTCGAACCGGTTACTCGTCGCTGGCGATTTTAATGCCAAGTCTGTGGCGTGGGGATCACCGGTGACTGACGCACGCGGTGAAGAGCTTGAAGAGTGGGCGATCTCAGTGGGGCTAGCTGTGGTAAACCGAGGAACGGCTAACACATGCGTTCGACAACAGGGCGGCTCTATAGTAGATGTTACCTTTGTTGATGTTGCCTTGGAGCGCCGTATCCGAGGTTGGGAGGTACTAGTGGATGAAGAGACGCTTTCGGATCACCGATATATTAGGTTCGAGGTATCTTCGTGTCCAACATCTACGAGTGGCCCGATCCGGGCATTGCGAGACAGCAGACCTCGCTGGTCACTGAAGCGATTAAACAAAGAAGTTCTTCTCGAGGCGGCGTTAGTCCAGGCATGGGTGACAGCATCCGAAAATCTAGTGGTAGCTGATCGAGAGGCTGAGTGGTTTGAGGTGGCCATGACGCAGATCTGCGATGCGGCTATGCCTCGAGTCGGTCCCATTCCTCCGAAAGGTGCAGTGTATTGGTGGTCCGTCGAGATAGCGCAATTGCGCAGATCGTGCGTAGCGGCAAGGCGCCGTTATCAACGTAGCCGTCGCCGCCGCGTTCGAAGTGAATCAGAGGAGCTGCGCCTTTATGCGTTGTATAGGGAAGCTGTTACATTGCTTCAGGTGGCTATTGGGACGGCGAAGAAATTGGCGGAGGAAGAGATGTTGGAGAGCCTCAACGCCGATCCTTGGGGACGGCCATATAAAATGGTAAGGCGCAAGCTCCGCCCCTGGGCTCCCCCCCTCACACAAACTCTTCCGCCTCAGCAGCGGGAATTGGTGGTGGAGTCACTGTTTCCTTGCATATCCGGACAGGCCCCACCAAGTATGGCGCCGCCCACAGGTGAAGAGGACATTTCAGATTTTGTAACACCTGAAATAACTGAGGGTGAACTGAGGGCTGCGACGCTTCGACTCCGAGCCAAAAGCACTGCTCCTGGTCCTGATGGCATACACAGTCGAGTTTTGGCACTAGTTCTGGGTCCACTGGAACCCCGGCTACGAGGTCTGTTTTGTATTTGTCTGGAGCAGGGTCAGTTTCCACGTCTTTGGAAGGCGGGAAAATTGGTTCTGCTACGTAAAGAAGGACGCCCGGTTGACTCACCATCAGCGTATCGGCCCATTGTTTTGTTAAACGAGGTAGGCAAATTGTTTGAGCGTGTGATTGCCGCTCGCATCGTCCGTCACCTGGAGGAGACAGGGCCGGATCTTAGTGAGCAACAGTTTGGTTTCCGCAGGGGTAAGTCTACTATCGATGCGGTTGCTCGGGTGAGGGCTTTGGTAGATGATGCGGTATCCCGGGGTGAATTGGTCTTGGCGGTGTCTCTTGACATTGCCAACGCATTCAATACTTTGCCATGGAGCTGTATCACGGAGGCATTGAGATTCCACGCGATGCCAGTATACTTGAGGCGAATCGTGGAAGCCTACCTTTCAGACCGTGCCGTTGTTTACCCAACGCACGGTGGGGAATGGACGAGAAAGGAAATGTTATGTGGTGTTCCACAAGGATCGGTCCTTGGTCCACTCTTGTGGAACATCGTAACATGTTACGCGGATGATACCCTAGTGATGGCTTCCGGCAGCAGCTTTAGGGAGGCACGCATCTTAGCGACGGCAGGAGTGGCCCAAATCGTAGCGCGGATCCGGCGGTTGGGGCTTAAGGTTGCTCTCAATAAATCCGAGGCCCTTTGCTTTCATGGGCCACGAAGGGCACCTACAGCCACGGAGGACCTCGTGGTAAGCGGAGTTTCCATCGCTGTTGAGACAACGATGAAGTACCTAGGACTCGTTCTCGACAGTCGGTGGAAATTTGAGGAACATTTTCGGCGCCTGGCCCCCAAACTCGTTGGCACTGCCGGTGCGCTGGGTAGGCTACTTCCAAATGTAGGTGGGCCAAGTGTTGGTTGTCGCCGCCTGTACACAGGAGTGGTGCGATCAATGGCACTATACGGGGCACCTATATGGGCTGAAGCTCTGAACGCCCGAAATCAGACCCTGCTGCGGAGACCGCAGCGGATTATGGCGATAAGAGCGATAAGGGGATATCGCACCATCTCTTGCGAGGCAGCCTGCGTTTTGGCTGGAACTCCTCCTTGGGACCTAGATGCGGAGGTGCTGGCACATATGCACGAGCGTAGGGTGGATGCCCGATTACGGGGTGAACATCCTACCTCTGCCGAAATCGCTGGGTGGCGGCGAGCTGCGCAAGCTGAACTCCTCCACCAATGGTGGGAGAGGCTCGAGTCACCCGGTGCAGGTCACTTGACCGTGGCGGCAATCCGTCCTGTTCTCCAAAATTGGGTGGAGAGGGGACACGGAGTACTCACCTTCCATCTTGTACAGGTCCTCTCGGGGCATGGTTGCTTCGGTAGGTACCTGTGCAAGATCGCAGGTAGAGAACCCAGCGAGGAGTGCCATGCGTGTGGCAGCGCTGTGGACACGGCGCACCATACTCTGGCAGAATGCCCAGCGTGGGCGGAAGTGCGCGAGCCATTAGTGGCTACGGTGGGGCAAGACCTCTCCCTGCCAGCCGTGGTCAAAGCCATGGTGGGCAGTGACAGGTCTTGGAAGGCGGTGGAGACCTTCTGTGATAAGGTTATGTCGCAGAAGGAGACGGCTGAGCGGATAAGGGAGGATGATGCAAATTGTCCTCCGATCCGTCGCAGAAGGGTTGGGCGCAGGCGCGCCGCACACGATCGCCGCCTGCCGCCTTGATTTGGGCCTCCAGGCGATGGACACGGGGAGTCTGTCGCCTGAGGGAGTAAGGTCCTCGGGTCGGGAGGCACACTTTGTTCCTGGTGTGCCTCAGATGGACTGAAGAGCGAGGAGCTCCGTATTGAAGGAGGGTCTGTCTCGGCAGGCGCCGCTGGCTGGGCCGCGTGAACGTGATATGGCCCCGTGGCCCAGTCACCAGGCGATGAGTAAGGAACACCGTGGGGTTTTAGTCGGTTAGAGCCCGACATAACCTTGCGTCGCCCCGGATGCAATGGTATCCATGACGGATTTCCCCACGGAAAAAAAAAAAAAAAAAAAAAAAAAAAAAAAAAAAAAGGTTAGGGTTATACATGAATATTCAGGTGCCCGGCCAAAGGCCGGGCACTTAGGTTCTATTGGGATCGTAAAGCTACCTAAAACTTTAAAAAAAAGTTAAAAAAAATGGAATTTTTTTTGATGCTAATATTAGGTACATTTTGATGATAGAACAATATACGATGTGTTATAATTATAGATGATTCACTAAATTTTAAAGGTGCCGAGTTATGAAATTAGAAGGTTATATTCAAAATATATAGTGGCTAAAATAGTATTTTTTAGAGACTCATTGGTTGTGGCTGACTTAGTAATTTAGAGGCCAATAATGGTATTAAATAGAAGCTTGTTTAATTACATGCCTTTATTTATTTAAACAACTTTATTCCGTACATTAACCCAGAGTTAATGTAGAAGATACATGTAATATTTTATACCAATTAAGTTACATGGCAGAGATCACTCTTAGTGATAATAACATTAATGCTGAGATCTATAGAGTGTGCTTTGACTCAGCTCAGGCTTAAGTCAGATTTAAAATGAGACACAAAATATGCTCTGACATAAATCTGTCTCGTTTTAACTCAATCTTAAGTACCAGCTAAGTCAGAGCACGCATTATAGACCTTACCATAAGAGTTGTCCTTGCCAGGTAACTTAGGGTGAAAACATGCCAGAGATGCCTCACTGCGATACCTCGCGGTCGCGGTTTAGCTCGCTACCTCGATGCCACCTCCATGTAAAACAAATGTATGCAAACAGACGAGCACGAACATGTCGAAGATACCTCGCTGTACTGCGAGGTATCGCAGTGAGGCATCCTTGGCTTGTTCGCGCCCTTATATACAAAATAATTTAATTAATCGTCTGAGAGGCGGGGGATCGCATTAAATACGTGGAAAACTAAGTACATATTAACTCACATTATAATAGATGCAGACTATACCTACTATAGCCTAGTGGTAGAAGCACATTATATAGAACGTGATCTCATTGTGAACCTATGTTGCAACGTCTAGTTACCCTTAAATTTATATATTGTGTAGTCCAAGCGTAATCTAGCTGGTCCACTGCGGAG
Organism: Hipparchia semele; assembly: GCA_933228805.2. NCBI lineage: Eukaryota > Metazoa > Arthropoda > Insecta > Lepidoptera > Nymphalidae > Hipparchia > Hipparchia semele. The sequence continues at coordinate 6,556,200 of OW121718.1, forward strand.
AAGCTGTATCGATCATTCTCAATTCTGATGATTGATTAGTTTCTGGTGTTCTTGCGGCAACAATACATTTTAGCCATATTATAAGAGAGTATCGGCCCATAGCTAATTACGGTCGTCATAAAGAAAAACCTATTTATAAATAGCTTTGGTATTAAAGCCTTCAATGTAATAGCAAACTCGACAATCGGCTCAAGACATAATGACTTTAAAGGAAAAAACTGCCAGTCATTTTATATTGGACGAAAACCGACCGACCGTTGGGTTGGAGGTGGACGCGACCAGAATTTAATGACCCTGGCAAGAAACAGGAAATCTTTTGAGACCGAGAGCACTGAAACGTTAATTACTAATTTGATATTACGCTAAGAACTTAATACAAACCATATATAGAAGCTATACTACCTGCCATTATTAATACTAAAATAAGCCTCTTATAAGTTAATAGGACTTGGTCGCTCCGGTCATATTACAGATCATATAATTGAAACTGGACGGCTTTGAAAAATATATATAGCTTCATAGAACTAATTCACTAGATCATTTGTTTTGCGCATTATATACATTTAATAATATGACGCCGAATAGATATTTAGCATAATATGCGAACTATGCCTGGTAAAAAATGTGCTTTTTGAAAGCAAATGCAAAAGTCTCTATAAAAATCCAAATTGCTTTAAGTGTGCTTATAAAATTTGAAGAGTTCCCTCGATTTCTTCAGGATCCCATCATGACCTGATGGACATGGGACCACCTGGGAATGGGACCCTTTTAAATAAAAAAGAATTTTCCAAATAAGTCCAGGTGTGTTCGAGTAATCGGGGAACATACATAATAAATTAAAAATAAAAAAAAATAAAAAGATCCCGATGAATTGAGAAACTTCTCCTTTTTTGAAGTCAGTTAAAAAGTTACATAATAAATGAAAATAAAGTTCGAAACTTTTCTGTAAAATTCGAGAGAAGTCTGACAAGCGTTATGAAGGTAAACGGCTGACGCGTCATTTTCAGTTAGTAAGGTCGCCATATTACTTTGGAGGTGACATATATCTCAAACGACATGCATTATTGTGGTTTATTGACATCGGCTGGGTGTCGACTGTAATATAAACTCATGATAAAATAAGAATATATTCTCATGGGCCGAGAGCCCACGGGTTTTGATGAGGTATTTGATAAATGTAGATTTGTTAGATAAATCGGTATGGTTTAGTGGTTCTTCAAAGCAGTGCCAAAATGCTATTACAGCAATAGACTTGCCAGCTGGACCGTGATTGTTTCAGCATTTTAACTATTAGTTGCAAATTTTTAAAGTTATATAGCGCTAATCTCAAAGCTACTATTGCAAAGATGAGCCATGAGGTGCAAATGACATGACCTTTTGTAAGTGAAAATTAAAATTTTGTCATTGTCACATCTTGTTCTGTATGTTAAGGACTGCTTAATATCTTCAGGTAGCATATAGTGTGATATTAATTGCCTACTTGCTTCATTTAGTTGCTATTTATTTGTAAATTTCCAAAATACAAATTAAAAATATACATTAAATTCAAAATATGTTAATGTTTTGACACTGGCAAATCTATCGTTCAAGGGCTGGCAGTTCTAGTTTAACAAACACAGAATTTTTTACTTTCAAGTGTCAACTTTCTTAAAACCTACCTATACATATAGTACACTCCGAGGAGGCTATACTCATTCCAGTCAAGAAAATGCTGCCGTTCCTGGCGGTGACGAGTATCGGCGAGGAAATTTAAATAGTGGCGAACACAATAGATTGGTGACGGTCAACGTACTACAGGGACTTGTGACCTGCATAGCCGCAACCCAAGAAAGAAAAAAAGAAAAACCTACCTAACTACTTTCAAGTATCTGCTCAAACTTTCCTACTGGCTCTCAAGAAATATCTAAAGTGGACGCCTGACACATCATTTCCAGTTGGAAAGGCAATATGGGAAGGTCCGCCATATTACTTTTCAGGAGATAAAAACCGAATGGCGAGCATTATTGCGGGCTCTTGTCAACAGGTGCCGACAATATTATCGAATGTGTAAAAATTGCAAGGGATAATATTTGTCACATTTACAGTGACATCTAAAATATGTAGATGGATTATATTGGATGGATTGGATGGAGTTTTTTATTGTTTTGGAATGCAATGCTTTATTGCTTTGGGTGCCAATCGGGTCCTAACTAGGAGTCTCATAAGTAGGCTAGGGACGAAGGCTCGGGGTCACTCAGTTGGCGATGGAGAAAGCTATGCTCGAATATGTCTGCGGGATCGAATCAGAAATGAGGAAATCTATAGGAAACAAGGTAACGAGTACTGACATCGAGTTGCGAGAAAGCCGAGTTTCCTTGCAATGAGCAAACTCGCTGAACATGCCATTTTGAACTTGACTAATATTCTTTTTTTATTAAGACACTATGGCTCTCTCTGCATCGTCATTCTCATTACTGAGGGTCGCGATCCTTAGCACGGATCACTTCCCATATATTTTTCCAATTCTAAAGACGCATGATAAGCTAAGCTCTGGCAACCCAACTCTCTGGAAACTCATTCAAAGCAGAAAAAAGCCAGAAAGAAACTCAGCAGTTGCCCTTTTCAAAACTCAACCCGGATAAAAGTAACACATAACACAACATAGATGATAAATGTAGTAACTAGTACCTCCCTACTATGAAAAAATAATAAGATCGTATAAAATAGTCACGTAATTTTAGTTGTGGTTTCGACGCTTTTTCGCTTTAACAATATCGTAACTAACCCCTAAAGCGATCGAGTCTATTTCGATTTCGGTAATACATCTTATTGAATTTATTTATCGCGTGAAAACAAATGGAATTTCATTTACTTCTCAAGAATTTGATAAAGGCACTAACTTTTGTGTTGTTTCATGGGATTTTTTTTATTCATACTTCCTTTTTCGGTAACAATTTAATTAGTGAATGAACCTATGTATACGTATGTAGTACATAGTTCCTTACAATTTCTTAAATCTAGGTAAAAACAATTCAAAAAACAAATTTCAAAAACCAAAATTCAAAAATAAGGAAAAATAAGGAAAAGGTTTTTTCGGACCTGAAGGTCCGATGAAGGTGATTGCTGAAGCAATGGATTCGAAAATCTTCAAATCCAGATAAATAGATAATTATATCCAATAGAGTATCTCTAATATATTAAAAAATAAAGCGTGCACCTGGTTATTGCGCACATTTCTATTGTGCTCTTATGCAGTTGGCTACGAATTTGATCAGAAAATTGCAATAGTTTGATGGATTGTTTACCATTTTCCTTTATCCATACAATTGTCAAAATAAGAAGTTACAGAAAGTTTAGAGCTTCATGACATGACTAAAGGTGTAGACTGAAAACTAAAAGGTCGACGGTTTAATCTCCATCCGTTGCACTGTTGTCATACCCACTCCCATAACAAGCTTTACGCTTATTTGGAGGGGAGATGGATAGACTAGTCAAGTCCAGTATGGCTAATATTCCTTTTTTTTAAACTATGGCTCTCTCTGCATCGTCATCCTCATTATTGAGGGTCGCGATTCTTAGCACGGGTCACCTTCTCCCATACGATATTTTTCCAATTCATTCTATTTTCCGCATTATGTAGAGCGGCGTGGTAAGATGTTCCGAGTGCAGTGCTGATCTAACCGGACCAAGGTATAGGGCTACGTTCTCTTGGCCTTTTCCCTTCTACCTTACCCGTGACCAATAGCTTTTCTAGGTTTCCAGGGCTATGGCGGGCAATGTGTCCAAAGTACTGCAAGGTGCGCTTGAGACGTATGTTCGACAGCCTGGTTGTTATTTTTAGCCCTTTCAGAATAGATGCGTTGATCTTACTATGGCTACGGGCAGAATTAATACATTCTGTACCTATTGAATAATATTCGCAAACTTTTATACAGGAACGTATGATCCGCTAAAGTAGGCTTATTTAAATCTCTTTATATAGGAAAGCGCTTTTCCTCCTTGAGATAGGATCGTATAAAATAGTCACGTATTTTTAGAGTCGGTGGCTTCGACGCCTCTCGCTTTAACGATATCATAACCGGCCTACTGAAGCGATCGCGTTCTCTTTGGATTCCGGTAATGTAGCTTATTGAATTTGATCTTATAAAGGACTTTGTATATTCTAATTTATGGTTCTTATTACGATCTCAGATTGAAAATTTCGGTTTCCTCTTAATAGAGCATACCTACCAAATATCGTAGCTACCGTATACTAATATTTATACTATTTCAGTTTAGCCGTTATATATGCATTAAATAGAAGAGTGTTACCCAATTAATAAGCCCTCAGACATGCATACTTATATGCATGTCTGAGGGTTTATTTTTTGTCCCCAAGTTTAACAAATCTTCAGACTTTCCTTGAACCTTGAAATTATAAAAGTCAACTTAAAGTTCATTTAATGATGGTGAAATAGGCCATGAGAGTTATTCATAACGGGTACAATGGTGTGTCAAGTCTGCTATTCTGCCCTCCTGAAGCGATAACGTCACTAACCAATATTTGGCTAAATACGATCTCATATTGCTATCTTACTTAGAAATAATATAAACGTAAAAATTCTTTTTACAAAACCACTAAAAACTATATCAATTGTGCCTATAAAATTTGAAGAGTGCCTTCGATTTCTCCAGGACCCCATGATCTAATCCTGACCTGATGACAATGAGACCACCTGGGAAAAATCGTTTTCCAAATCGGTCCAGGCGTCTTTGAGTACCTAATCAGGCAACATACATTAAAAAAAAAAGATTCCTCCCTTTTTGGACGTCAGTTAAAAAATTCTCTATCGATCCATCTAATCGGTATTCTCCTTACTGCTGTAGTTTTCGATATAGCAATACGAGAAACGTCGTTTATTAGTTATGAAATGGCGTCATTTCTTTATAAATTGCCGCTTCATAGCTCGAAATATGGTTTTGGTAGTTAACGAAACTTTAGCTTTAGGATGGCAGTATGACCAGCGTGATCTAAACCCATCTCATTCAAAAGGAGACCTGCGTGCCGGTGATATGTTTGTGAGGATGATGATGATGATAATAAAGATCATAAAATTATAAAAAGGTTATAAATTATATATTATATTGGACAAAGTTATTGTTATGCCTACTTTATGCCTACTATAAAATCAGTTTGAAGTTCAAAGACTTATAACTTCAAAAGATCGACGAGACGTCTGACAGCGACATCAAATGGGTTTTATGAATTTTCTAATTATTAATATCAGTAAAGTTAATATCGCGAGGCACATCTTAGGTTAGAATTTTAATAAAGCGTAGCTTTTCACGCGAGGTACTTACAACGTAAAAGTAGACAGGTACCCTAATGGTTATGTATTCAGAAACGACGTGAAGATGTGGCGCGGAAGGTGCTTCGCAAGGAAAACAATAATTTATTGTCCTTCGAGACCGGCTATTCTATGCTTTCGTAAAGCCTCGATTACGTTGGCTTTCAAGTAGAAAAAACCGCATCAAAATCTGTCCATTCGTTAAGGATATACTAGGCAACAGACAGATACACATGTCAAACTTACAACCCCCTCTTTTTCCGTCGGGAGATAAAAAGATGACATGAATGAACACCCGCAATACTCGTTAAATTTTCCCGCCCGGAGTCTCTATCAAAAAGCCAGCAACAGACTGCAGTTGGCTTGCTTAGCCGTCATGAAATATTCCCGCTACTGACACAGTAAATCCTCTGAAGCGCTGACAGCCTGACGGTGGAGCAGACGGGACGTTTTTAAAGAATTATGGCCAAGTGACAACGCCGCCTCTGCAGTATGTAGGCAAATACACCGGGGAAAATATGCCACAAATCAAAACGGCCATTGTACCTGTAAATCTAGTTCCTCCCACACAGAAGTTATAATTTTTTTTTTTTTAAAGAATATTAGCCAAGCTAATGTTGACTAATATCCTCCTGTCCCCTCCAAATAAGCGGAAAGCTTATGCTAGGAGTGGGTATGACAATACTGCAGCGGGTGGTGCTCGAACCTGCGACCTTTCAGTTTTCAGTTCCCACCGTTGGGCTATTGATGCTATGATAAAGTTTAAAACGAAATATAATCATCATCAGCCACCATTGCAAAGTGCCAGACTTCGTACAACTTTGAGAACATTATGGAGAACTCTCACAAATTTAATCACAATTTTTGTGCGTGCCCGGGATCGAACCCGCGACCCTCGAACAGGAGACCGCAGTCCTTAACCACCAGGATATCATCAAAAATAGAAAAGTTACAAAAATTTTACAATGTTATTTAGTACAAGACCAGCGACTTCGTTCGCGTGGATTGAGGTTTTTTTTTAAACCCCTGGGACCTCTCTTTTTTCCGGGATGAAAGTAGCCTAGATGCGTTATTCCAGACTATAATCTCTCTCTGTGCCTTTCAACCAAATCGGTTCAGTCGTTGCGGCGTGATTGAGTACCTAACAAACATCCATCGATCCATCCATCCAGACATCCAGACATCCAAACTTTCGCATTTATAATATTAATAGGAATAGGATTATCTGTCTGTAGTAGAACATAACATATTATTATTATATCACTAGATGATGCCCGCAACTTCATTCGCGTGGATTAAGATATTTTAATTACCGCGGGACGCTCTTGTTTCCCGGGTTAAGTAGTCTATGTGTTATTCTAAACTATAATTATAGTTAATCTATCTTTGCAGCCAAATCAGTTCAGTCATTGCGGCGTGATTGAATAACAAACATCCATCCATCCATCCATCAATCCAAACTTTCGCATTTATAATATTACAGGAACATAACATATTATATCATTTTCTCTCTACAAGTCAAGAATTGGTTCTCCGAAAAGGTGAGAAATCCGAATGCCCGCATTGCATTTTTGTGGTTTATCAATGCGAGGGCAGGTGTCGCCCCCAATTTCAAATACTGAATACTTGCCGAACGATCGCCACTTATCGCGGCGCCACTTTAACTGATTTATCGCCGTTTCGTTTGACCCAACAGGGTATTGCGGTTTTATATTATTTCTTAAATGGGTCGGGTCGTAAATGTAGTAATGCTCGTAGAATATTATTCTTAGTCGCTGGAAAAATATTAGTAACAGCGAAAAGTTGGCCTAACGTTCTGAATACATTTATAAATCAAAAGCTCAGGGCGCGATTCCCGAGAGATGTGGGTTCGAATCCCGCCGACCGGCTCGGAATTTTTGATATGTATTTATAAATCTATTAGGATAATTTGATTGCTGTTCATTAGCGGGATGTAAAATAAAGCATAAAAGAAGCCAATTAAGTTGATAAAAAAATTTTCGTTTCGATGATTTACGTTAGGGCCGTCGATTTACTGTAGGCATTTATGATTGAACAATCTAGGCTCATCAAAATGCTATTAAAGACTAGGTAATTTTAGCCAGGCATTGTTAAGCCGACTCAGGATTATGCCTAGTCCTGGATAGGCAGTGTTGTAAGCGTTTTTACCTTTACGCGTCCGCCTGTATATCGTTATTGTCGTTATTCCCCGATAATCCGTTTAAGGAAAGGGCAGGTTAGCTACTTTTAGCGGCAGCGATCAGCGTTTTTATGGTTTTTGCGTCTGCATCGCGTTTTCGCGATTTTTGAACGCTGATTTTTGCGATTTTCGGTCGCTGATGTCTGCGTTTGATCCATAGTAGGGGAGCCGCAGCGATCGGCGTTCTAATGGTTTTTTGCATCTGTGTACCGTTTTCGCCATTTTTGAACGCTAATATTTGCGATTTTCGGTCGCCGATGTCTGCGTTTGATCCATAGTAGGGGAGCCGCAGCGATCGGCGTTTTTATGGCTTTTTGCGTGTGTATCGCGTTTTTGCGATTTTAGAACGCTGATTTTTGCGATTTTCGGTCACTCATTTCTGCTTTTGTTGTGTGCCCACGTTAGCGTTAAAAGCCATTAAAACACCTACCGCTGCCGCTAAAAGTAGCCAGTCTGCCCTCTCCCTGCCTACGTTCAGTTTTACCTTTTCAATAAACTAGCACTACTTTTCCAATGCTCTCCAAAACGTTTACACATACAGCTTTTGTTTTGCCTTCTCTGTGCATTAGATAGCAAATATTAGCAATATTAAAAGCAGCCTGTAGTTAATACTACGTCCTCCTTTTCGAGGGTTCTTGTTTTGATCCCAAAAACTCTGACTTTTAGGATTTACGTGCGTTTAAATATCACTCATTTTAATGGTGAAAGAAAACATCATGAGGAAACCTGTGTTCAAGACGAAACGCACCTTATTAAGTTATCGGAAATAATATTAATTTTTCCACCTGCCCCTAGATGTCGCTCTATGAAATTATAGCGGGCTAAAGGGTTACAATCTAAAAATAGTATAAGAAATGTATGTAAGTGACTAATAGTGCGATAGATGGCGCTGATGTATGTTACCTCACGCCTTTCTTTATGTATGTTAAAATCAATATAAGTAAAGCATATTTTGTTCGATGTGTGCAGCAACCAATATACGGTTGGGTGAATAGTATGTATTTTATTTCACACTACTACACCCGACCCACTCGCGTTCGACCAGTACGCCCGAAATTGTACAAGGTCCTTCGAGCCGGATTTTGAACCGGCTTGCAATAAGCGGTCAGGAGGGGGCTCCCCGGATCCGGCGTGGTGATTGCAGCCAGTGAGAAGCTGCAGAGCTGGAGACCAGGTCTGGTGGTGATACCAGGCTCGTGGACTTCAGACGGTGACAGGAACCGTCAGGACACCAGGATCGGAGCCAGGAGCAGGACATGGTGACTGGTGCGAGACAAGGATGGCAATAGTGAGTGAAAAGGACGCAAACAGTGAGTGTTTAAAAATTTAATGTGTGAATTTGAGCCTTATGCTGAAGAGAAAAATAACTTAGAATTTGAAGATAATTGGAACTTAACTTAGAATAAAATTAACATAGACTAATTTAGGTAAAATATTAACATAGGCTAAATTTCGCGTAAAACGGTTAAGACGGGGAACCTATGCCCGATTTTGTATAAGTGTCAAACACTTAGAAAAAAGTTTGGACTTGTAAAATTTTTGCGATTTGAAAAAAGACTTAGAAAAAAGTTTGGACTTGTAAAATTTTAGCTAATTGAAAAACACTTAGAAAAATTCTGGGACTTGTAAAAATTTTTGAATGCAGTATGAACTTCAACTTTGAAATTGGAACTTAAGTAAATGTTTCCGAGATTGCACATGTGTTTTATATTAGAAATTTTACTTTGTCTTATACGATTGCGGTAGTTGTATTCTGTTGATTATACATGCATTTTATTGCTGTTTACCTATTAGTTTTGTATACTTTAAAACTTAAAATTGCTGGATTTATTATTTAAGTTTTAAATTTAATTCAATTAAAATGGAAAGCAAATTGTTATTGCAAATGGATTACTTTAGAAGAATGGCTAGGGCTAGGGTTAACTATAGCAACCGTCCTCAGGAGGATATTACTGCAATGTATATAGAAGTGCGACTGGAAGCTCTTGAAAGTTTATGGTCTAAATTTGAGGAAGGGCATTCTAGTATATTAAAGCAATATGGCAAGTTTTCAAGTGATCATAAGTACATTAAAGACGATATTTATAATGAAACATTCCGGTATTATAGCGAGTTTAAATCAGAGCTTACAAATGTACTTAATCAATTAAATCAAAGCACTCACGAATGTAACGAATTTATTACTGAAAGCGTTGAACAGCGTGTTAGTTTTGTCCAAAATGATCGCAATTCTTTTAACAATTTAAATAGCAACCATGGAGTAAGTGTTTATCCTGGTAATTCGGAGGAAATAACAAATTATAGCCGTCACTATGAAACAAATCACCCTCTAGGTGCAAATATAGCTGAGACTATTAATGCTAAGGTTGAACAAGAGTGTAGGGTTGCTGTGCCATACAAGCCAGAACAGGCTTGTTGTTCGACAGGAGAGGAATTAACGCAGGTCTTGCCTGCCTCTGCGTGGGTCAAGATCAAGTCGGACAACCAAGAAGAACAATGCATTAGAGAAAGCTTATTGATTTCGCCGCCTGAACAGGTAGGTAAGGACGTCAGAGTGGAAGACTCTGAGTCAGATCGCTCTTGTTTTTCGACGGATAGTAGTTTAAATCATGCCTGGCAGTCAACTGAACTGTTCAAGATCTCGTCGGAAAACAAGATTATAAAGGATAGCATGGAGGGAGAAAGCTTATTGGTTTCGCCGCCTAAACAGATAGGTAAGGACGTCAGAGTGGAAGACTCTGAGTCAGATCGCTCTTGTTTTTCGACAGATAGTAGTTTAAATCAAGCCTGGCAGTCAACTGAACTGTTCAAGATCTCGTCGGAAAACAAGATTATGGAAGATAGCGTGGAGATTACGTCTAATCAAAGCTGGTTTTCGGCAGGAGTAGAGTTTAAACTGGTCTTGTCATCTACAGCACGGATCAAGATCAGGTCGAAAATCACAGTGGGAGAAGGAATGGCAAAGGATGTAACTTCTAATTCGCCTAAACAGGCAGATAGCGCAGAAAACACTGCATCAATGCAAACTTGTTTTTCGTCAAATAATGAAATAATTGCCGTCTTACCGGCTAGTACGCTGGTCAAGATCGTGTCGGAAAACAAGGAAGAAAATGAAAGTACAGCCCTCGGGAACGAGTGTAAAAAGGCAATTTGGAATGCTGGTCCAAACGGCTCGAAGCAGAATAGCACTATGCAGTTTTTGACAGCAGTCATGGCAAATCAGATCTTGCTGGTCAAGATCTCATCGAAACAACTTACAGGCTTAAGAGGTTTGCAATTAAATCAGGATTCTGAAAAGAATTCAAGCAATGAATCAACAGGTCAGGAGTTGGGAGTAAAGGCGAAACGGATGAAGGGTAATGCATTGGGCAAGACCTCAAAGGCCATGGGCAAAGTGAAGTTTAAATTCAGAGACAATCCTATGAATGCAGTCGTTTATTGGAACGATTATGGTCTGTCAGTTATCACTACTTCCTTCTTTTCGGAAACAGTAGATGGATTGAACTGGTCAGAGCTAGGGAGGATTGTGCTCATGGATTCAACTTTTTATCAGAAAAGCAAAATTAATCTTTCTCTGTATGAAATTGCGAAACGTCAAATGATCGAAGGAGGTGTAGAGAAAGATTCTAACAATGCACTGATTGCAAAATCAATAATCCTCGGAATCATATTGTTCGGAGTTATAGATTTGTGGGAACCTCAAACGGATTGGATCGTAAAGCGGAGTTGTGAAAGGAAAAATAAAATAAAGCAAATAAAACAATTAAAGTCATTGAAAAAATATTATTTTATTGAACAGCTACAAAGGATTGCGAAGTTTAGTCAAGACAAATCAAGAAAAATTGTCGTAGGAATAATCTTTAAATCGGACAATCTTGTCAGTCAAGGCAGCAATGCAAGGTCCAAATCTGTAAGAAAATTACATTGGTTAAAAATCAGATTAAAGAAGAAATATAGCAATTGCAAGGTAACGTATAAAGGCGTGGTAAATGGCTGTAGATTGGTCACAGTTCCTAATGGTTTGGCTGTCATAAAAGGTAAGGTTAAGATTAAGGAGAAAATAAATACAAAGATAGTTAAATTTAACAATAAAGCAACAACACTTACCGGAAAACGAAGTGCAGACGCCGACCACGATGAAATCAAGACGATGGAGCTGGAACCACCTGCAACTAAAATGAAAATTAATCATCGCGTAGAGACCGATGGGAAGAATTGTTCCAAAGGAGTTTGAATGTAAACTGCAAACCTGAAAAAGAAAACGAAATAAGTAAAAGTATAGTTGGAAAGAATTTTAATTTGTTTATTTATAAACATAAAAAGTAAGAATTGCAAATTATAAGAGACATGAGTTATGATTGTACGCAAATCCAAATCAAATTTAAACTTACCTCATTACTGATAGCATCAACTCGTTGAAGTAGTGACAATATGTTCATAGGCTTCAAGAGCTTTAGCAGAAATGGTCTCAGTTATAATTGAAAATCGTTTATCGTTGATTTTGAAAAGAATTGGATGTTGTTTTATTTTCTCTCGCTAGTTTTTGATAGAATCGTCGGTCTTGCGAACATATTTTGGGCATGACTACATTGTCAAGGTGTTCAGTAAATTACTTATCTTATTTAAAGTGTAAGTTAAGATATGTGCTACTAACAACATCGCTATTAGCTATAACGAATACTAATATAGTTTTATAATTTTTTAGATTAAGTTGCTTTGTATTATGGGGTTGTAGATGTTAAGAATTTAGGTTTATAGTTTAAGAACTTTGTTCACATTTATTGCAAGTTTATCAATAGTGTAACTTTTTTAAATACTTTGTTATTGGGTTCATGTGTTTATTTAAATTTAACTTGTATACTTTGGAGAACAGTATTTGTTAGAGCTATTTAGACCAATTAGATTTAAAATTTTCAACTTTTTTTTTAAGGACAAACGTCAATTTGTCCTTGGTGGGCGGTATGTTCAAGACGAAACGCACCTTATTAAGTTATCGGAAATAATATTAATTTTTCCACCTGCCCCTAGATGTCGCTCTATGAAATTATAGCGGGCTAAAGGGTTACAATCTAAAAATAGTATAAGAAATGTATGTAAGTGACTAATAGTGCGATAGATGGCGCTGATGTATGTTACCTCACGCCTTTCTTTATGTATGTTAAAATCAATATAAGTAAAGCATATTTTGTTCGATGTGTGCAGCAACCAATATACGGTTGGGTGAATAGTATGTATTTTATTTCACACTACTACACCCGACCCACTCGCGTTCGACCAGTACGCCCGAAATTGTACAACCTGCATATCCTTAATGTTCTCAAAAGTGTGAGAATGCGCACTTGGCCACCGTGGTAGAATTTTGCCTAAACCCTTTATTCGAGAAAAATCCTGTGCCCAGTAATGGGCCGATGATGGGTTGAGTTAATTAATACTGTATTCGTATTTAAAAAACGCGCGCAGAGCCGTAAGTCAAAGCCTTTTCAGAAATCAACGGTTACAGATAACAAAGTTGACATATTCGCGATTTTTCCCCTCCGTGTAGGCATGCGTCGTTTGAACGGCATGTAGAAACACACTCGACGTTGTACTTATAGCGTATGTTATTAAATTCTTTTCAACTGATAGCAATCGTCTTTTTCAATTACGCTTCAAAAGGGCATAGGAATGGCTGACAATGAGTTGTAAGAGGAGAAAATGTCGCTATTGAAAATGTGAATTTATTTTATTAAAGCTCTGCGTACTCCAAAGAATGTACGCGTGTCTTTTCATGCATTTTCAGATAATGCTGTGAGTTGGCAGTTAACAGCTATAGTCATTATTATATAACGTATTTATTCAAGTTTTGTTTATTATTTATTTCCATCTCATATTTTGCAGGGTTTGTAGACTAAATAATCAACTCTTGGAAATAAATAATCCAATGGCGTGTCAATTTTAGGAATTCTCCAACAAAACCTTGATAGAAATATTACCGGAAAGATAAAAGGTTAACATTCTACCTACATTTAAACTTATGGATAATCTCAAGATATTATTACATTAAAATTTATTCTATGAAAATATTTTCGTTTCTAATTCATTTCTCCCTTATAGTTAAGTTACAAAATTCATTAATCATTTATATTTGACCTCTCTTAGGGCTTTTGAATTCTGCTACATAATACCTATAGTACGTTAATCTTACGAAGTTACGGGCGCTTTACTTGTGGTTACGTCGTATACATGCACATTACGTAGTGTGCGTGCCTGTTAGGAGCCTAGGTAGGAGCGGTTAGGCGCGAGCAAGCTCTCGCTCTCACTTATACAGATACGACACACACACAACCGTGAGCCACGATCCCTCGTGAAATATAGAACTATACCACAAAATAATATAAAATTATAAAAGCGCTATTTCATTTGTTAAGGCTTGCTGGTCCCGGAACTTTAGGTATTTAGCGGGCTATGTCGCCGCGCGCCGCGCCGCTCCGAAATCCTCGTGTAAGTATTAAATACGCGCTGGGCAGACATGGAGCGAAAGCGCAGTGAACCCGTACGGGCGCTCCTGGTCACAATATATGAAACTACAGTAGGTACTTAGTTCAACTTGACAGATATTGTTTAAAATTTTAATAGACCAAATTATACGTATGTAGTATGTACCTACTTACTACTCGGCAAATTTAATTTTTCAAGGCATTGAAATTTTACACTTGTAAATTACTGACGTTGTTCTTGTAAAAATTATATAGTGTAAGCATCTGAAATTCTAACTTTGAGGGCTTTAGAAAGGAAGGAGTAGGAAGGTTTTATTATCAGGTGTGTCCTGAATTTCCAAATAAGCCCTGTTTAGAGATGGGTAAATCAGTAATCACCCAGATTAAGCCCACGAATGGGTTTTAACCCGGGTGATTACCCGTCTTGAACGTCATGAAACGGACTTTATAAGGTATGTTTCTTTTTTTAAAAAAGAATATTAGCCAAGCTGATGTAGACTAATATCCTCCTGTCCTCTCCAAATAAGCGGAAAGCTTGTTCTAGGTGTGGGTACAACAATGGCGCAACGGGTGGGGTTTGCACCTGCAACCTTTCAGTTTTCAGTCCGCACCTTTAACCGTTGGGCTATTGAGGCTTATATTTATAGTGTATTCTATTATGAATGAAAATGAATCTTGTAAATTTGGATTTTTACAATAATTAATATACATAGAGCTACTCGTGCTGACTCACTGACTGACTCACTGACTGACTGAATCATTGAGCACCTCTCATCAAAATTTCTCTCAAAATTTTTTTTCAGTCATGGTTTCGTATAGAGGACAAAAATTCATTCGGAGCAAAAACATGAAGAGAGCTGATGATTGAGGATTTTGGAGATGGGTGAGGAGCACGGCCAGGACATTGAAGATTGGTAGGGGTTGTTCAAACAAAAGTCACTCAAAACCTCATCCAACTGGCAGAGAGCTGAAAAAAAACTCCAAAATGGCAGATTCAAGATGGCGGCCATACAAATTTCGTCAGTCTCTATCTTGCGGACTTTTAAAGATGGAAGAGTGGTTTCGTGGAAAAAGATGATCAGGACCCGAAGGTCTACTTGATAAATAGAAAAAAATTCAAGATGGCGGGTTTTTTTTATTTCATACAAAATATGTGCAAGACTTTCATACGGTTCCTTTTCCAAATTTATGATGGTTTCATATAGAGGATATAAATTCATTTGGAGGAAAAATATGGAGAAAGCTGACAATTGAGGATTTCGGAGATGGGTGCGGAGCACCAGGGTATCGAAGATAGGTGGGGGGTTTTCAAACAAAAGTCACACAAAACCTAATCCAACTGGCAGCGAGCTGAAAAAAAACTCCAAGATGGCGGCCATACAAATTTCGTTGGTGTCTATCTCAGAGAGTATAAAACATGGAACAGTGGTTTTCTGGCAAAAGATGATCAGGATTGAAGACCCGAAGGTCTACTTGATGAATAGAAAAAAAATTCAGGATGGTGGAATTGATTTTTCCATACAAAATATATGCAAAACTTTGATACGGTTCCTTTTTATTTCTGATGGTTTCTATAGAGCACATAAATTCATTCGTATGAAAAATATGTAGAGACCTGAGGATTGAGGATTTTGGAGACATGTGAGTAGCATGGCCAGGGTATTGAAAATAAGTGGAGGGTGTTCAAACAAAAGCCACTCGAAACCTCATCCAATTTGCAGCGAGCTGAAAAAAACTCCAAGATGGCGGATTTAAGATGGTGGCCATACTTTCGTCGGTGTCTATCTCAGAGAGTATAAAAGATGGAAGACTGGTTTTTTGGCAAAAGATGATTAGGAGTTAGGACCCGAAGGTCTACTTGATGAACTGAAAAAAAAAGCAAGATGGCGGAATTTATTTTTCCATACAAAATATATGGCGAATAGGGAACTATGAAAGACTTTGATACGGTTCCTTTTCAAAATTTCTGATGGTTTGGGGAAAATATATGAAAAGAGCTGATGATTGAGGATTTCGGAAATGGGTGAGGAGCACGGCCAGGGTATTGAAGATAGGTGGGGGGTGTTCAAACAAAAGCCACTCGAAACCTCATCCAATTTGCAGCAAGCTGACAAAAAAAAATTTTCTGGCAAAAGATGATCACGACCCGAAGGTTTACCTGGTGAGCAGAAAAACCCCGGTTCACTTTAGCGGGCAATGCGGCGTGTACCCACGCACCCTACTAGTTTTCTATATAGGTAATATTAAAAAGAGAGAAAATACACTAACTATTGATTCTTGATAGCAGGCTGTAAATATTTTTTTATTAAAATAAGTATCGATAGCGTCACATCTCTATTCTCTATAAATGACCGCGGTACATTTCGCAAACCAATCATAGCACTCGAGTACTCCAGTACTCCCCGCCGGTCCCAATTTTTTTCAGAATGCGTTTTCATAGAAAATAAAGCGGGTGCGAGGTCTAGAGTTAGTTGGTCTGAGTTCTAGGCAAACGTTACTCTTTACGGCGTATCACCACTTTCCATCAGGTGTGCTAGTGATCAAGCCTATAATGCCCCCCCTCCCCCTCCCAGCTATCTTCGGTATCCCCGTGCTCTAGGTATTGCCGTGCTCCTCACTCATCTCCGAAATCTTAAACCATCAGCTGTCTCCATATTTTTCCTCCGAATGAATTTTTGCCCTGTATACGAAATCATCAGAAATTTAAAAAAGGAACCCTATCAAAGTTTTGCATATATTTTGTATGAGGTTTCGAGTGGCTTTTGTTTGAACACCCCCCACCTATCTTCAATACCCTGGCCGTGCTCCTCACCTGTCTCCGAAATTCTCAATCATCAGCTCTCTACATATTTTTCATACGAATAAATTTATGTGCTCTATAGAAACCATCAGAAATAAAAAGGAACTGTATCAAAGTTTTGCATATATTTTGTATGGAAAAATTAATTCCGCCATCTTGAATTTTTTTTCTATTCATGAAGTAGACATTCGGGTCTTCAATCCTGATCATCTTTTGCCAGAAAACCACTCTTTCATCTCTTATACTCTCTGAGATAGACACCGTCAGAATTTATATGGCCGCCATCTTAAATCCGCCATCTTCGAGTTTTTTTCAGCTCACTGCAAATTGGATGAGGTTTCGAGTGGCTTTTGTTTGAACATCGCCCACTTATCTTCAATACCCTGGCCGTGCTCCTCACCTGTCTCCGAAATCCTCAATCATCGGCTCTCTACATATTTTTCCTACGAATGAATTTATGTGCTCTATAGAAACCATCAGATATAAAAAGGAACCGTATCAAAGTTTTGCATATATTTTGTATGGAATAATAAATTCTGCCATTTTCAATTTCTTTTCTATTCATCAAGTAGACTTTCGGGTCTTCAATCCTGATCATCTTTTGCCAGAAAACCACTCTTTCATCTTTTATACTCTCTGAGATAGACACCGTCAGAATTTGTATGGCCGCCATCTTAAATCCGCCATCTTCGAGTTTTTTCAGCTCACTGCAAATTGGATGAGGTTTCGAGTGGCTTTTGTTTGAACATCGCCCACTTATCTTCAATACCCTGGCCGTGCTCCTCACCTGTCTCCGAAATCCTCAATCATCAGCTCTCTACATATTTTTCCTACGAATGAATTTATGTGCTCTATAGAAACCATCAGAAATAAAAAGGAACCGTATCAAAGTTTTGCATATATTTTGTATGGAACAATCAATTCCGCCATCTTGAATTTTTTTTCTATTCATCAAGTAGACGTTCGGGTCCTCAATCCTGATCATCTTTTGCCAGAAAACCACACTTCCGTCTTTTATACTCTCTGAGATAGACACCGACGAAATTTGTATGGCCGCCATCTTGAATCTTGGAGTTTTTTTTTAGCTCGCTGCCGGTTGGATGAGGTTGCAAGTGGCTTTTGTTTGAACATCGCCCACCTATCTTCAATACCCTGGCCGTGCTCCTCACCTGTCTCCGAAATCCTCAATCATCAGCTCTTTACATATTTTTCCTACGAATGAATTTATGTGCTCTATAGAAACCATCAGAAATAAAAAGGAACCGTATCAAAGTTTTGCATATATTTTGTATGGAAAAATCAATTCCGCCATCTTGAATTTTTTTTCTATTCATCAAGTAGACGTTCGGATCCTCAATCCTGATAATCTTTTGCCAGAAAACCACACTTCCATTTTTTATACTCTCTAAGATAGACACCGACGAAATGTGTATGCCCGCCATCTTGAATCCGCCATCTTGGAGTTTTTTTTAGCTCGCTGCCAGTTGGATGAGGTTTCAAGTGACCTTTATTTGAACACTCCCAACCTATCGCCTCACTGTATGTATTTACACTGTGTTCACACTGATACCTACATCTGGAATAATTATTCTTCTTCAACAAAATTTATTCACGCCTTTTGTAAAAATTCTAATCCTAGGTAAGCACAGTAATATTATAAAGGCGAAAGTTTGTATATGTGTGTGTGTGTGTATCTTTATTCCTCTTTCCCGTAAAAAGGAAGGTTTTGGTTGAAAATTGGAGTGGAGATAGATTGCCTGGAACGTATACTTTTTATCCCGGAAAATGATAGAGTTCCCACGGGATTTTTCCAAAACCACACGGACGAAGTCGCGGGCATCATCTTATCTATACTTAATATTATAAAGCTGAAGAGTTTGTTTGTTTGAACGCGCTAATCTCAGGAATTACTGGTTCGAATTGAAAAATTATTTTTGTGTTCGATAGTCCATTTATCGAGGAAGGCTTTAGGCTATATAACATCACGGTGCGACTAATAGGAGCGAAGCATCAGTGAAAAATGTTGCAAAAACGGGGAAAATTATCCATATTTGAGGGCTTCCGTTGCGTGCGCTGCGTAAACGGTTCAAGTTACTCAAAAAATAACTAAATATTTTCGGAGATAAAGGACATAACTTCTCGTGGATAGTAGCAAGTCACTCTAAACCACGCGGACGAAGTCGCGGAATCAGCTAGTATTTAGATAAAGTGAAAGAAACACTTACCATACTTGTTTTCCTTATTCCTTCGCTTCAAAGCTGATATTTTCTTTATTAAATTTCTTTTATCATCCATTATTATTCATAAAAACAAACACTATATTTAATTATTTACTATAACTGTTTACAAGATAAGATAGTAACCTAAGATACTAACTAAAAACTATATAAAAACTAAGTACTAAGTAGGTACTGTGCTAACTAAGATCTAATAAAAAGTTTTAGTGATTTTACAAAATAATATTTTTACAACAAAATTAATGAAATTGAGAATTTAAGCACGTGGCCTGCGAAAACTGACGTGCGTCCAACCTCGATAGAGTCCCGTGGGACACTGAAACACCCCCGTTAGAGGATGCGCGTGACCGTTTACGTCTCGAAATAAGCTAGAGCTAAGCTTAAATTTTTATTTAAAAAAATTGTAAATAGGAACCCTCATAAATGTAATAAGCTTTATTTTCATGTATTTTTTTTTAAATTTAGTTATAAACTTTAGACACAAAATTGAAATATTAATGAAAATCACGATTTCTTCATGATTTTTTATGATCGAGCAAAGTATGGCCTTACACATTTCTCTAATATAAGAACGTCAGATAACATATGTATCTACAATATATATTTTTTTCGATGCAAAAAAAATAGTTCTTCATGAATTAAAACTTGTTTGAAAAGACGCGAAATTGCTAGAAACAGGGAAAAGACCCCGTTAAGACTAAGTTAGTATTTATATGTACTTACTTGTAGATTATTTTCACAGTATGCACACAAAAGTTTCAGTTTCGGGCATTCGATAAGTCTGAACTCTTATAATTTAGACATGTTTTTAAACGAGGCAACTTTGCTTATACAAGAATTTATAATGGTCGGAATTGGATAGCAAAGTTACTGCAAGTTGTAGCATAAATACTCATATGTCATCTTATTTATATAAAATGCGAGTGTACTTACTACAAGAGATTCTGCAGCTTGCAATATAATACATTTTTTTTAAAAGATGGCAGCTGAATTGAGAACCTCCTCCGTTTTTGAAATTCTGTAGAAAAAGAGGGACTCATACCTTAAGGATTAGAAGGACCATTTTTTTTTATTCGATGACAAGATAGCCCTTGACTGCGATCTCACCTGATGGTAAGTAACGATGCAGTCTAAGATGGTAGCGAGCTAACTTGGAAAGGGTATAGCAGTGTAAATTCAACCCATACCCCTAATCGGCTTGTACACGCCATCGTGCCGGAACGCTAAATCGCTTGGCGGCACGACTTTGACTATAGGGTGGTAACTAGCCACGGCCAAAGCCTCCCACCAGACCAGAGACAATTTAGAAACAATAAATTTCTAAATTGCCTCCGCCGGGAATCGAACCCGAGACCTCCCAGCTATAAGACCATAGCGCTCACCACTGCGCCAGGGAGGTTGTCAAACCATGATTATCATTAATCGAAATATAACTGATGCCCGCGACTTTGTCAACAATTCATACATGCTCCATTAGTGCTCGATTCGCTAAACGTAGCTTTAGCTTTTAACTAGGACATGCCTATTCATGTTGGTAAAATATAGGAACAGTAATGGGACCCTTTTTATAAGTCAAAGATAATTGAGCGACCTTTTCAGCCGCTGTCTAATGACTGGCAATTTTATTTACTAAGCAGTTTGAATTCTATTAGGCTGTGTTTTTTTGTTTGTGAAAATCAGTCTCTTGACTGGAATTGGCCTTAATTTGTCTGTCTAGCTTGTATATATTTATAATATTTAAAATATATTATTCTGAGTACAAAATTAAATGTATTAATTGTATATATTGTGTTTTCACGTAAAAGAAAGAGATACAAAATGCCTCTACATTAAACACAGATGTCAAAAATTTGAGTTTCTTAACTGGAACTCAGTAATATAATGTCAATGAATGAAACCTTAAACACATTATAATTAAAAAAAAAATGTAGAAAAAAATTGACAGTTTTATAATCGTTTCTGCAGATTGCTATTGTTATTGAAATTCATGAAATTGAATTTAGTTAATTTCAATAACAATAATTATATTAAAATAAATATAAAAACACTATTAAAAATTATTATTATAAGCTTATTTTGTGTATATCTGAAGCTTTACAAACTTTTATAAATGGAGCTCGCTTTTCTTTAGAAAGAAAAAATAATAAGACGATTTATCACAAATCTTATTTTTGTATCCATCCGGATTGACATCTCTTGTACTATTCATTCGGGTTTTACGATTGTTTTTGAAGGTTGTTGTATGATTTCATGAATTGTTAATTTTGAAAACAATTTCTATTGACCAAGGTTTATTTTCGTCGTAGAAAAATATATTTTTTCGGAATAAGAACAATAAGGCGTTCTTTCACTAAACACTTTTCAAGCCTAAAATATTGGAGTAATCATGACGTCATAATTTATCAACCTACGAACACGCTGTAGAAATTGTTAGAAACGCCGTTGGGAGTTTAGGGGCACAGGTGAACTACCGAAACAAAAATATAATAGGTACTAGTTGATGTCCGTGGCTTCGCTCGCGTGGAATTAGTTTGTAAATCCCGCGGGAACTCTTTGATTTTCCGGGATAAAAAGTAGTCTATGTTATCTCCCGGTCCTCAACTATACCTATGCAAAAATCACGTCAATCCATTGCTTTGTTGCGGCGTGATATTAGGCTACTTTTTATCCCGGAAAATCGAAGTATTCCCATGGAATTTTTAAAAACTAAATCCACGCGAGTGAAGCCGCGGGCATCAACTAGTAACAATATCTATATTTACCTACGTGTCAATCATGTCATGTATCTCACGTGTCTCTCACAATGCGATACATGGAACCGACAAACCAACTGAGTTAACGTTATTAACCTGACCACTGGGACGTCACTAATAGCAATTAAATTCGTCAACATTTCGTCGTTTTGCTCATCGATGCATCCCTGACCTTATACCTACTCGTAAGTAAGAGGTTTCTAGTTCAATAGAATAGAATAGAATAATTGTTTTCTTTAAAACTTTTACTAAGTGCTTTCGAATCGTCAAATGAATTTACTAATCTCCAGCTAGATTTGTGAAATTTTTCGAAATTAACCCTTTTTTTTTACTTAAGGTAACCTTTACTTAAGGTAAAACCATAATCACATTACCTGCAATATCTTACGGTTTCGGCTTATTTAGAGCCGAAAATAAAATGAATCTCTTCATCTCCTCGATATTCCTGTACATTTAAAAAAATAACTTGGGAACTTGGAAAAAAAAGATGGGGTTCTTTTTCGATTAATTTAGAATTTAGATAATCCGCTCTAATCTAAATAGGAAATGTTAGATTTCACAAAAGCTAATTTTTTCAGTACATACCGTACTACATAGACATATACAATAAAAAATATATTATTTAAAATATAGAAAGTTCCTACAGCAAGTAATGAGATAAAAGCGAAATACTTTTGTGCTCTTTAAAAAGTGAGTCATGGATCACCGAACAGAAAAAGCCTTTGAGAGCATGTAAGCTGATTTACCGTGCCCATGTTCATTTGGCCGGCAAATAGACAAGATCAGACAAATGCTCGCTTATTGACTTTACATTTTTTCACATTTTAGGTCCGAAATAAAGAGGATACCCTCTTTATTATTAACTTGAAAGTTTTACGGTGCCATTATCATGCCGTATTTTCATGACAAAACAGCCCTTGACTGCGATCCCACTTGATGATAAGTGACACAGGTTTCCTTTTATCCTAGAAAAACAGAGGTCTTTCGGGATTTTTAAAAGCCTAACTCGGATAAATTTATGGACAAAAGGTGATATCACACTAATATTATAAAGGCGAAAGATTGTATGTCCATGTTTATTACTCCTTTCTGCCACAACGAATGAATCGATTTGGCTGGAATTTGGAATGGAGATAGCACATACCCAGATTTAAAACACAGGCTACATTTTATCCCGAAAAATTCAAGAGTTCTCGCAAAAATTGAAAAACCTTAATCCACGCGGACGAATTCGTGGGCATCATCTCGTTATTTATAAATTCGTATTACAAACTTGAAAATGAATAGGTATTCTATCGTGTATTGTATATGATATAACAGATGGGTATCGTAAAAGCGGTTAAAAGATTCATAAAGGTAGCTCTGCGCATTTACCTCTGAAAATTTATATCGACCGGGATCGGAACCGACTGCTACCCGACGATACACAATGGGCAATAACATTATCATAATAGCGATGTTAGCAACTAATCAAATCATCAACTCTTATTAATAAGCTTTTAATTATATTATAAAACTAACTGATGCCCGCGGATTCGTCCGCGTGGATTTAGTTCTTAAAAATCCCGTGGGAACTCTTTGATTTTCCTGGACAAAAAGTAGACTTCTGTCTGGTGGGAGGCTTTGGCCGTGGCTTAGTTACCACCCTACAGTCAAAGACGTGCCGCCAAGCGATTTAGCGTTCCGGCACGATGGCGTGTAGAAACCGATTAGGGGTATGGGTTGAATTTACACTGCTATACCCCTTCCAAGTTAGCCCGCTACCACCTTAGACTACATCGTCACTACACAAACCATCAGGTGAGATCGCAGTCAAGAGCTATCTTGTCATCGGAAAAAAAACTATGTCACTCTCCAAGCCTACAGTTGTGTAGACTTGGAAAAATCACCATGCAAAAAATCACATAGATTAGAAATAATTATTAAAAAATATAAACAGTTAAATACGCATCAGGTGGCACGGTGAATACTCCACCAAGTGTAACCCGCGCTACTGCCAGGGTCTGTGGAGGTACAAAGACAGGTTTTAGTTGGTTGGCAAGCCCCACATAACCCCTCCGTTTTCCCTGATGGAGGGGTATATGTAATGATAAGCATTTCCTGTATATAAAAAAAGGCCACGCGCAATGTAGAATTCCGTAGTTGCCCGTAAAAAGGGAAAACCGCAATTTTCATTATAAAATAATATATTTTTTAACATTCAAATCATAATGATTTAAGATAAAACACAGATTTGAAATTAATGGCAAAAACGTCACGGGGTTTGTATGGAAATACTCCTTGAAAGGCTGTAACTTTTCATTGAGTTCAATTAGAAACTTGAAACTTTCACAGCATTAAAAGACCGTTGACCTTATATTCAATATAAATTTCGACTTAGCAGCTAAAGCCGTTTCTAGGAAAAAGGTCCTCGACACACTACAGACGGACAACAGCGTGATCCTATAAAGGTTCCTTTTTTTTTTTCAGGAACCCTAAAAATTACTATACTACTACAGATTGAGTTGCTAATTGCTACATCTTATATTTTTGTATCCATACTCTGAAAGCTTAACAAACGCTAACAAATTACGATTTAACAGGGTTTAAAAACCTTTTCTTAACTAAAGAAAATTGGAGCGAACGTTTCGACCGCTAGTGACTGGCAGTTTTATTTGCTAAAGGGACAGCTAGTTTTCCCGAGCACGTTTTTCTTTAAACTTTGTTTAAACAGCACAATGGCTATTTGAGAAATATTTCTACAAAGGATTTTACTTGAAATTCTGTATAAACAGTGCGCAGAATGTCAGAAAAAAAATCGTGAAACGCGACACATGCTAGTGTAGTTAGTGCCACATACATCATGTATTAAAGTTTCAAGTCAACAGTTTCTTGAAACCTTAAGAAGATTCTGTTTTGTTTCTAAAGAAGACTGAAATAAGTTTAAAATTGTATAAAAATACTAGATGACGCCCGCGACTTTGTCCGCGTGATTTTTGATTCCCGCGGGAACTCTTCATTTTTCCGGGATGAAATATAGCCTATGTTCTAATCCTAGATATGAGCTATCTCCATTCCAAATAGCCAAATCAGTTCATTCGTTGTGGCGTGTGGCACACGCCCACACACACACACACACTCAACACACACACACACACACACACACACACACACACAACTATTTTTCTAAGTAACTTTAAAAAAACACTTTTATATATCCAGGTTTTAAGCTCCATAATCCGGGATTTTCACGCTTCTTGTCCTGGTTGCCAGATTTTAGAGATGGCAACCCTAAATTAAGACATTCATATGCACGTATTATAAAAACTTTTTACATTGCGTATAGTCACTTATATATACTTTTATGACACCCAAGAAAGACTGCGGAGACCAACTCAACTGAAACAGCATTTCACTGTGGGTTGTCAGTTTACACATTTCTCAAATTTCCCTAGAGATGCAAAGTTTCCTCACGATGGTTTCCTTGGCTGGTAGACGCGTGATGAATTGTACCCACATTACGTCACGGAAGTACATCAGAAAGTTGTCATTTCTTGAGTCCAGTAAAATGTATTGAAGACTGTAGCAGACCTCCGCTGCGAAATAAATATAGCGTAACCGCTGACGTATGTGTGTGTATGTCTTATGTACATTCCGAGCTATAGCTAATTCACGAGAAAAGACTGTGAAATATAAACAAGAGCAGGTATAAATAACATTTTAATATTTGAATATGTGTTGCTGAAAACGTAATAATATGAAATTTATGTGGCACTTTAGCTCGTAGAAAGCCATTGCCTATGAATAAAAGGACCGAAGAAACATAAAATATACTCAATAACAGTCACAGTGGCTATGTAGGTACTATAGCTAAAATATATTAAAAATATAACACAGGGTCGTGTTTAAGAGTTTTCATGATTCCTTCTGATGGTCTTTTGAGCATGAGGGAAACTTCCAAAATACAACCATAACCATTTTTAGCCAAAGTTCGGCCATGAACTTAATAAATATTAAGACAGGCTTATTTACTAACTAAAACATTGTTGTTATCTATTTAACCGTAAAACAACGGGGTAGTTAAATGCATATATATAGAACCTCCTCCTTTTTGGAAATCGGTTAAAAAGATACAATCATTTCCGTATGTTATTATTTTATGTGCTTACAATAGTTCAGTGTACCAAATAATGCTTGTTTCTTAATCATTTGCCACGTTTGCCGTATATCTATGTTCGCTGTAGAGTGTTATTAAGTGAAGTATTTTTGTTTATATTTTTTTAATTATCACTAATGGATGGAATGGCAACGGCTACATTAAGTGTTTGGGCACTTACGTCCTCACTTGCTGCAACAAAACCCAAGCATCTAAGTGAAGTTTATTTGTGTTCCGAACTGTAGATTCCTAAACTGAGACCCAATGTTATTAAATTCTTTTCTGCTGATAGCAATAGTCTTATACAATTACGCGACAGGATGGCATAGGAATGGCTGACAATAAGACGCGCGGGGAGTGTCTCATTGAAAATGCGAGTTTATAAATTACAGATGTAAGCACTTCAAGAATGTATGCGTGACTTTTCATCCATTTCGAGACACGTACGCTGTACGTATGCTATTTTATTTTGTATTTTGATTCAAGGAATTAGTTTGCATTGCATAACATAGCTGAATTTTCACAGTAATGTAAATAAATGCATATTTTAGGCATATAATATGTTTAGATACATACTTCAGGAATAGAGTAAGTACGTAATATAAGTAATAGTCGAACTGTAGTTCGACAACTTAAATGGTGTGCAGTACAGGTACAGGGTATTTTGGAACTAGGTATGTGAAAATAAATATATGCAATATTTCTTTTTTACATTAATTACAATAAATATGTGAATAATATTACATAGTATGCGTGTCGAATTGATAACCTCTTTCTTAAGTCGGTTAAATATTTATTATAAACAATTGTACCTAAAGAACCGCAACGCAATGGTGTCCTATTTATTTACACTTGATCCTTGTGTAGGTTACCGCACACTACTATCAATGCGAATAGCCAGTGCCACATGTGGCAAACGGCTTCTACGGCCGATAAAAATGGCATAAAAAGAAATGTATTTGTACATTATAGATACATAAACAAGTATACAAAGAAATAATAATGAAAGTTGCTCAATTATCCACATAAAATGTATCGGTACTAGGGAAAAGATTTTCTTTTGGAGCCGTAAAATTGTTTTCGTTTTTATTTCCGCCTGAGGGAGTCAACAATATATCAACTCGGAAAGGGATCGTCACCGTATCGCTTTTCGCCTCGCCGTCAACCAGGCGTCAACCTCATGTAAAAGCGGATCAGAAGCTCCAGTTTGTCAAATCGGCTAGGCGACGTCGCGCTTACAGCCCGCCGACCGCAGGTTGATAGCGCGGCACCAGTTCAATCAATCAAGCTCGGGTATGGAGAGACGTAAGCGTAGCTCTTTGATAGCATATAAGTTTGGTCACTCAGCGAGGGCTGCATTCTGGGTACATTTCCTCGTTCCAATGATTTGGAAGACATTTTTGAAAAGTTTTTAGTTTTTAATAATTATAAGAACTTATTTTAATTTGAATTTCTATTCTAAAACAAAACCTATTTTTAAACGACTTCCGAAAATGAGGAGGTTTTCAATTCGGCCGGTATCGGCACAATAAAATGAATCAACAGTAGGTATTCCTATCAAGGGACAGTAGAATATACATTAATATCAAACTGTCACGCCGTTACAACTTCTCCCATACAAATATATCATTGGAACAACTCAATAGCAAAGTTTGTTATCAAGTACACAATACTGCATAGCAGGCATGCAATGCCTTGTATAGTTAAGTTTGCATAATATTATGTAAAATTTTATTGCGAACTGTGCAGGGCATTTCATATAATAAATGTACGCAAGTTTGCAGAATAAGTAATTCAATTAGTATAAATAAACATTTGAACTAACATGAGTAAAGAATTAGTATTAGTAGGAAACATTATTTTTATTTGAAATGAGAACATAAAATCCTTGCTTCAGTACTTGGCTTAGCTCTCGTGTCTTTCCGATAAGTATCCCTATTTTATCGACAATATTTAAATCATACATTGTTCGAATTTTCTTCCCCCGCTCCCCGACACTGTCCGCGTGCTTTATTTAAACAATAAAATATTACAATACCATTCAAAAAGTACGCAAAGTAAAACCTTGGTATAGAACAGTCTAGTCTAGTCTAGAACAGCACCTGGTAAAGCAGTATTTTGTTTTGAGATGTCATACAATGTCAACTTTAAACTAATTAATGTTAACTTTTATTTCGTAATAAAGTTGAAATAATACAGCGTTTACCTGACGCCGTAGTTAGAATCCCCTGTGCCTGTGCTGTGGTGCAGTTTTGTAATTGAATAAGCCAGTCTTTCGCTCTTTTATGTTGTAAGTACGAATTTATTTTCATTCTTTCGATTCTACGCAAAAGCCTTAACTCATGATTGTTACCGGATCATAAAAGCAAACGAAAAGGCAATCTCTAAGTAACCAATATATTTAAATTGAGATGTATTACCTTTTTTGCCACTAAAAAGTCGAATTGGGCCCGAAGGATTGATTGATGATCGCTCGACGGGTCATTAGGTTCTGGACCCGTTTTTCGACCAAAGACAATTTGTAGCGACCAGTTCAGCCATTGTCTAATGACTGGCAATTTTATTTGCCGAATGAATAGTCGGCATTGATATTTTTCTTAATTTAAAATAGGACGAAACTTTTGTCATGATCTTTACTATCCTTACTAATATTATAATTGCGAAGCCGCAATAGCCCAACGGTTAAAGGTGCGGACTGAAAACTGAAAATCCGCAGGTTCGAACCCCACCTGTTGCACTATTGTTGTACCCGCTCCTAGCACAAGCTTTTCGCTTATTTGGAGTGGAGAGAAGAATATAAGTCAAGTTCAGCTTTTCTAAAAAGAATATTAGCCAAGCTGTGTATTAGAAGAAGTGTGGAGAGTGACGAATGCTACCTTTTATCCCGGAAAAATAGAAGGCCCTCGGGATTTTTTCAAACCTAATTCCATGCGGAAGAAGTCGGGCGCAAGGGCTAGTAATTTATAAGTAATAATTTAAAATCAAATTCGGGTAAAATCCGACCCATGGAAAAATTACTTATTAGAAAGAAGTTTAAGTTATGTGTTCTTAAATTTTATTTAAAAAAGGAACAGACAAAGCGATTGATCGATGAACCGTGGGTAGGTCATTAGGTTCTAGACCCGTTTTTCGACCAAATACAATTGGAGCTAAGGTTTCTACCGCCGTCTAATGACCGACAGTTTTATTTGTCAAAGGAAAACTCCGTTCTCTATTGAACTGTTTGCAGGTTAACTTTGTTTTTCATTCGAAACAATAAAAGAACCCTATTTTATTCAAGGTACTTTAATAACTTTCATCGTCATTATATTACAATACTAGCTGATTCCCGCGACTTCGTTCGCGTGGATTAAGGTTTTTATTCCCGCTGGAACTCTCTTATTTCCCGGGTTTAAAAGTATGTGTTATCTATATCTATCTCTGTGCCAAGTTTCAGCCAAATCGGTTCAGTCGTTGCGACGTGATTGTGTAACAAACATCCATACATCCATACATCCAAACTTTCGCATTTTAGCTAACCAATTGGCACAAAATAAGAGATTACTGAAGTACTTTAACATTCCGCTTAATTAGGGTTCAGTACCCAAACAAAAAGGATTTGTTTTTGAGGCGGTCGAATAATTTAGCGTAACTATTAAAATACGATTCAATAGTTAACCTAATAGTTTTGACGACCTCCCTGGCGCAGTGGTGAGCGCTGTGGTCTTATAACTGGGAGGTCTCGGGTTCGATTCCCGGCGGAGACAATTTAGGAATTTATAATTTCTAAATTATCTCTGGTGGTGGGAGGCTTTGGCCGTGGCTAGTTACCACCCTACCGTCAAGGACGTGCCGCCAAGCGATTTAGCGTTCCGGCACGATGGCGTGTAGAAACCGATTAGGGGTATGGGTTGATTTACACTGCTATACCCCTTCCAAGTTAGTCCGCTACTATCTTAGACTGCATCGTCACTTACCATCAGGTGAGGAGTCAAGGGTTTTTTTATTCGATGACAAGAGATTGTCATCGAATAAAAAAAAACCGCATGATATTATATTTAATACCGTAGAAGTAGGTCTATGTTAGAGAGTACCTAACACTTTAAATCGAATATGAATAGAATGACAATAAAAATATTTTGTCCACTAATTAAGAGGCTTTTGATAAACTGTAACTTGAGAACTTATATAGAAGCTTCTGAATGTGCTTTCGCTAATATATATAAATAACTTCCTCTTAATAAGCTCATTACGATTATTATGCAAGACCGAGGCTTGTGGAGGTCCAGGCAGGAGACTTATGTCCAGCAGTGGACGTCCACTAGTTGATAAAGAAGAAGAAGAAGAAGAAGATTATTATGCGATTATTTTTTTTAAATCCAAACACGTTTTTTTAAAGAATATTGGCCAAGCTGAAGTTAACTAATATTCCCCTATCCCCTCCAAATAAAAGCTTGTGCTAGGAATGGACAATAGTGCAACGGGTGGGGTTCGAACCTGTGACCTTTCAAGTCCGCACCTTTAACCGTTGGGCTATTGAGATTATTTTTAAAACGATATAATTCGACTTTTGCTCATCCTAATGTGTTTTAATAATTTGTTTGCTGAACGAATAAATCTATTTTGTCTGACATTTTTTTTTAAACCTGTTCCGTTAAAAAAACTTTATCAATTCTGAATTTAAAACTTGAAACGTCTTACTACTCTATGGCGCCGCTTCGCCAGAATCCCCTTTTTTATAAAGATTACAAGGTTAGGTCTAAAAATTTATACTTCCCCCGAGATCGAAGCTGACCCAATAACATCGAATGGGCCATCGAATTATCATATCATTATAGCTTCTATGAGAAACCCTTTAGGCCACGATCAATATTGTACCTACTATAGATATGGACTCCCATACAAACTCTAATAGAAAAAGCGTCCATGAAAAAAATATTTACTACAACTGGATTCTGCAGCATCAGCTCAAGGCTAACAGGTCTTGGAATAATCCGAAGTAACAGTACACCAAATTTCAAATCAATCGCACTTTCTTACTTTATTAAAGGGTCTTACAAACTTTCAAAGGAAAGTTTGTAAGACCCGTAGTTTGTTCTTTAATCAAGTAAGAAATGAACTGATGATCTTCAAACGCCTGAACAGATCTTCATAAATTATACCTAAGAACCATCTCGATAGCTTTCAAACAGAAAAAACTGCATCAAAATCGCTCCATTCGTTAGGGACTCGACTTGAGCCTAGCAGTTATTTACTTGTATTTTCTTTTATTACAATACCCAAAAACGTAAATAATAATTTAAGTCATAACAGCCCATTTTTTATATAAATATTTTTTTTTAATAAACATTTTGAAAAAAGGTTACTACTTACTACAACTAGGTAATATCAAGTTGGTCTTAGTACCCAAAGCAAGATTATAAGTTAACCTCATGTCAACCTAATAAAGAGTCTCCAAAAGTCGAGTTCGAGGAGGGTAGACTAATCCCTCTTAAGCAGAAACGGTTTGTTCCATTAAGTGGTAAGTGGATAGCAACTGGGTTTTTAATAGAAATCTCTGTTTACAATAAGTCCGGATTAAGGTAGTATTATTAATGTTTTTAACCCCCGACGAAAAAATAGGTGTTTTAAAAGTTTGATGTGTGTATCTGTGTGTCTGTCTGTTCCCCACCCTAAGGAATGGACCGATTTTAATGCGGTTTTCTCTGTTTGAAAGATGACGTGATTGAGGTGGATCTTCTCTATAATTTTTGAAGATCTACTCAGGCGTTTGAAGATCATAAACCCATTTCTTCCTTAATTAATAATTTTACACACTTTCACTGGTGGAATTGATTTGAAACTTGGTGTAGATACTGTTACTTCGAATTATTTCCAAGGTACGGTAACCTTGAGCCGAAGCGGAAGCATCAATTAGTCTGCGGGTACTCAACTCCTCAGCGACTTACAGCAGATAAAGCACGTTTGGGCTCATTACAATGGTCTTAATGAGTAGATATTAGATAAATGATGATCGAGGATCGGAGAAGGAACTGATGATGGAGAAGAACATTGGGCAATAGGATGTCAGGTATACTGTACAATATATAGGCCCTACTCCTCTTCTATCATCTGTGGTCCTGGTAAGATTCACATGGGTGTTCTAAATTTTTTTATATAGTGCATTTACTATTTCATAGTGCATTTTTACGTTTAATTGAGAGAAAATGAGAAAAAGAGCATAATCCACAAAAGGACTAATCCCTACAGATTATTATTTTTGCTTTAGGTTAGGCTTCTCAACTCATCTCCATATATTCCAGCGATAAAATGTAAAATACTTTATGAAAATATGAATTATGTATTTCTGTTCCGTATTTTAACTCAAAACATTTATGAACAATGGTATTTTCATATAAATAATTGCCAAAGGTATTTTTTCCTGATATTAATTTAAATTTATTATGTTTAACACCTATTTTGTTATTATTTATTAGGATTAGAGTTTTAACCGTACATAATATACAGATTTTACTATAAAAAAATTTGTCATATCGAATAAAATCATTCAGTTGTCATTAAAACAAGAAAATTAGCATGGACAACACAAAAAAAAATTGAAAACACGTGTTTACAAATAAATATCCTGTGAAAAATCACAGGTAACACTTTATCTAGCTGGTATAGGAACTTTATCTATATTTTATATAACTAGACATCGAAACCTTTAAAAAATATATATTAAAAAGTTGGTACAGTAAAGTAAGGTATAAGATGATTGTTATGAAAAAGAAAAAATACAAAACATATTAATTTTATAATTTGTTTAATTTTCTTCAAACTTTCTAGTTATGACTTTGATCTTCCTTTTCCTTACCCTTCATATGCAAAGTATATGATTGCGCTTTGCGTAGTAGGGGAAAAAGCCAGCAAATATAGATTGTTTCACAACCTTTAAAGATATGATAATTCGATTGCCCATGGTGTATCATTGGATCGGACTCGATGTTGCTCTCGAGGGAAATATAAATTTTTCACGGTTTATGCTCAAAGGTAACACCTTGAATCTTTTATAGCGATTTATAAAGGCAAATAGCAGCTTTAACAACCATTTATGTTACAGAATATTCCCTCGATCTAGCTCTTTATAAGTAATCAAAGTTAATTTTTTGTATGGGATATACCTACATATTTTATATGCACAGTACTCTTGTATGCAAGAGTGTGCATATAATAGTAGTAGAGTAGAGTAGTATGCAAGAGTAGTGTGCAAGAGAAAGTCGTAAACAATGCTATTATCTATATATTATAATTCATTAAATAAATACAAATCACTCGACGTCTTAGAGCATTTAACGACGTACTACTGTCTATAAATGAAAATTCGGTTTATAGGCAGAATGTTGAATTCGAAAAATGTTTCACAAAAATTATTATTCTCACTTGAGAACGGCTCGACCGATTTGGTTGATTTTTATTTGTTGTATTCGTAATTGTCAAGACAAGGTTTGTATGAAAGAAAATGTTTCAAGAATCCACTGGAAAAGTCGAAAATTTGGAAGAGATTTTCTAGACTCTTCTCATTTGTTTATTAGTAAATTAAACCCGTGCGAAGTCGAGGCGGGTCGCTAGTCGTTAATAAAAGTACTATTAATTTATTTTATACATCCCGCCCGTTAAATCCATTAATCATTTACATCTGATTTCACTCAGGCCGAAACAATAAATGCGATGGATCATTTTATTACACGGGCCGTGTAAAAACGGTAGGATTAATACGAGGCAGGATAGGTAATTATCCTGTTCAAAGGTATTACGACTTCTTCTGTCTTTTTGTTTGGGGTCCGGGATTCGATTCTAGGCACGCTCTTCTAACTTTTTAGGGTTATACCCATGCGTTATCGGATGGCGATGAGTGGAGAAGAATTGATGAAATTAATTAAGTATTACAGTCATGAAATATGCATTTTCATTACGAGATTGTATCTATGGGCATTTGGAAAAACAATTGATTACTTTGAAATATAAAAAATACTTCGTCTGCCCACAAAATTTTCCTCATGCCAAAATCGCGCGTAGGTTTTTTTTCCACTGCTTCGCTTATATCCGTAAGTTATTACTCTATTCGCCGTACTGCTCAAAAGAGTGGATAGCAAATAATACAACAGTTCTTGTAATTCACGAAGGCGCGTGAGCTTTACTTGTGGTTACGTCGTGTACATGCACATTGCGTAAGTGTGCGTGTCAGTCAGGAGCCTAGGTGGGAGCGGTCTGGTCTCGCTCACACTCATACAGATACGACGCAAACACATTCTTGTAATTCACGAGGGCGCGTGAGCTTTACTTGTGGTTACGTCGTGTACATACACATAGCGTAAATGTGCGTGCCAGTCAGGAGCCTAGGTGGGAGCGGTCTGGTCTCGCTCACACTCATACAGATACGACACACACACAACCTTGAGCCACGTGCCCTCGTGAATTGAAAGGACTACATGCGCGCTATAACACGAGCCGCGCCGCGCCGCACCATCCGTGTAGGCGCGGCTCGGCTTAATGCGGACGCAAGCCTGCTCGTTTAAACGACGCGGGGTAGCACGAGCCGAGCCGTCCGTGGAGATGCGGCATCAGCGGCATTCGTTCGTCGCGCGCTCTCTGCCATCTGTTTAGACGGCGCGTATTAACACGAGCCCAGCCTAGATAGTGCGCGCGCCTTTGATCCGTGTCGAAAAAACCGACAAGTGATGGATCGGGCAAAGTTTGCCGAGCCGCGCCGAGCGTAGTTGTTTACACGGCGCGTGGCGCGCCGAGCCACGCGCCGAGCTAGGCTCGGCTCGTGTTATAGCGCGTCGTTTAACCGCGTCTTTATGTAACTTTAGGAACCTTTGAGATATTAAGTTTAACTGCAAACTTTGTTAGAAAACCCATGAAACGTTTTTGCTAAAGAGGGATTACTAGTCTACCCTCCTCGGACACAATTTTCCAGCGATGCTTTGTCATTGGGGCTTTCGGTTAACACGAGGTTAACTTGTTATCTTAGCTTTATTTAGACGGCCACCTAAGCTCTTTAGTGAGGAGATTTTTATGCTAACCTTTTTTTATATAAAACCATTTTAACTTATTTCTTGTGTGTTTCATTACGTGGAGACTGTTCACTGTGGTTATGCATTAGGAAATGGCAGTAATAAAGAAAGTGCAAAGGCGTTGTCGATGTTTTTCGGCAGAGCCTTCTAACTTCTTTGTCCTGCAGCTTCAGGTTAAACATGAATGAATGAATTAATTAATTAATGAAAGAAGGAACGAATGTAATGAATCCTTCTTAATATTATAAATCCGAAAGTTTGCATGTATGGATGTATGGACGGATGGATTGATGGATGTTTGTTACTCAATTACGCCGCAACAACTGAATCGATTGGTCTGTTTGGCACAGAGGTAGATTATAGTCTTGAATAACACATTGGCTACTTTTTATCTCGGAAAATTAAAGAGTTTTAGTGGGAATCAAAAAACTTACGCATGCGGACAAAGTCGCGATCATCATCTAGTGAATGATAAATACTCGAATAATGTTTAGCGCAACGCGTTGTGTGATATCTGTTTAAGTTTAACGAATCCTGTCGCAATCAAAAATCTGATTCCAAGTGCGAAATATTTATATTTTCCTCGGGCTTTTTGGAACTCTCATCAAACAAATATGGAATAGTACCTACTGTGTCGAGTCAATTTGCGGGCATTTGTCAGGTCGCCTTTATTTGCCGGCCGAGTGGACCCCGGCGCGGTAAATCAGCTTACATTTTTTCAAAGGTTTCTGTGTTTGGCGAGCCGCGCATCACTGCTACCGTTACAGGGTATAAACACAGTGGACGAAGTATAAAACTTTTTTTGCCGTAATGTAACATGTTTGTCGACTTGATGGTAGGAATCTATTTTCTTTCGTGAGTAATTTAATAACTTTATTAATTCCTAAAAAATTAAACCAAGGCTCAAACATCCACACATTCCATTTGATTGAACGGAATCATATTATATTATTGGAACCGATTGATTGATGTTCTTAAAAATTTATTTGAATTTTCAAGAAAGAATTATTAGAAACTTATTTATTGCCAAATAATGACTTTGATATTACTAATCTAATCTGCACAGAAATAGCGCATTTGATTTTTTTTATAAAAATGAATATGTAAACTATTTTTAACCGAATTCCAAAAAGGAGGAGGCCGAATTGATAAAATTCGACCGGTATGTTTTTTTTCTATATATATCCACTGATTACTCCGGTGTTTCTGGACCGATTCACGCGATATTGCTTTTCTAAAATCAATATCTCGATAGCAAAAGATAGGCGTTGTGATGACGTCTTATAAGAGCTTTTTAAACAAAATAGCTGAGAATTAAGTTCGTATTAACGTTCAATCTATCATTAAAAGTTATTCTACTAATATTGAGTTCATTGGCATAGAAGTCCGATTATGAAATTGAATGCATTCATTGAGCAATTATTATTTGATTAGTCTCGATCGACTGAACACGCTAATCACATCAATTTAGATAGCAGACAAGATTGCATTGATAGAAATAGCTAAGCCAGTAAGTATAGGTACCTACGGTTCCACTATCTTACCTAGTTTAAATCTAATATAAATATATAAAAGGAAAAGGTGACTGATTGACTGACTGTCTGATCTATCAACCCACAGCTCAAACCACTAGAAAGAGCTGTTTGGCTTACAGATAGCTATTATGATGTAGGCATCCGCTAAGAAAGGATTTTTAAAAATTCAATCCCTAAGGGGATAAAATAGGGATTTGAAAAATCAAACTTAACGTGAGCAAAACCGCGAGCAAAAGCTTGTTTATTAATAAATGAATAATTATAAAAATCATTAAATAATGAATCATGAAATAAAAACTCAATAGCGCAGTGGTTGAATGTGCCGACCGGTTAATAGCGCTAATAGTTTAGATAGCGTAAATCGTAGGCGTAAATCCTAATTTTTTTTTCTTTTATCACATCTGCGACGTGGAAATTTGTTTTATTGAAAACAATAAGCCGTTCTGGTGGCTGATAGCAATATGAATTGGCTTGAGCTTAGAGCAAATTGTCCATTGACGTTTCACTCGCATCACATTGTGGGTGTCACTTACGTAAATCCTAATGGTGATAATATAATACGAGTACGTACCACGATAATTGTTTTAGTTGGAATTGTCGATATTTAGATCCAATTGCACGGAAAGTGGTCACGACGGAACTGCGGTGTTACGAGACGTCAAGAGGAATGGAATAGGTAGAATCTATCTACCCGCCTTCTTGGCCTTTTCGGAGGAACCTCAATTAAAGTCAGTAAATTTGGTGCTGTACGACGTTTTTCTTGTATGCATAATTCTACGACTAGTTTAACTGTAATTATATCACCACAATTATGTCATTAAACCACGAATCAAGTCTAAAATCTTTAGCGTAAATCTTAACTAATAAGTAATAAGACCAATAATATGCTGTGAAAACCATTTTTCAATCATCGTGTCCAATGCGACGATCAATCGCAAAACTAAATGACCAAGTAGGTACGTGCAATATGATCTACGAGGCCTTCGATCACCATCCATCAAACAGAGTCCGTTTTTGCCTTAACCTAAGCAAAAGGTCACACTAAAATCATGTCGCGCGACTAAAAGTTACAATAATTTTTCTAGAATAAAAGGAAAATACAAAGTCCTTTGTGGTTCAATATACGCTTTTATAATGATTTTAAAATCATTTTTAGATTTACCATTACATTGATTTATACAATGTTAAAATTCATTTAATAAGTATAAGTATTTATTTTCAAGTAATAACAGTAAGTTTTTTTAGTATTCATTTTATAAGTATTTTTTATAAATTGATGAATATACCTAACATTTTTGTTTTGAAAAGACAACTGCTGAGTTTCTTACTGGCTCTGCGCAGTAGAATCTGCTTTTCGAACCGGTGGTAGATTTTTGACTTGTTATAAGAGAGCCACAAATTGGCCTACACGAAATAAAATAAAACAAAAAACACATCTCAACACGTGCCAATTGTGGGAGGTAGGCGTGTAAGTGTGTGTAGTTTATAATTACACACACTTGCATCCAGTCGCTCACCCAAAGTTTTCTATTGATACAAAAAGTCCCTAGTATGATCTTACAGTTTGCGCACATAAGCCCCAAAGTAAAGTGGGAAACTGCCTCGTTGGTCTAATGGTTAGCATGTACGACTACGGCTGACGAGGTACCGGGTTTGATTCCTGGGTCAGGCCAAAAAAATTCTCAGTACTAGCCTGGAGTTAGGAAGTTGGCGGTGAGTCACCCCCGTGCCTCGGAAAGTACGTAAAACCGTCGGCCCTCCGCCTGATCTCTCTCCGGTCGTGTCGGATTTTCGTTCAATTGGACTATGGGAGTGAGGGAATAGAAAGTGTACCTGATTTTGAACACACACTTGTGCACTATAATATCCCGCGCTAATAATACTAATCTCTAAGGGGGTTGGCCGACTTAACTGAATTTGGTCTGAAGAACATCTTAGTTATTAAAGTGGAAAAATTTCACGTTTACTCCATAACAATAAGGAAAAACTTAAAGGAAAAGTACCCAACCCTATACAACAAAGGTAGGTACTTTCTTCAAAAGGCACTCAAGGTGACACTCCGCCCCGATTAAAGTTATAAAAGTCTACCAACCTGAATACAAAATACAGTATCTAATAGCTTACTTTGCTTTGCGCTTCTTATGTTAGTGTGTGTATGCTTTGAGACAAAAATGATTTATGCATGTGCACTTGTTGTTGACAAACTCTGTTTTTTTTTTAATTTTCTTATGACAAGTCAACACTACCGCCGGTTTGGAAATGCAACTGCAATTTCTGAATTGCAATTGCTATTATTCAATAGCCCAAAGTGTTAAAGAGTTAAAGATGTCGAACTGAGAACTGAACTAAAAGGACTGAAATCTGAACTATTATTGTCGTATCCACTCCCAGCTCAAGCTTTCCGCTCATTTCGCGGGAGGAGAATGGAGATACAGCAAATAAAATCTTTAAAAAAAATTGTCTGTAAAATATGAATTAGAACTTTGTTTGTCTGTGGCGCCCAAAATCGCAGCCTCAGTCAAATATGGACGCACTCATTTGACGTATCTCCATTTGTCAAAAAGACAGGGACAATAAATGTTTATTGTCCTCGAATTACTCAAGTGAGAAACGGTATAAAGCGAAAAGTATGCGGCGCGCGGAAGGGGCCACGACAAAGGCGATCCTTCCCGGGAGCGCCGGCCGTGACGGCGCTTACATTAAGGTTATCGTCATCCGCCAAACTGAATACAAAGCCCTGCCTGGGGAGAACCCACTGATTCATGAAACTGACTCACTATATCATTATGTTTGTTCCAAATACCCATAAACTTTAGTGTCTCTTGCCTCAACTCTTTAGTGGTTAGCATCTTCGACTGAAAACAACAAGGTACCGTTTTCGATTCCCAGATCGTACCAAAAAAATTAGGTTTTCGGTCAAAAAGTTCCCAGTACTAGCCCGGAGTTGGGAAGTGGAGCGGTGTGTGGGAGAACATAAAGTACTACGCCGACCTTTCTCCATTCGTGTCGGATTTTCGTTTAATCTGACTATGAGAGTGAGGGAATAAAGACTACACCTGTGAATGCGCAAACACTTGTGCTCTTGTGGACTATAATAATATCTCTCACGCAGACTAATTGGGAGCTGGTGGTCGGATCGCGTCGGGAAGACATTATGTCCCAAACTCCTACAATAAAGATAAAGAAACAAAGACATTATGTCACTAAGTTATCTCCAACTACCCATTCACTATTCTTAGTATGGCAGAGACTCTAGCTCTGCAAAAGTTTGTCTGAAATTAAAAAGGTTATAAAAAATTTCAGAGACTTGAACGCTTAAAGCATTTAGTTGGCTAAATACCAACTAAATGCTCTGATCTCAAAGCTTGAACGACATGACGTTTAAGACATTCTTTATTTAATTTTATTTATATCTAAGTAATCGCAAGTTTATTTGAATTGAACAGCCAAGAACTGCCATTCAAATCCTGTGAAGTATTTAACTTTGAAGTGTACTTAACTGTAGACGTACGGTAAAGAGATTGGATTTCAGTTTTAGTTAATAAATTCATAGTTCCGTACTCGTGTATTTGAACGGGCAACGGATGTTGGAGGACGAAGTCTACAACTTAAACATTAAGCCTAAAGTTTAAGCCAAACGGGTAGCGATTAAATTTTCTCAGCTATTAATTCATATTCTCTTGTTCATTTACGACTACTTCATGCCTGAGACTTATTGCCTGTGAATTTAGTTTTAAGAAGTAAACCCCGTGCGAATTCTCTGATTTTCCAGCATAAAGAGTACGTAGTCTATGTCACTTTCCAGGTCCTTAACTATACCTATCTATGCAATTATCAAAATCACGTCGATTGCTTAATTAGATTTTTCAGGGTTCTTTTGGGTTTCCCTATTTTTTTAACCGACTTCCAAAATGGAGGAGGTTATCAATTCGGCCGGTATCTTTCTAAAACCACCTCTGTACTAGAGCGAATAAAACAAAAAACATTATTCAAATCGATTAAGTCGTTTTTGAGTTTTAGCCAGAATAGTAATTGATTTTTAATATATTAGGTAGGTATAGAAAAAGAACATAGGTTTAGGCTGAAATCTATAGACTGCACTCTCACTCAGCTCAGACTCAAGACAGAGTTAAAAGTCTAGCTCTCTATCTTGAGTCTGAGCTGAGTCAGAGTACGCTCTATAGATCTCAGCGTAAATCTTCGTTAAATCACGGCGGTCTAAGTCCACCAAGAACATAGGTGACAGTCTATCGGTCCAGCAACGGGATTGTCAAAAAATAATTGGCCAATAACGCCATTTTAGCCAAACACCACAATTGAAATTGTAACAATGTTTTTTTTTAATATTAGCCAAGTTGAACTAGACTTATATTCTCCTCTTCCCTTCAAATAAGCTGAAAGCTTGTGTGGAGTGGGTACGACAATAGTGCAACGGGTGGGGATCGAATCTGCGAACTTTCAGTTTTCAGTCTGCACCTTTAACCGTTGGGTTATTGAGGCTATCTATCTAGCACCTCGATAAGTATTGAGACAAAATATATTATAATCCGCCATTTCGTGGTGGCGATCATCTTGGACCGATTTTCATCAAACATAGCTAAGAACACTCACAACCAATTCACCTTTCAAACAAAAAACCGTTAGACTATTGAGGCTGTAAATTGATGCAGCTTTTCCACGATCAACCGACTGAGACTTCTACGCTTTTTATGACCTCATTTTCCATATTTAAGATTTGAGTTAATAAGAGCCGCATAAAACCCGCTAAAGCTTCCAATCAACTTATAAATCCGCGCTTAATTTGAAGAGCCCTTAAAACAAGTGATACATATGAGATGTATA
Organism: Hipparchia semele; assembly: GCA_933228805.2. Taxonomy (NCBI): domain Eukaryota; kingdom Metazoa; phylum Arthropoda; class Insecta; order Lepidoptera; family Nymphalidae; genus Hipparchia; species Hipparchia semele. The sequence goes on from OW121718.1 coordinate 6,597,522, forward strand.
CTGAGGTCGAAGAAATCTGAATACGGGATTATACTCTGAAGCTAAATTGTCTAGGGCAAGTTCTGCTTCATATTAGAATTAATATTAAATTAATTTCTAGAATACCATGCATGCACCGTTTTACGGATCATAAATTAAACTAAAAACTGTAGAAAAATGCAAGTTTTTTTTTGTGAACCAAAATGTTTTTTTTTTTAATAATTAACTGTCTCTCTTAATAGCAACTTTAGTTTTAATCTGTTAACCTTATGAAAAGTAGGTAAAGCTACATCGACCTTTATCTTTTAATAGCTGACGCCCGCAACTTTGTCCGCGTGGATTTGGTTTTTAAGATCCCGCGGGAACTCGAAAATATGGCTTGTTCGCTTTAGGACAGATTCGCTTTACGACAGATTCGCTTTACGGCAGATTCGCTTTACGGCAGATTCGCTTTACGGCAAAAATTGTACAGGTCGAGATAAAATATGGTCTCCACTCCAAGGAAAACTTTTCTTTATATAATTACACAGGCCTGCGATGGTTTTCCCCTTTAAAAACTAATTAGCAATTTGGGTAGGTATTAGTTACTAAGCTACGAAAAAAATAATAAAAAAATTCCATCACGTAAGTTTTCTGAGATAATGAATTTTCATTTTTCTTAGTATAACCGCGCCTTACTAGCGTTAACTTCCAATTTCTTTAATAATAGTGCATGCTTGTAGAATTGATGACATTTAAATATTCACCTACCCTCATAAGTCATTAATAATAAATAATAATAAATCTTTATTTATTCATCAATAAACGTACATAATAACATAATGTGAAGCCCTGTCTCCTGTGGAAGTAAAAACTGTGTTACAGGAGACAGTGTCTTCCCTATATTTATGAACAAAATTTCACGTTTGACAAATAAAATTAGTAACTATCTAAAGTCTAAACTATGCTAGGTAAATTATTTAAAGAAATACCATATACCTACCATATCTGTTTTAACTTGTGTATTGCTGTGTGTGTGTGTGTGTGTGTGTGTGTGTGTGTGTGTGTGTGTGTGTGTGTGTGTGTGTGTGTGTGTGTGTGTGTGTGTGTGTGTGTGTGTGTGTGTGTGTGTGTCAGAGTGAGTGTATAAGCGTGTGATTTTTCTTATCTATGTACTTAAACATTTTTTATAATAAGTTCTCCGTACCCTCATAATCATAATTTTTTAACCATGTTTTTATATAACTTTTTATTTCCCTATTTGACAAAGCTTTTAGAACAACTTTATTCAATCGGTTGTATAAAAAGGGGGCAAGAAAATCGTTGTGTTTTTGAGCAAAACTACTTTTGAAAGCGGGAACTGGGCATCTGTCAACTCTCTTAGAACTCGCAGGTAGGAAAGGAATTGTTTTACTGTGATATCTACGCAACACCTGATAAATAGTTTTCTAACCGAAAGCAAATCACATTCTTCATATAGTCGAGTTGTAGGTCGTTTTGTTTGTCGTGTTTGAAATCATATTACAATACAATATGTATCAACTACTAGATGATTCCCGCGACTTCGTCCGCGTGGATTAAGGTTTTTTATTCCCGCGGGAACTCTCTTATTTCCCAGAATAAAAAGTAGCCTATGTGTTATTCCAGACTATTATCTACCTCTGTGCCAAATTTCAGCCAAATCGATTCAGTCGTTGCGACGTGATTGAGTAACAAACATACATAGATAAATAGGATGATACGATAGTTTTGTGATGATTTAATTCTGCTACCTCCACTTCATATTAACTTAGGTATTATAAAGCCATTTTTAAACGCACTAGCTAAAAACGGTACCTGTGTTAATTTACCTTTGTGTTTTTAAGCATTTATCGGATTTCAAGATCAAAAAAGGCATTTTTCTTGGGTCTGAAATAGGGAAGCTGATGCAAGATGCTACCTTTGAAAAAATCTTGAATAAAATCAAAGATAACGCTTGGAATTCACTTAAAGATGTAGTAAATTTTTTTTAGAAAACAGTAAAAGCCCAAATTATGACAATATAGTGAGTATTTTTACTCAGCAACTTTCATAAACTGGGTTGCAATATGAGTATTAAATTACATTTTCTGCATTCTCAAATTGACCCGTTTCCTGAGAATTTTGGGGCTGTAAGTAAAGAAAAAGGTGAAAGCTTCTACTAAGATATTAAGATCATTCAGAGCAGATACCAAGGAAGGTGGAACCCAAACATGATGGCAGACTACTGCCAGATATCGAAGAGAAATAAACCTGATAGAAACCATAAGAGAAAAAGATGAAATAGAAGTTTTGAAGGAAGTAGAAAAAGAAATAATAAGTCTTTTTGATTTATTTAGTCTCTTTAGCATTATTTTTAAATAATACTGTTGGTTTTTTAAATTTTAAATTCGTTAATTTTTGTTTTTTTCATGAAATTTGTTAAAATAACCTAAAATATGCATGCCATCTGATGTCATCAATAAAAAAAAATCTCGACGTGCTAGAAAAAAATCAAAGGTGTATTTTAGTTTACCATGCCCGGACATTTAAAAAAATAACATAATTATTGAAAGGGGAAAAAAAAAGTTAAATTTCGCAGGCCTGTGTTATTATTGACCGAGCGAAGCGAGGTCTCCGAGTCTACTTGAGTGAATTTGCACTTGTCCGTCATTTGAATTTTTTCTTTAAACTAAAGTTAGGTTAGGTTAGGGTTATACATGAATATTCAGGTGCCCGGCCGAAGGCCGGGCACTTAGGTTCTGTTGGGATCGTAAACCTACCTAAAGCTTACAAAAAAAAAAGTAAGTAAAAAAAAAATTGAATTTTTTTTGATGCTAATATTAGGTACATTTTGATGATAGAACAATATAGGATGTGTTATAAATTATAATTATTGATGCTTCACTAAATTTTAAAGGTGCCGAGTTATGAAATTAGAAAAGACGTAATAAAAAATAATAATAGTTGACGCAAAACTGTTTTAACATGACTTGACCGATAGTAAATACAGCGCCATCTATTAGCATTAATGTATTAACTTGTTTAATGTATTATTAATTTTAAACAAAAATCTATCTATATATATTCGAGTTCACTGTACTTCTGCCGTAAAGCGAATCTGCCGTAAAGCGAATCTGCCGTAAAGCGAATCTGTCATAAAGCGAATCTGTCCTAAAGCGAACAAGCGAAAATATGGCTTGTTCGCTTTAGGACAGATTCGCTTTACGACAGATTCGCTTTACGGCAGATTCGCTTTACGGCAGATTCGCTTTACGGCAAAAATTGTACAGGTCGAGATAAAATATGGTCTCCACTCCAAGGAAAACTTTCCTTTATATAATTATTATTGACCGAGCGAAGCGAGGTCTCCGAGTCTACTTGAGTGAATTTGCACTTGTCCGTCATTTGAATTTTTTCTTTAAACTAAAGTTAGGTTAGGTTAGGGTTATACATGAATATTCAGGTGCCCGGCCGAAGGCCGGGCACTTAGGTTCTGTTGGGATCGTAAACCTACCTAAAGCTTACAAAAAAAAAGTAAGTAAAAAAAAAATTGAATTTTTTTTTGATGCTAATATTAGGTACATTTTGATGATAGAACAATATAGGATGTGTTATAAATTATAATTATTGATGCTTCACTAAATTTTAAAGGTGCCGAGTTATGAAATTAGAAAAGACGTAATAAAAAATAATAATAGTTGACGCAAAACTGTTTTAACATGACTTGACCGATAGTAAATACAGCGCCATCTATTAGCATTAATGTATTAACTTGTTTAATGTATTATTAATTTTAAACAAAAATCTATCTATATATATTCGAGTTCACTGTACTTCTGCCGTAAAGCGAATCTGCCGTAAAGCGAATCTGCCGTAAAGCGAATCTGTCATAAAGCGAATCTGTCCTAAAGCGAACAAGCGGAAAATATCTACTTAAAAATCTATCAAATATATATATATACTTAAAAATTTAGATATTTTCGATTTTTCAGCTGTTCTTTAAGGTTTCCCATTTTTTTAAACCACGCAGTGGCGTGCACACAGGGTAGGCATAATGCGGAAAAATGATATAAAATGGAGAAAATAGCCAGTACGAGTTATAAAAACTTAAGGGTAGGCTTTTTATAATTTTTACAATGCCTACCCTTAAGTTTTTTTAAATTCGCACCGAAGATTTTTTCCATTTTGTATCATCTGCCTACCCTATAGTACATCCTGTGCACGCCACTGAAACCACGCCTATATCAAAAACAACATAATATTATAGAAATTATCTGTGAATTTTATCTTTAAGATCTATTGAATCTTTTACCTTCACTTTAATAAAAGAATTCAATACTCAACAAGGAAAATCAAGAGAAAATAGCTAACTATTCCAGAAATCCAAGATACGCTTTGCCTTATCATACTATTTAACGTTGTTCGTAATATATAGCTTATTGTATTATGTAAATGAAGATTGCTTGTGTAACTAATCTTATCGCATAGGTAGGTACATAAGTGGAGCCGGCAATTCCTTCTAGGAACATATTTTACCTGAAAGCTTACGTTCTTAGAGGAGACTCGAAGATTTCCGATGAAAATTCACTATCAAGTTATTCTCAGTATGTAGCTACGTTTCTTATTTTCTTATTTTAAATCTCTTCGACTTAGCATGTTCGTAAGAGGAAGTATTCATTTAAAGTAAATCTTATTTTTCTAATCTATAATTTTTATAATATTTAGTTACATCGAACTATAACGCATAGAAGCCGATAGTCGGCGCGGTGATAAGTAAATTTTAGCTAACCTCTTTTAATGAGAAAGGTTATAATAATTATTAATCTACAAGTATGACAGGTGTTTCCATTCTTTTTAATTTCTACTTGATCAACGCTTTGGTATAACAAAAAGCTATCTTACAGTTACTTAGCATGTTCTTAAAACAAAATGGACTAAAAGCACACACTGCAATAACGCATTATTACGATATCGCAATAACAGACACTGCAATATGTATGGGAGTCTTTAACCACCTACTAACCATAAATTGTAATAAATTTTCATATAGTAGAAGCAACGCAATATTATAAGGTAAAGTGTCGTATATTTCATGTCTGCGAACATAAGCATCTACTTGATAATGCCCCTTATACCGTCTGTTATGTAATAGAGTAGGAGACAGCTGCAAAAACCATACGCATGCTTTTTATACATAAGCTGTGGCATAAGCATAATTGTTGCTGCATCATTCATTTTAGATATGGGTCAATATAGTTGGTATTGTTATGACAAATCTAAATTACAGACTTTACTCTTTGACATATTGGATTAAAAACGAATGAGTCCTAGGGGAGTGACTTATCAACATTTATGAAGTATTCTTTAAGATTAAATTTTTTACTTTCATTTATTGAAAAAATATCAGTCTACGGTTTATGCCTCTGGGTAGTAGGTTAGTTTATAGTTTATATTATATCCCAAGAGAATGTAATCACTTCGATTATATCAATACACACCTACGGCTTAAAGCATGTCCGCATTTCCTCATAAATTTGGTTTTTCAGTTGTAGCATGGTTTCAGTGTCTGTGTGTGATAAGAAAAGTCTATGCGTGTCGCTTACACATTTCTACGATTAAACTATAACAGAATGTAGTTTAAAAAGAAAGGTAATAGGCGATATATCTTCCAGAGGTAGACTTTAATTGTTACACTCGATTTGAACCATTTTATTTTATGGCCTGGAACCCTGCGCTTACTTTTCACATTTACACGATCCCATATCAAAGGGCACTGACATTTTTTGCAATCTCTTTGTAACAGTAAATAAAGGAGGCCATAAATTTTCATACCTCGATCTTGGAATTTATTTATCGAAGACAAGGGTCGCAGCGAGGTCTTATTAAAGATAATTCGATAAAAATCCGTTTGATACTCTTAAGCTATCACTTTTTATACCTAAAGGGTTGATAATTAGCTACTAAAAAAACGTTTAGTTCAAAAGATTTTCTATTTTAAATTACTAGGCACTTTGCGAAGTTAATTTGAAAATCATGCCTAATAATAACAATCCCAACAAAAAGCGGATTTATTCTCAAGAGAGCACTTTTTGTCCCGGAAAATAAGAATTTTTCGGGACAAAAAGTGCCTATATGTTATTTCATACTCTCTCTCTATCAGATTTAAGAGTATCTCTGTGCCAAACAGCCAAATAACATTTGCATTTATAATATTAATAGGATATAGATATTAAGCATTTCAAAAGCTTCGATTTGAAATGTCAAATTACTTTAACAGAAGTGTAAAACACGAAGAAAAGAAGTAGGTATACCTTGGTGAGAAATTATCATGAAAGACTTGGATCGAGTAAGCTTATGGAATAATATGGCTTATCCGATTTTCGTAAAATATTGACTTGGAAAATTTTCGAATTTCCTTAAAAATGCAGTCCATATTCCGCGGATTGAGTAAGAGACTGACATATTTCACAGTCCTCCGAGTCTCGGAATATTGATCAGCCGAATCTCTCATACCGCAACGCCAGATGCTCACCGAAAATTACTTTCGAATAAATCCGCTGAGCGCCACATAAGTGATATACTCACGTAAAACGTGCCGCGACAATGGGAGTAATCATTTATTTATGAGATACTTGGATCGGGTGATTTATTTCTCAATTTTCTAAAGCAGCGTCATTTTTTTTCTTTATTTCTGCTTTACCAGCAGCACTTGGGGGACACTGTGACATACATATGATAAAAAACCCGCCAAATGCGAGTTGGACTCGCACACGAAGGGCCACCCACTATCCATACCGTAACAGCGTTTGTTAAGGTCAAGCAAAAAACGCCAAAAAAAAAACACGTTTCTTGTAAAAACAAAAATAAAGGAGGGTCAGCAACCCTCCTTTATTTTATTGTTTTATTTTACTTTTATTACTTTTTCTTATAGCGGCAATAGATATAGACATTCTGTGAAAATTTCAAGTATCTACCTATTACGGTTCATGAGATACAGCCCGCTGACAGACGGACGGACGGACGGACAGCAGAGGCTTAGAAATTTTGACGACCTCCCTGGCGCAATGGTGAGCGCTGTGGTCTTATAACTGGGAGGTCTCGGGTTCGATTCCCGGCGGGGGCAATTTAGTAATTTATTATTTTTAAATTGTCTCTGGTCTGGTCTGGTGGGAGGCTTTGGCCGTGGCTAGTTACCACCCTACCGTCAAAAACGTGCCGCCAAGCGATTTAGCGTTCCGACACGATGGCGTGTAGAAACCGATTAGGGGTATGGGTTGAATTTACACTACTATACCCCTTCCAAGTTAGCCCGCTAACATCTTAGACTGCATCGTCACTTACCATCAGGTGAGATCGCAGTCAAGGGCTATCTTGTCATAGAATAAAAAAAAAAAAAAAAAAAAAATAGAGTCCCATTGACACCCTTTGGGTACGGAATCCTGTAATAACCCTAAACTGTACACAACACAATATTTTAGAAAGCGCAACCTCCGATTTTGTTGCTGGTTCTTCTCGGTTCGAACGGCATTCAGAATCAGTGATAGATTCACTTGACGATTCAAAAGCACTTTTTAAAATCTTATTTGGATAAAAAACTTTACATAGGTCGTAATTTAATAAGCGTGTAGATTGCCTCATGCAAAGAATAGTAACTAAATTCATTAGGTACTTAGTCCTAATGGTTATTTTTATTATTACTATTCTTTACTATTCTTATTATATGAGATACATTAATTAGCCCCGCCAATTGAATTTTCTTGCAAATGCATCTTCACTTACCATCACGTGAGATTGCAGACAAGCGCTAGTCTATATATTAAAAAAAAAAAATATCCTGCCCACCATTTTTGCCCGACATTTCCCGCAAGGTAGAAGTAGGTATGATTAGCAGTCTTTTTATATCATTATTCTTGTCTCAGAATTTGCATTCCGGACTGATTGGTAGAGTCATGACGTGTCATAAGGGCTACAAGTTGCCTACATGAAATAAATAATTTTGATTTTGAATTTGATGTTAGTTTAATTTTAAAAAGGTCTTCAACAGCTTAAAGATGAACGACAGTAACGTCACATAAATCCTAAAAACCTGAATATCACGTAACACGTAACCCTTTAAATATATTATTCCATAGGTATCTACATTAAAAGTTTGTCGATTAGTTTAATGGTAAGAGTGAGCATTCGATTAATTAATCGTCAATTCGAATTCAAATGCACAGTCAAGTTGACGAGAAAAGTTCAACGAGGAGCCTTTTTTTTCTAAATAGCGCCCGCCGTGTGAAGGGAAAATGTCTATTAAAAAAATAGGTATATTATTTTTTTATTGATGACAAGACAGCTCGATCTCTGAATATAATCCACATCTCACCTGATTAAAAGTGACGATATAGTCTAAGATTGTGTGGCGATCGTACCGGGACGCTAAATTGCTTGGTGGCACGTCTTTGACGGTAGGGTGGTAACTAGCCATTAGCCAATGCCAGCCACCAGATTTTAATTACCAATATATTATAATATTATTGTTGTATTGTTAACCAATAGCGAGAGAGACCGACCAAATAAAGGTGATTGCGATTGCAACACTAATGCTATCATTGTTCCATATCAATAAAAAAAGCTAACAGCACATTGGTGGTGCCTCTAGATGGTGGTGCTAGAAATGTTCATGAGCAGCGGTAATCACTTAACATCAGGTGACCCGCCTGCTCGTTTTCTCATAATTCATAATTCATTTATTTGTGAATATGGAATTATGAATTATGAGAAAACGAGCAGGTGGGTCTCGCTAAAAATATTTAAAAAAATATATCAGTTTGTTTGTATATTATGAAGCGTCGGGGATATGACTATAATATGTATGTGGGTGTCTCTTTTGCCTGAAAAGTAGACAATAAAAATACACCCAATAGAATATAATATCTTTTATTTTAAAATATCATAAAATGATATCAACATCTTAATTTTAACATTGATAAATATAAAGTTACGCTCATACTAGAAATGTGTTTAACTTGATTTTAAAATATTTACAAGAAGTTACGAAAATCGTCAGATATTATTGTCTTGACAAATTTTATTTTATTACATTTACATAATTCCATTTTTATGTAAATTACATACCAGCTCTAACTGTAGTCATTTCACAGCGGCCGTCTAAATGGCCTAAATAAAATAATTGTAAAAATTACTACTTGTTACTTATCATACATGCATATATGTACTTAGGTATACATAGGAAAAATATTTTAATAATAAATTTGGCATATTAAATAATACCTTATTGTCTGGTTTTAATTTATAGATTATCATATAATTACAAAAATCAAAACAACTATTACTTAAATAATAAAACTCACTTTTACAAGACTAGTAACAATTTGTAATCTAAACAAATTATAGAATTATATAAAAACATATTCCTACACTGTGTTTATATGGGTCAAAAAAACTCATAATATTGTACACATTGTACAGCAATGACGTTATTACCAAACTGATTAATACAAATAGTAAAAGTAATGTATATTTTAGATAGTGGAGAATAGATCCATATTTCTCCTGCATTTTTAATATTTTAATTTATCTTTTCAAAAATGTAATCACGGATAAAATATAATATGAATGTAAAAAACCTTATATTTATTTGCATATAAAATGGTATTCGATATGGTAGTGTACTCGTATTTTAAATACTACAAGCAGATGATTAAATAAGTGAACAGAACGTAAAGCTTCATATAACCTTGTGTGAGATAGGTACTCTACTAGAAGTACGCAGTGCCTTTATACACGGCCACTCGAGACTCCACAGATCTGGACAAACCTAGTTTATTCCGGCTCTGCCAGTTGAGTAGGTTCTACGTCAGAGTCTGTTTGTTTTTCGGATAGACTATAATGCCGAACAAGCGACGCGCGTAGTTGTTTTTTGCTCCACGTTATTAATTTAATGTTTTTTTTTTTTTGAAAATTGTAACAATAATAATTAATACTAACTTTTAAAAAGTATTCAATTATACTATCATATATTTAAAAAAAACAGGGATGACTGAATATTTTCTTCATTTATCGTATCCTCCTATGTATAATCCTAATACAATAGGTATGCATTTCTCTCGATCTTTAGAAACGTTGCATCTGTTCGGTTATTTACTCATCTCTTAAAGATATATATATACTAGTAGGTATTCTGTAAAATAATACATACGTTTGTAAATTTATTTAAAGTATTGTCATTAATTACAGAGCTGTATTAATATACAAAAGCGTCACGCTAAATCTACAATAAATTCTTTCATTTTTACTTACGCGTAGATACGTTTTACGAACAATAAATTACATGCTACGTGTTTTGAAGTTCAAAAAAAACTTCAATCGCTAATAATTATTTTGACTCGCCTATAACTTTATGAGCCGAAACACATTACAGCTACACGGAAGACAAATTTATTAGGTATCATAATAATTATTATTATCCAAATTTCGAATTTTACTAATCTAAAAATATAATACTGTCATAATATAATATATAAATGAATAAATGTTTAAATGTAAAAGATAAATCAGTCCAATGTACAGTCAGATACAGGTTTACCGTATTCACAAATGATTACAGTTTAGCATTATGAAAAAAATAATGCGTGCAAAAATAGGACCTCAAACTTTTTTGAATTGAGTTAGAGGTATTGGTTTAATTTACACTACCAAACCTTTTCCAAGTTAGCTCGCTACCATCTTAGACTGCATTTTCACTTACCATTGGGTAAGATTGCAGTCAAGAGCTATCTTGTCATCAACAAAATGGTTAATAACATTTTACTTAATATCTATCCCTCTTTTTAATAACATCTGATAATAACTGTCTAGTATGAACTAAACGATCGCTACAATTTCTTCTTTGCAATCCTTCAAGCATTAATGATAACAGCAACATTTATTAGTTTTACTAAATTACTTTTATAATTATGGTTTTATTTATCAAGCCAACGCCAATGCTATAATATTATACATACAAAATTATAACAACCAAATATTTTGCGTTGCGGTAAAGTGAGATTAACCGTAATACGTATTTGTATTTTTTACAGGGATTCTGAATTTGATCTATCTAGAACACATAAACATACATGCATTCTAGATGCTACTATTTAAGCATTTTAAAAATCACTATAACTATCTCTAAATTTATAGTGATTTCATCATGTTCTTAGGCAATAACCTTTCATATTTTATTGCAATTCCAAATATTTATTATACATATTCCAGAAAAATTTACGTGTTTTATAAATTTTAAGCCATTTCACATAAAAGTTATAGCGAATAATAATTAGCTGTATTCTGATTTTGGTTAAATTTCTTAATTTACAATTATTTTAAATAACAAACTGCTTATATACGAGTATAAGATTATTGTAAATGTTTTGTAATCATTATAAACATTTATATATGTTTGTTTTTAAGGTTGGTCTCTATTATTGTCTTTACAATCATAATTTTGTCACGTACAAAATACATCTACGTTCTTACTTTCTATATTTTGTTTCTTATACGAATACACAATTTTTCAAAATAATCATGACTAAAAGTCATATTAACATCATATTTTAAAAATATTACATTACGAATGGTTAATTAATTTCTTTATTCATCTCTCATGATTTTTTATTACTCTACTTACTACTTAAAATAACTATTTTATTAATATTTATGTAATAATGGTTACAATAATTACATACTAAAATTCAAGTAAATATACATTATATAAAATAAAAACAACAATTTTTTGCAAACTTTCATCGATTTATAATTTGATCAAATACAAAATGATATGAATTGTTGATATTTTTGAGATAACATAAACATTAACTTTAAAAGGACTAACGCTAATATTTGTTTGTAAGTATATTTTGTCCCAGTTATTGTCATGATTTACTTATATTAAACTTACATTAAAGCTGATATTTACCGACTGTCATAAATTAACGATTTACATAACAATCTCAACATCGTAATGTACAAGCTAAATCGTTTACAACAACTTCGAAATTACATTACTCTTAAAAAATTCAACAGCCATGTTTTATCACCTAAATTCGAAAAAAATATAAAAATGGTAATTTCCCATTACAATATTGATGCATATATTACGATAGAAATGATAATATGCGCGCAAGATCGTGTTCCTTTGTTGTAAACGACGTAATGCCGGGGCGGACCGGACGGCCGTACTTTCTGCCTCTCAGTTCGTTGGGCGTATTCATTGTACGTACTATTAGCAGGTCCGTACGCATTGACGTTGTACAAATTGAGTGCGTTATTGATCCCGTGAAGTTCCAAGTCGAGGGTGTTCTGGTTTCTGTCTTGTTGCTTCTTGTAATGTCGCTTCGGTGGCCGGGTCGTGGCTGTGGCTGTTGTTGTTGTGCGCTCCGTTGTTGTTGTTGTTGTCGTCGTCGTGGTTGTTGTTGTGGTCTTCTGAGGCGTTTCTGTTGAAAATGAAAATGTATTTCTGATTACATTTCAATTTTAATTGATTACCTGGAAAAGATAGCTAGGTAGCAATAAGGCCGCCAGATTGTACACTTATTGTTATGTTTTTTTAGTGTTGTTCTTTAATTTATCTCGTATACAACAATACTCATTCATTCAGTCAAAAAACGGGCTAAAAATGATAAACTCTAAAAGGTACAATGTTCGGGTATTTTTATTTTTATAGTTAGAATTTATATTTCCCGTGAACAACAATACTTAAAGACCAATCAAATTCCAAAACACATTGAATGATATTTCAATCAAAACTACAGTAAGTTCCGACACAAACGAAAAATTATATCCACTAAATTCAAATTCAAAATGAGAGAGAGAGAGACGACTACCACAATATAAAAAACAGTGAAAAAATGTGAACTAACCTTTTAACGTTATAGTCGCATTGGCCTTCCCGTAAGCGTTGCCAGCTAAGCAAGTGTACTCTCCGAAATCATTCTTCTTGAGGCGATTGATGGTCAAGTTCATACGCATAGCGTACTCGTTTAAGTAGTTTTCGGATATGATGTACTTTGAGCTATTTAGTAGCTTCGCACCTATGAAATAACAAAGAAAATAAAATAATTTTACTTTTGTAAACATCCTAGACACATTTCCTACAAAAAAAATTACACGTACTATTGGTATTGGTATTATTGGTATTGAAGAATTCGACAGTGTTCCCACTTAATTACAATATGGAGTTATTCAAGGGGCGGACCAATAAATTCCTGAAAAGCCGGCAACGCATTGGTGGTGCCTCAGGTGCTACAAAATGTTCATGGGCGGCGGTAATCACTTAACATCAGGTGACCCGCCTCCTCAATTGTTCGCTAAAAATATTTAAAAAAAATTAAAAAAAAAAAACTTTTGTAAACATCCTAGATACATTGCTTATAAAAATACCATCGAACTATAACGCTTAAAACGGAAGTTTCTAAGAAAATTCCGCACCGTAGGTTCAGAACAACCAATGAATGTGTAAGTGCTGTGTAATTATTTTTATACTGATGTTGATATATTTTTCATAGATAAATTCTGTTTTTTTTCTGACGGTTTTAGTATACAATACCATTGTGTGATTTCCCTCGCTGCCACATGGTTAGTGCTTTTGGTGAAGCCTCGACATAGCACTGAAGAGAGACTTGCAATTCCGCCGCACGCCACACGACCATGCTAGCTGCTCGCACGATCGGCTCGACTAGTAAACAAATCGTACCCTTATTGCAAAAACCGATTATCTGCACCAAAATTTGAGCGAAAAGTTTTTGAGTTATAAGCATTTGAAACTTTAACGACTTAAAAATTAGTTATAATGATGTCAATTTTTAAACAATAATAATTTTTATAAACAAGAAACTATTCAAGAAATGTTAAGTAGGTTAATAATTGAAAAAAACTTACTATTTTTTCAACAAAAAGAAGAAAATAACCGGTAAGGAGCTCACTTAGTTAGTTTTTCCTGAATGTAGAAAAACTACCAAATTTTCAAATTTACCGTTCTGGTAGCTCTAATGGCATTTTTTATTTAATCACTTGTTTTGAATAGTAATAATCATCAAGACAAAAATCGTTTTAGTTCAACTTTAGCCAGTACAGGTGTAAAATAAATATCTTTAGTTGCTTTTGGCTGAAGGTAAAGTAGATTTCATTTAACTTTGTACGTACTAACTGCAGCGCCCTATGGCTTTACCTGAGGAGTTCCCGTTCCCGTGGGAAATGGGCAAGCCTACATTATTTCTTATAATCTCAGCTATCTTTAAAAGAAAGTTTCGTTGAAATCGGTCCAGCCGTTCTAGAGATTAGCTCATTTAAATAAAAAATCTATTTCGTTTTATTATATTAAAATAACTAGCTGTGCCTTGCGGTTTCACCTACATTTGTCCCGTTCCCGTAGGAATTTAGGGAAACACTATAACTGTAAACTTTCCTCTCGAATCACTCTATCTACTGATGAAAACTAAATTAAAATCCGTTGCGTAGTTTAAAAGATCTACGCGTACATAAAGAGGGCCAGACAGCGAGAATCGATTTTGTTTTATACTATGTAAAGATAACATATACAGCAGAGCTAAGTTTGCCCGCAAGCGTTGCTATATGGGTGCCCCATTGTAGCTTTGAATCCAGGGTTAATCCCAAGAACACTGTGGAGTCCTCAGTTTTCAAAGGTTCATTATTTATCTTTAAATTTTTACTGACAGTTCTCGGGTTAGGTAATAAAAACTCAACACACTTTGTTTTTTTAGTATTTAAAAGTAGATTATTTACCGTAAACCATTCAGAAACTTGAGATAATGCATTATTTACATCGTCAAAATTGTCTTTCATCCTATCGACTATAAAATTCAAAGACGTATCATCAGCAAATAGTACAATATCGAAGTATTGTGCACAAAATGTGGTAAATCATTTATGTAGACCAAAAACATGAATGGACCTAGAATAGAACCCTGGGGTACACCCATTACTGAGGCTGATCTGGATGATTTTACATCATTGAAACATACTCTTTGGACTCGTTCACTGAGATAAGACGCAATGAGACTAAGTGCAAAATCTTTAATGCCATAGTGGCTCAGTTTAAGCAAAAGTGTCTCGTGATCAACGCAGTCGAATGCCTTTGACGACAAATCACAGAAAATACCAATGGCACTCTGTGAGTTCTCCCATGCATCGAATATGTGTTGTAACAGCCTTGCGGCTGCATCGGTTGTTGATCGACCCTTTGTAAAACCATACTGCTCAGTGTGAAGGAGTTTATTTAAATTAAAGTGTAAAAGCAGTTGGTTGAGCAGAGGCGTAACTATACCGTTTGAGGCCCGTGGCAAATTCATCGGATGGGGCCCTCCCTCGCCCAATATAAAGAAGCTCACCCAATGAGATAGTATTTTTTATTTTTTCATAAATCACTACGTGAAGTAGGTACATACAAACGCAATTACAATTACTTGATTTTCTAATAACCTTTAATTTGGAGCGTATTGTATTTATGATTACATTATGGCACTTAGTAGTCCATTCTTAGCACCTACAATAGCAACGTAAAAGCGACATTTTCGCGAGCGAAGCGAGCGCGAAATTTTTTATGATTGCATTACGGCACTTAGTAGTCCATTCTTGGTACCTACAATAGCAACATAAAAGTGACATTTTCGCGAGCGAAGCGAGCGCGAAATTTTTTATGATTGCATTACGGTACTTAGTAGTTCATTCTTGGCACCTACAATAGCAACATAAAAGTGACATTTTCGCGAGCGAAGCGAGTGCGAAATTTTTTATGATTGCATTACGGTACTTAGTAGTTCATTCTTGGCACCTACAATAGCAACATAAAAGTGACATTTTCGCGAGCGAAGCTAGCGTGAAATTTTTTATGATTGCATTACGGCACTTAGTAGTCTATTCTTGGCACCTACAATAGCAACAGAAAAGTGACATTTTCACGAACGAAGTGAGCGCGAAATTTTTTATTCTGCACTGCGCCATATCTAGTCCTATACTTTTGGCGCTTGAGACCTTGCGTTTGTATGCGCCGGTCGGCCCTACCAACTATTTAGTACCTAATTGTTATTGGGGTTATTTTAAAATGTGTTTGTGGACCTAATGACATTTAGGTATTACAAATATGTATCTTTTTAATTTCTGTAAGACATAAATAAAAATTTTGGCCCCAAATTCGCCGCCCCTAAAATCTGCTGCTCTAGGCTCCAGTCAAATCAGCCATTTGGTAAATCTACCACTGTGCGTAACCTTTCTTCTTGTCCCAAAGAGTTTAGTTTATATCAATTTTAATTTTGAAAATGATCGCTCGGCACTAGCCGTAGTCACAGGAATGGCAATAAATGTTATGATCATCTTGTGCTTCCGGCCCTCTCTGATCGGGGGCCCCTGCCGGCTGGGGGCCCGTGGCATTTTGCCGTCATGCCACCCTATAGTTACGCCTCTGTGGTTGAGCATTATTTTTTCGAATATCTTGCTGAGAGTTGGCAAAATTGAAATTAGCCTGTAGTTATTCGGGTCACTTTTGCTTCCCGATTTAAAAAGCGGTATTAGCTTACTACATTTCATAAGGTCTGGAAAAGATCCAGAATCTACTGATTTATTAAAAATTAAAGCAAGATATGGCGCAATAATATCAATTATGTTATGAATTATTTTAACTGATATCCCCCATAGATCTGCTGTTTTCTTATTTTGTAAAGATTTAAATGTTTTGACTATGTCATATGGGGTAACGTGTTCAAACCTAAATAACTTATTGCACTCAGAGACATTGCTCCTTAGAAGACGATAGACTTCTGCTGGCGAGGAATTCAGAGAACTGGTTGTAGTAATTGGAATATTTTTGAAAAAGTTCTCACATGTATTTACAATTTCTGTATCGGAGTTAATTACATGATTATCACTTTTAAGCTCCAATTTATTATTATTATGTACCTTATGTTTACTCATTTCATCGCCGATGATGTCCCATGCTGTTTTAATTTTATTATCAGAATTGGCAATTTTTTGTTTTATGTGAAGTGACTTTGCTTGTATGCACACATTTTCAAACAATTTAGAATAGTTTCTTACATATTCAATAAACGCGGGGGAATAATTATATTTTTTTCTGCATACAAGTCAAACAGCTTATTTCTACTTTTATAGATTCCGGCAGTTGGCCAGTCACTAAACTTAAGATCTTTAGACAGTCTTTTCTCATACCTTAAAGATAGAGTTATATTGTGAGCTTAACAAATCAAAAAACTTTTGATTTGTGAAGATGTTCAAAAACCCTCGTAGCCCAGTTATACAGTAAAAGTGAACTTAACTTCTTTTACCTGCAATAATTTTAACAAAATATTGAGTTCATTATTCTGCAAAAAGCAACTAATGTTGTTTAGTTCGTTTTACTTTTTAGATACATCAGCAATTTCTAGTATATCAATAAAAGCTGAAACCTGTTAACGCAGGTTAACATGTATTAACAGAATAATATTGACATAATGATAAATCAAGCAACTACATCTGAAAATTATTATAATACAATACATTGTTTTTGTGGTATAGATTTATAAATCTAAATTATTTAAATGAGTTTAGTTCTTTTTTTAAGAAGGTAATTAAATCATACCTGTAGGTAGTTGCTTTTAACTCTAGCTATCTCCGTAAAAAAGCATCGTAGCAGACAATGGGTTTTACCTACAGCTTCGCCGTGAGTTGAGGAGTCGATTGATATATTTAACGTAATTTTGGTACAAAAATGCAGATAATCGGTTTTTGCAATAAGGGTACGAAATTTAAGACATGCTGAGACTTTTAGAGCGAGCTCTGACTTAGCTCGGACTTAAGATACAGTTAAAACGAGACATAAATATACTCTGACATAAATCTGTTTCGTGTTATGAGCGGTATATTCAATGCAAAAACTCAGCGATGACGAAATTGGCATACTCAGCGATGATGAAATTAGTACTTAAAACGACAGATTAAACTCATATTTAACTAAGGAGTTTCCCATAAGCTCGAGTAAACTCAAGTTTCCTTTAACTAACAAACGTATTTTGCTTTAATTTAGAAACTACGAGTACAAGTCGAATTGATACCAGACATTGTTAATATAATGGAGTGATACATATCGAGGTTTGAAATTGGAATTGGCTTTCTGTTTTTTTTTATATCAATCTGATGTTTCCATAAAACTATAACGTTTTGCATAGAAAAATGCCGCTCCCGAAAAAATCTAGTATAATCTGTTCAATAAGTCAGTTGAATTAGGTACATGGATTACTTTTGCCATATATTCCACCTTTCCACAATAATAGTGCATAGTTTATTGTTAATTAAAATCACATTTCTGCCTGCTAACTATTGTTGGCCTATTTCTAATAGTAGAAGACTCTTCCTATAATTTTTGGCCCCATGAAACTTCGTTTGTATGAGATGCGCTTGAGATAGGTACCTACCTTACCCATCTTAAGTATACCTTCTCCATTTGCCAAATGAAACATACGAGATGCTCATACATGTGTAAAATGGTAACTACACAATGTAAAAATTTCGTTACTCTTGCACACTGCACGTAAAATCGCTTTTCATCGATGTTTCTGATTGAAACCGTTGAGGTGTGAAACGCTTTTTCTTCAAAGTAAGTGAACAGGCATTTTCTATACAAGCAAGTTCCTGGAGGATTTAGAGTAAGATTTATAGAGCATACTTCGACATTGAACAAGTTATGGAAGTAGGAAATAGATCGAACAGGATATATACAGTCAAAGTTTAAAAAAAAACACTTGATTGGAAAAAAAAGTAGTTCATCTGAGAAATTGTTGCAAAAAACGCATAAACCAGTAAAACACAACCCTTAATACTAATCTCATATTATAGCGTCGTCATTGGTAAAAATGTAACGTTATACATACATAGCACGGAAACCTCGTAGCGTCGACTCTTGGTTGGTGGAATGCCGTTCGCAGCGATGCAGAGGTATGTGCCCATATCGGTTCGCTTCAACCCTTTTAGCGACAGCGTCTCTCCTACATAGCTATCCATCACTGAGTGACAAAGGAAAAATATACGTTACAATGGATTACAGATAAACAAATAAGTTAAGCCGTTCTTTACTGGGGTTCTTTTCAGAATTCCGAAGAAAAAAAAGAAAACCGTTATAGGATTATACACTTTGTTATCAATCGTCTATGGATCAAGATCCGATTTGTCGGAAACGGCTTGAGGTACTAAGTTGAAAATACTGAATACAAAAGTCAATGGTCCCTTAATGCTGTGAAAATTTCAAGTTTCTAACTTAACTCATTGAAAAGATAACAGAGTGATAACAAGCGATCGCGAGTATAAAAGTCAGTAGTCAGTTTCATCTATCTTAAGAATATGTAAAAGGAAAAGGTGACTGACTGACTAACTGACTATCAACGCACAGCTCAAACACTGGACGCATCAGACTAAAATTTGACAACCAGATAGCTATTATGACGTAGGTATCCGCTAAGAAAGGATTCCTGAAAATTCAACCCCTAGGGGAGTAAAACAGGGGTTGGACTCGAACCTAACGTGAGCGAAGCCGCGGGCAAAAGATAGTCTCAATTTATGATGAAGCAGCCCATTAAAATTATAAATTTCAAGCGATCCCAACCGCAGGCGTATTTCGTGGGTCATAGTTCATTCATTTATAGCCGAGCCATAAATGAAAAACCGCTTGAGCGAAGTGCCAACTACGGGGTAGCGTTGCCAAAACGTTGTTCAGCAGATGTACCCACCGAGAGTTACTCACTTTTACTAGTTTATATTTTGATATGTTTAAGGGTTCATTCATTTCAAATTATAGAAATACTAGATGATGCCCGCGACGATAAAAGATTCCCGAGGGAACTGTTTAATTTTAATTTTCCGGGATTAAATGTAGCCGATGTGTGTTAATCCTGTTAATCATTTTAAATTTCAGCCAAATCGGGTCATATGTTGTGGCGTGATCCTTCAAGGGCGTGAAGGAGTGAGAGGACACACACACACTTTCGTCTTTATAGTATTAGTATAAAGTGATGTGATGTAACTACATAGCTAATTTAGGCCGCGTGGATTCAGGTTATTAAAAACCACCACATCAAAGTCGTACAAAAGATCTACTCCGAAAAAACAAATAAACAATTTTCATAAATAATTTTTTTACCTTTTTTTTAATCACGTTCTCGCTACGGTCTGAGGTAAAACATAGTGATTATACTCAGTGGTTTGAGGCACTTAATAAAAAATGTAGCCGCAACAAAAAACGTGCGAAATACATCACGGTAACTTTATAGTCAAGTCGTAAAGGAAAAACCGCGTGAACGAAGCGATACGGCGGAGCGTTGCCAAACCGACGTTCACCGGATGTAAACTATCCGAGACTAAATCACTTACACGAGCCTTTTGATAGACGATATTGTTCGGACCACGTCGAAACGGTATCAATTCCACTTTGAATTACTTATAAAGGTTTCCATTAAACCTGTCCCAATATTATTGTGGGCGGTGTTTTTTTAATTTTAAATGTGTTCTTCTTGTAGTGTCATCTCCTGGCGAAGGTTGACAACGATTAAGAGCACTTCTTCTTCATCAACCGATAGACGCCCACTGTTGGACCTAGGTCTCTTGCATAGACCTCCACAGAGCTTGGTCTTGCGCCGACTGAATCCAGCAGCTCTCTGCGACTCGTTTGATGTCGTCGGTCCACCTAGTGCGGGGTTTGCCAACACTGCGCTTCTTACCTTCACCTTTCACCTTCTCACCGGGAATTAAAAGCACGTGTAATGGTAAATCTTCAGATGCAGATTTGATTTTTACAGCAGTAGTTCAAGTTTTAATTATCCGAAAATAAAACAGGCAAAAATTACATCATAATATTTCCAAGGGACGATACTGACTAAAAACACAAAATAATGAAAGTTCGACAAAAAAAATCGCGAAGTTCTGATTTTTAACCAATTTGTATTTATTTTTAATGGGTTGCATATAACAGAGCCAGTATATAAAATTCCAATACATAATATGATACAGCCCTTTAAAAAGAATGAATATCTTGTAAAAATATAAATGTATCTTGTAAAAATGTAAAAATATAATGAATATCTTGTAAAAATTTTTTACCAATAAATTGACTATTGACTATCTTACGAGTTATTAGAACGCATGATGTATTTGGCGCTTACTACACTCGCAACTGCGCGTTTCAGGCGAGGTTTCGGGTATGTTTCATTTCATCTATCGCGGAATTTTTTTTCTGACATACTGCGCACTGTTAAAATGTTTTCTTCTGCCATCTTTTTGCGGCTCTAAACATAGACCTGGGGCCCAAGTCTGCTATTGCAATTGTAGTTCAATTGTCTATCAATGACATCCCAATTGCTACTTTTAGCAATTTTGGTAGTCTACTAATTCAATGGCGTCACAATTGTTTTCCGATGATTTGCCACTGACACATCTAGCTTTGAATCTAGCTTAAATAAACGCAAACGCTTTTTAAGCTAAAGGCAATACCGAGGTATCATTGAATTACAATCCAATTATAAGAAATCGAATAAACATTGTGAATTTAGTAGACTACGAAATTTTGGACCAATGATTATTGAATTGTAATTGTATTGCAGTTCAATGACAATGACATGTAAAATAGTAGACTTGGGGCCCTGGTGTTCACTGGCGAAAGTTTTTAATAAAATCAGGATATTTCTCTTTGTCCGCCTTTTAGTTTGCCTTGAATAATGAGTTGCAACAAATCTTATTTTTCATTTCGCATTGCTGTCCTAACTCCTAGTATAATATTATAAATGTGAAAGTTTTTGAGGATGGATGGATATTTGATATTCCTTCATGTCACAACAAATTAACTGATTTGGCTGAAAGGAATGGAGATAACTCATACACAGGACTAACAATAGCAATAACAATACAGGCTACTTTTTATGCCGGAACATAAGAGAGTTCCCGCGAGGATTAAAAAACCTACCCACGCGAACGAAGTCGCGGGCATCATCTAGTCTAGTTTAATATATTTTTCTCTAATAGGTATGCGGTAACAAGATAATTAAGTTGATAGTTTAAGAGCCGCTTTGGTGTGCACAATTTTTAACGTCGTTAAGGCTACATAATCGGTTTAGCTTCGATACTCTCTCGTGGTATCGTATAAAGGCTGTGACCTAACTAAATTACCCTTCGACGTTAGGTTTTGTGGCGGCTGTATACGTATAATAATACTATGCAATTTTTATAAAGAATACTTATAACGAAACTTCAATAGTAATTATGTACATTGTACATGTTTAAAATAGTAAGAAGGACGATCGACATGGTTAGTCGCAGGTTTAATTTAAACTGAAGATTATTATTTTCCTGCTGTTCGATTTTTTGTAAATTGACCCTGCTGATATCAAACATGGAACCTTCCACTTATAGGACCACTGCGTTTATCACGTGACTACACCAGTGGTTTCATAATATTCTTGTCAATTTACTTGGTATTATTGGAAAGTGGTCGAAACTTTAGCGAACTGTAGTAGAAAATATTACTATATTATTTTTAAAATCGTTGACAAAATAGTCCTTGACTTACCTGATGTTAAGTAACGATGCAGTCTAAGATGGTAGAGGGCTAACTTGGAACGAGTATGGCAGTGTAGATTCAACCCATACCCCCTAATCGGTTTTTACACGCCATCACGCCGGAACGCTAACTTGGTAGGGTGGTAACTTTACTTTCTTTAAGAAAGTGGAAAAGGATGGGGACGTCTGACAAAGTGACAGTTACAACTTTACCTCATCCATACCATACCTACACACATCCAAAAAGCAATTAGTGCTACATACAAATACAAACATGTATAAATGCAATAACCATGGAAGCAAAACTACACTGTAAACGAAATTAGCATTTAGGAATGGATTTCACAAATTTCTCTTAATTAAGCATCGCTAATCAGGCGTGCTTTAATCAAAACATTACCCGCGCAATTCGCCGTTTAGCGGAGACTGTCAAATTAAATTTAAATGGAAACAATTTATAACTTTATTATAGCATACGACCCCGATCCTAAATCTCGGGCGTAGACATAAAATACTGCGTTACGTACAGAGCAGCCAATTTTGAATTGTGACTGCAGGAATGTAATCCTTATTTTTAAGTTAATAAAGATCATTGGCCTAAATATATGTGAACGTGTACGCGTATAATAACAAAAGCGCCTGCATGAAATTGTGTTTTATTAACGGGTTATAAAGTCGGAACGCTACACGTCGTTGGCAACTTGTTACTCGATTTGCGCGCGATTTAGCCATTTTCCTTAATTATTACTTACGGGCTAATTGTTTTTCGATTCAATTATTGCGCGTTGTTCTCTTGAGAAAAGTTTTCTTACTGAAATAAAAGATGGGTCAAGAATATATAAAAATATTATTTGATTTCCCTGCGACTTCATCGCGTGGATTAAGGTTTTTTTGGGCGGCAAATTTTTAATTTTCCGGGATATAATATAATATTAATATTATAAATGCGAAAGTTTGGATTTATGGATGGATTAATGGATGGATATATGGATATTTGTTACTCAATCACGCCGCAACGACTGAACCAATTTGGATGAAATTTTGCACAGAAATAGGACTTTTTATCCCGGAAAATTAAAGAGTTTCCGCGGGACTAAAAAACCTTAATCCACGTCGATGAAGTCGCGAGCATCAACTAGTGTTACACAATATTTTAATATTAATAACGCACGACATGATCACATCGTGATGTTTTGTAACGGAGTAAGTTAATTAACTGACGGGAGACCGCCCGGCGTCGTCGCATGCTTGCCAACAAAGATAAGTAATTGTAATTAACTAATCAGACTCCGCGTGTGTGTTTGATTAATTATACGATACGCGCATATACGAGGATATTATATAAATAATATATTCTTGTTTATAAGCGAGTATTATTTGTAGTAGGTAAATCGAAGTTTGAAGTTCCATTTAATCACTACAAATCGAGTACACCTACTTAACTGAGATTAGTAATTTTTTTTTTTTTCATTTTTTGGAGACCTACGAGCTTAAAGAAGAAGTTATCTCTAACGAATAAAAATTCATTTTTAACCGACTTCCAAAAAGGAGGAGGTTATCAATTCGGCCGGTATCTTTTTTTTTTTTTTTTTTTTTTTTTTTTTCTATGTATGCCCGCCGATTACTCCGAGGTTTCTGGACCGATTCACGAGATTTTTTTTTTAATCGACAGACGAAGCTCGCGAAATGGTCCCATAAAAATTTTTACCTTCAACTCCTGAAGCCTGATGCTGCAGGGGTATTTCCCCCCTAAATTATGGGACTTTAGGAACCGTCGTTTACGAATTGGTATGCTTGGCTTAAGCATATACTACATCATAGAGCTCCAGGTCCTACTCTTCAATCCTGATGCTGTAGGGTACTGCCCACCTAAATTATAGGGATGTAGGAACTGCTAATCATGAATTGTTATTGTATGTAATAAGCATATACTACACCATCGAGGTCTAGGTTCTAGCTCCTCAATCCTGATGCTGCAGGGTACTGCCCACCTAAATTGTAGAGATTTAGGAACTGCTAATGATGAATTTTTATTGTATGTAATAAGCATATACTACTCCATTGAGGTCTAGGTTCTAGCTCCTCAATCCTGATGCTGCAGGGTACTGCCCACTTTAACTGTGAGGATTTAGGAACTTTCGCTTGCAAATTGATATTGTTAGTATCAAGCATATTCTAAATCGTAGAATTCAAGGTCCTCGCTCTTCAATACTGATGCTGCAGGGGTACTGCCTACCTAAACTGTGAGGATTTAGGAACTGTCGTTTACGAATTGATATTGTTGGTACCAAGCATATACTACATCATAATGCTCAAGGTTCTAGCTCCTCAATCCTGATGCTGCAGAGTTGGAGGAATTACGAACTGACGCTTTCGAACTGATATTGTTGGTACCAACCATGGACTACATCATGGAGCTCCATGTCCTACTACTGGCTCTTGTGTATTGTTAATAAATACTGTAGGTACCAAGTGTAGAACTACATTAGTACCGTAGCGTTGGAGGGAGGGGAGAAAGAGAGCAGGGACAAGCTCCACTAAAAAGCTTAAAATAAAAATTCTTTTCAAAAAACCGACTTCAAACGCCACTACAAAGTATAAAAATAATTTTATTTTGTACACGTTTGTTGAAGTCGGGCGGGCTTAACTAGAAACGATGAAATCGATGCGCGACGCTTATCTTATGGTGACATATAAGAGACACGCTTATTGAAATCGGGCGAGCATCGCGTATCGGTTTCATCGTTTCTATTTAAGCCGCCCGACTTCAACAAACGTGTACAAAATAAAATTATTTTTATACTTTGTAGTGGCGTTTGAAGTCGGTTTTTTGAAAAGAATTTTTATGTAATTTAATCTCAATAGTAGGTACGTACTCGAATATGACTTTTCTTAAAGTATACGATTCCAGTAATATGATACTAACTAAAAACTGCTTTAAGATTGCTTATTGCTGCAAATGCAATGCAAAAAATTCTTGTATGCCTAAAAGTTATATTGTCGCACCTCCAAGGTAGACTGGGAGAAAAGGTTTAAGCGTTAAGTCCGTCTTTGATACTAAATTCCGTTGTGCAATGTGAAAAAAAAGAGATATCACTAAGACTTTCCAAGGAGAGTCTTAAGCTTTCCTTGGTACATACAAGTAACAAAAAGGAAGTAAAACAAGAGAAGGAACAACCGCCCCGACGGCAACCCTGATTTGTTGAAGCGTGTATAACATGTCCAATTAATACCAAGGCAGCGCTCCCCCACTCTTTAACTATAACGTCCACCCTCTGTTTACCCACGACCGCAAGTCTTTTGTTTACGCTTAATGGCTTAAATAAAACAGGTCAAATACGTAAAACAGACTGAAAAGATTTTAAATACTCAACTCTACTCACCCTAATTTACACCTTAAAACAAAGATAAAAGGTATAAATTATGCCAACACATAAAAGCTTTAAAAACACCAACATAAGCACCTATGCTCAAAGCGCCGTAATCGCGTCAAACTGCTGTCTTTTTACCTCAGTATACTTAAGTAATACCATTTACTACATAAGATAACAACTTAGTCGGGCTGATTTCCACTTAGGCATCCATTTAATTTCCTGACCAAAACCCCGATTTAACATCACTTTGTTTAAGCAGTAATTGAGTTCTTTGAGAACGTTCTTTTTCGAGGAAATGAATACCAATCCCGAAGTCGGAGGACACTTACTTTCGTAAATTAAAAAAAAAATTGACAGATAGCCTGCTCTGAAGATAAAGACGCGTTTTTTTAAAGAATATTAGCCAAGCTGAACTTGACTTATATTCTCCTCTCCCCTCCAAATAAACGGAAAGCTGGTGCTAGGAGTGAGTACGACAATAGCGCAACGGGTGGGGTTCGAACCTGCGACCTTTCAGTTTTCAGTCTGCACCTTTAACCGTTGGGCTATTGAGGCTTAAGTTATTTTTTATGGGTGACTAGACAAGGTAGCGCTTGAATGCTATATCTCACCTAGTAGTATTGATCATGCAGTCTAAGATGAAAACGGGAATACCTGGAAGACTATGGCAGTTTTAACTAAATCCATAACATATACCCTTAATCGGTTTCTAGCGGCAACATATCGGAAACGCTAAATCGCTTGGTAGTACGTCTTTGCACGTCTTTGCTAGGTTGGTAACTAGCTACGGCCGAAACCTCTCATCTATTATTTACTTTATTTACATAATAAAGAATATTTCATTCATTCAATTATTCATTCAATTTAGAAATTATAAAAAAACCAAATTCGGTAATCGAACTTGGAACCTCCCACATAAACATGAGACTATAGCGTCAGCTACCTTTTGCACCAGGAGGTTTGTTGCCTGAACATAAATTTCGTACTACATACAAAATGTATGTACGATACGTTACAAAACATTAACCGATGTTAAATTTATGAGAAGTGCCGGATAACCTCCGCTATACATTCATTTTCCTCGGTTTGACATTATTCAGCCGTTTTCCAAGGCTGATGGCACATTTATTACATATTTGCGAGTTCTTTCCAATATCTTGAGGCGATATCTTAATAAATCCCATAAAACTCCAATGTTTCAACCCCGCGAGCACCTGCGCCCGCTTGGAGCGGGCTTTGAATGCAAAATTAGCCTTGTTTCTTTTTTACCACTTAGCAGAATCCGTCGGTATGAATAGAATTGAAGGGAAAATTGACGTATTATGGTAGCAATTTTCTAAATTTATTGCGTAGGAAAAATTGGGACAGAACGTTATAAAAAACCTGCGGAAGTTCGCAAATATTGTCACGTTCGGTACAAGCACGAAAGTGATATACTCGGATGGTCGTGTCTGGCATATTTTTGTAAGAGTTCTTGTGTTAGTACAAATTATATGGCGGCATTGATGACATAGAACCTAAACCTTACTAATCCTAATCTTACGTATATTATCAATTCGGAAATACAATATGTTTTTGTGGGTTTGTTCTTCAATCACGCAGCAACGAAGAAACAGATCGACGTGATTTCTTGCATAAATATGACCTAGAGATATAGTGACATAAGGCTTGACCTTTTATCCTGGGAAACAGAAAGTTTCATCGGGATTTTTAAAATCCTAACTCCACGCGGCCAACAAAAGCTAATATGTATACCTATTATATAAATGAACAATCCTATTAATATTACAAATGCGAAAGTTTGGATGTATGTTTGTTACTCAATCACGCCGCAACGACTGAACCGTTTTGACTGAAATTTAGCATAGAGATAGATTACAGTCTGGAATAACATTGCCTTTTTTCCCTGAAAAAAAATCAGTTCCCGCGGGACTCCAAAAAACCTCAATCCACGCGAACGAAGTCGTGGGTCAATCAGTTAGTAAAAAAATATTTTTACAAATTATTACCTTTTAATTCGCTTCCATCTTCATCCCGGAATATAATATTCCGTCCACCGGCTCTTTTCCACGACACGGTAGGCTCCGGCACGCCAGCGGCCGTGCAGCGCAGCTCCACAGAGCCACCTTCAGGCGCGCTGGCTTCGGAGCCATCATCGTCTGCGATGTCGGGAGGTATCACGACGGACAAGTGACCCATCTAAAACAATGTTTGTAATAATTGTAAACACAAGTGAAAATTAAAAATCACATCACATTAATATTATAAAGGCGAAAGTTTGTATGTTTGTATGTGTGTGTGTGTGTGTGTGTGTGGAATGAACCGATTTGACTGAAATTTGGAATGGAGATAGGTCATACCCAGGATTAAAACATAGGCTACATTTTATCCCGAAAAATTAAACTGTTCTTCCCGCTTCCCACGGGAATCAAAAAATCCTTAATGCACGCGGACGAAGTCGCGGGCATCATCTAGATTAAAATACTCCCGACATGTGAATCTGCCCGTTTGCGTCGGGGGTTAAAAATTCTATTTTTAGTCATCATCATCATCAGCAACAGCAGCAGCAGCAGCAGCAGCAGCAACCCATTAATGGCTCACTGTTGAGCGCAAATCTCTCTTGGAAGGCGTAGAGACCATAGTCCACCTCACTGACCTAATGCAATTTTGGCAGACTTTTTTTTAGTGTCTACAATTAATTAAAATAAAATAAGATGATGATAGAAATAAGGATGACGTCAGCAACAGAAGCATTTCTGTGAAGCATCAGACCTTTTCACTAAAGTACCTAATGACCATAGAGAAAAACATGGAATCGCCATTTTACTCGCTGTTGACGGCGTTGTCTTTGGCAGGGGAATTATTATTTACGTCTATTATTGTTGTTTGGGAAACGTAAACAATAATAGGTATGTTATTACATACCTACCAATTATTCATTTATTCTCATCTGCCAATTATTATCAATATGTCTGTTATCTTTTGTTTGCAAATATAATGAAATATCGTGAAATGTAATCCATAATATCAAGTCTCCTCTCTGATGAGTAACACAATTATTACTTTATTAACTATTATGTATAAAGCTCTGTATCTATTATGATTTTCCATATTGTAACCGTTATTATATCGGGACGTGGAAAAAAATAATTTTTGCATGGATTAATAATACCCGAAACCTTTTCATTATTAATATCCGAAACCTACTTTTGTACATTGGTGATTTTCATTTTACTGTTAACTAATAAAGAAAAATTATTTAAGTACTTTAATAGATATTTACTTTAGTCTAGATCATAACATTTTTTATTGTACCTACAACCTAAATATTTAAGTAAAATGATTTCTAACAAAATGTCGAAAGCAGAGCTTGGAAACCGAAAAAATTGCAACCCATTCATTCATTTTCAAGGTTTCGATTTTATTCGCTTAGCCGGTTAGAATTTAATTTACCGTAATTACCCGGTTTACCGAACTTTAAGTTGCGATTGGTCGAAAAAGGTATACTTATCTACCAGCACACAATATCCAGAAACGCACGAGCCATAGGTATAAACGTACTTATTTACATAATAATTATGTTGTATGGTACTTAATTTTAATTTTTAAATTTTTTAACTTTTTTAAATTTAGGTTTATGAAATCGCTCTTTTGAATATACCGGTAACCGATATGATTCCGGTTTCTTAATCAAATTACCGGTAAATGCAAAAAACAGTATTTTAACCAGTAACGAATCTAAATTTTCCAGTAATTTGAAACGTGTTTCAAAAGCCCTGGATTCGAGATAACTAGGAAATATTATCATCCCAGCATCTGTGAGACAGGCATTACGCTCAAACTATTAGTTTTCCACTGCGCAACATTATGTTGTTACAACTGGGACAAGATAGTTATTGGTAAGTATTAAACTATTGGTTTAATATCGAGTCTGGAGTTGTTTGACGTGAATAAATGGATTGTCGGTGGTTGCTTTAAATGGAATCGCTGGTAGTGCCGTTATAATTTATAGTAAACTGTCTATTACTAAGTTTATGTCACCTTATATTTATGAATAGAAAATAGAATATGCGTGAATGTGACGATAAATTACTCAAACCTACCTACCTTGCTAAATAAATTATGTACATAAAACATAACATACAAATTATTTACTTTCATTCAGTACCTACTGTAATTCCAGGATTTTTTTAGCTTTTGTACTTATACTGATAAGTATTTTTCATTTATTTTTAAAACCATATAAATTATCTATGTGGTTGTGGACCGACTATAATTTATAGTTTGTAAAGTATTTATATACCTACATAAAATTATTATCTTTCTAAAAAAGTTCGATATTGGTTGCATGCATAGGTATAAATGTTTAAATTTATTTATTTATTTTATTTTTACAAAAAATATCAGCCAAGCTGATGTTGATTAATATCCTTCTATCCCCTCCAAATAAGCGGAAAGCTTTGCAACGGGTGGGGTTCGAACCTGCATCCTTTCAATTTTCAGTCCGCACCTTTAACCGTTGGGCTATTGAGACTTTTTCAATTTCATAATACGGATCGTTACAACATTGTGCAACTGTTAGTTAACCTGAGTAAATAAATAAGTTAGGGATGAAGCTGTTTTGAAACGAAATACAACTTTTATAGTGCGAAAGGATTTCTGTATCAGTAGTTTATTCCCGCAATACATTTGCCCGCGCCGTCTAAGTACGTGATCGAATTTTGTCAACAGAATCGAATTCACTCTATACATTGCAGTGAATGACATAAGGGGTACTGTGAATACCTTAAACCCTTTCTATCTTCGTACGCTGAGACACGTGAACAATTCTAAGCACTCGTTTATTCAAAAAGAAGGAAAAAGAAATCCTCATACCCAGTTGCCAGTTGCATATCGATTTGAACTCTCCTGGTTAGAGCACTCATCTTGTTGAGATAGAGCAACTCACACTAATGATTTTACAATAGATCTTCTTCTTCTTCTTCTTCAACTTATGGACGTCCATGCTGGACATAAGTCTCTTGCATGGACCTCCACAGACCTCGGTCTTGCGCCGCCTGAATACAGCGACTCCCTGCGACTCGTTTGATGTCGTCGGTCCACCTAGTGGGGGGTCTGCCAACACTGCGCTTCCCGGTGCGGCGTCGCCACTCCAGCACCTTGGGACCCCATCGACCATCAGCTCTTCGAACTATGTGTCCCGCCCATTTCCACTTCAGTTTCGCGACTCGCTGAGCTATGTCGGTGACTTTGGTTCTCCTACGGATCTCCTCATTTCTGATTTGATCTCGCAGGGATACTCCGAGCATAGCTCTCTCCAATCTTACAATAGATAGTAAACAAATATCATTATTATCATCCCTATTTGACGAATATCGTAAGCCTTTAGATCAAAATACGTATTAAAATGGTCTAACACCATCTTTAGGAAGGAAGACTGAGGACCCGGTAGGTTGACGCTCATTAGGAAAGACCTTTGTCCAACAGTGGACATCCATAATAGTGTGACTAATTTCATACAATAATTGTATTTTTTAATGTAACCATAACTATCTATGACGGAAGTTTTCTTCTCTGGCAATGCTTTCCAAGGCAATGACATCTTGCAAGTCTGAAGGTGTAATTTTTGATTACTTATTTTTTCCGCTTAAAAAAAATCATTAATTAAAGCTATTAATAATCTGCGCTCTTCAATCACAGAAAAATAAGTCTGCGCTATGCGAAACTTTTCCTTTTTTACTCATCGTAGCAGACGATACGCTAACAATAGTTACCAAACAGAAATAAATAACTAATTTAAAACTTTGAAAAAAATTGGTAGTGACAATCGCGAGTGGTACGTTGCTATCTGTACTAAGCGCGTCTTATTTGAGGTGCAATGTGGGGAAGTGCGGGGCGAGGTAGCGGCCAACTTGACGTGGACGTGTAGTAAATCATTTACCTATACAAAACAATTAACAAAAGAACCGAAAACAATCATAAAACAAAATTGAATTGACGCTTAAAGTTTCCCCAAAAATACTCATCAGCTTAATAAATTAAGTGAAATGTTTTCTTGCGAGCCTCCCTGAGGTATTCCTCCCTTTCAAGTATTCTCACATTCTTTACACAACAATTTATTAGGAAAGAAATATTGATGGTACCTATATTGTTTTGATAAAACATTAACTTTTTTTATTCTTATTATTTTTGTTTTTCTTTGTGACCTACATTGATACCGGTTCTAGTTATTTAAAAGGTAATCTTTAAAGTATTGTTAAGCGTGCTGTTGCTTCTTTGGTCTAGTGGTTAGCAAGTTCGACTACGGATGATAAGGTCCCGCGTTTGATTCCCGGGTCGGGACATATTGGGTTTTTCTATCAAGAAATTCAAAAATGAATTAAGTCACTGAACAATTTATTGTAGAAAGTTCAGTAAGAGTTCAATACGAGCAAACCAACTTGAGGTCGTTCATTTTCATATTCCCAGAACTTTCTCAATAAAATACCTGATCTTCAAACTAATGATGCGGAGCAACAGGCTTGTGGATGTAGCAAGAAGACATACGGCTCCTTGAGCGAGAAACGCTCAGGACAGACTTTGACAAAATTCCAATAGAGTTGGAGAGACGGCGCGCATCAGAGATTTATCAAGTCCCAGGTACACTCATAAATATAACTCCATATCAAACGCCACAAGCTTTTTTAGCCTGTGTGTAGCTAAATTTAAGGACTATTTTCAATTGAAATATTATCCTTAAATGTATAAGGATGGAGTACGGGTTAGTTTTGTTCCGCAATAAATTTTCTCCAACGTCTACGTACGTGATCGAATTTCGTCAATACAATCTGATCAACTCGATACAATGTAGAGAAAAGGTAAGGTATTCTGAATTCTGTAATCCTATTTTTGGAAGCAACATGCCTGAAATTACCTAGAATGTTGAATCTAAGGATACCTGGCTGAGTTTGTTGTGGGCTTTTTCACAGACCAAGGGGCATTTGGAACACTGGTAGGTTAGAAAGGTTAAGTAAAATAGTTATTGCCATCGACTAAATCAAAGAAGCTCTCTATGGAGATCAAGGAAGAAAAGGACAATTATGTTGTTAGAGTTAAAAAAACTACCTGAAAATATAATCAAAATCAAACCATAGATATCAATTCGATTTTTTAGATTTCTACTCTTATCTGTCATTTTCACGTAAAACGGATGGATTTGTACAGAAAGAAATGCACCAATCCTAAATATAAATGAAAAGAATATCGAGAAAACCTTGTGGAAAGGATAGGAATGTCTACGAAAATCGTGACCAGCATGCTATGCACGTTACCATTTTATTAGCGTTTGAATGTCTGCAGGTCTTACACATTTTAGCTTACCTCTGAACTACGATCCTGAATTAATAATACCAAATCTAATTCATTGATGTAGAATTCGTTGAATTCATGAATTCTGAAATTTAAACTGCTGAGGGTCGTGACTCTTACATTTTAGTCATCACATATTGTTGGTGGTTTTCTAGGAATAATAATCCGATGGGCTTCCTTTAGGAGAGCTATGATCTTACAACTGTGTGAAGTCCCGGGTTTAATTCCTGGCAGTTTGGAAATTTATAATTTCTACATTGTCTCTTGTCTGATCTGGTCTGGTGGAAAGATTCTGCTGTGGTTGCTGTCACTGTTCTAAAGCTATTCTTATTATCAAAATCACATCAGAAACTTAACTAAGTATGATATGAGTTATTTGTAAGATTTCAAAATATTAAAACTCCATTTGAGCCATCTACGAGCAATCATTCCCGTAACACGCGGCAAAAACTTTCCGCTTTGGCTTGGAAAAGGAAAAAGGATGGCAAAAAGATAGGTTAATGCTTTAGAGTAGCTAACACAAAGTTGTTCAGAAGCCCAGTCGAGTATGAAATGTTGCTCAAATATAACTTTTGCATATTTGGTAAGGGAATGTGACCCATTCAGTTGTGCCGGGGTCGCTTGCTAGGAATTCTGTCAAAGTACGAGAACGTCCAGTGGAGAATATTCATGCAATTTTCTACAAGATGGCAGTACATGCGGGCCGCGCTTATAATGTATATCAGTAATATGCTAATCCTTCACAAATTCTTGAGAGTTTTATTAGATTTTTAATTTGTGAATAATAAAGCTATTCTTTTTTAATTAAGATGTTATACAAAATTTTAATAATGGCCTTTTCCTTGACCTCTTCGCATATATTTTAGCAGAAATATTAGAATAAAATTAACCAAAACATAGCCTACATCGATTGGTCAAGGTTTATCTTCGAGAAAATATTATAGTGAGGGTGATCGAAGGGAAGGTCGATCATTCAAACGTTATTTTATTATTTTGGTCACTTCCAAAAATAGAGAATGTTATCGAAATGTAAAGTTTGACTGCAAAATAAATCGAACCTTATTCACTTGGAATACCACACAATTTTCAGGTGGCATATAAACTACGTTATGTTCGACCAATTATTCGGAGGGTGAACTGACATAAGCTATGATGGATGGCCGGCTGTTTATTACTTTTTTTACCATTGACCTGTTTATGTGAGGTTCTGTGAGGAAGACCCAACGTATTTATGTTTTGGATAATATTATTTTTCAGGAGTCCACTAAAAAATTTAATTTAGATAATTTTAAAATTCTGATGAACAAACATTGAAAAAGGTATAAATTAAGTACTTCAATTTAAAATCATGATTACGAAATTATTCTGCAATTTAAATATTTATTATAAGAAAATAATGTAGTCATAACCTTCAAACAGACCTTAAAAAGCTACTCCAGTATACATAATATACGAATATTGCTCATTTGAATTGAGAGCTATTGCGAGTTCATTTGAAGAATTCAAGGAATAAGATGCTTATGTCTTATCTTTCTTATAAGTGGCTTTACGAATCTATGGAAAATGATGTACAAAATAATGTATAAAGAACCCAATTAGTAGAGCATTTTCTAGGTACATGTTTAGATATAGAATGGTGGGCCAATTATTTTCAAAAGGGCTTTTCTTCGAAAAGCGATCGACGGATACCTATAATTTTTTTAATGCATTTTAGTAATTTGTTTAATTTATTTTTTAAATCAAACCTATTGTGATATCTCTTGCCCATGACTTTATTCGCGTGGAGTAAGGTTTTTTAAAAATCCCGCAATAACCCTTTGTTTTTCTGACTATGGGATTGTTTTAAAATGATGCAACAAGAAAGCATAAATTCAGCCAATCAAAAATGATTGTGATCGTCACACTGATGCAATCATTTTTATACAATCCTGGAGGGGGATAAAAAGTAGCCTATGTCACTTTCAACTTTTCATATTTTTTTTAATAAAGAATATAAGCCAAGCTGAACTTGACTTATGTTCTCCTCTCCCCTCCAAATAAGCTAAAGCTTGTGCTAGGAGTGGGTACGACAATAGTGCAACTGGTGAGGCTCAAACCTGCGACCTTTCACTTTTCAGTCCGCACCTTTAACCGTCTATAGAATACCTGCAGACAGGTAACCTTCGGCCGATGCTCCATACTTTGAAGCCCAAGTATTGCTCCATTGCTTCATTATTTAAGGGCAAACTTACTGTGGCGTCGATTTTTATTACCGAATCGAAACTAACGCCAGTCCCGCGCAGGATTTTATTTTATTTTGCTTGTGTAAATGAACAAAATTTTACCCCCAGTATATCAGTTATATTGTCAACGTTTTATCCAAAAGACGAGACCCTTATAAAAAAGGAAATACGTTGTGGGGACGCACCTGTGGCACATAACAAAGGAACGCTGACTAATGCCTCTCGATTTTTCGGCTAAGAAATAACTCACTTGTTGATTCTCTTTCCCAGCCCTCGACCTTCCTCGTTTCCTCATAATATTTCACTTTTCTAAAAGGTTTCACTCGATCAATGCTATTTAATTTAAGGCCTCATTAAAAATAGTGAAACTTTTACAATGTTTATTAAGTTCCTACAAAGGTCCGACCTTGTGAGTTAGTATCCTTGCAAAGGAGAAATTTTGTGGTTGAATTCATTTACCAAAATTTAGGAATGTTGCGATTTGAAAATCTCAAAACATCTTCTTCTTTTCTATCAACTTATTGCTGAAAAAATGTCTCAGGACTTCCATAGAATATTTTACATAAAATATTATAATTACTTAATTGTATTATTAATTGTGTTATTAATTGTGATAACTTATAAGTTATATTTATGCAACTAGGAGCGAGTGTCAGTTCCTATCGCCAAATAACGTTTAACCGAGGAATAATTTTGATGTTGTGACAGTTAATTATCGTGTTGAAAATGTATCAGTATTGAAAATCTGCCAAAACGTCAGGTTTATTCCTCAGTTAAACACTACTCAGAAATTGTCACTAAATATAAAAGACTGTGCAAACTATTTTAGCGCATCTACGATTTTACTTATACATCTAGGTACCACTAAGCATGTTACGGTGCTATAATCTAGATGAGACCAAAGTAAATTATAAGATAATCCCGCACGAGCTTAACTGAGATAATCCTATAAATCGCGAATCCCATATAGGGTATAAGAGCTTCCACAATTTAGTAGTGACAAAATTTGAGCCGCATTGTTTGGCTCCGTGTATTATATTCGGGCAAAATAATTGAGTGGTAACCGCAGGGTTCACATTTCCCAGAGCGGATTCCTCAAAGCAGTCTGATAAATTCCTAAGCTTCAAACTATACGCTTACAAGGTTAGTTGCGACAACGCAAGTATGTGTCGAAGAATGTGTTTACGGTGCCAAGTGTAGAGCTCTTTAGCAGGAATTCCTAAGGTCATACTTACAGTTTGCAGTTTATGCCTCACTTTGCAAATAAATTGGTTTATTTCAACATAACATAACATAACATACAACATTAATTATAACATCCTTAAGATATTCCAGTAACTGAAGCTTATTTCTATTCGCCAATATGCTGATTTGATGCTTCATTGGTTGTTGTTATTATTTTTATATAATAATCTTACTATTTTAAGGGTAGGTAATTAAAAGTTTGAACTTAACCATTTGCACTGAGGTCTATCAAAAGCTGAAGCTGCGTAAACTCTATGGGTTACTCCAAAAGACCCACTCTGTCATCACTCCATCCGACCCCGTAGACTCTGCGTTCAGGAAGTCCTTCACGTGATCCTGGATTTGGCTGTTTTGCAAAATTACTCTAGAAACGACGAACGACGAAAACGCATTTTTTTTATTTATACACTTATGCAAAAGTTGGACTCCTCTTGATATCTCACTAAAGTTTAAAGTGAGTACAAAGATCAGGTGCCCATTTGACAACGTGTAACATCAATTAACAATAATCGTCGAGGAGCTTATTGATAATTTCTTAAGCTTATGAATAGCCTTTGCTAAATCTAATTCCCCCACAATTTAGGAATGGCAAAATTTCGGCCACATTGTACAACTTTGTATTATTATGTTTCTACTAAGTTATTGTGTGATACCCTCAGAGTTCATGTCTTGCAAGGTAAATACCTCCAAGCAGTCTGATAAATTCCTTAGCTTCCTACTAAATAGCTAGTTGCGACAATGCGGCAAGTATGTGTCGAACAATGTGTTTATAGTGCCAAGTACCAGGCTCTTTAGCGGGATTCCTTAGGTCATACCTTGTGTACGGCTAACTTGCAGATAAATAAGCTATTACTGCGCATTCCTGTACGGTCCTGCATAAACACGCCTACAGGCTCAAGTTTGACAATTGGTATTTGGGTGACCGGATTTTGATAAGACTAAATCGGGATGATATCCTTCCTTACTTATACTGGCTAAATATTATCACTATTATAAAATGATAACGAATATTATATAAGTGAATATCTTTTGTTATTTTGCGTATGGCACAGATTGCAAAATCTCTGTATGAAGAATTGGAATATGTAGAGTTTTAACCGATCGATTTAAGACTGAAATTAAAATCCTTAATTAGTAATGTCTTCTGTGGTTAGTAGGTAAATTACGAACCTTTGAGTCTAACATATTTCAGCGTATGTCTTGTAAGAATTTAAATACCTTAATTTTAAACATGCTAGGACGATAAAGGCAATAAACTTCGCTTTTTAAAGTGTCCTCAGCAATGAGAAACGAAATGAGCTCTTCATATAAAATCGGGCATCTATCGCAGATGGGCCCGATTTCGGCAGTAAACATTCGCAAACGGACGCTAATCCTGGTCATAAAAGTAATCCCCACATAAAGTTACGCGACGATGGACAACATAAGGGTAGGGATTTGCTCGCACGAAGATTCCG
This sequence comes from Hipparchia semele, assembly GCA_933228805.2. Classification (NCBI taxonomy): domain Eukaryota; kingdom Metazoa; phylum Arthropoda; class Insecta; order Lepidoptera; family Nymphalidae; genus Hipparchia; species Hipparchia semele. Next base: position 6,635,718 of record OW121718.1, read on the forward strand.
AAGTAATTAAGATAAAATGCCAGGAGTTTTATACGCAACCGGAGCTACTCGTTTTTCAACGTTCATACCGAGTTAATCCTCGAGTATGCAATAAAGCTGCTAAAGTATTTGTGTTCCAGGCGAAATTACCCATATTGAAAATACCCTTCGACGCTAACAGCCGGCTAAAGGCTTATTTAAACACTAGCTGATCCCTCCCGACTCCATTCGTGTACTTAAGTTCTACGGTTATGGAGTTTACCATCCTCACTAATTTATAATTACAGAAGTTTGTTTAGTTGTTTGTTGATTTGTTATTTTGTTTAATAACGTAGTAATATTCGGACTTTACACTCATATTAAGAACCGATTTGGCTGAAATTTGGAAGAAGATATTTATATATCCAGGATTAAAAAGTAGTTTTATGCGGGAAAATTAAATAGTTCCCGCCGAAATCGAAAAAATTTTCGATGCATTCGGGCAAAGTCGCGGGCATCATCTAGTAAGGGAACTCTAAACCTAGAAATTCTAAACCTAGGAACTCTAAACCGAGATCAAAGGGTTCTTACTTCCTACGGAATTTTTGAACACCTTTACTCCACACGGATTCAGTCATGGACAAAAAGAAGTCTTTAATAAAAGTATCACTATATCCTACCTTTAAGGTCGTAGCCCACTTATACGACACCGCTGCAACACAACTCCTGCCTAAAGCTAGCAGGCTACTCGCTGCCCCGCGCCTACAGCTAGCAGGCTACTCGCTGCACCCGCGCCTACAGCTATAACAGGCTACGCGCTGTTTTCGCGCCTACATCTATCATACCGCCGGCGGCGGCCGGCGTCTCTCCACCCGCGCACGTACGCCGACCGTTAGCATGCTTCAAGCGAACAGACGCCGTGCTCACAGCGCGCGGCCCGCTCTGTTGAAGTGTGCGGTACGCACCGCGCTGTTTGCTATTTTGTGTTGTTACTGTAAAATGTATCTCCACAGCACGATATTAAGTCCATATTTGAATGCTCATACTTTGGTTGGGTGGGACGGAGTCGTATAAATCGGCTATGACCTTTATTTATTTATTTTATTATATCCTACCTAATATCCATACCTAATTATATAGAATATTTAAAATGATAAGATATAATAAACATTCTTAGATAATAGTCTTCTAAATTAGATTTTTTTCTATAAGACTGTGAATTTCCTTTCAACTTATTTACAACTGCTACTACAGAGGCTGCATAAGATGGTATAATATAGTAAAGAGATAAAAGTGAAACATTTTTTTTAATGAAACAACCCAAGTGCAAAATATATTCAAGAATTTCGCTACTGTATACAAACGTGCTCCGTCGAAACTTATTCTTTAAAGCAAAGTAACTGCTTACATTAAATTCTCGAGCATTTTCGAGCTACTCAGAGTAAATACAGTTTCAATAGACTTACGGACTCGATATCGATTTGCAATTATAATAGCGCTTTTGTTTAAATTCACTGTGCTAAATATTTAAAGTACCTAAATCTTAGCAACTGTTGACTTTTTATTATCAGACAGGTTTACCATTTGTTATAAAACCAAATCCGGAAAAAACAGTGAGTCTCATTCGACTCAAGAGAAGAAGATTACCTCGTTTAGTGAAATAGAAATTATTCGCGGAATTTCTTTGTGGATCAGCAGGCGAAACTATTCAGTAAATTATTTAAACAACAACCAAGTTTCTTAAATAATGTAACTTTCTTGATAACTGTAGCAAAATTTGTAACGAGAGAACAATTTTTCGGGTTTTGCATTTGATGATTTCTTTGAAAACTTAAAAAAATCAGGTATTTTAGAAATATACCTATCACGCTGCTGAAAGTATAGACAAATTAATAGCATTTGGGAGTGTAAAGTGTAAAAGAAATTTAGGTCTAGATATCCAATAACAGTTATCTGATCAATTTAAAAAGCCTCTTGGGGTCTACCAGTTATTGTTAGGAAGTCACATGACTAGATGGAAATTGTACGCTTCAAGATTATTTGCCGTATAGTTCTTTCAACTCACGAGGGCACGTCGTATCTGCATAAAAAATTCGAAAAACGGAATGCCCTAAGGAATCAATACAAATAGCAATACTATTTAATATGTATTAAGACTATAGGAATTTAAAGATTTTTAGAGTGAATTTGTGGTATGGAAATTATTTGTGTAATTTTTAATCAAAAATCCAAAACAATAATTTTCTGTAAGAAAGTTTGAAAACCGGTAGGTACCACATTGATTCTCTCTCTGCTGTTATAAATACTGTTTTACTCACAAGTTGTATTTATATCTACTCGTATAATGGCACATCCTAACTTCACATTATTTTTCATCAGTGTATGCTACGATTTTTATTACTTGCATGACTTACTTAATTTCTTTGTGCTTATAATATAAACATTTTTAAGCACAAAGAAAAAGCATGGAGTCTATTGTTTTCAAAAAACTCCTATGCTTTTTATTACACCGGGTGCCGTGAATCCTGCGTACGCAAATCCCAGAAAGATAAAAGTGAACAGAGAATTTATATCGTATGCACCAGGTACAAGGGCTTAGTCTATTTGCAGAAACACAGTCTATTCAAAAAAGTTTAGATTCCCTTCAATGGATGCACGACAATAAAAAGCATGGCAATGGCAAATTCATTTGAGTCGCTTTAATAGCGTTAGTAGAACTATTCTAGTATTCTGTGGAATGCTGAAACTCAAAGGCTGAAAATGATGATAATAAAAATAATACCCCGACTGAGTTTGCTTCCTGTGGACTCTTCCAGGAACAGGGCACGCTTGGAACCCTCGTAACTTATTTTTTTAAACCTGCACCCTTTTCGGATTACAGTCCCATCGGACTATGAGAATGAGGGAATAAAACATGCACCTGTGCTTTTGCACTATAATAACTTTTTCTCTTGCATAATGTACATAACTTCGATGAGATTGGCCATTAATAGCCGAAATAAGGACAATATAAAAAATAGATGAATAGTGAAAATTTTTGCTGAAAATACCTACCAAGAATAATACCAAGGCGAAGCAAAGTATTTCGCAATAAAGAACTCTACATTGTCATAAAACAAAAGAATGTGATAAAATCAAAATATCATGAGTTCTTCGTCAAAAAGGTAAGCTGGAATGCTATTTATTGTTTTTAATAGTTAGGTACAATATTCGTTGAATTTTTACCTGCCTGTCATTACCTCTTAGAGTACCCGAAGACTTACAATTTTACCTTCCAGTCACTACCTCTTACAGTATCCGCAGACTTACAATTTTACATACCTGTCACTACCTCCTAGAGTACCCATAGAAGTTACAATTTCAAGTTGGACAACTAAATCGTAGAGTATACGTACTAATAGGCATTGCGACTTATGGTAGCCCGCACATCTTATTCAATTAAATCATTATGCCACAATGATTTGCACATTCGCGAATGCGAATACTTAACTCTAACATTTTTTTTAACATTAATGCGAATGCGAATATTCGTTACATCACTAGCCTATATAATTTAATTTGCGATTTGGTTGTCCAATTTGAAATTATAAGTCTGCGGGCCCTCTTATAGCTTTGTGTCGAAATAATTCTCTATTTATTACGATCTGTTTTTAAATGCCTCTCGTTTGAACAATCCAAAAAGCGTTTCAACTGTCTTTTTGTCGGCGGAACGCCATATTTGATATATCGGCATTTTAACAATGGAGCTACTGAAACAGGAGAAAAGGGTAGATGAAGGTTATCGATCACAACTTTGTCAACACGGCTCGCTGTCCGCGCCGCAAAAACAATTAGCAGGTCAATATTTATTACGTTGGCTTGATTTTCTATAAATTACTAGCTGATGCCCGCAACTTCGTCCGTGTCGATTTAGTTTTTAAAAATCCCATGGGAACTCTTTATTTTCCGGGACGAAAAGTAGCCTTTGTATTCAAAGATGTCACTCTCCGGGTTATCAACTATACCCGTTTTACAAATAAGCAGAATAGTTATTTTTACTGACAGTCGAAGTGCCATTCAGCATTTAGCTCGATGCGCCTCTGGCCACAGAGGTGTTGTGATAGCTTTTTCTATTCTTCGAATGTTGAATGACTTTCAATTTAGGGATGTAAATATAAAGATTCAATGGATCCCTTCTCACATTGGTCTTGTTGGAAATGAATGTGTGGATAGTTTGGCTAAGTCTGCAATAGAAGAGGGCAATGATGTAATAATTACACCTTTCTATTCCGAAATACTACCTAAATTTAAAAAGACTTGTTGTGATTTGTGGAAAAAACACTTTGATACTAAATCGGTTGAAAAAGGAATATGGTACAAAAGCATTCAAAGTATGCCTTCTATTATTCCCTGGTTCATTTATTCACGATTAAGCCGTCCGTATATAGTAGCTGCTTTTCGATTGCGGTCTGGACACGTTCCATTGAGAAAGTTTGCATACTTAATGAAAAAAGTAGACTCACCAAATTGTTTGTCTTGTGGTAAGGTGGAAGATATGCAGCATTTATTAATGGAATGTGTACAAAATAATAGTTTGAGAAACCATACATTTACAATACTGAACATACAAAAATATGACATTGGATTTATAAATAGCATTTTGGCTGAACCGGATTCCGTTTCAGCCAAAATGTTATTTAATTTTTATATGAAAAGTGTAAATAATAGGTAAATTTTAAGCATTTGATTATTAAGCGTAGTAATTGTTGATTATTAATTGTTAAATTTGAAAGTATATGATAAAAGTACGATGGGGCTGTCATATACTTATTGTGTAAAAGCCCTACATAATAAATAAAGATTAAAAAAAAAAAAAAAACTATACCCGTGCAAAAAAAAAAAAAAAATCTGTAGTACACTTAAGTCTGTACACTTAAGTATCCCCTGTAATAAAAAATTTCATATCGAGCTTTAAAAAAAGAGGGGTAGTTGGCTAGCTTCGACTTCATAGAATGTCGTCTATGTCACATGAACTGACAAAATTTCTTACAAGTATTAATAACAGAAACAAGAGTAACATTTATTGCTGAGTAGTAGTGGAAAGTTTGAGTAAAACAAGAGTAAAACCAATACTTAAAAATACTAAAATACTAAAGAATATTTAGAATTTCATTGTTTTCGCTTCTTTATCTACCGATCGGCGTAATATAAATCAGTAGGTACACGTTAAACAATGCTTCTCAAACTTCGGAGCACCAGTTGGAGAACTTACATTTTATTAAAAACAATCAAATGAAAATGTAGAGGCAAACAAAGCTCCCGGGGCATTTTTGTGAAACTCGCTTACTCGCAGAAGTAAAAATTCTGTAAACAATTCCACTTGTGTGGAAGGAATGTTAATTGTGCTCTTTCACTTAAAAACTTCAACGCCCCATGTTGAAGTTAGCAAATAAGTTCGGAAAAAAATAAAAGGCAACAACGCGCATACTAACATCTTTTCATTTTGAAAAATCTATACTTATAATAAAACTGTAACGGGACGAATTCTGTCCATTGAATACATTTTGAAAATTTTAATCGGAGGATGCTTTATTATCGATACTGAGCCTAATACAATTTTTTTTTTTTAAATTTTTTCTGTCTGTCTGTACGCGCATCACGCGAAAACTACCGAACGGTTTTGAATGAAATTTGGTATAGTGGTAGCTGATCCTACGGGCCAACATTTAAGATACTTTTTATCCTGATAAACAATCAGGTTTATCCGAGAAAGGGTCGAAAGTTTTTGTTGATTTTACTCTACAACTTGGTCAAATCTAAACCCAATGTGATAATTCTTTTTTATTATAAATTGTGTACTATTAGAAATGTTTTGTCCAATTTTGGTGAAGATCTACTAAACATTATCGGAGATAGAGGACATAACTTCTCGCGGATAGTGGCAAGTCACTCTAAACTTTTTCCACGCGGACGAAGTCGCGGGAATCAGCTAGTAATTGATATATTTGTGTAATTGTGCAGGCCCTTACTCTCAAATTTACTTTTACACTTAACAAATGTTAGAAGCCCGTTGTGCAAATATAAAAGGACCTTTTTCTCTGTTGTTGTACGGAACCTAAGCAAATACGGCGCGGCTGAGTGAGATGAGCAATCTGTCTCCCGAGCCTCAGTCAATACAAACGAAACCGGCCAAGGGCGAGTCAGACCTGCGCAGGAAGAGTTCCGTACCATTTTGATCGAAAAACAAAAGGGCCGAAAATTTATTGTATGGAGACCCTCTTGAATTTTTAACCTTACTTTTTAGGATTCCGTATCCGAAGTGTAACTAACGGGAACCTGTTACTTACCTTCCGCTGTCCGGCCGTCCGTTCGTTTGTCAGCGAGCTGTATCTCTGTATAGTTAGAGCGTATGATACGTAATAGTTAGAGCGTTGCAAAGATTTGTATTTCTGTTGCCGCTATAACAACAAATAATAAAAATTAATTAAGGGGGCCCCTTATAATATAATACTAGAAACTTTTTTTCGGCGTTTTTTTGGTACGGAACCCATCGTATACAAGTCCGATTCGAATTAGCCCAATTATTTTTATTGTTTGTTGTTACAGCGGCAATAGAAATATACAACCTGTAAAATTTTCAAGTATCTATGCCTATTACGGCACATGAGATAAAGCCCGCTGACAGATAAACGGACAGACGGACGGACAGCGGATGCTTAGTAATAGGGTCCCGTTGACACCCGTTACGGAACCCTAATACAAACATATTGAAGTATAGTACCTACTCAACCATATTTCATATGAAAATGTTTTATGTTAACTCAGATGAACGCAGGCTTTTCGATGTGGAAGAGTAAAGAGATTTTGCTCGAAGTAGTGCACGAACAGTAAAGTATGGCCTAGATCGAAAAATATGTTAATTACACATAAATTTTCGCATGTAATATTAAATTTTTAACCGAATATTTTCTCCCTAACTTACATAATAGTAAGAGCAAGAGAGGAGATATTAGATAAGACTACAGTGAATTTTTTATAGTGGTTCGCATCCATACCTTTGTAGCGAAGAATAAATCTTTTGCCAGGCCCCTTCTGTCTGTCTGTTTATCAGAGGTTAAAAACAGGCAGTTTTAACTTTTTTAAGCCATCATAGCTATAAAACAAGCTTTTCATACAACCTCCAAACGAGAATGGGAACATTACAGCAGTTGTAGTGAACATTTCAAAAGTTGTTTCGCATGAAGATGTCTCGGGCACATTCCAGCCTTTACGTTTGCATTCCCCAACGAAATTCCACGTCCCGCCTGCCATTGTCAACTTTACAAAGGTAAATAACTTAATAAGTGTCAATGTCCAGGGCTTTGTCTGGTATTTTCAACAACTATTTGGACGGTGCGTCAAAGTGAACAGTGTAAAATTGTTGTAACTTTGCGACCTTACTGGAGTTTTCTCGCACATGGAAAGGGAGTGTTATGCATGTGGAAAAAGAAACTATTATATTAATAGATCTAACAATTAATAAAATACTTGTCATAGAATGAATAATCATAGATTATACTATATAATCATAGATTATATATAATAATATATTATTATCATGGATTTTTTTTATACTTATATAAAAAAGCGGCGTCTTTTGTCGTACCCATCCTAATACAAACTTTAGCCTAATTGGAGGGGAAAGGGGAATATTAATCAAGTTCAACATTGCTAATATTCCAAAATAAAATATGCGTATTCAAAAATTTACGATTCATTAGAAAACTCAATTAACTTTAATTGATCTAGATTTAGCGTAAAAAGGCCGTAATGAAAGAAAAGAAGCTTTGCGCTAGTGTCGTTTAATGTTTACTGTTTCTTCAGTAAAAACGGACCGCTTGCAGTATATTTCTTGTAACTACGAGATAAATAGGTTTCATTTGTAAAGGAGAATTTTCTTTGCTCAACGTAGCATATTTCTGTTAGCTATTAACTCGGGGTTTTACGAGTATTATTTTAACCTGAATATGACGGGCTTAAGAAATTTTTGTACTTAACTACATATATAAAATAACCTTTTAAATTAGTACTTAGTTACCAAGTTATTATATAAGTAGACAGGTATTTCCAGTAAAGATGAAGTTTAAAAACTAAAATAAGGCTATCACTTTACAGACATGATATATGCACTGTTTAAAATAGGTATTTAGGCAACTATATACGCCTGTTGTCTAAAATTATAGGTACAGTTTGAAGATTTTACAAAAATAAGAGTTCATGCAATTCACGAGGGCGCGTGAGCTATACTTGTGGTTACGTCGTGTACATGCACATTGCGTGAGTGTGTGTGCCTGTCAGGAGCGTATGAGGGAGCGGTCAGGCGCAAGCAAGCTCTCGCTCCCACTTAAATAGATACGACAAACACACAACCATGAGCCACGCGCCCTCGTGAATTGCAAGAACTATAGATACGTGACTATATTCTCTTGGATTAGTAGTTTAAGGGTTACGATGGAAGTAGAACCATAATATGTAAATAGATACATGCCAGGTTCAATACAATGTTACCTAAAATATATTTTTTTTTAATTCGATTACAAGATAGCCCTTGACTGCGATCTCACCTGATGGTAAATGACGATACAGTCTAAGACGGTGGCGGGCTAACTTGGAAGGGATATAGCAGTGTAAATTCAACCCATACCCCTAATCGGTTTCTATACGCCATCGTGCCGGAACGCTAAATCGCTTGGCGGCACGTCTTTGACGGTAGGTTGGTAACTAGCCACGGCCAAAGCCTCCCACCAGACCAGACCAGAGACAATTTAGAAATTATAAATTCCTAAATTGTCCCCGCCGGGAATCGAACCCGAGACCTCCCAGTTATAAGACCACAGCGCTCACCACTGCGCCAGGGAGGTCGTCAAAAAGCTAATAGACAAAATTAAAGGTACATTTTAAAAGCAGAAGACACTGATCAGTAGGAATGCCTTGGATCGGTCAATTACATTACGCACTTGCAATTTAAATAAAAAGCTTCCACGAGGAGTTGTATTACCCTTTTATTTACTTCGCCCAGAGTGCCTTTTGTAGACATTTTATATAGTCGAGAGAGAACAGCACTAGAAGCGAGGAACTTCATGTTTATTTTAGTCTTCACGTTCTAAAAGCTACTAAGCATTCTTATCTGATCGATACACGACAATAAACATTTTCCTACTTGCGACTAATAAAATTGTTAAGAGAATTTGATCTACATTTCATACTAGCTTTTGCCCAAAAAGATAATTTTATTCAAAAAAAAAAAGACGTGTGGCTCTCGGGGACTGCCGCGGTAAAGCTATTGCATAGCATTTTTTATCAACGCCATCTAGCGGCTCACCGTAGAGGATTCCCGTGTCAGGTTATTTTCGTTATGGAATTTCTGGATTCGGTCTCCACGCTGGCCCACGATAGAAGCTATGCAATAGTTTAAAACTTTCTAATATTGAAAGAAAAAGTAATATTTTTCTGTAATCCGGCAAACCAGAAAAATCTGTATGGATACAACACACACACATCACACAACCTTAGCCACGCGCCCGCGTGAATTGCAAGAACTATAACACCTGTTTCTATCCAACAAATAAACTTTTACAAAGTGCTCTCGAATCGTTTTTCGAATTTCGAAAGTTATTATAGAATTTTATCCCGGAAAAATAAAAATTCTCGAGGGATTTAAAAAACCTTAATCCACTAGGACGAAGTCGCGGGCATAATCTAGTTTATTCAAATTAATTATATTATTGATGCCCACGTCGAAGTCACGAGCAAAGGCTAGTCTTTGGTTCTTGCAATATTATGTGAGCGTTTTTGTCATCATCAGCTGTTATGAAATATCTTTCACGACATATTGACACGACCCGTAACCTAACCGCGGGTTTTTACAGTATTCCAACACTCAAGTGTGTAACGAAAATTGAAAACCATTGCAAATTACGAAACTGTGATATTTTGCTAAACCCTTATAATGACTTCGATTTATAAGATCGGCTGGAAGAAATTGTACCAACTTTTTAACCGACTTCCAAAAAAGGAGGAGGTTCTCCCTTCGTCGGAATCTTTTTTATTTTTTATGTATTTTCCCCAATTTTTCCCGATTACTCGAAGACGCCTAGACCGATTTGGAAAATTCTTTTTTTATTTGAAAGGGTATACTTCCCAGGTGGATTGGTTGGAGTGGAATGGAGATAGCTCATACCCAGGATTAACACATAGACTACATTTTAACCCGGAAAATTTCCAAATTTCAAGTTCCAGCGGGAAACGAAAAACCTTAATCCACGCGGACGAAGTCGTGGGCAACATGTAGTAGATAATAATCGTTCAACCCGGACTAAGTCAGGGAGTGAAGGGGGGCCGCTAGTTGCAAAAGCACAGAATCATCAAGGAAGCAACAACTGTTAATTATTTAAGAAGGCGGTTGTTCCTACATGATCTATTCCCAAACCTTGGCCTGGGAGACTGCGATAAACAATGTCACTGAAGCTGACCAAGCTGTAAGTTATTAACTAAAGTGCTTGTGAGCTCACTCCCCGCGCCCTTGGGAAATACTAAAATTACTAACCCATATTCCTAAAAGCACCGCATCCCGTGGAATGTAAAATTTAAAATAGGCCACGATATTGAAATGAGCTCTAAATGAAGAAAATTTTTAATACTAATATTTAATAATATGTGTGACAGATTCAGCTGCATGTGGAGCATCGTAGAAATGCTTATCACACTTCACATTAATATTATAGACCTATTTAGCCTACGTCATACAAGCACTTTTTCAATGTAGTTTTGATATAATGTACCTATCGTTTCTCTCTAGTTTCTTTCCCTGTCTGGCTGTTATATAGTTTCCCTTTCTGTCTACTCTTAAATAGCCAAACAATTACAGTCAATAACCTTCTTTTTGTTAAGGCTCCAATCAATCGGAAGCCTTATAGACTCGTCCGTCTGTCTTTCAAGTTAGCCCGCTACCATCTTAGACTGCATCGTCACTTACCATCAGGTGAGAATGCAGTCAAGGACTATCTTGTCATCAAATTAAAAAAAAATAGCTTCGAGAAGTTGTAGTACAAGTAACAATAAGGTATACCTACACCAAAATTCCACTTACTTGACTTTTCATCGGGTCCGTGTTGATTTGGCACATGTACGTGCCGGAGTCCTTCGGCTGTACGTTGCTGATGTACAGCTTCCAGGTGTTGTGACCGTTGTGCGTGACGGACAGGCGCGGGTTGATGTTCACCATGTGTGTGTGCATCGCCAAAATCATCTTCGTGTCGGACTTTAACCAGGCCACCTGCAAAAGATGCTACAACTTCATATTCCTTCATATATCAGCTATCATTTAAGCCTCAACCAACCTCAACAAATAAAATAAATAAATGTCCTTCCAACGTCATTGATTCTTATATAACTTGAATATCTTCAAGGTGAAAAACCTCAATTCACGCGAACGAAGTTGCGGGCATCAGCTAGTTATATATAAGCTCAATAGTTATTTGTGTTATATGGGGCCAAAGAAAATTTTTGTTCTCCGAGGGCGCTATTTTGAATTCAGAGCGAAGTGAAGGACTCTATAGTAGAATCCCGAGCGCAGCGAGGAATTCAATATACGCCGCCTGAGAACAAAAAATTTGGCCCCGAGTGACACACACTATTTTTCATCATTACCTATGAGAAAAAGCTAGGAGTATCAACCTTCTATGATCACGTGACTTATCGAAGACAACAGCTGCTCAAACATTTTTACTTTCTAGTTTTTTGAATTTCTGCAACGATCGCAGTAGTAATAAACACATACTAAAGCACGAACGCGGACTAATCAGAAGAGAGAAATGAAAACTCCCATGGGACTAAAAATTAAATTTTGCTCCCGCTATCCTCTGTAGCCAAATATTCGTTTTTCGAATAAGTATGATGAAAAAAATATTACTCCCTTCGACAATGGAATAAAAAGAGGAGCTTTAGACGCGTTTAACTTCCGTATAAACTTTTAATAGCCTACCTTAAAGGTGCCGAGATGATTGACGGTGCATGTGAAATGGACGTCGCGTCCCTGAGCGACGGTTATGTTCTCCAGTGGGGACAGGAATTCCGGCTCCGGGTCGCCGTAGCCCGAGCCCTGAAGTTGACCTGCAAAATGTCCGGTTGAATTCTCACCTTAACTAGCTACAACTAAACGGAAAGATAACACACCCGTATTCATGAGGGCGACGAACTCCTTTAATTTAATTGGTATAGAAATTCTCGGAAATATACGAAAGATAAGTTAATCGTTTGTTCGTTTGTTTTAGTAAAGGTTGCCACGTATGTTTTTGAAAAGTAAAAATACAGCTTAGAGTTATTCTGCAAGAATCTGATACCCTAATGTATCTATCTCGTAGCCAAACAAATTCTTAACTAAACAATAATTATTATGACTTTGAAAAGATTTTTTAAACTTATTTTCGAGCTCTAAAAATATATATTCATTTCAATATTCTTCTTTACTATCATTACGTAAAAATCTACTAATAACTGTTAGTCTTGACGTTTTTTGGTCTCTTAGTGTTTGAAAGATAACCTTGTTATTATATAATGTTGTAAATGCTATTGATTACAAATAAGTAAATATAAATTAAATGTAAAAGTTTTAAACTTTCATCAACAAAATACCTTAAAATTAAATAAACTTTTATTTGAATTTTTTAAAATGCATATAAAATTTGTGCTATAACAAACACAATAGCTACAATATACGAAAAGACAGAAATTCCGGCTACGCATCTGTTGCAGGCGGCCAGCTAAGTTATCACTTTAATATCAGAAATGCGTTCCGCTGTGCCTTGTTCCTTAGAAGCAAGCGGTTGTGGTCAAGTGAATTAAAAATTAACAAGAAATATCGCTCTACGTCTTTTTTTTTTTTAATTTCTTACGATCGTCACTTAATTTATCAATTTCTACTTGATCATTATTAAATAGATACGTTAGTATCTACGCTAATAAGATAAGATATTATAACGCGCTATTTTGAAAATGGTGTCGATTTCTCGAAACGCAAATACATTCGTGTATTTTGGTGTGTTGTACCCTTTAATCAATAAATAATTAATTGTAAATGTGAACATTTCACACGATACTATACTAATATTATAAGTTTTAAAAGTTGTATAGGTACGTGCAAAAATGTTTATAAAATTTAAACTAAATATATAAAAAGAAAAGGTGACTAACCGATCTATCAACGCACAGCTTAAACCACTAGACGGATCAGACTGCCATACAGATATTTAGCTATTGTGATTTAGGCATCTCCTAAGAAAGAATTCTTGAAAATTCAACCCCTAAATAGGGGTTTACAAATCGAACTTAACGAAGCCGCGGGCAATAGCTAATATAATAAATTAATAACACATTTTTGGTTTGTGCTAAAAATATGGCGCACTCACTTTATTATATACCTTTTGAAACTAATTACAATTCTAAACATTTTGCTCTATCTCGACCCTCGACGCTTGACCGTTAAGTTATCACTTTAATATCAGAGCCTGCGTTAAAATTGCTAATGGTACATTCCGGTGTTGTGCTGTGTTTATTTCCGCCGTGGTTCCGCATTGGGATAAATTTAGCGACGCTCCAAAACGGATTTAATTTTAGATATTGATAGGCGATATGGCGCTATTCCTAATTTTATTGGTTGTGTGATAAAGCTATTGGTAAGTGTGAATTAATTGTATTGAAATAATAATAATTATATTTTAATACTGTCTCGGAGAAGCTCAAGCAGAAGTCATGATCCAGCCATTGCTTCGCTCAAATATGGTTGAGCGAAGCAATGGCTGGATCATGCGTCATGCTCGTGAACGGGTGCCACCAACGGGAATGGGTCTGCTTTGACTGCCCATCTTGACATGCGTTGGATTGTTGTACCTACGTATGCATTTTTGTATTTTTGAAGCTTTATTGTGGAAGCACTGTATACATAGCATAGCTTTGTAAAAAAAAAATTTTTTTGAAAAGAGCAACTGCTGAGTTTTTTACCGGCTCTTCTCAGCAGAATCTGCATTCTGAACCGGTGGTAGATTTATGACGTGTCATAAGAGCTACAAGTTAGCCTACATGAAATAAATTAATTTTGAATTTGAATTTGAAGGTCATGTTTTCCCTAATTACAATTATTATGTTGATACATCCGCAGCTTTCATGAAGAGCGTGATTTTCTTTTAGTTTGAGATATGTTTTTTCATATCCAGAAAGTAAGTAAAAAGGCGGTAACATTTTTATTGGCAGCAATTAAAAATTAACCTACAAGCTATGATTTAAGAAAATTAAACCGATTTCAATATACGTTCCAGAGTTCATATCCAGTATTAACACGTTTTTTACATTAGGCTACATTTTACCTCCGAAAATTAAAGAGTTCCCGCGGGAATTTAAAAAACCTTATCCACGCGGATGAAGTCGCCGACATCGTCCAGTAATAAGATATGATACAAAGGTTTCCCTGTAGTCAGGCAAGTCGGGTGCAAAACTGTCAGGGGCAGAGCAATTTACAGATTAATGAATCAGCTTTATTTACCGTGAAGCCAAATTCAAACAAAAGGAGTACACTTTGAATTGGCCTTTCAAATCGGTTAAAATCGGGTCAAGCTTGCACAAACAAAAATATAATTGCTGACGTTACTGAATTGAGTTACAGATAATTGATTTAAATTTGCCGAAGTAACTGTTTGCTTATTGATCCCCCGTTGAATTTATTTGATCGTATATTCCTGAATGCTTTGTTATTATATTGTGTGTGTGTACTCTCATGGGACAAAGCCCGGGCCTTAAGCTTGTGAATATATTACGCATGATATTATTAATATTGACAGTATGATTTCCATATACACACGCATCTAATGTTTGTATTGTATAACTACCAGTACCGGGTAAATGCACGCGCCGCACAAGCACAAGCACAAACATGGCTTGTGCTTGCCACGGACTAGCATAAATCATCTTTCAGCGGGCCATAACTTTTAATTAATCCTATTATTCCTATTATATAAACTAGTCAACTAGTATTATAAATGCGAAAGTTTGGATCTAATATGTTTGTTACTCAACCACTCCGCAACGACTGAACCGATTTGGTTGAAATTTAGCACAGAGATTATAGTTTTCTACAACATGGACAAATAACAAAAACATCCACAAAGACAAAAAGATAAAAAAAAAAAATTGTTATCTTAGAAACAAGGTTGTGAATCATAGAAACAAGGATTCAGAAACGCATTGCCTTTCAAGGAATTATATTATAATTACTATTGACCTATACATATTTTACTGTGTGGTATAATATGTAAAAACTATGCATTTTTCGTATATAGAAGTACTCGCCTTTTGATCATGGATATTTTCGCCGGGGTGCGCATTGCGTTGCATTTATTTATTATACAAAAATGCAACACTTTATATGCAATGAGCTATCCCACACTGCAATTTTATATCCCTTTACGGATACTAAATAAAGGTTTTTAAAAAAGGCTTTAAACTTTTTTTTGTATTATTTGCAGTAAGAATTTTTTAATTTATGATGGGTGGTAAAAACATAAATAATATCTTTTTCTTTTTAGTCTAATACGGACCTCCGTTGGAACGGCATTCCGAACCAGTGGTAGATTTATTTGACGATTCGAAAGTACTTTGTAAAAGTTTATTTGAATAAAAAATTATCTTATTCTATTCTACGGAATTCAAGGTCCTTAAATACTCACGCATTGCCATATCTGGGCTTAAATCAATTTACCAAGTCAGAAGCAACGTAGCAACGTTGAGCTTAAAATTTCATCAATCATTGTTTACCGATCATACAATATGCGTATTCGAAACATTAAAACCGCGTTATGAAGTCCTAATTTGAATATAAACTGTCTGCCGTTTTTCGACTAATGTGAAAATGATGTGTCCTTGCCAAATAGGGTATTTTACTCTTTTTTGAAAAGTGACTCAATTTAATCCTAAGGTGACAATTTACTACTAGAAAATTTATTAAAATTTTATTCAATCGATAAGTATCAAAACAATGCATTTGAATTTTTCATTTTAAATTTTCGCACGTAAATTGATGAAAACGGTAGATGACGTCATCTTGACAGTAAACACACTGAGTAGTTAGTTTAAGTACCTAACACAGTGACAAATGACTATAGCTAATAACATTAACTGACGAGGTGCTAAATGAAAGATTAAATTATTGTATATTAAAATGAGTTACCATCCTTATCATTGGTGTATTGTTTCTGAATGTAAGAATACAAGTATGTATAATAAAAACACCAAAGAAGTTTTGGATTCAAGTGCCAAACAGACATTATGACGTAGTGTTAGGGCGGGTGCCGTTTCGCATATTTGTGGCACAGATAAAAAAAGTGAAAACTTTTAAATAAAATATAAAATTTAATTTAGAATTTTGTGTACTGAAACTAGCACTTCTCGATTTGTAATTACCTAAACTATCTAATTTGTATATTTTTAGATTATTTCTTAGTAGGAGTAAAATACCCTATTGCCACCGCACATCTCCACTATGAACAGATCGCAATTAGTATCTGCCATTTGAATTCGGCCACCGTTGTGCGAACCCCCGTGATTTGGTTTTCAGCATTCGGCCTTCGGTGATTAGGGACGGGGGCTTAAAAAGGGTCACACTAAATGTCCCATACTGTGACATCAAAACGATTAATGGCTTCGTGCGGGTTCGGAACTCCGAATATTTTCGTTCAATTCGGCTAATGCGGAGCTCGGATTTTTACTTTTTATATTTTTTATACTGACCTAAATTCTAAGCCTGGATGAATTTAAGAATGATATATATCGTAATTCGTTGGACTTTGCTAGGTACCATTTGGTTAATAAGATATATTACGGCAGGGCCCTTTCTTTTAATTTTGAAGGTAAATAGAAGCCAAAATAACCAGTAAAAATGATAAATGAGTACGATTATAAAAAAAATGTGAATGGTTTAAGAAGCCGTATTTTCTATACAAAACTGTTATATTATACTGTCTGTTAGATATTACCAATAGGTACTTCATGTAGGTACCTATATAGGTGTTGAAGGTGCTGACCAATAGGCGAATATTAAGGTCACTGACATATAGTTGGAATAAATTATTTATTAGCTTTCAGATCTCATTTCAGACCGTTATTTTAAAACACTATTCGATATAAATACATACCTGAAATCATATTTTTAGGGTTCAATTAGCACAACAAGGGACGCAAGTTAGCTCTTGACGTCAGTCTGTGTGTCATAGAAATAGAAATAGAAATATTTTTTTTTTATTCAAATAATCATAATTTAGTCATAGCCATTTAATTATTCAGAAATTATTGAAGCTGCTGAAATTTAGAAATGAAAGTGTATTTGTTTGTTAGTTTGTCCTATAAAATTACTCAAGCAATAACGGAGAAACAGATCATCGTGACTTTTTGCATGGAAATAGGTGAGGACCTGAAGAGTGACATAATATAATACTTTTCATACTGAAAAAAAAAACCAAATCCGTGGGATTATTAAAAACGTGGACTCTACGCAGACGTGGTCGCGGGAATACTGATAATAATGGGTATATTATGTTACAATATTTTATTAATTATAATTTATGCTCTCAATTCATGATTAAAAGTACGGAATCCTATCTGATAAGTTTTTTGATACGCACTTGACTCGTTGTTTTAAGAATAAAGATGTAAAAGAGTAATGCTTGATTTAATCGATTGATACTTACAAAGGTAAGTATGTACTTGTTTGCGGGAACCCAAAATAAATATCGACATTGGTGTGGAAATAAATCAAGTTTCATGTAAATAACCACCCCATCCAAATTGTTTGCGAGCTCGGTTTGATGTAAACCACAATATAATTAGTTCACTCAGTCCTATGTATCAATCACATGGAAACTACCCCCCTACCATTGGTTAACAGTGAAAATTTTTATTCCAAGCTAGCCAACCTGGCTTCGCACGAGTTTACCTACTAGTGAAGAAATTGAGTAGCAAGATTATTTTTTACCTATGAGATACAAAAAGCTCATACAAAAAGTGTAAATTGAAAATTTAAAACACCCCTGACATATGAAATTTAAAAAAAATATGTAGTTCGCCATTTTGTGGTGGCGGCCATCTTGGACCGATTTTCATGGAACATGACTAAGAACACTTTCGACTAATTCACCTTCCAAAAAAAAACCAAAATAACTGTAGATAATGTGATCTAAGTGTCTGGTAGGCTTTGGCCGTGGCTAGTTACCACCCTACCGGCAAAGACGTGCCGCCAAGCGATTTAGCGTTCCGGCATTCCGGTTGAATGTACACTGCCATACCCCTTCCAAGTTAGCCCGCTACCATCTTAGACTTCATCGTCACTTACCATCAGATGAGATCGCAATCAAGGACCGTCTTGTCATCCAATAAAATAAAAAACAAACAAAAAGACCACGTTCTACGAAAATCAATGTCTGCTCATACAAAAGTGGATAAAAGCGTAAAGTTAAATCAAACACGACCATTAATTTGGGGAAAATTGTTTCATTACAAAATGAAATATGAAATCATTATCATCGCATCGGAATTTTTGCAGCTTTTTAATCGCAATTTTATCTGTGCGAATCAATTCATTAAAAGCTGAGATTGTGACGGAATGTCATTATTATGTTCAATGCGATTAATTCCGCTGACAATTTTACCGTAGATATAACTAATAATACCTTATATGAAATTTGACGACCTCCCTGGCGCAGTGGTGTGCGCTGTGGTCTTATAACTGGGAGGTCTCGGGTTCGATTCCCGGCGGGGGCAATTTAGGAATTTATTATTTCTAAATTGTCTCTGGTCTAGTCTGGTGGGAGGCTTTGGCCGTGGCTAGTTACCACCCTACCGTCAAAAACGTGCCGCCAAGCGATTTAGCGTTCCGGCACGATGGCGTGTAGAAACCGATTGGTGTATGGGTTGAATTTACACTGCTATACCCCTTCCGAGTTAGCCCGCTACCATCTTAGACTGCATCGTCACTTACCATCAGGTGAGATCGTAGTCAAGGGCTGTCTTGTCAACGAATAAAAAAAAAATCGTAATAATTAAGTACCGTAGAAATAATATCAACGTAAAAATTCGTTTTACAAAACCGACTTCAAACGCCACTACAAAGTGCATCAATTTTGCCTATAAAAGAAGAGTTCCCTCGATTTCACCAGGATCCCATCACCTTCTCAGATCCTGACCTGATGACAATCGGACCACTTGGGAAGTATTTCAAACAAAAATAATTTTCCAAATCGGTCCAGGCGTCTTCCAGTAATCGAGGAACACACAGGAAAAAAAAACGTTCAAACGAAAGCTATTATGACGTAGGCATGCGTTAAGAAAGGATTTTTGAAAATACAGGGAAACCCCTAAGGGAATAAAATAGGGATTTGAAAAATCGATCTTAACATGAACGAAGCCGTGGGCAATAGCTAGTTTTTTATATGAACGTCACAATTAATAATTTTGAATTTATAGAATTTGTTCGAGTTTAATTAATCCGATATGACATTGCGGTGTTATCAATATAATATCACCCGCATATAATAATGCGTAATTGCGTAAGCTTGCGTGAGTGAATCAGCGATGTAGTGTGTCCGCATCCGATTTCCAGCCTTCATAATTTATTTATGTGTACGTTTTAGATATAAACTAGTTACTACATAATCATTATATTTATTTTATAATACTTTAATAAAATGCGGGATAACGGGATTCTTTGAAACTTCGCTTATAATCCGCAATATATTCATATAATAAATTATAAACGTCAAAGTGTGTATTTTTTAGGCATAGGCCGCACGGGAAACCTCAATCTCACGGGAAATCAGCAATTCTACGCAGACGAAGTCGCGGGCAACAGCTAGTCTATAAATAATCATATATTACAATTTCCTATTAATATTATAAATGCGAAAGTTTGAATGTATCGATGAACGGATGGATATTTGTAACTCAATCACGCCGCAACGCCGAAAATGAATTTTTTGCATGTGTATACTTGAGGACCTGAAGAGTGGCGTATGCTACTTTTTAACCCAGAAAGATAAAGGGTTTTAGAGGGATTTTGAAAACCTAACTCCACGCAAACCAAGTCGCGGACAATAGCAAGAAATGATATATTATTCCAACTGAACAATATTATGTTTACTACCTCACTATGCAGTAGTCATTTTATCAGTATTCAACATTGACTATTCTATATAGCCATTCAAATGGTAAATACAACTTAATCTAGTGACGGCCCCAAAACCGATATTTAATAATATATGACTTATGCATATTAAAGAGTTATAGATGCGTTAAATTATTTCAATTTACTCGCAGCGTACCGTTTTGCGAATATAAAACGGGCAGAAAATTAAAACTGTGTCAACTCACTGGCATTTAATGGCTTTCCGGATCAACTACTGATATGCAGTTATGAACTGTAATTAAATCACATTATTTTATGTTGGGAGGAAATTTTATAGCTTGTGGGTGGTGATATGGTATGACAATCTTATGGAAGACTAGCTTTTGGTCGTGGCTTCGCCTACGTTAAGTCCGATTTTTCAATTGTACCACCTTATGGGTTGAATTTCCAAAGTTATAAATAAGATTTAATTCGATTGAATACCATCAATACTTATCTAAAATACTATATATAATAATATAATGTAAATTAATAAATCTTATACTAACCCTACTGATTGAATTCAGCTAGTCGATTGCGGAAAAACTGCATCAATCATTAATAGCTACAGTCTCAATCATGGCGAATCAGAGACCATTGCGATCGTTACACTGATGCAATCGTTTTTACGGAATCTACATGCTGGTAGATGTAGTTTGAAGTATTAGTATAAGCTGATATTCCAAAGTATAGCACCCATTACAACACTAGTTTACTATACATTGCGCCAAGGTAGGTACGTAGGTTCTAAAGTTTTGAGTCGTTAAAAGTTATTTGAAACTTTACCTCACCGAGATAAAGGCGTAACTTTTTCCAAAACTAAATTATTTTAAAACAATACTGCATGAAAGACATCAAATGAAAATCCAAAAAGATTGGATAGTTTTTTGGTTTATACTATTTAAAAAAATTTATACCCTCCGGGAATTAAGAGGCGTGCCTATCAGGAGCCTAGGTGGGAGCGATCAGCTTTCGCTCACACTTATACAGATACGACACACACACAACCATGAGCCACGCGCCCTCGTGAATTACAAGAACTATAATAACCATCTACATTATAAGATAATTTGTAGATAAACTTACTGATCTAGACCATTTAGACCACCGTTCCACCTACAATCCCAGTGTACGGAGATAATGGAACTAAATAGCCCAAATGTTTCAGCAAAATGCTTGAATTTGTCGCGCTGGAAAGCGCTCTGTAGTGAATGTATTTACTACCTTCCATTAATGAACAAGTGTGTATTTCTAAATGAAAATTTTAATTTTACGACCTCGTCCACATGGAATTAAGTTTTTAAGATCGCGCGGAAACCCTCTCTTTTTCCAGGATAAAAGGAAGCCTGTGTCACTCTCCAAATCCTTAACTGTATGTTAAAAATCATATCGAGGAGTTACTTTATTTCTGTGCGATTGAAGGATAATCTAATAAGGCAAAGACAATTTCAAAGCAAAGATATTTTGCATATCATTGAGGACCAAATTAGACGGTTCACTGTTCATCGTTCATTTTTGCGATGACCGCACGTGCACGATACCAGTGAACCTTCCGTCGCGGAGGCAAAATCGCCTGTGAACGGTGAACGGTCGGTGTTAATACGGTTCACTTTCGATGACTCATCGGTGAAGCCTCGAAAATAAAAGCAAAAATCTCGAAAAATTACCCGTCTAATTTGGCCTTAAGAATTGGAACTTTTTAAATTAGGTACTTACATATCAAAAATCTGCGGCCGATCTGAGAGGTTCAAACCTACATCTCTCGGGAATCGTGCTCTGAGTGTGCTGACCAGTGTGGTTAGTTTAAGTTTTGATAGTATACTTCATCGAATCTTCGATTTCGAGCTTCTTCATACATCTACAGCCAGCGCCCCAAGCGGCGAGCGGCGGAACTAAAAGTGATCGAGTGTTTCCGAGTATGAGCTTACACGTTACGGACGTGTGACGTCACCATCGAGAAATAAACACGTCTTCGAACAAAGATACGGAAAGTATTGCTATTTGGCAGTATGAGTTACATGTTTGACATCTCACAACCCGAAAATGACGTCATTTTCGAGTTGTGACACGATACGATACTCGAATTGCAACTCACCGAAAATATTCCGTGAGAGCTTGGTGATATACGAACGAAATGTTGAAAAATAATTAATTTGAAGAGTTCTAGGACCCACGAAGACGTGAATAATGATCACAGAGGCTGTGAAAGCTAACCGCCGGGAAGAGGAGGAGAGAAGTTTGACTTAGAGGCGTTAATAGTGTTGTGCTTCTCGGACAAAGTGTAGGGCACCAGAAGACGAAAAAAATCACCTATGCGATGGACCCATCAAATAAAGTCTACGATGGGCGGTCAATTGCACAAGTGTACGAGGCTGTCGGCCAGAAGGGAGAAGTGGCGAAAGCTCGTGAGGCGATTCACATCTGCCGCTAAAGACGTCACTTCGTTGATGACCACCACCTCTCTGGCCAGAGTGTCACGAAGACGAAAAGAATCTCAGATGAAGCATTTTGTGCAAAAACTCCCAACGGATCCCGAGAAGTGCTTATTCAATGGAATAACATAGTTTTTTATTTAAATAAACTTTACAAAGTGATTTAGAATCGTCAAGAGAATCTAGCACTATCTCTAACTCTCACAACCTAATAGGTTCACAAAAGGTATCACTGGTGAGTGGTGACGAAGATAAGTACCTAAGCCGTAGCCAGTTCCGTTGAGTAACTATATAAATCGCTCAGCCAGTTCATTCAGGATTAATCAGGATAGTTCCACAGATTAATAAATTGTTACTTACTTATTACAATAATAATAATTAATAATTCCTCAGTGCCTGAAGATACATGGTCCCTAACTATGGGCCTCACAAGAAGCCTCAGGGTTATTCAGCGGGCGATGGAGAGAGCTATGCTCGGAGTATCCCTGGGAGATCGAATCAAAAATGAGGAGATCCGTAAAAGAGCCAAAGTCGCCGACATAGCTCAGCGAAACGAATCTAAAGTGGAAATGGGCGGAGCACATAGTTCGAAGAGCTGATGGTCGATGGGGTCCCTAGGAGCTGGAGTGGCGACCCCGCACCGGGGAGCGCAGTGTTGGCGGACCCCCCACTAGGTGAACCGACGATATCAATCGAGTCGCAGGGAGCCGCTGGATTCAGGTGGCGCAAGACCGAAACCCGTGGAAGTCCATGCAAGAGACCTTTGTCCAGCTGTGGACGTCTGTCGGTTGATAAAGAAGAAAAATGCAGGTTGCACCATGTTACTTATTACAGGATCACTATAGACCAATA
Organism: Hipparchia semele; assembly: GCA_933228805.2. NCBI lineage: Eukaryota > Metazoa > Arthropoda > Insecta > Lepidoptera > Nymphalidae > Hipparchia > Hipparchia semele. The sequence continues at coordinate 6,659,178 of OW121718.1, forward strand.
TAAGCTGTCACCTAATACCAAGTATGCAGGTGCTAGGTGGAGCTCGAATCATACTTAAATATTATCAAGATTTTCATAAAAAGATAGGTAGGTTATATATGTATAAGACAATAATTACCAAACCAAATGTAAAAATAAATATAATCTTTATTGTTTCAATTTTCATTTTAACTGCCCAATTCTGTCCTAAAATGTATAATTTATAGCATACCTACTTAGCTTATTTATCTATTAAAAAGAAATAATATATTTGAAACACTAGCTGAAGCCCGCGACTTCGTTCGCATTTTTAATCCCGCCGGGAACTCTTATTTTCCGGGATAAAAAGTAGCCTATGTGTTATCCAGACTAATCTATTTCTGTGCTAAATTTCAGCCAAATCGGTTCAGCCGTTGCGGCGTGATTGAGTAACAAACATCCATCCATAATTTCGCATTTACATTATTAGCAGGATTCTCTGTAATAAACATGTTAGTACTAATATACTAACATGATTGACTAATGTCAATGTAATAAATAATTAAATCATATGTTGTATTCACTAAGTAGATATAGGGTCTTGACTTCATTCATATGGATTTATATAGTTTTTAGGAACCTTTCTTGTATGAAAAGTAGCCTAGTACTAGTAGAAACTTTCATATAATACTTATAGATAGTCTGCATTAGCAATTAAACTGTATAGCATCCATACTTTTCTTGCAGTGCATCTGCCAAAACAGCATTATCAAAATCGGTTCAGCCTTTTGACCTTTTTTAACCATGACCAACAGGCACAAAAATTTAAACTTAAATGTTTAAGACAGTTTATTTATTATAGATAGACTGCCATTTCAAAATAAATGCCTTTGTTCAGCATCAATTTACCTGTATAATATAATTAAGTAGACTTTGTATGTAGGTATAGATTAAAATAACTTGAATGTACATATAAATGAATAGAAATGGTTTGTAAATAAATTTATTTATTTATTCATGTAGTAATTAGTATAAATATAAAACAAGAATGGGTCTATTACAGAATATAAATAATTTATTTTATTTATTAAGCAACCATAACAAATTACATTAGATTCTCTGACATGAATTCTCAAAGTAAAAATTACATTCCATCCCATTATAACGCTGGATACTTGCACTAAAATGATTATAAAGTAGGTATAGGTAGGAATGTGCTGTGCCCCTGAGTGGTATAACAAGCAGTGAAGATGCAGAAGACCTGGTGACTGCTCTGCTTTTTCCAGCCTAAGGGCCTAAGGGCTATTCCAGCCTAAGAGCTGAATAGAGAGATACAAATGTATACCCATTCTTCTGGTATAATAGTGTAAGTAGGTACTATAGGCACTAGTTGCGCAGGTTATACTGGAAAAAAAGAAAAAATCATATCCCATAAGCTATTTAATCATTAGTAACTAGCTGATACCAGCAACTTCATCCGTGAGGATTTAGTTTTTCAAATCTCACAGAACTATGATTTTCCAGGATAAAAAGTTTAGCCTTTGTCACTCTCCAGGTCCTCAACTGTACACATGCAAAAATTACATCAATCCGTAGCTCTTTTGCAGCGTAATTGAAGGACAAATCAACAAACAATAATAACACTTTCACAATTATAAAAAAATTAGTAGGGTACGGAGAATGACATCACAATATATCAAAACAACATAACATTGTTCTTTAGTGTAGGAAATCTTAATATTTTATAGGTCTAATAATAAAATTAAGTAAGTATGCTTACTTCAACAAATAAAATAGTTTATTTTCTTTACCACACATTCTTTAAACCAGTCATTTCTCAACACAGGATGTGTTGAGCTACACAACTAGACAGCCGTGGGTCAGAGTCACAGAATCAAACGAAGTTTAGGGTCTCCTCTCGAAATGAGAGGATTAGGTCATAAAATAGTACAATTACATACCTATTAGTTTACAAGATGATGCTTGATTTTAATTTTTCCATTCCAATTCAGTTGGTCTGTTTGCGTAAGCCTAGACAGTTTTAAACCAGCTAGGGTTATGAAGTTACTTGGTGGACAGTAGATACTGGATTAGTGCGAAAATAATTGGTGGCGAATTTTGAATTCAAACACAAACTGTTTACAAACACCACTTACAAAACTATTACAAACTCGTCAGACCAGAGTATTATGTTCCTTGATTACAAATTACCACTAAATATATATAACATTTTTCGGTTTTGTATTCCGTTATCTTAAAGAACTTTTTGTTGATATTTAGGGAGCCACAGACACTTAAATCTGTTTGTGGTTTAATGACTTAGGTCATAGATTAAGTAGGTAGGTATCCTCTAGAAAGTGGGCACGCTGTGAAAGACAATAAATTGTGACTGTGTCTCATTCCATCTTGTTTGACTTTTCTATACTGCATCTCTTTCGTGTGGTAGTTAAAAGGAAATATCAAAGTCTATGATACTTCTCTAGGTACTTACGGCGCAGTCATAAACATCACAGACTTTGTTCTGCTTTGACTGTAGGCTGGGTTTACACTATCAATATATTTACTGTACCTATTGACACTAAAATTGGTGTGTAATTATATAATATTAGCGGTATTAATGCGGTCTTGAAGAACATGCAGATTTTTTCATCCACATCGGTAATATCAGTAGTGCTAACGTTGTGCATCATTTAGGCACCCATTGTTTTACCTAACGGCTTCATTTTCTATCACTCTTTAATCAAAAGAATAATATTATTGCCAAACAAAACAATATCACTATCAATCAGTTACAATCTAGTATTGTTAATAATATTGATAGTGTACACTGTACTTACATCAACTCTTAGGTCTTATGTCAAATTACCATAGACAACCATACCATAGATTGTATGATGTACTGACACTTCCCAGCATATATATAGTCTATGCTGCCACTGTGATGCCGTCAATGACGTCACAAAACGATGCAAAAAATGTCAAATTGGATAAGATGGCAGCGTATACCTGTCTCGCTTTTTCTGCAAATGTGTAAGAGAGACAACAAATGTCAGGCTTTTGACCTTCGTATTGTCGAATAGTTTACTCATTATGCCTGCTTGACAGACTCGTGGTACCAAACTGACATAAACTATTCACGCAGTGAGTAGTTTGTGAGGAAACTTTACGGAGCTCGAAATTGTAGTAAAAAATCTTAAACTAACCACACAGATTACACTACGGCCAAGTCGAACTACACGTCAGCAACGAAATTAGTGAAATATATCTACTTTTCCAATCAGTTTTTTGCAACTATTAGCGACATCTAGTAGCGACATTACATTTGTCGATCGACTTTAAAAAATTAGTAAGGATTGCCCAGCTTACCTGCAATTTTTGTATGTAACACTAGATGATGTCTAAAACTTCATCCTCGTAGGTTAAGATTTTTAAGCTATTGTATAGCTTCTATCGCGAGCCAGCGTGGAGACCGAATCCAGAAATTCCGTAACGAAAATAACCTGACACGGGACTCCTCTACGGTAAGCCGCTAGATGGCGCATTTTTTATCTTTAAAAATGCTTTGCAATAGCTTTACCGCGGCAGTCCCCGAGTGCCACACATCTTTTTTTTTAAATTCCCACGGGAGCTCTTTAATTTTCCGGGATAAAATCAGCCAAATAGGTTCATTCCTTGTACCGTGAAGGATAACAAACATCCATCCAACCATCCTCACATACTTTCGCATTAATAATGTTGGTGGAAAGGAGACTAGTAGGAAAGTAGGATTTGCCATATATCGTGTGAAAACTAGAGAGTATTTCGAATTATCACGAGAACTTTTATCACCATCGAATGAAAATTAATAACCCTAGGCAATGGCTGGCCCAGTAACTTTAACGAGCGACGACCCCGTTTGTCTTGATCTACGCCTGAGAGATAAAATAATGGTTTTATGACCAGCTAGAAGTTGAAGTTTAATTTACTTAAGTAGTTTTTAAGAAGTAAAACTAACATTAGTTAAACATTTATGTTTTACTGGTATTAAATCATTGGCAGATCGTCCGTCTTCAATCCAAATATCAAAATATTATCTTTACTTGCAAAGCATATACCTAATCCTTACTAATATTATAAATGCGAAAGTATGTTTGTTTGTTGGTTTGTCCTTCAATCACGCTGCAACAGAGCTACGGATGACGTGATTTTGTGCATGTGTATAGTTGGGGACCTGGACTTTTGATCCCGCAAAATCAAAGAGTTCCCATGGGATTTTAAACTAAATCCACGCGGATGAAGTCGCGGGTATCAGCTAGTTTTTTATTTATATTAAATTATGCTGGCAACAAATTCTTTCAGTATGTATATGTAGCAATGATACCCACCTACGCAATAAGTTACAAAATACCTTATCTATACTAATATTATAAAGCTGAAGAGTTTGTTTGTTTGAACGCGTTAATCTCAGGAACTACTGGTTCGAATTGAAAAATTCTTTTTGTGTTGGATAGTCCATTTATCGAGGAAGGCTTTAGGCTATATAACATCACGCTGCGACCAATAGGAGCGAAGCATCAATGAAATGTTGCAAAAAAGGGGAAAATTATCCATATTTAAAATATAATATTCTTTTAAAAACTTCTTAATGCGATCATAATAACAGAAATTGAAGCGGACGAAGTCGCGAGCAACAGCTAGTTAAGAAATAAGTAGAAACATTTAATAGGTAGGTATATTATATCTTGGAGGTATCCAAAATAACATTATACCACCTATTCACACCTATTGCCATAAGGTAGGACAAGTTTAATCAAAATTTATCACTGTACGCGTTTCGTATTTGGTTGGAACTGTATCCGATTACGCATTCCAATTATTCAGTATTTCACGCCCATCGACGCCTATAATTACATTCTGATAGAATTGCATTAAATCCAACGCGTTCGTTTACTAATTTCCAATGATTAGCCTTAATTCAGTGCGGTTTTTAATGTGACTATCAATTACAAGCCGAATAAAGCTGTTTCAATTATGGTGCGACTACGAAATACTTAAGGAGGGGGGAGGGAGGGCACGATGGTGAGTAGAAACCGATTAGGGGTATAGGTTGAATGAACACTGGCATTCCCCTTCCAAGTTAGCCCGCTACCATCTTAGACTATCTTCTCGTCAAATAAAAAAAAACAGAAATGAGTCTAGGGCCTTAAATAATTAAAAGAACAATAGAAAAGAATCTGTAATATAAAGTGAACGACGCAATAAAGCCAAGCATTTTTAAACACTTGCGTGTCAACACGTTGCAGTTTTGGTAAGATAAAGAAACAACGTGGATTTTCCACAATGCGGAGATGAGTCGCGGGCCTTAAACAATTAAAAGAAAAGCCTGTAATATAAAGTGTTTTCAATTAAACTTGGAATCCGCTAAGCAACGGTTCCGTGCGGGTTTGTAACGTCAGGCGTGCCGGCTACGTGAGAGAATCTGGGGTATTGTTTTAAACTGCAATGCTTCCGACCGTGTAGACAGCCATTAAAGTGCAACAATTTGCCTGATCATGTACAGAGGAGTTAGTTTTATGGGTGCATTTGTGGAACTGGTGTGAACCTGCAACTTTACGATGTGTGATGAACAACAACAACACTAAACTTAACTAATGAACCCTTATTAATATTATAAACTAGCTTTACCCCGCGGCTTCGCTTACGTTAAGTTTGATTATTCCAACCCCTATTTTATCCCTTTAGGGGTTGAATTTTCAAAAATCCTTTCTTAGCGGACACCTACGTTATATTAGCTATCTACATGCGAAATTTCAGCCTGATCCATCCAGTGGTTTCAGCTGTGCGTTGATAGATCAGTCAGTCAGTCAGTCAGTCAGTCAGTCAGTCACCTTAGCCTTTTATATATTTAGATGAGAAAGTGTGTTTGTTTATTGGTTTGTTTGTTGGTTTGTCCTTCAATCACGCCGCAACAGAGCGACGAATCAACGTGATTTTTTGCATGCGTATGTTCGTAGTTGAAGACCTTGAGAGTGATATAGGCTACTTTTAGGCTTAAAGCCTCAATAGCCCAACGGCTAAAGCCAACTCAAAACTGACTACTCTCTAAACTCTAAGGTCGTAGGTTCGAATCCCACCCGCTGCACTATTGTCGTACCCACTCCTAGCACAAGCTTTTCGCTTATTTGGAGGGGAGAGGAGAATATAAGTCAAGTTCAGCTTAGCTAATATTCTTTTTAAAAAAACTTTTATCCCGGAAAATCGAAGAGATCCTGCGGGATTTTTAAAAACTACATCTACGCGGACGAAGTCGCAGGATTGAGACAGCGACGACAGTAGAAGAGATTTTACAAAAATAAGATAAGCACGTAAATGACGTTCTCTATCTATATATATAAAATTCAAAGTCCTGACTGACTGACTGACTGACTGACTGAGATATCAACGCACAGCCTAAAGTACTGAAGTTAGAAACTTGAAATTTTTACAGTTGGTTCCTTTTATGACGTAGGCGCACACTAAGAAAGGATTATTCGAAATTCCACCCCTAAGGGGTTCAAATAGGGGATGGAAGTTTATATGAAACTCCGTCATTTTTCAAGCTGTTTCCATCAAAGTTGGTATTTGAGCTTTCAGTTAAAAATAAAAAAGTACGTGTGTCACAGTTTCTGAAAATTCCACCCCAAAATCGAATTCCACGCGGACGAAGTCGCGGGGCCAAAAGCTAGTATTACATAAATCACCGATGTGCCATTTAAGCCCTTTTAAACGAATATTGGAAATTCGTGTATATCTTCAGTGTACCCGCATTAATTTATTCAGCGTTAGGAAGATGTAATGAATGTCTTCAAAGACGAAGCGCGCTAAGACGTACCGGTTGGGTTATTAAGATTTTCATCGCACTGGCTAAGAAACGCGTTTCGTTACACCCTCCAAGCATTTAAAAGGCCTCAAACTGAGAATTCATTTGAAATAAACAGAAACTATATTTCGAGAAATATACAACGTGTATTGAAACTCCGAAAGATTCAGGCAGCGCAAGACCAAGTCCTGTGGAAGTCCATGCAAGAGGCTTTGTCCAGTAGTGAACGTCTATCGGTTGACAAAAAAGAAGAAAAAGAACCTTTATCAAACCTTTAGCCACAATTATTGTAAGTAGGTATCTACTTGTGCCGCAATTCTTATTCAATTTGTAAACCTACAGCAGAAAATTTTAAGATTGGTAGAGTTAATGGAAAAGGTGTGTCAAAAGTTTCTAACAAGTAATAAAAGCGATTGTTTAGGAAAACAAACTTGTAATGTAAAAATACAGTTTAATTTTTATTTACTTAAATGTTTGTTTTAGATAAACACGAAGGCGCACCTAGGAAAAACACCACAAACATTATTTTTTTGATAACGCTTTGGCCCGCGACTTCGCCCGCGTAGAATTAAGTTTACAAAAATCCCACGGGAATCCTCTCTTAAAGGAGTTAAAGGTATTCGAGGGCACACTCTAAATCTTCAACTATATCAATACAAAAAAAATCACATCACAATCCTTGACGTGTAGCCCTTGTGTTGATGTAGCCCTTCGCTGCAATCTCACCTGATGGTAGGTGACGATGCAGTCTAAGATGGTAGCGGGCTAGCTTGGAAGGGGTATGGCAGTTACTCATACCCCTAATCGCTTTCTACACGCAATCGTGCCGGAACGTTAAATCGCTTGGCTGCACGTCTTTGACGGTAGGGCGCTTACTAGCCACGGCCAAAGCCTGCCAACAGACCAGACCAGAGACAATTCAGAAATAATAAATTCCCAAATTGTCCCCGAAGGGAATCGAACCCGAGACTTCCCAGTTAATACCATAGCGCTCACCACTGCGCTTGATTGAAAGACAAACGAACAAACATAAACAAACACACTTTCGCATTTATATTATTATAGTAAGGATACGAGTAGATACCTACATATTGTTATTAAGTTATTATTGTAAAGGCTCATGGAAACTTTAATTTCCTACAAGAGTGCTTCTTTTATACGTATACCGTACGTAAAGTAAAATCTATTCCAATTTTATGAAAATGTTACCCTTACATTCCGCATAGCGCTCGTTTCAATTTGAAATTTTTAATTAGAAATATTTTAGGAACTTCACCAAATGAAATCGAAGCTTTATTCAAATACTTATTTTCAAACCATTTTGAAATTTATTTTTGGAGGAATTTCAAAGTTTTTATTACTTTTGTATGAGTATACTACAGCATAAAGAGTTAATTGAAGACCATAATAATTAACTTAACTTATTATGAGAAATATTATGAGAAATTTCAAATATCTAGAAAATATTATGTCTAACAACTTGCCATTGCAATGCAAACTTGCAATTGGAATGGATTGGATGAAAATGGATGAAATGTGTAAATTAGTCAATTTGCTAATTTATTCGTGTAAATAATCAGCCTACATAATATGTTTTAAACAAAAACATCTACTGCATCGCCTTCTAACCTGTACCCAACTTAACCATACCTGACGGTTTAGGATCTGTAAAAAATCGGTCACGTAGTTTATAAGAAAATAATTAAAGACGTAGATAACAAATCTACAATCAAACAAAATATCAAGCAATCAAACAAAATACCCAACGCCGCGTTCCCTGATTTACCGGAGATAAATCCAAAATTTTCCTCAGACAATTTAGAGTAGTATTTCCTTAAACAAAACATGAATTCTTTACATCGTATCAAATCAGACAATTTCTCAACTCACAAAAGTCGTCTGCTACAGCAAAATCCGCGAAAGAATTTTACAAATAAATATAATATTGTTAGAAGTAAAAGAGGGCTGTCGGCTACGATATTGTAGTTCATGCATTCGCGGGGAGCAGGCATTTTTTGTTAATAGTATTATGTTCGCAGAACCGTTACAAAAGTAATGGTTAAAATAAATTGTGCTTATATAGCTCTTGCATATCACGAGGGTGCGTGAGCTTTACTTGTGGTTACTTCGTGCGTAAGTGTGCGTGCCTGACAGGAGCCTAGGTGGGGGTGGGTGGTTAGGGTCAGCAAGCTCTCGCTCACACTTATACGACACACACACAACCATGAGCCACGTGCCCTCGTGAATTGCAAGAACTATACCAAACATGACCATAGTACTAATACTATGCTTTAGTATGTTTATACGCTTTAGTTTGTTAGAATAGCACTGTCGTCTTAAAGAGGCTAAATAGCGACGCAAATATTGTGGTTACCCAGAGAGTGTTTTTAAACGAGCAAATTTTCTGGCGTAGCACACTTATTTACTTCTCATTGATTTTATTGTCTACTTATAACTAAATAAGTAGATAACAAATATATTTTGTTGAACGTGAATGTGTGAAGAAAGTGAGAGTTCGTTCAGCCGTAATCAATCTGGAAAAACCTTGATTGAGGGCGCTACTGCATATAGGCGGCGCAAGAGCGAGGCTTGAGGAAGTCCATGCAAGAGACTTTTGTCCAGCAGTGGATGTTTATCGATAGATAATAAAGAAGAAACCTTGATGACGTCCGTTTCTTAAAATAGCTAGCCTATATTTTGTAATATAGTAAACTATTACAATTCGACAGCAACAAAAAAATAATACAAAAATAAATTCCTCTGTCTTTATTAAGTAAGAATAACATAGAAGCAGCAGGATGTAACAGGATAATTAATTAACAAACAAGGCCCTTCGACTGGAATTCCTTTGACTTATTAGTCTTATTACAGAAATGAATTGAGACGTACGACCCTGAACCAAGTTTTGGGAAAAATAAATTATTAGTACTAGCTAACCTATTTCATTTAAGATATCTAAAAAAATTAATTTTCTTAAAGTAGTTATATTTGTATAAAAATCTTTCTATTACAAACGTCGATATTTTATTAAATTGTAATCGTTTGTCTCTTTATAAAATTGCATGGAACACACAAAAACTACTAGACTAATTGGAGTTAAACTTTGTGAACTTAAATACTGCTCCAGCTTTAATCAAAATAGAGCCACTAAAACCTGAAGCATACTTGATATGAATTGACGTAGGGTTAAACTAAAGTTAGCTAATTTTAACCTATTTACTTCTTCGTTTTTGGATAAAACTATGAGTATTATCTATTTTTTGGATAAAACTGCGAGTATAACTTATTTTGTGGATAAAACTGTGAGAATATTGGACTGAGCGAAGCGAGGTCTCCGAGTCTACTTGAGTGAACGTTATACTACTTTAAGTACTTTACTAACATTGGTCTAATAATAAGTTACTTAAGTTTTAACCATTGAATATAAATTTATTAAATATAGTCTTTGTTCAATTTGTTAAGATACGAACTACACCCATGTGTAGTAAGTTAATCAAAAAGTATAGCAAAAAGAAAATATGACAAAAAAAGTCATATTCAGTACCGAACTAGAACAGTCTCCTTGTCGGAGGAAAAAAGGGAGGAACACATTAAAAAAAAAATTATTATTATTTATTTTTTATTGCGTCTAATGTTAAAAGTTAATGGAATATAATAAGTCGACCAACAAAATTTATTTTTTGGCATCAAAACCTAGCTTCTAATTTAATAACTCAGCAACGGGAAAATGATGAAGCTTCTAATATACTAACTCGGCTTCTTCACAATGGCCACAAAATATTCCAAAGAAAGCATCAAATAAAGAGCCACTATTTTTATTATTGTCCACTGCCACTGCACGATTTGGTGCGAGTGAGATGGATACGACTGGCCATTTGCACGATTTCGTTGGTGCGAGTGAGACGGATGCGACTGGCAATTTGCACGATCTCGTTGGTTATGGCTATTTGCACCAATCAGAGAGCGCCATTCAAAACATGCATTTGTTTTTTTTGTTGTTCTGTTGTTAGTGTGTTAATATTGCAATTATTTTTGTATAATTTTTTCTTTAAACTAAAGTTAGGTTAGGTTAGGGTTATACATGAACATTCAGGTGCCCGGCCGAAGGCCGGGCACTTAGGTTCTGTTGGGATCGTAATCCTACTTAAACCTAAAAAAATGTTGAAAAAAATTTTGATTTTTTTTTTCAAAAATGTTATAATGTTATGTGTAGGTATTTATCTTGAGTTAAATTTAAAAACAATAATTTTTTTAATTTTATCAAAAAAAAAACGTTTTTTTATTTAGTTAGAAACATTTTTTTATTTCATTTTTCTCACAAAAAAAAAATTAAAAATGTGGTTGAAGATTTGGTGTATTATTTGATGCTAATATTTAAGTATTTTAGGAGTTCACGGTTTGAAGCTAAGTTATAAATATAGATGCTAAAATTATATTTTTTAGAGGCTCACTAGTTGAAGCTGACTTAGTAATTTAGAAGCCAATAATGGTATTAAATAGAAGCTCGTTTAATTACATGCCAAAGTTAATTATTTCAATATATATAATTAAAACTATTTTTTGGGAATCATGGGATAATTTCACCTTACTCACTTTCAAGGTAAGCTGGAAGAAATTTCTTTTTTTTTAGAGATAAGCTTCACCTATGTCTACTTCTTCTAATATGTGTTATCTTGAAAATTCTATATGTACATGAAAAATAAAAATAAATAAATAAATAAAATAAATACCGCGAGGTCTCAATTCGGGGCGAACCACTAGTCTATTTTTCCTCAACTGTTTTATAAGATCGCAGTAAACGTTGAAAAGAAATACCTACCTAACGTAGCAAAGCTCTTACGACGTTCTTAAGTTGGCCGATGCTCCGTGGACCACCGGCATCTCCCAACAGTGGGTCTACGGGGAATCTGCATTTCCCCGTAGATTCCCACGTTAGGGTAGCTTAATTTTGGGTTTATATGTTTTTTCAGTAGTCCTTTGAAGATAGGCAGTGATCGTGCAATAGTACCTATTAAATTTAACTTAAAGATCAAATAACGTTTCTCACCACAAAGAGGGTAACGTTCCCTTATTACGATCTGACACTCACCTGCAACTATAGTGAGAAGTGCGAACGTGGAAACCAACGGTAGTCCCCCTGTTTCCATGGCAACGGCTCTCGTTCGCCTCCGAACTTCCCCAGCCATAATGTCAACAGACATCTGATATCCAAAATCCAGCCGAATCTTACATTTCGCTCGTTAAAACACCTTTTATATTATTAAAAATTAATCTTCTTCAACACATATTTATTGGAGTTCACTAGATATAAGCCAATCTTAGCTTTGTAGTCTTAAGTGTCACATATACTTCTCTTTGTTTGTATCATATTATGAGCAATTTTTATTTATCTTCTAGTTATTATTTAACGTGTCTAATGTTTTATAAAGACTTATAATTATTGTCATAATTCAGTGCTTCTTTCTTCTTTAAATCTGAAACAACATAACAAGTGTTCGTTATTGAGGTATCTCTTTAAATCATCTATCTACTTAAGAATATCTTATTTATATGCTTAAAAATACCGCGAGATCCCTATGTCACTCTCCAGATCCTCAACTTTATCCATGGAAAAAATCACGTCGAACCGATGCTTGACAGGATTAACCTGGGTTATGAGCTATTGACTAAATTTTATCCCGGAAAATTAAAGAGTTCCCGCTGCGCTGGTAGCATGGGCAGAAGATAAAAGTTTTATCCCCCGATTTTATCCACTGACAGGGGATAAAATTATCTTTTCCCTATGCTAAAGCATGGCGACAGAGGAGAAGGCGATGTATATTTCTATAAGTATATCCACTGAGTGTTATTTCCACCGCTGTGCCCAAGCTCGACGGGTGGATAAAGCTAAGCGAGGGGATAAACGTTTTATCCTTTTCCCGGGGATAAAATTTCTCCCGCCCATGCTACCAGTGCAGGAATTAAAAACTTTATTCTACGCAGACGATGTCGTGGGCATTGTCTAGTATATCTATGGTAATGGATGGGTACCTACTGCTAAAATCATAGCCCTTTTGGATTTTTGGAGTCTGGTAAAAATAGAACGTAGAAGAAATTATTATTGCCATATTGCAGTTGCTCTTTGATTTGAAACAATAAAACGAGTTTTCAAGACAGCCTTCAGTACACTCCGAGCCAAATGTTCTCTCTTCGTTTTACAACTATTGTTTGAACGCTGGTTTTCATTTATTACTGAGACTTTTTTATTGACCTGGAGCAATCATAATATTCTTGGCCTAGAGACACAATTATTTAGATTGCATCTTGGCTTCATATTCTAGGTTCTACAAATAAGTAAGTATTATGCTTTAAATAGCTTGGCGCTTCATTATTTTGATTAATAGGGCCTTACTAAAAAGACAAGTCCATAAAATTGGGTTTAAAAAATAGGATATTGGCGATGTTACGTCCTATACTAATATTATAAATGAAAAGTTTTTTTTTATTTTAATGTTTTATTATAAGATTTTGTTTCTTAGTTTAATTGTTTTAATTTTAATTGTTTTAATTTAGAATTAAGTTTAGTATTTTTGTATTTTAGTTTTAATTTAATTAAGTTTTACAATATTATGTAATAAATATAATATGTATTAAGTATAATAAAGATTAAAATTCTAATGAAAAGTTTGTGAAGATGGATGGATGGATGTCATTCCTTCACGTTACAAAGAATGAACCGATTATACCCGGAGCTTACAACTTGTATTTTATTTTTTGACCGATTGATTTTCTGTTTTCACCAATATTATTCTTATATGTAACATATTTTTATGCTAATTAAATTTTGATTAGAATTATCATTAATGCTATTATTGTATTCCTATAAACATCCAGATTTTGACAACTGCAGTCAAATACCCAAGAATCAAGCTCATAATCTTATTCCTTTTATTCCAACCGTGATATTAACATTCAAAATTTCCCTCATAATTTATTATGGTTGTGCAAGGCACATTTTAAATACGTACGTCTACGCACACAGTAGTTTTTTATTACACCAGTTTCCGCGGCGTAGCGTGAGCAAACTGAGATAAAACAGAAATGATTGCCGCTCTGTCGGTATATTGTTTTAAGTGTTTTGTTCCATTGCAAACCTTCTGTGCCGATGTGTACCTACGTATTAAACTATAAATGCCGATCCGTTGGACGTACGCCCCGAGTTTAAATGCGTATCTGTAATATGCATAACGAATGCACGGCCCGGTAAGTTGCATAATTAATATCAGCTTTTTGTAGATATTAAAACTTGTATTGTTAATATTATGCTACTTTTTATTGAACTATGCATTTTCATTAAACATAATATTGCAGCTAACTTAACTGTATAAGTTATTGACTAGACTTAATTCGAACCAGTTTTGCGCTATGTCTTTACCGGTGAGGTGTTTACTAGCCACGACCGAAGCTGGTGGGAGACCAGACGACACCGAGAAAATTAAAAAAAAAACTTATATTTCAGAATTGCCGCTGCTGGCAAACAAACCCGGGACCTCTTACTTATGAGATCAAAATGCAACGCTCACCACATCGTCGTCGCCCGTAGGAGAGGTTGTCAAAAATCGAAAAGAGAATTCAAAAAGTAAGTAGGTACTCGTAGTTCTAATGTTGTTTATGAGAATGTTAGGTAGGTATATATTTTACGTGTATTTTCTCTACTTATTATTATTAGATCACTATATCATATTATAAATGCAAAAGTGAGTTATTTAATTGGTTTTTTGAATTGTCCTTTAATCATACACGATTTTATGGTCCTAGCTTTTTATCCCGGAAAAAGTGTTTCACGCGGTCGAACTATAGGCTAATATTTAAACATGTTGTCATCCTATATTCATACGAATATAATTTCATTTCATTTCTCGTAGGTATAAATTGTATGAGCGGCTCCGTAGGAGGCGTGCGACGGCGCTGAGCGCTGACACACTCGTAAAGTGCGGATAAGTATCGTTTGCGGCGAGGCATATAATAGTTTACAGGGGGCGGTCGCCGGTCGGGTCTATCAATTGGAACACGCTCTCGTGTGTCGGCGACGTCTTTGGCGTACGGCATCGCGACAATAAACAATACAAACAACCCGGCCCTGCGTTTGACACCAGCCAGTTCGAAGTGGATTAGAGCGCTCTACAGGGAGTTCGGCAGCATTTAGGGAGCGTAATAGCCTGCCGCCGTGACCTGTTTTACTTGCGACAAATAGAGATTTACGGGATTGCCTCCCGGGGATTTTCGTTGGGAGCCCGTTCTTTCCTAATAAAATTGAATGGCATTTACTTTGCGGTTACTTTATACGAAACCGTTCGCCGAAGTCCTCTCGCAGAAGTGCCAGTAATTCAATTTGTAAACTTTTATACATTCGGAATCGTATTGTCAGCCGATCCTGCACTCATTCTAGAAAAGTGTCCAACAAACTTTCGAATGATTTAATTTCCCTTGAATTATGCGTGGGGGAAAATATAATTCTCGCGCAAAAATGAAATATCATCACGAATTTTAATGAGAATGATGAGTCAAAATGCTTTCATTCGGTTACACTTGCATGGTGACTAAGTAGATACCGATGAGAAGTATGAAATTAAAATCTGAATTAAAACAAAATTAAAAATTAAAAGCTAAATATAAAATATCATCCAAACCACTGGAAAGAGGAAAGTGCCCAAAACGATGCATTACCTCGCTGAATGGCCAAAATTTTATTGTTGGCCAAGATAAAGGTGGGCTCTATGAGACGGGATGACAGTCCTTAAAAATATATCCCTTTTTTAAGGATCTATCCTTATTTGAAGTCATGATAAGACGTGAGATTAGGACAAACATCGATTATTTCCAAAAATATTGCGAATGTCATACCAACGATCCAAAACCAAATCCGAGATTAAGTCCAACCTACTCATCCCTTGAATTGTTATACATTCATAAAATGGGTATTAACCCTTAATATTAGGGACGGTATCTCCTTTAAGACACTTCGCAGCTTAATAATTTTACATTTGTATACAAAGACGCAGTGCTCGGTTATCTCACGAGTGCCACACACCGATACGAGTCTAACCAGCCCTCAGCCACTCGTTCCATTGTCATATTTACATTGAATATGTTCAAAGCAGAATTAAGATTAAGCTAGGAATGGAACTATTCAAATCACCATTTACACAAAGTTCGTCAAGGGATTACATATCCTCCTTCATATTCATATTTGATTGCGATTCCGTTATTTTGTGATAAACCAGCTCGTACTATTATTTGATGGCAATTCCTTCCGCAATGAATCCTTTTGTCGAATATTTCTATTCATGATAATTAAGTGTTTAATTTTCCGTTTTGGATTTAGCACATTTCCACTTTTTAATACAAGTAAAAAACTACTTAATAAGTAATAGTTTATTTTTATCTTTTCTTTATGCCTTTGTCTATTATGAGTGTTTTATTTATTTGTAATTTTAAAGTTATAATGTATATTGAATTTATTAGATTTATCTAAATTTATTTCATTTTCTTGTGACAAGAAATCGCTTGCACCACTTTGCGCGGTTATTTATTATCTCATGTCCAATTTTCATTTTGTTTATTTGCGTGGAAAACTTTGATTCAGCACATAAGTAGTTGGTACGCTCCGTATGGTAATCTCAAAGTAAATCCAACGAAATAAAGAAGAAAAACAAGAAAATCTCACTGAGTTGAAGCAGGGTGGTTGAAGCAGAAGGTAATGTAGTATATTCGCCAATCTTATACTAAAATATTAATACAAATAAAGTTTCTAAGTTATAAAAGACCTATTTGACTTTATGTTTTTGATCACAGAAAAATTCTGTGATCGAAGTTTGGGAATAAAAAAATTAAAATTGGAATAGTCATAGGTTTAGTAGGCGTGAGCGTTTATATAAAGGTAATGTTTACATATGAACATATGTTTGCAAGCTTTTGTCCGCGGCTTCGCTTGCATTAAGTTCGATTTTTCAAACTCCTATTTTACTTTTTTTTAGGTTGAATATTCAAAAATCCTTTCTTAGTGGATACCTACGTCGAAATAGCTATATGTATGCAACCCGAACAGTTCACTGGTTTGAGCTGTGCGTTGATAGATCAGTCAGTCAGTCACCTTCTCCTTTTATATATCCTTTTATATATTTAGATAAAAATACTACCGCTCCTAGTCATCATCATCATCATCATCATCAACTTATGGACGTCCACTGCTGGACATAAGTCTCTTGCATGGACCTCCACAGACCTCGGTCTTGCGCCGCCTGAATCCAGCGACTCCCTGCGACTCGTTTGATGTCGTCGGTCCACCTAGTGGGGGGTCTGCCAACACTGCGCTTCCCGATGCGGGGTCGCCACTCCAGCACCTTGGGACCCCAACGACCATCAGCTCTTCGAACTATGTGCCCCGCCCATTTCCACTTCAGTTTCGCGACTCGCTGAGCTATGTCGGTGACTTTGGTATATAAAGTTTTTGTGTTAATAATAAAGTGCTATTAAAATAAAGGCATACCTAAGACTTAAGACGTAGTGTGTACATGTACTAACATCGTCAGGTCAAACTTTGATATACCGGGAAAAGTAATAAAGCCTCCACCCGGAAATTAAAAAATATCCAAAGAAATAACGATTGGGACATAAATCCCGCCCTGGCAGGAGGCCAAAGTAACGTAATAGTCAAAAGAAGTACTCTAGACACTTTATTTGGCTTAAAAAAGTTCCTCCCTCACCCACTTCAGTTCCCCGAACTTGAAATGAGATAGAGGCTTAAAACTCGAAACTTGTCTTACGAGCAAATGCTTGTTTCATAGAAAGACATGTTATTAAACGACCGAAATAGGATTTCTCCCCATTAGTTTCTTCGGTCTGAAACTTTCAATGATGTGCTACACTACACCTAGGTACTGTGGTGTTTATTAACTATTACTCATTTGTTACTAGTTGATACCCGCGGCTTCGCTCGCGTGGATTTAGTTTTTAAAAATTCCGCGGGAACTCTTTCATTTTCCGGGATAAAAAGCCTATGTTACTCTCCCGGCCCTCAACTATACCCATGCAAAAAATCACGTCGATCACGTTGCTTTTTTGCGACGTGATTGAAGGACAAACCAACAAACAAACACAACTTTCGCATTTATAATATTAGTAAGAAAATAAGGATAGTAACTGATATTAAGGACGTTTGTTAATTGTTAACTTTTCTAACTTTCCTTCTTAGAACGAACCTACCTAAAGTGTTTACCGTACCGTTACGATTTTATACTTTCGTCATTTTAATCATAGATGAGCGTTATGTTTGTTGGTAGGTACTATAGATACCAGAAAACTAAAACACTTAAGTTACGACAGTGTTAATAGAGCTAATCTACAAGAACATTTAAAGCCACGTCATTATAATAAACAATTGCATTTAAACTTAGCTCTTCAAGTTATTATCCTGAAACATTAAAAACCTTTTCATAGAATTAATTGCGATGCCATGTCCAACCTTTGCACCCCCCAGCCCACTTTGTCTTGATTCGTAATTAAAAAGTTAAATTGTCCGGTTAATAGCACAATGTGGCGAATGACACCCACGAATTAGGCCTTTTTCTGATGGTTCCTAGTGTAAGTTTTTTTTTTTTTTTCAAAACAAGACTTGACTTCGATCTCACCTGATGGTAAGTGACGATGCAGTCTAAGATGGTAGCGGGCTAACTTGGAAGGGGTATGGCAGTGTACATTCAACCCATACCTCGAATCGGTTTCTACACGCCATATAGTCAGTCAAAGTATTGAAGGTGAAAAAAGTATTGAAATCGAATCGAAGCTTTAGGGGTTGCAATTCTGCACTTATTTGTGAGCGGCCTTATACATAATAGCCGGGAAAATACAAGTTCTTTTTGCCATCACGAACCTAGTAAATCACAATAAGTAATTAGCTTATCTTTTCCCGTCACGCGGGCTGAAAATAAAGGGGAGAAAGTTCACGTTTTTCCTCAAGGCGGTACTAATCTTGAATTAATTTGATAGATAAAGCGAAGAACCTGGGATCAAAGAACTTACTGGCTAAGCAGTCTATATTTTAGTAGCTGTGCTAGCTTCATACATATTTTATCCATCGAATGAGAAGAGGTTCGACATGTGCATATTATACTTAATACTTTAACTGCCTCGTTGGTCTAGTGGTTAGTAAGTTCAATGAGGTACCGGGTTCGCTTCCCGGGTCGGGCCAAAAAATGTATTGGGTTTTTCCGTGAAATTCTCAGTAGGTACTAGCCTGGAGTTAAGAAGTTGGCGGTGAGTCGTGAGTCGTAGACATAGAGAGCACGTAAAGCCAGTCCTGCGCCTGATCTCTCTCCGGTCGTGTCGGATTTTCCGAAAAATTATATGGACTTTTTTAACAAAATACCAACGTTATTATCTAATAACTAATCTTCAGGTTAAAGATAGATAGTATATAGCGACCGGGCATATCTACAGCTCTCAAGTTTTCAGGTAAAAACCGTAAAATTTCAACCACTATCAGCTATCGCAAACAGTGACGGACTTGAAGAGTTCTCAATTAATTAGATTCATTGCGGTGAGAAGTTCGCTCGTTAACCAACAATTCCCCAATTTACCATTGAATCCCTTCACCAAACTTTTATATAAAGAGCCGCCCTGTCACTTGCATACGAAAATTTATTAAAAAATCGCAAAAATTCTTATAAAACTAGTTTGCTTTGAAGCTGAAGCAAACCTTAAGCCTCATGATAATAATATATAGACTAGCGCTTGACTACGATCTCACCTGACGGTAAGTGAAGATGCACCCTAAGATAGTGCGCGCTTGCCTATAAGATGCCTATTCACACTTGATTTAAAGATAGGTACCCAAGTTATAGTAAGAAGGTAAAACGAATAGTTAGAAGGGCATTCCAAAGTTTTTAGGAACGAGGAAGCGAAACGCTTAGTGTGAGATCGCAGAATTTTTACAACGTAGCGATGCAGATTCATGTTATGTATGCTGTTCGGTGATAGAAAGGCGATGGTGGAACCCAATTGAGTAGTTCTTGAATAGTTCTTGAGCACATTCCGAAATATATCTTGTAGAGTACCGACAGACAAGCCACCAGTCAAGGACTAACTTGTCATCGTATAAAAATGATTGACACGATGACAAGATAGTCCTTGACTGGTGACAGTGATTTGTCACCGATGAGCAGGTACTTGGCAAATCCGTCCCATAAATGGCTGCAATACTTCATGCACGATCGAAATTGCACTTGATACAGAGTAAGAAGCTGTTCCGCCTCATACTTAGTGTATAGCTTGTGTTAGGAGGATACGACAACAGTGCGACGGGTGTAGCGTTGCCAGGCGTCCGGATAAAGCCGGACACAGTCAGGCTTTTTGGTTGAGTGTCCGGCCAAATTAGACGGTGTCCGGCCTATCCGACTTTTGCTAGACTTTTTAAGTTTAACCATTTTTTTACATATTTGTCATGTGTTGGTTTCCGCTCCGCTCGCCTCATCTTGTATCGCTACGCTTGCGCAAACGAGCTTTGAAAAAAATTGCCATTTTGTGCTAGGTCTAAAAAATAAAGGTGTCCGGCCTTTGTACCCAAATGTCCGGCTAAACTGGCTGGCCTGTCCGACTTTTCGGTTTGAAGACCTGGCAACCCTAGACGGGTGGGGTTTGAACCTTCCTCCAACCTTTTGATTTTCAGTCTGCGCTTTAACCGTTGCGATATTGAGTTTTTTGAGAAGTTTATGCAGATATAACCAGTGGCGGACATAATGTGGGCGCTGCTGTGCTTAATTGCCTTTTTTGTTAAGTGCGCAATACAACAGCCATACGAGTACAATAGCGCAATAAATAACGTTAGTTCACTGTTCGGTCACGACGCTTCTCTTTTTGAACAGATTCAAAGACGCAGCGTTTACACTCATGTGTTTTGTATGGTGATAAGCTTTGTACAGATTATAATATATTTTACTCCTTTTTTTTATATATGTCGCAATCCCTATTGTTGATGGTCTTGACCCCTTTTCATTAAATTCACGAATCCTCTTGGGCTAATAATGCGATAGTATCCTAAATTAGTATTAAATTACAAATTTTATTAGTTTATAAACGGGATCGACGCGCAACGGCTAAGCAACTCCTAATGTCGGTCGGTTTACCAGTTACCGACTTGAGTCAATATATCATACTAGTAGGGCGCGTGGGTGCGCGGCTCGCTAAAGCGAACCGCGGTTTTTCTGTCCACCAAGTAGACCTTCGGGTCTTGATCATCTTTTTCCAAGGAAGCACTCTTCCATCTTTTATAGTCTCTTAAATAAACACCGACGAAATTTGTATGGCCGCCATCTTGGATCTGCCATTTCGGAGGTTTTTTTCAGCTCTCTGCCAATTGGATGAGGTTTCGAGTGACTTTTGTTGGAACACCCTCCACCTATCTTCAATATCCTGACCGTGCTCCTCACCCGTCTCCGAAATCCTCAATCCTCAGCTCCCTCCATATTTTTCATCCAAATAAATTTTTGTCCTCTATACGAAATCATCAGAAATTTCGGGAAGGAACCTATCAAAGTCTTGCATACATTTTATATGAAAAAAATAAATTCCGCCATCTTGATTTTTTTTCTATTCATCAAGTAGACCTGCGAGTCTTGATCATCTTTTTCCAAGAAACCACTCTTCCATCTCTTATAGTCTCCGAGATAGGCATACCGACGAAATCTGTATGGCCGCCATCTTGAATCCGCCATTTTGAATTTTTTTTCAGCTCCCTGCCAATTGGATGAGGTTTCGAATGACTTTTGTTTGAACACTCCCAACCTATCTTCGATATCCTGGCCGTGCTCCTCACCCGTCTCCGAAATCCTCAACCATCAGCTCTCTCCATATTTTTGCTCGGTACAAATTTTGGTCCTCTCTACGAAACCATCAGAAATTTTGAAAAGGAACCGTATTAAAGTCTTGTATATATTTTGTATGGAAAAAAATAAATTCCGCCATCTTGAATTTTTTTTCTATTCATCAAGTAGACCTTCGAGTCTTGATCATCCTTTTCCAAGAAACCACTCTTCCATCTTTTATAGTTTCCGAGATAGACACCGGCGAAATTTGTATGGCCGCCATCTTGAATCCGCCATTTTGGAGTTTTTTTTCGGCTCTCTGCCAATTGAATGAAGTTTCGAGTGACATTTGGTTGAACACCCCCCACCTATCTTCGATACCCTGGCCGGTGCTCCTCACCCGTCTCCGAAATCCTCAATCATCAGCTCTCTTCATATTTTTGTTCCGAATGAATTTTTGTCCTCTATAAGAAACTGTGAGTGAAAAAAAATTTTTCCATACAAAATTTTACAGGAGAGGTGATCAATGAGTCAATCAGTCAGTGAATCAGTGAATCAGCACGAGTAGCTATATATATAGTAATCATTAGGCAATAAAAATACATAAAAGGAAGGTGATCCGCCACTCACTACTTTTGTATAAACCGTGCCTTTAAAGCATTTCTTCAATTAAAGCAATCATCGACAGAATAAAGTCTTCCCGATCAAATATCGAATACAGCGGCCAATCTCAATGGAGAATATTCAAGCGCGCAGAATCTATACTAATATTATAAAGCTGAAGAGTTTGTTTATTTGAACGCGCTAATCTTAGGAACTACTGGTTCGAATTGAAAAATTCTTTTTGTGTTTGATAGTCCATTTATCGAGGAAGGCTTTAGGGTATATAACATCACGCTGCGACCAATAGGAGCGAAGTATCAGTGAAAAATGTTGCAAAAATGGAGAAAATTATCCATATTTAAAATATATTTTTTTTAAACTTCTTAATCGCGATCATAATACCAGAATTTGACGCGGATGAAGTAGCAGGCAACAGCTAGTATATTATAATGCACAAATGGCAGCACAAACGCAGGTACAATCACTATACATCATAGTCCAGTGGGATGGCATTAACACGACTGGAGAGATCAATCGTAGGTCAAAACTCAAACGGTATACCGGTGTGTAACATCTTGCATCGTCAACATCTCAACTCCAGGTTGCTACTGAATTTTTTTTATTATTTTCTAGGCATATTATTTTCTCAACATATTACATATTTTCTTTATTTTTGAACCTGAACCCAGGGCATCACGATCCACTGCTAAACAAGCTAACCAACAAAGCAGTCAAAATCAGAAATTCCAAAGTAAAAATACTAAAGTAAAATGTACGTTGAAAGACAAAACGAAAAACACAACGAAAAAGCCAATGAAGAGGATAATGAAGTCTTTAAATTTTTTGTACTTGAAGCATAGGATACGTTTGTATAAGGGTTCGTCTAGACGACCACAATAGCTCTTTTAGAGCCTAAACAAAGGACACAATGCCAATCGTAAAGTCCATTATGTACAGCAATACACAATGAGGCGGTTTTAATCATACGGAATAATGAATTTTAATCAAAGGTAAACGTTCACAATGACAACGTTATGACCTTTGTTACAATATGACTTATGATTGCTTGTTTAGGTACATAATACTTATTATATTTCGTCGCTTCATTCTTCAGATATATATATAACAAGTAGTCCTTTTACCTTACAGGCAACGTTTCGCACATTTATAAGTAGATAGTTTAAGATTTTTATTTCTTGTAGGTAGGCTCTGTGACAAGACCTCATTCTTTTTCCGTGCGAGGCAACGAGCGCACGCTTCTATACGAAGCTCGAAGTGCTGAGGAAAAATAAAAATATTACAGTGAAAAAATAAAAAATAAAAAATTAAATAAATAAATAAATGAGAAAATCATCGACGCATAATCATGTACTCATCGTCGGATTCCGAAGAAAATGTGGGTAAGCACTTTAACAATACGTTACAGTGTGTGATTCTTTGATGTGCCTAGTAAAGTGTCTAGTAGGCTTTCCTGGGGGTTAACTGCGAGTTAACACGAAGGACAAGCGAGATACTAAAAATCAACCCAATGGTTGAGCGCGTGTGTGATTATTTAATGTGCATAAAGTGTCTAGGAGGCTTTCCTGGGGGTTAACTGCGAGTTAACATGAAGGACAAGCGAGACGCTAAAAATCAACCCAATGGTTGAGCGCGTGTGTGATTATTTGATGTGCATAAAGTGTCTAGTAGGCTTTCCTGCGGGTTAACTGCGAGTTAACAAGCAGGACAAGCGAGACGCTAAAAAATCAACCCAATGGTTGAGCGCGTGTGTGATTATTTGATGTGCATAAAGTGTCTAGTAGGCTTTCCTGCGGGTTAACTGCGAGTTAACAAGCAAGACAAGCGAGACGCTAAAAATCAACCCAATGGTTGAGCGCGTGTGTGATTATTTGATGTGCTTAAAGTGTCTAGTAGGCTTTCCTGCGGGTTAACTGCGAGTTAACAAGCAGGACAAGCGAGACGCTAAAAATCAACCCAATGGTTGAGCGCGTGTGTGATTTTTGATGTGCATAAAGTGTCTAGTAGGCTTTCCTGCGGGTTAACTGCGAGTTAACAAGCAGGACAAGCGAGACGCTAAAAATCAAACCAATGGTCGAGCGCGGGTCGCCCTAACCTAAAATGTAAAGGTCCTACTGGAACCAGTTGATGCCAAGAAAACTAAACACCTGTTTGTTTTCGAATCTTTAATTGTACATTCGTATGACCATCGCGCTCCAAACTTCATTTGCTTTTCGAGCGCGCACGTCCACGCAAATAGTAACATTTTTTAATTTTTAAAATAATATTTCTTCAAGTGCAGTGACAATTAAATACTCTGCAGAGAGCGTAAGTGGCTTGAAAGATAAAACATCATTATTATAAATGGTGTAGTGAAGGTTTGCGTTCATACGAATACCTTAAGAATGTTTTTATTCGTACCCACAAGACGCGGGTAGCAATGATTTCAATGATGCAGAATGACTGCAGATTTCTTTCTAAAAGGCTGCAAAACGCCATTACTGTGAATTGTTTAGTGAAGGTTTGTACTTATTAACTACCTTCTAAAAGATTTTTCTCCATACCCGCCTAACACGAACAGTGATAATATGAAAATCTGGAGTATTGTGTAAATGTATCTGTATAAACGTTTTATAAAGCTTCGAGTCAATACGGGATATTGACCAACAGCAAAATATAACATGATCTAATACAGGATATTAGGCTGTAAATGTTTTTTAGAGCCTCGAGTCAATACGCGATATTGACCGATAGCCAAATATGAAATGATTCCTTTTCGTGGTCTCTGGCGTGTTTGGCGCATTCTACATGTACATGTTATTGGTTGTGAACTCCGTGAATCGCTAACTTTCATCGGAGAAAACCGAAGCATGCGGTGTCGTGACGCCATCACCGTTGTTTACGGCTAAAGCAACTGAATCCAAAGACGTCAGCTGAATTGTCAGACTAAGCGAACTGAAGGGAACCCATCTTTGAAGATGGACCTTTAAAGGAAGGATTAATCCAAATACGTTTGGTAGGATTAATCCAAATACGTTTTGGTTTTGTTGCTCATAGTCGATTTTATTCAAATAATGAATATTTTATCTAATCTAAGACACGTGATAAAAATTATCATGTACATTTTATATTATAAATTATAAAAAAAAAAAAAAAAACAAGAAACTTCACATCTAAACTGATTTCTATGCTTCTTCCTCTTGCTGGGAGAAATAATCGGTTGTTCTTGGAATCATGATGAACGTAATCAACTAATTATCATATAAATTAGGTACTGATTACATTTTAGAAAACGTCCAAATATAAGATTTAATATGGACGATTTGTAATATATTCAAAATTTGGAAAAGTAACGTTTTGTTGGAAGTTTTTGGAATTATAACCTTTTGTTGGCATTAGTTTGGAAATGTCACATTTTCTCATGCAGGAAAATAATAATTTATAGAGGTTTAAAAATAAATTTTAATTATTGTTCTTATTAAATACGAAGACATTTAGTCTCGAATGTCAAAAAATTTTGTACCTACTGCACCTAATTATTTCTCTAAGGAGATTGCTATGGCAATTCATGTTTAAATATTTATATGGGAACACAATTACCAGTTTATTTGATGCAATTAAGTATTGCAAGTGTGAAAGAAAAAAAACAAAAACAAAGAACTGACTTAAGTCAAAAATGGAATTGTGACCTTTTGTTCGCTAACTCCTCAATTGTATTATTAAAATACTTGCAGTATTCATTCTTCAGCTTAGTTTTTTGCTGACAAGTGTGATCATTGCCATATATTTTATTTATTTATTTTTTGCTTAGAACACTATACACACTATGCGTGGCAGTTGTCTACAAAAGCAAAAATTGGTGGAGTACCTACCATACCCAATCTTAAATAATATTTCTCGAAAAATTTAGGTTTAGTGAGGAAAATGTGAAATATTATAATTTATTGCTATTAATATTATAATTTAATTATAATTGCAAAAATATCGATATTCGCTGGGAATTACACTCCATTACATATCCTCGTAGATTTATTGTTATAAGGGTAGGCAAAGCCCGAAAATTGCTTCGTGAGTAAACACAAAATGCAATTAATACTTTCCTACATTTCTTTGAAAAGAAATTCTCTCATAACGCGGATGTTTTTACAATAAAATAAGATATACAGTTTTTTTTCTTTACATTAAAGTCAGTGTAAAGTGATTAAATCAAGCTGTATTCCACGTGTAACCAAGTTCAGTTCTAGTTCCCAAGTTGGTAACTGTGTTTTTTCCTTTTTCGGTTTACGACATTGAATTCAATTTGAAAACTCAAATCAAGAATGTATTAGTTTATTTATAACTTGCCGTGATTATGATAGTACCTAATTGTAAACTGCCCCAAAAAACTATTCCTTCTTAAAAACAATAGTTCGCCCTTTGTGTTGACAGGTCCGCACCATTTTAGCACCTCCAAAGTGGGCCATCCAGGTTATGAGCATTGTATTATAATGTATATTATTATATGTATGTAGAATCTCTTGCGGAATCTTTCCTCTAATTTTAAAGAAATTTTTTACCAGTGTTTTGGCCCGATGGTGAGTGTATTATCTGACAAGGTTTTCACCTGGCAGCGAGTACATCCTTCAGCAAATATTGCAATATCTTGCATCCTTGCCGAATAGTTCCAGTAGGTAAATTTCAATCTTTAAACTATGGGAACTAGTACACGGCGATACCAAACCACATATAAACTAAAAATATATTTGGAATCTAAACCTTTTAAAACATTAGTTGCATACTAAATATTTACATCCGTATGATACCTATTTGAGTTTGTTAAATGATAAACATTCTAGTAAATCAATTATTTAAGCAGAGGTTCCTCATATTAATCACCGTTCAGTTTTTTCCATAATTTGAAATAATTGCCTTATTTCAAATAATGAACGTTAAGGGCCTTCAAAAATATAGATGTTTTCAAAAACAAGCCTATGTTTCCCAAGTGGCGTACGTGGAAATTGAGATTCAAATGTAGTGCTTAATTAATTTGCAAATAGGTATTCTAATATCTAAATAAGAGTATATACTTTGAATGCAATAAGAAGTTGATCATTTTATTGGCCTTGCCCACTTGAAAAAGTGCTAACTGCGTATTATCATTGATTACGATTCCAAATATTAAGTAAGAGATAAATGAACTTAATATCTATTGCCGATGTCATTAAAGCTTCAGATATAGGCTCATGTAAACCATGAACTTTCTTAGTTAATAGCAAATTCCTAGAAAACCGGCAATGCTTTGGTTGTGCTCTGGTGCTACAAATGTTCATGAGCGGCGGTAATCACTTAACATCGGGTGTTCCGCCTGCTCGTTTGCTGGCTAAAAATAAAAAATAATATATATATTTTATAAAACGTTTATGTAGGTACCTAAACGTTTTATTTCCAAAGGATCAGTTGATATCTCACATGAGATTAATCCCATACGTTAGATCCAGCCACGATTGTTTTACCAACATTCCCTTATAAGCTACCTAAGTCAAATTAGGTGACGCTTTCTGTCAAATTCATTTTCACGAACTTTTATAAATCATCTAAAAGTGGAAATGTTTTTGGTTAAGGGCATTGTACTTAGGAACTGCCTACATAAAACGTGAAAACAGGCATTAGATCGTCTGTTAAAACAGCCACAATATAAATTTACTATTAGATAGACTGCTGACTGTCTGATTTTCATTACAGACTATTATTATTATTTTTAGTTAATCTGTTTTAGGATTAATATGATTTATTCAGCTGGACTTATTTTTTCACTTTTACAAAATTTTCCTCTCTAAACATCTACTTGTTATATATATATCTGAAGAATGAAGCGACGAAATATAATATATGATCAAACGAACTTGCAAAGTGAAGTTCGATCGATATTATATGAGTACGCTTCATTCGAAGATATAGACTCCCTCCCACCCGAACCCTTATAAAGAAAATTTTGGTTCTTGTGGTTATAATCTTACTCTAAAGAATGAGGTCTTGTCACAGAGCCTACCTACAAGAAATAAAAATCTTAAACTATCTACTTATAAATGTGCGAAACGTTGCCTGTAAGGTAAAAGGACTACTTGTTATATATATATCTTCGAATGAAGCGTACTCATATAATATCGATCGAACTTCACTTTGCAAGTTCGTTTGATCATATATAATAGAGGAGTCTGTCTAAAACATACTTTTGTAGTAATAAAGAATACTATATTTATGATCCAAACGAAGTCTTTAATTTTTTATTGAAGTGTTAACCTACACTAAGCCTGGAAATACACGTCAGGTTTTTTCATCCGATTGTCTGATCCGGTAGCCTGATCAGGCTACCGGAAGGCATTGAAGCCATTACTTTGTATGAACAGTCAATACACGTCCGATCCGGTGGCCGGATCGGACGTCCGAGTCGGAAACGGGCGCGAGGCGTTTCCGATTTTACTGCCGGTCCGATTGTCTGAAGGCGCGGTCTACATACTTTTAGTATGAGACAAAATAGACATCCGGTTACTCCTTCCGATTTTGCTAGTCAGGGTTCCCAACTTAGGGCTTTTAGACCCAAATTTAGGGCGGAATTTTGCTTATTGGGATTTATTAGGGCCCAAAAACTCTAGCGCTGACACTGTGTGGACGCATCGTTGTGGTTCGAATAATGGGCGAAAATTATGAAAAAAATAAAAAAATAATAATAAAATAAAATAATTCATAATAATACAATTATTTTTATTATGAATTATTTTGGATGTTTTAAATAGAAATGACTCTCAGTAAGTCTTTTCAAATTGATTGGATGAATCCAATAGCGACGTTTTTTCTTCTTTCTCTTTCCTCTCTTTAAAATTTCTGTGGTGGTGTCGTGTGGTGCGGGTTGTTACGTTCCCTCAAATATGGTTGAGCGAAGCAATGGCTGGATCCTGCGTCATGCTCGTGAACGGGTGCCACCAACGGGAATGGGTCTGCTTTTGCCTGCCTGTCTTAACATGCATTGGATTGTTTTGCATTTTTGAAACTTTATTGTGGAAACACTGTATACATAGCATAGTTTTGTTACCTATTGTAAAAAAAATTTTTTTTGAAAAGAGCGACCGCCGAGTTTATTGCTGGCTCTTCTTGGCAGGAACGGCATTCCGAACCAGTGGTAGATTCATTGACGATTCAAAAGTACTTGTAAAAGTTTATTTGAATAAAAAATATTTCTATTTCTATTAACTCGTCATCCATCTTCTTTTCTTCTGCTTTGCTCCAAACGCAAGCACTCGGGATGATAGCTCGGGAACGACTGAGTTCAGAAAAAGCCTGACGGAAAAATCGGATGTGTATCGAGTAAATACGATCCGGTTGCCTGATCAGACAATCGGAAACAAAATCGGACGTCTATTGCCAGGCTTAAAGGAAATAACCTAATAGATTTATAAATACATATCAAAAATCCCGCCGGCCCCGGAATTTTTGATATGTATTTATAAATCTATTAGGTTATTTCCAAACGAAGTCGCCTTTCGGACCTAAATGTATTGAATGCGCGAGAAACATTTTGTGTCATTTGGAACTTGGAAGTATCCCAAAGTCTAATACTATAAATGCGAGAGTGTGTTTGTTTGTTGATTTGTTTTTCAGTCACACAGCAACGGATTGGCCTGATTTGCCGCATAAATGTATATTTAACACGGAAAAACAGTTCAGGCGGATTTTTAAAAACCTAGCTCAACATGGACAAAGTCGTAGACAAAAGCTAGTATAATTAACAATTTAAAAGAAAAATAATATTTTGACAAGTTAGAGAAATGAATTTATCCTTAATATGTTTCAAGCTCGCATACAAAGTTTATTTTTGGCGCATAGGCATTCAATTTTAATTAAAATTACATGGTAAGATAAAATAAAAGATTCAAGATAACTCTTCGTTGTCTGTTACCTTTTGTTGGATTTAAATGAAAGTAATAATATTTGAATATTCTATTGTCTGAGCAAAAGATGAAAATAGAATAAGTAAGTACCTACTTATTTTACTTCATCAATGAAAATAACTAAAACAAAATGTTCTTGATGAGGATTTTTTTATAATAATAATAATAATCTTTATTAGGAAAAACTCAATACAATACATATCGTTAAAATCCTGACCCCTAAACTAGGAAAGCCCGTATCTTAGGAGAATTTAACATAATACACAATATTAACTATGTACCTATTACATTGTATAGGTTGGAGTTCCACTAAGAAACCACAATAACGAAAGCAAAAGTTTCTTTTCAAGACTTTCCAAGACAAGTCTCGGAAAAGTCGTAACAAGGGTTTCAGAGTAAGATCAGCAACGTTGATCTCGGTCGGTGACTGAATGGGTGACCCTCGATGGGTGTCCAAATTTGGCCTTTTCGCTCCGTCCATGCCTGAATAATATAACCTACCTAAGATTCGAAATTTCGTTCTCATTGCGACGCGTCGTATGCAAAAGAATTTGGAAACGCAACGTATTATCTTCTTATTATCTTCAGTTTCATATTAATTTCAGTTTTGCGACTCTCTGAGCTATGTCGGTGACTTTGGCTCACCTACGGATCTCCTCATTTCTAATTTGATCTCGCACGGATACTCCAAGCATAGCTCTCTCCATCGCCCGCTGAGTGATCCTGAGCCTTCTCATGAGGCCCATAGTTAGCGACCAACGTATTTTAGCCCAAGAAAACTCCTACATGTAAAGCGGATAGCAACGCAACGTTTGATTCGTCTTGACAAATACTCTGGTCCTAGATTACATTCAGGGTTTGATGATGTAGCTGCTAAAAGCTTGGTTTTTTTTTTTTTGAAATATTATTTTCAATAGACACATGTTTCATTGCGCTACATTTGAATGTTTCTTAGATCTTTTAAGAAATCTACATACACATTATAATATAACTTATAAAATTTCGCTGGCTGTCTTCAACATACAGAAAATTTATTGTTCTCCGACGTCGCCGTTATTTTTCCACAATTTCCTATCGACAATTTCAGAAAATACATTCTAATCGGTTCTCTGCGGAGCAATATTCTTGAGGGACACATTCTTGTATGGAAATGGGTCGAGCCATAAAAAACATGTAAAATAGGGAAGCTGTCCCGACTTTATGTGAATTCTAATTTGAAATTTTATAAGAATCAATACTTTTATATAGTACCTACTAGCTGATTCCCGCGACTTCGTCTGCGTGAAAAAAGTTTAGAGTGACTTGCTACTATCCGCGAGAAGTTATGTCCTCTATCTCCGATAATATTAAGAGATCCACGAAAATTAGACAAAATATTTCTGATAGTACACAATTTATAAAAAAAAGAATTATCAAATTTGGTATAGATTTGATGAAGTTATGGAGCAAAATCAACAAAAAATTTCATCCCTTTTCCCGGAAAAACCTTATTGTTTCTCAGGATAAAAAGTATCGTATACATATATTGACCCGGAGTATCAGCTACCACTATACCAAATTTCATTCAAATTCTTATCACTACTGGACTCAGGTCTCCTCTTCAATGAAAAGGGTCTACTCATAATATTACCGAAAATGTTATAGAAATTTACTGGCTATAGTAATTTTAACAACCCTCAAAATTACACGTCTCTACACTCAAATAGTAGCTACTTTCCCGTATTTCTAGGTGTAGCTAGACGTATATTAAGGGGGTTTAATATTAGGCCCCCAGTGAAACCCAGACTCGTCCTTTATTTTCTGTTGACACTGTTTGTTCCGAACACAATGGACCTAATCATTGTTCTTACGTTTTGAGAAATCCCGTATCGCGGTTTCGTTCTCGTTATAACATTTTCATTTAAGCCTTTCCTTACTTCATACCTACCTTAAATTATTTACATCTTGTAGGCCAACTTGTGGGTGTTATGAGCAGTCAAGAAGTTTGAAAAGCAGATTTTGCTGAGAAGAGCCAGCAAGAAACTCAGTTACTCTTTTCAAAACAAAAAAATATTACAATAATAGCTAGCACACCCCAGCTTCGTTCGAGTGGAATTTATGATAAAAATTCTTTTCAAAAAACCGACTTCAAACGCCACTACAAAGTATAAAAATAATTTTATTTTGTACACGTTTGTTGAAGTCGGGCGGCTTAAATAGAAACGATGAAACCGATACGCGATGCTCGCCCGATTTCAATAAACGTGTCTCTTATATGTCACCATAAGATAAGCGTCGCGCATCGATTTCATCGTTTCTAGTTAAGCCCGCCCGACTTCAACAAACGTGTACAAAATAAAATTATTTTTATACTTTGTAGTGGCGTTTGAAGTCGGTTTTTTGAAAAGAATTTTTATTTTAAGCTTTTTAGTGTAGCTTGTTCCTGCTCTCTTTCTCCCCTCCCTCCAACGCTACGGTACTAATGTAGTTCTACACTTGGTACCTACAGTACTTATTAACAATACACAAAAGCTAGGACTAGGAGCTCCATGATGTAGTCCATGGTTGGTATCAACAATATCAATTCGAAAGCGTCAATTCGTAATTCCTCCAACTCTGCAGCATCAGGATTGAGGAGCTAGAACTTTGAGCATTATGATGTAGTATATGCTTGGTACCAACAATATCAATTCGTAAACGACAGTTCCTAAATCCTCACAGTTTAGGTAGGCAATACCCCTGCAGCATCAGTATTGAAGAGCGAGGACCTTGAACTCCACGATGTAGAATATGCTTGATACTAACAATATCAATTCGCAAGCGAAAGTTCCTAAATCCTCACAGTTTAAGTGGGCAGTACCCTGCAGCATCAGGATTGAGGAGCTAGAACCTAGACCTCGATGGAGTAGTATATGTTTCTTACATACAATAACAATTCATGATTAGCAGTTCCTAAATCTCTACAATTTTGTGGGCAGTATCCTGCAGCATCAGGATTGAGGAGCTAGAACCTAGTCCTCAATGGTGTAGTATATGCTTATTACATACAATAACATTTCATGATTAGCAGTTCCTACATCCCTATAATTTAGATGGGCAGTACCCTGCAGCATCAGGATTGAAGAGTAGGACCTGGAGCTCTATGATATAGTATATGCTTAGGCCAAGCATACCAATTCGTAAACGACGGTTCCTAAAGTACCATAATGTAGGGGGGAAATACCCCTGCAGCATCAGGCTTGAGGAGTTGAAGGTAAACATTTTTATGGGACCATTTCGCAAGCTTCCTCTATCGATTAAAAAAAAATCTCGTGAATCGGTCCAGAAACCTCGGAGTAATCGGTGGACATACATAGAAAAAAAAAAAAAAAAAAAAAAAAAAAAAAAAAAAAAAAAAAAAAAAAAAAAAGATACCGGCCGAATTGATAACCTCCTCCTTTTTGGAAGTCGATTAAAAATCCGTTCCGATGTTGGTATATTATAAAGATTTATGTGGATATAACTCTGTCACTTTGGTGGAGAGGGTATCTCTCTCATTATCAGCATCATCACTGCCTCACTTTCATTAATCTTTTAACAGGGTGGAAATATTATAGTGCACAAGTGTGTGTGCAAACACAGGTGCACTCTCTATTCCCTAACTTCAGTAGTCTGATGGAACGGAAAATCCGACACAACCGGAAAGAGATCAGGCGCAGGACCGGCAGCTTTACGTGCTCTCCGAGGCACGGGGGTAACTCACTGCCAACTTTCTAGCTCCGGGCTAGTAGGTACTGAGAATTTCTTGACAGAAAAACCTATTACGTTTTACGACTAGGGAATCGAGCCCGGGACCTCATCATCTGCAGTCAAACCTATTAACCACTTGATTTTACTATCAAGATGCTATGGAATGAATAAAGGTACGAATTAAAATTAAAACATTTTCCTATACCAGAACTTGTGGGAATACAGACTACGTTCCGATGTTGGAAAGAAGCTACGGCGCCGTAGGGGGCTCTTACAGGGGCATGTATTGGAAAATATCTATCTTATTATTAACACAAGGAGGAAAATTCACAGCGTCAATACCCGGCCCTTGTATACTTGAAGTTTTATTGGTAAATACCATCTTCACTTTAATCAGGAAAGAATTCCCGCTATTATTACATATCCTGATCTTTTTAATTTCTTTATCATAAAGACAGACAATATGTTTGTTTAAAAATTGTTTTGAGCCTCTAAGGAGACTTGCATTATGTTTCCAAGTTGTACTGAGTTGTACTTCCATTTTTACAATCAAAAATCTAACCTCATCACCAATCAACGGCTCACTACTGAGCGTATATAAGGTACATAGTCCACAATGCTGGCCCAATGCAAATTGGAAGACTTTCAAATTCAAATTCAAAACCCATTTATTTCATGTAGGCCAACTTGTAGTTGACCTACATGAAATAAATGTCCGAACTGGTGGTAGATTTATGACACGTCATAAATCTACCACCAGTTCGGAATGCAGATTCTGCTGAGAAGAGCCGGTAAGAAACTCAGCAGTTGCTCTTTTCAAAAAAAAAATTTTTACAATAGGTAAAAAAACTATGCTATGTATACACATACAGTGCTTCCACAATGAAGCTTCAAAAATGCATACGTAGGTGCACACAATCCAATGCATGTCAAAACGGGCATACAAAGCAGACCCATTCCCGTTGGTGGCACCCGTTCACGAGCATGACGCATGATCCAGTCGTTGCTTCGCTCAACCATATTTGAGGTACTTCACACACCTTTGGAAGAGCTCTCAGGGGTGGAGTTTTCCTCACAATTTTTTCCTTCCGTTATTTATTAATACTTACATTTAATTGCTCAAAGCGCACATAACTCAAATGAAATTAAAAAGTCAAAGCTCCAAAAGTCAAAGCCCGGGATCGAACCCGCGACCTCCCGAATAGAAAATTACAGTCCTATCCACTAGGATATCACTGCTCTGCACCTAAATATAGCCTTAGTGAACGTATTTGCATCACTCGAAGACTCGACCACAGTCGTCAAATTTTAATTAAGTACAACAAGTAGGCTTTTAGGCTGTATTTGCGTTAGTAGGAAGCAGTGGGCCCCAAGCAACACAGCTTGTTACATAGTACACAGTACACACTTGCCGACCAAGTTCAACATCCGAAACATTCCGGGCAAATGCTATAGTCCTGCTTTTAGGCGGGATTTCAAGATTAAATCGAGTTGTTTCCGCATTGTATAGATGTTCGGTAGTGCTGTTTCGTGTTTGCGGTATTTTTTGCAACAAACTCCTATTTACGGCTCCTTTTTCATGTTCCGGAACGAAATTGGCAATACGAAACATTTATGAAATCATTCCGCGGTTGGAAATTCTTTTTTCAGCTATCGTTTGATATGAGAATAGTACACGTCTTTCAGTGCTTTACTCTTGCGATGAAAAATGAATAACTGAGAAAAGCGTAAGCTCCGCAATAGTTACCTATACCCTTTACCTATACTTATTATTCAAAATTGGTCAAAGTAAATAAGTAAATTAACACAGAAGTTTAATTTTCATTTACCCACCATTGAAATTTCTATTAATTTAATTCATTTTTATTATCCTGTTCTCATCTTCGAATCTTCAAGAGTGAGAAGCTGGAATTCCATCTGGACATAAGAAAAATCATATGGACATAAGAAAAAAATATACGAAAGTAAGCTGCTTTAAAGATGTATTTTTTAATCCCAGAATAAACTGCAACGTCTTGCAGAAATAGATCCAATACTCTTACAAGTAAAAAATTACAAACGCAATTGCAGGGACGACGTTATCACTACATACTCGTAGTATAAAACAAAGTCGCTTTCTCTGTCCCTATGTATGCTTAAATCTTTAAAACTACGCAACGGATTTTGATGCGACTTTTTTTAATAGATAGAGTCATTGAAGAGAAGTGATGTATAATAACATCCATTAACAGTGAATGACATAGGCTATATATACATTTTATACCCGTGCGAAGCCGGAGCGGGCCGCTAGTTGCTTATATTCGTAACATAATTAAGAACCTGCCCCGCTCAATACGAAAAACTGCACTAAGATCAGCCCAGTACATTTTCAGAAAATTGATAGCAAAAAACTAATAGACACACAACCTCTAAAGTTTAAATATGCTCGAATACATATACGTATCGTCTGCATTCCGTCAAGAGTAAAAATATTGGACAATATTTTTAATAGTTTCAAACATTAATCTTTATCAACGATCAATATCTGAAACCAGTTCAAGGAAAATTTATGTTCATTTCAGCTTAGTCGGAAATGATCGCTGAATTTGTAAGTCCTAAATACTGTTTTATCAGCTTTTAATACTTCTCTTAAGCCGGATTGCTGATAACGGCTTTCATTAGCAAATTGTGCTTCTTCACTACATAGTATAAAACAAAGTCGCTTTTTCTGTCCCTATTTCCCCTTGGTCGCTTAAATCTTTAAAACTACGCAACGGATTTTGATGCGGTTTTTTTTAATAGATAGAGTGATTTAAGAGGAAGGTTTATATGTATAATAATATCCTTTAAATAGTGGAGAAATACTGTTATTTTTGAGTTTTCTAAAGTGATGTCGTAAATAATTACATTTTTTCCGCTTAGATTGCAAACGCAGGCTGAACCCTACGAGATTTATCAAAATAATGTCCTAAGTATTGTACACATTGAAAAAGTCTACAGAAAACTCCGCGATGGTATATGTCTACCTCTTATGGATATCCCACAATAACGTTTTTTTGTCATTTACTTTTTACGACAAATAATGGCTAATTTTCGAAGCGATTTTAACCAATACAGCATTAATCCTTATCTAATTAAATACCTTAAATACATTGCTGATTTAATATAGATCTATATGGCCCTTTACAGCATATGATTTAAATGAATATTTTCGAAGATATTACAGATTTAAAAATTGCGGGACGTAGCGCTTGCGGTGGTTCTAGCTGGCCGGGGCGGCGGGAGTGTGCCTATAAAATATATTGTCTAACTAGCGGACGCCCGCGACTTCGTCCGCGTTCCTACATCACCACAGTTTAGGTTGTCAGAACCCCTTCAGCATCAGGATTGAGGAGTTGGGTCCTGGAATTTAACGATGTAGTCATTATTTGGTCCCTACAATAACTATTCATAATCAATAGTTTCTAAATCCCCACAGTTTAGGGGAGCAGTACCCCTGCAGCATCAGGATTGAGGAGTTGGAACCCGAACTTTTTATGGGACCATCTCGCAAAGTTTTTATGTCGATTAAAAGAAGATTCACGCAAATCGGTTAAGAAATCAAGCAGACATTGATATGCAGAGGTAGAAAAACACAACTCCTTCTCCTCCTTTTTCGAAAGTCGGTTAAAAAAGTATACGTTGCCCGATAATATCAGCTATCTACCAGTGAAAGTCCCGTCAAAATCGGTCCAGCCGTTCCTGAGATTAGCGGTAACAAACAGACAGACAGACAAGCAGACGGACAGACAGACAGACAAAAATTTTAAAAATTGTTTTCTTGGTATAAGTATCGTATTTACTTTCGTATGCAGTTAGTAAAAAGCTGTTCTTTTGATAGTACAAACAGACACTTCAATTTTATTTTACAAGAAAGCTGTGAACGTTGTATATAAAGACAATCTGTAATATATTAATTGTTGTATAAATAGAATAAATAGGAAAAATGTAAAAATTAAATAAGTAAGAATGTAGTGTATGAATTTAGATATTAAAAAATAGCAGGAAATCTTCATGGTTTAGGGAAAGAAGAATTGTTTTACTCTAAAAACGCGTGCGGGCCACGGGCAGTAATGAATAAATCAAATTGTTTTGATTGATTTTAATCATTTTATCAGTGAATGACATAGGCTATATATTTTACTAGCTTTAACCCGCGGCTTCGCTCACGTTAGGTTCGATTTTTTAACCCCCTATTTAACCCTCTTGGGGTTGAAATTTTCCAAAATCCTTTCTTAGCGGATGTCTACGTCCTAACAGCTACCTGTATGCCAAATTTCAGCTCAATCGGTCCAGTGGTTAGAGCTGTGCGTTGATAGATCAGTCAGTCAGTCAGTCAGTCGGTCAGTCAGTCAGTCACATTTGCCTTTTATATATTTAGAAGATACCCGTGCGAAGCCGGAGCGGGCCGCTAGTAATAATAATAAATGAATGTCGTAAATGGAAACATAAAATTACAAAGAACCTTTTGCAGATATTTAGATAAAAGATTCAGGACCTTTGATCAAAAATGAACTAGATATGCTGGTGGTGGTCAAAAGTATCCGTGAAAAATAAAGCACCACTTGAGTGTTTGTATGAACACATCTCATCAAGATGAGGACTTCGATTAGTTCTTGTAAGTCTGCATCTCAGACAAATTATTGTTGATTTTTTCTTATCTGCAATCTGCATCCTTCCTTATAATACTAATGATAAATCTAAGAGTGTGTATATTGTTGAGAAAATAGGTACATTATGTAGAGTAATTTTGTCGTGATTTGTTAACTCTTCGGCAGATTAATGTGATTCCGTAATCGAAATTTTTATTTTTAAAAATGAAATATCCTATAATTATTTATTTTCCTGTAACATTTTAGGTCCTCGCAGGTTTATTTATAGTTTATAGGAATTACTTCTGTGTATTTTGTATCTATACGACTGAGTATTCATAGTTAGTTGAACTTAAAATGGTATTATAATGTAACGCACATCGTCAGAATGTAGCTCATCAGAGTTTGCACAAGTTCAGAGTTGCAGTAAGTAATTTGTTTGGACTGCAGCCGCTTTTAAGCTCCAGTAACGTCTCTTTGTCTTGCAGAGCAAGCATTTTAATTATGGAGAATTTTAAATATAACTTTGTAGGTACCCGTTTTTTGTGTTTCATAGTGAAATGCCAACAGTCTGATGTAGTGGTCAAATTGACAAGAGGACAATGATTATGGATTATGTCTTGAGCGGCCACAAGGTGCGTTGCACAGCGCAACATAGTTATTTTATTGTGAAAAGTGTCATGTGGTATGCTGTGTGGTATAGGACGGATTTTACGACGGATTTTTTTTTGGACGCCTCAGGCCACAGAAAGCCACAGAAGCACCACTTCAATGCCACAATACGTCCTGTAGCCGTAGCACACCGTATGGCTTACTACGCATTTTTCCATGTAAGAGAACGCAGCGACGCCACAATGCGTCGTATTCATCGCTCGCTCGCGTAAAATCCAGCAGCATCGCGCTACAGCAGAAAGCAGAAGCAAATAACATCTAATACGATCCACCAGGGCCTTGTTCTGCTTCATATATTTATGAAAATGATGCAGGCGGAATTTTGTAATACAATGCGTTGCGGCGCGGACTCACCCTATTTGTAAGAGGCAAGAGCCTTTATATTTAATTTAAATTAGGGCAGACGTCTAATATATTATACTACCTGTTTACTTCAAGTTGGCTGCCAACGACCGTTACAAAATGACGTTATACTGCATCGTTGACAAGAAAATAACAATAATTGTATTTTTTAAATATCTGACAGTGAGTGAAGTCTTCTTTTCTGGCAATGCTTTTCATGGCAATGACATCTTGAATGTTGAAACGTGTGATTTTTAATTTCTTATATTTCTCCTCTTCAAAAAAATCATTAATTAAAGTAATAAATATTCTGCATTATACAAAACCTAGCAAAAGTTACCAAAAACATTTAAAACGTAACAATAACAAAAGATTAAAAAAACTCGGTAGTGACAATGGCGAGTGGTACGTTGCTATCTGTACTAAGGGGTTCTGACTTGAAGTGCGGTGCGGGAAGCGCGACGCGAAGTAGCGGCCAACTTGCATTAAACGGTTAGTATGTATTATCTAACCTGACTCTGTTGAGCCGTAGAACTAGCCCACCACACTTGGTGTTCGTTGACTAACGACAATGGATGGCATGCGACACTCGTCACCACACAACTTCAGGCCGGGGCTTCAGGCTGGAGTCGAGGCTTCAGAACCTCGCTTGGCCGGCTAGTTCAAGGAAATGTTTGCATTTTAGAGGCAATTATAATACCTAGGTCGTGTTCTTCAACGTGACAGCCTGCAAACAATTCCTAGCATTACAACTTCTAGAAGCTGCATCGGACACATTGCTTTCACTTGTTGTGTGAAGTGCAATTATTTTTGAGGAGCTCATCCTTTCTGCGGGCATAACATAATCATTAGTTTTTATTTTTACTCTGTTTATTTAGAGAGAGACAGTCAGCTTCAGATTGTCTTGACTGATAACCGGCTTACGGCGCCAAGCGTCTCACGCACGATTTAAGACGGTTTATACTGTTTTCTGTCACACAGTTCGTGCTACTTTTGGCGATTACTCGCACAAATCTCTGTCTCTCTCTCTTTCACAACAAACAGAGAAAAATGTTAAGGTTAAATGGGAACTGAATATTCCATCGACTATGCTTACGTTATTGTGCTTGAGTTGTAGGTACATTGTTTAAAGCCACTAGTAGACAAGCTTCATTACTTTCTGATCGCACGCTATCACGCGTAAATTTGCGATTATATGCTTTCACCAGCTACGGCACTACTAAAACTCAATGTCGCGTGAACAAACCTATCCTAAGTATAAAGGCGTTCGCAAGTGTTTTGAAGTCTGTCCCAGTCAGCAGATTTAAGCTCTCAAGAGTGACAAATGTTCATAAAATTTACATAAAGGCAGGTTTTCATTGATCCAATGATTGTCGACAGCGATGCTGTGATACAAAGCGTACTATGTACCTAAAAAGTTTACTTGTACTATGAAAGCATGTTACAGACAAACTTTTTCTGCGAGTCCGCCTATATCTGCTACCACTGGTTCAAATAAAATGTCTGTTTAAACGACACTAGACGACTATAACTGTGATTGTTGACAGCCACTGGATCAATAACTACTTTTCCTTGAACACCAGGAAGAAAACATAACCTTTACAAATCCTTCCAATGTTGGTTGGGAGTCACAGTCGCCAGTGAATTTTGCTACTGTCCTAGCATCATACCAGCACTACTCGCATGCTAGCCATGTGTGTATAGACAGCCATTGGATCAATGAAAATCTGCCTTAACATTAAATATGAGACGTCTGTTGAAATAACTTACAAAGTCACATATTATATAATGCCATGAAATTAATCAAATAAATTTTACATTCGCCTCAATAAAATCCTCCAGCGAAGTGTGCGAATAAAAAGTTTGCGATATTAATTCCAGTTTTTCGCATTTTCATGTTTACTGCCTGCTTTAAAATTATTAAAAATCGTATTTACTCGTAACAGTATGAAAACAAAAATTTTTGTTATTTGTTGATTCAATAAAGCACCGACAGAGCAATGGATCGACTTAACTAAGCTTTTATTTAACATGCAATGTAGGTAAGCCTTGCAAGCTGAATTAGAACCACTTCTCGGTGTCCGATTGAGCTAAAATGTTGCATATATATGTAAATCGGATGACAATGCAATATTATTGAAACATGGAGCTGATCTGATGATAGAGACGGAAGATGGCTAGGGAAACTCTGCAATAAAATGCCGTAACTCCATCGAGTTTGGGCTCGTTTGATTCATTTTGATAAGTACTCTGGTCCTAAATGATATCCTCGATAAAGCTCGTTTTTAAAAACAAAATTTTTAATATACACATGTTTTTTCAATGGATACCTCTCGGAGGAAAAAAAATTTTGTGTTTGTTCAAGGGATACCTAGATATATGGATAGTCAAAGATCTAGACTAGGGATGTAAAGCGGTAATATTACTTTCGTAAAATTCGGTAATTTACCATATTTTACGTAAAATATAAATAAATTACGTAAATTACGGTAAAATTGGGTAAAATACGATTTAACTCTTACTAACAAAACTATTGTGACCCACACTTTTGCTTGATTTCGTGGCATAATTTACTAAATGCACGTATAGTGCAGTCAGTCGAAACAATTCAACTGATCGCCGATCGGCTTGCCGAATGCTCACTGTTCAGTCGGAATGGCAACAGCGCAAAACATAAAGGCAAACTGCACTAAACGGCAACGTCGCATCGTGCGAGTCGCGCCGCGCGACTCGCAGTACGTAAGTAT
The DNA here is from genome assembly GCA_933228805.2 of Hipparchia semele. NCBI lineage: Eukaryota > Metazoa > Arthropoda > Insecta > Lepidoptera > Nymphalidae > Hipparchia > Hipparchia semele. Next base: position 6,701,418 of record OW121718.1, read on the forward strand.
GTTTCAACTACACGCTCGTCTCACCCCCCGCAATACTTTTCAGCATACATACGTAGCCGGTAATTTTACCGTAATATATATAAGTTACCGTAAAATATCCGTATTTTACTAGCTTTTTCGGTAAAATTACGTAATTTTGCAACCGTAATCTAGACATGTTGACATCTAGACATTGTGACAGCATACTTTTTATAAGATGTGGGAAAATGAAATCGCAGACGAAAGCTAGTGATAATATAAATAGAACCTACGTATATTTTAATACAATAGAGCTTAATACAATCATAAGAGATTGGTATTATATTTCCGATTCAATATTTCCCTTTGAACTCAATTCAATTTTAGTTCTATCCGATAGTGTTGATGTCTACTTAGCTTTCTTTGAACATTGAAGCTTATCACCAAAGCTTTCTCGAGGATTTTGTTTTAAAAGCTAATGACACGGGCGATTTTCTTTTGTACCTACCTAGCATCTAGATGAGAATCTCTATACTACTATAGAATGAAAATAGTTATTTACCGTTTGGTTGTCAAAATTACTTAAGTATAATGATTTTTGAAAATAAATAAAATGTTACAGATTATATTTTCAAGCTACTGTCCCAACAGTATCTGTGTATTATTACCCAACACAAAAAGATTTTATAATTTATGTTTAAGACTTGTTAAGCTACCAACTAGGTTTTAAATTAGATTGAATACAAAGATGTAAAATCTCTTGTCAGAATTTCAAAGGAAACTTTAAATTCTTTTTTTTGCAGCCTTCCAAAAATAGGTCTCTCGAAAGAATAAGGTCCTTTGTACTCGCTATCTTAATTAAATTGTCTAGCGATATTGTTAGAAAAAGCTAAAAGCAGGATGCCTTTTACAGTTTCTATTAGCAGACGATGTTCTCTTCTATTAAATATAATCTGTCCTTTTGAAAAGATATTGAAAACTAGGACGTGCACATTCTATTGGTCTTCTGTAATAACATTTGTACAATAATTCCCTTGCCCACAAAATAAGTTGCCACTGTACTGAGAGATATTTCTCTAACTATAGTGTTAAAATAATATACTCTGCTTTGTGTCTTCACTCTAGGTCAAGCTATGTGAATTTGAATGGCTTTTTTTTCGCAACCCCACCCAAAAGCTCTCTACATATTCTGCTCTATTCGATGTAGTCAGCATTTTGGAATTGCTATGCTGATTATTATAATTGTTTCAATATATACAATTTTTATAATTTACTGATCCTATAAACTATAAATTGATTCAGAATTCAGTTTCTAACATATTTAAAAAAAAATCATAACGCCACCATATATATGCTTACTACATTTAGCTTATTGTTGCTTAATGATTATTGCTCCTATAGTTATACCGATTAATAATAGTAACACTGCGAAACGCCTAAAAGGCTCTTGCTTGGCTACTAAATCTGGATTCAAATGATAAATTACAGGGGACTGAATTATTTTAGTGCCTATTATTACAGTTATACCTACCAGTAGTCTACTCACTAAGGAATAAATTAATGATGCTAAATTTTCGTCTATATCGAAATAGCAGTAATGAAAATGTATAGTATTTTCTTATATGAGTAGAAAATCATAATAGTATTAGTTACTCGGAACATGTTCTTGCAATTCATGAGCGCGCGTGAGTGCTTACGTCGTGTACATGCACATTGCGCAAGTGTGCGTGCCCGTAGGTGCCTATACAGATACGCTACACACAACCGTGAGCCATACACGCTCGTGAATTGCAAGAACTATACCATAGTATTTGACGACCTCCCTGGCGCAGTGGTGAGCGCTGTGGTCTTATAACTGGGAGGTCTCGGGTTCGATTCCCGGCGGGGGCAGTTTAGGAATTTATAATTTCTAAATTGTCTCTGGTCTGGTCTGGTGGGAGGCTTTGACCGTGGCTAGTTACCACCCTACCGTCAAAGACGTGCCGAAACCGATTAGGGGTATGGGTTGAATTTACACTGCTATACCCCTTCCAAGTTAGCCCGCTACCATCTTAGACTGCATCGTCACTTACCATCAGGTGAGATCGCAGTCAAGGGCTATCTTGTCATCGAATAAAAAAATAAAAAAAATAGTATTCGTGTTATGCCACACGCTGCCAAATGTCACTTGCCACAGATACAATAACCGACCCAATAACCCTATCGGTATCTACTATCTAGATTGCAGACGATACAGTTACTAGATCCAACAAAGTGACTGAGTGATCTACAGAACCAGATTACAGTTCCATGGATTCACTAATTTCAAAACTTTTTTGAACGAAAAATTGAACTTGACTTTTCTTGTAGTATTTACCCCTCTATGCCATTGTCGATATCAAATAAGAAAAATTCAAATGATAAACTGCTAACGACCTAGTATTGCTCCCTATATCTTATCCGGGAGTGTGTATTACTGCTAGGTAATAAACAATATTCAATGGCTCAACGATATTAAACGCAGTAAAAATAAATAAACAGGTAAGAAATTCATCTGACTATATGGTTACATTCCATATTCAAGATTATGTCCTTAGAAAGTGTTTTTTTTTATTTGATGACAAGAGTCCTTGATTGCGATCTCATCTGGTGGTAAGTGATGATGCAGTCTTAGACGGTAGCCGGCTAACTTGGAAGGAGTATGGCAGTATAGATTCAACGCATAGCCCTAATTGGTTTCTACAGGCCATCGTGCCGGAACGTTAAACCGCTTGGTGGCACGTCTTTGACGGTAGGGTGGTAACTAGCCACGGCTAAAGCCTCCCACCAGACCAGACCAGACACAATTCAGAAATTATAAATTTCCCCCGCCGGGAATCGAACCCGAGACCTCCCAGTTATACCACAGCGGTCACCACTGTGCCAGGGAGGTCGTCAAATTGCTTACCAGCTAGATGGACCGACAACATTAGACGAGTCGCTGGAAGTAGCTGGACACAGATGGCACAAGACCGAAACCTGTGGAAGTTTCTACAAGAGACCCGTATCCAGTTGACAAAATAAGAAGAACAGGGTTACACTCTCTTATAACTCAAACATTTAGTAGTGTAAGAAGAAAATGGAAAGCTAAAACATCTCATCCAAAACAGTACGATATTCCATAAAGCATCTTCCATTCACATAGAGGACAGAGGAGGACCTAATAGTAACATGATAACTCTAACTAGAGCATTTCCGCATGTTTCAAAGGTCTACGTAGATACGCTCCATTTCTTTGACCCTTGAGGCCTTTGAGAGACGCGTGGCCTAGTTGGGACAGTATATATCTGTCAAAGTTGAAGCAGCGTTGACTCAAGTCAGTAACTGGATGGAACAATTTTGCTCCCAACATGCCTTGGAGTGTGACTTTTATCCTTTAAGGATGACTAGCTGATAACCGCGACTTCGTACGCGCGGGTTGAGGATTTTTTGGAGTCCCGCGGAAACTCTCTTATTTTCCGGGACAAAAAGTAGCCTATGTGCTATTCCAGTCTATAATCTAACTCTGTGCCTTTCAGCCAAATCGGCTTAGTGGTTGCAACGTAATTGAGTAACAAACATCCACACATCCAAACTTTCGCATTTATAATATCAATAGGATAGTCACTAAACATAAAAGTCGAAATCCCATATTCATAGGTTCGTTTGTGATAGGATCTGGGCTTTGCATTAGTATCTTAAGAAATCTCCTACCATTACACCATTCAAGAGGTCACGACCCCCAGCAGGAATATGATTTAGAGAGAGAGAGAGATAGAGCGAAATTGGGTAAAGAATTTGGGTCAGAATTTCGTACCTGTTTGGGACAAAGTTTATTCTCCCTGGCGTAAAATTATTATAAAATGGAATTTTTGGCCAACCTCACGGACCTACATCAAAAATTGGGTACAGTCACTTGTCGCTTATTTTTTATATCAAACTGTCGCATGGCTGAGTGGAAGGTTTTTGTTGCTCATCGGCACTTCATTCATCTCGACTAAAGCATTGACAGACCTATTGTGACCACGAACAATAAACACCACACGAATTTCTTGCAATAATTGTGTAAAAATTTCAGAAAGAGCGCTTGAGCTTTTTAACAACCTAAATTCTTTTATGAATGACAATTCAATTTTCTGTTATCGATAAAAAAATTCTCTTCACTTCTAGTTATTGGAAATACCAGAATTACAAAGCAGGAAAGTAAAATTTTTTTTTTCTTTTAGTATGGATAGTTTATGATTGCAAAAAGCATTCGACAGCATAATGAGAAGTACGAAAAAAATTGGTCAAAAAAATCAAAACAAAAAAAAATTAGACTTATGTTTACAAACAAAGCAACTTATTTTTAATTTGCGATGGCGATTCCAACTTAATGATGCGTTACGGGGCTGAATCGAATTGCAATTCTTACCTTTGAATTGATGGCGCCTGCACCACCCGCGGTCGGGGCTCGTGACTCGGGGCGCGAGAGAGACAGCGTTCCCAACTTTTTGTCAGCGCCAAGAACACAGCGCGAGCCGCGGGTACCGGCGATTCATTACCAACGAGCGTGGAGGCTGCACGCCGCCCGCGCCCCGCGCCCCGCTTCCCGCATGCGCCGCGGCCCCCTGCCGTCCTGTTGCATCTGACGTCGCCGTCAAAACGTAAACGCTATGAATACGGTTAATCGGCGGAATCTGGCGACAATCGGCCATCGCGAGATTTCGCAGCCTTGAATATTGTGGAGCACACTTGAGTTTGAGTTTGATTAATTTTCTCGCCGCGCCCATACCTACTTTATACTTTACAGACCCGATTTCACCAAACTTTCTGATTCTCGATAATAACTCTACCAAGATTTATTTAAATACTCTCCATATTAACTCTTGACAATAGTAGTGATTTCTAGCTGAGTATAAACGTAAATATCTTGGAAAAGCTATTAACTTACTCTCGAGTAAGACTTACTGCTTGTTGGCGAAATTCTGGCTTATTTCATACTAATATTATAATAACCGGTCAAATGCGAGTCGGACTCACATACTAAGGATTCCGTACCAAAATTCTTGAACTCCACTTACCAGAAAATTTTAACTCTCTACCTATTACGGATCATGAGATACAGCCTGCTGACAGACAGACGGACAGACGGAGAGCGGAGTCTTATTAATAAGGTCCTGTTGATTAACCTTCGAGTCCGGAAAAAAGTAAACATCCGACTTTGTGTCTGTTGCCTTTTCATGGTTGTAACTCAATCGGTTCAGAACAGAGATAGCTTGCATCGTAGACCTCTGAATAAAAGCTCAAAGAATTTTTCAAAATGTTAACGGATTTAGTCCACGCAGGAAAAACCAATATGCTCGAATGGCCATTCTGCACAGGGAAAACACACTGCCCAGCTGGTCGATTGCGGATTCTTTTTTAAGTTGTATCAATTGAGGTCTCAATTTGTTCAATTGATTAATCAACACTCTCAATTGTGGTAATTGGCTTAATTTATGACGTACTTGTTGCAAAAATTAATTTCAGGTAGTTGTGAGAGTGTAGGTATCAACCAATAAAAGAAGTGATTGCGATCGTCACACTTTAGTAACTAATCATTGTTAGACAATCACGCGAAAGGTCGACAGATACCTATACTTCTTTCAATTCAGGAGGGCACGCGGCTCGTGGTTGTGTGTCGTATCTGTATAAGTGTGAGTGAGAGCTTGCTCACGCCTGACCGTTCCCACCTTGGCTCCTGATAGGCACGCACAATCACGCAATGTGCTTTGTGCACGTATACGACGTAACCACAAGTAAAGTTCACGCGCCCTCGTGAATTACAAGAATTATAACTGAAGTGAGTCGTTTGAAACTATTGAACACAGCTGCACAAGATCATGTACTGTGGCAATTCTTACCAAAGACTATGTCCAAATATGTTTGAGACGAAAAAGACGAGGGAACTGAGTGCAAAAGATATATATCTTGTATTTAAATATGTATAAAAATCAATTGCTGCTCGTTAGTCTGGCTAAAACTCAAAAAAGGCTTGACCAATTTGAATATATATTTTTTAATTTTGTTTGCCTAAATACATAGCTGGTTTAAAAACAAAAAAAATTACTGAAAACTCAAAAAAACAACTGAAAACTAAAAAAATCAATCAACGTGATTTTAACCACATAACTATTAATCTTCTATTAGTAGATGAGAAGGTCCACAAATTATATAGTAATAGTTACATTGGAGAGAAACATAGGTTATTTTTTCCTGGAAAATCAAAGAATTCCTGCGGAATTTAAAATCCATTTGTTGCGAGAATCAGCTAGTCTGTTAATTGAATTTCCTGTTGTAGGAAATAGATAAGTAATTTAATTATTCCTAGTAGAATTTGACGAGATCTAAACTGATTACTAAATTGCAACTAGAACGGTAATTGATTCATTACTGATTCAATCATCAGCGAAATGAAACATCGATAAATTGTAATCACCCCTTTGTGTTATATCTGATTTGAAGTTCTATTATATCAATGTAAGCACTATAATTGAATATTCTATCCCAACAGTCTTAATTGGCAGCTTTCGATACGAAGTTAGATCGAATTCCAAATCAGATACATTCAGACTATGCATCCGACAGTAGATATTATTATATTCCGAATTCTGATAACTAGATCTGATATAATCGAATCAGAAAATCTATTAACTTTCAGGCTTTCGTATTTGGTTTATTTTATCCGATTGTAGGAAATACACGGGCGGATCTATTTGGTTTGGTTTACTTACCTAATAGGTGCAGAAAATGCAACGATTCGGTGGGAAAGAAATAAACTTTTTTAAGATTATATCTAGTACACACAATTTGTCAATATTTATCCGATTTAGTTGCTTTTCATGAATATTTGGAAACACGTTTCCCTCACGAGTCAACTTGTGAGGCGCGTTATCATAATGTATATTTTTTTAATATTGATTTGTATAACGTTTTTATAAAATTTAATGTTGTTAGGAGATACAATGCAACGTTCGAAGACACCACGTAGAATTCCCACAAAAAGAATTTCCACGGCATTTAAAAAATGTAAAGTGCGGTTTAACGGTTTATTTCTATATAGGTTTATTTTGGTAAATAGTTCAAAATCATTAGCCATTCTCCGAGTTGAAATGCTTACTTTTTTTAAAATTTTAGTTAAAGTATTAGTTCAATTTTCTCGTAAAGAGATATTCTTTTACAGAATGTAAACATACATAATAATATATTATGTATCATAATATACATAATAAATCACTTAGTACAGATGGCCGATTTCACCAACGCGTTATCCGAGCGTAACTTTGATATTTTGACAGTTTTTGTATCGAAAAGCTGCCAAAATATCAAATTTTACGCTTGGTTAACACTTATTTTAGTTGGTGAAATCGGCCTTAGTGCACTAAAGTTAAAAAAAAATACTTAGTATATTCCCACATTTCTTCTACTGGTAAGTACTTTAAATACGTACTAAAAACTTTAAAATAAAATAGCTAAGCTTAATCGCCATGAACCTTCATCAGAGCAGTACAAGCTAATACTTAATCCTTTGAAACATGTAAGACCTTATTTATAGCTGGGCTAATAGCATCTAACCCAAGACCGAGCTTTACCGAAAATTGAACAGAAAACCATTACGGCAGAAAGATACAAAATACGGGTACAAAATATTGTAAAGTATTTTGTCCTCTTTTATAGTCCCTCAGGCATTAATGTTATAAATATTAAAAAGTTTTATATTTTGTTAGGAGTCCGAAATTTTTCCAGAGGTAATAATATCTAGCCACTAACAACGAATGAAGCAACAACTGAAGAACTTACTAGGGACCCAAGGTTTTGGATTGGCGACCCTGCATCGGAAAGCTCAGTATTGGCAGACCCTTCACTAGGTGGACCGATGATATCAGACGAGTTACAGGGAGCCGCTGAATACAGGCGGCGTAAGCCCACGAACTGTGGAAATCCATGCAATAGACCTTTATCCCGCTGTGAAAATCTATCGGTTTTTATAGAAGAAATACTACGGAAAAGAGCGAAGCCCAACACCATATTATTATCTTTTTGATACAACTAAAATAATAAAGCACTTAATGAGTAGAACTCCTACAAGTACCTACCTAGTTACAAAGAACAAATAAGGCCAAAAGTTGAATGAACTTGTTTGTATAAGACATAAAATGAATTATTTGCATCCACAACTAGACGCAATAAACTTTAAAAGCGACCCAATTACAAAACCTACTAAGGCTGAAATCTATAGACCACACTCCTACTTCGCTCAGACTCAAAACAGTATTAAAACAAGACAGATTTACGTCAGAGCATATTTGTGTCTCATTTTGTTCTCTGTCTCTAATCTGAGCGGAGTGAAAGTGCGGTCTATAGATTTCAGCCTAAGATAAGAATCATGTCCGTAAGTACCTTAGTAGTACATAAGTCCTCATACAAATATTTGACTGTAACTATTGCGTTACTTTGAAACCACATAACAAAACATGGACAAATATTGGTTTCTAATGCATGCCGACAAACTTTGACTTTGATTGGTTAATATTCAAATAATAATAATTATTATCAAACTTCGTTTATAGTACATACAGTTCGTTTATATAGGGAAACTGCTTGGGAGTGATCTGTAATGAGTAATGACTAACCTAAAAAAAGCACAAAAAGATAAAACTAAGACGATATAAACCAGAAAATATATGTAGTATTACCTACCGTAGATTACCGTAGATTGCGATCGTTTTATCGATGCAATCCTTTACAAAGAATCTACACACTGATACCCGAATAAAAATTAGACTACTAGAATTAGGGTGTGGGATCGACCAATAGATAAGCGAGTATAGGATCACTTGCGATAGAATTGGCTGTTTCGAGCAAAATAAGACCAGCATATTCAAAAATGTGAATAACCATTTTTAATTAAACCTAACCAAAACTAGGTGACATATTCATCCGGCAAGAAAGGTTAATCCGAGACGAAAGGCGAGGGACAGAATCCGCGAAGTAGTTAAGGACGCGCTGTCCGTATGTAGTAATCCCGTGAAAGAGTTAGGGCAAGGTGGTTCTCGAGATAATCCTTACATAACTATAACAGCGGAAGTGTTTGTTTGTTGGCTCGTCCTTCAATCACGCTGCAACAGAGCAACGGTCGAAAGTGATTTTTTGCATGGTTATAGTTGAAGACCGGGTGAGTGTCTTAGGCTACTTTTATACCTGCAAATCAAAGATTCCCGTGGGGTATTTGAAAACTAAATCCTCGTGGACGAAGTCGCAGATATCAGCTAGTATAACGTAAATGTTGCTATATTAATTTCATTTCAAAATAAACATTATATTAACCAAGAAATTGGGCGGATGTTGGAATCATAACGATAAGCTCCACTGACTGCCCGGAAAAGAAATAATTTGATAAATAAATGCCCTTGAGCTTTTGACGTCCTTTGAGAGAAGATTTTGAAGATAAAAAAAATGTGGACAGAAGGGGCGCGTTGAAGTTGATACCGCCAAAACCTTCAAAAAGAATCCCTTTGAAGTGTTCTATATTATGAAAATTATTAAGTAAATCCAGTTAAAAGATGAAAAGGGAGTAAAGAAAATACTCACAAATTGCGAAATGCCTTTTAGCTTTCTCTATATTACTGTCCGGTTTCCTCGCATGTGATATAAAGGCGAAAAGCTTATATATTTTTGTAAACATTAAAATATTACTTCTAGGAACTTACTGTTTTTAAAATTACAGATTTTTATAAAGACAGACTGTAATTTAAATCCAGCAAAAGGTACGATCTGTTGAAATAATATAACCTATAAACCGCGTCACATTAAGCCACATCTGAATGGACCATTTATTTTCGTTTTGGCCTCCCGAATTAGATTAACGTTAACGCGACAAGTTAGTCCAGAGATTAAACAGGTAACCCTTCAACCAAATTAGGTCGGATCTGAACCTTCGTCAAAGTCAAGTTAAAAGTCAATCGAATAACCCTTGAACCCACTGGCCTCTTCAAGTTTATATAAAACTAAAAGTATCATTAAAAAGTACGGACCAGTTTACAAAGAGAATCATTAAAATAACGGTTATATTATAGTTGTAAATAACTTTTGAAACTATTGAATCTAAAATTGCAAAAAGAGCATTCATACCGATCTCTCTCGATAGTTCTTTTTTTTTTTTTTTATTCGATGACAAGATAGCCTTTGACTGCGATCTCACCTGCTGGTAAGTGACCATGCAGTCATAGATGGTAGTAGGCTAACTTGGAAGGGATATAGCAGTGTAAATTCAACCCATACCCCTAACCGGTTTCTACACGCCATCGTGCCGGAACGCTAAATCGCTTGGCAGCACGTCTTTGACGGTAGGGTGGTAACTAGCCACGGCCAAAGCCTCCCACCAGAAAAAAGTTTCGTAATAATCACAAAACGGAGTGGTGATACTTATAACTTTGTCTTCCTTTTCGAGGGGCCCGGATTTCGAAGCTATTTAAATATCACTTTTTTTTAATCCGAAATAGTAATAAAAATAGAATATATTCACTCTTGCCTTGAAAGTACTCAAATAATAAGTGACAGGAAACACGGATGCTGGAAGAATGTTCCACACCTTAGCAGTTCTTATTAGAAACGTTGAATTAAAGCATTTCGTTCGAGTAGCTTGGTTTTCTACCACATAAGGATGCCATGCTTTAAGGATGAAGTAAACATTTTGAGGAAACCTGAAACCTGAAAGTGTGTGCAGTCTACCAAACCTGCTCTCGGTCAACTTGATGAAAACCCGTCCCATTCTAAGAGGAAAACCATACCCTGTAGTGGGCCAGCGATGGATTGAGTTGATAGATAATTGACATTATAGCAGATGTAAAAATACGCCAAAAGATCTGCTATACTAATCCTTAGAGAAATCATTCCAACTAATTTCGTTAACGATCAAAGACCAAGCGATTTAGCGTTCCGGCACGATGGTGTGTAGAAACAGATTAGGGGTATGGGTTGAATGTATTCTGCCATACCCCTCCCATGTTAGCCCGCTACCATCTTAGACTGCATCGTCACTTACCATCAGGTGAGACGTACTCAAGGACTATCTTGTCATCTAACAAAAAAGATTATCACAGTTTCACCAAAGGTGTTTTTAACTCTATACAGCTTGAGTATACAAGGTATGGACCTTTGCCTATATACCTTTCAGGTGAATTAGTCGTAAAATTTAACTACGTTAAAAGGGTTCAGGGTGACAGAGGCGGTGAAATCAAACGTAAATAAGCAAATAGGTTCCAAATACATTTGTATCATTGGGTAAACCTACTCCAATGTTAATTACTTTTGCCTACGTGAATGTGTATAAATGATAATGTATTTTTTCTAAATCTGGTCACAGCGTCGTAATCTGTGATTGTTTGCAGTTGTTACTATTACATGGGTACTATAATAGTACCAACTATGGTATGGTAACTATAATAGTACCAACTGCTAACAACCACGGGTTTTGATTCAATTAATTCAGTTTTGAGAAACTATCCTTTCTAAGGTTTACTGTACCTATTAGCTCACTTAATGAGCATTATTACTTACGAGAATATTGATATCAACATATATATATATACAGGATGTCCCACGGCTATGCCACATGGAGGGGAAGTACCTTAAATATTGTAGATGGAACATTTTGCTGAAAGAAGACTTCATTTTAATTTAAAAAACAATTTAAACTGCATTCATAGATTTTTAAATAATTTTCATAGATTTTTAAATAAATTTCATTTTTCTGAACAAAATTTTACATTAAAGGCTAAAATTCATGGTCTTCCTTTTATTTCTCATGCTATGTTATTTAACAAAAAATAATCCTTATGATGAAGCCTTCCGATCGGTATGATAAAGATACAGGTTAATTTTTTTTTTCTCGTATAGCGGGTTCGAGTCCCGGTTCAACCAGGCAATTATTTAAAAATCTATGAATGCAGTTTAAATTGTTTTTTAAATTAAAATGAAGTCTTCTTTCAGCAAAATGTTCCATCTACAATATTTAAGGTACTTCCCCTCCATGTGGCATAGCCGTGGGACACCCTGTATATATACACGTACATCTCATCAAGTAGTAATTTTACCATGGCCGAGTACTGTGTAATTTTCGTGTAATGATAGATTTTCAGTACAAAAACTGTTAGTTAAAACTCATCGGTTCATTCGGGCACTAAAGTCTTATAAGCTCCTAGAATTTGCTACATTATTAGACTGTACTGTAACCTAGTACTCTATTATCATCTAGAATCTCGATTTAGAATCTAGATTTAGCGCTAGGCTGTAAAGTAGCCAGTTCACCGCAAATTAGGTGTTTGCAACGGCTCATGAGCAAAAATTTAATATAAACGCTATCACATAATTTTACGGGGTTGCGACTCGCGGGTTGCCACCGCGTCATTTGAATGGTGATAGGAATAAAGGATACGACGAAGGGACCAATAAAATATGTAGATTTGACTGCGGCCGTATTTTTCTCGGTGTAATCTGCATTATTCAGGCTTTGTCACGAACTTCGACAGTTTAACAGCGTTTATCTCTCGCCTTGCAAATTGAGCTACGACTTTAAGACAAACGGGAATCACTTTCATTACCATAATGGGGCTGCCCGATTCTTTGCTGGTGAACCGACGATAGATTGGAGCTACCGTTTAAGTATAGATTTACTTTTGTTTTTATTGACGGCAGTCACGTTTAGGAGTGCCCTATTTTCATCCAGGTAGATGCTTAGTATTCTAACATTTAATAAATAACATCTTACTACTTACCTAGTATGACATGTTCTCTTTTATTCTGAAGTACTAACTTTACTTAAAAGTAAAATTGTATCTACTCTATAAAAATGTAACTTATACTACCATAATTCCTGATTACCCTACTTGATTAGGTGTGCTAATAGTAAAGTTGAATTGTTTTTTTTGAAATGTCTGAAAAGTTCCGAAAAAAGTCCCGGAGTATTTATGTTCCGTGAAGAGTCTTATCTTCGTAGCGCTCTAAGAAGTTAATTTTGGGCCAACTTGTTAAGCTAGCGTTTGGCCTTGTTAACGCGTCATGGAACCCGACTTTTTTAGTACCTACTTCGTATGTGAACCAAAGTTATGGTCAATAGCTAACAATATTTTTACTTATTTTGTTTAACATAGCAAATATTCTTTACTAGTTTTAACCCGCGGCTTCGCTCACGTTAGGTTCGATTTTTTAACCCCCTATTTAACCCTCTTGGGGTTGAAATTTTCCAAAATCCTTTCTTAGCGGATGTTTACGTCCTAACAGCTACCTGTATGCACAATTTCAGTTCGATCGGTCCAGTGGTTAGAGCTGTGCGTTGATAGATCAGTCATTCAGTCAGTCAGTCACCTTTGCCTTTTATTTATTTAGATAAGCCTTAAGCCTTATTAAGTCTTTATAACATAGCAAATATTCTCTATTTATCTGGTTGAATCTTGAAATTTGGCGTCTCTATGATAATTATAATGATTTTGTATAGGCTGTGCAATCCATACATCCTTTCGTAAAAAATTTAATCTAAAATAAAAAGGAACATTATTCTTAAGTTAGCTTGTTATAGACTATACAGATTATTATAGAATATTACTATATGAAGTATGAAAGGTCTTGAAACGAATCAATAATTCTCTCGGTAGCCAAGGCTTGCCCACTCTATCAGCGATTAGTTATGGTCTAGTGGATATTTGGCCTTTTCGAACATTCGAAATATACATTTCATACGTACCTACATATTAAAGTATTTTCTTATAAGTATTATTCACACAAAATCCAAATACAAGCAAAAATATTCTTTAAACATAAAACCGAAAACATTTACAATTATTAGGTCCTTACCCTTACGAGTATCCTGTTTTATATAAAAAGTCAAAATTTTTTTTTATTCATAGTTAATAATAGATAAATGATAAAAATTCTTTTTAAAAAAACCAACTTCAAACGCCACTACAAAGTATATCAAGCGTGCCTATAAAAGAAGAGTTCCCTTGATTTCTCCAGGATCCCATCATCAGATCCTGACCTGATGAGTGATGACCATAAAACAACAAAGCGGTCTAGGCGTCTTTGAGTAATTGGGACACAGACATTTTAAAAAAAGATTCCGACGAATTTAAAACCTCCTCCTTTATTGAACTCAGTTAAAAATTAACTAAATAGATAAGTCTCAGTGCCGTAAATAGGGCGGTGCCACCGGTGCCCAGGCACAGGGCGTAGGCTCTGGGGGGCGCAAGAATCCCGCTGCGCTCCTATTGCTCGTTTGCCCACATCAGTTCTAGTTCTTTAAAAGAATAGATTTTTCTTCCAAAATATTAATTAGATGATTTTGTCCACCAACACCCAAGGTCCTTGTGCTTTATTTTATCACCCTGAATGAAATAAAGTAGGCCTATACATAGCATTGCTCTAGCTAGGGTACCTATAATATCTAAAAAAAAACAAGGGCGCAGTTATAGAAGCTCGCACAGGGCGCAGTTATAGAAACTCGGACAGGGCGCAGAAAAAGCTACCAGTGCCGTAAAGGCACTGGTAAGTCTTAATTGATCAAAATAATTGACCATCATTGTCGATACACTTTTAATGGAAAATCATTGATGCATTTTTCACCACCTCATCGTTTTTGAAATTTTCTTTTGTAAAATTACCAAAATCCAAACTAAAGAAATGAAAATCAGTTGCAGTCTGGTGAGTACGCTTACGGAGAGTTTCTAGTCGTAACTCTTCCAGTTTTGAGACTCTTGAGATCATCCATGCACATAGAGATTTTTGTAGCAGCTGCTGACATTCGCACAACAGAAACTTAGTATCAAGTTCTTAATAAAAGAAAAGGCAGCACTGGTAAAGTGGCAAAAACATTGAATCTGAGATTTGTCGCAAAAAATGTGACAAGTCATCAAATCTACATATTTTATTAGTCTCCTCGCTCTCCAAGCTCGACCCTCTGCTGTCGGTCGGGTCCAATGGTTCCTAGGGATGTTCTTTATTTTAAAAAAAGTCTATCGATATATCGATCTAGTATTGTATCTTTTGATAGTAAATTAATTAGATTTTCAATGTGTTTTCAGTGACTTCGCTGTCTAAACTAACATAATGTCTACACATACTAGTATTAGTAATTCTGAATTTTTAAATATGTGGACCTCAGAACCGTAGATAGTACCTATATTGTTATTTAATAGTAGGTACATTACTGCAGCGACCAGCAAAAGAAACATTGATGGACACATATTGATGGATGAACGTGTAAATGTGAGCCGAGGCAAAGCCACACATACATAAGTCCATCAATGCCTAGTTGTGGCTTGTATAATACTTTTCTCAATAATGTGCGGAAATTAAAACTAAGTTGTACCCGGGCAGAACTTTTTATTTAAAAATACAATTTAATTTTTAAAATCAATGACGAACAACGAACATCAATAATTTTTCCCGCGTTAAAGTGTTCATTTGTTTTTTTTTTTTTTCAATAAAAAACTTTCTATTTGCAATCCAGTTCGAAAAATTTAAACCTTTGATAAGTTACCTTCTTGGTTGCCATGTTTCTTGTTTGGCCGCTAAGTCACGACAGATATGGATTTTCATACAACTTTTGCCGGCCGCTGCTCGCATGTATTTGGCCAGTACAGCAATTTCGATTTATCTCGAAGAAGGTTGTCAAAATAATGCTCAAAGGAGGTGGGTTGATAAGGCCCAAAATCCGCCCCTCATACACTCGAAAAAAAAAGTTCCAGATTCCGAAAAATTCTAAATGTATTTATATACTTGAAGATATAAACTTTATTTTAATATAAAGTTTAGGTGATAAAAAAAATTGTAAGTTACAGAAAATATTACCCAAAAAGAGAGTGTTTCTTTTACTTTTCTTACATTTTCATACATTTTAGTCGTTTTTTCAGCTTTGATTTAATATTTTAGAATGAGGCGCTCCATGAACCAAAATAAATTAATACTCATATAAAAGCTTATAAAAAGGAGCATCATTATCAGTTACGTTTACCATGGTTCATGGAGCGCCTCATTCTAAAATATTAAATCAAAGCTTAAAAAACGACTAAAATGTATGAAAATGTAAGAAAAGTAAAAGAAACACTCTCTTTTTGGGTAATATTTTCTGTAACTTACAATTTTTTTTATCACCTAAACTTTATATTAAAATAAAGTTTATATCATCAAGTATATAAATACATTTACAATTTGTCGAAATCTGGAACTTTTTTTTTCGAGTGTATGAGGGGCGGATTTTGTTGCCTTATCAACCCACCTCCTTTCTAAGTACGTTTGAGTAAAATAAGATTTGTCGATAGTTCACACGTCCAGCAACATCCAATATTACAGGACTTTCAAATAGGTATCAACGACAGGCGGCGGTGGCCTCTGCCGACTGCGGAGACACTTCATAAAGAATACTTTTATACCGAAGCCTTTTATTTATGGTGTCCTTCCATATCTTTGGCTTCGTTTTATTCTCTGTTATAGGAGATGCATTATTCAGTTCCCATATTAAACTCTACGTGCTGATCACACTGTGAAATTATAAAGGCGAAAGTTTGTATGTGTATTTATGTGTGTATGTTTATTACTCCTTTACGCTACAACGAATGAACCAATTTGGCTGAAATTTGGAATGAAGATAGCTCATACCCAGGATCAAAACATAGGCTACATTTTATCCCGGAAAATTACAGAGTTCCCATGGGAATTGAAAAACCTTGATCCACGCGGACGAAGTCGCGGGTATCGACTAGTAGAAAATAAGAGTAAGTAGGTACTTAAATATTTTTAGCGTGACTTATTTTACACATGAGGATATGGTTAGGTAGACTCAACTAGTATTATTTAGTTCCCATATCTCTACGTCCTGATAGAGATTAGGACTAAGTAATTATTTTTAAATTATCATACTATGTATATGTATTCATTGTTACACAAAATACAATTTAACTAATGAAAATATGTACACTAAATACGCTGCACTAAATCGGCTGCCCCATTTCAAAACCTAGTAAGTGTGATTGTCAAAATTTTAAAGGAGACCAAAAAAAACATATTTGTGGTAGACTTCTGAACTCTGAACTCTTCAGTATCAGTTGGTGAATCAATGTTTCGTAAATAAACTACTTTAAAAGCTTTTAATGGATATATTTATTACTTCGCTAAGCCATCTAAAAAACATGTTTTTTGGCCCCTGTAAAATTTTTTCAATCACACTTACTAGGTTTTGAAATGGGGCAGCCGAAATATGCTGCTATACGGCGGCGCAAGACCGAGACCTATGGAAGTACATTCAAGAGAACTTTGTTCAACAGGACATCTACCGAATGATAGAGAAGAAAATAAATACAATGTTTACAGACTCGCTTCACTGTAACATATTAGCAGACCAATGGTACAAAGTCGTAAATCAGTGGTTGCAGTTGCAGTTTTGCGAAAATTATAACTGCACTATGTTTCTATCCTAAATCTCTTTTGGTGCTTGTAGCGCTTTGTAATATGCATTTTTAACTACGTGATGCCCGCGACTTCGTTCGCGTGGTTTGAGGTTATTTTGGATTCCCGCGAGAACTCTCTTATTTTCCGGGATAAAAAGTAGGCTATGTGCTATTCCAATCTATAATCTATCTATGTGCCAAATCGATTCAGGCGTTGCGCCGTGATTGAGTAACAAACATACATCCAAACTTTCGCATTTATCTCCTTATAAATATATAAAAGGCAAAGGTGACTGACTGACTGACTGATCTATCAACGCACAGCTCTAACCATTGGATCGATTGAGCTGAATTTTGGCACACAGGTAGCTATGATGACGTAGTCATCCGTTAAGAAAGGATTTTTCAAAATTCAACCCCGAAGGAGGTAAAATAGGGGATTAAAAAATCGAACCTATCGTGAGCGAAGCCGTGGGTAAAAACTACTAATATTATAATAGGATAATATGGATTGTATTATTTTAATTTCACTGCATTAATGTAATTATTTTTAAGTGTAAGTAGGTATTTAATTAGTGTTATTTAGTTAGTGTGTTAGTGTGTTAGTGAGAGTGTGCTCGAGAACTATTCGATTTAGTTCCACCATCACCCTTCTACCATAGAACCGTGGCATCGCATAGATCTGGACCGCTTCGTGGTCCAAATTCCGCGATCTCGCACTAAGCGCTTTTGCTTCCTCTTTCCTAATAGGTACGCAACGAAATTTTTTTTTTAAATATTTTTAGTGAGCAAACGAGCATGCGGGTCACCTGATGTTAAGTGATTACCCTTTGTTTGGAATGCACTTCTGACTTCCGTATTTAAATTTTTAAGTCAAGTAAATAGGCATCTTCTTAGGCTGCATCATCACTTACCGTCGGGTGATACCTATTGCAGTCAAGCGCTTAAGCAAACTTATTAAATTAAAATAAATGAATAATGAATAGGGTTTGTCGAGTTCACATAAATCGTACCTACAACGCACTTTCGTAGCTAGCTAGGTTCTGCAAAGAATTAAAGAGTTGCTATATATTATTCAAATCAGAATGGCGGAGGTCTTTTTACTGTGGAATGGCGGTTGCGCGGTACATCGCTCCGCACTTCGGGACGTGACCGAGTAGCCCCAAATCACTGAACATTCGCACCACACTGGAAGAGACATTTCCTGAGATCTATAGAGCGTTCTGTAACTCAGCTCAGCTCAAGCTCAGCTAATATAAAGGTTAAAACAAGACACAAATTTACTTTTTATTGGGATTCTTATAGTAGTTTCCAATTGTGAAAGAAAAATCTTCTTCTTCTTCAACTTATAGACGTCCACTGCTGGACATAAGTCTCTTGCATGGACCTTGAAAGAAAAATACTTTTACTAAATACGACACGTTTAATTTACATGACATGAATGCACTTCGTAGCTTCGTACAGCTATCTTATTAAAAGAGAATCATGGTGGAAGACCACAGACAAAGCGTTCATGATTCATGACACTTGTCATCAAAGACATTAATCTTATATAGTCTATAGTAGGTACATACCTACCTTTATTATAATAAATATTTTTGTCTTCCAACACTTTTTTTTATTCGACGACAAGATCTCTCCTTGACTGCGATCTCACCTGATGGTAAGTGACGATGCAGTCTGAGATGGTAGCGGGCTTGGAAGGGGCATACCCCGCATACCCTTAATCGGTTTCTACACGCCATCGTGCCGGAACGCTAAATCGCTTGACGGCACGTCTTTGACAGTAGGGTGGTAACTAGCCACGGCCAAAACCTCCCACTAGACAAATTTTATTGGTACAATTTTCATGTTTGACTTTAACCTGACTCATGTTAACCATCGGTATAAATGTACTAGCCATATTATGATGCCTAACTAAATAATGCGTAGGCTATGACAAGTCTTTCATCATAACAAGCACAAATGGTCTGCGATAGCAAATTCATATCACTGACGTGTGTAACATTGCATCGCGCATTCGGAATTAGGTCGAACAATGTATTAAGTCCATTAGTGTATCTAGTTGTTAACGCTTCGCTTTGTGTTCACAAATTGTGGAATTGCATACAAAATCACAACTCTATCCTTGCTGTCTCGATATCTAAGCATGTCGGTTAGTCACAAACTAACTTCGGCAATGTTATTTTCTAAAGATTACTGTTTTTCGTTGAGATCGCCATAAAAACTTTATTACTTAATTCATCAGTAACCCACCAATGCTTGCGCTCACTACTGAGCTTTACAGGATCGTACCATCAATTATCATCCTAGAAATCATATTTATGATGATCTACATAGAATATATGAAATTATAATCTATGGTACGAAATAGGATCCTATAAATAGTATATCCATGTTGGCCCAATGTAAATTGGCAGACTTCACTCACCTTTGAGAACACAATGGTTTTAAATGATAATAGGTTTTAGAGGGTGTAGTATACTCAAACAATCACGTATACCTATAGTAGTCAAGTATATATATAGTCATTATATACCAATGCATACTTCAGGCACACATAATGTGTATTACACAACCGACGTGCTGCCCGACCCGTGGTCCTAGCACGACTGACTAATGACTCAATGGCGCCTATATTTGTAACATGTTTCCTCCAATATTCACAGACTACCGTCTGTATGCTACAGAGGGAAACGTCATATATATTGAGGCTATAATATTTTAAGAAAATCCTTAAATTGCAATGCAGTCAAGTTAATGGATGATCTTTCCATTTGTTCTGATGTCGATGATCAAATGTTTTATTCCAACCAGTGAAATGCCGCGAATGGGTCGGGACCGAATTACTTGGTCGCAAAAATTGTACGGTTAGATTGTTGGAAATAATGGACATCTGATTCGGGGAAGGGAAACAGAACTTCATAATAGTTGTAATGTACCTACATATTAAGGTATCTATAGATATACATGAGTATAGGTATGAAACATAATTTTGACTATGGCAGTCTAGCACACTTGCATTCTTCATTCATTAACTTGGTAGAGTCAATTTTGCGTTGGAAGAATTAATTATCCTGATGCACGGAGATTTCAGCTACAAATTATACCTATCTATCAACTTCTTCACACCTAATTACACAAGTTTGATTCTTAGTCTACTATTGACATGAAACAATCAGGTAAGAATTATTATAAGAAAAAATAAGATTAGTGGACCTAGTGTTAAATATTCTTTTTTAAGCTATTGCATAGCTTCTATCGCGGGCCAGCGTGGAGACCGAATCCAGAAATTCCGTAACGAAAATAACCTGACACGGGACTCCTCTACGGTGAGCCGCTAGATGGCGTTGATAAAAAATGCTATGCAATAGCTTTACCGCGGCAGTCCCCGAGTGCCACACGTCTTTTTTTTTTGTAAAAGAACTATCGAACTTTCAGTTTTCAGTTTGCAGCAGTTAGGGTATTGATGGAGTTTTATTCATTTCAATTAAAATGCAGCGACTTAGAGATAGCGAAACATTAGCTTACATGTGAACAGGAATCGTGGAATAGAAAACGAGAAAGCAGGTGCAGCGAGCCGACAGAGGAAATTGAAGTAAACACTGCAATCTCCCGACCGACCAGATACCTAAACGATATTTTAAACAAGTGTAAATTTAAAATTTAAAACCCATTGCCTACGCCGATCACTGATTATAACTAACAACCATCTCGACACGTCATCTTTCAAACAAACAGACCAATGGCGCCTATCTTAAAATGTAAATACTATTAAAATAAAAAATAAAAGACGTATCTCCTAATATAATTCAATAATAAGCTAAAATTGCTTTTTGTTCTCATTTAAGTCTTATAAAGTAATATGAAATTCGTTATAAAACCATGTTAAATAACTAAGTTTCATATTATCTTCAAAATACAAATACATACTTAATATCAAGATTGACAAACGCACATCAGTGATCCCGCGGTTTCACAAGGTCAAGTTAGATATTGACAAAAAGCAAACAGTCTTTGGTGAAGTTCCATTAAACTTACGAGTTTGAACAATATAACGTAATATAACGAATGAGATTATTAAGCTTCGGGCGATACAAGTTTCGGCAGTTTGAGACATGAATAGTTATTTGAATACGAAGTGCTTCTCATATTGTTCGAATTGATAAAACAAAGCAAGTTCTTTGTTAGACGGATTCTTCATCATCGTCTTGGTTTGTCTCAAGGATTCCATCACTGGGATTTTTCATAGTGTCCTGGTACTTGTAATTTTTTTTAGCAAGCAAACGCGCAGGCGGGTCACATGTTAAGTGATTACCGCCACCCTACACATTTGTAGTCCCTGAGGCACCACCAATGCGTTGCCGGCTTTTCAGGAATATGTTGGTTCGCCTCTTGAATAACCCCATGTTGTAATTTAGTGGGAACACCGTCGCAGGAAGTTGGTGTTCCATAGTTTCAAAGTACGTGGAAAAAAAGATCTGGCACAACGGAAGGTCGAAGTGCTCCAGGCACCTAGGTGGTGAGGGTGAAATTGTGTTCGGTGGCGAGCGGAACGGTTGTAAAAGAGGAAGGGTGGAATAAGGTGAAATAGCTATATCCATCTATTTTGGTATGATCAGGACCTAGTGAGTAGGACAATAAAAATGTATTTAACGTTGCAAAAATGGAATAGTTTTTATTCATATAAAAATGGTTTTTATTCATATAAAATTTTACAAAATGCTTTTGAATCATCAAAAAAATCTACCACTAGTTTGGAATGCCGTTCCAATCAAGAAGGAGCAAGCAAGCCAGCTCCAACAGTTTGGAACTCCAACGCCCATCAGTGATTTAAATTAAACTCCCCGCACTTCGTTATTTCTGCTTTGCAACTCGTTGGACTGTGTCTGTTATCTGGTCAAGTTCTCCTTCGGGTTTCCTCATAATATCTGATTTAATCACCGAGCATAACTCCCTCAAGCTCCAAGTACGAGAGACTTACATGGATTCCATAAAATTTTAATTAAAATAAATTAAAATTATCGTTTTTTCTCGCGACGAGTCCGATTTTTTAAAAATTCCACGGGAACCCATTGTTTTCCCGAATCTATGTCACCAGATCATAAACCCCACTAAAAATGGCGTCGATCCATTGCTCTTGCTGTAATTGAAGGACAAAGCTAAAAACCAAAAAACAAATAGAGTTTCATATTTAATAATATTGAATCTTACATCACATATCATGAAAATTCAGGCAACTTCCTAATCTTACTCTAAAATAATGACGTTAAGAAATGTAAATTATTTTTCAGCAATTTTCAGTTTACCATTATAGAAAAATGTTTTCACTAGAATATACATCGGCGACTCAAATCCGCCACTAGCAGCGACAATCATCTGACAGGTATCGGTTGAGTTGAGGGCCTTTTAACGCGCCTTCCACCGACTGCGTACCCAATATAATGACAAGCGACAGCAGCCTTTTTAGACAACGCGTAGTTCCTTTTACCAGACAGGAATGCCAGATTGTTATATTTTTTATTTACATTTAAAAAAGTTTTTAGATCTAAAGTAAAAAAAAGTTATAAATTTTATTTATCCTTCCCAATACTATAAATTCAATATATGATTGTTTGTTGGTTTGTCCTCAACTACGCGGCAACGAAGTAACGGATCGACGCGATTTTTTGGCTGGGTATAGTTGAGAATTTAGAGAGTGACATAGGCTTTTTGACCAGGAAAAACTGGAAGCTAAAGCGGAATTTTTAAAAACATAACTCTACGCGAAAGAAATCGCGGGCAAAAGCTAGTACAAGATACTTCCGCGTTTTGTAACACCACAGGGGAAATAAATAGAACACGTCGCTTAGCGGACTGATATCGGTTATTTATGAAATCATAAATTCACGCCTCTTCAATCGCGGTGCGGGAACATTGATACATTGGTTGATACAATGAAATTCAGGGAAAATTTCCATAAATTTGTCAGCCCGCTAAAGTGGGTTCAGCCGGTTCAGCCTCTCGATGTTAAAGACGCCAAAACGATCCTGCTATTTAGCAAAAATGTGAGAAAGATAAAATTCCCTGTCGTGTACCACGAAAGAGATTAGATTAATGCAAGTTTGCCGTGAAGTGAGCTAAAAATTACACATTTTGCATTTAAAAAATCCACAAAAATAAATCACCATTTACGATTGAAACAAAATTTTGGAGTAGTGTTTTGGTAACTTTTTATCAAGAAACTAGCTTTAACCCGCGGCTTCGCTCACGTTAGGTTCGATTTTTTAACCCCCTATTTAACCCTCTTGGGGTTGAAGTTTTCCAAAATCCTTTCTTAGCGGATGTCTACGTCCTAACAGCTACCTGTATACCAAATTTCAGCTCGATCGGTCCAGTGGTTAGAGCTGTGCGTTGATAGATCAGTCAGTCAGTCAGTCACCTTTGCCTTTTATATATTTAAGATAGATGAATTCTTATTATTAGAGAAACTGAGAGAGAGGAACTGTATATTTTTAAAGATTATAGTATTAAATTCATAAATATTATTATTTCTGTATTAAATTGTGTGAAATACTTGAAAATCGATTAATGTAAATAAAACCATCCGTAGTTCTACTAGAGACGTAATCTTTAAAGTTTATAGGTGAAAAGCCAGACTGATTCTATGCACAAAAAATGTCATCTAGTCAGTCTCATCTTTCACCAGCTAACTACTGCCTTTTAAAATAACAAAATAGAATTAAATCAAAAATTAAATCAAGTTTAACTGATAAGGCAATTTGTGTTAAGGCAATAATTTTTTTAACTAGAATATTAAGTAAAAAGCTCAACAAATAATTGCTTCACTATTCATAAGTAAAATTGCTTAGCAGAATTTCTATTTCAAAGTGGAATCTAAAATTAACTCGTTCTATTTCGACCGCAACAAAACAGCATCAAAAATTTTAATTGCTAATATTCCACAGCAAAAGCGTTGCACTCCAGGATTAGTAATTAAAATCCGTCCGTCAGAGCAGATAGCAAAACATTAGCTTCCAACACTAGTTTCAAGCCACGAAATGGGTTCCGTAAAATAGAAAACGGGTGTAGTCGGCCAACGAAGGAAATTGGAGCAAACATTGCAACATCCGATCCGGCGCTCAGTAGATACGTATTAAAAAGGAATTCGACATGTTTGAACCCCGTAAAGCTATAAATCTTGTAGGGATATTTTCTCAAGATCTAATTTTTTAATGATATCTAACTGATAAAGTAAAATTGGTTATATAGAGGACTGATGGCTTTCATGCCATCGTCCGGAAAAAATCAACCTCACTCCTACAGCGCCTCCGCGGCAGGAACAATAGCATCTTGAAAGCTATAAGGAGTAATATAGGCTGCCCAATTGTGAAACATTGGGTGGCAGTGGCCACTGGGAATGTTCCCTAAAGGCCAAGTCACAACTAAAGAAACTGCGAATTTTTGCTAACAATGGTCGATATTCTATCAAATGTAGGTTCCTACTAATTACGATAGTTCACTGAATCTTCGTTTATGACAAGATGCAACTTTTAATCTTTTATGACTACAGCTGTCAGTTTCATTTTTTTTTAAAGAACATTAACCAAGCTGAAGTTGACTGATATCCTCCTATCCCCTCCAAATAAGCGAAAGCTTGTGCTAAGAGTGGGTACGACAATAGTGCAACGGGTGAGGTTCGAGCCTGCGACCTTTCAGTTTTCAGTCCACACCTTTAACCGTTAGGCTATCTATTGAGGCTTAATATTGATCATAAAGTAAATATAAAATTCATTATTGCAAAAGTTAGGTAAAAGCACTAAACGGCGTAGTACTGCTGCAACAATTTTCATTAAACTAGACTCCCATTTATTTATTCCGTAAGCTTTATAGAGCTTATTTTGAATAGTGTGCCATATTTGCTTTAATTCCCCTGCAACCATTGAATGCTGTTGCTCGTTGTTTACTGGTAGGTAATAAACATTTAACTCTATATTATTCAAACCCCTACACGTTGAACCTCGTTTTTTACTGTTTTTATTATGCTTTTGACTTTTTACATTTTAAAGCGCGCTGAATTCTAGAGTGAAGTAATGAATTTCATCGGATTGAGTTACTCTGGACAAACAAACAAAAAACATTACGATTCAACGATTTAGTTACATTTCCACGGTCTGCATTCGTTTACAGTTCAATGGAATTTTCAATCTCATCCCGTTACTGAGCTACTCTTAATAAATCCGAGCAATGCATTGGCTAGTTTTACACCATTCATCGAAATGAGAATTTTTTACTCAATTCTGTATAAATCGATTATTTTGCATAGTTTATTCCTGTAATAGTTTTCTAGGTTAAAAACTGGGATAACTAGGATAATTTAGAAACGTCTTGAATCGTCCTTATCTAATATTGGAACCAGAACTTCTTGCTATATCTAAAAGTAATTCTGATTTTTTTGTCTCGATAGTAATTATTATGTCGGTGACAACTCTTACCGGATCGCCGCAAGATTTCTTCTTTCGTTATTCATTTATTCTTTACACTGAGCTACAAACAATGATGAAGATGGATAAATTATTTTTGTTTCTCCCTCTATACCTTTATGCCAAACCACATGCCGTTCTAACATTGACAATTAATGTTATTCGTTCTTATTAAAAAACGTATCCCGTTTTCCAAATTACAATTAAATTAGTTAAGTTTGTCAAATTGTTTAGAAATTCAGTCAAAGTTTCGGTAACGGGTGTTCTTTTATGACGTGTTCTTATCTTTAGCGAGTGTGTATGTGGGATTGTTTTCCCTAACTCAGCTGTATGCAAAATTAACTTCAATTATAATATTCAGCTCTATGGCATTGTAATAAGAATCATTTTACTGAGTTTACTTGTTACAGGTGTACTGTAAGGGTGGTAAAGTGTGAGAGCTGGCATTGTGGTGGTGCGCTTTGTTTGCGGGTGTCGCCGATATATCTCAAAAGTTATGCTGTTATTCTATGCAGGCGACGCATCCCAAACTTACTCTATGCTTGTTAACGTCATAAATGAAACAAATAAACAAATAAAAAATATGAAATATGATGCCTTTTTTTATTATCAACAAATACATAAACAATTTTTCTTGTTAGCATAATATGAGAGTTTACTAAGGTTTAAATTGTATGCTGTAAACCGATTCCGTTTTACACAAATACCTATAAAACTAACATAACAACTTACCTAAAAACATGATTTAAGTTGGTTTTAAATTGCTAACTTTACCTACTATCTAAATCAATTATTAGACGAGGGATCATGTATGCACTGGTGCGTTTACGTTTATGATTTACTGTACTTGTATTACTTTTTTTTGGAACGATGTGTTGTATGTATATTTAAATTTAAAAAATACTCCTTCAGCAGCTGCAAATGTAGATAAATATTAAATGGTACAAAAACGCGCTTTGCATACATCTTCACAATACCAAATAAACAGCTTTTAATAAAAACTTACTAATAATATGTAACACTTTTCCCATACTAACTCTCAGAACCTTGTAGATGGTCAACTACAAATTATATTAGCTTTACTAATTCCAACAGTCTTACCAGTATTTCATATTCAAATAACCTTTATTCCTCAATATACAGCAACTTGTATCGCTCGAGGGTATATCATCTTGCGAGTTTCCGGAATTTGCTAACTCGGTACAACTTTCTCAACAGTTAGGCTGTTTGCTTTTTTGTTATATGCAACTTGACCTTACCCGTATATTCTAGTTGGACAATCTTGCTATTTATTGTTGAAAATAAATGTCTGTCTTGCATGTTGTTGAATGAAAGAGGTACATATTTTGTCAAAGATTTTATCAAAGCGGTAACTCAAAAAACTGTGTTGCAGTGCTTCCGGAGTTGACTTTCAGTAGAGACAAGAAGAGCTATCAAGTATAGAAGTGAACTTAATTTGGACTCATGGTAAATGCTGGGCAATGGGTTGGTATAACAATATTTTATTAGTACATATTCGAACAAGACGATTGAACCGCGAGTGGTTAGATACGAAAGAGGGGATTCCTGTTCGTTGGAAAGTTTAACCACGAATGCCCGGCGTGAATCAAGCTCTCCTTTGAACCCTACGTTACAACAAAAACATGAATCAATCGTTTTATATTTATGGATGCACTGAAGTATGTGATCGCACATACTTCACACTTGTTAACATTGTACCTACTCTTTGGTTATTCCATCTCAACAGGTCGTATAATTTCTTTTATTCATGACCAAATTAGACCTTACCTAATTGTGAGCTCCCCTGATGATAAGTGACGATGCAGTCTAAGCCAACTTTGGGAGCAGGGAGGGTACAACTATGGTCGTTGAGTAACAAGTCCCGAAAGAGAGTCACATTTCTGGATGCAACAGTGCATTGAGGTATAGGTACCTCATGTACACTGACAACAAATTCGTTTCTTTGACTCAATGCATAAACAGTTCATGAACTCTTCAATAACTCATTAACCTCATTAAAACTGTACATAAATATGGATTGTTATTAGTTTTATTATGTACATTGTACAGTGCCACCAACTTATCTGTTCCGGTTGATTAAATTGAAACCGATATTTTAAATTATATCATTTCGCTCAATTTGATCAGAGTTTTCAGGGTATTTGCTGCTGTCGGCTCTTTCTAGTGCATTCACATTTTGTTACAATTTTGGAAGTCGTGTCGTACGGTGTCAAAGAACATTATCCGTATTGCTTTCTAACGCACAGCGAGTGTTTGTAGACGGAGATTGCAATATTATGTACCAACCCCCAGCCTTTTCCGACAGATGCGCAGCTACATCTCGCTGTTAGAAATATTACCCTATTGCCTATTGAAGCAACAACTTGTATTCTGATTTGATTTTGTTTCAGAAAAGATATCGGAACGGTATTGCAAAATGTAAGTAAGTACACAGACAGAAAAGTCGGTCCGCTCATATTTTATTTCATATTTAAAACTACCCGTATTTTTAGTCCAACTCTATAAGTTACTACACCATCAACGCTTAAGCCTGGAAATACACGTCAGGTTTTTTCATCCGATTGTCTGATCCGGTAGCCTGATCAGGCTACCGGAAGGCATTGAAGCCATTACTTTGTATGAACAGTCAATACACGTCCGATCCGGTGGCCGGATCGGACGTCCGAGTCGGAAACGGGCGCGAGGCGTTTCCGATTTTACTGCCGGTCCGATTGTCTGAAGGCGCGGTCTACATACTTTTAGTATGAGACAAAATAGACATCCGGTTACTCCTTCCGATTTTGCCAGTCAGGGTTCCCAACTTAGGGCTTTTAGACCCAAATTTAGGGCGGAATTTTGCTTATTGGGATTTATTAGGGCCCAAAAAATCTAGCGCTGACACTGTGTGGACGCATCGTTGTGGTTCGAATAATGGGCGAAAATTATGAAAAAATATAAAAAAAAAATAATAATAAAATAAAATAATTCATAATAGTAAAATTATTTTTATTATGAATTATTTTGGATGTTTTAAATAGAAATGACTCTCAGTAAGTCTTGTCAAATTGATTGGATGAATCCAATAGCGACGTTTTTTCTTCTTTCTCTTTCCTCTCTTTAAAATTTCTGTGGTGGTGTCGTGTGGTGCGGGTTGTTACGTTCCCTCAACTATGGTTGAGCGAAGCAATGGCTGGATCCTGCGTCATGCTCGTGAACGGGTGCCACCAACGGGAATGGGTCTGCTTTTGCCTGCCTGTCTTAACATGCATTGGATTGTTTTGCATTTTTGAAACTTTATTGTGGAAACACTGTATACATAGCATAGTTTTGTTACCTATTGTAAAAAAATTTTTTTTTGAAAAGAGCGACCGCCGAGTTTATTGCTGGCTCTTCTTGGCAGGAACGGCATTCCGAACCAGTGGTAGATTCATTGACGATTCAAAAGTACTTGTAAAAGTTTATTTGAATAAAAAATATTTCTATTTCTATTAACTCGTCATCCATCTTCTTTTCTTCTGCTTTGCTCCAAACGCAAGCACTCGGGATGATAGCTCGGGAACGACTGAGTTCAGAAAAAGCCGGACGGAAAAATCGGATGTGTATCGAGTAAATACGATCCGGTTGCCTGATCAGACAATCGGAAACAAAATCGGACGTCTATTGCCAGGCTAAATTACTATTATTTCAAAATTGTGCTGTCATTTTCATACAGTGACGTCCATAAAGCGTTTTTGATAGGCTGTCAATACAATAAGATAGGAAAAAACGAAATAATAGAAGAAATTAAAAAACTCTATTTTTGAATTCACACATGTCTAACAATTTTTCGAAGCTAAAGTCTTTACACTCGATCAAATACTAGTACGTAGATACATATATTAGAAGATACGTAGGCTGTTCAAATAGGTATAAACGGTAAAATTTCCTCTAAAACATTTTTGAGAGCTGTCGATTGAGTTCGCGACGATGTTTGCGCAGAGCTCAACTTCTCCGTTAAAAGCGCCTTTGCAGTGTGGCGTGAATGAACAAAACTTGACTTCAGACACTAAGTAAGTATGTAACGAAAATAACTTGACGCTCAGATATTTTGCCTAAAGATTAATACGCGCTCCGTCGGCTTACTTGTTATCGCTCAAAAACACGTAATTTAATCAAAACAATGTTTATAAGTAAGTTTATTAACATAAGATGAGATTTTCTTTGATTTGAATAGATTTTTTTAAGCTATTACATAGCTTCTATCGCGGGCCTTGAGCGTGGAGACCGAATCCAGAAATTCCGTAACGAAAATAACCTGACACGGGACTCCTCTCACCGCTAGATGGCGTTGATAAAAAATGCTATGCAATAGCTTTACCGCGGCAGTCCCCGAGTGCCACACGTCTTTTTATTCAAATTAACTTTTATAAAGTGCTAGTTGTGCGTTAATAGTTCGATGAGTAGACGTATAGTATAGTTTACTGTAAACGTCCCTACCTTAATTAATGCTAAGTGATATAATTGCTCTACTGTTAACCTTACTATCCTTACTAATCTTTATTATTTTTGTATTAGTATGTAGTTATTTGTGTGTACGTATGTTATAGGAAATGACCACCTCCAACGCATTTCTTTCTTAAGTTTTCCTATTCCTAAGGTTGCCTGGTAGAGATCACTACTAAGCGATAAGGCCGCCTTTTGTGTCATAATTTGTGTCTCTTTTAATATATATTTTTTCTTTGTTGTTGTTTTGGTGCAAATAATGAGTAAAATAATAATAATTAATAATAATAATAGTCTTTACTAATATTATATAAATCTGTTTGTTGCTTTGTTGGTTTCTCCTTCAATCACCCCGCAATAGAGCAACTAATCAACATGATTTTTGCATAGGTATAGATGAGAACCTGGAGAGTGACATGGGCTACATTTTATCCCGGAAAATCAAAGAGTTCCCGCGAGATTTTAAAATCTAATTCCATGCGAACGAAGCCGCGAGAATCAACTAGTATCTATTTTTTTACATGCCCATGATTATGGCCCAATCTGAACTGCCCTTTAGCGGGTCGCGAGAGCTAGTCGAGATTTAGTAGCACTCAGTGTGTTGATAACTAGCTCTGTTTACACAACATTTAACTTGGCAAAGAGTCTCCATGGCAGGCTAGTACTTGTAGGATTGTTTGTTTCAGCGAACACTACTTGAATAATCTTCGTTATTATACACCTAAACTGGGTTATCTAAATTAATTATTTCTATTCGTAAGAGCATGTATATTCTGAACTCTCAACTATTATAATAAGCTATCTGTTATGAAACCACCAGTTTATTCCTCGTCACTACTGAATTCCGATGTTCCGGTTCTGGGTCCGGTACCGTTGGCTGAAAACGACGCTTATTCGGTTTGATCAATATTTAACTTTCACGGTGAAACGTGGTAATATTGAAATTGCGTTGCTGTACATTGAAAATATAATCTATAGCGATAGTTAACTGTTTATTTTCTTCGTCGACCTACGTATGTCCTGATGTTTATTATTTTGTCAGGGTCTGCTTATTATTTTGAACCTTTTTTGACGTCTAGTTAAAAAATATCACTAATACGTTTTACGCAACTTAATAATTATTAATCCTACTTATAAATGCGTAAGTTTGTGAGGATGAATGGATAGATGTTCTTTACTCTTTCACGCAAATACTACCTACTGGACGGATTCTAACAAAACTTCACAATATAATAGCTTATACATCAGCAGTGGTATTCTCTAAAAATGATTGTATAAGTGTAACGATCACAAGAACCTCTAATTGGCTGAATTTGTGGCGTTCTTACCGTATCATTGCATTTTAACCAATAGCGGTAGAGTACCAGCCAGACAGAGGTCATTGCGATCGCTACACAGATGCAATCAAGTTTACAGAATACCTCCTACTACTGAATAGCACATAAGCGATATTTTTCCCCGATCCCGCGGTAATCAAAAATCCATGCGGACGCAGTCGCGTGCAACCTCTTGTATCAGAGGATCTAAGTAAAGTAAGTACCTACATGAAAATTAACTTTCAGAAAACGTCTTAATTGGAAATCGCCACACTACCTAAATAGCAGATTTACGCGCATTTTAGCAGACTTTAGATAAGATTCCTAAAGGGTCAGAGGCGCCTCTCTCGCCTCGCAAACGGTTAAAAATAAGCAAGTAAAGCTAGTTTTAGACTTATGCAGAACTATTTTTTTACATTATTGGGCCAGTGATTATTATGAAATTTAAGTTATAATAATTTTATTGTGACCAACAGCTTATCGTACAATCTGCTTCAAGAAAGAAATTAATGAACAAAGTCTGTAAGCCACCCAATTTTCAAACAAGGGTCAACTTTGCTCACCTAGTTTTTCTTCATAATATTGCTAGGTACTTACTAAACTAAACATGAGAATATTCGTCAAAACCAATACCAAAAACAATATACCAACGGCCCATTCCAACCGATTCTGGAAGAGTGCGTTCAATGGATATCGAATTTAATAAACTAGTCTGAACATAGTTCATAGGTAACTAAGAGCCGGAATATCCGGAAGCACTCATTTGGGGAAAATTAATAACCAACTTCACATGTGCCGCGTGACGTCACAATGTTTAATGGAACCCACGCTGGCTTTTATCAATTTGTTGCTCCACTTTCATGAATTCATAAATATTTTGCGCACACCGCAAATTCTTTATTGATGTTTAATATTTCTCATTTCATAAATGCCTCACATTTATACTTCGCCAAATTCAATAAGCTTTTTATCACACCCCAGATTTATATGGACGTATATAAAACGGTTATTTCGAACTAGAGCTACATATGAAAGCAATTTAAAAGTTCTGCTCCAAGATAAATTATTACGATTCATATTATACACATTTATAATATTTTTCCTTTTTTGATTTCTGTCAAATTATATTTAACTTAATACCTCAAGCCTGGAGAGACTATTAAGTATTAGATACTTACCTATCGGTCACCTATCCAAGAAAGTTTTTGTTTTCTCGACATTTCGTATATCTACTATAATAAAAAGTATGCTGAAGAAAGAATAGAGCAACAATAATTATGTATTAGATTCGTTTATTTTTCAAAATTAGTATACACAAACATTTAAATATCAAAAATTTTACAAGCATATAAGTTCATTATGGATATGTGGTAATGGTGATAATTATTTACGAAAACGAATACTTAAAAACTAAAGATAAGAGGGTTCCAATACGCCCTTATCTGAGAAATGCCCATAACAAACTCAACCGGGTTTATTATATAGTATAGCGAAACATAAATCATTAACAGAGTCACCTCCTATCTTGACAGTCGAAGCTGTGTAATGTAACGTTCGTGAAATAAACCGTTTATAATCAAGTGACGTGACGTCATCAACAACTGTCTGGGACTCGACATGTAATTTCCCGAGCGTCAATTATCAAGAAGCGTCGCGGTCGAGAGCCTACTGTCAAGGGGTTCGATCGTACCTTACCTTCTACTTGTAGATCCTCGCGCAGATAAATGGCGAACTCCCTGACACAATTGAGAGTGCAATCTATGGGCTTTTATGTGAGGGGTCTCAGGTTCGATCCCAGCAGAAGTAATTTAATTATAATTTTTGAATTGTCTGTGATCTGGTAGTAAAAATCAAATCAAAAAAATCGTTCCAGTATACCTCAGATACCTCATAGAAACCGATTTATTGGTTTAAAAATTAGGTAACTTATGTCATTATAGATTTTATTATTATAATATTTTCTTACTATAACGGGTATATATGAGCATTGTAGTATTGACAGAAGTAGTAGTTACATTAGGTATAGAAACTAACATAGATAGTGTACAGGGGTCTCCAAGATCTAAAATTACGCCACTGAAACTCAGCCTCAATTACCGCAAACAAATCCTATCCCGCATCTATAATCCAATCTGGAAGCAACTTAACCCCAATGATTTCCGTATCATTAACCCTCTCTCTGCCCTGAGCAAGACAGACAACATCAGCTTTAGATCCGTATCGTGTAAATCTGTGGCCCGAAGATTAACCGATGCCGCTGCCTAACTGAAATAATCGACCGCGGACTACGAAGAAATCGTGCTATCTCTCCGTAATACAGGCTTAGGGGGCTCCAATCAAACTAAACAAACCAGACTAATAACGATTCCATTCTGTATTTGGAGTTTCGCGTGTAGGATTAGGGAACAGACGAGCTCGGAGTTATGGTCCCGTTACCTCAAATGACTCGCAGACGTTTAAGCGCTGAGTCCCATTTGTGTCTCAAGGTTTTTATGCCATCGTTTTAGTTTTATTGCTTTTAGAATTGAAATCTGATTTTTATCAGCAAGTTACGGTTTCCCGTTGCTGTTTGACGTCTATAACTGAAGAGCTTAGAGATTGGACTGGTCGTAAGTTTTAGTTCCACTTTTATTCTAGTCTCGATAAGGTCTATTTGTAATTCTAGTTCATCTAAGGTTCTCTTGATCTACTAATATGATCTCGCAGGGATACAGATATATTAAAGGATCTTAGAAGGCCATAATTAGAGATAAATAGAGATCATATTTTGGTTATAAATCACCGGCAAATTTTTCAATTTTAAAAAATTTTAGTCTATTTTATTGGGTTTTGTCATAAAAATAAGTTTAAAAGTTTTTTAATACGTCTTTAAGGTACTTTGGTTTCGGCAAAGGTTTTGGCACAAAAAGCTCGTCTCTATTATCTTAATACTTACTATAAAAGTCATCATCATCACCATCGTTATCATCATATGCATCCACTACTGAAAGCCTTCTTTAAAAGATAACGCCAACTCTCATAAAAATATAGAATTACTAATTCAGTATCGATAAAGATCCTCTTATAAAGTGATCCTATTAAGAAAACTGTGTTGGTACATCAATAAAAGCGTTGGGCATAGACGCCATTCATCTTACGGTATCTCTTGTAGCGGTGCAGCTGTATTCTTTAGACATAATTAATTGCACCGCCGGGCAATTCATTACATCATCTTGATAGGTTAAGGAGAGAAATCATTTAATCTATTAGTACAGTCTTCTACTATTTGTTTTGTGTGGAACCATTTTTACATATGATTAACCAACACTACCTACAAATATATCTCATTGTAAAACAATAAATAAGTATCTGTCGTATATACTCACGGGCATTACCTAAAGTGTATCTAACAAATTTGCAAGAGCAAAGCTGAACTTGGCCAGAGGCCTATATTCTCCTCTTCGTTACAAATAAGCGAAAAGCTTATGTTAGGAGTGGGTACGACAATAGTGCAACGGTTGGGAACGAAAAAAATGATCTTTCCTAACCCTTAAGGCTATTGAAGCTTCTTGTGTTATCCAGAACATTTATTTGTTTTATAAAGCACAAAACATTATCTGTTTGCAAAGTTTCGATCGTAACTGCAATGGCACGTGGTAGGCGCAATAAGCTCGCAGTTCAGACCGCAGTTCAACAAATTTACTGACCAAAATGAAGTCCCCAACTCTATAGAATCGGTCTGATGTCAACAGGCCACCAGTTTTATTAGTCGCGTCACTATTGAATTCCGAATTCCGGTGTCCCGCTTCCACGTCCGGTGCTAGTTGGACTACTGCGTTGCCAACTCAACTAACTAAAATAGTACTGTCAGAGGTAGGTAAGTACTTACTATCTCACCAAAGGCAGTATAATAAAGTCAACGAAATGTTCAATACACATTACATTTTTTTTTTATACTTAAAGAATTACAACACAAAAATATTTTAGAAGTGGACATAAGTGATACTGGTTCTAAAAGATATGTAAAAATACTTTTATAATAAAGATTATTACACAATTAATTATTTTTTTATTGACAAAGTTGCATTGATCTGCTGCTCGCAAGATGGTAGTTGTGGAAGTGTAATAATATTATTTCAGACCTCATTTTTGTATCGATCAGCAGAAAATATTTCTCGCACCTCGAAGTGACACAAATGCGGCTCTATTTTTACTTTATGGTTGTAAGTCTTAAAAGCAGGGCTCTGACTATATGTTTAAAAACTGAAACAAACTCTCTTTAATAGTAAATAGGGGAAGGGTGCATTTACTTACACATTGACTTAGAAAGTGCGATGGTAGGAAGATAAATTTAATCTTAGACTATTATTTAAACGAAGCAAGACGCAAGCTAGTTGCTTTATCCGATTAACTACCGGATAATCAATTAACCGTTGACCGGCAGCATCCGGCTGCAACTGAACTATGACGCGGAAGCAAATGGCTCGGAAATCTGGCTCTTACATGGTTACGGCCGTGTATGCTTTGTGCAATGTAAGTCCGATAATTTCCCGTAGTTACCGCCAAAATATTATTATATACGTAATATTATTTAGTTGCCGTTTTTTTTATAATACAGACGAAATAATTTTAAGGAAAATGTCCGGTTAATGTTTTCAAAATTACAATGTTTAGAAGATGTTTATTTTTACAACCTTTAGGCAGTCATTGGTGGTCTAAATTCAAAATAGCGAGCAAAATGCGACATTGCTTTAACCGCATTTTATTAAGTTGGAACTTTCATGCTCAATAACTGCGTTTTTTTTCAGCTTTTTATCTTTTTAACTTTGATTAAAGGGTGAGAGCAATCCTTCTGTCGAGTATCATACTCGACAGAAATAAGTAATTTAATTTGTTTTCAGTTTTTTTTTGTATGCCAATATTGCGAATATATTTTGGGCATAATTATTTTTGGGGTTATTGTGCAACTTTTGGAATCAGTGACCTACAACAGAAAGTGCTTGGTAAAATCGCTTAAAAAAGTAAATAATTTTGCGAACGAGAGATAAAAATCTGTTCCAACAAGTAGGTTGATCTGAAAACAAATAAAAATAAAACATGAAGCAAAAAAAGTAAAAAATAAAACCTCCAGCCTCGACGCTTACTTAACGGATTGTTGAAAAATAAAACAACAACGTAAATCTCTTCTCAAGAGACGTAGACATGCAGCTGTATTTAATTAAAATAAAATAAACTGTTCGTCATCTTCTACGTTTTATTTTCATTAACTTCTGTCTCAAGCGAATAGATGTTTACTGCTCTTAGTTTCTTGTTTGAGATATTTCACGATGACATATTAATATGGCTCTTAAACATGATCCCTATGGCCCTCTTACTAAGTCACTCAGCAGTTGATGGAGAGAGCTATGCACCGGGATTCTGTGTGTTAAAATTGAAAATGAGGATGAACATCCGTACAAGAAGATTCACCAATATAGCTAAACAGTTTGCGAATAGAATCTATTATTATCAAATTTTTCTCTGTGTCTGATTGAATAGTATAATATTATTCATACGAAGCCAGGGTAAGCGGCTACCGCTAGTTCCCCAAAAGTAAAAAATGGCGCCAGCACCAAACTCTCTACACACAGACAGAAAAAGTCAAATAATAAAACCGGGCCGTTCGACATCAGTTGATATTACTTTTCGGTCAGTAAATTTGGTGGGCAGCGTTCAAAATTGCGAATTTATTGCATTCACCACGTGTTTGTCAAGTCGATCAAAGCTTTGTAGTTGGTACGTGACAAGTATGTATGCCGGAAATTAAAAGGGTTTTTAAATAATAATACTCTCACGTGACTCTAGCTAAGTCCACTCTCGAACCAAGTAAAACAATTTCAACTCAAATCCAGATGATAATGCTTTTGGTGAACTCAGTATTTTTACGTAACCTTTTTAACTATAAACAAGGCCGGAAATTGATTTTTTTATACGATGACAAGATAGTCCTTGACTGCGATCTCACCTGATGGTAAGTGACGACGCAGTCTAAGGTGGTAGCGGGCTAACTTCAAAAGAGTATGACAGTTTACATTCAACCCATACCCCTAATCTGTTTCGGAACCGGAACTGTTTGTGTCGGAACACTAAATCGTTTGGCAGCGCGTCTTTGACGGCAGGCTGGTAACTAGCCACGCCCAACCACACAATGGAGAAACACCTTGGAGAATGAGAATATTGTGGAGAACTCTCTGCAGGTTTGTTCACAAGCGTTATTGCTTTTTACTTACCTGAAATGTGTGAGCCACGATTTAAAACTTACTGTTATTTTCTTTAATACTTACTAATATCCTTATCTTTACTATCCTTCCTTACTGATATGTATTATAAATGACAAGGTATGTTTGTTGGTTTGTCCTTTAATCACGCCGCAACAGAACAATGGAACGACGTGATTTTTTGTATAGTTGAGGACCTGAAGAGGGACATAGACATAGATACTTTTTATCCCGTAAAATCCAAGAATTCACGCAAGATTTTTGTTTAAACTAAGTCTACGTGGACGAAGTTGCGAGCATCAGCTAGTCATAAAATAATAATTACTCTGCAGCTATTGATATTACGCTCCATTTCTGAAGTTCTGTTGAACATAAAAATAAAAATCTAATTTTCCCAGCAGTTATATTGCCCCGTTTTACTAGTTTCCTGCAACGACGGTTATTATTGTGTACCTACTGGTTAGTGATAACTAGTTTGTTCTTGTAGGTACCTAACCGTTTAGATATTTTATCTAAGTAATTTTTAACAAATTTCCAAGGTGCCCCAGGTGCTACAAATGTTCATGGGCGGCGGTAATCACTTAACATCAGGGGCCCAAGTCTGCTATTGCAATTGTAGTTACATTGCCTATCAATGACATCCCAATTGCTACTTTTAGCAATTTTGGTAGTCTACTATTTCAATGGCGTCACAATTGTTTACCGATGGTTTGCCACTGACACATCTAGCTTTAAATCTAGCTTAAA
The DNA here is from genome assembly GCA_933228805.2 of Hipparchia semele. Lineage (NCBI taxonomy): Eukaryota > Metazoa > Arthropoda > Insecta > Lepidoptera > Nymphalidae > Hipparchia > Hipparchia semele. Next base: position 6,740,078 of record OW121718.1, read on the forward strand.
TAAACGTTTTTAATATGTAGTTTTTTTTTGAAACTCATTTCGGGAAACGCTTTTTAAGCTAATTCCAATACCGAGGTATCATTAAATTACAATCTAATTATAAGAAATCGAACGACCATTGTGAATTTAGTAGACTACGAAATTTTGGACCAATGATAATTGTATTGTAATTGTATTGCGGATCAATGACAATGACATGTAAAATAGCAGACTTGGGGCCCAGGTGACTCGCCTGCTGATTTTCTCGCTAAAAATATTTTTAGAAAATGCTTATAATGTTTATGCATACATAAACCAGCCATTGATATTAATTCAGGGGTGATATAAATTTTTAAATTACACGCATAAAATTGAGTTTTTTTGGGCCCGAGTTTTATTGACATGGTTGTCAAGGGCTTCTACTTCTATCTTATGATGATTCATAATTGAAACACAAACCAACTGTTAAATGTAGTTTAGATGTAATTATTGTGCTATTGATATAACTGTCGACCAGATGTGCAGTCAGCGTTCATGCATTCGAACAGAACTGCATGGGGGCAGTGTCGACTGCACGCGCCTATTGAAGGGCTATTATATGATAAGTTATAGTGTAAGCATGAAGCCTGAAACGATTTATCTTACGAACCACGTTATCAGTGCAGCGGTGCAGCTGTTCTTTAGTAACTAATTAATTGGACCAGTAATTTGTTGTGTCCTCTCTAGCGGAGCGGAGTAAGAATACAGAGAGACTGAGTGGAGCGAGCTGGCATCGAAACTCCCACTCCCCTGAACTCAGCAGTGTCTTGCCACTGCGCTGCTGGGTCTCACTTCCTCACTCCGAAAAGCTAATCTCCTCTCCACTGAAACTGAGTGTAATGGATTGGACTCTGTATAATTGTATTGGTTAATATTTTTCTAGTTCTGCACTTCTTGTCTCGTCTCCTGTGGACAGTCACAGTTGCACAATGTACAAATGCCAACAAAATTCTACAAACGTCTTCTCAGAACCCTACTCGGTTATTTTTCGTTTAAATAAGCAAGATACCATATTATGTGGATTACAATTTTTCCATCATTTTATGCATGCTTTTAGGCAACTTCGTTCGAGTGACCCTCTGCTTTTCCGGAATACCGTAGGTAGGTATGTAGGTAGGTACGTATGCACGTATGCATGTACAATGTACATACGTAGGTGGGTATGTATGTAGATTGTAGATATAGTAGTAATAGGGACCTATGTCACCCTCCAGGTCCTCAACTATACTCATGCAAAAATCACATAAAACTGTTGCAGCGTGATTGAAGGATAAACCACACAACCCAACCAATACATCACCAAATACACTTTCGCATTTATGATGTTAGTACAGTATAAGGTATAACTATCAGTCTGTGATATTAGTAAGGGCAACCTACTACAGTAAGTACCTACTTATCTACCACTGCTTCTATGTATTTTTCTGCACCTACATACAAAGCTGTACATTTTAATTCTCACCACAGCTGAAAAACATTAATAACTTTCATATGCAGCTTGCGTGCAAAAATCACGGCACGGTGAAACGATGGGAGCGATCACCCATAAGCCGAGATTATCTACGTTGACTTTTATCCGTATTTTATCCCTACCCCTGTATATGACATTAATAGATTTACGACTAGCTGACTCACCCGAACTTCGCACGGGTGACCTTCAGTATTAATATACCTAACCTTTAACATGTAGCCAAAAAAAACAACATAATATTATTATGACACAATATAGTATGTATTTTCATTTTCTTGGCAGTGTTAGATTAATTTACGATTCGAAATCACTTTGAAAAAGTATATTTGATTAAAAAGGATTTTTTGAAATTGCAATTTAATTAAGGGTTAAGTTTGAATGAAAATCCGTCATTTTTCAAGTTATATCCATAAAAATCGGTATTTTTCATTTCGAAAAGAGTAACCGTGTCACAGTTTAGGAAAATTCCAACCCAAAACATAATTCCACGGCCGAAGTCGCGGGGGCAAAAGTAAAGGGGGGGTTATACAGTAAATTTTAAACCTACGACTACCAACTTTAACTAACGGACTTAGGTAACAGTTCCTAACTCACTCAGCAGGATATCCCACTGAGTTTCTGTAGCTGATGTAATATTTTAATCTTATCATTCCAGTCAAGTTCGAAGTCTTACGAGAAAACTTTGATCCGCGGCACAACGTTCAAGTGGAACTCTCTCAATTTTCACCCTTAGTCCACCGACCCCTTTCACTCTTAATGGTCCATGAGAGTCGTCAGGTACTGTAAGCTCCAAAAAACTTTACGGCTTTAGGTGTGACCTAATCCGCGTGACATTTATTTAAACTTTTTACAAATACAGTGTTAAGCAAATGATTTAATAACTATGCAGAAGCCTGTGATGCTTCTAGGATGCAGGGGCGTAGCAGACCAACGCAAGAACCATCTAGAATCCCCAGCCTCACCTCGAGCACACCTTGGCAACCTGGGCGGCCTGCTAGGCTGCTGGAGAGAGTTGGGATGGTTGGAGTGAAGAACATTGGATTGGTGCATCACACACAACAGATCATGACTGGTTTACGTGTGGAAACCAGGCCAGCAAGAAGAACTAAAGAAAGAAAGAACCATGCAGAACGAAAAGTATTCTACACATAAAAGTAGGTTCACTCACTAATGCCCGTTTTCACCAACCATACCTAATCATTCCCTAAGTAGGAGTCTCTGTACGTGGCTAACCTAATAATATAATCCCTTACCGTGCCCTTCCCCAATATCACTTTCACCTTTAGGTATTCCCTAAAGATTCGTGAAAACGAAATTGATAGAAAGCGTCACCTAACTTAGCTTACTCGTAGGTAGTCCATATTTAGGTTGGTGAAAACAGACATAGTTCCTTTTCTGATTGGTATTTTCACTCAAGTCCGTCAAAATGTATCTTCGTATAACACTTGGAAATATTATTGTTTACACCCATTTGGCATGCATAAATCTTGGGTTAAGTTTAATATTTTATGAATGTCTACGTTTCCCTTAGTTAAGCAAATAAATTAATTAAGTAATAAATAAAGGAATGAACAATAGTACAAAAGGTACGTAATAATAGTTGGTAACAATTCTCTTGCCGCAACCCCTAATTGCACAATTTGTGTTGAAGTCAAACTTATCTTTTGTCCTGCAGCTGACTAAGCAGATTCGACGGTTCTACGGCTTGTTTGGTCGACCGCACCGAGTGACTGGTATTTACCGGATAATTAATGTATATAGAGCCGCCCTTTGATTAATTTAACAAAGTTGTGCTCCGATCTAATGGGTTCCAACTTTTTATTGCTATGCCATCTTGTCACCTATTTTGGTACAATAGAAAAGAAAAGTTTTTTATTCAATTAAACTTTTACAAAACTTCTGAATCGTCAAGTGAATCTACCGCGGGTTCTGAATGCCGTTCCAACTGAGATGGACCGGCAAGAAACTCGGCAATCATGTGGTACATACTGTGGTGATGTAGGATTTGAATTCCAAGCCTCTAACTTTTAGAATAACATGCGTTTTGAGCAATTAAATATCACTTGATTTATGGTGCAGAAAAACATCGTGAGGGAATCTGCATGTCTAAGAGTTTACCATAATGTTATCAAAGATGTGTGAAGTCCACTTACTAACGTTTTTTTTAATATTTACTATCAACTAGTGAATGCCCGTGACTCCGTTCGCGTGGATTAAGGTTTTTAGGTCCGCGGGAATTCTCTTATTTTCCGGGATAAAAGTAAGAAAGAAAGAAGAAGAATATCAGCTAAATGTTATGGCGTGACTGATTAACAATCATCCATCCATACATCCAAACTTTCGCATTTATAATAGGTATTAAAATAGGATAAATGTTTACAAAGATATTTTGGTTTGGTGTATTCATGAAATTCAATTTTTCCGAGAAGAAAGAATTGCTTGGAGGCATGTCTTTGACGTTAGAGTGGTAACTAGCTACGGCCCAAGGCTAAAGCCTCCCACCAGGTAAAATACTCAAAATAGGTACGACCTCATTAGAGATAGGTGCTCGTAGCTACTATTGCAAAGCGGTGTAAACAGATCGCCGGCAGCTTTCATGAAAGACTAAGCGCGACCAATTCTGAATTAATCCGGTCCAGAGGCATTAGCGGACCCTAGTCTATCCTTTGTTTTGCTCTTATTCTAACGTTTTAAAAGCCACTTACTCCCGTTTTAAAGAAACCTAGTTAAAAATAGGAGAGCCATCAATAAAGTTTTCTTCAAATTAATGTCCTCCCCACCAAAGTCGGCCACAGCGGCCAAACTTCACAGACATTAACCAGTTGCGCGGGGCATATTATAATTTTGACGACCTCCCTGGCGCAGTGGTGAACGCTGTGGTCTTATAACTGGGAAGTCTCGGGTTCGATTCCCGGCGGGGGCAATTTCACGAATTTATAATTTCTAAATTGTCTCTGGTCTGGTGTGGTGGGAGGCTTTGGCCGTAACTAGTTACCACCCAACCGTCAAAGACGTGCCGCCAAGCGATTTAGCGTTCCGACACGATGGCGTGTGAAACCGATTAGGGGTGTGGGTTGAATTTACACTGCTATACCCCTTCCAAGTCACCCCGCTACCATCTTAGACTGCATCGTAACTTACCATCAGGTGAGATCGCAGTCAAGGACTATCTTGTCATCGAATAAAAAATAATAATAATAATGCATGAGTGTGTCCAAGAGTAAGGTGCGTGCTTTGCTTTCTTTTCTTATATTCTGAATGAAAATATGATAAAATGAATATAATAATATGATGAACGGAAAAACAATCCGCATCCGATTTGGCGACGGCTTGAAGTTCAGTACAAAGTTTCCTTGAAGTACAGGGAAAGCTGGTAACACTTTACGTTACGGTACCACCGTATCTACATAATTATAGTATTAGTAATACTATAT